>OZ024879.1:28885132-30326382 GCA_964017185.1 Rugalucina vietnamica
CAGGAAATGGGCAAATGGACTGAAGGTAGGTAATTCTGAAAAGAATTTGGACCCTAGGGGTTGGTCTGACCCCACCCTGGGGCAATATACATGTATATTACAAAAATATTCAAAGATCTTCTTCTCTGAAACCACTTGGCCAATCAAAGCCAAATTTTATATGAAGCATTTATAGGAAGGGGGAATCAATGTGTTTATAAATAATCCAGGTCACATGACAAAGATGGCCACCATGCCCATATATGGTAAAAACCCTTCAAAATTCTTCTTCTCTGGAACCACTGGACCGATATCAACAAAACTTGGCATGAATCTACTACGTGTTTATAAATTATGACCTTTGGATGACCTTGACCTATTTTACGGCAAGGTCAACATAGGTCGCCCATGCATTTGAATGGGAAAAATTGTTAAAATTGTCATTTGAAAGGCAAATCTTGCAGGAAATGGGCAAATGGACTGAAGGTAGGTAATTCTGAAAAAAAATTGGACCCTAGGGGTTGGTCTGCACCCACCCTGGGGCAATATACATGTATATTACAAAAATATTCAAAGATCTTCTTCTCTGAAACCACTTGGCCAATCAAAGCCTAATTTTATATGAATCATTTATAGGAAGGGGGAATCAATGTGTTTATAAATAATCCAGGTCACATGACCAAGATAGCCGCCATGCCCATATATGGTAAAAACCCTTCAAAATTCTTCTTCTCCGGAACCACTGGACCGATTTCAACGAAAGTTGGCAGGAAGCATCGGGGACTAGAGTACTACAATGTGTTTATAAATTATGACCTTTGGATGACCTTGACCTATTTTATGGCAAGGTCAACATGGGTCGCCCATGCATTTGAATGGGAAAAATTGTTAAAATGTCATTTGAAAGGCAAATCTTGCAGGAAATGGGCAAATGGACTGAAGGTAGGTAATTCTGAAAAAAATTGGACCCTAGGGGTGGGTCTGCCCCCACCCTGGGGCAATATACATGTATATTACAAAATATTCAAAGATCTTCTTCTCTGAAACCACTTGGCCAATCAAAGCCAAATTTTATATGAAGCATCTATAGGAAGGGGGAATCAATGTGTTTATAAATAATCCAGGTCACATGACCAAGATGGCCGCCATGCCCATATATGGTAAAAACCCTTCAAAATTCTTCTTCTCCGGAACCACTGGACCGATATCAACAAAACTTGGCATGAATCATCAGGGACTAGAGTACTACAATGTGTTAATAAATTATGACCTTTGGATGACCTTGACCTATTTTACGGCAAGGTCAACATAGGTCGCCCATGCATTTGAATGGGAAAAATTGTTAAAATGTCATTTGAAAGGCAAATCTTGCAGGAAATGGACTGAAGGTAGGTAATTCTGAAAAAAAATTGGACCCTAGGGGTTGGTCTGCACCCACCCTGGGGCAATATACATGTATATTACAAAAATATTCAAAGATCTTCTTCTCTGAAACCACTTGGCCAATCAAAGCCTAATTTTATATGAATCATTTATAGGAAGGGGGAATCAATGTGTTTATAAATAATCCAGGTCACATGACCAAGATAGCCGCCATGCCCATATATGGTAAAAACCCTTCAAAATTCTTCTTCTCCGGAACCACTGGACCGATTTCAACGAAAGTTGGCAGGAAGCATCGGGGACTAGAGTACTACAATGTTTTTATAAATTATGACCTTTGGATGACCTTGACCTATTTTATGGCAAGGTCAACATGGGTCGCCCATGCATTTGAATGGGAAAAATTGTTAAAATGTCATTTGAAAGGCAAATCTTGCAGGAAATGGGCAAATGAACTGAAGGTAGGTAATTCTGAAAAAAATTGGACCCTAGGGGTGGGTCTGCCCCCACCCTGGGGCAATATACATGTATATTACAAAATATTCAAAGATCTTCTTCTCTGAAACCACTTGGCCAATCAAAGCCAAATTTTATATGAAGCATCTATAGGAAGGGGGAATCAATGTGTTTATAAATAATCCAGGTCACATGACCAAGATGGCCGCCATGCCCATATATGGTAAAAACCCTTGAAAATTCTTTCTTATCCGGAACCACTGGACCGATATCAACGAAACTTGGCATGTAGCATCAGGGACTAGAGTACTACAATGTGTTTATAAATTATGACCTTTGGATGACCTTGACCTAATTTACGGCAAGGTCAACATAGGTCGCCCATGCATTTGAATGGGAAAAATTGTTAAAATGTCAATTGAAAGGCAAATCTTGCAGGAAATTGGTAAATGGACTGAAGGTAGGTAATTCTGAAAAAAATTTGGACCCTAGGGGTTGGTCTGCCCCCACCCTGGGGCAATATACATGTATTTTACAAAAATATTCAAAGATCTTCTTCTCTGAAACCACTTGGCGGCCAATCAAAGCCAAATTTTATATGAAGCATCTGTAGGAAGGGGGAACCAATTTGTTTATTAATAATCCAGGTCACATAACCAAGATGGCCACCATGCCCTTATATGGTAAAAACCCTTCAAAATTCTTCTTCTCAGGAACCACTGGACCGATTTCAACGAAACTTGGCATGAAGCATCAGGGACTAGAGTACTACAATGTGTTAATAAATTATGACCTTTGGATGACCTTGACCTATTTTACGGCAAGGTCAACATAGGTCGCCCATGCATTTGAATGGGAAAAATTGTTAAAATGTCATTTGAAAGGCAAATTTTGCAGGAAAAGGGCAAATGGACTGAAGGTAGGTAATTCTGAAAAAAAAATTGGAGCCTAGGGGTTAGTCTGGCCCCACCCCGGGGCAATATACATGTATATTACAAAAATATTCAAAGATCTTCTTCTCTGAAACCACTTGGCCAATCAAAGCCAAATTTTATACGAAGCATCTATAGGAAGGGGGAACCAATTTGTTTCTTAATAATCCAGGTCACATGACCAAGATGGCCACCATGCCCTTATATGGTAAAAACCCTTCAAAATTCTTCTTCTCTGGAACCACTGGACCGATTTCAACGAAACTTGGCATGAAGCATCGGGGACTAGAGTACAACAATGTGTTTATAAATTATGACCTTTGGATGACCTTGACATATTTTACGGCAAGGTCAACATAGGTCGCCAATGCAATTGAATGGGGAAAACTTTTAAAATGTCATTTTAAGTGAAAGTCTTGCAGGAAATGGGCAGTAGGACTGAATATTAATGATTCTGAAAAAAATTGGACCCCAATGACTCATTTGCCCCAGCCCCGGGGCATTATACATGTATATTACCATAATATTCAAACATCCTTTCCTCTGAAACCGCTTGGCAAATCAAAGCCAAATTTCATATGCAGCATCTATAGAATGGGGGAATCAATGTGTATATAAATAATCCAGGTCACATGACCAAGATGGCCGCTATGCCCATATATGGTATAAACCCTTCAAAAATCTTCTTCTCCGGAACCGGTGGACCGATTTCGAAGAAACTTGGCATGAAGCATCGATAACTCAAGTACTACAAAGTATGTATAAATCATGACCCTGTGATGACCTTGACCTATTTTAAGGCAAGGTCAACATGGGTTGCCTATGTATTTGAATGGGTAAACTGTTAAAATGTTGTTTGAAGGGAAAAACTTGTATGGACAGTATATTGATTATTCTGAAAAAAAAAATGGCCCAAGGGCTTCATCTGCCCCTATACTGGGACTATTTTCTATATCATTCGTATATACAGCAGATCTCAGGTGAGCGTTTACAGGACCATTGGTCCTCTTGTTTAAAAAATCTTATTACTGTGCAGTTGTCTGTATCTAACTTATTTGTAGATTTAAATGCCATAGTTCATGCATATTTACTACATATGTACTAAAGCCCCTAAAATTGCAAAAATAAGAAAGATAAAAGCCGCTGCTTGAAATGTATGTACAGCTAACTGATATTTGCATAATGGAAAATACTCAGCTGATTTTGTTGAATTGTGTTTCATTCATTCTTTTATGTATACAGTGACGTGCCAAATTAATGTCCACAATGTTGCAAACTCCATAGACTTCGATGTATTCTCACGTTTACAAGAAAAATTACTCTCTCTCTCCTGGTCAACATATTTTCATAATTTTGGTGTCATTTGAAAGGTAAATGAATAAAGCAATGAATAAAGCAATGAATAAGATTTTTGATGAAATTTTCTGACTTCGAATTTTTCATATACAACAATTTAAACCTGCAGGAAATTTTGAAAAATTCATTTTCACATTGACGTCAGTGGTGACGTTACCCAAAACTAAAAATAATCTCACATTTTTTTTAAATAATTGCAACATTGAAGCACATCGATAGAATTGAATGAAACTAACATGTTTATTGCTTTATTCATCAGGAAAACATGTCCGTGCAATGTTTACCCCCTTAAACCCCACTTTTATATAGTAAAACTGGGGTACACAGGGGTATATCTATTTTTCTTATTTTTGCTCCAAAACATAGATTGTGGGTACTCGTTAGAACCGCCACGGCGAGGCAGTTCTAACGTGTACCTACAATCTATGTTTTGAGCAAAAATAAGAAAAATATTAAAAAAAATCTAGTGAAAATTTTCAATTTATACAACTTAGAAAAATTCAGTATATTCCATGGGCATGTTTTCGTAGAGTTATTTAACTTTCAAATCACACCAAAATCGTGAAAATCGGTTGACCAGCAGGACCCGGTTGTTCAAAGCATCCTTAGCTTAATGATATCGTTAAGATATAAATTTGTTAAGCAAATATCAGCAAAAGTAACAAATACACTGTTATTTTTTGTTGAAAAAAAATAACAGTGTATTTGTAATATTAATGTTTGAAATTTTAACAAAACGTTAACTAACGACGTCGTTAGTTTTGAACAATTGGGCCCAGGAGTGTCAGGATAATTTTTCTTGTTAACGTGAAAATACATTGAAGTCTATGGAGATTCTGATGTTGTGGACGTAAATCTGGCACGCAAGTGTATACCGCATTTGTTCTAATTAGCGCACATGCTCTATTAAGCACACACCCTGGTTATTTAAAAAAAAACATGAGCATAACATGAGCATAAGCACACACTGTTCTATTGGTATTTGGTACCAATTTTAAACATTCATGCGGTATTAACCATTTTGTACCAATTTTACACATTAATGCTGTATTAACCGCATTTAAACCTATCCTTAAATGATGGAACAAGGTTGTAACACTTAAATGACATCATCATTTACATTTTTGACACGGTTGTTTTCTTTAGTCATGTGCGCTAATTAGAACGATATTTTGTTACCTTAACTTTAAATAATTTTGAAAAGTCAAGTGCACTGTGCGCTAATTAGAACGAATACGTTATATATATAAAAAAGTTTGCTATCACTAGCAGATTGTCACTTAATGTGTTCATATTTGAGCTGTATCGTGAGAAAACCAACAATCTGGGTTTCCGACCAGGTCCGACACAAAGAGGTCTGTATATCCAAAGAAGAAGGCTAGAAGCTAGAAATTTTCGATTTGAGAAGAAGAGGAATTGTACTATCAGTGAGGTGGAAACAAAGGCGCTTATCAGCTGTGCAGTTACTGCACAGCTGATCTTCGTCTTTGTTTTTGCAAATGCAGATTGTTGGTTTTCTAATGGGATGGCGCAGTTTAAAGTCTACATAGCGATCTACAAGATGTCTGACAAATTTCCGAAAATCTTGTCTAATCTGTACATCATAATTTTGTATTATCATTTGATTATGTATTAAATTTTTTTCTGTTCTGTCCCTATCTAAATAATTTATAAAGAAACACATCACTTAGGGTTTGAAATGCATGATGAGAACCTTTTCTGAATTTTACGTATTTAAGAAATAAATTAGCAGTAGCAGTGACTTGTTTAGTAGCAATTCACTGTTTGGAGTTCAGTTGTAAAGAAGATCAAATCACAAGCGCCAAGCGCGAGTGATTTTTATATTTATTTCCCCCCAACTGAAGGAGGGGACATATTGTTTTTGGTGCATATCCCGTCAGCGTTGGCGTCAGTGTCCGCGTCGGTATTCATATCGGCAGCATCTTAGCTTCTTTCTGCTGTGATATCTTTTGAACCAGTTAGTGGATTTTGACCAAACTTTGACAGATACATAGTTGGGAGAGGGGGAGAGTTGATTAGATTTTGGTGACCATGGCCTTATTGAAAAATGTGTAAATAAGCTGTTCTGTTGTGATATCTTTTGAATAAATGCATGGATTCAAACCCAACTTACACAAAAACCTTGTTTGGAGGAGATCTAGAGTTGATTAGATTTGTGTGACCTTGAATATTTTTCAAGGTAACTGGCCCATTAAAAATGTTGAAATTAGCATTTATGATGCAATGTCCTCTGAACAAATGGATTGATTCTGACCAAACTTACATAGAAACATTGTTGGAATGAGACCAAGAATTTATTAGATTTTGGTGACCTTGACCTTATTTTCAAGGTCATCAGCCCATGAAAAATGTTTAAATTAGCTTTTCTGAAGTGATCTCCTGAACAAATTCATGGATTCAAACCAAACTTGCACAGAAACATTGTCATGAAACGACGACCCTGACCTAATTTTCATGGTCAACGGTCCATTAAAAATGTTAAAATTAGCTTTTATGATGCAATATTTTCTGTATAACAATACAGAGAAACATTTTGAGAGTAGACCTACAGTGACCTTTACCTAATTTCCAAGGACACCAGCTCTTGAAAAATATTGAAAATAGCTTTTCAGACAGGATATTTTCTGAGCTAATTGATGGATTCTGTTCAAACTTACACAGAAACATTGCTGGGAGAAGACATACAAGTGACTAGATTTGTATAACCTTGACTTAATTTTCAAGGTCACCAGCCAATGAAAATGATGAAATAAGCTTTTCTGACATGATATCTTCTGAACAAATTCTGACCAAACTTACATAGGAACATTGTTCTGAACCAATCTATTGTTTTTGACCTAACTTGCATGGAAACATTGTTGGGAGAAACTTAAAAGTTGATTAGATTTTGATGACTTTGACATAATTTTCAAGGTCAAAGCCCCTTAAAAACAGGAAAATAGTTTTTCCATCACAGTATCTTCAGAACCAATGCATTGATTTTGTTACACAGAAATATTTCTGGGAGAAGATTAAGAGTTCACTAAATATTGGTGACCTTCACCTAAATTCAACTAAACTTGCACTGGAATATTGTCAGGAGAACACAATGTGTTTATTAGGTTTAGTTAGTTGGGGGGACACAGTTTTCTTCAGAAAACACTGTTTTAGTTCTTTTTGACAAACCAACATTGTAACAGAAATGCTGTTGTAAGCAATTTTCTTAACAGGAAACTTTTTGTAGAGGTTCAAAACAGGAACGTTCTAAAGACAAGACTTAAGTTTCTGGCAGTATATATTAAATCATTTACATGCATGCTGAAAAGAATAAATACAGTATTTATTTGTAAAGACAAGACTTAAGTTTCTAGCAGTATATTTTAAAACATTTACATGCATGCTGAAAAGAATAAATACAGTATTTATTTGTAAAGACAAGACCTAAGTTTCTAGCAGCATATTTCATGCATGCTGAAAAGAATAATTACAGTATTTTTTTGTAAAGACAAGACTTAAGTTTCTAGCAGTATATTTTAAAACATTTACATGCATGCTGAAAAGAATAAATACAGTATTTTTTTGTAAAGACAAGACTTAAGTTTCTAGCAGTATATTTTAAAACATTTACATGCTTGCTGAAAAGAATAAATACAGTATTTATTTGTAAAGACAATACTTAAGTTTCTAGCAGTATATTTTAAAACATTTACATGCTTGCTGAAAAGAATAAATACAGTATTTATTTGTAAAGACAAGACTTAAGTTTCTAGCAGTATATTTTAAAACATTTACATGCATGCTGAAAAGAATAAATACAGTATTTTTTGTGAAGACAAGACTTAAGTTTCTAGCAGTATATTTTAAAACATTTACATGCATGCTGAAAAGAATAAATACAGTATTTTTTGTGAAGACAAGACTTAAGTTTCTAGCAGTATATTTTAAAACATTTACATGTATGCTGAAAAGAATAAATACAGTATTTGTTTTCATATTATAAGCTGTACTTTGTACCTGGGCCCAGTTGTTCAAAACTAACGACGTCGTTAGTTAACGTTTCGTTAAAATTTCAAACATGAATATTACAAATACACTGTTATTTTTTGTTGAAAAAATGTGAGAATCCTTTGCACTGCAAAGGATTCTCACATTTTTTCAACAAAAAAATAACAGTGTATTTGTTACTTTTGCTGATATTTGCTTAACAAATTTACATGTATGTCTTAACGATATCGTTAAGCTAACGATGCTTTGAACAACTGGATCCTGGTCGATAACTTGAATTGGATAGGTTACATCATTACGATAACATTTCCATGCAATAAACAGAGATTTTTTTAGCTTTAAAAATTGAAAATTTTCTACTGAAAAATTTTGATATTTTTCATTTTTTTGCTCAAAACATAGATTGTAGGTACATGTTAGAATTGCCTCGCCGAGTCGGTTCTAATGAGTACCCACAATCTATGTTTTTGAACAAAAATAAGAAAATTAGGTATACCACTGCATACCCCAGTTTTTCTATATAAAAGTGGGGTTCAAGGGGGTATACATTACACGGACATGCTTTTATGATGTGTATATTGTCTTGGACTCAATCAATAATGTTAGAAAGATGTGGTGTAAATATTACTTGATTTATTTCTATTTATCATGTTTATAATGATCTTAAATATGCAGAGCATTATCTAGGCAAAATCCTCTTTGTTACACATTTAGGGTTTATACATCTATATGTTACACAGTTTTATATTTTATGTCCATTCCGAAGTGATTTTACATGATTTTACATTGATTGTTATATCTATTAATTTTGATTGTTATTTTTTTGTAATGATGTTTAAAATTACAATAAATTTAAGAATTAAATGGTTGTATGTCATTTAGTCCAGCAGAAAATCATATTGACCTGGTAATGAAGTACATCTATAATTTTTTTCTTTGCTGATTCTTAGAGGTTAGACATCGTCTTTGAGGAGTCCAACAGATTTCACCTTGTTATTATTGAGGAATTTGAGAAAATCAAGATGGCATCCAAGGGGTGCACCACATAATGAAAATGTACATACTGTCAAATAGTTTACCACTTAATAGTCTTAATTATGGACAGATGCATTGTTTTCCTCTTAATAGTGCGTACATCAACATAAGTGATTGAAGCTGTCACTTTTAGAATTTCCTATGAAAGATGGTGTCAAAGATGGTTGCCAAAATGTGAATAAGATGGATTTTTGATGATTTTAATATACTAATGGACTTTGAAAACGCTCACTGTAAATTGGTTGCAATGATGATTAGTTTAAGAATACATGATATTTTGGCAAAAATATTTTCAAACAGAAAAGTGCAATCAGTATGCTTTAATTTCATACCAAAACTGAAACATCAACGCCAGTGATTTACGTCATACAGTATGATTCCAAACATTACCGAAAAATTCAAGAACAACTGACTATAAGGACGAAACATTTTCATCAGGTTCAACATGATTTCTGGTATGTAACACCAGAAGACAAGCAAATGCTGTTAGTTGTCTTTCAAATGCACTAAAATTGTGGTAATTACATCACTTTTACGTTTATGAAGAAAACTTTAATTTTTGCATGTAAAATGAAATGAATTCGAAAGTTTTTAAACACAATAAATAGGCACACACTTTGATAAAAATTACCTTAACCTTTGGCCCTGTAACCCTATGCCTTTGTGTTTTAATCACTTAACGCTTGATCTTCAGCAAAAAAACGCTAACTCCATAAACAGCATTGAACGAAAGTCCCCATTTTTATTTTGATTTTTTCTTGTGCTAAAGGTTGAACTCTATCACCAGAGATGGTTTGTTTTCACAAAAAGCCTTTTTTGTAGCCGTCCTAAGGTTGTTTTTTTAACAAATCAACAGAAACGTTACATCTCAAGAAGACAGTATTAGCAAACAATTTAGCAAACAAATCTTTATGAATAAATATTGTTAGCTCACCTGAGCCGAAGGCTCCGTCGTCCACAATGTCAAAGATCTCCTCTGAAACATGCTCTGTCGTCCACAATGTCAAAGATCTCCTCTGAAACCGCATGGCCAATCAAAGCCAAACTTCATGTGGATCATCCTTAGGAAGGGGGAACAAAAGTATATATAAATGGTCTAGGTCACATGACCAAGATGGCCGCCATGGCTATAAATAGCAAAAACCTTTAAAAATCTTCTTCTCCAGAACCAGAAGGTCTATGTCTTTGAAACTTGGCATGAAGCATCAGGCAATAGAGCTCTACAAAGTTTGTATAAATCGTGACCCTTGGATGACCTTGACCTGCAGCTGCATTCATTTATCTCCCATGCAATATTCAGAAATACATTGACAACGCTTCCTGTTTTTGAACAATCGTCACTGGAAAGAAATGGACAAATGGAGTTCTAAATTCTGCCAATATGCTGGTTGAAATTTCATCATATAGTTTCATGATAGTTTTTTTGGCACAGAATACCATAGGGGCCTGGAACTTTCACAGTTAAGCTTTTTATTGTTAGATTATCTCTCACAGCTCATCTTCATGATGTTGCAAACCTCCTGTACAGGGTTCAAGTCAATGGAATCCCCAGGACATTCAATGACAGGCATTCCTCTAATATCAAGAATTTGTTTTGCGGATTTTGAATAAATACAAAGAACATTGCCTTGCATAAATACTAATTCTTTTCGCATCCTTTATTGTCATGTTAATTTCCATGACTGAAACCCTATTGAAAAGGTTTGAAATGTCATGAAGAGGAGATGTGAGTCATTGCCTAACAACAAATTTGGCCCACTATAGTATTCTGTGCAGATGAAACACTGACCCACGTTTTCATCAGGAAAAAATATCCGTGAAATGTATACCCCCTAAAACACTACTTTTTTTTATAGTAAAACTGGGGTTTGCAGGGGTATACCTATATTTCTTATTTTTCGGCGAGGCGGTTCTAACGTGTATCCTCAATTAATGTTTAGAGCAACAATATCAAAAATATCATTTTTTTTGTTCGAATGAAATTTTCAATTTTTGCTTTTGAAAAAAATCTTTGTATATTACATGGGCAAGTGTTTGTAATGTGGCAGAATACAGAGCCAGAGATGATTCCACAGTGCTTCTGCATGCTAACCTCATGAAGGAACCAACTAGCAAGCTTTCGTTGTACATTCAACCGTCCTGGTCGAATAACTTGCAAAATGGCACTGACATACAGGTACAATAAGAAAAGATGGTAAACCTTAAAATGCTTAGTTTTATGAGCCGCCTCGTGGGAAAACAAACAATGTCGTTTCCGAACAGGTCTGACACAATGCAGGCTGTACAGTCACAGAAATGAGCTAGAAGCTTGAAATTCGGATTTGAGTAGAAGAGGAACTATCCGAGTAGCAGTTACTGCGAAGCTGATCTGCGCCTTTGTTTTCGCTTATGCAGATTGTTGGTTTTCTGATGAGGCGGCTCTTATACTGTAACAACCGCTAATGAAAAAACAGGGTGTAACAACTTTGTAAATAGTGCTCATAAAGTCACCAAATTTTCAGCTTCAGTACAAAAAGGTTATTTTTTCATCAGTTACAAATAAAATTACAAACCATTAACCATGGTTCCTTGTGGAATCTTTTAAACACGAATATCAGCGTTTTTTTTTTTTTTTTTTTTTTAAACAATACTATGTAATCAATTTTGGCATACAAGTCATACAACATCACACGATCTTTAAGTTTTATATACAGAGTAAATACCCTCATACTTAACAACGTATATGAATAAATTCCTCAAGTTGTCCATTTCTTGCCAGTGACGATTGTTCAAAAACAAGAAGAGCTGTCAAATTATTTCTGAATATTGCAGGGGTATATTTTTAATCTATATAAGAAGTACGAAGATGCAAATCATTACGAAACTTGCTCATGCAATTTACAGAGATTATGCAGCTTTAAAAAATGAAAATAGAAAATAGAAAGTAGAAAATTTTCGATATTTTTAATATTTTTGCCCAAAACATAGATTGTACACGTTAGAACTGCCTCGCCGAGGCGGTTCTAACGAGTACCCACAATCTGTTTTTGAGCAAAAATAAGAAAAATAGGTATACCCCTGTAAACCCTAGTTTTGCTATATAAAAGTGGAGTATAAGGGGGTATATATTGCACGGACATGTTTTCCTGATGACAAAACGGTGGACAGAAAAAAGTCACAGGAAAAAAGTCACGGAAAAAAAGTCACGGAAAAATGTCACAGGAAAAACAAAATCGCAGGAAAAATAAACCAGAGGACCAATGGTCCTGTAAACGCTCACCTGAGACCTAAGATATATATTAATATATTTGTTTGACTAGAATGGTAATATAACATTTGTATTTAACCCCAGGGCAGAGTCAGAATAACCCCTGGAGTCAATATTTTTTGCAAATCATAAAAATTCAGGCCATTTGCCAATTTAATGCAAGTTTTGCCCTTCAAATGAATTTCAGAAATTTCCCCAATTCAAATGCCTGGGCGGCCTAAGTTGACCTTGCCGTAAAATAGGTCAAGTTCATCCCAGGGTCATGCTTTATGCACACTTTGTACAGCTCCAGTCCTTGACGCTTCATACCAAGTTTCAAAATCATAGGCCTTCTGGTTCTGAAGAAGATTTTTAAAGGTTTTTGTTATTTATAGCCATGGTGGCCATCTTGGTAATGTGACATTGACTATTCATGCAAACTTTCATTCCCCCTTCCTACTTTTGCTCCATATAAAGTTTGGATTTGATTGGCCCAGCGGTTTTCAGAAAGCTGTTTGAATATTTTGGTCATATACATGTATATAGCACCGGGGCAGGGACAGACCCCCCCCCCCTGGGGCCAAAATATTTTCATGGACATAAATCTTCTGTCCATTTGCTCATTCCTAGCAAGTAATTTGACATAAAATGACATTTTCCTATTTTCCCCCATTCAAATGCATGGACAGCCTAAGTTGACCTTGCTGTAAAATAGGTCAAGGTAATCCTGGGGTCATGATTTATACACACTTTGTGGAGCTCCATTCCCAGATGCTTCATGCCAAGTTTCAAAATCATAGGCCTTCTAGTTTTGAAGGAGCAGATTTTTAAAGGTTTTTGCTATTTATAGCCATGGCGGCCATCTTGGTCATGTGACCTTGACCATTTATACAAACTTTCATTCCCTCTTCCTAAGGATGCTCCACATAAAGTTTGGCTTTGATTGGCCAAGCAGTTTCAGAGGAGAAGATGTTTGAATATTATGGTCATATACATGTATATAGCCCCGGGGCAAGGGTAGACAACCCCCTGGGCCCAAAATATTTTCATAAACATTAATATTCTGTCAATTTGCTCATTCGTAGCAAGTTTTCTGCCATTAAATGACATTTTCCTTTTTTTCCCCATTCAAATACATGGGCGACCCAAGTTGACCTTGCCGTAAAATAGGCCAAGGTCATCCAAGGGTCATGATTTATACAAACTTTGTAGAACTTCATTGCCTGATGCTTCATGCCTAGTTTCAAAATCATAGACCTTCTGGTTCTGGAGAAGAAGATTTTTTAAAGGTTTTTGCTATTTATAGCCATGGCGGCCATCTTGGTCATGTGTCCTGGACCATTTATACAAACTTTCGTTCCCCCTTCCTAAGGATGTTCCACATGAAGTTTGGCTTTGATTGGCCTAGCGGTTTCAGAGGAGAAGATCTTTTAAATTGTGGACGACGGACGGACGGACGCCGGAGCATGGGTATACTACAAGCTCACCTGTGAGATTTTTTTCCTGTGACTTTTATTCTTACCCAAATTTGTGACTTTTTCCGTGACTTTTTTTTTTCCTGTGACTTTTTTCCTACATTTGGACAAAACATCACAAGATTGTCCAACAACTGGCGTGAAGACCAAGATGACAAGTTTATTCCGGACAAGAACATTACGAAAACACGCCCATGCAATATACAGAGATTTTTTTCAACTGTAAAATTTGAAAATTTCACCAGAAAAGTTTTGATCTTTTTAATATATTTGCTCAAAACATACATTGTGGGTACACGTTAGAACCGCCTATGCGATGCGGTTCTAACGAGTACACACAATGCATCGCACTCCTTGGTAAGCAGTATACCGATGCGTGATCAAAAAAACGATGAGAAAGGGTACTTTTTTTCAAGAAGGGCAGTGCGCAGCGCTGACATCATTTAGGGTAGGCAAAATGTCGTTTTTGTGGAAAAAGGGTATGTTTTTTACAATTCTGCTAAAACGCTGTGAAAAGGGGTGGACCGAGGCGTCCTTGGCCGATATGTTTTAGGCCGAAATGACTAAAATGTCTAAAACCTAAGGGATAAGATATGATTTTCCCTTTCTGTTCAACAATGTGTGTTGCTTCAATAGAAATTATTGTTTCTGCTAATTGAGTAGTTCATACAAATAAAAATGGTTTGTATTAAATCTTGTCTTTTGTACCCTGCTCTCCATAATGCTTGCTATATGTAAGTGCTTGGTATTTATCTACTATATCAAGATTTATTTCAAGTATGTATAGAAGCCTAGTGGTGTAGTGGGAAAGCTGCTTGCCTTGTAAACCAGGGGTCAATTCCAGGCTTCTCCAGTTTTTCGTACAAGACAACTAATTTCCTATCGCCATATTACCTTAGCTGTTTAGTGGGACAAAACACAAAATTAACCAACCAACCATTATTTCATATATATTTGTGTCAATTTTCTGTGTACATTTGAACAAATTCAGATGCTGAGGGCAAAGCTTGAAAGCCCTGAAACAATTTAAACCCCCAATACTTTATTACTGACAGTTCCAAGGCGATACTTCCTCTGTGGTTAGTCTGTTTCTCGTTTCAGTGATGACAATTTCTTTTGTATGTGCATTTTAAGGTTTACCATCTTTTCTTATTGTACCTGTATGTTGCCTATTTGTAACTTTAGCTATTTCATGTGTTGATTGCATGACCAAATGTTTGTTTATGATCATATCAGTTCCACATTTTTAAGCATTTTAACCCAACAGAGCCAAAGTCTCAAAGGTGATCTTATAGGATAGGCAGGTACCTGGCATCCATCTTCCGTTACTGTAGTCTGTCTATATTTTAAAATTACTTCTCTGAAGCCATCAGGCAGATTGTTTGCATATTACACATATAGCATCTTCACGTGGTTATAAAAGAATTATTGCATTCCAGTGTTTTAGTTGACTACAGTGGAAAGGGGTACTTTTTGACGGGACACAGTGGAAAGGGTCACATTTTAAAGCAAACACAGTGAAAAGGGGGGTCAAATTTTAAATGTCGATCACACTGTTTAGGGTATGTTCAACAATCCTTTGATCACGCATCGGTACACTGCTTACCAGGGAGTGCCCCCCCCCCCCCGGGGTCAAAATTTACCCCTGCAAACCGTAGTTTTTCTATATAAAAGTGGGATTTACGGGGGTATACATTGCACGGACTTGTTTTCCTGATGACTTACTATCCGGCCTCCACGACTCTCGGCCCAATACTATGTACAAGAACACGCATGAAAGTATTTGAGCATCTAGTAAATGTCAGATGAGCGTTTATAGGACCATTGGTCCTCTGGTTTCAATCATTCACTACAGCAAATCAGATACAAATCTTTCTTAAAATATATATCTTCTTGTAACAGGTTACACTAGGGTTTAGGATCCTTTACGGCGTATCTACGATTACTGAAACAGAATGTGCGAAATATTGTAACAAGTCTTTTCAGTAATGTTGCCTTCAGGGAAAAATGCAGTTGAATTAAAATTCAGTGTGATCGCTCCGTAGTGGTACAAATATTTTAGGGACCTAAGGCTTAAGCTGTGTTTGACCGTTTTACATGATTCGTTCAACCACTCCGTACTCCAATGTTTAGCTTTATAACGACATTTAAGAGCGACTTTGTTTGATTTTTGGCTTACCATCATAGACAAAACTATGGCAATGTCAGGACATTGCCTCCATTTTGGAGAAGTTTACGTCCAAATATAACCAAAATATAACCACCCAAGCAAACAAAAATATGGCATATATGTACATGTATATGTATGTCAATTTTCATGTGCCAGTTTAGATTTTAGCCAATTATCAGCTGGTCAGTAGAAAAACAAACAACATAGCTCGGAAAACCAAACAGACCATCTCACAGCCCCAAAAAGTGAGAGCCCAGAGAGTGCATTAACCTGGAAAAAGATATAAAGTACAGTACTTGGCTAAATTTGATATTGTGATAAATAAAAATAGCGCAAAAGAAGGGATTTTTAAATATAGGCTACCCATATAAGGAAACATGTATCAGACATGTTTTTTGTTCGTTTGTTTGACTTGATGCTTAAACGACCCAGTCAACAGCTATGGTCATGTCGGGACGTTGCTTCCTTTTTGGGGGGACTTTTACCCAAAATGAGGATTGTCATCATCAACTTCAGTAATTGCCTCCCTCAGTACAATAGTATTCTCGCAATTAGTATGACATGACATCCAAAAAGTGCTTTAAATATAAGGAAGAGTCTATTTACAGTCAACTGTCAGTAGCCAAAAAACGTTAAAATGGCTATTACCAGTCAACTGTCAGTAGCCAAAAAACGTTAAAAATGGCTATTTACAGTCAACTGGCAGAAGCCAAAAAACGTTAAAATGACTATTACCAGTCAACTGTCACTAGCCTAAAAACGTTAAAATGGCTATTTACAGTCAGACTTAAAATTTTATTATTGCTTGAAAAGCGTTTTGTCTTTTGGCTCTTATTAAGATAATGTGACAAATTAATTCAGCCTCCAATGAAGGAACCCATTCTCATGGGTTTCGGCTAAACTCAAGACAGATGACGGCCATGCTGAAATTCGAATTCATGTTTATCGTTTGTGAATAAATGCATTGCTAACCGCGGTTAACAGCTGATATCATTTCTTGGTGTTCTGCTATACCGACCACACTGTCCCTGTACAAACCGTTCGGGGATTACCAGCAATTAGATCACGAATTGGCAGCAGCTCGTAATGCAAAGCATGACAGAAAGAATGACTTAAAATATTGAGAGTATACATGACTAAATCTTAACGCAGATCGTTCCTCTAGTCAATGTACATGTATCTAGGACAATGTGTAGTGTCAGTTCCCAGTCATGTTTTGACAAATATGAACATGCACGCATGGTTTGTGTTGGTTATATTCAAGCGCAAACGTGCAGATCGATAGTTTCTTCGCTGCTCGCATTTTTCGTAATTGGTCGTAAATGGACGCTTACTTATAGCATGTATGTGTCTCCTTACCAGGACGACTTCGTATAATTTAGAAAGAAGAATCGAATATCTTTGAACCATTTTAAGAGTAGCATTTCCATGTAACACGGAAGTCGGTGTTTGAAAGAAGCAAACCAATGTTATATTTCTTTCACCATCAAAACAAATAACAAGATTTTAACAAGACAAAACATGTATGCAAACGATACAGATTCAACCATGAGTCCCATGATTTTGTTTGTGTTCTAGAGCACTTAAAAAATTACATTATACGTAAACACCACAAATCTGTAATATGCTACACCGAAAGAAAACGGAATATGTGAAATACGAATTTCAAATATTTTGCCTGCATCCTCTTAAAGGATAGACTTAATATTCCTATGTAGTTTCATGAAGCTATTTTAAAGGGTCCTTATATTACAGAGTGTACACAACTAGAAAGCAAATTCTTATTTTTCTCTTTCAAAGGGCTATAACTCAATAAATATGCAACCCAGAGTTATGGAACTTGTGTGCTGCACATATTCTTAAATTCTTTTCCTGATCTTTGTCTACTTATACCTTTCTTATGTTGGTTAGTAATCCTATGAAGTTTTGTTACAATATCTTAAACAGTTTTTTAAGTTACAGAGCGGACAAGGATAAAAGGCAAATTCTTCTATTTCCAATTTCAAAGGGCCGTAACTCGAAAAATATGTAATCCAGAGTTACGGTTTTTGTGTTGTGCATATCGTCTCATGCTGATTGATATTCCTATGAAGTTTCATCATAGTATCTTTAATGGTCATGAGTGATTAATAAAGTTTCAAATCTGAAACGGTTTTCAAGTTACAGAACGGACACGACTGTAATGCAAATTCTGCTATTTTCCATTTCAAAGGGCCATGACTCCAAAACGTCGAACTCCGAATCGAGAGGTCCTGGGTTCGATCCCCACAAGCATCACCGTGTTGTGTCTCCTGGTCAAGACATTAACTCCCTACAGTACTGGTAAAACCCAGGAAGAGTTGGCTCCGTCCCGACATGACTGAAAAATTGTTGACTGGGACGTTAAGCCTTAATACAAACAAACAGACAAACAAAAAACTTCTTTATTTTGTGCTGTTGACCAATACAGTTTTCACCAATCTTCCTCGGGGCCTCAAATACATATACACGCGGCTCTATAACAACAGAAACATTTGAGTTCAAGACGCACTCAAAGAAAACTAAAATGCAATGTTAAAAAAACGAAAAAAAAAAATGAAAGAAACAGAACAAAAAAAGATCAGAAAGAAAGTTTAAAACGACTTCAAGTGGTTAAGTACACCTGATGTGCGTTCAGTCAGTCATTAACTCAAATACATTTATTGTTTTATACGCGGCACACGTAAAAAAAAAACAAAAAAACAAAAACAAAAAAAAAAAAAAAACGGTTTATCAAAGATTGGCGCACACGAATACACCTCAAAGGTAAGTTGTCATAAAAGTGCCTCAAGGTGAGAAAAGAGAACCTCTAACACGCGTACTGTAAAAACATTTTAGGGGTAATCTTGTGTTTTATGACACCTGAGCCGCACCACAAGAAAATATATTTAACTTTTTTTAATCAAAACAAAAATGCATTTTTATACAGATTTTAGCCAACGCTCATGTTTTGTTATTTATTAACAATGCATTGTCTGTTAATCCTGATTCTCAAACCGCCATACATTACTGTGTCTGTCCTGTCCGGCTTCAGAGCTAATCAGAAATCCCAAAGGCCTTTTATTATGACGCGGCTCTGCAATTTGATGATGTGATCGCACATAGAAAAGGTGTAATTGAATCACTAAGGACCCACAAAAAGAAGACGTTCGATACATCATGTTGCTTCAAATAAATTTGACTCCTCCGTCAGCAAGGTATAGCCACGCCCACACCTATTTCCTTAGACAAACATTGCGTTTTTGCACCTATATTTACATGTAAAATGCACGTGTTGGTTTGTTTGTCTAACCCACGTGTTGTCTAACCACCACTGACCGTTAGCTAATGTGCTGATTTGAATGGTCAATATAAAAATGAATATTAATGATGGGTGGTTTGACGGAGGATGGTCTACTTTGGTTACAAAACCTAAAACACAACAAACCTCCAGATTTAAGCCAGAAACACGGCTAACAAACCTTTAAATGCGTAACCGCGGTTAAGAAAAGAAATCCGATTCATGTCCTTCCGGTTTCGCATCAGATGACCAACAAAAGGTAAACAAACTTTTGCAGCTCGTGTTTCCGAGTAAAATATTTCGATTCGAAGACAAATATTATAATTCTCTCAATGCTATTTTATTAGTTAGACATTGCTTTATTTGGACCCCAAAGGATTTCCAGAAATATTTCTTTATAATCATGATTTTTATTCCCTACCCCAAAACACATGTTGGGATTGCATTGTACACGACGAAAATGTGGGTCAGTCGCAGGGATATTTTTAAATTTCCGCTCATTACGTCCATATTAACGGAAAGCAATACAGTGCGCAGATGATTTTAACATTGTGTGAGGTCTGGTGACAGTTTCGTTGCCTCTGGCCAATGCCTTCTATGCATATGTGGTTAAAAGCTGTGTCAACATTTCGGTTACGAATTTAATCATTAGAATGATAGCAATATAGTCATTATAGAACACATGTATTAAAGTTTTTGTTTTTGTTAATTGTTTTACGCTGAAGATTATTGTCACATTCTCTCGTCCTTTCTTAATAGTTGCTTACTCAAATTGGTGTGTTTGTGATATTTGCAGTGAAAATGTTTGATATGAAATAATACAAACTGTCTATGAAATACATGTAATACAATAGTTCACATGCATGATATTCCTGTTCATGAAGACGATTTTACAGCATTCTGTATACTTTAATTTGTTTTTTCTTGGTTTTATGTCTTTCAAAACGCTTTACAGGGAAATAAATACCATAACTTGAACAGGTTGAGGTTTTCAAACGTATCTTGAAATGTATCCTTCATGTTTTAATGATTAAATGCGTACCCATCTTTTCCTTCCCTTCAAATCGATAATGACGGGCACTGACACAACGAAATACTGGCACAGGCATCAGATGCAATTTAGTTAATACATATCCGTAAATTTGTCGTGGAACAATCACTAAAATTTGATATTTACCAGCAAATTGTCCAATTTTTAGTTGTATTTCGCCGACTTTGGCCTTTTTGGAACACCATGTTCGAAGAAGGGAATAAATAACTCAAAGACCATCAAATGATTTTGCGAGCTACTTTGGGGCTGAGTTACAATAGTAAATAAGTGACAAAATAGCATTCATAGATAATCAATATATTTCTGTACTAAAATATAATCATCAATCGATCCTAGTAGTGTATGTTTTGTTTACCTTTTCTTGGTCTTCATATGCGGAACCGGAAGGGCGTGAATCGGATTTTCTTTCTTAACCGGCGGTTACGCATTTAAAGGTTTGTTAGCCGTGAGAAAAGCCGTCCAAGTCAGTCATAAGTTACCAGCTCTAGCAGCGAAGGCAGTTGGCTGAATAACAGCAATGTTGAAATGTTGAAACATTTTGTATACATGTATTCGTTTTATGTTAAATACCTGTAGTATGTCCTTGGTCAGCAGCTAATGTAATGCCGCAACGGTCACTTATCTTGGCAGCACCTTTATCCTGAAGGGTGTTCGGGTGGGAATATGGGTGCCCGCCCATTAGGGCCTAAAGAAATAGATGGGCTGCTTGTGCCTCCAAGCAAATCTAATACACTACTAGCTGACCATCTGATTACTAGTTAACCGCTCTGGTCTGATCCTGCCCAGGAAAAGTGGTTCATGTCAAACCATCCATACGTATAAACCTTTTGTGGCTTAGTAGGATGGTTATATTTCAAGCACTTGTTGTATGTCATCATCATGTTGGGTAAAAGTCCCATAAAATGGAGATCGTCCCGACATGACCTTAGCTGTTGACTAGCACTTTAAGCATCAATTCAAACAAAAACCTTTATCTAAGAAGACTGCCAATACTTAGTGCACATTAGACCACCGTTCTTGGATCGGAAGAGGAAGAATGATCGTATAAATATGTTCATAAACAAGTTTACGTAATGTGCGGAAATGGTAGTCGAGCGCGATCTCGGGTTCGAGGTCGATTTTTTTCTGTTTGGCAACACACATGCAAGCACACGCGCGCGCAGAAAGTTTGATGGGGTACTCATAAACGTTGCAAAAAGTTCGCATGTTAAAGGAACGTTTGCATAAGCTATTGCTTTCGGATGAGATGAAGAAAAACAAAACAACGTTGGAGAGTCAATGTTGCAAGGTCCTAAACGCGCGACCAACGAAACAAGAGCAACGTAAATATCATTAAAATTGTATTGCATTGTCAATCAATGCATTCCCAATAAGTTCATGCAATTAAATAAAATGTTAAAGACATTAAAGTACAAATAAGTCTGAGATCTAATGAAACATAGTTTCAACCCCAGGTTTGTCAGAAACATGTTACCACATACATGTACTAAGTAAAAAATATTTTTAACTTGACTGTAAATAGCCATTTTAACTTTTTTTGGCTACTGACAGTTGACTGGTAATAGCCATTTTAACGTTTTTTTTGGCTAGTGACAGTTGACTGGTAATGGCCACTCCGTAAATATAATGCATTACGAAAACTTGCCCATGCAATTTACAGAGATTTTTAAAGTTGTAAAAAATGCAAAAATTCAGTAGAAAATTTTTGATATTTTTCTTATTTTTGCTCAAAACATAGATTGTGGGTACACGTTAGAACCGCCTCGCCGAGGCGGTTCTAACGAGTACCCACAATCAATGTTTTGGAGCAAAAATAAGAAAAATAGGTATACCCCTGCAAACCCCAGTTTCACTATATAAAAGTGAGGTTTAAGGGGCGTATTTATTGCACGGACATGTTTTCATGATGTAAGTCACAAAATGTTTATACAAGTAAGGATGGTTTGACTTGAACCACTTTCCCTGGACAGTCTGAGACCAGAGCGGTTAACCAGTAATCAGATGGTCAATTAGTAGCGTATAAGCTTTGCCTGGAGACACAAGCAGCCCATTTATTTGACTTGAACCTCTTTCACTGGACAGGCTCAGACCAGTAATCAGATGGTCAATCAGTAGCGTATAAGCTTTGCCTGGGGGCACACGCAGCCCATCTATTTCTTTAGGTCCCGATGGGCGGGAGCCCCGGGCGGGAGCCCGTATCAGGCCGCGAACATTTTCGTGGTATGCGATATTCTTAATGCCTAATGATAAGCAGCAAAATTTAACTGAGTTAAACTTATACGGATGTCGGTTTGTCTGTGTTCCTAGATAAGTCGATGAATTTGACAACTGTCACTAATGATTTATTACAAATTGACGTCATGTGATTTAAAATTTAAAAAATATTGTTTCCTTTTAACATGAATTCTATCACGTAAGCAACTATAGGTCATGTTTAGGGTAGTATGGTTTAAAGAACAGCCATGCTTAAGTCAGCTGAAGCACGATTTCAAAATTGGTGGCATATGAAAGTGTGATAATACTGCTAATCCACCATATAAATGAAAAATTGATTCATTATCGATTGGCCCCAAAAACGCATCCTTAAAAGTTTGATCCCTCACTTATTTTAACCAGTATATATTATATCTGTTTCAATCTGTACTTCTAAAGACTTTGATTTTTATGAAAGAAACATAAAAGTTCATTAAAAGAATGATATTTTTAGCTCACCTGAGCCGTTAGGCTCACAAGGTGAGCTTATAGGATGGCCATGATCTAGGCAAAATGTCGTTTTTGTGGAAAAAGGGTATGTTTTTTTACAATTCTGCTAAAACCCTGTGAAAAGGGGTGGACCGAGGCGTCCTTGGCCGATATGTTTTGGGCCGAAATGACTAAAATGTCTAAAACCTAAGGGATAAGATATGATTTTCCCTTTCTGTTCAACAATGTGTGTTGCTTCAATAGAAATTATTGTTTCTGCTAATTGAGTAGTTCATACAAATAAAAATGGTTTGTATTAAATCTTGTCTTTTGTACCCTGCTCTCCATAATGCTTGCTATATGTAAGTGCTTGGTATTTATCTACTATATCAAGATTTATTTCAAGTATGTATAGAAGCCTAGTGGTGTAGTGGGAAAGCTGCTTGTAAACCAGGGGTCAATTGTCGTGCCGAAGGCGTGACCTCTTAAATGGGATATTATCTAAAAAGATATAAAGAGAACTAAGTCCTTGTCCAGGGTTTTCCGTTTATTATTTAGAACTTCTTTTCACAAGAACGGTCAAACGTTAAGTGCAAAATAAAACATACATTGTACATGCATATGTAATAAAACATTTACTTCAAATTCGAATGCATGCACAACACTCGCTCGAACCGGCGCATGCGCTAAAAATTTGCACCCAAGGAACCGAGCTTCCGGAAACAAGGAAGCAAGCACCCATGCTAACAAAAATCAACATGCGCGGACGAACCCGTGTTGGCAATGCAACATACTGAAACAAGTACATGCAAGATATACAAAAATAGAAAAACAGAGCCCTGTTTATTTATCATTTTTTTTTTTTTTTTTTTTTTGCCACGCACTTGCTCGCGAAACTGTTACTAAGGAATCAATTATATAAACTTCATTTTATCAAATTGAATTTAACGCAATGTAGAATCCTATTTACTGTCTACATGTGTAATTAAAATGCGATCTATATTTTTGTTTCAATGACCAAAAGAAACTTGATTCTGCGTAACAGTTGTTCGCTCGCGCGACTTTATAATATATACAAATTTCACCCTTGTACACATTTGTATATTATTCAAATTGGAACTATGCAATAATAACAATTTTCATCTTTCCCAAACATCTTCACACTAAATGAGTCAGAAAGTAGTCAGCCAAAGGAAACAGAACAAATTGATCTTACGAAAGACACTCCAAAGTTTTCATTTGATCTTTCAAATGCAGACTTAACTGACCAGCAAAAACAAAAATTACTCTCATTCTTAAACTCAAACAGTGACATCTTCTCTGAAGGACTGCATGACTTGGGCAGAACTCACTTAGTATCACATCACATTGAAACAAAAGATGCACCACCTGTCAAACTTCCGCCCTATAAACAAAACCCAGAAATGAGGCGCATCACACATCAATATGTTGAGGAGTACAAGCGCAATAACTTGATTAAGGAAAGCAACTCAAATTGGCATAGCCCTGTAGTATTGGTTAAAAAAGCAAATTCAGATGAATATCGTTTTGCAGTTGACTACAGAAAGCTCAATAAAATCAGTAAATCACAAGCATACCCGGATTCTCCACCAAGTGTTCTGCCGTTAGCGTGTGCTTGCAGAATCTTGAATTTGAAGTGTTCGAAAGTAACAAATAAACAAAGTTCAGTTTTCTTTTCCTTTATGGAAATCCACAAAATAATATAGCAGTAACAATGTTCACCAATCAAATATTTTAACACGTTGGTTATCCAACTTAAATAAAGTTTCAACTGGCACTCCAGTATTAACGTTTACAAATTAACAAAGTTCTTAAATCTATTTTGTCTCGGAAATCCGACTTATTTCGTTCCGTGGTATTCCACAAGTGTCCCGAAAATCCCTAACCTTTTTTCTCGCGGGGCCATCCACTCTACCCCATTACCCATTTGACCAATCAAAATGGTTTTAAGAATTTAATAAAATTTAACCATTGAAATAAAGCCTTACTTACTTATCGTGGCTTACCACGTGACAAAACGAGATTTGGGCAAGAGGACCGTGATTGTGCGAGACTTTGGTGACTGCATTCTTTCCGGTGTTTTCCATGCCAAACAAGATAAAGATGATTACGAGTTGCGCAACTGAGCTCATAAAACTTGCTATTTATGACCGACAGACAAGCGAATTTAGATTGTACAAAAGATACGTTAGATACTTGTCAAAACTGTGACAAGCTGAGTGATAAAAACTACTTAAGAAATTTGACTCTTTGTTCTCTAAAACAGCCCAAAGTAAACTTATTTTTCCTTTTCCATCTTTCTATTTTTCTGAACTACTTTTATTTATTCATAAATTTAATCATTTTATTTTAGTTTTAATTTAATATTAAATTCTATTTTTTATACAATTTTCTCTGCACAACCAGAGCGGTTAACCAGTAATCAGATTGTCAATTAGTAGCGTATAAGCTTTGCCTGGAGGCACAAGCAGCCCATCTATTTGACTAGAACCCCTTTCACTGGACAGACTCAGACCAGTAATCAGATGGCCAATCAGTAGCGTATAAGCTTTGCATGGAGGCACAAGCAGCCCATCTATTTCTTCAGGTCCTGATGGGCGGGAGCCCGTATCAGGCCGCGAACATTTTCGTGGTATGCGATATTCTTAATGCCTAATGATAAGCAGCAAAATTTAACTGAGTTAAACTTATACGGATGTCGGTTTGTCTGTGTACCGACCAACCGTTCCTAGATACATCAGGAAAACATGTCCGTGCAATATATACCCCCTTAAACCCCACTTTCATTATAGAAAAACTGGGGTTTGCGGGGGTATACTTATTTTTCTTATTTTTGCTCCAAAACATAGATTGTGGGTACTCGTTAGAACCGCCTCGCCGAGGCGGTTCTAACGCGTACCCACAATCAATATTTTGAGCAAAAATAATAAATTATCAAATTTTCCCCTAATGAAATTTCATATTTTATAGCAAAAAAAAAAAAATCTGTATGTTGTATTGGCAAGTTTTCGTAATGAGTCGATGTCAATAATGATCGAAATTTATTACAAATTGACGTCATTTTATTTAAAATTTAAAAAATATTGTTTTCTTTTAACATGAATAACTATAGGTCATGTTGACACGCTAAAATTCACATTATTATGTCTCTTTCAGTCTGTACTTCTAGAGACTTTGAACATACAATTTCATTAAAAGAATGATATTTTTAATATTTTTTACTCAAGATTAGACGGTTCTAACGAGTACCCATAATCTAGAGTAAAAATTGTATCTTGTTGTTTGTATTACGGTTGAACGTTACAGTCAACAACTTTTCGGTCATATCGGGACATAGCCATCGCTTGCTACTGCCTTGACCATTTAATTGCTTCTCAAGGCCGCATTCCAATGGGGCTAATTTTTGATTTCTGAAAGTTTAAAATGGGGCTAGGGAAAAAGGTATGAAATTTAGGATTTTGTTTGTTTGTTGAATTGGTGTTTTACGTCCCAGTCAACAGCTCAGGTCAGGTCGGGACGTTGCCTCCACTTTTTTGGACTTTTACCCAAAATGAGGATGTCATGACATCCAACAAGTGCTCAGTGGAGGAGAGATGCCCAATTGAGTATCACTGACCTAGATTGCTTTGACAGGTAAATATTACTATTAATAGCAATTTGATACTCAATTGGGCATCTTTTTGTCATTTTTATGGTACTCTCAGAAAATCGAAAAAATGTATCACAGTTTTTAACCGATTTCCACCAACTTTGGGGAGCTTAAAGATGAATGAATTTCCAAACTTTTGACCGTTCAGAATTTTTTTTAATTGTCTAGAAAAAAAGTTATTAAGGTTTAAAATCAGGATTTTTTTCCGATTTTCTGTGATTCCTATTTGGGAGCTAGAAAAAAAAGTGATGCCCATTTAGGAAACGGTGATTCCTATTCAGGAACATATAAGAAGATCTATGATTCCTGAATGGGATACAAATAGTTTGTTATGCTTCCTTGTGAAGAACTTTGTTTACCAGAGCCTCAATGACTTAACTGTCATGTTATTTTTTTTTCATTTTAATGGTCAGAGTGTATTTTAAGTTCAGTTTCACAATCATTTATACAAGTGCGTTCAGTTATTGATATGCCCCTGCCATATTCAGAAATAAATTGACAACTCTTCTTGCTTTTGAACACTCTTCACTGGCAAGAAATAGACATCTGGATGAATTTGTTTATATAATGTGTTAAGTGTGTTTATAAATATTTACTCTGTATATAGAACTTCCAGAGTTATGATGCTGTATGCCTAAATTGATTACATAACATATGGAGCAATTTTTTTAACAAAAAAAACGCTGATATTTGAGTTTCAAAGAATCCACAAGGAATCATGGTTAATGGTTTCTGGGTTTGTAATTTTGTTTGTAAATTATGAAAGAATAACCATGTTTGTCAGTACTACAGCTGAAAATTTGGTGTCTTTATCAGCACTATTTACAAAGTTACACTCTGATTTTCATTCATTGTACATTTTAGAATTTCATGGTAAAGTGGTTAAATGTTACAATATAAAACTAAGCATGTCAGTGTTATTTTGCAAGAAAACTAATATTCTACCAGGGCGGTTTTATGAACAAAGCTTGCTTGTGGGTTCCTTCATGAGGTAAGCATGCCTTAAGAGTTATCAATATTGACATGAGTGGGTGGGGTATGTTAAACAGACATCTACTGTGTTTTTTTTTAATCTGTCAATCAAATGATGATGTGCATTTATTGCTAATAGATGTCACAGATACAAGGAATGACTATATAAATATAGTTATTCTTTTAAAATTTTAAATAGCTTGGTTTAGAATCAGAAATGTAACTGGTTTTCGTGGGACCCATTTCCTGGAAATCGGAATGCATGTGAATAAAAATTACACAAAGCCTACATGTCTAGGATACATAATCTGAAAAATTAAAGATTATTTTGGGGTCATGGAAATGTATTTCTCTGGAAAAAGTTAGTGTAAACATGTTTTTTTTCTGGAAAATTCTTGAAGTATTTTTGGGCGGCTCGTGTGCACTTATTGTTTGCTGAAAGATGACATGCCTTTTGTTTCAGGTTCTTATGTGACTGAAGTCAATGACTACATCGAAAAATCTGGCTTATTTTTTTTTCAAAAAGCTAATAAAAATGGGTCCGACGATTTCAACCTTGAAGTAACTGAAAAATGACTCACTTGCTCTGAGCTGACCACTCATTTCACAATCATGTATATACAAATCCACGTATTTGCAACATATTCATCAGTCCCATGATAAAGCATGCTAAAGAATATAATATTGTTGACAAAAATAAACAATGCTTTTTTTATACAAGTAAATCTTCAAACATGTATACTTATCCGCCAAAAACATGCGAAAATATTTAAACACCATTTTCTTGAAAAGAATCATTGTGATGGAATTTTCAGTGATATAACTTTTGAGTATTTTCAGTGAGCAATAATCAACCAAAATTAAACGTTTGTAGCATTCTTCATTAAGACGTTACGATGACGTTAGTGTACGATCTCTTGTATTACGATTTTGAATCTAAAACATTCACGATTAATGCGATTTGAAAACAGATGGCGTGAAGTAGTAGCCGGGTGTCTAACCTAAAGAAATCGTACAAAAAGATTGGAAAAATACTGCTTGTCAACGCTCCCAAGGGTCGCGTTTTTCTGTTGACATCAGCCTATTGTTTTGAGATCGTCAAATTGTTTACTACAGACACACTATGGGCTTTCAAATTGCATACATGTGATACCTCCCTCATCATCAGGGAGACTCCAGGAAATGAGCCGTAAAAATGGACAAATTTCTTCTAAAATGAACCACTTCTTAACAAAAATTCAAAATCTCCCTGAAATGAATCAGAAATTTTCCTATATATTCTATACATTTTTCAAAAATCTCCCTGAAATGGAAGAAAAATCTCCCTGATTCCTCTTTCAAACTCATCACATGTATGAAATTGTGATTCTGTAGGTGTCTGTTCAGTGTGTCAACAGCTATCTTATGGCACTAAAAGATTTTGAGTATGTCTATTCGCTTGCTAGAAAACACCAATTTACGTCAAAAAGTAAAAAAGACGTCACGTACAAGAAAACAGCGTCGGAAAGAACATAAAATTTTCTGATTTGATTTTGTTTCAAACATGAATTTCGAATATTGGTATCGGTTTGTAAACTTTTGCAAGGTAATTAAAGGTATCCTAACCCTGTAGCTATGGAAATGGGTGACAACTTTTTTTTCGCGGCAACGCGACAAGCGTAAGTCTTAACGTCAAAGCGAATTAACGGGACTATCAATATTTATATCACTTAAAACTTTTTGGCGATATAGAAAGAAAAACAAGCATATTAGTTATTTTCGTGTTTCTTTTGCGAATAAGTATATATACAGTGACCACACATAAGTCCTTAAAGTACTATGGAGTCACCTATGTCTTTGTATTCTGCCAAAACGTGGGTTGGCATTTCATCATAAAATTCATGGTTTGTTTTCTTGGCACAGAATACCATAGGGGACTGTGACTTTCACAGAGAAACATTTATACTTAGGCTATGTCTCACAGCTCATATTCATGATATTTAAATCCTCTTGTATATGCTTTAAGTCAAGGGAATCACCAGGACATTCACAGACAGACATTCTTCTAATATCAATAATGTATTTTGCGGATTAAGGATGAATACAAAGAATATTGCTTTGTACAGCTGTATTAATACTACTAGTTTTTGACATCCTTTACTGGCATGTTAATTTCCATGACTTAAACCCTATAGAAGAGGTTTTGAATATCACGAAGAGGAGATATGTGTCATTGCTTAACAATAAATTTAGCCCACTTAGCCCCTCGGTGAAACAATCATGAAACTGTATGATGAAATGCCAACCCACGTTTTGACAGAATACAAAGTCATGGGTGACTCCAGAGTACTTTAAGACATGCTTACCTCATGAAGGAACCCATAAGCAAGCTTTGGTCGTAAAACCGTCCTAGTAGAATATTAGTTTTCTTGCAAAAAACACTGACATGCTTAGTTATATTGTAACAATCGCTTTACCATGAAATTCTAAAATGTACAATGAATGAAAATCAGCGGTGTTACATTGTAAATAGAGCTCATAAAGACACCAAATTATCGGCCGTAGTACAAAATTGGCTATTCTTTCGTAATTTACAAACAAAATTACAAACCATTAACCATGGTTCCTTGTGGTATCTTTGAAACTCGAATATCAGCGAATGTTTTGTTAAAAATTTGGCTCCATATGGTATGTAATCAAAGAAGGCATACAGCATCACAAACTCTGGAAGTTTTATATACAGAGTAAATTTATAGACAGACTTTTAAAACACAATATATAAACAAATTCATCCAGATGTCTATTTCTTGCCAGTGAAGATTGTTCAAAAGCAAGAAGAGTTGTCAATTTATTTCTGAATATGGCAGGGGCATATCAATAACTGAACGCACTAGTATAAATGATTGTGAAACTGAACTTAAAATACACTCTGGCCATTAAAATGAAAAAGGTTGAATGTGGAGCATCTCTATGATCGATATGAGATACAGAAAGGTATTCAGAAAATAACATGACAGTTAAGTCAGTGAGGCTCTGGTAAACAAAGTTCTTCAACAGGAAGCATAACAAACTATTTGTATCCCATTCAGGAATCAAATATCTTATTATATGTTCCTAAATAGGAATCACCGTTTCCTAAATGGGCATCACTTTTTTTTCTAGCTCCCAAATAGGAATCACAGAAAATCGGAAAAAAAATCCTGATTTTAAACCTTAATAACTTTTTTTCTAGACAATTAAAAAAAAATCTGAACGGTCAAAAGTTTGGAAATTTATTCGTCTTTAAGCTCTCCAAAATTGGTGGAAATCGGTTAAAAACTGTGATACATTTTTTCGATTTTCTGAGAGTACCATAAAAATGACAAAAAGATGCCCAATTGAGTATCAAATTGCTATTAATAGTAACATTTACCTGTCAAAGCAATCTAGGTCAGTGATACTCAATTGGGCATCTCTCCTCCACTGACCACTGTGCAAACATTCAATCTTTTTTCGCGGTGCCTGCGAGCCCTTCTCGCTGACTTGCAGAAACGATGGAACTCCCCTGAAATTGAAGTTGTCACTGTCGCATAGGCTATCCAACTCTGTTATTCATCCCCTCTTACTGGTTCCTTCAGCTGCAAAACTGTTTTGATAATCAAAATGTTGATACTTTAAAACACACTTTTGGAAAATTTCAGAAATCTTTGATTTTTGTTAAAAACACGATTTATTTTCGCTTCAATGTTTTTCTTTAAGCTGTGAGTTTGGAACAGATATGAGCTACAGGCATTGGTTTAGAATTTACAGCGTTTTAAAAAACATAGCATTTGTTATTTGGATCGAGAGTTTCTTAATGTAAATTTGCATTATGTGATTTTAACATTTGAAAACACATTTTAAAAAACTCTGTTATGAGCCAACCAGAGTGCGTATTCAAAATCAGCTTTCAGTTTCATACTCGCAATGCACAAGATTACATTTTGAGCAAAAAAACAATGTTTTTCGATTTTTTTTTTCGTTAGGCATTTTTGACAAAAGATAGTTGTTAACCAGAGGACCAATGGTCCTGTAAACGCTCACCTGAGTCTGCTGCATATACCAATAAACATGTTTGAATATTATGGTATGTAACCCCAGTGCAGGGGCAGATGAAGCCCTTGGGTCGTTTTCTTTTTTCAGAATAATCAATATTCTGTCCACTTGCCAATTTCTTGCTGGCTTTTCCCTTCAAATGGCATTTTAACAGTTTTTCCCATTCAAATGCATGGGCAACCCATGTTGACCTTGCCATAAACTTGGTCAAGGTCACCACAGGGTCATGATTTATATATACATTGTAGTTCTTTAGCCATGGATGCTTCACGCCAAGTTTCATTGAAATCAATCTATTGGTTTCAGAGAAGATATTTGAAGGGTTTTTACCATATATGGGCATGGCAACCATCTTGGTCATGTGACCTAGATTATTAATATACACATTGGTTCCCCCATCCTATAAATGCCTCACATAAAATTTGGCTTCAATTGGCCTAGTGGTTTCAGAGGAGAAGATGTTTGAATATTATGGTAATATACATGTATATTGCCCCGGGGTGTGGGCATATGGGCCCTTAGGTCCATTTTTTCCCAGAATCATTAATATTTAGTCCTACTACCCATTTCCTGCAAGATTTTCACCTCAAATGACGTTTTAAAAGTTTTCCCCATTCCAATGCATTGGCGACCTATGTTGACCTTGTCGTAAAATAGGTCAAGGTCACCACAGGCTCATGATTTATATACACATTGTAGTACTCAGCCATTGGTGCTTCATGCCAAGTTTCCTTGAAATCGATCCACCAGATTCGGAGAAGATTTCTGAAGGGGTTTTAACATATATGGGCGTGGCGGCCATCTTGGTCATGTGAACTAGATAATTTATATATACATTAATTCCCCCATTCCATAGATGCTTCACATAAAATTTGGCTTTGATTCGCCAAGCGGTTTCAGAGAAGATGTTTGAATATTATGGTAATATACATGTATATTGCCCCGGGGTGGGAGCAGATGAGCCCCTGGGGTCCATTTTTTTTTCAGAATCATTAATATTCAGTCCTACTGCCCATTTCATTCAAGACTCACTTTAAATGACACTTTAAAAGTTTGCCCTATTCAAATGCATTGGCGACCTATGTTGACCTAACCGTAAAAAAGGTCAAGGTCATCACAGGGTCATGATTTATATACACATTGTAGTAACTGAGCCATCGATGCTTCATGCCAAGTTTCTTTGAAATCGATCCACCGGTTCTGGAGAAGAAGATTTTTGAAGGTTATTTTTCATATATGGGCATTGCGGCCATCCTGGTCATGTGACCTGGATTATGTATATACACATTGATAACCCCTTCCTATTGATGCTTTACATAAAATTTGGCTTTGATTGACCAAGCGGTTTCAGAGGAGATGATGTTTGAATATTATGATAATATACATATATATTGTCCAGGGGTGGGGGCATATGAGCCCCTGGGGTCCAATTTCTTTCAGAATCATTAATATTCACTCCTACTGCCCATTTTCTGCAAGACTTTCACTTTAAATGACTTTAAATGACATTTTAAAAGTTTTCCCCCATTCAAATGCATTGGCGACCTATGTTGACCTTGCCGTAAAATAGGTCAGTGTCATCACAGGGTATACACATTGGTTCCCCCTTCCTATAGATGCTTCATATAAAATTTGGCTTTGGTTGGCCAAGCGGTTTCAGAGAAGAAGGTCTTTGAAATTGTGGACGGACGACGGACGGACGCCGGATCATGGCCATCCTATAAGCTCACCTTGTGAGCCTAACGGCTCGGGTGAGCTAAAAAAATGGAAGTTTTAATAATCTCTATTTTATCACCTGGATATCAAACTTTACACATAAAGAAGTATTTTGGTGATGAATGTTTCTTGAAATTAGTGTAAGGGAAAATGTGTACCTCCTAGGCCAACCCACTCGTTTTTGTGTAATAGTAAATTTTAGGAGTGCATTGTAGCAACGATAACTGTCCATCAACAACTTCTGTTCACCATGAACAATTGTCGTTGCGGCCGCAACGACTTCTGTCCACAAGTTAATGGACAATATCATGAATACTTTATGTTCAGTTGTAAAGATATTGACTTCATGCAGTTGAGACTTGTATGATGGCGATCTATATTTTGACTTCTAGCCCCACCCAGGCATGGATTAAGGGTCCTGATGCGGCTATATCCTGATTCTTTTCCGTCCGGGATAGAAATATTTTTGAAATCAAAAACTCTCTTTCCCGTCCGGGAAAAACTCCTATGACGCACTACTTTTTATTGATCAGGGTCATCCAGACGCTTGCATATTATACAACAATACAATATTTTATGGCGGGAAAATTTGTATACGGGAAAGAATCAGGACCAGTATATATATGAGACGCACTAGAAAAGTGTCTGATATACTTTTATATATACCGAGATACTTAATAAAGAAATATGAAGAAACTACGACATGAAACCCAACCCTATAGGGTACATATGATCCAAGTATGAATGCTGTCCAAAAAGCTGTTTTGAAGATATAGATAGACTCCTATAAAGGCTTTTTGGATCTTGCTCAAGTTTCAGGGTTTTTCAGAAATGGACAGTTATCGTTGACACTGCAGGTCATATCAACCACGACTTATGTCCACAATGGACAGCAACGGTTGAAAAATCAACGATTACTGTCTAGTGGACAGAAGTCGTTGCGGCCGCAACGACTATTTGCCGCAACGACTATTTGCCGCAACGACTATTTTCTATGGTGGACAGAAGTCGTTGATGGACTGTTATCGTTGCTACAGGTGCGTGTGTTCGGACCCATGCGTAGAAAAAATGAGCCACCTCGTGGGAAAACCTACAATGTGGTTTCCGAACAGGTTCGACACAAACCGGTCTGTACAAGCACAGAAAAGAGCTAGAAGCTTGAAATTTCGGATTTAAGTATAAGAGGAATTGTACTATCCGAGTAGCGAAAACAAAGGCGCTGATCAGCTTCGCGGTTACCGCGAAGCTGATCTGCGTCTTTGTTTTCGCAAATGCAGATTGTTGGTTTTCCCAAGAGGCGGCTCAAATAAAGAGAGAGAATTAAATCAAACTTTCAATTTCTATGTATGGATAAATGTCCTACACATATATATGTAAGAATTGTAAAATATATTGGTAATAGGCTCCCTGGCATAAAGCTTTAAAAGTGACCCTTATCAAACTTTTAGTAGTGTTGGATACTGACTGCTTTATTCACATACATTTTAAGAGTCTTAATATTAGAGTAAACATTGCTGTAACTTAAAACAATTCATACCTTCCCTCATTATCATCATTGCATTGATAGTCTATGCTGCTTCATTGTAAATAAATTAGATCAGAGCTAGAACCCACTGTGTTAAGTTGTGTATCCTGAATACATAACAAGTAGTATATAAACAGCTACATGTATAGTATTCCTTTCTTAGCACATCCACTTATTATCAACTCAGCCATTCATATTCAATAAAATAAATGATTGTTTTCTACTGTGATGAAGATCTTAAGGAAGATTCAAAAGCTCAGTACTTATACCATGAAAACATGTCGTAAGCCGAGTAAGCAGCTATTCCCCAATAGGCGGCCACTCAGTTACCCGAACTGAACTAAAATATGAAAACGTACATAAGGCTCAAACAGCACAAAAATTCGACTCCAAAACACAAAACAATCAGAACCACAACAGAAGTATTTAAGTCTGTGAGTCCTCGTTTTTGATTCGTCATGGTGATTATCATGATTTATTTGTTTGTCCGTGATGATTCATTGACTAGTTAGAGATTCACTAAATGTTGTGAACCACTGCAGAAGATGAGGGTGAGGTGAAGCGCTTGTAAAATCGATTAAAGCCCCCCACCCCCCCCCCCCCCAAACTGATCGTTCCAAGGTGATACATCTGTTGTGGTTCAATTTCTTTATGTTTTGGAGTCAAATGTTTGTGCTGTTTGAATACGTTTTCATATTTTGCATTTAAGTTTGGGTAACTGAGTGGCCGCCTATTGGTAAATAACTACTCACTCGATATGTTTTACCTATTTGTCAATTTAGGTTTTCCCACCTCGGTTTTTGGAGTGGGGTCATATCCGAAATGGTCAAGTCGGGCATTGCCTCCATTTGTTGGGACTTGTACCCTAAAGCAGGGTGTCACATCTAAAAGTGCCACAAATTTTACCACCCAACTGAGATAATAAGGCATAGATGTATGGATATCTTGACTTGAACCACTTTTCCTGTTTAGGCCCAGACCTGAGCGGTTAAGCAGTAATAAGATGATCAAACATTAGTGTAGAATCTTTGCATGGAGACACAAGCAGCCAGTCTATTTCTTTAGGCCCAACTGGACGGGGCCATATACTTCCACCCGCATCCTTCTCATGTAGTTGTTCAACAAAGTTGAATGTAGTAACTGATCTTTAGCTGATCTTCATTTCGATTCTTCGTGTTGGTTTACAGAAGAAGTGTGATTTGTATGTATATCACTGGAGAAAATTTATAGACTTAGAATGCTTCTCCACTTTCTTTTCTATTCACATTCCACTTTCAGCGAGGGGATTCTGAGAAGTCAGAAAATTATGATTCGTTGAGATGCATTTTCTACCCTTTGGGTAATACTAGTCTTTGTATCGACAACGCTGTTGAAAGTTGCGAAATTACAGTAATTCTCTCGTCAATGACGAGGCTTAAGGTCGTTCCAAGGCGCTACTTCTGTTGCAGTTCTATTTGAGCCGAATTGTTATGCTGTTTAAACCGCAGGTACGTTTTCATAGGTTTAGTTAAGTTCGGGTAACTGAGTGGCCTCCTATTGGGAAATAGCTACTCACTTGGCTTACTATATGTTCTCTAAGTAAAAGTACCTAATTGTCAATTTGGATTTTTCCCGCCTCGGTTTTCAAAGTGGGAATTTCTTTTTGATTGCACATTTTCCTGACCATTGCCTACTTGTACCTTTTTAAGTAGCCAAAACCATGTCAAAGCCCATCCCATTTTTTCATTAATATGTTCAATGCTCTAAATGGATCTCAGTTTTAATTTTATTTACTATTATTGCAGCTGATGGTGTGCTGTGTGGCAGCCTAAAAATCTCCCCGCACATCATCCATAGTGCAAATTGTGTTTTCCGTTTGGTCCTCTGAGATCAGAGATGGTATTCTGATAAATCAGAAATTTATGGTCGGTTTAGTAAGATACATTCTCTAACCAAAATTGGAATATATAGGCCCTCTTTGGATAATACTAGCCTTTGTATCGACAACCCTAATTACAGTGATTCGTGCCACATCTAAAGGGTCACTGACTATGCTTAATTAAGAAGCCGAATCAACGGTATGGCCCATACTAATATGTTAACTGCTCTTAACGGATCTCAGTTTTATTTTTTATATTCTATTGTGGAGAAATCATATACAAAGATTTAATATGGAGATAATATTAAGTTTCTAGTTTTCTGTTCTTGCCGAAACCAACCCCTAACTGGTCATTCATACTTCCAACAAAACGTCTTTATCTAAAGATAATTTTTCTAAAATCTACATAATCAATCAATCAGCCACTGCCGATTTGGGTCCTGAAAAATAGATTGGCTGCAAAGCTTATAGTTTATAGACTACTGACTGTCTATCTGATTACCAATTAACCGCTCGGACGTTGCCCAAAATTATGGAACATCTATACCACATTAGGCTGGCATGCACACAAAATGGGCATCACGGTAAACAACTAAGGCTTATATGTATAGATGACTCGCTCAGACCTGAGCGAATAGCCAGTAATCAGAAAGTCAGTCAGTAGTTTAAGCTTTGCATGGAAGCACACGCGGTCAGTCGATTTCTTGCGCTCCAAATGGGCTGAATCCCATATTCCCACCCGAACACCCATTCAGACACTAGTAGTACATCTTTCTATGAAAGATCGGGACCCTGTTGCATAAAACTCTGTTAACTTTAAATGGCAGGTTAAAGTCCCAGTAAGGCCTAAATGAAATATATGTGTGGTTCCTGTTTCATGCCCCAAAATTAGGGTAGAAAGGTAGGGAGTATTATTTAATTTAGTCAAAACATTTAACACAGAAAAAGGCCTCAAAATCGGAAAATGTGGCTTATTTTAGTGGTCTGTCTCTCAAAGGACAGTATAATGTTTATGGTAGGGTGAAAAAATTAGGGTAGGTAGGGAAACCGGAACCATACATATATATCATTTAGGCCTAATCCTAATGACAGTTTTTATCAGAGCCGCCTCGTGAGAAAACCAACACTGTGGTTTCCGCACAGGTCCTACAACAACGAGCTATACAATCACAGAATATGGCTGGAGGCTGGAACTTTTGGCTTTAGAAAGTAGAGAAATTGTACTATCCGAGTAGCGAAAACAAAGGCACTGATCAGCTTCGCAGTTACTGCGAAGCTGATCTGCGCCTCTGTTTTTGCATATGCAAAATGTTGGTTACTCATGAGGCGGCTCAAATGTCTATGTCTATTTAAAAATGTCAATAGCTAATGTAGCTATGGAGGAACTTGTTTTATGCAGCAGAACATTAATGACATCTTAATTAAGAGAGTTCTGGGACTTAATGACAGCTTAAGATTTAATGTCAGCTTAAGTTTATGTAACAGGCCCTAGCAGAATATTTCATTCTCGAATTTTTTCAAGGTCCACGGGTGCTTTCTTCAGAGACGACATGTCCAAGGTAGATGATATCCTTCTGGAATCATTCACGCTCTGAACTTTTGTGACGTGTCTGAAAAATCCTGCGAATTGCTGTTGTCAATGGCGCTCTCCGTTACACTCTGACATGTGTCGGGAGCAACGCACAGGCCAAAATGCATCAGGTTACATCATATCAAGATTGCCGACCCGACACGCTGTCTTTTTTGTATCCTAGTGTGAAAACTTGTCCATGTAATATACAGACATTTTTTCAGAAGAACAATTTGAAAATTTCATTGGAAAAAAGTTTGATTTTTTATATTCTCGATCAAAACATACATTGTGTCAATGAGGCGGTTCTAACGAGTACCCACCATGTATGTTTTGGATAAAAAATAAAAAAGGTATACCCCTGCAAACCCCAGGTTTTTTCTACATAAAAGTGGGTTTTAAGGGGGTATACATTTTACGGACATGTTTTCCTGATGTTCCGTTAATTAAAAATTCCAGTAACCTCGTAGAAGTTTTTTGCAATACTTTGACCCAACTAAGGCTAGCAGGTGAAGTTAGACGTTCCGGTAAACTCCTGAATTCCGACGAACAATATAAAATATTAACTGAACATTTGCAGCTGAAAGAAAAATCAGAATATTGAATGAACATAGTTTTGTGATGTTATCATGAGATTTGGGAAGATTGACAGTTCAGCCGGGAATGCATGAGCGTGTTGTCACTATCTGCTTTGTCAAAACCCAGCAGGCACATGACGTCAGAATGACGTCAGATTGACGTTGTTATGACGTCACTTGACGTCATGTGTCCGCTTGGAACCTCATCGCGCCACATCACACGTACTCTGTTCACATTAATATTCGAACTTAAAGTTATTTGTAGTATGACTTTCTATAAGTAGGCGGGCCTACATATTGATACTCAGGAAGGAGGCGGAATGAAAATCGTACTGTAACTTCTTGATATTGAAAGGTACAGTACAGAATTGTCAACTGATGGTATGTCATTAGTTAAAGATCTCGTAGATAAAAATAAGTAAAAACAGCCCGTCTTCGTCTTGCTTTACTTTATTATTTTTTTCTACTCGGTACTTTAATATTAAGTTTGTGGAGTTTATGTTAGTTGGTTGGGGCCGGAGCTTCTTGTCTGTTGCTTGGCCCACCGGGGTCCAACTGGTGTTTTTCTTTTGCTCCGGAGTTAGTAGAATATTCGGCGCCCAGATATCTCCATCGTCGGACAGCTTACTCAATCTGTGAATCCTGGTTTTTTGATTCACCAGGATGTTTATCGTGATTTATTTGTTTGTTCTTGATGATTCATTGACTAGATAGAGATTCACCACGAGGACCGAAGAACTAACTAAATGTTATGAACCACTGCAGAAGCTGAGGGTGAGGTCATGGCCATGTAAAACCGGTTTAAGCCCGCCAGTAACTTTGTGTTACTGATCGTTCCAAGGCGATACTTCTGTGGTGGTTCTTTTTGTTTTATGTCTTGGTATTTAAAATCTTTGTGCTGTTGGCGCCTTATGTATGTTTTCATATTTTAGTTAAGTTTAGGTATCTGAGTGGCCACCTATTAGGAAAATAGCTGCTCATTCGTCTTACGATATGTTTTCATGGTATAAGTACCTGATTCTTAATTTAGTTTTTTCCCACCTCGGTTTTTGGAGTGGGAATCTTTTTCTGATTGCGCCTTTTCCTGATCTTTGCCTACTTGTACTTTTTTTTTTATCTCCATATAATAACTTACAACCCTGCGAGACTGACCTGCACTACGTGGCTTGTCCCAACAGTCCCGTTACACATACATTTTATTCTGAACGCATAGCAGGAACCAACAACAGTTACTCATGCACAATAATTGGCCATATTGGAACTTATTTTACTGTACAAAATGATTCGGGGGGATTCGGGGGATGTCCCCCGAGAAAATTTTATATTTCCGGACGTCCGTAGAAACGATTTTAATGCTCTTTGAGACAATTTTTGAGACATAATAAAGCCACGTCCTGGTCGAAACCATGAAGCATGAAAGCTCATATTCAAAGAACTCGCCTTGCCGAAGGAACGCTTAGGGAATTTGAATGACGTCGGTTGATTAGGAACCGGCGGTATATCCATAATAAAATAATAACAGACACGTTTTAACAAATTTTGGAATATTAAGAAAAATAATGTTTTCGAAAATTTTGTACGTAAACGATTTTTCTGCATATGTTTTGATTTAATGCAATTACTCATAACCAATGATCATACAGTTATTTGTGAAACCATTTTCGGCCAAAGAAGTGGTCCGGCCTTGGCCGGACCACCGACGACGGCCTTGTTTCCGCATATGCAAAATGTTGGTTGTCTCAAGAGGCGGCTCAATTATAAAGAATATACATTGCGAGATTTTACAGGAAAAGGGGATATTTTTGTTTTTCGTTTAAAGTACGGTACGCTGTTAATTGATGTTATATCTCCGTACCTAGAGCAAATCAATCATTAGACATTTTTCACTTTTGAACGTAAATGTTGCTGGCGCGTGCGGTTACGATTTTTGGTGTGATGGGGGACGACTCGTGAGGGCATATTTGAGACGATGACGAGGGGCTATATGAAGAATTACTTGGTCAAAACTACCAATAGCCTAACGGAGACCAATTAAACAAGACAGGCAAAAAAGAAATAGTCCACGACGTATTACGCTGTAGCTCAGTAGGTAGCATGTATGGAATAAAACTAAAAGGTCCTGGGTTCGAGTCCGGCTAAGACAAAAATTCTTTTTCTATTCTTAATTGCTTCCTTTTTTCGCCCCCTAAAGCTTAGAAAAAGAAAAGAAAAGAAAAAAATGCAAAAATCTCAATGTAATACTAAAATCGTTAATTTTTGGATTAAAGTGTGTAGTGAGAAGGCAGTCCGCACGTACAGGTTTTTCATTAAGTCTTGTTGTTTTTCACCGATTTAAGCCGGTAGCTTGATCGTAATCGGCAGAAGAGCGGACCCGCGACCGATTCACACGTCAACATTTATTTTCTGAAGGCTGGTACAGATAATGCGGCTAGGATAAGTTGACCGCCTCTAATGACTTAGCGGCCCCCGTGGCCGAGCGGTTAAGAGCGCTGTTTCTTAATCAGCCGTTCATCTCACTGCTGTGTCTTGTGCGTGTTCGAGCCCCACACTGGCCACATATGATACAAGCCAAGTTCAACTTGCGGGAGTGCCAGGTAGTTTTTCTTAGGGTACTCACGTTTTCACTCCACCTACTGATTGGTGAGCTGAAATAATCTTGAAAGGGACGTAAAAGTGAACTAAAATGCGCAAGACAATAAATCAAATAGTATAGTGTACATGTTCACATACATGTATATCTGTGTTTATTAGATGTAAAACTACAGTTTCACGTGCTGTCTCGTGAGCGAACATAATTCATTCTGTTTATATTTCAAACAGATTATCAGCTTGATGTCGAAGTTTTGTTCATTCGACAGTCATCTGCATGCCATACGAAGTGATCCTACATGAAGCTACATTACGCCAAGCCACACAAGTCAACTAATTTTGTTTATTGTAAACCTTCAACAGTAATTCAGCCATATCCAGTGTGCTGGTTATGATGTAGTAAATTAATTTGGCAAGACATAAGTTTTCTTTTTGTTCCATATTTATTCTGTGTGATATTGTATGCGTGTTGTTTACCTGTATGAATTCAAATAAATATGATTAAAATCAAACGAACACAATATTATTTTATGAGTTGCAAAAGTGTTTCCATAAAGCACTCCATGTCGTAGTGGTTCAGTCAGTCGCCTCGTAAAACGGGCCGCGCGTTCAATCCAACGCGTTACTCCGTCTTTTGGGCGAGACCAGGGTCCAGTATGTAAATAGTTGTTATTTCCACATGAGACCCCGAATATTCCTCGTTATATGGTTTACATTAAGCATGCGTGCATGATGGAATATAAATGCATTTTTTCTTATAGGCGCGAGTAACATCGGACAAGGTTTGCTATCAGTTAAAATCTACTACGCCCACCTTAGTGAGGATGTGAAATTTAATTGTATCGATTCCAGGTACTTCTATTGTTACTTGATTACAGATAAGGGTCTGATTGTGCTCATTTCTGATCATAATTTCGTTTTTATACAATTTTCGGCCCGTTCAAGATTATTTTAGTTCATATGAGACGGATAAATCAGTAACAAGGTGTGTGTGTGTGGGGGGGGGGGGGTTGGGGGGAGGGGAGAACCCTGAGAAAACGACTTGGCACACCCACAAGCAGAATTTGGTTTGTGTCGCATGTGATTGTAAGACTGATCAATTGGGCAGCAACCTACGACGAAGTGTTCATTGTCTTGGTGATGGTTGTTGCCAAAGCGATATTGCTTTTTTTTTCAATTACTCCATTTTATCACATGTTGTGTGATGTTGCATCAATCTTTGCTATAAGGACTTTTGTTGTATCGCAGGCATTTACGATGGTGCTTATACTGATAGACAATTCCTGAATATACATATTCATGTACAGTATATCACGCAGACATTTGACGTGCTCAATTTACCCGCTTTTTATATGTAAACAAACGAAACGACAACCGTGAACCTAATATTGTGTTGTGTTTGGCTGTTGAATTTTTGTCCCACGGCGCCTCGAAAAAAAAAAAAAAAAAAAAAAAAAAAAAAAAAAAAAAAAGATTTTATCAAATTGCTGCTTGACAAGCCGAAATCAGTTAGTGTTAACGGCATGTGTTCGTCCTTTTAAACCAGGGACCGCGGGTTTGATCCCGGGATCCTTAAGTCTGTCGGATGATACTATAAACTGATGTCTCATTTCCATATAACCTTTGCTGTTGGATTAACGTTAAACCTCAAATCAACAGACCAATTAAATTTATAATTTACGTAAATTCTGATTGAGTAAGAAGCTTATGTGCATTTATGCTCGCCCGGTTCCGGACGCAAAAAATGCCCATAGGAGTAAGGTTAAGAATGATCAAGGTGTTGTCCATGTAGCTCTGTCGTCAGTATGTGTAATTCATGTGCACTAAAACGGTGCCGTGTATCTTGACGCTAGCATAACAAAACCTTAACAAGCAATATACAGTGTTTTTAAAGTTGTAAAAAATGAAAATTTTCAGTTCAACATTTTTATCTTTTTATTTTGCTCAAAACATAGATTGTTGGTACACGCTACAACTGCCTCGCAGAGGCGGTTCTAACGAGTACTCACAATCTGTGTTTTTAGATGCATGGGCATCCTAAGTTGACCTTGCCGTAAAATAGGTCAATATCATCCTTGGGTCATGATTTAGGCCATGTATAAACTTCGTAGATGCTTAATGCCAAGTTACAAAATCATAGGCCTACTGGTTCTGAACAATATTTTAAAGGTCTTTGCAGTTTATAGCCATTGCGGCCATTTATAATTTTATACAATCTTTCGTTCCCTTTCCATGAAGTGTGGCTTTGATCGGCCATGCGGTTGCAGTGATGTTTGAATATTTTGGTCATATGCATGTATATAGCCCCCGGATAGGAGCAGACAAACCCCTGGGGACTAAATGTTTTCATGAACATAAATCTTCAGTACCTTTGCATGCTCATCGCGAATTTCCACCCATTTAATTACATTTAACTTATTTTCCCCATTTAAATGCATGGGCGACCTAAGTTGACCTAAGGCTTGCCATAAAATAGGTCAAGGTCATCCCAGCATTATGATGTATACCAACTTTGTAGAACTCTATTGTCTGATGCTTCAAACTTAGTTTCAAAATCATAGGACTTCTGGTTCTGGGAAGAAATTGTTTTAAAGGTTTTTGCTATTTATAGCTATGGCGGCCATCTTAGTCATGTGACCTGGGTCATTTATGCAAACTTTCGTTCCCCCTTCCTAAGAATGCTCCGCAAGAAGTTTAACTTTGGTTTGCCATTTGGTTTCAGAGGAGAATATCATGGAAATTGTTGACGGACGACGTCGGACGGACGACGGGGAATGGTCATCGCTTTTTGAGCCGAAGGGCTCATGTGAGCTTAAAATAGGTATACCCATGCATATCAAAGTTTTGCTGTATAAAAGTGTGGTTCATGGGGTATTCACGGACATGTTAACCGACCATGCTCGAGATGACTTGAAATATATCAAAACGTTGTAAATCGTAGAATAAAAGACTGCACATAAAATTAAAGATCAACTTATGTTTCAAATCGTAAATCATGCCATGTATACATGTATAAAGTTTTCTGTGCGTTCACGAAAAACACGTGAAACTGTAGCTTAGCAGAACCAGTGTAAGTATATACATAAGCCAGTATGTAAACTGTCACATGGCGATAACAAATACTTGATATTGGTTTTTCCCACCAACAGTTATGGTCATATGAAGCCGGGATCTCGGTTTATCGAACGAGCGACGCCTAGTTATACACACGAGTGTCTAAAATAATCGAATTCTGCATTCGAAGCTGTTAAAATGGAGGCATTTTATTCGCGCCAAGCATTTGTAAAACCGTCTCGCATTGAACGAGAAACGCATCTTTGATGGCAAACATGATAAGTGATATATATATATGATGCGATTTTAGAAAATATTTCGTGTCAAAGGTCACTTCTGGTTCCTTCTTCCATCAGAATTAGACAGTTTAAGGGAAAGACAACAATTTTCATTTTTAGGCGTTTCGTTCTCTCGCTCAACCTGCGAAACTAGTCAAATGTTCTTATTAAAATCATTTTGTACCTGTCATATATCAACTTGCCATGTGATTTTAAGAGGCGACTGACTGAGTCACTGCGAGACAAAGTCCTCTACGGAACGTGTTTGCGTGAGTGTGTGTTTGTGAGTTAGAGTGTGTGTATGCGCGCTTAACATTCAGAATGTTGTTGTCCTAGGGTTAAGCAAGGTTCGCAGCACGTTTGATGAGCTGGCTAGCCTGTACCCCGATTCACTTCGTGACCTCGCTCCTTTTCTGTGTATGGAGAGGTCTAACAGAATACCGATGGAAATATTCCGTCTAGCAGCACGTAATGAAAATCAGAGGACCAATGGTCCTGTAAACGCTCACCAGATACCTAGTTGTCACTTTTTTCCCAATGTAAAAGCCTAAGTTTCCAAAATTGACCTTGCCGCTTAACAGGTCAAGGTCATCCCAGGTTCATCATTTTATCAAACTATGATGGGCTTAAGTCATCGATGCTACATACCAAGTTTCGTGAAAATCAGCCTGCCGGTTCTGGAGAAGAAGATTTTGAGTGTTTTTTTCCATATACGGAATTTTCGTTCCCCCTATCCATGGATGCTCCACATGAAAATTTCTCAGTGATTAGCCCAGCGGTTTCAGAGATGAAGATGCTATGGACAACAGACTTGCCAAGGTCAAGAGATGACACTGACCTAAATTAATCACATTCCTTCTTCTACTCCATTAGTTATCTGCATCTACCACTTTTCAGGTCTCAGGCTGCAATCATTTTTAAAAATCCATAGTTTTCACTTTTTCCCATGTAAAAACCTCTGTTTCCAAAATTGACCTTTCCGTAAAATGGGTAAAGGTCATGCGCGGATCCAGAGGGGGGGGGGACCGGGGATCCGCCCCCCCCCCTCTAGAATCTGAAAAATTTACCTAAAAAAGGTAATTTTGGGATTTTTGGGGGGTTGGACCCCCCTCCCTCGTCTGCGACAATATTTTACCAGTTTGGTTGGACCCCCTCTCGTAAAAATGTCTGGATCCGCAAATGAAGGTCATCCAAGGGTCATCATTTTATCAAATTATGATTTTATCAAATTATGATGGGCTGGAGTCATCGATGCTACATACCGAATTTCGTGAAAATCGGCCTGCCGGCTCTGGTGAAGAAGATTTTTGAGTGGTTTTAGCCATATATGGGCGGGGCGGCCATCTTGGTCAAGTAATCCAAATTTCACAAACAAACTTTCGTTCCCCCTACCCATAGATGCTCCACATAGAATTTCACTTTGATTGGCCTAGCGGTTTCAGAGATGAAGATTTTTTTTTATATTCAGTTCAACGTCCTCAGCTCATATGAAACGGGCCAATCAGTAAATGGGGCGAAAACGGGAGAATCCCGAGAAAAACAACCTGGCACACGCGCAAGCAGAACTTGGCTTGTCTCACATGTGGCCAGTGCGGGGCGCGATCCTACACCAGACACAGCGGTGAGATGATCGAGTGATTAAGAAACAACGCTCTCAACCGCTCGACCACGGGGGCCGCCATGAAGATGTTTGAAGTGTGTATGAATAACAGACTGGCCAAGGTCAAGAGATGACCTTGACCTAAATTAATTACATACTTACATCTACTCCATTAGTTGTCTGCATCTTCCTTTTTTCAGGTCTCAGGCTGCAATCGTTTTCGAAAAATCCATAATTTTCACTTTTTCCCATGTAACAGCCTGTTTCCAAAATTGACCTTGCCGTAAAACAGGTCAAGGTCATCCCAGGGTCATAATTTCATCAAACTATAAGGGGCTGGAGTCACTGATGCTTACATACCAAGTTTCGTGGAAATCGGCCTGCCGGTTCTGGAGAAGAAAAATTTTGAGTGGTTTTTACCATATATGGGCATGGCGGCCATCTTTGTCACGTGACTCGGATTTCATGATCAAACTATCGTTCCCCCTACCTATGTATGCTCCACATGAAATTTCAACTTGATTGACCAAGCGGTTTCAGAGATGAAGATGTATGAAAAGTGTGTATGGAAAACAGACTGGCCAAGGTCAAGAGATGACCTTGACCTAATTTAATCACATACCTTCATCTACTCCATTAGTTGTCTGCATCTACCTCTTTTCAGGTCTCTAGATGCAATCGTTTTCAAAACAAATTCCATAGTTTTCACTTTTTCCCATGTAAAAGCCTATGTTTCCAAAATTGACCTTGCCGTAAAATAGGTCAAGGTCATCCCAGGGTCATCATTTTGTCAAACTTTGATGGGCTGGAGTCACTGATGGTAAATACCAAGTTTCGTGGAAATCGGCCCGCCGGTTCTGGAGAAGAAGATTTTTGAGTGGTTTTTACCATATATGGGCGTGGCGGGCATCTTAGTCATGTGATATGGATTTCGCGATCAAACTTGAAATGCCGATATACAAGGAGGCTCCACATAATATTTCAACTTGATTGGCCAAGTGGTTTCAGAGAAGAAGATCTTTGAAACTGTGGACGACGACGAAGACGGACGACGGATAAGCTCTCCTTGTGAGCCTTCGGCTCAGGTGAGCTAAAAAAAGACTAGATGTTTCTTAGTTTTATAATCATTTATTTACTTGAAAATAACATTGTGTTAGTTTGAAGATTAATTATATTTATTTGAAATCAACCAGACAAACAGCACGCATACTACAAGAGAATAAATGAGGATCATACAGAAAGCATGTGGCTTGCAAAAATCATCTAAAATTCGTAATTATCGCACTCGATATGGCTGAAATACTGTTGAAGGTCTACAAAACCTCAAATTATTAGAATGGCTATGCATAATGTAGTTAGGATATCGCACTTATGACATGCAGTTGGCTGTTGAATGGGATCAAAACGAAACATCAACCAAATAAACCCCACCAAGCTTTCGAGTATCTGTTTGAAATACATGTATAAACATGCCAAATGAATTATGTTCGCTCACGAGACAGCACGTGAAACTGTAGTTTTTATACCTTATAAATATACATATGTCTGAACAGGTACACTATACTATTTGAGTTCGTGCCTTACGTCCGCGGAAAACATTTAAAGTCATTCAGGATGGCTAACTTATCCTAGCCACATTATTCCTGTACAAGCCTTCAGAATATGAACATTTTTATGTCCCCAAGAAAGAAATATTGACGTGAGGATCGCTCAAAGATCAGCTCTTCTACCCCCCCCCCCCCACCCAAAAAAAAAAAAAAAAAAAAAAAAAAAAAAAAAAAAAAAAAACACGATCGAGCTGTCGATTTCAATAGGTTAAAAGTCAACAAGAGAGAAACATTAATGTGAGGTGCCGTCTCGCGCTTCATTTAAGTATTTTATGCACAAGGGCATTTCCTGATTCTTGCATTCGCCAATAAATATAATCAGCTGATAATACATTTTTTTTATTTCCATAGCTTTATTGTCACAGAGGAGACAAATAAAGAAAAGAAAAAAAAGCGGTCCGACCAGGACTCGAACACAGAACCTTTCGTTTTGAATCCTAGCTTGCTACCTACTGAGCTAGAGAGGAAGACGTCCTTCACTATAGCATTTATTGCATGTCTTATTTAATTCGTCTCCGTTGGGCTGTTGGTAGTTTTGACTGTGTAATTCTTCATATTGCCCCTCGTCTTAGTCTCACATATGCCCTCACGAGTCATCCCCCATCACACAGAAAGTCGTAACCGCACGCACCAGCAGCATTTACGTTCAAAAGTGAAAAATGTCTATTACTGACTTACTTATATCAAAGTATTTTAAGGAATGGCGGCTGATCAATGTATAAATTAACCAAGGGGTAAGCCTTCACATGGAATGCGGTCACACCTGTTTTAACCCATATTTGACGAATGGATTCTCCCATCATTATCAATTGGGTGAGTCCACTTTCATTATTAGGGGCATCAGCAGGAGTGATTTTTATTTTCTATTCCATTTAGTTTTTTTCCCCACCTCGGTTTTTGGAGTGGGGATCTTTTTCTGATTGCGCCATTTCCTGATCTTTGCATACTTGTACTTTTTTCGATGAAATTTCTCTAAGCAAACAGAATAGCCCCAGATGGGACGCCGCAGAACGCGAAAATGTAAGATAGTACCCGCCCTTTAGAGCCCATGAGAAATAGATGGACTACATGTGCCTCCAGGCAAGGCTTTTAAAATACTGAATGACCGTCCGATTACTGGTAAACCGCTCAGATGGCCTGAGCATGCCCGGGAAAAGTTGTGCATGTCAAACCATCCGTACAGATAAACCTAAATTTACTTGAGTGGTTATATTTCCAATCACATTTTGAGTGTCATGACATCCTAATGATGGATAGAAGTCTCATAAACTGGAAGCAACGTCCCGACATTGCCATAGCTGTTGGCTTGGTCGCTAAGCCACATCAGGTTTGAGCCTGCTCATGAAATGTGGTTCAAGTGAAACCATCCATACACATATGCCTTATTGGCTTAGTTGGGTGGTACTATTTGAAGCACATTTTGGATGGTCATGACATCTTAATTTTGGGTAAAAGTCCAATATAATGGAGGCAATTACGTTTTGACATGGCCAAAACTGTACTGGGATGCTGAAACACAACTTAAAAACAATTCAAACAACCACAAATGTAAGAATATCTGACGAATTAGAGTAATTACGAGGTTTCTTCTGGGCCAGTACTCTCTCAGCAGGAAAGCTATAACTATGTATGATTGCCCGTCATTAGTTATTCCCATATGAAAACCAATTGAATATAAATTAAACACAAGAACGGCCTAGAAGTTTACAGAATGTGGAAAACTTTCATCTGCAATATCGCCATATTTAAAGAACAAACAAAGCCATGATTTAGCGGATGAAAACCTTAAACAATTTCAGTAGAAGTTAATACACTCTTAGATCAAGCTGAAGTTTACAGAATGTGGAAAACTTTCATCTGCAATATCGCCATATTTAAAGAACAAACAAAGCCATGATTTAGCGGATGAAAACCTTAAACAATTTCAGTAGAAGTTAATACACTCTTAGATCAAGCTGCCGAGGCGGTTCTAACGTGTACCCACAATCTACTTTTTGAGCAAAATCAGCCTTGAAAAATATCAACATTTTTCTGATGAAAACTTTCAATTTTACAGCTAAAAAAATCGCAATATATAACATGGTCGTGTTTTCATAATGCATGGAATTGATGACGGATATTAAATGGTGTTACACCCATTAAACTCAACATGTCCCCCAAATATTGTTCATACTTCTTTTCTAAGCTCTTGATTGCCTTCCAATATTCTTACTAAACTATGAAAAGAATCATATAGATGTGTTCCCTTATCTTGGGTAAGATCTTCATTGGTGATAGGTTAACAATTGAAGTGTGATAAGTCCTTCACATATTTTCAGAGTGGGAAGAATAAAGCTTAACTTTCCCAGGTGACTGATTGATTCTTTGTAGAGTTTTTACAAACTCATTGGAAATTAGTTTGGCAAGTAATGAAAGAAGTTGAAACTAATCTCCGTATAAAATCTTGGTACATGATTTCTTCACAATAGAAAGTGGCAAAGTCTGTTGAGTCTACAATGGCCAACCATAATATACTAATCATTTTCCTTTTGTAAACCTATCACATGAAGATCGAAATGAAGTTAAAGGAAGGTAACTTGCTATGTTCATAACCAACTTCTTAAAGGATTTCATAGTTCATTTCATGAAGTTTTGAAGCTTATCTTCCCAATGGTCTTCATCACAATAGAAAACAGTCATTAATCTTTTGCATATCAACACCCTTTGAGAAGTTCCTTAAAAAGTTAATTGAGAAGTTATAAAACCATCTATGAAATGTTTTTCTGTACCTGGGCCCAGAATTACAATGCTTCCTTAACTCTTAAGGTCTACCTTAACTTATGATTTTCCTTAAAATCGACAAAAGTGCATTACAATCGATTTTCTTACTTTAAGGTAGACCTTAACTTGAGGAAAAACTTAAATATTTAAGGTTACTCGATAGCTACCTTAACCTAAGATTTTACTTAGGCTGGACAAATAATGCTGGGTTAATGCATTATTCAAGGGAGTTTTAATAAATATGTTTATGCACACTGTGTAATCATGCAATGCTACGTTACGTATATCACATTTTTCGCCATAATATTTTTTCACGTAACGGAGATGGTTGTGTAGAGCGTGTGCAAGAGTGGGAGACTTTTACAGTTCCTACTCCTCTTCTTTTAGTTTAACTTTATTTTTGGTTAAACGAAACAGCTCGAGATTCGAACTTGTCTGTCCACATGTGCATGTAGAATTATTATTCTGAAGATTATCTTTGTAAAATAAAATTTGTGAAAAAAAAAAAAAAAAAAAAAAAAAAAAAAAAAAAAAAAAAAAAAAAAAATATCGCATCTTTTTGTCCTGCCTGCGCACATGCACATGTGAGTGATGGTTTCCAAGTTTCCAAGTTTATTTGTTCTCTCTCAGTTTACAATGTATGTAAAAGCATGAGATTAAACTGACATGCAGAAAGAAATGTTATGGCGGTATCAAATGAACAAACACAAAAATATACAAATAATAATAATAATAATAATAATAATTATAATAAGTAAATAAATAACTAAACATACACATATATATGCTGAGGGCGACCTAGGTGGACAAGGATTGTATACAATGGTGGGTGAATGTTTAAAAGAAAGAAAGAAAGAAAGAAAGAAAGAAAGAAAGAAAGAAAGAAAGAAAGAAAAGAACAATTCTCGTACACTCACACATCGGACATTTTGCCTTGTCTTGCTTTCTTTGTCGACTTATAAGGGGTCTCTGATCAGGGTTTAATTTTTATGAACTGATGATTGCGAAATATTACCCATACTACCTCCCTTTGAATGTTTTCACTGCTTTCCAATGGATCTAACATTTATATGTTATTTGCAGTCGTCATTATATACTATTATGATAATGCTTCCTTGGATTATTTCCATCACCACGTTTGTCTTCGACATGAGTCTTTGCAGGCGTGTAATACTATGATGTGTAACAATGATGAATTGCAAGAAAAATAACTTTTGATAAAAAGATAACAAAGCAAAAGATGAATTAACGTTCATTGGATTCTAAAATAACAAAAATAATAAAGAAAGAAATAAAAAGAAGAAAGAAAAGAAAAAAAAGAAAAGAAAGAAAAAGAAAAGCAGAAAAATGCCTTCATTAGGTATCGAACTCAGAACCAAAGTTTCAAGTTGCAAGTGGTGATACGGACGTCTTAACCACTGCACCACAGAGTCTAATACGGGTAAAACGATAAACCAATGCTTATAATTTAAATATTGCAACTATGCATTATGCCGCTTACGCGATATAAAACTTATTAGTTTTCGTGTTGTTCCGGTAAGGTTTTCGACTGTTTCCGAAGCAGTCCCGTAAGGTTTTACGAAAACTTCACCTTAGTTAAGGTCTGTCATAAAGTGTATTACAAATGCGCTTTTTAAGGAAAATCCTAGCTAAGGTAAAAACCTAACTTAAACCGCTAAGGAGACCTTAACTTAAGGAATGATTGTAATTCTGGGCCCTGGAAATTAACTTGGTAACAGTCTATCAAATTTGAAAAGAATGTTTATACATTTCTAACAACATTAGAAAGTTTTGATTTTTTTTGACGTTCTGGACATAACTAAGGACACGATGATGAGATTATAAGATCATTAATGGTGATGTTATAGTTATGGATATTTGTGGATTTCAACATGGAAGAAATACAGAACCTCAGCTAAGAGCAATTAATGCTTGCATTTCTCTAGTTTTTCAGCCACCGTATCATCCACAACTGAATACATGTAATAATACTGTTTTAGTGTGTTGAATCTATGTGATCATGAGGACTAGACAATTTCAGAGTACCTCCCTGGGATAGTGACTTGCAAAACAAAATTTTTACTGACTATACTTTCCTCAAAACTTCTTAATCATTTATTTGAGACACTTCAATGGTAAAACAAACATTTCACATATGAGAAAACAAAGGCGCAGATCAGGGTCACAGTAACTGTGTAGCTGATAAGCGTCTTTGTTTTCACTATATGGATATTACAATTCCTCTACTTCCTAAATCCAAAATTTCCAGTCTGTGCTTGTACAGCTTGGTTTGTGTGGAGCCTGATCAGAAATCACATTGTTTTCTCATGATGCGGCTCATTTGAAATAACTTCACATAGAATCAATCAGTCACCTGGGAAAGTTATTCTTCTTTACCCTGAAAACCTGTGAAGGACTTATCACACTTCCATTGTTAACCTATCACCAATGAAGATCTTACCCAAGATATGGGAACACATCTATATGATTGTCTAAATAGTTTTGAAAGAATGTTAGAAGGCCATCAAGAGCTTAGCAAAGAGGTATTGAAAAAGTTTGGGGGACATGTTCAGTGTAACCGGTGTAAGACATATTGTGCCGGACAACAAATGAGCATGTGCATGAAAAAAACTAACTGCTTGTGTTCCGACCAGGTCCGACAGAAACCGGGCTGTATAGTCACAGAAGATGGTTAGAGGCTGGAAATTTAGGATTTAGTGAGGGATTGTACTGTCCGTGTAGCGAAAACAAAGGCGCTGATCAGCTTCGCAATTACTGCGAAGCTGATCTGTGCCTTTGTTTTCGCCTGTGCAGATTGTTGGTTTTCGGCCCATGCGGCGGCTCAAATAGTTTGTCTGATTTGTTGCTGTAGGTCCCAGTCAACAGCTATGGTCATGTTGGGACGTGGTCGTCATTTGAGACTTTAACACTACATCTAGAGGCAATATTAAACGTCCAATATGTGCTTTAAAATACATGTATAACCGCATAATTTAACCCTAAGGCTTATGTATATTACAGATTAGACTGAACCCCTCTTCCAGGGCAGGCCCACATCTTTTAAACAGTTATGCAGTAACCAAGGCGCCGGTCAGCCAAGCTTTGCCTGCAGGTACAAGTTCCACTGTTTAAGGCCTCGTGTCCTGGTACATTAGGGTAACCGCCTAATGTAACCACTAAGGATTATGTAAATGGCAGATTAGACTGAACCCCTCTTCCAGGGCAGGCCCACATCTTTTAAGCGTTATGCAGTAACAACGGCGCCGGTCAGCCAAGCTTTGCCTGCAGTTACAAGCGTCCCATTGTTTACGGCCTCGCGTACTGGTACACGAAGGTCCAACCTTATGTGCTTGGTGTGCCCGGTTCGCGGAAACGGAAGGGCTTTTTAAATAATTGACAAAAAAATTGAGACACCTCTTGGGAAAACCAACAATCTGCATAGGCGAAAACAAAGGCGCAGATCAGCTTCGCGGTAACCGCGAAGCTGATCAGCGCCTTTGTTTTCGCTACTCGGATAGTACAATGCCTCCTCTTCTTAATTCCAAAATTTCAAGCTTCTAGCCTGCTTCTGTAGCCGTACAGCACGGTTTGTGTCAGACCTGTTCGGAAACCACACTGTTGGTTTTCCCACGAGGTGGCTCAAATATAAATCAGAAGGCTCGTGTGCAAAAACAAATATATAAATCGTTTCGAGTGCAAAGGACTAGAGCAGAACTCATTGGTATTGTAAAAAATATTTGTCAAAAGGAAAATTAAAGGTAAGCTATATCTTTATTCCTGAATGTATCATACATTGTACACTTTGTTGTATATTGCTTTATGGGTCAAGTCAAGTCGAGTGAATGCGCAGAAATGTTGAGCCGAAAATGTTCTATTTTGCAAATTTTCACATTGTGAATTGTTGGTGCAAATCCTTACAACCCGTGAAGAATTGGTCCCAGTGCGTCATGAAATTTATTCATATTATTCATACGCCTGAGAGAAATGCGCAAGCAGTCAAATTTCGCGTAATATCCGCATGCTTATCATTCATCTAGCAGAGGAGGCATTGTTTCTGGTTCATTGTCCGGCTTAACCCATATATGACAAATGGACTTTCCCATTATCATTTGGACGAGTCCACATTCATTTTAGGTGAATCAGGTGTGATTTTCAAATTCGATTCAGTTTTCGATTAAATTCCTCTTAGTAAACAGTATGGTCCCAAATGGGCGGCGTCACATTTTGCGCTATTTTGTTTGAGTAAATATTAGAAAAAAGTCAAACGTTTTCAACCAACATAGTCTTGATTTAAGAAATAATTTTACTTTACGGTGAATTATCGTGATTAACGCGGGATGTTGGAGGGCAGATTGCGATGTATTAATTCACGACGGCGAAAAATTTGAATATTGTTATCCCCATTCTAATGTACTTTTTAACTATAAACATCGAAAAAATACATTGTTTTTCGCAAAACGTGAGCGTCACCAGCGACGAAAAACACGACCTTAACCAATCATAAGCGACGTTGCTCATGACGTTGGGTTTCCGACGGTATATCGCAGAATATACCGTCGCAATGTTTTGACGTTATCCAATCAGACGTCGCGTTACATTCTCAAGTGCATTAGAATTATTGTTAATTCTAACACACCTCGCCTATATAGCCAATGGTTAAAAACGTGTTATATTGTGCAACAATTTCACTGGGCGAATAAGCGTGACGTTACTTTGCGGCATTTGTGACGTCAGCTATCCCACAAAGCAGCGTTAGACGGTGTAACCTCGTTTTAGCGCACAACAAACGTAATAAGTGTGTGTAAATACCAGCATTACAGTCAAATATTTGGCGGGATATCTGCAATGCAATGGCGGAAAGCTGAACGATATCGACGGTTTCAGCAACATTTATTCCGTTTATTGTGTGTTAGAATCGAAATAGATCAGCTCAAGTGCGTGAATTGTTGAGTAATAATTCACTGTTTGTCGGTCAGTTGTAAGAAGATAAATCACTCGCGCTACGCGCTCGTGATTTGATCTTCTTTACAACTGACCTCCAAACAGTGAATTATTACTCAACAATTCACTGCTAGAGCTGATCTATTTCTTAATTTGCACACGGTGACGTTTCCATTAGGTTCAATGGGAAAACCGATAACGTCGTGTTATAATTCATAATTATATTGTCATCATTGAGCAATTTTAATAAGCAGAAATCATTATTGCGCCGTACATCAGGATAACATGTCCGTGAAATGAACATCCCCTCATACCCCACTTTTATACAGTAAAACTGGGGTTTACAAGGGCATACCTATTTTTGATCCAAAATATTAAATGTGGGTACTCGTTAGAACCACCTCGCCATTAAACCTCACTTTTATATGAAACAAAATATATATACAAAATTGGGGTTTGCAGGGGTATACCTAATTTTCTCATTTTTGATCCAAAACATACATTATGGGTACCTGTTAGAACCGCCTAACGTGTACCCACGATGTATGTTTTTAGCAAGAATATTAAATAAATTAAAGTTTATGTTTTTCCAATGTAATTTTCAAATGTTGCTTCTTGAAAATCTCTGTATATTACATGGGAACGTTTTCATAATGCCATTTGTTTTCTGATCTCAAAGAATCCTTTAATAATAACTATCGGTAGCTTATGTTACGACTAGTCTGCTACAAAATAGTTTGGTGACATTACATTAGAAATGTGATTTAAAACACATAAAAATATATTTTGCCTATATTACCACCACCTCCCACCAAACCCACTCACCTTCTCAGACTTATAGTTATGAAATATTAAACACGGAATAAACCTAATTTGCATATTATTGTAAAGGGGAACAACTTTCTGGATGCAGTTTATTCCGTGACTCTACGTAACGAGCATCAAAACCATGGCTTAGAAAGTCTGCCGTAATCAGGTGGACAATCACGTGAATAAATTCAAATATTAGTAATTCAGACAAAATCGGCCGTAGTTTTCTTAAAACTTAATGAAATTTCACGGGGTAAAGTACACATACCCCGTAATGGTACACAATCAGCTGTTATACAACAACGAGTTTCTATATATATATTAAACTCCAGCACACATGAAGCTGACTGTTACGTAACAGTTTAGAGGGTAGCATTCAGGGAAATGGGCACTTTACCCCGTAAAATTTGATTCAGGTTTAAGGACTATGGCCGATTTGCTAGTGCACAATACATGAAGTTGATTTTAGTCACGTGATTGTCCACTTTGACACATTAGCGTATAATCCAAACGCGCACCGGGCGTATGAACAATCTCAACACGCTGAAGAATTTGGACGTATAAAAATTAATTTGTTCCGTTAACTCGCTTCAGCAGTCACACAGTAGCACGTGACTGAGGCGTGTGCCGGACGTATAAAATATCTCAAAGTTTTGGAGTACGTTTGTGCTACGTCCCAAACACGCTATGCATGCGCTACAGGTGCGCAGCAAACGTTCAACGCGCGTCTCACACACGCTTGGGGCACGCTACTGAAGCAATATCTAATAAAATCGGAACGCGCATGTAGCGTATACTGGCGTGTATACTCGGCGAGGCGGTTCTAACGTGTACTCACAAAGTATGCGTTGAGTTAAAATATAAAAAAATATCAAACGTTTTCCGATGAAATTTTCATTTATTCTTGTTTGCTCTGTAATTTTTCGTTATGCAAAATGTGCTGGAATAGAAAGTAAAACGGTCAATGTTTGCATAGTACTGCTCTCCCATATACCGAATTTCCCTTGCGAATGCCCTTCCGAATGCAATTTTGAGCAATTTCGCATTAGGAACTGCAGCCACTTTAAAAACAGGTAAAATTTGGAACAAATTTGGTTTAAAGTCACCAGGTTTGCTTATATGTTTACCAAAAAAAAAAAAAAAAAAAAAAAAAAAAAAAAAAAAAAAAAAAAAAAAAAAATTAAATACATGTACGCTTAACGTCGATGAATTTTATCTATCAAGGTTTGCCTTCAGCTAAGGAAATATCTGACAAATTAAAAATTTGATACATTATCAAAAGCATTTAAACACTGATTATGCTTCAATTTTAGGACATTTACGAAATGTGTTCAAAAAGTTCTCGGAAAAGTGCCAGCATATCCTTATTTTGTAATTAAGCTGAATAAAACTCGTACAGTTATATAGAAAACATACCGTAATTGTATATATAAGGGTTATTATCAAAAAATGGAGCAATCCAGAAAGGCAAAACGAAAAAATATAATTGTCCAGTTTTTCCTTTTTAATGAGATTGTTTAATTAACAAGAGCATATAGAATATAGAAATAAAACATGCCGAGTTTAACTGAACAAATAGTGCACCAGCATTAAATAATTGTATGGTTCTAGTGAAAAAATATCAGTGCTGTCACGAACAAACTTTCTTGCGTAAAATGCTTATTTGAAAAGACTTCCTCAATCTTGAAAGTGGGGGTATATATAACTTGTCACGAACAATAGTTCCCACAAGCCTTAAATACTTTCAATGAATTAACAAGGGAGAGAGCTTCAATGAAAATGCACATACTGTGATTTGTTCTGTTTCTGAAGCGCTTTATTTTTGCAGACATAATCTTGTACGATTAAACCAAAAATAATTTCTGCTAAACGTTTACTACTTTAGTATGGTATCATTACATACCAAAAGCAATTACTTTTATATGATGCGATTTGAGTATCTTAAATAATTATGACTGTGACAGGACTGATATCGTGACAGCACTGATGCTGTAGTGACATGACTGATAATTATCTAATCTCGCCTTTTTCATTCAAATGTGTTCGGAGTTGATTAATTTCTTACCGTTACCGAGCTTATGGACAGTGACTGACTTAAGGTCGCTACCAACGAAGCCTAGGCTGATGCTTGAACCAGGGACACCTTAGCATAGATCCAATGCTCTAACACAGCACGTTCGCTGTGTGCACGCAGTCCAAACGCGATGTAACACGTAACGCGCAGAAGAAGCGCTATTCAGCATATCACTTTAAGCTGCAGCATGAGAAAATGTGTCTTTGTGGCTTTCGACCAGGTCTGAGACAACCAGGATTGTTCACGACAAAAGACCGAAGTAACTTTGGGACCCTGTCACGGGTTTTAGGGAGCTGGGTAGCGGGGCAATTTGTTTTCAGGGGGCTTTGGAAAACTGGAAAACTTTTGAAGGGAGTTGGAGATTAAAGAACATTTTAGTTGTAGGAAGCTGGGAGCAAGGAAAATATTTTAGGGAGCTGAGGAGAAAGGTCATTTTTTCTTTAAGTGAGCTTTGAGCTAATACCCTCTTGGACGGGACTAAAATTTAGGTTACCTTGTAGCTGAGCTGCACTTTTGCATTCACATACGCAAAATCATGTCGTCTCATATTTTTGTTTGTTTTATGTACCCGAGTCAATAGCTTTCAGTCATGTCGGGACGGAATTACCACTTTTTTTCTTCGTAGTAACCAGCCTCATACATGTACGGGTAGTTAATTTCAAACCGGCACAGTGAAATGCACAGGAAGGAACGGAAAGGAAAAGAGCCATGGGTTGACGTGGTTGTACTGTTTGCATGTCGCCGGTTTCAATGCTTGGGCAAATTTTGCTGTTGGTGGTTCTTCTTTACGTTTTGTCCACAACATTTCATTTTTTATGTTAACGTAGCGGCGAGGCGGTTCTAACCTGTACACAACCAAATTTTTTTCTCCATTTTTAAAGCTGAAAAAATGTCTGTATATTGCATGGGTAACTCATTTTCGTAATGGTATGCAACATACAAACACATAAGACACATACGTCAAAGAAGGTTAAAATTTTCATATTTTCATGTAGCATAGACCCCTAGTGTGTGTATATAACCGGTCCCTTTTTTCGAGGTATATGGATTTGGTAGGTTTTACGGCACATCCGTACCAGAATTACCCCGAGTTGTCCCTCCCATCCCTCGAGGAAAAAGATGGCGTTTTAAAGAAAAGGCGATTTTTCGGTATAAAGTGGGGGCTTGAAATTTATTTTTCACTGAAAAGGGATAATCTAATTTGGTGTGGACGACGCAAAAATGGCATCGCGCTACATACAAATACTGGCTCTATATCTTTAAGAGAGTACCACCCCCGGGGCTAATTGGATATACCCTGGTCGACGAAGAATTTTCAATTTGTAGTTTTGTATCACCCCCACACACCTCAAATGGTTTTCAAACAGATACAAAATTGTCACTTCTGGCTGCTGCTGGTGTTAGTAGCTGAGACCCTCTCGTGAAAGGCGACATGACCCCCTTCAGTCTAGGAAATAGCCTGAATCCACTCCTTCTGACAGAAGTCAACTCAGTGCTGTCACACATCAGTACTGTCATGACCGTGACAGCACTGACCGTGACAGTACTGAGTTTTCACAAAGAAATTTAATTCTTATGACTAACAACAGAATGCAGGATGAAAACTTTGCATGTCTATTCTAACTGGCCCTAAGTTGAAATTCAGTCATGGTTTTAAAATGTAAGTTATATTTGCAAGAAGCGACAAAATGCACGTGATAGTACTGATGGTTGTAAAATTCCCACTCCAATTTTGACATTTCTTTATGGTATAGGAACGGATCAATGCGATTTGTTCAAAAGTTTTTTAGCATTACTTCTTCAGCTTGGTGTCGTCTACAAAACGCGATTGTTTTGATCTGAGAAAATGATTCGTAACTCTGGTCAAAGTCGTTTTTCAATAACTGTGACAGCACTGATACGTTTTCCAGGGACAACACTATATATGTGCCCCCACTCTTAAATAGCACTTTATATATCATATGATTTTTTAATTTGACTTCAATAACATTATATGCAATAGATGGTCACAGAAAATGTGATTTCTGTCAAGCTTCTTTTGCAATGGAAACAAATAAAACTACTTACCCTGACCCAGGGACACGGTAAAAATCGATAAAATAGCACTTCTTGCATCTCATTTTTTTTCAAATAACATACTCGGAAACGTGAAATCGCGTATGGTTCTAGTAAAGCACCGCGGATAATAATATTAAAGAAGGAGAAAGCTAACTTCGGACATCGCGCTTGCGAGAAAATCATCAGGGACAAGGATTGCTCCTTTTTTTGATAATGACCCATAAATACAGCAAATTTTTGCTGCTCGGGCCTGAATACTAAGTTAACAGTGGTTGCTATCGAAACCATACATGGCGATTATCGGCCCACTTTCGTTCGTTTTACAAAAAGTCGATGTTTAATGATGACGTTGCATTTGATAGTTATGCAAAAATGTTAAGTTTAGTATTTCCATTAGTAATATAAAAATATAATTAATTGGATTTGGCTTGGCAATTTCTTAAATTGTATTCTGTAGCATGTTCAAGGTTTTTGTTTGATGATTAAAACGTCTCAGTCAACAACTATGGTCATGTCGGAACGCTGCATCCATGTAATGGGATTTTACCCAAAATCAGGATGTCATAATATCCAAAAAGAGTTTCAAATATAACCGTCCAAGAAAGCCGCTAAGGTTGTTTGACTTAAAATCACTTTTCCTAGGATGGCTCATACCTGAGCCGTTAACCAGTAATCAGATCACTTGACCACTTATTTGCATTCCCCCCCCCCCGTATGGAGAGCCTAACAATATTTTAATGCAATTACTTTACCCTTAAAACCTTTTTGTCGATCCCAAATCAACCCTCGTCTATATAGTAGCCCATTTGATTACTGCTTACCTGCACAGAATGTCTGAGCCTACCCAAGAAAAGTAATTTAAGTTAAACAATCCGTCAATACATATATAAGCGTTTGTTGTCTACTTGGTTTGTTTGAATTGATGATTAACGTCCCTGTCAACAGCTAATGGTCATGTCGGGACGCTGCCTACATTTTATGGGACTTTTATCCCAAATTAGGACTTATATGTATTGACATAAACCACTTTTCCTGGGCAGGCTCAGACCTGAGCGCTTAACCAGTAATCAGACGGTAAGTCAGTAGCGAAGAAACTCTTTGCCTTGAGGCACAAGCAGCCCATCTGTTTCTTTAGGCCCCAATGTGCAGGGGCCTGTTGTCTACTTGTGTGATTATATTTGTCAAACACATTTTAGGAGTTATGACACCCTTATATTGGAAAGATTTTTCATAAAATGGAGGCATCGTCTCGACATGAACATAGTTGTTTACTAGAACGTTAAGCATTAACTACACAAAACTTGTATAACATAACAAATATTATCATTCTACAACATCGTATTTTATTATCTACTCTAACACTTTTATCTTGACAGTCAGAAGAAGGGTATGTCGTCGACGATGATTCAAGGTTATATTGCTATTGTACTCTCCTCGCTGTGTGTGTGGTATACCGGTGCCGTAACGCTGCTGCCATATGGACCTGGTGCAGGTGACACGGAGTGGACCAGTGGAATTGGTGATGACAGCAAATTATTTGTGCAGTTCCAGCTACAAACTTTCCCATTTGATCAATCTGAAAGATCAAATATAACGGTTAGTATGTTTTCAAGTCCAAACTGCGCTTGTGAAATATTATTTGTGCAATTTAGTTTATTTGATTTGTTGGTTTACGCCACAGTCCGTTCAGCAATGTCATGTCAGGACGGGTTTTCTATCTTAAAAAGACTTCTACCCACCATTACCCATAACTATCAAAGTAAACAACTTAAGTTCATGTATAAATTGTTTGACTACAATGCCATTTTGTAAACATGCCGTGGCAAAGCTCATTTTGGGTCCATGTCCCGTAAACTAAACAGTTAAAAAACGGGAAAATGCTGGTCACGGGGAGGCGACAATAAACAAGGCGGCCACTGTAAACCACTTATTCTGGGCATACTCAGGACGTTTAAGTATTAGTAATTGGGTGGTCGGTCAGTCAGTTGTAAGCTTTGCCTTATGGCTCAGCTTATTAATGACTAACCTACCACCTGCTTGACTTGCCATACTGGCGTTTATGTTTGTTTGTTTGTTTGCATTGATGCTTAATGTCCCGGTCAAAAGCTATGGTCATGTCTGGACTTTGTCTCCATTTTATGGGACTTTTACCCAAAATTAGGATGTCATGACATCCAAAATGTGCTTAAAATATAACCACCCTACTAAACCAATAAGGTTTATACGAGGGGTTATCAAAAATTACGTGGACTTTTCCCATCACTTGACAACGTTTCAGGCAAACATATTCGAATTTCAGCTGACGATAAACTTGCTTAAATCCAATAGATTCTGAAAGTTTGGTTAACCTAAAGTGTTTTATTTCATCAGGAAAACATGTCCGTGCAATATATACCCCATTAAATCCCTCTTTTATATAGTTAAACTGGGGTTTGAGGGATTAGACCTAATTTTCTTATTTTTGATCCAAAACATACATTGTGGGTACTCGTTCGTTAGAACCGCCTCAGGTTCTAACGTGTACCCACAATGTATGTTTTGAGCTAAAATATTAAAAATATCCAAATGTTTTCAACAAAATTTTCAATTTTTACATCTAAAAATATTCTCTGTATATTACATGGGCAAGTTTTCGTAATGTGCAGTTGGTGATGGTTTTACTTACCCCACCCTCCACATGACGGAGCACGCCGTCAGAACTGACGTTAAGCTTGTCACTTCAGTATCACATGTCTTTTGCGTTTTCTTCAAAACGGTTTTGCGGATCACAGCCAAACGTGTCATGTGTCTTAATGAATCCATAACAAAAAAAATTATGCTTGCTCAAAAATTACGGTGGACCGGTTGTGCACCTTGTATGTTTTGCTTAGCCATAGTATTACATGTTTGCTTTTTCAGAATGTTTAAGCGATGTCTGAATTTCATGCAACACAGATCAACCGGCGATATTGTACAATTCCCATTTGAAACAATTTCTTCAAGGTCCTTTGATAAAGCATTACAAATGAAACGTTGCATGCAAGTTTGAACAAATAGGACCCAAATAAATATCACAAATTCATATCCGTCATTTAAAATGTTCTACCGTCTAAATAATAATGTTAAAAGTCAGCATGAATATGCCCAGTCCAAATTTATTCTAAAATCAAGGCAATACATTAATAATTTTATACAGATTGGTAATTTAAACCCTGCTCCAATAGTGGACAAATTTTTAACATACTTTGAGCAGTAAAAATGTAAAAATCAGTAGCCCCAAAAAGCACATTTTGTGGTTCAAAATCAGTCTTTTTGCGTCGACGTCACTGACGTCATCGAAGTGTTCCATGATGGTGAAAGTGGGTGTTTTCCGCCGTATGTTCAGCAGTGGGTATACGACTTAAAATTAATCGATAAGCGCCCTTTGAGAGGGCCCAGTGGCGAAATGAACTGCGCGTAGTTAGTTTGTAATGGTGTGTTTATTTTTTCTGGATAGACACAAAATACTAGAGCCACAAGATAAGCTTTTGACGCTTTTCTTGTCGGTCTGATATAAAATGCACGATTTTGCAAGCATTGGTCTTGGGAGACACAACATTTAATCATATCCGAGGTTTCCTGCAGAAAGTAACGGTCTAAACAAAACAGCACGATAGCGTAAGGCGACCAGTGATCGACCAGGGACCAGTAATCGATCAACTAATGGTTATCTCGAAGGATGCCTGAAGTAAATTTTATGCTAGTCTCAACTTAAAGCGCATGATATTACCTTACAAACATTAATTTAAATTTATTTGGAAAGCTTTTCTATCTTGCATGTTCTGGCACTTTACGAAGAGGGGGTCTTATTGGGTATGGTATGTGCATATGCCTTTTCCAATGCATGTCTGATCCGCAAATTTATCAAACATGGCTATTTTTGATCGATCACTGGTCCCTTTACGCTAATTGGTCCGTAAGGCATTGTGTCATGGGCAGATACATATAATTATCGTTCCCATAGACTCCCATTGTAATTTGCCTCCAAACAAGACTCATTCATATGCTTCACAACTCATAGTGGACCCCAACATATTCAGCAGACGAGAGATCGCCCCAGGCCGTGTACAAGTGCATCAAAAAATAGGAGGGTTCGCTGTTTAGGAACACACCAAAATCGCTCAACGATGAAAAAATGATTATTCAAAATCGTACAAAAATTTCGCATGTTGGCCATCATTGTATAGCAAAATAGCAGCTGATTAAATCACACACTATAGCAAAATATTCCAGAAAGATTATATACTATCATGTGACAAAAGACGGTTGATAGACACGCATTTATGACCAATGGTTACATCTTAAATTTACCGCGGTAGATCGATCTGCCCTCACTTCGGACCAATCACATGCAACGTTACAATTACTGGTCTCTGTCGTCATGCGGATAAACAAAATCAGAAGCTTGACAGACCAGTGTGATATATATCCGATAAGTTGAAAATTTAAATGCATTTAACTCATCGTATATTATTAGAGCCACTGCACAAGAAAAACAACAATTTGCACATGCGATAACAAATTAAGACGCAGATCAACTTCGCAGTAACTGCGAAACTGATCAGCGCCTTTGCTTTCGCTATATGGATAGTACAGTTCCTCTTCTACTTAAATCCGAAATTTCAAGCTTCTAGCTCTTTTCTGTGACTGTACAGGTGGGTTTGTGTCCGACCGGGTCGGAATCCAAATTGTAGGTTTTCTCACGCACAGGCTCATATTATTATTCTTCCTATCAGTCAACCGTGAAGAAAAATATTTATTTAATTATTTATTTATTTACTAAGGTAGCAATCCACAGTTTTTAGAGCATTTTTCAGTTAATTTAGCTAGATCCGCCAAAATTGATAATAGCTCTGTCCAATCTGGTGAACAATCCGATATCTCCCATAAAATCATTAAATCAAATGTCTAACAACAAAATAACATCATTTAAATCGCCTAGCACTGACTATCACCCTACCTGTATTGGGGATATTTTCCCCTACCCCCTCTTTCAGACCAGTGAATTTTCGTAAAATATGCCTAAAGTCTGGGCCCCCATGCATGTTCTGTGCAAAAGGACGCCCCATAAATCGCATGCACATACTTAGAGAATCTACCCAGGATCATAATGAGCAGTGCACAAATATGTGCCATCCAGCTACTTTTTTCGCTATTTGTGAACAAAGATAACCCCTGCAAAGTCGACAGTGAAGAGCGTCACCGGCTATGACTGGCGAGCGATCCGGGATCCTTATATAATCCCGGTTTTTACCAGTCTAAAAATAGAAAATAAGTATTTTTCACATGTTTGAGGCATAATTGATCCGATTTGGGGAAAGATGTTGGCAAATTATTGAAAGAGGATAATTTACAGCCCAATTTCATGCCCTACCCCTTAATATTGAAATTTTTGGCCCACCTCAAAAGTACGAAACTGTGAATGGAACCTTATTTATTTATTTATTTATTTATTTATTTATTTATTTATTTATTTATTTATTTATTTATTTATTTATTTATTCCTATGCAAAGTGTATATTCTTGCTCATCATGCCTGCATTAACTTTCATTTTCAATTTTACGCCAACTTGCTTTGTATGTTTGCATATGAGTATTGCAAAAGAAAGTTTTATTTCATAAAACTTTGTTTTCTTTGAAGAGGGGATGTGTTATATATATGATATATTTTATTTAATCCATTACTTGATATTTATGTATAATCAAAGGAGAGTAAGTTAAACCTTGATTAAAATATCATTTCATTTTTATGCTTCTAGAATTTATTGTCTAGAACTTTGTAGAAGAATGTCATTGATTATTTTTATCACTGTTATATAATTTAGAAGTATAGAAAATTCTATGAGCACCTTATAGACAATTCCAGATGAAACTGGGATGAATATTTTTTTTATCACCATTAGATAAAAATATATTTAAACTATGTATACTTCTGAGTTCTCGAAGAATCCAATGCCTTTTTGTTTGGTCTTGATGGTCATTACGGCCCTTGAATTCTCTGGAGAATTCTAAAGAACTTTCGTTTAGTTCTTTTCTTTTCTAGAGAAAAGTTTATTATATGATTCTCTAGAAACTTGGAGAATTTCCCCAGATGAATAAAAACAGGTCTCAGTTCAGTCTCTGGCAGGAATTCAGAAATTCGAAGTGAATTAAAGTTTATAGTTTGGTTGTTTCATTAGTGTTTTGGGATTAGAATAATATTGTGGATTAAATATACACGTGCTCATATTCTGGATACTGGATTGAGGATACCTGTGGACTAACATTTTGAGGGACAAAGATTTAGTTATTTATTTATTTACTTATTTCTTTATTTGTTTGTATGTATTTACTACATTCATTTGTTTATTTGTTTAATTAAACCTGTCAAGTTTAAATTACTAAGTTTCACTAGTGTTTTGGGATTAGAATAATATTGTGGATTAAATATACACGTGCTCATATTCTGGATACTGGATTGAGGATACCTCGTGAATTGAAAACATCTAAATTTTCACTCGTGCTACGCACTCGTGAAAATTTTGATGTTTTCAACTCACTCGATGAAATATATTTGGTATTCACCTCAAGAAAGTAAATATCCTCTATATCTCCATATTCCCACCCGACTGCCTGACTTCAATCAATTCCAATATGCAATTTCAACATAATTCATAAAAGTATATTGACTAGTTTTTGGTCAGATACTTCCGGTTATGGTTTCATAGCCATGCAAAATGTGCTTCAAAATATAACCTCCCAAGTAAACAACTAAGACTTTCATGTATGGATGGTCTGACTCAACCACGTTTCCCGGGTAGGCTTATACCTTCTAAGCGATTAGCCAATCGTGAGATGGTCGGTGATAGTACTGTAATGTGTTTATAAGTTATGACCCTGTGATGACCTTGACATATTTTACGGCAAGGTCAACATAGGTCGCCTATGCATTTGAATGGGGAAAACTGTTAAAATGTCACTTGAAGGTGAAAACTTGCAGGAAATGGGCAAATGGACTGAATATTTATGATTCAGAAAACATTTGGACTCTAGGGGCTAGTCTGTTTCCACCCCGGGGCAATATACATTGTACTTGTATGTTACAAAAATATTCAAAGATCTCCTTCTCTGAAACCACTTTGCCAATCAAAGCCAAATTTTACATGAATCATTTTTAGGAAGTGGAAATCAATGTGTAAATAAATAATCCAGGTCACATGTCCAAGATGGCCGCCATGCCCATACAAGGTAAAAACCCTTCAAAATCTCCAAAACTGCTGAACCTATTGCAATGAAACTAGACGTGTAGCAATTGGGACCAGAGTACTACAACCATGACCCATTAATGACCTTGACAAATTTTAAGGCAAGATCAACTTAGGTCACATATTGCAGAAAGCTGTTTTAAAATGTCATTGAAGGGAAAAACTTGAAATGAAATTGGCAAATGTACAGAATATTTATGATTTTGAAAAATAAATTGACCCTGCCCTGGGGCTTAACAAATACATGTATACATATGAACATTATAGTCAAACAAATTTATTGGTATATATCTCAGATCTCAGGTGAGCGTTTACAGGACCATTGGCCATCTGGTTATTGGTCCTATCAGTCAATGAAAACGAAATCATGTGAAAAAAAAAAAAAAACTTTATATTCCAGATTAATTCTAACGGTAATGTAAATTTCGCGGATAGTTCCTCCTTATCTGGTTGGAAGGATCAAGATGTGATAGCACCTTTCTGGGATGACCTTCATCCTGGAAGCCGACAACCAGGACAAGGACATATTTACTATCGGGAAACGACAGATCCAGACATATTGCCAGTAAGTACACTACTGACAATCACGTGGTATTGTTTACATACAAACAGGTAAATGATCGGGTGACACACACTACAATGAGCACGAATTTGACGTTAGATTTTCGAGTTTTCTCCTACAGCGTTTCTTCTACTGACTGATAGATAGGTGCAGTCAATACAGAAATTGAACATATATTTAAAGAAACTAACATAAGAAATCCCGGTTATTTCGTTTTCGCAAACACTTCAATGTTACTGTATGGGAAGTACTATATGTTCATGGGGCGGAAGTGTTTGTGAAAACGAAATAATCTGGATTCTGTATGTTACTTTCATTCAATAAATGTTCAATTTCTGCATCGACTGCACCTATCTATCAGTCAATAGAGTAAACGAAATGGGAGAAATAATACAGTCCCTGAGGGGTCCAGAGAAAATTTTTCCATAAATGGTTAGAGAAATATCTGAGGTGCAAGAAAATCGAGGGTGATCGGCTGAAATCATGGTGCGGTCCGAGAAATCCAAGATGGCCACCAAGATGGCGGCTGATTTTCTTGAAAATGGCTGTAAGCATAAGATTAGCTACCACAACATGCTTTTACTTGGTTTTTGGACTCAAAATGATTATATTAGAAGAGAATAGATACAAATAGAATGTTTCATGTCATTTTATAATGGCTAAACATCAAAAATATTTTGCAGGGGCCTGAAAACCATACAAAATCGGCCAGATTTTGATGAAAATATGAGGATGGGGTACAACAGTTTCCTTCACTGTCACTCATTATTGATATAATGCATAGAAAACACTATTTAAACTTAAATTAGTTAGGAGGCTAAATGACTTTAGTTCTTTAAATGGCTTTATTCTGACCCTGATATCTGATAAAAGTGGCTCAAATGTGGGTGGGGTAAACAGACCCTTTCGACAAAAGACGTGTCCGAAATGGTCTCCCGTGATATAATGGAACAGTTATCACACCCTGGCTTGCAGTTTATCCTGGTTGATTTCAGTGCTTTGTTTGTCTTGCCATAAACTAAGACATCACTTAGGTTTTTATCCCGTCTAAATGCTACTATCGGCGGATCACCAGAACAAGTATACTCCGGTCTCGGACATTAATTGCCAGTCACGTAACGTTATCTACGGGATTATTTGCACCAGATGTAAGACAACGGTATATGTCGGGGAGACAGAACGGCAGTTAAGGGAAAGAATGACAGAGCATCTAAGGGATGTGCGCCTTCGACGGGACAAGCCAATAAATGTTCATTTTAACCAAGGGGAGCACTCGCAGTTAGACATGGGCTTCGTTGTTCTGGAGAAGCTATACAACGCTGAAAGAACAGAGAGACAACTGAGAGAAGGACTGTGGATCAAGGAGCTGCGTACTGTCCGTCCAGATGATTGTAACGTGAAAGACAGTGATATTTCAGTATCATTTTGGCATCACAAGGCAAAAGTACGGGAATGACGTCGCCGCACTTGACGTCGCCGCACTTGTGCGCGACGTCATGTTAGACATTCATGACATCGGAATAACACACTGTAATGGTGGACTGTCAAAATGTAATAGTAGTGGAAGTTTGGTGTTTTTTTTTTTTTTCTTGAAAAAGGCCTTCGGCCGAAATATTGAATAAGAGTTAACTTTAAAAAGTTGTGTTTTATTAATTCCCTGTGGAATATAAACAAATCTAGTAAAAGAAAATATTACACATATTTGTCATATTTTCATTAAAATTTGACAAATTTTGGAGGTTTTTCTGATCCTGGTCTAAAATGTTTGGCGTTAAGCTCGGGTAAAATTGCATGACACATGTATTTGAATCACTTCTTATCTATTTTAAATATTTATACCAAAATAACTAATTAGAAACAAGTTGTGACAACTTATTTAAGTTAAACGATTTTTTTTTTGTCGAAAGATCTATTTACCCCCACCCACTTTTGAGGCACTTTTATCAGACATCATGGTCAGAATAAAGCCATTTAAAGACATTTGTCATTTAGCCTAATGACTAATCAAAGTTTAAATGGTGTTTTCTAAGCATTATATCAATCATGAGTGACAGTGAATGAAACTGTTGTACCCCATCCTCATATTTTCATCAAAATTTGGCCGATTTTGTATGGTTTTCATGCCCCTGAAAAATATTTTTGATGTTTAGCCATTATAAAATGGCATGAGAAACATTCTGTTTGTATCTATACTCTTCTAATATAATCACGGTGAGTCCAAAAAACAAGTAAAAGCATGTTGTGGTAGCTAATTTTATGTATACGGCCATTTTCAAGAAAATCGGCCGCCATCTTGGCGGCCATCTTGGATTTCTCGGACCGCACCATGATTTCAGCCGATCACCCTCGATTTTCTTGCACCTCAGATATGTCTCTAACCACTTATGGAAAAAATTTCTCTGGACCTCTCGTGCACACGAATGACCCCTCAGGGACTGGAGTAAAAACTAAAATTTCTCATTTCAACATTGAACAGAATTTCATTATGCGTCACCCGATCATTTATCGATTTGTAGGTATACAATACCACGTGATTCTCAGCTGTGGAGTATGCGTAGTCGCTTAAAAGATAAGTTACCGTTGAAGGGCTTTTGTAATTGTTGATAACATAACATTAAATAATCACAATCACGGACATTGGCCTACGTTGCTGAAAATTTTGAATCGAACGGAGCCTTCTTTGGTCGGCGATGATTGTTTAATTAACATTGAATAATTATTCTATAATATATATATACCATGTGCAATTAAAGCTCTGTTCTTACTGTTCCGGTTCAGTTCCCCGCTTCTCTCCGGGTTGATAATAAAAACGGCATCATTGTGACGGACCGGGATAGAACCATAACGCTACCGTGGGCATCCGTGACAAACTGGGACGAACCGGGTTAAACCGGCGAGCGTTCCCGGTTCTTTTAATTAAGAAATGAATTTATTTTTTCTGGTGTTCATGGAGCTATGAACCGCAGTGGGTCGCGTGCAAAGTGAATGAACCCCGAAGGGGTTCATGTAAGCTTTGCTAGCGACCCACTGCGGTTCATAGCTCCATGAACAACAGAAAAATTAAACTCATTGCTTATATTTACATTCATTTCTCTCTATCGCTTGTTGAAAAATCACCAAGGCGGTCACATTTACCAGCAAACAGAGAATCTACACACAGTGTGTGTTCAAACAGCGGAACGACGTCGACGTTTACAACGTCCAATCAGATTGGCGAGATTCATGCTTTTTGACGTTAAGTTTGGATTACGTCACGTCGCGTGACACAATGTCGTTCATGGAAGTATGAACACAGATGAACATCTAATGGTTCATCTAAGGAGGTTTTAGAAAAATGTAAATATTTAAGAAATGAATTTCATTTTTCTGGTGTTCATGGAGCTATGAACCGCAGTGGGTCGCGTGCAAAGTGAATGAACCCCGAAGGGGTTCATGTAAGCTTTGCTAGCGACCCACTGCGGTTCATAGCTCCATGAACAACAGAAAAATTAAACTCATTGCTTATATTTACATTCATTTCTCTCTATCGCTTGTTGAAAAATCACCAAGGCGGTCACGTTTACCAGCAAACAGAGAATCTGCACGCAGTGCGTGTTCAAACAGCGGAACGGCGTCGACGTTTACAACGTCCAATCAGATTGACGAGATTCGTGTTTTTTGACGTCAAGTTTTGATTACGTCACGTCGCGTGACACAATGTTGTTCATGGAAGTATGAACACAGATGAACGTCTAATGGTTCATCTAAGGAGGTTTTAGAAAAATGTAAATATTATGTTTTAAAACAACCGGAGCGTACCGGGGTAAACCAGGAAAGATATGAACATCCGGATAGAACCGGAACGTCACCGGGACCATCCGTGACACCACCTGGGCTCAACCACGATAAACCCAAATTATCCGGCGTTAACCGTGGGTAACCGGGTCGATACAGGCACAAATCGGGAATGAGGAATGTACAAACAAGCACATTCTGACTAATCAACGGAACCGCCCGACCATTGGGGCCTAGGAGGATTAGATGGACTATTGTGCCTCCTGGCAATGCTTCTAAACTACTGACCGGCCATCTGATTACCGGTTAACAGCTATAGCCTGAGCCTGCAAACTATCCATATATTTAAGGCTTATTGGTTTGCTTGGGTGGTTACATTAATGAAGCTCATTTTGAGTGTCATGACATCCTAATGATGGGTAAAAGTCCCATACAATGGAGGCAACGTCCCGACATAACCATTGCTGATTACTGGGACGTACAACATCGATTCAAACAAACAAACAAACAAACAAACAAACAAACAAACAAATAATCAACTGAACGCTTATGTGTCGTAAGAAACATGTAATACCATATGAGCCGTTGCAAAAAGAAAACAAACAACACGCACAGGCGAAAATAAAGACGCTGACCAGCTGTGCAGTTATTGCACAGCTGGTCAGCGTCTTTATTTTCGTTCCATGGATAGTATAGTACCGCTTTTTTCAAAATCAGAAATTTCAAGCTTTTAGCTACAGCCAGGTTTGTGTCTTACCTGTTCGGAAACCCAGACTGTTGGTTTTCTCGTGCACATGTTTGTTTTGTGTGTATGTTATTTTTTTCAGAATGTTCACTTGTTTGTTAGAGAAATACATGGAATACGCTGGTTTTGTCCGACATGGGCCTTTGTTGTGACCTGGAATGACGTCGCTCATTATTTTCCGAGTGTGACGAAACCTTTCGGTATGTAAACTGAACACACATGAGGTTGATACATTAGCAGTCTTGGTTAACAGACTTCTAGAACATCACGAAAACATGTCCATGAAAAGTATACCCCCATGAACCCCACTTTTATATAGCAGAAATGGGGTATGCAGGGGTATACCTATTTTTCTTTCTTTTTTTTCTTTCTTTCTTTTTTTTTTTTTTTTTTGCTCCAAAATATTGATTGTGTGTACTTCGTTAGAACCGCCAATCTATGTTTTGAGCAAAAATAAGAAAATATAAAAAAGTTTTCTAACGAAAATTTTCAATTTTTACAACTTAAGAAAAACCTATTACATGGACGTGTTTTCGTAATGATCGAGACAGCTCAGGGACAGCCTGGCAAATATGTCATTGCTTTTCATTTGTTCTAAAACTAGAGAGAAATAAAATGACAGAAATATAATGATTAATGGTTCCCATTGGCAAAACTGGGCAATTAAATGGGGAAAAGTTTTAATTTTGAGGGCCTCATGGAAGATTAGCTATTACATGTCTTTGTATCTATATGTATGTGCTAAATGTTGTTACCCTCTATAAATAAAGGCTTTACTTACTTACTTACTTACTTACTTATTAATTGGACAAATTATTTCGGAGAAAAAAAAACCTTTCATATTATGGCCATATACATACATATATGTAGCCATTGTCAGTAACATTACGAAAACTTGTCCATGCAATATACAGAGATTTTTTTCAGGTGAAAAAATTGAAAATTTCGTTGGAAAATTTTTGATATTTTTCTTATTTTTGCTCAAAACATAGATTGTGGGTACACGTTAGAACCGCCTCGGCGAGGCGGTTCTAACGAGTACCCACAATCTATGTTTTTGAGCAAAATTAAGAAAAATAGGTATACCCCTGCATACCCCAATTTTACTATATAAAAGTGGGGTATAAGGGGTATACATTTCACGGACATGTTTTCCTGATGATAAAACTGGTCGTGTTTTTTTATAAACAGCAATCATTTGTATGATTGGCTACATACTGCAAGGTTTCTCTACAAAAATGGTGTTCAATTACCCAGATTTACTAAATATTTCTAAACTAAATGACTTACCATCAGGAAAGTACCGTATGTCCATGAAAAGTATACCCCCTTTAACCCCAATTTTAAATACGTCTCAGCTACGATCATATGCAAATTTTTGTTTCACCCGTTTTCAGAGGCTTTTTGTGAAAGTTGTACCCTTGGCGTTGTTTCACTTTTTCCAAACAGTTTCGGAAAATACATACATTTTTATCATTCTATGCCAGAGAATTCCGTTATATCCAAAACTCTATTCCAACTTGAAAACCCATTAAACTTTCAGAACGGGCAGCTAACTCCTTACTTAGGAATCGGATTTGGCCGAAACTTAATATAAGTAAAGGTGATGTGTATATCCTGGTTACAAATCATAAGTAATTTTGAGCAGAATCAGATCAATTGCTAGCTAGAAAATAAGGAAACATAGTTTTCGCCATTATAACCCTATGGAACCTATCCGATGCCATGGTAACCAGGGGTTTGATCCATTCCACCCTATATTCTAATGAAACTTTTGTCCCGATAAAAGTATGCGTCATGTGAAATTTGGTAGTATCCCAGTAATTTGGGATATGAATTTCTATCCAGTGATAAAAGTAAGTCACGCGACTGGTTATTTTTAACAAATATTGTTTATAACCTATTGAAAGTAGTATTGGATGTAACAGTCTGACTTATCTGGCAGGTCACGCCTTTCTCACTTTAAAATACCTCAGTTTGGCACATGTCATTAGCTTTAGTAATCATGGCATAACTCAAAAACAAATAGTCCTAGCCCATTCAAATAAACGACAGAATAAAGGGGATATGGACAAACTATTTTATATGAACATAAAGTGTCGGTGTCTATCCCCTGACCCATTAAAGAGAAGCAATTTTCAAATGAGACAGTATAGCACCTGATTTGGGCGTATTTTTGGTTATTTATACTTATACTGTGAAAAAATGGCTTGTCCAATCAACATGACTGTTTTACACAGCAATTCAATTTAGGTGTGTTAGCGTAGACGTATTCGTTACACAACCGCGCATAACACTTGCCAAATTTAAAATTGTCATCTGATCTTAGCTGACCCGATAGTAAAACTGGGGTTTACAGGGGTATACCTAATTTTCTTATTTTTATCCAAAACATGGATTGTGTGTACTCGTTCTAACTTATACCCACAATCAATGTTTTGAGCAATTTATATACGTGTATTAAAAATAGCAAAATTTTTCTACCGATTTTTTACTTTTACACCTGGAAAAATTTCCGTTTCGTAGTTTTGTAATGCGGTTTTGGAGAAGTAAGGCTTAATACGGACAGTGCCGCTATCTTGGTCATCATGCCATATATACGAGTACATGTACGTCTTTTTCAGCTCTCAATTTCCAGGTTGTCCTTGCCAAGGAAGAATCAATCTCTTTCGTTGTTATGTTCTATGAATATTTATATGCAGATTCCGGAAGTGCAGAGGTATGAAATGTTATGTTATTATAATTTTCATTTATATCAGTCAGTCTTCAAAAGAGGGGTCACAGGTGTATTGTATATTGTATGTTTGGCCCACATATATACTCCTCCTCAAAAAAATTCCGGTCACCAAAAGTCGTAAGAATTAAAAATCTTTTTCGCATTCTGTATATTTTCTTATAAACTTGTTTGGTATGCTCATAACCTTTGCTATCATATTCTCAACCAAACACTGTGATTAATTTTGCTTTTACGTCCTATTAACATGTTATGTCATATGAAGATAGGACATGCTGATAATGTTATCCGAAGGGCTGTTGGGGCTCTGGATCGAAACCAAGACCCCTGAATACAAAAAAGCGGCTGGAAGCTTTACTATCAGACACCACAGGGGCTTCTACACTGTATTTGTATTCTGAGAAAGCCAGCATGAGCTAGTCGCTAGAATGTAGTGACCTTCCAGATTCCTCACCCCTTTGTACCCTTTAACTACCGTATTAGACGGAATATTTCCATCGGTATTCCGTTAGACCTCTCTATACTGTCACGAGAGAGGAGCGAGGTCACGAAGTGTATCGGAGTGCAGGTTAGCCAGCTGATCTACTACCGTATAACATCTACTTTTTAAACTGAGCACGCGCAATATGCATACACTGCATGCGCAATCACCCACAATCTATGTTTTGAGCAAAAATAAGAAAAACATAAAAAAATTTCTGATGAAATTTTCAATTTTCACAGTAGAAAAAAATCTCTGTATATTGCATGGGCAAGTTTTCGTAATGAACCCCACTTACTGGTTAACCGCTCATGTCTGAGCCTGCCCTGGAGAAGTCAAACCATCTGTACATATAAGCCTTATTGGCTTAGTTGGATGGTTTAACATATTTAAAATTTTATGAAGAGCATTTTGAGTGTCATGACATGCTAATGTTGCGAATCTAACGTGTGCCGGCAGTCTGTGTTTTAGGCAGAAATTGGAAGAATATCACAAAAATTCTACTGAAAATTTTCTCATTTTTCATCTTTAATATCCTCTGTTTATTGCATGGACATGTATTCGTGATGCATATTTGTATACAAAGACTATAGCCTGAGTGAACTGTGCGCCCGGTTTGATTGCAACTTAAACCGATGGCTGGTAGGCGCGGCCTATATCAGGGATACTTGTATGTATGACTGTGTGGGCACTGCACCAGTTTTTCCTATGATGTTCACATTCTGGTCGACCAGTTTGCATGATCAAAACCTTCTAAATTTAGTGTTTAATTTGTTATTGTTTGATGTCCTTTTATTACATGTTTTGTGGATGTGCTAAAATGTATTTGGCAATCTGAATAAAGAATTGAATTGAATTGAATTGGGTAAAAGTCCCATAAAATGGAGGTAACGTCCCGACATGGCCATCGCTGTTTACTGGGACGTAAAGCATCAATTCAAACAAAAACAAAAATAAACTGTCAAAATAAACTGTCAGGCTAACCATTTAGGTTGGAGTCAGTTCTTTCGACGGCCAGTTGACAGTTGACGGGATTTGCCGTAATGGTCAGGAATATGACCTGGTCAGAAGAAAACAATCGAAATGTCAGAGTTCACCAGGCATTCTGTCCTTTCGTACAGACATCATTGAAGATCCTGGTGAGTGAAATACTATATTGCCACAAGTACGGTTCTATCCTGGACATTTTTTTTTTTTTTTTTTTTTTTTTTTTTTTTTTTTTTTGGTTCTATCCTGGACATAAATTCGAGCGCAATCTTGATTATTGTAATAAGATTTAGACGCTTTTTCATTATTCCACTCGAATCGGGAGTTACATCAGGAAAATATGTCCATGAAAAGTATACCCCCTTAAACCCCACTTTTATATAACATAACATAACATAACATAATTTTATTCAGCAAAATTAAGCAACATACGTTGCTTCTAGCCTACACATAAATACAACAGTAGTGTGCATACACTATATATACTGAACAAAAAAAGAAACGCAACAATTATATTCGACAAAATTTTGAGCAAACTAGGATACAAAATTAATCATTGCATTTTCTACTTCTGTACAAGATGTCAGGCTTCCGAATGCAAGAAACCGATTTTCATGTTGATGAGTATTTACGGGGTTATGCGATGCCAACCGTGGGCATGCTGAAAGTTGAAAACCACACAGTGCGCATGCGCAAGCATCAAAATAATGGTATGATTTAAATCCGATATAAACTCCCAGTCAAAATCACCATGTACCATTCAGCAGATAACTTACACGTTAAAGAAATAAAAGGAGTAAAATTGAAATTATCCCCCATTCAATTAAACATATAGGGATTTTGATGGTTTTAATTACGAGCTAGTATGTCATGGAACTTTTTTTCTTTTTCATGAATTTTAATAAGGGTGCAAGTGACATTGTTTCTTGATGAATCGGAGGATCAAAAGTGTGCGCATGCGCAGAGCAAATCTTTCCCGATTTACATTATTTAAGACGACAAAAAATTTTCATTCAATTTTTATCAAAATGAAAATCAGTTTTTTTGCATGATATACCCTAATATCCCATGAATTGGAATCATACAGCAACAGACCTGAAATTATCAGCGTTTTACCCTTAAACTGGAAAATCCTCCGTGGCCTATTGTTGCGTTTCTTTTTTTGTTCAGTATAGAAAAACTGGAGTTTGCAGGGGTATACCTATTTTTCTTATTTTTGCTCCAAAGACATAGATTGTGGGTACTCGATAGAACCGCTTCGGCGAGGCGGTTGTAACGTGTACCCACGATCTATGTTTTGAAAAAAAAAATAAAAAAATAAATAAATAAAAAAATCTGAAAATTTTAAATTTTTATAATATAAGAAAAATATTTGTATATTACTTTGGCATGTTTTCGTAATAGCACTTCTGCCATCATTCCACTATTCAAACAATCATCACTGACATGTACCGTGATGCACGGTAATGTCACGATATTTTCATTCAAGATGTAACGTGTTGCGGGCTACATGTATCTTCTGTCATTTTAAAGATTAAGGAGTGAAGTTAGGACAAAGCTAATGTTCTACTGCTCACGTCTGAGCCTTGAACATGCGTAATCATGGAGAAAAAGACCGAACGTTCGCGAATTAACACGCATGTTTGTTCGTTTATTGTATATATGATTAACATTAATTAAACTCAAGAGAATTAATGTAAAAGACACGCATTGTCATAGGCTTCAAAGCGTACATCATGAAAACATGTCCGTGTAATGTATGCCCCCTTAAACCTCACTTGTATATAGCAAAACTGGGGTATGTGCGGTTATATACCTGTTTTTCTTATTTTTGCTCCAAAACATAGATTGTGGGTATACTCAGTTCCTACTGTATCGCGGTAGCTACTGTATCGCGGTATTTGCATATCACGTGAATTTTCGAGCCTAGCGCCCCCTACGTTCGACATCTTTCGCGGCAAATGCCACACTCTCGATTCTAGGGAAAATTGTGCATACTGTCATGCATAGTGGCAAGTAAATGTATACTTTTACAAAAGTCATGTAGAATACGTATTTTTGCGCATTCTGATTACCCCCTTCTCCTAAAATGTCCCCTCAGTACCTCAAACACCCGTCGTTTTTATTTTCTTTGAGTTGGAATGTGTCGTCTGGACGTCAGAGATCACGTGCCATTACTAGGTCACCTTATCTCTTTACTTGATTTTGTTTTTGCATTCGCCTTTTAGGTGAACCCGCGATACAGAAGTCACTTTTGCCACATGGGTATATAACTACATGGCTGTACAAATGCGATAGTCACAAAATATTGACAGATGTTTTGTAATATTCATCATAACAGGGTTTCAGGGGAAGGATTTAGGAAGTTGTTGAGGTAGAAAAAAGTTCAATTATTGATCATCTGTGTTTGCTTTTTCCTGTTTACAAATAAGGCCCGCGATACAGGAGGAAGCCAGTATACTAGTTAGAACCGCCTCACCGAGGCGGTTCTAACGTGTACCCACAATCTATGTTTTAAGCAAAAATAAGAAAAATATAAAAAAAAAATTCCAGTGAATATTTTCATTTTTAAAACCAAAAACTTTTCTGTATTTTACATGGGAATGTTTTCGTAATGTATGTTTTATATTTGAATTTCCAGGAATGTGCAGAAACACAATCATCGATGAAGGTATCAGTCATTTTAGTTCACTTATTTAACCCGTATTTGACGAATGGATTTTCCCATCGTTATCAATTGGATGAGCCCACTTTCATTTTTAGGGGTGTTAGGTGTGATTCTTATTTTTATCTCATTTTTCGATGAAATTTCTCTTTGCAAACAGAATAGCCGCGGCGTCCCATCTGGGGCTATTCTGTTTGCCTATGTCCCATAAAAGGGACGCCAGGACTATCATGCAGCCTATTCTTACGAGTATAAAAATTCGTAAATAAGAGATGATGCATAATTTGAAAAATTCCCACGTCCCTGATGTAATTCGAACCCGGGTCGCCGGGATAAATTCCATTGTCCCAACAACTGAGTCAAAGAGTCAACTCCCTGACGCAGTATGCCAGAAATTATACTGTGCTACACATCATATGATCTGCCAACCCGACCTTCCAACCACGGCAGATGGAGATGCAATGGGACATAACATTATCTTGCCCTCTATGTGTATAATCATTGCTCTTGAAGGAAATCAGTTTTAACTAGCTATAAAAGCTAATGAACACCAAATGAATATTATCTTCCAAATATGTAGACTTTCCTATCTAAGGTGACACTTGTATTACATTTTGGATAGAATTAAACATTGATTGAAAGATATAAAAGTGGACCAATGATAATAATGATAATAATAATTGATAATAATGGTGATAATAATAATAATAATAATAATAATAATAACATGTGTTGCAGGATGCACTTCCAATGATGACTGTAGCCCGGGAAACGGTACCCGTTGTCCACTATGTAATACTGCGTTGGGAGCGTGTGTTGGTAATAATGTCCTTCATATTCATTCTCTCACTTCTTTTTCAGTTTTTAAATAAAGGATTTTTTATTCCAATCCTTTTCATTAATCAGCGATTAAGACCATCAGGAAAACATGTCCGTGTAATGTATACCCCCTCAAACCCCACTTTTATATAGCAAAACTGGGGTATGCATGGGTATACCTATTTTTCTTATTTTTGCTCCAAAACATAGATTGTGGGTACTCGTTAGAACCGCCTCGGCGAGGCGGTTCTAACGTGTACCCACAATCTATGTTTTGAGCAAAAATAAGAAAACTATCAAAATTTTTCTGATGAAATTTTCATTTCCTAAAACGGAAAAAATCTCTGTAACAATGCAGTAAAACATTATTGAAACAAACGTGTTATTATAGCAATCTCTCATATATTAAAACCGCTATTATTTTGTTTCGACTTTTTATCGTTATAGAGTGCCTTAGTGATGATGATTGTCATGATATTACTGGATCAGCTTGTGAAACATCGACAGGATTATGTAGTATGTAGTCTTTTTATCTTGTTTTCTGAGCTTCGCACCAGTAAAATATTTTTATGAGGTTCGCACTACTGACATATTTTATGAGGTTCGCACTAGTGACATATTTTTATGAGGTTCGGACTAGTGACATATTTTTATGAGGTTCGCACTAGTGACATATTTTTACGAGGTTCGCACTAGTGACATATTTTTATGAGGTTCGCACTAGTGACATATTTTTATGAGGTTCGCACTAGTGACATATTTTCATGAGGTTCGCACTAGTGACATATTTTTATGAGGTTCGCACTAGTGACATATTTTTATGAGGTTCGCACTAGTGACATATTTTCATGAGGTTCGCACTAGTGACATATTTTTATGAGGTTCGCACTGGTGACATATTACCGCGGTGTAGTAACCGTCCGTCCAAAGATCATTGGTTTTACCTGGGTTCCATCAGGAAAACGTCCAATCAATGAATACCCCCTCAAACCCCACTTTTATATAGTAAAACTGGGGTATGCAGGGGTATACCTAATTTCATATTTTTGCTCCAAAACATAGATTGTGGGTACTCGTTAGAACCGCCTCGCCGAGGCGGTTCTAACGTGTACCCACAATCTATGTTTTGAGCAAAAATAAGAAAAATATTTTTAAAAAATCTTCTAAAATTTTCAATTTTTACAAGTTAAGAAAAATATGTATATTACATGGGCGTGTTTTCGTAATGTCAAGTTTTTTTTTCAATGTTTGATGACAGAACGCCAACACCCAGGCGCTAATGAAAGCGTTTCTATGAAATGAATAATAATAAAAGTTACAAGTATAAGCGTTTTTAAAACGCTTGCGATCTCTCAGCACTATTTTCACTGTATGACACGGCGATAACCACAGACCGAAAAGACTCTGTTGTTTGGGGTGTTTCCACGGACCCCGACAGTATATTACGGTGTTTATTGTGACCGCAGTGGTCGATTAAGCCCCACGTTCTGATCTTGATCAACTATATATGCGATCTCCCAACGGGAGATCGCAAAAAGAAAGAAAAGACCGGGAATTGGTTCAGTCAGAACCAAATCTCCGCCCTGATACACAAAATGACTGACAATTTGATACTGATACAACGAAAAGATTCAAATAAGAATCACATTTTCCCTAATATGGCCACTCAGTTATCTCACCTTTACTTAATATATGAGCCTTCGCATGAGAAAACAAACGATTTGCACGTGCGAAAACAAAGACGCAGATCAGCTGTGCACAGCTGATAGCGCCTTTGTTTTCGCCACACGAATAGTACTATTCCTCTTCTACTTATATCCAAAATTTCAAGCTTCTAGCTTTACTCTGTGACTGTACAGCCTGGTTTGTGTAGGACCAGGTAGGAAACCAAAATTTTTGGTTTTCTCATGCACAGGCTCATACACATACGTACAAAGCGAAAACTGAACATCGATACCAAACACGAAAATAAAATTAATAGAACTACAAAAAGTACTGCATTGGAGCGGTTTGGTATATTAAAATACTTGGGCAGGGGCTTTAATTAGCTTAACTAGATCCCAACTTCACTCCAGACTCTTTTATAGTAATGTATAATTATGCTTCTTCGCTTACTATGTCTATGATTTTTGCAGTTATAAGTCAATGTCTTAAAAGGGGAAATTGTGGTCTATCCAAACTATATACACAGCGAGGCAGTATAATCCTGTTAAAATAATTCATTGATGGGAGAATGTTACTAAATGTGGTTTTCATTCCAGAGTGTTTTAGTAGTAATGATTGCCCAGACCCTACAAGACCTTCGGGCTACACAGACATTAAAACAGCCTAATGTTTTTCATTATCCAGTGAAAGCTAAAATTCCAATTTCAATCCTCTTGGCTTACTATGTCTGTTCTATTTGAAGTCAATTGCTTAAAAAGGGAAACTGTGGTCTATTCAAACGTATTTGTACAGCGAGATAGCATATGGTTAATTTCAATTGACCGCGCCGTTTCGGTGTTGACGTCACGCGAGGTTTTTGTGTAAACCAAGTGAAATATTTACCGGTGATGTGTCATGTCCGTGTTGGAATTTAGAGTAAATACATCTGTTGAACTCATTCCATTCAGTCGTATCGCACAGACTGCTTTTCGAAACTATTCGAAAATTGTCTGACCCCATCGATTGATCTTGTTACGTGGCAGCCAACAGAAAACTACTATTGGAGTGACAGATAAAACGTCCGATCGATTGCCAGTTTTTCAACAGTTGGACCACCCAAAGTCTAATCAGATGTCGTTTCTTTGCGTGTATAGGTGTTCAGGTGTATAACCTTGTGGGTCGGAGCACGGCAAAGTAATAAGGAGAGATCGTATATAGAATCCACTGCTAAGTAAGCACTCCTAAATTATGCACAGCTTCATTATATTTAAACCTGCCCAGTCCGGATATTTTTGCACGAGGTAACTGCCGAGTTTCCGACCAAGTCGGACATTATAATATACCCAATTTCATTTGACCGCGCCGTTTCAGTGTTTACGTCATTTGAATTGATTGTGTAAACCATGTTATCGGTGTACTATAGCTGGCGATCAATATGTGTATCCACAGTGTCGAATGTCACTCCGCACTATTTGACCATGTAAAGTTTTACTACATAACACTTAATGTAGATTGAATGAAATCGTACGATCAGTCCGGAGTCACACGTTTTGTGAAAAGTGCCTTTCCGAAATCTGTTACTGTGCATTTGCAAAATTGGTGTTCTTACCTCGTGTCACATGATGCCGTGTACCAAATAACTTGTAAACTTTCCAACAAGAGGTGATCTATGAAATAATCGCTGAGTGAGCTCGAGCAATCGTTGGCCCCACCTAATTGGTACATAATTGTATACTAATGTCCAATGAAAACGTACCACCTACAAAAGTGTAAAAAAATATGTTTTTGACTGAACATTTCAGTTTGTCTATTTGATATTTCAGTACTGTGATAACCTGTCCAAATCATGGCACGATCACAAATCTGTCTGATAAGTGATGCTCCGAGGATAAAGCAACCAAGACGTTAACCGTCAAAAAGAAAATCACAAAATCTGTATTCGAATGCGCCAGATGTGAAGAAATTTTCAATCACGCATCGACTCGCGCCTAGAAGATGCATAACGTCGACACATGAAGAATTCGACAGTCAGTGTGCTTCGAAAACGTCAACGTGGAATTCTTGACGTCATAAGCAACATTTTGACCACTGCACAATAACAGAGACATTAAAAAGGCAATCAAATGTCTGCAGCAAAATTGCGATTAAATCACAGATGTGAGCCGTTTTGTCCAGGAATCTTGCCCATTACATCAAAAAGGATTAGGATTTTGACGTTTAATGGCTAACGTAAAGCGTTAAAATCGCAAATACGTTGAACCTAAATGGCCTGAACATCTTTTATTGTACGCTTATATTCATCTCGACAAACAAAATCGATTTTCAGAAATTCTGACTCGATAGCGTTTCCGGAAGCGGCTGGAGAGAAGCTTAAAATTGACGTCAGTCATCGAACGTCATTCTAGAAAATGATTTCGGTGACGTTTTGCATATGTTAAGATTCGTATTCCCAAAATAAACTGTTTTTGGGATATCTGTATGAAAGAAACCGTTTGTGAACTTTTTTTGACCGATTTTGCAAGACTTTGCTTTTTTGATGCGTGCATAGTGACGCGTACAGCGCTTTTACCGTGTGTTGTGATGCGATGTAGTGGTTGACTAGGCGGCGAATAGTTCGTAGAGCTACTCGCATGCGGGAAAATCATTTCCGGGATTTTTGGATCAGTCATAGCTTACGTACAATTGAATAAACGTAATTTGTAGTCTGACGTAACGTCGCTTATAAACCGTCGCGGGGGGATAAACTTTTGGCGTAGAAACATTGTATTCAACCTATATAACATAAGGAAACATCATATGTGCACAAAGGTTTTGATATCCCGCAACTAAGAGCATCCGAGGAGTGGTACGTTTTCATTGGACATGAGTATATTTAAATAAAGTTTGTTAGTTTTATGCAGCAATTTCAATTCGATAGTCAAACGAAGAAAACTGCTTCATCAAACTACATGGACGTATATGAATGAAATTCCCTGAACGAGATTGCCTCGTTCAAAAAGGGTGACTTCGACAGCTTTCTGACGAAGCATACTGCTTGTTGTGGGTCCATAAAACATACACCATAGACACTCTTTGCACACTGGCGAAACGGATCGTCAACTTGCAATCGAAAACGTTTCAAATGTTCCTATGTAAACGTCACTGAAACCGACATTATTTGATCGGTCGTGTGTCTAAATTCACTTCAATCGTAAGAGCTACGGACTTATATTCTTGTTCTTCTCATAATTCAAGCGAAGAATATGCACTGAATAGTGGCTATTTGCCTGCAGGTGGTTGGCTCAATTATAGTAGCACAAACCACTCTCAATATAACATGAAAGGTTTAGATGTGCCATAACTGCCAGATTATGATCGTACATGGCACAACCAATGAAAACGCACATCAAAACACTATCCTTTGGAAATGGACGATGTGGTTGGTTATTTTCAAAACCTTGAACTTTGCATGATATTCTGTAGCATAAAATCGTACTGTGCATGAATTCATCACATTTTGTCAGAGCTAGAAAGCTTGCGAAAACAACTACGCATCTTTTTTTTTTTTTCTTTCTTTTTTCTTTTTTTTTTTGAATTTTGGTTTGTGTTTGAACTTTATCTAAGATTTTTATGACATTTTATACTATGGTTGTACATGTAATTAAGGTGACCGCGGTTGTTAAGTACACGTAACTTGTCAATTGTTGATATGCATCGATCAAAGTAAAGTTGAAGAGGGCCAGCCGAATAGTATTTGTATATAATCCACGCGAGTCAATTTAGCCAATTCAGCGGAAACAAATAATTGTATTGCTTTAATCCAGGTGCAAAGTACACATGAGCCGCCTCGTTGGAAAACCAACAATGTGGCTTCCGAACAGGTCTGACACTAACCGGTGCAAAGTACACATGAGCCTCCTCGTTAGCCTGGGTCCAGTCGTCAATATAATTATTTTTCCAACGTGAGAAAACCAATATTGTGGCTTCCGAACAGGTCTGACACTAACCGGGCTGTACAGTCACAGATGCATGTTCTAAGCTTGAAATTTCGGATTTAAGAAGAAAAGGAAGTGTACTGTCCGTGAAGCGAAATCAAAGGCGCTGATCAGCTTCATGGTTACCGCGAAGCTGATCTTTGTTTTGGCATATGCGGATTGTTTTCTCACGAGTCGGCTCACATCTTATTGGAAAAGGTCCCTCAGGACCTTTTCCACAGTGTTTACTTTGAATATGAAGAAAATTGTACCCATGATCGACTGCTCTCCCTCAATTACGCGTTTTGTCACATAAAGCGCTTACTAAAAACTAGTGAACCCGTCTATAGGGACTAGACAATTCACCGCAAGCAATTTAATTTATCAATTGTTGACACTCCCCGACAAATAGCGGTAAATATCTAGCAAGCAGTCTCGATCGTGGTGACTGCTTATCATAGCGCATCTAGCGGGTTTGCATCGTATATACCCTGACGAGGGGTACAGAAACTACAGAAACTCTGTATGGCTGACTTTTAGTCCATCACATCGCACTATGGGTCTGTTTCTGGTAGTGTGGCTGCAGGTCAAAATTCAGAACTCTGTCACAAATTGACTGCACTGCAAAATGGTTTTCCCTTTAGTATTGGCTTTGATTCCATAACATCAAAAAATTTTATCATTGCATTGAACAATAGATACACACACTGGTCAAGTTTTATTACAAGAAACGACATTCATGTATAGGAAACGAAACTGAAATGTATGAGAATCGAAATTAATGACGAACCAGAGAATCAACAACACTGAAATCTACAGCAAAAGAGAATCTCTTAAAACAAACGGCTGCTGACCTTTTCATTGGTTTCTTTTTAAAGAAGCCAACTTGTTACAGTATCGTTTATCAAATGACATTGCCATGTTTATTTTGTTGAAAATATCCCGCAAAAAGCGACCATAAGAGTCCCTTGTCTAAAAATCGCAGTTCGATATCTGACATTTGTATAAAATAAAATAAACGAATAAACAATGACCAGGAATAAACCCGAACATCTCTTCCTGAAACCAAAGTGGTTGGTTGCGTTCGTGTTTTAGATCCTGCTCAACAGCTTATGTAATATGGAGGCGGGATCTCGGCTTAAAATCTCACCGTAGAGACTGGCCTCGAGAAGCCCATCCGGCTGCAAATTCACGACCCCTGAATTACAAGGCCACTAAACCAAGTAGACTTCTAAATAAAACCAACATCCAGAGGAAAAACTAAAACAATAAACATGTCAGATCTAAAAGTAAAAACCGCGCACAACATAAGTGTTGTGAAAATCTTGTATATTCTAATGCACTTGAGAATTTAACGCGACGTCTGATATGATAACGTCAATACTTTGCAACAGTATATTTCGTTGGCTCGTTGACAAAACCTCGTAACTGCACTTTTTTCAAAAAATCGTTTTTTCACATGGCGCGATTCAAAACATTCAAATTCAGCTTGTGACAAAGCCTTGTAGGTTATGTCCAATGGGAAGTTAGTTTTTCGATGACCTTACAAAACCTCGTAACTACAAATGGTAAACGGACTTGAAAAAAAAGTGACAAAACCTCGTATATGCGATTTCAAAAATTTTAATTACAAGAAAATCTTTATCTTTTAGATATGCAAAAGATGCATATGAATGATTTCTCATAAATGCATTCTTTAATTCATCATAAGAATCTGCTTCTAGCTTTCATTTATTAAGTTTTGTATATACGACAATTTGTAAACATGCACATTTATATATTATCTATATACAAGTTTTAGTTTTTTGCTTCTCCTGAAAAAGATTTTTTTTTGCAGTTACGAGGTTTTGTCAACGAGCCAACGATTTGCGACATACCGTCGGAAACCAGACGTCACTAGCAACGTTGCTTATAATTGGTCAGCGCGGTGGTCATACGTCGCTGATGACGCTAACGTTTCGCGAAAAAATAATGCATGTTTCATGTTTGAAGTACAAAGTACATTAAACTAGGGATATCCATCTATTCAATTTTTCATAATCGTATATACGGTCAGAAATCATCGCATATTTTACAAAACTTTAATCATTTCCGAGAGTAGATCCGACATTCTAATGCACTTGAGAATGTAACACGACGTCTGATTTGATAATGTCAAAAATTTGCAACAGCACAGATGCAGGGGCGATATCGACCTCCGCTGCAAACGTTTAGAGAAGGGGATTCTAAGCGACAGTTTTAGAAATTTATAATGACAGTAACTTGACTTTAATGGGAGTTCGATTTTTGTTCCTGTGTCCCTGCGGCCGTCACAACATAATGTGGTATGCACAGGTCAGCCTTAATCTATTCTGATGAAATTTTGTATTACGAAAGCGCACCAAAACCTTGAGGAAAAAACAACGAAACTTCAGCGGGATAAGGTGGATTTAATCGACTTTTTGGTTGTTGAAAAGCCTTCGATTACGAAACTTTGCCCATTCCATAAACAGAGAATTTTTGAGCTTTAGAAATTGAAAATTTTCAGCTGAATACTTTTGATATTTCTCTTATTTTTGCTCAAATTATAGATTGTGGGTACACCTCGCCGAGGCGGTTCTAACGAGTACCAACAATCTATGTTTGGGAGCAAAAATAAGAAAAAAAAGGTATACCCCTGCAAAACCCAGTTTTGCTATATAAAAGTGGGCTTTGATGTTTATCATGATTTATTTGTTTGTTCTTGATGATTCATTGACTAGTTAGAGATTCACCACGAGGACCGAATAACTGACTAAATGTTATGAACCACTGCAGAAGCTAAGGGTGAGGTTATGGCCATGTAAAACCGGTTTAAGCCCGCCAGTAACTTTGTGTTACTGATCGTTCCAAGTCGATACTTCTGTGGTGGTTCTTTTTGTTTTATGTCTTGGTGTTTAAAAAGTTTTTGTGCTGTTGGCGCATTATGTATGTTTTCATATTTTAGTTAAATTAACGTAACTGAGTGGCCACCTATTGGGAAAATAGCTGCTCATTCGGCTTACGATATGTTTCATGGTATAAGTACCTGATTGTTAGTTTGGTTTTTTCCCACCTCGGTTTTTGGAGTGGGAATCTTTTTCTGATTGCACCTTTTCCTGATCTTTGCCTACTTGTACCTTTTTGAGGGGTTCCACGGACATGTTTTCCTGATGTTTTTCTGTTGGAGACATTTAAAAAATGGAAACACATTGTATGTCAAGGTAAATTTGGTCACAAACCTTGCCGTACAGTCTCAGAAACCACCAAATTGTACTCCAAACAAGGATGACACTGGTATTGCAAAGCAAGCAATGTCACGACATCCTGTGTTCAGGGTTTCCTACACAAACCGACTGTAACCTGTTTCCATATGAGCCGCATCGTAAGAAAACCGGATTGTTGCGAAGCTGATCAGCGCCTTTATTTTCGCTACATTGATAGTACAATTCCTTTTCTTTCTTTTACCGAAAACTTCCAGTCTCTAGCTATCCCCACCATTGCACTAAAGAAATCCCGCCAAACTTTTGACTGTACTGCAAATAGTTACATATGTTTGTTACGTATTGAACGGGTTGAAATGACGTTACACCGTCTGACGTCAAGGTAACGTGACTTATGGGATAGCTGACGTCATACTTTAATCAAAATGGCGTCCAAACGGCGCAAAGTAACGTCACGCTAATCCGCCCAGTGAAATATCACTCAATATATCACTGCACTTTACCATTGGCTTTTATAGGCAGGGTGTGTTAGAATTGTTATTAAAGTTGGGCGCGTACAACACGAAATAAACCAAAGCCTGTCTACATGTACACTACAGTTACAGACTGTGACATTATTGGGATGATCGCGACACAAACCGACTGTGCGCCTCCATACGACATTAGCTGTTAAGTGGGACAAAAGCGATGTTTATAATACTGTCCGGTTCCGTTGACGAGATGTTTTAGCTACAATAGCCTTCTTTATTTTAGCTCGCCTGTGCAGCTATTGCATAGTCACCTCGGTGTCTGTGTCCGTGTCCGCAACACTTTGTCAAGGAATTAAGATCAATACAAACCAAGCGTGTTTTTTATTCAAACATCAAAAAACTTATATTCTGCCATTGCATTACGAAAACATGCCCATGCAATATACAGAATTTTTTTTTTTTGGTTTGTTAAAATCAAAATTTTCACTGGAAAAATTTTGATATTTTTCTTATTTTTGCTCACAACATAGATTGTGGGTACACATTAGAACCGCCTCGACTAGAACCGCTTCGTCGAGGCGGTTCTAACGAGTACCAACAATCTATGTTTTGGAGCAAAAATAAGAAAAATAGGTATACCCCTGCAAACCCCAGTTTTACTATATAAAAGTGCGGTATGAAGGGGTATACATTACACGGACATGTTTTCCTGATGTGGCCCACAGGTGTCTCAGTTACCATATCCAATTAAAAGATTATAATCTATTTCGTGATCTTTTGATCTTGTTATCTATTTCCAATAAAGACCATTCATAACTTGGTTTAATGATGCTCCGTGCTGCTGGACACGACATTCGTTATAAGTTAATTGCAAAATATCAACATCTTTTTCATGTTGACATTTCTTAAAAAGCGTGTCATTACACCAGTTCATAAGTTGTTACGAGGCATTTCCACACAATACTCTTGAGCCGCCTCATGATAAAAAAATCAATCTGCATAATTATGCGAAAACAAAGACGCAGATCAGCTTCGCTGTAATCGCGAAGCTGATCCTTTGTTTTCGCTACACGGATAGTAGAATAAATAAGACATTTCAAGCTGTGCTTGTGTAGGTCAGATTTTGTTAAAAAAAAACAACAACACATTGTTGGTTTTCCCACGAGGCGGCTCGACTCTGAGTACTTAAACAATCGTGATCGGTCACATACGGAAAAGACAGGTCAAATTACTGAGGTAATAGATTTTCTTGTGCATGCGCCCAATTTTAGATGTCTCTACCCTAAATTCGAGTTTTACTTTTTTTGAATTGCGTCGCGAAAGAAACCTGTGTTGAAATCAACGAAAAAAAAATGATCAGCTGTTTTTGCGCTGGCTGATGAGTGACATTTCCTCCGCATTAAAACTCCCTTGAACTTAACATGAATCATTTTTCAGGATCGAAACTTTATTCATTCACTATGCATCCGATATTATAATGTCCGACTTGGTCGGAAACTCGGCAGTTACCTCGTGCAAAAATATCCGGACTGGGCAGGTTTAAATATAATGAATGGGCATAATTTAGGAGTGCTTACTTAGCAGTGGATTCTATATACGATCTCTCCTTATTACTTTGCCGTGCTCCGGCCCACAAGGTTATACACCTGAACACCTATACACGCAAAGAAACGACATCTGATTAGACTTTGGGTGGTCCAACTGTTGAAAAACTGGCAATCGATCGGACGTTTTATCTGTCACTCCAATAGTAGTTTTCTGTTGGCTGCCACGTAACAAGATCAATCGATGGGGTCAGACAATTTTCGAATAGTTTCGAAAAGCAGTCTGTGCGATACGACTGAATGGAATGAGTTCAACAGATGTATTTACTCAAAATTCCAACACGGACATGACACATCACCGGTAAATATTTCACTTGGTTTACACAAAAACCTCGCGTGACGTCAACACCGAAACGGCGCGGTCAATTGAAATTAGCCATATCGGATGCATAGTGAATGAATAAAGTTTCGATCCTGAAAAATGATTCATGTTAAGTTCAAGGGAGTTTTAATGCGGAGGAAATGTCACTCATCAGCCAGCGCAAAAACAGCTGATCATTTTTTTTTTCGTTGATTTCAACACAGGTTTCTTTCGCGACGCAATTCAAAAAAAGTAAAACTCGAATTTAGGGTAGAGACATCTAAAATTGGGCGTATGCACAAGAAAATCTATAACCTCAGTAATTTGACCTGTCTTTTCCGTATGTGACCGATCACGATTGTTAAAGTACTCAGAGTCGAGCCGCCTCGTGGGAAAACCAACAATGTGTTGTTGTTTTTTTTTTTTTTAACAAAATCTGACCTACACAAGCACAGCTTGAAATGTCTTATTTATTCTACTATCCGTGTAGCGAAAACAAAGGATCAGCTTCGCGATTACAGCGAAGCTGATCTGCGTCTTTGTTTTCGCATAATTATGCAGATTGATTTTTTTATCATGAGGCGGCTCAAAAGTATTGTGTGGAAATGCCTCGTAACAACTTATGAACTGGTGTAATGACACGCTTTTTAAGAAATGTCAACATGAAAAAGATGTTGATATTTTGCAATTAACTTATAACGAATGTCGTGTCCAGCAGCACGGAGCATCATTAAACCAAGTTATGAATGGTCTTTATTGGAAATAGATAACAAGATCAAAAGATCACGAAATAGATTATAATCTTTTAATTGGATATGGTAACTGAGACACCTGTGGGCCACATCAGGAAGACATGTCCGTGTAATGTATACCCCTTCATACCGCACTTTTATATAGTAAAACTGGGGTTTGCAGGGGTATACCTATTTTTCTTATTTTTGCTCCAAAACATAGATTGTTGGTACTCGTTAGAACCGCCTCGACGAAGCGGTTCTAGTCGAGGCGGTTCTAACGTGTACCCACAATCTATGTTGTGAGCAAAAATAAGAAAAATATCAAAATTTTTCCAGTGAAAATTTTGTTTTAAACAAACCAAAAAAAATTCTGTATATTGCATGGGCATGTTTTCGTAATGCAATGGCAGAATATAAGTTTTTTGATGTTTGAATCAAAAACACGCTTGGTTTGTATTGATCTTAATTCCTTGACAAAGTGTTGCGGACACGGACACAGACACCGAGGTGACTATGCAATAGCTGCACAGGCGAGCTAAAATAAAGAAGGCTATTGTAGCTAAAACATCTCGTCAACGGAACCGGACAGTATTATAAACATCGCTTTTGTCCCACTTAACAGCTAATGTCGTATGGAGGCGCACAGTCGGTTTGTGTCGCGATCATCCCAATAATGTCACAGTCTGTAACTGTAGTGTACATGTAGACAGGCTTTGGTTTATTTCGTGTTGTACGCGCCCAACTTTAATAACAATTCTAACACACCCTGCCTATAAAAGCCAATGGTAAAGTGCAGTGATATATTGAGTGATATTTCACTGGGCGGATTAGCGTGACGTTACTTTGCGCCGTTTGGACGCCATTTTGATTAAAGTATGACGTCAGCTATCCCATAAGTCACGTTACCTTGACGTCAGACGGTGTAACGTCATTTCAACCCGTTCAATACGTAACAAACATATGTAACTATTTGCAGTACAGTCAAAAGTTTGGCGGGATTTCTTTAGTGCAATGGTGGGGATAGCTAGAGACTGGAAGTTTTCGGTAAAAGAAAGAAAAGGAATTGTACTACGAGGGGGATTCAAAAAGTTCGAGGAAAAGTGCTGCCAAATTTGTAATTGTCATGAGAAATTTACGTTCTCTACGCATGTTGTAAATTAACATATAGTTAACATATGCACAAAATTTGAATAAACTCGGATGGAAATTAGGCGTTAAATCACGTGCGTTTCTAAGGTAGCAACAGTAAAACCGGCCCAACGTCATAACAACGTCATGCTATACGCATTCATGCCGCTGTTCGCTATCTCTTAAGCATTTTTGTAATCTACCTGACATACGGGCGTCTAATTGTCACTTCTGTGTGTATAATGCGGTCAATTGTGCCGAAACTACAATTCGATATGTTGTGTATTTTACGAATTCTACTCTTTTCTATCACACCGATCATTTTCGACTGTATGACGTTATTTGACGTTACGCTGCGCGAGTCGACATGGACGCTTTTCTGGCCGTGTAGAAATCACGCATACTACTTGTTGATTGCCGTTTTCTTAATGTCCTTGTTGCCATATGCGCTTTCTGCTCTTAGCAGTGTTTCTTTCTTTTTTAGTCCGTTCAAAACACACAATTTATCGAATACCGTTGTTCCCTTCGCATTTTAGGCATACCCACTAAACAATATGGCCGCTGTACGCCCAAAATGACGTCACACACTTATATGACGTCATGTGCTCACCGCAAGCATATTGAACTTTGCTCATACAAAGTTTGGCGAAAAAAGCACGGTAAACTATTAAATGCAACGTCATCATTAAACATCGACTTTTTGCAAAAATGAACAAAAGTGGGCCGGTAATCGTGATGTACGGTTTCCATAGCAACCACTGTTAGCATTGTATTCATGCCAGAACAGAAAACTTTGCTGTATAAGTACAAATAATGTTTGTCTATATAACTGTAATAGTTTAATTTAGCTGATTTACAAAATAAGAATATGGTGGCACTTTTCCGCGAACTTTTTGAACGCCCTTCGTATCAATGTAGCGAAAATAAAGGCGCTGATCAGCTTCGCAACAATCCGGTTTTCTTACGATGCGGCTCATATGGAAACAGGTTACAGTCGGTTTGTGTAGGAAACCCTGAACACAGGATGTCGTGACATTGCTTGCTTTGCAATACCAGTGTCATCCTTGTTTGGAGTACAATTGGTGGTTTCTGAGACTGTACGGCAAGGTTTGTGACCAAATTTACCTTGACATACAATGTGTTTCCATTTTTTAAATGTCTCCAACAGAAAAACATCAGGAAAACATGTCCGTGGAACCCCTCAAAGCCCACTTTTATATAGCAAAACTGGGGTTTGCAGGGGTATACCTTTTTTTCTTATTTTTGCTCCCAAACATAGATTGTTGGTACTCGTTAGAACCGCCTCGGCGAGGTGTACCCACAATCTATGTTTTGAGCAAAAATAAGAGAAATATCAAAAGTATTCAGCTGAAAATTTTCAATTTCTAAAGCTCAAAAATTCTTTGTTTATGGAATGGGCAAAGTTTCGTAATCGAAGGCTTTTCAACAACCAAAAAGTCGATTAAATCCACCTTATCCCGCTGAAGTTTCGTTGTTTTTTCCTCAAGGTTTTGGTGCGCTTTCGTAATACAAAATTTCATCAGAATAGATTAAGGCTGACCTGTGCATACCACATTATGTTGTGACGGCCGCAGGGACACAGGAACAAAAATCGAACTCCCACTAAAGTCAAATTACTGTCATTATAAATTTCTAAAACTGTCGCTTAGAATCCCCTTCTCTAAACGTTTGCAGCGGAGGTCGATATCGCCCCTGCATCTGTGCTGTTGCAAATTTTTGACATTATCAAATCAGACGTCGTGTTACATTCTCAAGTGCATTAGAATGTCGGATCTACTCTCGGAAATGATTAAAGTTTTGTAAAATATGCGATGATTTCTGACCGTATATACGATTATGAAAAATTGAATAGATGGATATCCCTAGTTTAATGTACTTTGTACATGCATTATTTTTTCGCGAAACGTTAGCGTCATCAGCGACGTATGACCACCGCGCTGACCAATTATAAGCAACGTTGCTAGTGACGTCTGGTTTCCGACGGTATGTCGCAAATATACTGTTGCAAAGTATTGACGTTATCATATCAGACGTCGCGTTAAATTCTCAAGTGCATTAGAATATACAAGATTTTCACAACACTCATGTTGTGCGCGGTTTTTACTTTTAGATCTGACATGTTTATTGTTTTAGTTTTTCCTCTGGATGTTGGTTTTATTTAGAAGTCTACTTGGTTTAGTGGCCTTGTAATTCAGGGGTCGTGAATTTGCAGCCGGATGGGCTTCTCGAGGCCAGTCTCTACGGTGAGATTTTAAGCCGAGATCCCGCCTCCATATTACATAAGCTGTTGAGCAGGAACTAAAACACGAACGCAACCAACCACTTTGGTTTCAGGAAGAGATGTTCGTGTTTATTCCTGGTCATTGTTTATTCGTTTATTTTATTTTATACAAATGTCAGATATCGAACTGCGATTTTTAGACAAGGGACTCTTATGGTCGCTTTTTGCGGGATATTTTCAATAAAATAAACATGACAATGTTTTCTCCAAATGTCATTTGATAAACGATACTGTAATAAGATGTGAGCCGACTCGTGAGAAAACAATCCGCATATGCGAAAACAAAGATCAGCTTCGCGGTAACCATGAAGCTGATCAGCGCCTTTGATTACACTTCCTCTTCTTCTTAAATCCGAAATTTCAAGCTTAGAACATGCATCTGTGACTGTACAGCCCGGTTAGTGTCAGACCTGTTCGGAAGCCACAATATTGGTTTTCTCACGTTGGAAAAATAATTATATTGACGACTGGACCCAGGCTAACGAGGAGGCTCATGTGTACTTTGCACCGGTTAGTGTCAGACCTGTTCGGAAGCCACATTGTTGGTTTTCTCACGAGGCGGCTCATGTGTACTTTGCACCTGGATTAAAGCAATACAATTATTTGTTTTCGCTGAATTGGCTAAATTGACTCGCGTGGATTATATACAAACACTATTCGGCTGGCCCTCTTCAACTTTACTTTGATCGATGCATATCAACAATTGACAAGTTACGTGTACTTAACAACCGCGATCACCTTAATTACATGTACAACCATAGTATAAAATGTCATAAAAATCTTAGATAAAGTTCAAACACAAATCAAAATTCAAAAGTACCAAACTATAAAAAAAGAAAAAAGAAAGAAAAAAAAAAAAAAAAAAAAAAGATGCGTAGTTGTTTTCGCAAGCTTTCTAGCTCTGACAAAATGTGATGAATTCATGCACAGTACGATTTTATGCTACAGAATATCATGCAAAGTTCAAGGTTTTGAAAATAACCAACCACATCGTCCATTTCCAAAGGATAGGTTTTGATGTGCGTTTTCATTGGTTGTGCCATGTACGATCATAATCTGGCAGTTATGGCACATCTAAACCTTTCATGTTATATTGAGAGTGGTTTGTGCTACTATAATTGAGCCAACCACCTGCAGGCAAATAGCCACTATTCAGTGCATATTCTTCGCTTGAATTATGAGAAGAACAAGAATATAAGTCCGTAGCTCTTACGATTGAAGTGAATTTAGACACACGACCGATCAAATAATGTCGGTTTCAGTGACGTTTACATAGGAACATTTGAAACGTTTTCGATTGCAAGTTGACGATCCGTTTCGCCAGTGTGCAAAGAGTGTCTATGGTGTATGTTTTATGGACCCACAACAAGCAGTTTGCTTCGTCAGAAAGCTGTCGAAGTCACCCTTTTTGAATGAGGCAATCTCGTTCAGGGAATTTCATTCATATATACGTCCATGTAGTTTGATGAATCAGTTTTCTTCGTTTGACTATCGAATTGAAATTGCTTCATAAAACTAACAAACTTTATTTAAATACAATTATGTACCAATTAGGTGGGACCAACGATTGCTCGAGCTCACTCAGCGATTATTTCATAGATCACCTCTTGTTGGAATACATTTTATTTCAAGTTTACAAGTTATTTGGTACACGGCATCATGTGATACGAGGTAAGAACACCAATTTTGCAAATGCACAGTAACAGATTTCGGAAAGGCACTTTTCACAAAACGTGTGACTCCGGACTGTGATCGCACGATTTCATTCAATCTACATTAAGTGTTATGTAGTAAAACTTTACATGGTCAAATAGTGCGGAGTGACATTCGACACTGTGGATACACATATTGATCGCCAGCTATAGTACACCGATAACATGGTTTACACAATCAATTCAAATGACGTAAACACTGAAACGGCGCGGTCAAATGAAATTGGGTATAATTATGTTTAGAATTCATTGGGAGCATGTTACTAATTGTGGTTTTTATTCCAGAGTGTTTTAGTAATGACGATTGTCCAGACCCTACGAGACCTGTATGCGTTGCATGTACAGCTTCGTGTGGTAAGCTGGTTTTATCATTATTTTAGTGCAATTTCTACAGAAATGATCATTGGTGTATATTTTTTTTTTTTTTTTTTTTTTTTTTTTTTTTTTAATATTTATTTAAAGTCGCTTCATATTTCAACAATCAACATAAGCTCTGTAGAGCTTCTTATTGCTACTATTTTAAGAACACATGTACACTATATGAACCTCAACGCGACAAAATGTACCTTCGGACATTCTGACATTTCTAGTAGAAAGCAGCAAAATGCCGAAAAATGTAGTAATATACGTTTTAGAAATAACACTGTATTTGTAATCTGAGAACACTGGGGTACCAAACGAATTAGTTTTAAAACACATTATTTTTTCTATATTTTGAGTTATCTGCCCTTGTTTTAGCCTATAATATACATTTTCCATTATCGTTAAACAGTAACCATAACAACCGCATCATCATAACAATAGACAAACTAATTACGACAGATTGCCTGTAAGGATGGTATGCTTCTATCTTAACAATAGTTTCTGGTCAGTGCGTAAACAGTTTTAAGCAAATGCATCGAGTTTTGTAAGCTCTACTAACATGCAGAAATGCATTACGCAATTTTGACGTCATTGTTCGGGACAATGACGTCTGTAGGGTTCATATAGTAAATTGGTCATAACTCATAAAATAACTTAAATAATCTGGTCAAATAAAGACTAATAGACTCTAGAAACATTAAACATTCAAAGTAACTTTGTTTTCCTTATACTAAAAAAATTGTCCAACGGTACATTTTCTCACGTTGTGGCCCATATACATTGAGCTGTGGAAAGGTGACTTGCTCAAGGCCACAACAGATGACGCCCGGACGGGGATCGAACCGGGGACCCTTCGGACCAAAGTCCGATGCGCTACCGACTGCGCCAGTCTATCACATTATCTGTGTTTAGGTATACCTAAGCCCAATCCCTACTACTACTACCACTCAAAAAACAGGATTGAATTCCAAACTTCTTCTGTTCTATATGGTTAAAATCACAATAACTCCCATTTTATTTTTTTAAACATTTTTCTTTTGACCATTTCCACACACACTCTCCGCAATTCTTTATGAGGTGTATGGAGTATCTGGCAGACTACCTTTAAGTGAGCCGCCTCATGAGAAATCCAACAACCTGCATATGCGAAAACAAAGACGCAGATCAGCTTCGCGGTAACCGCGAAGCTGATCAGCGCCTTTGTTTTCGCTACACGGATAGTACACTAGCTCTTCTTTTTTAAATCCGAAATTTCAAGCCTCTAGCCTGCTTCTGTGACTGTACAGCCTGATTTGTGTCGGACCTGATTTGAAACCACATTGTTGGTTTTCTCACGAAGCGGCTCAAATGATTTTCAGTCACCCTTATGGCTCCTGAGAATGTACAGATTAAATTGAATTATGAACGTGGTGGCCCAGCTCGCTTCATCACGAAAACATGTCCGTGTAATGTATACCCCCTTGAACCCCACTTTTATATAGCAAAAATGGGGTATGCAGGGGTATAGCTATTTTTCTTCTTTTTGAAAAAGTTATATTTTCACATGTGATGTGAAAATATAAAAAAGTTATATTTTCACATGTGAAAATATAAGATTTGGGAATACGCAAATTACGATTCCACCGTTTTATTTCTAATTTATACATAACTAAATTTTATAATCTATGCTATTGTTGACGCAATGAACACAATAGCGACGTAATGACGTGACGTAATGACGTAATGACGTCATTAAAGATTTTGACGTCATATGCTTTAGCGCGCAACGTATCTACATGCAATATACTTTTTTCAAATATTGGTTATATTTAATACATATTTCTCTATATTTCATCACTTGCCATATAATAAAATGAGCCTGTGCATGAGAAAACAAACAATTTGGATTCCGACTAGGCCCGACACAAACCGGGCTGCTGGAAATTTTGGACTTAGGAAGTAGAGGAAATGTACTATTCGTGTGGCGAAAACAAAGGCGCGTATCAGCTTTGCAGTTACTGTACTGCGGAGCTGATCTGCGCCTTTGCAGATTATTGGTGTTCCTATGCGGCGGCTCAAATAATATTTATAACGGTCCGAAACAGGGTTGGGCAATGCATAAAAGTATTAGCAACTAATGCTAATGCCAATGCAAACGTTTTTTTTTTTTTTTTTTTTTTTTTTTTTTTTTTTTTAATTCAGTTTTACGTCCTTTCAAGATTATTGCAGCTCATGGGAGAACCCCGAGAAAAACCACCTGGCACACCCGCAAGCAGAACTTGGCTTGTCTCACATGTGGCCAGTGCGTGGATCGAACTTGCACCAGACACAGCGGTGAGATGATCAGTAACCAGTACCCACAATCTATGTTTTGAGCAAAAATAAGAAAAATATCAATAAATTTCCTCTGAAAAATATCGATTTTTGCCATGAAAAAATTACTGTATATCATATGGGCATGTTTTCGTAATGTATTACTAATACTCAACACATGTCTCTTTACTTTTGAAGGATGTGAATCTCATGAAGATTGCGTGACCCCGGGCCTACTATTCTGTGTCGGAACTGTTGACAAAACATGCAAAGGTAGATCGTTTCTGTGTCGTGAATTAATTGTCTAAGTCCATGTTTTGCTACCATTAGCGTAAACGCTTAAATTATATGGATCTAAAGTTCGGAATAAACACACATAGCTTCGTGTATGTAAGTATTTTTTTTTCGTTTTTTTATGATGACCATCGCATTCGCAGCGTAGTACCTTTGTATTTCATCCAAGTGCATTTTTCTAGAAAAACATATTTTGTAAATTTGGCACAAAGCGCATCCATGAAGTGTTCTCAGCGACAAGTAAACTGATTGCAAATACATGACTAAGCAATCTCATATGACAGGATCGGTTGTATTATTTCAAATAACTTGCATTAACCGCATCTCCCCATGCTGTCCACAGAAATGGTTTAGGAGGACATAGGAACGGATCAAACTCAAACATAAATGCTCCAAATACTGGTTAGTACCATTGGAACAAAATAATTAAACGCAAACATCGGCTGAACCTTCGGGTGCTCCAGGTGCAAAAACGACCTCCAGCCTATCCAAGGCTGTGTGTGTGTGTGTGTGTGTGTGTGTGTGTGTGTGTGTGTGTACACGTGATAGCATCCACGGAGTTTTGTTTCCTTCTTTGGAGTAACGCGAAAACCTGTCGCCAGGGTGTTCGAAAGTGTCACGCAAACTGGTCTCTATACAACGTACGAGCGCGAATGATGCTGTTTTCAAATTAGACGTAAATCGGTTTATCTATGTATTCAGGCATCTACGATTAGTTGATGCTTCACGTAAAAATAACAATACATGGACTACCAAGAAGGAAAATCATAATAATACATTATCTATTTGCAGAATGTGGTATCCATAGTCACTGTACACAAGACCCATACAGGGTTTGCAATGAGGACTATCGTTGTAAAGGTATATTTTCTGAAAAGTAAAAATAGAAATTCTCAGAAGAAAAAAAACTGCAGCGAATCACAATTAAATGACCAAAACAGACTGGCAATTTACGTGGAGAATACGTTGGCCGTTGAAATTTAAATCGACAGAATTCGAAGGCTCAATGTATTGGTCAAAACTATGCTGCGCGTTTTCAAAATATTATCTCCAAGATTTTCAATAAATTGAAATGCATTGTATAATGCTGAGTTCACATCTGAGAAAACCAACAATGTGCATAGGCGAAAACAAAGGCGCAGATCAGCTTCGCGATAACCGCGAAGCTGATCAGCGCCTTTGTTTTCGCTACACGGATAGTACACTTCCTCTTCTTCTTAGATACGAAATTTCAAGCTTCTAGCCTGTTTCTGTGACTGTGCAGCCTGATTTGTGTCAGACCTGTTCGGAAACTACATTGTTGGTTTTGCAACAAGGCGGCTCAAATAGAAATGCATTGTATAATGTTGAGTTTACATTTTCAGAATGCCTGGAGGATCGTGACTGTAGAAATGACAATAAGCCTGTCTGTGAAGCACAAACATGCGGTATCATTACAAGCTTACCTCTTTCTCATTCATTAAGAACATTTGCACATCCGGATAACATGTCCGTGTATTGAATACCCCTTTAAACCCCTTTTATATAGTAAAACCGGGGTATGAAGGGGTACACCTATTGTTTTTTCTTATTTTTGCTTCAAAACATAGATTGTGGGTACTCGTTAGAATCGCCTCGCCGAGGCCGTTCTAACGTATATCTACAATCTATGTTTTGAGAAAAATAAGAAAAATATCGATTCTTTACTCCTGAAAATTTTCATTTTTACAACTTAAAAGGAATCTCAGTATATTGTATGGGCATGTTTTCGTAATGCCATGTTCTTTGCCACTTCCGGATCTTGCGGACTGAGCCCAAAGCTGTAAACAACAAATTGAAATCAATGTAGGTAACCTATTAGCTTAGGATTGAATGTACTCATTGTTGATTTGGTTAGTTAGGAGAATTTCCCAGTAACTTACATTGTAAACTGCCCCTCATATCACAAGAGGTCACAAATAACAAGAAGATGAAGCATCCTTTATTTGACATGCTAATCTTTGTAATGTTGCTGGCTTGCTGTTAGCCACCAGACTGACACGTTTTTGGAATTTTCAGGACAACGACATTGGAAGACTTCCAGCTAACTTATTTCCAGTTTACTCTAGCATTCACGGGACAGCAATTGATCAACAAGTCAACTTATGGCTCATGTACCACACTTTTGCACTGTTTCCATTTTAAGGTCAAGTCTCAGGTTTAAAGATCATCACTCTGGTAAGCTCATCCATTTATACATTTTTACCTTGTTGATAAGTAACTCCTGGGACACCGAAACAAATCCTGGTCCAGAATCCCTTATTGACAATTCTCACTTTCCATGTGGAATGTGTGATGTCAGCGTTGGATGGGATGACCGCGGGATTTGTTGCGACACATGTAATGTCTGGTTTCACATAGACTGTCAAGGCATGTCATCAACTATGTATGGGATCTATAATAAATCTCTTAGCAAAAGCATAGCGTGGGAATGTATACGTTGTGGAATGCCAAACTTTTCCACTTCGTTATTTGATACTACATCTTCTTTAGAGGTATCCAACAGATTTGAGTCCCTTTCGTCCCTGTCCGAGCCTGACAGTCCGATACCAGACAATATTGGCCCCCAATGCAGCTTCTTCGCCTATTGTGCAAACAGAAGCAAAATCCAAGACCAAAAATGCGGTCCTGAACCACCCTTTGAGAATTTTGATCATGAATTGTCAGTCAATTAAAAATAAAAAGGCTGAAATTCACACTGTCATAGAATCGGCTAAACCTGACATCATATTGGGGAATGAGTCATGGTTAACCCCCGACATAAGAAACTCAGAGATTTTTCCTGAATCTTTTGATGCTATCCGGAAAGACAGAGCTAGTGACGCGCACGGTGGTGTTTTTATTGCCTTTAGGCGTGATCTTCTCTGTACTGAAGCTCCGGAATTGGACACCAAGTGCGAAATAATTTGGTGTAAGTTGAACATTATTGGATGTAGGACTCTGTACCTTGGATCATTCTATCGTCCCCCTAGGTTCCGAACTCAGGAGCTTGAATTGAAATATCTTGAGGATTTTAATACTTCACTATCTCGGATAATGTCAAATAAAAATGCCCATGTTCTTGTAGGAGGTGACTTCAATTGTGGTGATATTGAGTGGAGCACAATGCAGGTACCCGAAGGGGTCCCAAAGAGGCCAGTTCAGACTAAACTCGTTAGCATTATACAAGATCACTGCCTCTCCCAAATGGTTAACATACACACCCGAGAAGACAAGACCCTTGATTTACTGTTTACAAACTCACCATCCCCAATTAACCGTGTTAAAGGGATGCCCCCGATCGGCAAAGCAGATCATGACATTGTCTATGTTGAGTACGACATTAAGGCTAAACGGATCCAGCAGGCCCCGCGTAAGACCTTTCTATACAAACGAGCGGACATGGACGGTCTACATGACCATCTGGCGCGCTTCAGGGATTCGTTCCTTTCATCTGACCATAGTCGCATGTCAGTTAATGACATGTGGGTCAGTTTCAAGTCGGAGGTTCTCTCGGCTATTGAAAGGTTTATTCCATCAAAAATGACCAAAACAAAATACAGCTTACCTTGGATCGATAGTTCGATCAAACGCTTGATTAGGAAACGCGATAAGCTTTACTTTCGTGCTCGCAAGTCAAGTAGCCCTGACCTAAAGAACCATTACAAACGGTTCAGAGCACATGTTCAAAAGAGCATCAGAGATGCATATTGGAAGCATGTTACCAATATCTTCTCGTTAGAAAATGATAGCCCTGATCCCGACTGCCCCCGGAAAAATGAGAAGGCAAAAAAGTTTTGGTCATTTGTCAAGTCCCTTAAAAAAGACGCGTCTGGGATCAATACCCTTAGAGAAAACGGAATTTTGAAGACTGACACCTTGGATAAGGCCAACATTTGTAATAGGCAGTTTCAGTCAGCCTTCACTCGCGAAACAAATGATGAAATCCCCTCCAAAGGCACAAGTCCCTTCACCGCCATGGGTGAAATTACAGTTGACCCCAAAGGGGTCACTAAACTGTTGAATAATTTGAATATACATAAGGCGCCTGGGCCAGATGGCCTGAGTGCTAGGGTGTTGAAAGAATGTAGTTCTGAAATTGCTCCTATCCTGGCCTGTATCTACAATGAGTCGCTTGCTCAGGGTGCTGTACCAGATGATTGGCGACAGGCAAATGTAGCCCCGGTATTTAAGAAAGGTGAGAAATATGATGCAGCTAACTATCGACCGGTGTCGCTTACTTGCATCTGTTGCAAAACACTAGAGCATATAATAGTCAGCAAAATAAACAAGCACCTGGCCCTTGAAAGCATCCTTGCTGATTGTCAACATGGGTTCCGAAGTCAAAGGTCTTGCGAAACCCAGTTAGTTCAGTTTTATCATGACTTAGTTAGTAATCTGGATCGAGCTGTGAACAGCGGGCATAAGCAAACAGACGTGATTGTCATGGATTTCGCTAAGGCCTTTGACAAGGTCCCACATAAAAGGTTATTATACAAACTTGACTACTACGGGATTAGAGGATCCACACATAAGTGGATCGACTCGTGGCTCTCTGAGCGCTCTCAAAAAGTGGTATTAGATGGCCGAGCCTCAGATCCAGTCCCGGTTCTATCTGGTGTCCCGCAAGGATCGGTCTTGGGACCGGTCCTATTTCTTATTTTCATCAATGATCTTCCGGATAATATCAGGTCATCTGTTCGGCTATTTGCTGATGATTGTGTTTTGTACAGGAATATCAAGTCTCCTTTGGATTGTCACATTTTGCAAGATGACCTGAATAGCTTGGCCAAATGGAAAACGGACTGGCAAATGAAATTTAATGTTAGCAAATGTCATTCAATGAGAGTGACTCGGCTACACCCAAGCAATCACATACAGTTCAGCTACACACTGCACCAGCAAATATTAGAACAGGTTCAGTCCGCTAAATACCTAGGTTTAACTATCACAGACAACCTTGATTGGGGTCAACATATTTCGGAAATTACATGCAAGGCAACTAAAACTTTGGGCTTTCTTCGGCGCAATTTGGCATTGGCACCTAGGCATACAAAGGAAGTTGCATACAAAACATTGGTTCGTCCTCAGCTTGAGTATGCAGCCCCTATTTGGCATCCCTATCATGAAACTCAGACTGAGAAGGTGGAGAAGGTGCAGAAGACTGCAGCCAGGTGGACCTGCAGGAGATTGAGGAACTCCAGTAGCGTCGGTGATATGCTTGACGAGCTTGAGTGGCCATCCCTGCAGTCCCGCAGAGAGCGGTCCTCCTTAACCTTCTTCTACAAGATACACTCCGGTACAGTGTCTCTTGATAAAGACAAATACCTGACCCCGGCACCCAACCTAAGGCGAACTCGGGCATCGCATGAATTACAGTATACAAGACAATTTGCCTATAGTGATGCCCTGAAAAACTCATTTTTCCCCAGAACTATTTCGGTTTGGAATAGTCTCCCTTCTTCAGTGGTCTCATCTAAGACCATTGAGGAATTTAAGGCTTCTATTTAATCATAGGCCCAGAGGCATGTGTTTTAGCATGCCTCTATCTATATCTTGTAAATAGTTTTAATGGCCCACCCCAAATGTTTTTTCTCCCTTGACTAAATTCTAAATTTAGCCACCCACCCCACACCTGAGGTGATGATCAGAAATTGATCGACTCAGTATCAGAAGATAGATAAATATACAGAGATTTTTTAAGCTGAAAAAAAAAAATAAGTACCCACAAGCTATGCTGTGGGTCAAAATAAGTAAAATAGGTATACCCCCTAAATCTCAGTTTTACCACATAAAAGTGGGATATACCGGGGTATTTATATGTTTTCCTCACCTCACCATATGGTATATGATTACCCAAGCTTTTAACACAGTATGATAACTGACGCAATTTTTCGCCGCAACACATGGATGGTTTAATATTGAGTTTACGTTTTTCCGAATCTTGCAAATCGCATTATGAAAACTTGCCCATGCAATAAACAGAGATTTTTTAGCTTCAAAATTGAAAATGTTCAGCTAAAAATTTAGATATATTTTCTTATTTTTGCTCAAAACATAGATTGTGGGTACACGTCCTAACGTTTTGGTTTAAGGATTTAAGAGGGTACATGTATATATTGCACGGACATGTTTTCCTGATGTCAAGGAATTTGTTTAAAGTGTTGACCCAGCATCACGTTTACTGACATTAGCATCGTTCTTTTCCTTTAAACCAGCGTTGCAAATTGAAAGCTATAAACCTAAAGCATTTTGAGAGCATGCTGCTCATTATCGAACAAAAACACGTTGTCTCATCAACAAAAGAGCAGCCCCATATGAAAAAAGGATTATGTGAGTTTCATGGGAAACATTTAGAGTGGAAGGGTTTTAAAAAAGCGTACTACGTTTACCTCTCTATGAAGTTTAGCTGGCAGATGTTTAAGTTTGAGGCATCGGTTTTCTGGTGATTGCTTTCTGTAACTGAACGAGGTTATTGTTATGTAGGATTCTTTACGAAAACATGCAATATATAGAGATTTTTTTCAAAAGCAAAAATTGAAAATTTCATTGGAAAAATTTTGATATTTTTCTTACTTTTGCTCAAAACAGAGATTGTGGGTACACGTATAACCGCCTCGCCGAGGCGGTTCTAACGAATACCCACAATCTATGTTTTGGAGCAAAAATAAGAAAAATAGGTATACCCCTGTATACCCCAGTTTTGCTATATAAAAGTGGGGTTGGAGGGGGTATACATTGCACGGACATGTTTTCCTGATGACGAGGCTATTATTATGTAGGATTTTAGCTTTGTCCATTTCGCAGATCGTCTCCATCAGGAAAACATGTCCGTAAAATGTGTACCCCCTTATACCCCACTTTTATATTAGAAAAACTGGGGTTTGCAGGGGTATACGAGGCGGTTCTAACGAGTACCCACAATCTATGTTTTGGAGCAAAAATAAGAAAAATAACAAATAGCTGCATTTTTTCATTTTTTAAAGCTCAAAAAATCTGTGTATATTGCATGGGCAAAATTTCGTAATGGTAGGATTTTAGCTTTGTCCCTCGGTCTGATAGACAACGATCCATGTATCATTCTCTGTTTCAGTATGTCTGAATGACACAAACTGTAGCAACAACAGAATCTGTGACCCTACAACCAGTCAATGTGGTAGGTTCATTCGCAAATATATAGGTCCATTATACATGTTATAATATTTGTAGGAAGAATTCGTTTTACGCATTTTTGTCATCAATAGTTTTTACATGTACGTCTAAACCCAAGTTTTGTTCAACCATTCAGGTAAATTAATATCTATTTGTAATAAAATGAATGCTTAAAAAATAAAAAAAAAAAAAAAAAAAAGTATATCAATGTTATTTTTACAGTATGCCGGTCTGATTCAAGACCTTGTACCGAGGCCGGAATGGCATGCAATTCTACAGGGCACTGCGGCTGCCTGGACGGATATGTACCTATTGATGTAGGCTGCACGCGTGGTATGTTATTAAGCTGCTTATGTCTCCAGGCAAAGCTTCAAACTTCAGACCGACCACCTGATTACTGGCCTATCGCTATAATGCCTCAGACTGCCCAGGAAAAGTGGTTTAGTAAAACCATCCAAACAAAAAATCAAACAACAAAATAAAAACCTTAGTTGTTTTACAACGGTGATTATATTTAGATTAAGCATAATTTGGATGAACTGACATCCTACTGTTTGGTAAAAGTCCTATAAAATGGAGACAACGCCCCGACATGACCACAGCTTTGACTGGGACGTAATTAAAACAAACAAACAAACAAACAAACAAACAAACAAAAACTTCATCCTTAAATATATAAGGTATTTGCGTAAGAGAATGCGGCAATTATAAGGATAATGCTCTCTCTCACCTTTAGAATAAAATTTAACAGCAGGCCACTATCAACTAGATCCATCCATATGTTCAAGCAATATAGAGGTCCAATCACTTTAACATAAAATTTGTCTGTAACCTTGACCTCATTGTCACTCAGGTGGGCCATGGCGGTACAGCATAAAACTTCATACCACATGCAAAAAATCAACTTGATCCATCAACATGTTCAAGAGATATAGACTTATAAAACACTTTATCCAAAAACTTTAACACAAAAGTTCATGACCTTGACCTCAAGGTCACCCAGGTAGGTCATGGTCGTACAGCATAAAATTCAGATCAATATCTAATAACATGCAATGTATCAACTTGATCAATCGAAATGGTGTAGTGATATAGACTTATAAAAACTTTAACCAAAACCTGTAACATTTGAGCAACGCCGACGCCGGAGTGATTGCAATGGCTCTTCCCGTACTTTCGTACAGGCGAGCTAAAACGCTTCAAATATAACCACCCAAGTAAGCCTTAGTGACGCTATCTTCGTGGGCAGGCTCAGACATGAGCGGTTAACCAGTAATCAGATGGTCAGTCAGTGCGTCCATTTTGGCTCTGGGAGATATGGGTTTGTTGTACATTCAGACAAAGCTCATTACCTACTGCTTAACCATCTGGGCCCAGCTGTTCAAAACTAACGACGTCGTTAGTTAACGTTTTGTTAAAATTTCAAACATGAATATTACAAATACACTGTTATATTTTTGTTGACAAAATGTGAGAATCCTTTGCACTGCGAAGGATTCTCACATTTTTTCAACAAAAATAACAGTGTATTACAAATACACTGTTATTTTTTGTTGAAAAAATGTGAGAATCCTTTGCACTGCAAAGGATTCTCACATTTTTTCAACAAAAAATAACAGTGTATTTGTTACTTTAGCTGATATTTGCTTAACAAATTTATGTCTTAACGATATCGTTAAAGCTAACGATGCTTTGAACAACTGGGTCCTGATCACTAGTAAACCGCAAAAATTATCAGGTCTGAGTCTGTCCAGAAAAAATGGGTTAGCCAAACCACCCATACAAATAAAAACAGTAGGTGTTGACTTGGATGGTTATATTTAAATCATATGTCGCATGTCATGACTACCCCGTTTTAGGTTAAAGTCATAAACTGAAGGCAAGGTCTCGACATGACCATGACCCTTAACTAACATATAAAGCAAAATAAAAGAAAAAAAAATAATAGGCGGTTATATTTTGAAGCACGTTCAACTTTCGTGTCTTGACGTTCTAACGTTTTGAAAAAAAAAATCCCATAAAATTGAGGCAACGTCCCAATATGACCATAGCTGTTGATTATGACATAAAAAACAAATGAAGCGAAACATACACCGTGTTTCCGGAGTGTAATGAAAATCAAAAACGATATTTTGGAGTTATTGATAATTACAGTAACTAAACATTTAATATATATATATGTTATCGATTTTCCTACTGTGGACCACAGATTATCTATAATCATTCTGTTACAAGTCTGGGGCTCACATAAGCTGAGAGACCATTTTATGCTACACTTTGGTTTTAGACTGTTAACCACAGATACACAGAGGTCATTTTGCTACTCATTTACTCACCATGTTTTAGTGAACGTTTATACTTTCCATTCTTAACGTAAGCTGTAACCCACAAAGTATTTAGTAAACATTTATGCTATCCATTCATTACCTAGACTGTGACCCACCATGTATTTAATAAACATTGATCATATCCATTCTTTACCTAGACTGTGACCCACCATGTATTTAGTGAACATTTATTCTATCCATTCTTTACCTAGACTGTGACCCACCATATATTTGGTGAACATTTATCATATCCATTCTTTACCTAGACTGTGTCCCACCATGTATTTAATGAACATTTATTCTATCCATTCCTGACTTAGACTGTGCCCCACCATATATTTAATGAACATTTATACTATCCATTCTTAACTTAGACTGTGACCCACCATGTATTTAATAAACATTTATTCTATCCATTCTTGACCTAGACTGTGACCCACCATGTATTTAATGAACATTTATGCAATCCATTCTTGACCTAGACTGTGACCCACCATGTATTTAATGAACATTTATGCTATCCATTCTTGACCTAGACTGTGACCCACCATGTATTTAATGAACATTTATTCTATCGATTCTTAACCTAGACTGTGACCCACCATGTAGTTAGTGAACATTTGTTCTATCCATTCTTAACCTAGACTGTTTAGTGAACATTTTTTCTATCCATTCTTAACCTAGACTGTTTACTGAACATTTATTCTATCTATTCTTAACCTAGACTGTTTAGTGAACATTTATTCTATCCATTCTTAACCTAGACTGTTTACTGAACATTTATTCTATCCATTCTTAACATAGACTGTTTACTGAACATTTATTCTATCCATTCTTAACCTAGACTGTTTACCGAACATTTATTCTATCCATTCCTAACCTAGACTGTGACCCACCTTGTTTAAAGAGCCAAACATGCTCGGTTACCCGCCAATGTTTACAAGGCTGTATGGATTCAGGTAAGACTGAAACAGGTTGAGCGGCCTCATGGGAAAACCAACAATCTGCATAGACGAAAACAAAGGCACAGATCAGCTTCGCGGTTACCGCGAAGCTGATCAGCGCCTGTGTTTTTTAGCTACTCGGATAGTACAATTCCTCTTCTACTTAAATCCGAAATTTCAAGCTTCTAGCTCTTTTCTGTGACTGTACAGGTAAGGTCGGTTTGTGTCGGACCTGTTCGGAAACCACATTGTTGGTTTTCCCACGAGACGGATCAGGTTGATGAAACGAGTATGCTTTTATCAATAATAATTATTGTAACGGGAGGCACCAACAGGTGAAAACACTGTGTAGACATCTATGGTGAAATACCAGCGTTTTACGTTTAACTTCTTGTCACCTTCTTGTAAGTGTCGAATATATTCTATATAGGTTTACAACTACTGTAATTGGTAATAAGCTCTGCATGGATTTTAGTGTTCACAATATAGATAACATGATAATAATAGTCATCGTATCTACTACTAAAAAGACCGAAATGAAAAACGAATATAACAAGTAAATTTGAAATTCCTTTGAATTTTTTCCCCTTTTAGATGATTGCCCCTCAGGAACGAAGCTAGCTACGCTGGGGAGTTGCGTTAAGTGTACGTATTAGTCACTGGTTAAAAGTACAATTGAATATACCTCACCAGAGGGATGTTGTATGGCCGGAGGGATGTCCCCAGCTCTCACAAGAGAAGTAAATTTAGACACAGAATCAACTGACATTTCAGTAGAGGAGATAAGAGAATCAGGGAGGTGATTCAAATTTCTGATAGTCTGGACAAAAAAGCTATGTAAATATCCATCTGTGCTTGCTGTCGGTAACCGAGTGTTGATTTTGTACAACGCCTACTCTTTGGGATAAGGTCATCGGTGGGATTTTGGCTCTCCATATTAGACATTTATAAGGCAATATAATTGTATTATCCTTCCTTCTTTTCTAAAGGAATTCCCATTTTAGAGTGAGGATTTGTTTCTAATTGCATTGCTCAATTTCCTAATAATATCTTATCTTGTACGTTTTATAAACATATAGCTGGACTGCTGGGAGGCGACTGCGTTTTCGGAAGTTGCTTCGACAAGAACGCCATCTGCGATCGAAGTTCAAACAGATGTGTATGCCGAGAACGATGCGAAAAGAAACTTGTCTGTATCAAAAGACACTGAAGCAGATACATTAAAACATAGATTAAACTGCTTTGTCGAGGCGGAATTCACATTTACAACATGTTCGACGCAGATAAAAAAATATAGCAAATAAAACCGTGAGTGTACATATATATGAGAATTTTTGGGTATAACATCCAATATATACAATGGCAAACTTTTTACAAATATAATCAAAATATTAACCTTCAAATACACGCACATGTGACAAAGCAACAATATACAATTATTGTCCTTTCGTGTCAATGATCAGTTTTTGAAAAATTACAGTATATGTATATGTTTTGAAATGTAATATACAAATTGAGCCTTTGCATGAGAAAACCAACAATTTGCATATGCGAAAACAAAGACGCAGATCAGCTATGCACGGATAGTACTATTCCTCTTCTACTTATATCCAAAGTTTCAATCTTCTAGCTTTATGCTGTGACTGTACATTCTGGTTTGTGTCGGACCTGGTCAGAAACCAAAATTGATGGTTTTCTCATGCACAGGCTAAATTAGTGTTAAAATATTGTGGTTTTTATTCCTACATGCGTATTACTATTATTTCAGGAAACTATGTCCTTTACCCAATAATGTAAATATTCATTTTTTTTTTTTTCATTTTTATTATGTTTGATATTTTGTGAATGTATATACAGTTTGATTTACTGAAGATTTCTCGAATCGGGCATTGACAGGAATTGAATGAATAGCAACTTGGCCTCCTTTAGAGTACGTTTAGGAAGTCATAGTACCACTTAAATTACTCCCGATACAAAAGCTTCCGACATCTGAAATGAAATCAAAACTAAAGTTCTCGTTATTGTTATCTTGTTTGCAGTGCGCAGCTTCAGTCACAAGACATTCTGAAATCATAAATGAGCCGCCTCGTGGGAAAACCAACAATCTGCATAGGCGAAAACAAAGACGCAGATCAGCTTCGCGGTAACCGCGAAGCTGATCAGCGCCTTTGATTTCGCTACTTGAAAAAAACAATTCCTCTTCTACTTAAATCCGACATTTCAAGCTTCTAGCTGTTTTCTGTGCTTGTACAGGCCGGTTTGTGTCGGACCTGTTCGGAAACCACATTGTTGGTTTTCCCACGAGGCGGCTCAAATATTATCAGGATAACATATCCATGAGAAATATACCGCCTCATATCCCACTTTTATATAGCAAAACTGGGTATACATAGGTATACAGGAGATATTTGAGCCACCTCGTGGGAAAATCAACAATGTGGTTTCCGAACAGGTCCGACACAAACCGGCCTGTACAAGCATAGAAAAGAGCTAGAAGCTTGAAATTTCGGATTTAAGTAGATGAGGGATTGCCTTATCCGAGTAGCGAAAACAAAGGCGCTGATCAGCTTCGCGGTTACACCGCGAAGCTGATCTGCGTCTTTGTTTTCGCCAATGCAGATTGTTGGTTTTCCCATGAGGCGGCTCATTTATAAAAATAAAACTCGGATACTTTAAGAGCAGTGAGCATATTAATGGGAAAAGGAAACGCCATACCGCGATCTCGGCTGCTTAAGCCTATTTTCATACTTTGGTTCGTGTACCTACAATCAATGTTTTGAGCCAAAACATTAAAAATATCATTTTATTTCTTTGAAATTTTCAATTTGTACAGCTGAAATTTTCTGTTTATGTAATTAATGTAATGGCAAAATATGTTTGATCAACAACACCAAATCTAACTAGATATGCTGCTTCCTAACGCACAAGACATTTGCAGGGCTGGGACGAGTATGGTCCAGACGGCAAATGCCAATTTTTGGCAAATTTTTGGCAAATACCGGAAGAAACCGGCATGGAAAATACTCCAAAATTCACCTATGTTGCGAATACTTGCATTTATGCATGAACGTTTGCTAAAACGAAACAAAAAAAGGAATCATTTGCTTATATCAGTATTTCTACTTGATATATAGCTACACACAGCATGTATGTGTGAAAACAAAATATCAGAAGCATTAATGCAGGATAAGAATTTTCTTGACATTCAAGATCAAGATATACTGACATCACTATTTTAGCCGCCTCGTGGGAAAACCAACAATGTGGTTTCCGAACAGGTCCGACACAAACCGGCCTGCACAGTCACAGAAAAGAGCTAGAATCTTGAAGTTTTGGATTTAAGTAGAAGAGGAACTGTACTATCCGAGTAGCGAAAACAAAGGCACTGATCAGCTTCGCAGTTACTGCGAAGCTGATCTGCGTCTTTGTTTTCGCATATGCAGATTGTTGGTTTTCTCATGAGGTGGCTCATTTTTATTTTCTAATTTTTAAGATGGGGCATAAAGATAAATACTACAAAACAAATGTAACGATTTTTGAAAATTGAAAATGGCGAACCCACACATTATGATTTCTTTCTTATAACGTTAACCTAGAACTTGTTGCATCATTTAAGTACCTTGACGGTAATAATTTTTGAAAAAAAGGCGAACCCACACAATATGATTTCTTTCTTATAACGTTAACCTAGAACTTGTTGCATCATTTAAGTACCTTGCCGGTATTCATTTTTTCACTAATAGTAACTGGCACCAAACGCAAAAAAAAAACAGTTAGCACAGCATGCACCTTTGCCCTCGACAAACCCTTTTCGTATGGGGTGCCGTTTTACTATTTATTCCTTATTTATGGATATCCTTAATTCATTTATGGATATCCATAATTTATTTATGGATATCCTTAATTCATTTTAGGATATCCTTAAATAATTATGGATATCCTTAATTATTTTAGGATATCCTATATTGATTTAAGGATATCCATAAATGAATTATGGATATCCATAAATGAATATAGGATATCCATAATTGAATTTATGATATCCATAAATGCATTTAAGGATATCCTTAAATAATGCTGACTTCTGGATATCCAAAATTCGATTTAAGGATATCCTTAAATCGAATTATGGATATCCAATATTCATACGATTTAAGGATATCCTTAAATAGAATTATGGATATCCTTAAATAGTGTTGTATTTTAGGATATCCATAATTCATTTAAGGATATCCTAAAATCAAATTATGGATATCCATAATTCAGCAGAATTAAGGATATCCATAAATTGATTTAAGGATATCCATAAATGAATTATGGATACCCTTAATTCATTTATGGATATCCATAAATGAATTATGGATATCCTAAAATGAATTTAGGATATCCATAAATAGGGAATAAATAGTAAAACGGCACCCCATATATTCCTTATTTATGGATATCCATTTTATTTATGGATATCCATAATTCATTTATGGATATCCTTAATTCATTTTAGGATATCCTTAAATAATTATGGATATCCTTAATTATTTTAGGATATCCTACATTGATTTAAGGATATCCATAAATGAATTATGGATATCCATAAATGAATATAGGATATCCATAACTGAATTTAGGATATCCATAAATGCATTTAAGGATATCCTTAAATCATGCTGAATTCTGGATATCCAAAATTCGATTTAAGGATATCCTTAAATCGAATTATGGATATCTAATATTCATACGATTTAAGGATATCCTTAAATAGAATTATGGATATCCTTAAATAGTGTTGTATTTTAGGATATCCATAATTCATTTAAGGATATCCTAAAATCAAATTATGGATATCCATAATTCAGCATAATTAAGGATATCCATAAATTGATTTAAGGATATCCATAAATGAATTATGGATATCCGTAATTCATTTATGGATATCCATAAATGAATTATGGATATCCTAAAATGAATTTAGGATATCCATAAATAGGGAATAAATAGTAAAACGGCACCCCATATTTTCGAGCTTTCGTAAAAAAAGAATTGCCTACTTATTTGATGCTCTAGTTTCGCCTATCCTAAATTACGGTGCCGAAGTATGGGGTATGTATAAAGGAAAGGATGTGGAATTGATGCACACTAAATTCTGTAGGTGGACATTAAATGTTAGGAAATCTACACACCTAGTTGGAGTGTATGGAGAACAAGGAAGGTCACCACTTTTTATTCCAGGAAAATTAGTATGATAAGATATTGGATGAAATTACTTAAGTCTGAAAATAATTTTATACCCAAACAAATTTACCTTATGTTCAAACAGGATGCAGATAACAATAAAAGTTACAGTGGTACAAATTGGGCTTATCAGATAAAACATATTTTTGACAGTTTAGGGTTAATTAATTATGGATTCAACACTATGATATTGATATACCTTTAAATTTGATTAAGCAACGGATATTAGACATATACAAACATACATGGTATGGTGCTATTAACAGTTCTAATAGATATTTGTGGTATTCAAGATATAAACATGGATTTATTTTTTAAACAAATTTAGATTTTAGATTGTTCTAAGTCAGTTTCGGTTGTCATCGCATGATTTAGAGATTGAACATGGTCGGTATGCAGATGTGTACAGAGATGCCCGTACTTGTCATTTGTGAAATAATAATCAAATCGAAAATGAGTACCATTTTTACTAATATGCCCTCTGTACAGGGAGGAGTTAGGGAAACTTTACATGAAATGTTATTATTATCAATGGCCCACTTTAATAAAACTTGACAAACTCTATAAACTCTTGTGGCAAAACATTAGCAAAACATATTTTACTTTGTTTCTCAATTACGAAAACAAGTTTGTTAATGGTAGAACATGTATGTATGATGTCAGTTGTTCAATGTATAACATTGTTTTGTTTTAAAATTTTGCTTTGAAATGCTGATGTGTATATTTATATTATTTGTGTATGCTCCTCGTCTGATGTATCTGTATTTTACGTCCTCACTACTATATATGAGCCGCCTCGTGGGAAAACCAACAATGTGGTTTCCGAACAGGTCCGACACAAACCGGCCAGTACAAGCACAGAAAAGAGCTAGAAGCTTGAAATTTCTGATTTAAGTAGAGGAATTGTACTATCCAAGTAGCGAAAACAAAGGCGCTGATCAGCTTCGCGGTTACCGCGAAGCTGATCTGCGTCTTTGTTTTCGCCTATGCAGACTGTTGGTTTTCCCATGAGGTGGCTCATATATATATATGTTTTGTAGGTGTTAAGCACTGCTACGCTTTTGCTGAATAAAATCATTGTCATTGTCACAATTAGTCAATTTCATACATGTGTTACATCTGGTGAGCCAAATACGACGATTTCTCTTTCCAAAATCAGAGAATAATTTAACAAAAGGAAATACTTGATTTTGATTCCAAACAGAGAGATGTACAAGATTTATTGTCAAGTTCCTCACCTGATCTGAAAGTTTTATAACATAACACAGCATGACTAGCTGTGCTGGCTTTTTGCACGCCTGGCATGCTCCTCAATTTCGACTGTAAAATCAGTCATGCCACTTTAATTGGCCTTTTGATCTGTTGAAATCAATATGCAGGGTGCAAACAATTCCTAGTAGATTTTGTTACTATTTTTAACAAATTCAAATTAATTCTTCATTTATTTGTGGTGTGTCTCCTTTGACATATACATGTACAGTGTTTAAAATGCCTGACGGAAACGCCAAAATATGCAAACAAATGCCAGATTATCCCGGCATATGCAAGTTAACGCTAGCGGCATGGGCTATTTATATAAATGCCGGCATTTTCCCAACCCTGGACATTTGTGAAGAGCACAAACAATGGTAATGAATTACTGTTATGTAATTTAAGCATCGTTTGTGAGGCTCGAGGAAAATGCCCAGCATTTAAAGAGTGTAGAATTTGAAATTGGTCATTTTCAATGTTTAGTTTTAAGAATATTCTTGGTGATGTAATAATAAAATTGTGTAAAAAATACTATAATATTTTGCCTGCAAATATGTTGTTGTCCTGTAGTGTATATATTCATTTGTATCTTTCATTTTGTTATTGATTTTATATTCTATGAATATATGTATAGTATCACATCTTTTCAAAATGATGGTCGGGTGGGAATACGGTCCCCAGTCCATTGGGGCATAGGAGAAATAGATGGGCTGCTTGTGTCTCCAGGCACAGCTTCTTAACTACTGACCGACCATCTGATTACTGGTTAACCACTTAAGTCTGCTATTTTTCGAAAAATGGAGTTTTTCTTAGTTTTTCAAATTGATAGCTTGAAAAAGGGTGGATACACAATTTTTGTGCCATTTTGTACTAAGAGTGTCATCTTTATCTATGCACACTGTGGTATTACAGGAAAATCACGGAACAGCCGCGTGTGACAGTCAAGTTACAGGTCTTACACACCTCTGGTGTTGATTGCAGGACACTGTATATGTAAATGTATAGTACACGTTTAAACCCACACTTAACGTGTTACGGTTGTGGCCCGGTATTCCGAGGGCCCGGTAGTCCGAGGGCCCGGTAGTCCGAGGGCCCGAGTGCCCGATAGTTAGAGGGCCCGAGGGCCCGATGGTCCGATGGTCCGAGGGCCCGATGGTCCGAGGATTTATGGAATAAATCCAATACCAATATTCTGATTCTCGGACTAGCGGGCCCTCGGACTATTGGGCCCTCGGACTATCGGACCCTCGGACTATTGGGCCTCGGACTATCGGACCCTCGGACTATCAGGATCTGCAACATTTTCCAAGGTTTTCACACACACACACACACACACACACACACACACACACACACACACACACACACACGTCGCGCGTACGCACACACGCACGTGCACATACATACCTATACACGAATACAGATACATTCTTACACAATGATACATACATACACACACACACACACACACACACACACACACACACACACACACACACACACACACACACACACACACACACACACACACAGCGTTTCCTAAAAGCAGCGCTGGAAAAAGCAAACAACAAAATTTCTGTATAAATAGGGGCTTTCAGAGTTCTTCCTATAGAGTTAGTTGTTTTGAAAAGAGGAGGAAATTGAAGTACCCCATGCATGGCGATCACGTTCAAATGAATTAATTATTTTCCTTTAACCTCCTAAGAGGAACGCATTGGTAGTGGCTCCGTGATCAGTGGTTGTCAGAGTGATACAGCAAATTACGTGTTGTACAGTGTAATCTTCTGATCCTCGGACTATCGGGCCCTCGGACCATCGGGCCCTCGGACTATCGGGCCCTCGGACCATCGGGCCCTCGGACTATCGGGCCCTCGGACTAACGGACCCTCGGACTACAGGGCCCTCGGAATACCGGGCCTACACGCACAAATACATGGCTGTATTTGTTGGTTATTGTTACCTTGAGTCCCAGAGAACGGAGACTATGTCCAAACATGGCCTTAGCTGTTGACTGGGACTTATGCATCACATAATGATAATTATAATAAACACAATGACTATTTGTTTGAGAAAATGATTTTGATGTTTTGTTGTAGATCGTTTACGTTTCTCGGTGGTGGTATTGCGTATAATTCAAATTTATTTTAATAAAAATTGTATTATACGTATTTGTCATTTTTCTTCACCTAACACGACGAAATGGTGGTGCCTTATATGTCGACAGTAAAATAATCAGAATACCCACATATTGATACTGACCTTTACAAACGATAATTCTGTGTCCTACTCTACATGTGATTTCGGTATGTTGCTCACTCAGACAAAATATTAGAGCAGGAAGTCGCGGAAATAGATGACAGATCGTAGACAGTCTGCCACGAGTTCTCATCAGGAAAGCATGTCCGTGTAGCCTATACCCCGTTGAACCCCAATTTTGTATAGTACATGTAAAAGTGGGGTATAAAAGGGCACATGATTTTTCTAATTTTTGATCCAAAGCATAGATTGTGGAACTCGTTAGAACAGCCTCGGCGAGGACGAGGCGGTTCTAACGAGTAATCAAAATCAATGTTTTAAGCTAAAATATAAAAAAAAATCAAAATATTTCAAATGAAAATTAAAGTTTTTACAGTTGAAAAAAATCTGATTATATTGCAATCATTATGGCAAGTTTTCGCAATGTTGTCCTGGCATTTCCGACACCAACTTTGTGAAATATATCTTATCAGTTTAGTACCATGTCGGTGGCTATGAATGGAAGCTGCATCGGGGCCTGCAGAGGACTGGCTTCCACAAAACCTACTCAGTATCTTCACACCATGAAGCTTCCACCTTTCTCCATGATCGACTCTGTTTAGTGCAATGCCTCTTCTGACGTTATCAATATCTTGCCATCTTATACGGAGACCTGGTTTGTGATTGGTTTGTCTACTGGGGACTCAATTTCCTATCCCCATAGGTAAGGATAATCTTAAAACCAGGTCAGGTTTTTACCCGAGACCGCAAAATATGACTCACCTCCCATTGGTGATACTAGGTTCATACATTTCATTTCATGTGTTTCCTTCACTGCTCTTGAAGGAAATCAGTTTTATTTTAGTATATGAACATTCGCTTATAAGCACCACAAAAATGTTATCTTCTTTACTCATTTGAATCCATTGTGGCACAAGATGGTCTGCTTGTGCCTCCAGGCAAGGTTTACGTATACGCTACTGACTGACCATCTGATTACAGTAACTGGTTCGCCGCTAAGGTCTGAGCCTGCCAAAGAAAAGTGGTTCAAGTCAAATACGTAAGCCTTATTGGCTTAGTTTTATTTGAAGCACTTTTTGGATAACATGACAAGTTCCATAACATGGAGACAACGTCCAGACACGACCACACCTGTAGACTAGGATGTTTAGCATCCATTCAAACAAACAAAATTATGAAGAAAAATAAAACACATACCACTTTAAATCCCAGTTTTACTATATATACCCGACAAAAAGAAACGCAGTGATCATAGATTTGACTCATATCTATTCTAAATGATTTTTTTTTCTGGAAAACTACATATCATATGAAACAAAATGTTAATACCATTTGCAAGAAAGCTCTTCCGATAGTTCCCAGAATTTTCATTGCAATGTGTCATTTCAATACATTATGACGCGTCTTTGATCGCAGTAGGTGTCAATTTTCACTTTCACATTTTTCTTTAAGATGTGTGTCCTCCGGTAGCACGTAAGCACGCTGTGCATCTTCTCCGAATATACCTGATGATAGTTTGATCCAATCTGCATTCAGGAAAATAAACATCAACTAAATCGGACCATACAATTTATGTTGCTAAGCAACCATAGAATGGTAGCTAAGGTGTCATGGCCACGAAAACCACTTTTCAAAAATCAAATAAGTGAACATAAAGCTTTGGTATTTCTTTGATGGTGTTTTAAATGGCTATCTATTAATATGTTTGTGTAATGTCACCTTAGCCAGAACTTTCTAAGCAACTGCAATGTTCATACAGCCCCACGCGTGTCAACTGTTGCTTAGCAACGCCAGAACCTAGGCGATTTTGGTTTTATGCATTTTCCATAGATTTAGGTTGCTAGGCAACGAAATATGTTATCTGAGAATTGCATTTTATAGCAAGTAGTTTACAAAGGGTCAACGGCAGAAACAAATAGGCACATAAATGTTTGATTAAACAAACTAGATGTCAAATTATATTAGAAATTGTATCTCTACCCCCATTTTCATTCTTCGATCTTGAAATTTTAGTCATTTTTTCAACTTATATTAGGTGCCATTTAAAATACATCAATCAGATTATATTATCTTGAACACTTAATGCAACTATTTTTAGTTTGGTGTAAGAAAATAAAGTGAATATGTTTAATTTGGTTTTCTTGTCACCATGGCAACGGTTTTAAGAGTCGTGGCTAAGTGCCTTTTCCCAGTGTTCTATTGTTGCTAGGCAACAGGAAGTCGAGCATATGACTAAGTGTCGAGCTGTCTCGCAGAGGGCAAATTGAATTTATGTTTCAAGAAAGCTAAATCAAACTTAAATAACGTGTTTATACCAAAAATTATGGTTAATATTGCATTACTTATTGAATGACCCTCGTATGTACACTAAATGTATTTAAGGGACAATTGTACTTTGGAATAAGGCGTACTTGTGTTTTGCATTTGATATTTGTTGTCATCAATAAAAACCCATTTTAACTGTGGCCATGGTCGTTTTTCGTGCATTCTCTTGTTGCTAGGCAACAAGGGTTCAGTCAAAAACGTCGTCGAATCTGGAAGAGTCGAATATATCCCATAGTTTGATGTAAACTATTTTGAAAAGAAAAGCGACAGTGAAAGATTTAAGAGATGAGTTCGCATTACTTATTGGATCATCCTCGTATTTAGTTTGCATATAGCCCCATTTATGATATGTCATAAGATAAAACATATGATAATCTTAGCACTGTTCGATGACTAGTTTAAGTCATTAGATAAGTTTTGTGAAACGACACACTGGATTCGAACCAGTTGTTGTGTCATTGTCCTAGAGCGGTTTTGCGGTGATTTGTTCTCATAATAAAAATAAAACTGTGATCCTTTAAGAGCAGTGAGCATAGTAATGAGAAAGGGATGGGTAATACCGCGGTTTCAACTACTTAAGCTTCTTCAGTGACCCTTAAAATTTGGCAAAATGGAAGAATCAAAGAGAAATACTATAGTTTTGCAACTTTCAGCAGGATAGTCTATACAAAGACTAGTATAATCCAAACAGAGCCAAAATATATAAAATTTTGGTTAGAAAATGAATCTAAACCAATAATGAATTTCTATTTTCTTAGAATATCCTCGCTGATCTCAAAGGACCAAAAGGAAAATATAATCTGCACTATGGAAGATGTAGGGGGAGACTTTTTAGGGCCGCCAAACGGCACAAGACCAGCTTCTGATTATTCTATCTTACTCTCTGATGATTCGTTGCCTTTGTTTTTGTTTGGTTGCATCGATTCCGCCAATGTTGGGACCAAAGAGAAAAAGATGGACAGCATGCGCCTCTAGGCAAGGCTTCAAAACTACTGACCGATCATCTGATCAAGTCTGAGAAAGTGGTTTATTCAAACCATCTATGAGGCCCTCCCATGGGGTTTTGGGGATTCAGGGGCTATTTATTTTCAGGGATTTGGGGAGAAAGCTTAACTTTCTGGGGTTTTAGGTAGCAGGGGGCTGAGGAAAAACATTTTAGGGAGCTGGGGAGAAAGGTTACTTTTCTTTCAGGGAGCAGGGAGCAAAGACACCCCCTGGGTGGCCTCATCTATACATAAGTCTTATTGGTTTGCTAGGTGGTTATATTGAAGCATAATTATGGGTCATGTCACTGTAATGTTGGGTAAAAGTCCCATTAAATAGGGACAACGTCCCGACTTGACCATTGATGTTGACTGGTGCGTAAAGCTTCAATTCAAACCTGCACTTGTCAAGAAAAAAACATAAATTAATACAGCGCTACAAACTAGCAAATTACATCGAATGACGCACCTGCAGATCGTTCGGCCTTTTCGAACCTTTGAAAGGTCACTATTTGACTAATTCTATGTTCCAATTCTGTTTGAATTGATGCTAAACAGAAATGGTCATGTCGGGATATTGCCTCCATTTTGTCCATTTTATGTGACCCAGAATTATGATATCAAAAATGCTTCAAATTTTTAAGGCAAACATGCTTGTATATGTATCGATGCACTTTTGAGCAAAGCGGCTAACTCGAAATTACACTGCTGGGAATCACGTGATACGCAATGTTTATGATATGTGCAAATTGTAAACAAGAAGCCGCCATTTTCCACCGGGTCTAGGTAAGTCTATCGAGTTTTCTTTCAAATGCTGAGGGATAATGATGGATGAATATGCCCAGTCCATGCAGATACATCAGATTTATTTAACTATGTGCGAGCTAATCTTTCAAAGTGTTTTGTTTGTGTAAACACCTCATTCCCATCATCAAAATTGTTTGTTGCCATGTACACCAAATATTTATTTTGGGCCTTATTCATTCTTCCAGCAACAATGCGTCCTTTCTTAGAGGTAAAATAACATTTTTTTTCAAAGGACAATTACCTCCATTTTACAGAAATATGCTAAGTGCCACATGAAAAAAGATAATCAACATCACTGACATTGCATCCCTATACACATGCAATGTGGATTGATACCCTCCACACTGAAACAAAAGTCATCATGTTTCTATTCTTTCGTCGATAAATGTATTGATTGCTAATGCACCAGTCCTTTGTAACCATTACCCCCCCTTCACACATACCTACAGTGAAGGGTGGGGGATAGCCGGGCTTAAGTGCAGAGCAATTACTTGTCGAGTGTATCCGCAGTGCAGGGGGAATTACGAGGTTTTTTATGCATTAGGATCCTTACTCCAGGGCAATTTTCTGTTTCTAAGGTGAGGCCAAAGAGCAAAGTTTTGAACCCCCAGTTTGCCCCCTGTGTGTGAGGCTTATAGCAGGGCCTGAAAGCAGAAATGCCACAATCACCGGCCTTCCCCGTAGGTGGATGAGCAGTGGTTACAAATGACTTGTGCATAATTGCAGCTAAAATATGATAAAAAAAAAAAAAAAAAAAAAAAAAAAAAAAAAAAAAAAAAAAAAAAAAAAAAAAAAAACATTTTCGGTTTTGTTCAATATTGAGAACGAATCTTTGAATGCTTTCCTGGCTTTATTATGTATCAGCAGTCACACATTAGCGTATAACCCAAACGCGCGTCTGGCGAATGAATACTCTCAACATGCTTTAGATTTTGGACGTATAAAAATAATTTGTTCCTTTAACACGCTTTAGCAGTCACACATTAGCGCCTGACTGAGACGTGTGCCGGACGTACAAAAATCTCAAAGTGTTGAAGTACGTTTGTGTTACTTCCCAGACGCGCTAAGCATGTGCTACAGGCGCACAGCAAACGTTCAACGCGCGTCTCACAAACGCTTAGGGCACGCTACGGAAACAATATCTCATAAAATCTGAAAACGCATGTGGCGTACACTAGCGTGCATAACACGTGCGCCAAATGCGTTCATAGCGCATTCAACGCGCCTGTAACGCGCATGGAACTTATTCGAAACGTAAAAGACATTCGCACAAGACACGCCCAGCTTCTGGAAAAATTTTAAGCATGATTAAACACAAACGTGCCTGGAGAGCGCACCGACCTTTAGCGACGTATATCAACGTACACCTAGCGTACACCAAGCGTACACCAAAAACGCACATGTAGCGCGTTTCTAATGTGTCTCCGACGTGCTCCTGACGTAGGTTGAATCATTCAAAGTTTACATTTTTGTCAACACGCCCGGCGCGCGTTGGCTTATTCTGCTATTTTAAACACTAGCGTATAATCCAAACGCGCGCCGGGCGTGTCGACAAAAATGTAGAATTCAAAAAACGCCAGGAGCACGTTGGAGACACGTTAGAAGCGCGTTAAACGCGCGTTTTTTACGCTTGGTGTTCTAGAAGTTCGGTGTGTCCCGGGTGTGTGTCTTATACGTTTCGAATAAGTTCCATGCGCGTAACATGCAAATTAAGCATGACCTGAAACAGACAAGCTACTTTCAAACTAGATGCACTGCGACAGGTAAAATGTAGGTTTGTCGGACACGCACATTTAACATATCGCAAATTTTACACCCATGTACACCACATTAATTTTGAGAAATGTGACATTAATTGTGCGTATGCCAGTTTCGATAAGTTTTTGGGTATCATGTATGCTCCAATTTAATACGTTTTTATCATTGTCGTGTGAAGAATTTGTACGTATTCATCACATCTGTGAAGAACTTTTTTTTTAATATATAAAAACGGTACCAAGATTCACGTGTGTAATTTTGACATGTGAAGAATTGGTGCGTATTCTGCAAACTTTCTGTCAAGAACTGTTGAATTAAACTGTGCGTATGTTCATTTTCTGGGGCACATGGCGCTCTTGACGGTAGAAAAGTCTATGCTTTTACATGTCAAAAGTGAGTATAAAAAGGTAAGGAGAAGTTTTTGATATGTGTAAAAAGCTAACTGATACTTTTTGCATAGTTTTTGCATTAATTTAGAAGCGTGTGAACTTGTCTTTGAGAGACTCTAAAAACTGGTTTAAGACCCCCAGCATTTTTTTTTGTATTACTGATTGTTCCAAGGCGATACTTCTGTTGTGGTTCTATTTGTTTTATGTTTTGGGAGTCGAATTTTCGTGCTGTTTGAACCTTATGTACGTTTTCATAGTTTTGGTTAAATTCGGGTTACTGTTTTGCACTTATTGGGAAATAGCTGCTCATTCGGCTTAAAGGGAAACATAATTATTAAACTCCCGCATATGATTTTCATGAAACTTCATATGCTTCAAGATAATTGTATCCTTGGACTAAAATCGAAATAAAAGTGGGATGTCACCGGCCTCGTTTCCATGGTATCAGAACTTTTTTAATGTTTCTCGTGCATTTCAGAAAATCGCGTTCGTAGCGGACATGTGTTTTAATATATGTGTTATTTTTGCATAAACACTTCAGACATACGATCGGTGTTATTTTCTTAAATTTTTATACTATTTGCTTTTAAACTGAGGAGATTACAAGCAAAATTAACTTTCCCGCCATGATTTCAAACATGGAAAAACTATGTATTTTTGCGATATCTCCTAAACTACGCAACCAATAGATATGAAAGATTGTAACCATTCAAAAGTTGAAATAAAAAGTGGGGGTCATCGAATTGCGTTGGAGGATTTAGAGAAAACCCGTTCAATATTCCCGCCTTTTTCGTTTTAATGTCAAACGTTGCACTGACGTCGCGTATATTAATGCGACGTCATCAACAGCGAAATAACCGTTTTCACATGTAATTAACCTTATACACGAATTAGGGTATATCAATTGTCGCATAACTAATTTAAAATAAAAATGAACAATATGTTTACCCGCTTTAGGACTTAATTATGCAGAAACAAACAAAATAAGATTCTACAGCTTGCAACGTTATTGGAAAATCAAAACTAAACGACGCTAAGAGCTATGCATACACTAAACGCCGACATTGCGCAAATAGGAATTTCATTATGATTGCGCCTTTTCCTGATCATTACCCACTTGAATCGTTCTAATTTGATCGCTCTTGATCGGTACAGCTAATAAAAGTTAGCCTAAAACTTTTCATGGCTTATACGGTTTAGCTCCAGTAAGCATTTTTGTTTAAATTAGGGTTAAAACAAGAGCTACCAAGCCTTAAAGGAGAACGTTCAACAACAATACCTTTTAAACTCAAGGTCTGATCTAAGAAACATTTTGGTGCAAATTTTGTTCAAATCGGTCAAGGATTAAGTGAGATATTGTGATTTGAAGTTTTGGAACGAAGTGAATATTTAATTAGAAAATTGTAAAACCAAAAACAATGAATAAATTCTATATTTCAAATTTTTTATGGAGGTATACGTCCAAAATTGATAGTAAATCAATAGTACAAACCAGTGTAACAAAAATTAACAGAAAAATATTAATAAGGTTTCATTATAATTAATTATGCATATTTAAGTAGAACTTTATGACGGCATTAAGCCTAATGAACATCCAAGATGGCCGCATCTTTTAACAGAAATTAATGTATATTCAAACCAACACAACTTTCTCAATATCCATCTAATTTTAATAAAACTTGTACCAAATTGTTAAGAGAGGCACATACTTTCATTTAAGATGCATTGTGTTTTAACCTTGCCTTTCCCTTTAAGAGTCCATGTTTGAACAAAAATGAGAATAAAAGATGCAAAAAGTGTGTGTCTGGGGTCGTTGAAGTGTACTCAAAAGATTCTAAACATCTAAAGCAAATACCAAAGGGTAAAAAGGTGCAATTTTAAAGTGACTTAACATATGACCCCCACCTGGTTGATGGCTAATTTTTGAAGCACAGTTTTTGCCCATTGTTCAAAAGTGTGATCGAATAGCATATCTATGAAATGGAATCCATAAAATTTTGTTAATTCTTATGAGCTTTATGGAAAATTGGTTAATGGCATCATTACGTTTCTAATTTTGTCGGGTATAGTAAATAAAGAAATGAAGAAAGAAAAAGGTATTTAACATGAAACATTTAAAAGACTATTGATGGATATGAGTGGTAAAGAGTCACACAGTTTGTATGATCTAGTACTTTCTGAACTAGCGATAACATGGCTATGTCCGTCATTGTATTGGACCTAATCAATTTTAGAGAGCCAAAATTCATCTACTTAAAATTTAATATTAAACTGACAGAAAATAAGAACATAATTTGTTTGTGTGGAAGGAATCAATTTGGTTTGCTGTGTACATGGTATCTAGCAAAGTAATCTGCTCGTAAAATTGCAGAATTTGGTTTTATCCGTTATGAAAAAAACTTCCCACGTTTTTATAATACCACAGCAGTATGTAATGAATTTCAATGTAATGATTAACATTTAATATTTAAGATATTGAAGGAAATAAAGCTTATGTGTGTAGGGTAACAGCGTATTTTAAGTGAATTTTTGAAGTGTTTGAAACACTGGCCAGATGAAATGCCACAAACAATGGCTCAAATTCTTCCAAATAGGGTTGTCCATGGAATGCACTAGGTGGCATAAAAATCAACAGGCGTATCTTGAAAATATTTGGAAAGAAAACAAAACTGATGACGTCATTTGTTTACATTTTGGTGTATATGGAAACATTTGCGGTCACATGATTCCCAGCAGTGAATTAGGTTGTCAGTCACTAGCATATAAGCTTTACCTGGAGGCACAATGAAATTAAACCAGATCCAGTAAGAGCAGTGAACATATGAATGAGAAAGGGGATAGACCATAACGCGGCATCGGCTACTTTAGTCCCAACCCAATGGAAGCGCGGTAGCTCATAAGATTAGTGATTAGCGCACTGGTATCTGGTCGCCGGCGGAGAGGAAAATTGGTGGTCCGAACACGCTTCCCTTCGTGTCATTTGCAGGTATGACATGAATACAGTGCGCCGTCTTTCGCCGTCTTTCGGATCGGGACGTTAACTGGAGGCCCCCTGAGCAGGTCTCTCATCCACTGTGCAGGTTAAAGATCTCTACACAGGTCTATCCTAATATATGTAGGCTCACCCTGCAAACATTCCGGAATGTGCAATGTACACCTCAATGTGATTAGTAATTCAACAGAGCGCGCGCCATTATGCATGTACAAAATAATGAGTATTTTTTAATAAATTGGTCCGCAACTAGTCTTGTTTATTTGTTTGAATTAACGCTTAACGTCCCAGTCAAGCTTCGGTCATGTCGGGACTTTGCCCCTATTTTATGGGACTTTTACCCAAAATAAGGACGATATCCAAAAAGTGCTTCTGAAAATATAACTATGGATGGTTTGACTTGAAACCATTTTTCCTGGGCAGGCTAAGACCTGAGCGGTTAACCAGAAATCAGATGGTCAGCCAGTGGCGTATAAGCTTTGCCTGGAGTCACAAGCAACCCATCTTTTCCTTTAGTTCCAAAATGGGCGGGGCCCATACTACCACCTGACTACCCTTGTGCTAAATCATAACTATTATAACTTGGCCCAACCCTAAGATACAGTAGGCACAAATCTTTCGTTTTTTAGCGTTTTTATTTATTTATTTATTTATTTGTTTATTAATGACTGCCCAGATAGCACGTATACATTGGCCCTCCATTGGCCCATCGGACGCCGCACGATTGGCCCATGGTTGTAAATATTGAATGGGCCAACATAGCGTTTGCTCATCGGCCCATCTTTGGCCCATAACATTGGTTCGACATTGGGCCAATGCCGGGAGGTTTTGCATTTTTTGTTGGCCCATCACTGTTTGAATGTGCTCATTACAAGCTATCGACGATGTATCTATCGCATATGTCCACTCAGTACAGTTTCTTAATCTGCAGCACCACGGTGACAGCCGAGCTTGGTCTCTTGGCTTTTGAGAAGGTAAACTCTTCATTTTTCGTTTTCTATGTGCTGGATAACTTTGACGACTGGTCTTCTGAAAACAAACGAATAAATACAGCACCATGACAAAAACATAAACTAGCCTCATTTATGCAACATTTTAACGCGTGCATTTTATCTCATAAATTTAACGCGTGCATTTTATCTCATAAAGGAATAGCTGTTTAAGAAATATATGTTAAAACTAAAACCTCTTTGTTGCAACGAAGTGTAACGGCTAAAGGAAATAAAACATTGAATTATATTATATAAAATCAATTATATTTACGCAACTGCCTTTAATAAGATGGAGAAATGAGCTTAATAATTAATGCACAAAAAAAAATAAATAAAACTTACCTTCTAAACCCCAGTGTGTCTGTCTTCTAACATGCAAAACTGACTTCTCTAAAACTTCATGCGAAACACCTGTTAATAATTCTCACATGCCTGAGAAATTTTCTCGTTGCTATGACAACTGATGTACTCTTGTACACTGGCTGGAGGAGCGAAGCAAATAATAAACCACAATATTATGTACAAGTACAAGTACAAGTACAAAGTAGTTTATTAGGCAAAAACATTATATAATGTTCATCGCCTCATAAGGGCGGCATTTAGCACAATTCACAAATACATAAATTACATACATAAAACATTCGTAACAAACATAACATAATTTATGGAAACGATATTTAAGAGTAGAAGAGCATGATAAACAAGTTCTAGTAATTGTCTCATCTATTTTTACACAGTAACATAGATAGTATAACACCATGACTCTTTTGTTACACTGTACATATACAGTACACTATAGCGACGTAGTTGGTCATGAATTCATGCAGATCGTGCTAACCTAGACCAACAATGACTGGGTCAGTCTGTCTCGTGATTTTTAGTGTATTACATGTATAAATGGATTAAAAAGAGTGTTAAATTTCATTTTTCAATATACCATCTGAACCTGTGCATGGATATTCATTCACAAATCATATAAGGTAAGAATAAGAAAAATACTGTAGTCTTACAATAATCATTCCCATTGAAAGTAATGCGTTATATTATCGAAAAGGATACAGTGTTTATATACATGAATATGTGAAACAATTTAACGAGACAAATTGGTAATATACATGTACCAACTAGTTTATATCTTGAGCTCATGAGTTATTATTTCTTAGTTCGAATGCCATGTATACATATTTTGACAATTTTCTTAAGATACTTTGTTGCGTCGTTGTCATTAAGCTTATAAATTTTTGCTGGGATGGCCATACATTATAATATCTTGGTAAAATTTCTCGTCTTATATCTCGGTAGAATGGGCACGTCATCAAAAAGTGGTATTCATTTTCTATTGCTTGCATATTACATTTGTTGCATAAACGATCGTTCCGATTAGTGTTTCTGTTTCTAAACCTCCCCTCTTCGATGTGAAGTCTGTGTGCGGAGCATCTTAAACGTGTCAATGCGATTCTATGTTTTGTATTGTTTACACAAGTCAAATATTTTTCAAATGCGAAATTCCCTTTTATTTTTGAATATGTGATTAATTTATCCGAATCGCGCAATTTTGCATAAAATCGTTGTAGGTACTGATCGTAAAGGGTTTCTATTACTCTTTTGATTTGCATATTCGAAACATTTTCATTATCCCATAAGTAGTTAAATCCCAAGCTGTTCAGTAAATGTTTCATTTCAAGAGCCCAGCCTACAGCATTCTGTCTTGAATCCTTCATATTGCTAAAAGCTTTGTGTAATAGGGTATCCCTAGAATTCTTTATTTTAAACCAGTATTTTAATAATCTCTCTTTTCTAAGAATATGAAGTGGAACCCTCCCGAGTTCTCCATAAACAGCCGCATTGGTCGTCTGAGGTCTAACACAAAGCATACGTTTCAAAAACTTTGTATAAACACGTTCTGCATCCGGTGCACCATGAAAACCCCATGCTTCAGCGCCGTACATCAAAATAGGCATTATCATAGAGTCGAATAGCTTTAACTTTTCTGAAATGTCTAAATGTACTTTCTCGAATAAAGAATTGAGGGAAAACAATGCTTTTGTAGCCTGTTCAGACAGTGATTTTTGTGCTTGATAGAATTTGCCATTTGCTGCTAAGGTTACCCCTAGGTATGTAAATTTAGTAACTTGTTTTAAAAGTTCACCATTATAGTAAAAATTTTGTGTCTCTATTACATTTCCTTGTTTAAAAACCATGGCAACTGTCTTATCAACATTTACCGCTATACCCCATTTTGAACAATATGCATATAATTTATCTAAAAGGAGTTGCAAACCCTCGGGTGTTTCAGAGAATAATACCGTGTCGTCAGCGAAGAGCAAGAGGAAAATTTGAAGTTCGTTTAAAGTTATATAATCTTGCGTGTCATCTTTAAGTGCTTTTGCCATATCGTCTATAAAGAAGATAAACAATAGGGGCGAGAGTGGCTCCCCTTGTTTGACCCCCATATAACTATCGAAATAGTCGCTTAAACGGCCGTTAACACGTACACACGACTTAACAGATTCATATATAGCTCGTAACATATTAACCATTTTTGAAGATACCCCTTGATTTATTAATTTCACCCAAATCCCATTTCTGTATACTAAATCGAATGCCTTGCGAAAATCTACGAACGCGCAATACAATTTCTTTTTGTCGCAAAACAGTACTTTATTAATGATCGATGTTAAAACAAAAATGCAATCTACAGTGCTTCGTTTTGAACGAAAACCAAATTGTTTTTCGGAAAGTTTTTCATTATCTTCTGCCCATTTTCTTAAACGAGAGTCTAATATAAGTGAAAATATCTTCGAAAATACACTTGTAAGCGTTATACCGCGATAATTATTCACGTCGTTTAGATTCCCTTTCTTCGGCACGGGCACGATTATCCCCCTTGTCCAAGATTCGGGATAAATACTATTTTCGAACATATAGTTGAACAATCTACATAAGATGGGAGACATAAATGATTTCGTTTCAAGAAAAATTTCGGGAATTAGCGCATCTTCGCCACTACTTTTACCCCGTTTTAGACAGCCGATTGCCTTCTCAACTTCTTGCACACTGAAACTACAGTCAAGCTGTTCAACATTGCGAAATATGAAGGAATCATCTTGTAAAATTTGTTCGGTATCATCGTTAGCGAAAATATTTTCCGTAGAATACAAGTTTTTAAAATGCTCAAAAAACTGCTGCGATGTCAAAGTTGATTTGATTTTAGAATTACCCTTTATTTTCCTTATTTCTCGCCAGAACTCTTGTGGGTTCGTTTGCGCCGCGTTATGCAATCGCGATTTTTGCTCGAGCTTATATTTAGTACGCGCACGTCTTTTAACTGAAGAATAAAGCCTTCGTTTAGCAACAACAGTTTCGCGCAAAGTTTCCGTTTTGTTTTTAGCATATAACTTATTGGCACGTTTAAGCTCCCGTCTAGCAGTCTCGCATTCTTTGGTGAACCACGGGCTTTTAAACTTTCTCGCCTTTTTATTATCGACACGACCGATTTGTATAGAAGTACCGTAAGTTTTAAAACTCGTTTTATACAGTACGTCTGCAAAATCGCTAATGGCCTGATTAACGTTCGTTTCGGAGGAAATTACCCTGTCTACTATATTGTGAAAAGTTGCGATTTCGGAAATAATTTGCTGCCTGAATTCATCGTTTTTATTATTATCCCAAATAAGTTTATCAACTGAAAAAGGTTCATCATTCGATCTATACTGTTTATAGTTTACATTAAGGTTAATTTGTATTGGTACATGTGGGGAACAAGAATACGTTTCATGTACAACAAAATCGTTCAAAATGTGAAAAATATCTTGAGACATGATAGCATAATCTATTAAACTCTCCCCATTTGGGGACATGTATGTGAAATGACCTATTCCTGCGTCCGAGCCTATTCGGCCATTTACTATCCTTAAATCTGTACTGTGACATATATCAAGAAGTTTTAAACCAGAACTGTTACATACAGAATCCATGGATGCTCTTTCAGGTATAGATACCGGTCTGCTATGTACATCATTTGCATCTATAACATGAATATATTTTTCAAAAACACTACTGTTTTGTATGATATCCGACCTATTGCCACACCGAGCATTAAGGTCACCCATAATGCCTATTTTCCCTAAAGCTGCATACTGTCTTATTCCGGCTTCTAACGATTCAAAGAACCCCGTTTCGTGTGATTTGAAGTAAACTGAATCTTGCGGTGGTATGTAAGCAAAACATAGGCAAATATCATCTGCTAAACTGAAAAATTCTTTACATAATTTCACCCAGATAAAACCATCACTGTTAGTTTCAAGAACCCTTACACCATTGGAAATTTGATCCCGTACAAAAAGACATACACCGCCATGACCCCGTTTACTTCTCACAGGTCCACGAGCAACGCGCGGAACATTTACACATGTATAATTTTGCAATTCAAATGAATCGGACGTTTTGGCCCAAGTTTCACTGCAAAATACAATATCAAACATATCTACACAATTTAAGAAATCTTCATCACAAATAGAGTTTTTCAGTCCTTCGACATTCCAAGACAATATGGAAAGTTCATGCTCCTCTGCGAGTCCCTATTCATCATCACTGGTCTGTGTGCTTGGCTCGTATAGTTTGTTATTAATATATAGTTTATCTCTGACCAGCACAGCTTTTTTGTGCTGAGCCTTGGCTTCTAACATCTTTGGAATCAGTGACCTACGTTTTTCTTGAACCTCAGGGGGGTACTGATCAAAAACTCCGAATGGGGTATTTTTGAGATCTATTTCCTTGGCCGCATTTTTCACAATCATCTTTGAGTCGGTGTCTTTAAATTTGACGATAATGGCCCTGGGTTTATCCGGTCTGAATGTTCCTGATCGATGCGCCCTATCGATAAACACTCTTCCGCTAGGATTATGGATGTTAAGAACCGACTTGCAGAATTCCCAGACTTTTTCGTTACAGTCCTCCCCTGTCGCTACTTGGCTGTACGATTTGGGTTGCCAAGAGCTATTTTGACTGGGCCCTTGACCCTGGCCTTGACCTTGGCTACTGTCCATCGCGGTCCCAGAATCAAATACAGCGCTACCCCCAGCTGCACCCATCAGACCCAACGTTGGCTGAGCAGAAACTGTCTCGGGGATACCAATAAATACTAAATTATCCCGCATAGACCTGCATTTAAGGTCAATTATATCATCCGCCATGGTATCATTTTTCTTTTTCAAGTCTTTATTTTCTTTAGTCACCTTTTTGAGCTCACCCTGTAGCTTGGATAATTATGAAAAGACGTGTTACAGTGAAAAAGGTGTTAACTTCAATTTTGCTCCCATCGCTTACTAAATGTTTACAGATTAGACATACTGTAAGTTTAAATGGCCTGATCAAGGAAGTAACTGCTAATTAAGATAATGGTTTTAAAATCATTGATGGTGATTTACATATAAATCATAATTATTATTTATGATTAATATATAAATTGAAACTATGAGGAAACTGGACTGTCTCTTTATTGAATAAGATTTAAAGACAGTAATTAATCGATTACAAATTAACACCGGTCAGTATTTAATCATATGCGAATCGGCCAATGATATGCCAACCATCGGCCAACGGAAAGTGTACACGACAAGTTTTTATTTATTTTCTCAGGCTCCTTTGTATGAGCCTTGTCATATATGGTCACTACAGTTAGCACTTTCCCTCAGTTCGAACTTAAACTAGTATGCATTAATTACTAAACTATATTGAAAAGAAAAATAAAAAGAAAAGAAGAAAAAAAATCCTATACTATTCCAGCATGCACACAACATCAACGAGCGCTGTGTGCCTGCTGGGTATAATGGCTAACAAATATTGGGCCACTCTTGTTTCTGTGAAAGAAAATCACTTTCATGATCCGTTGCAGTAACAGATCCTTTGCCAAAGTTGGGCCAACGTCGGCAAACATTGCATGTGAATGCACTACCACGCCAACATTGGCCCAATCATGTACATGCGACCGCAACCAAATGCCAATTACCCAATCAATGTGCAATGTTGGCCCAATGATATTTGCTATCTGGGTGTATGTCTACACGTGCAGTACAAAATATGACGGCAATAATACGGAGAAGAATCCATTCTACGACGTACATGTAACCCATTTGACAAATGAATTCGCCGATCGTTTTCTTTTGGATAAGTCCACTTCCATTTTAGGGATTTAGGAGTGATGTTGAATCTTTATGACATTTTCGATGAAAATCTTCTCCCAGCGGGCACATGACGTCAGAATGACGTCACATCAACGTCGATACGACGTCATGACGTCGCATCGACGTCGATCTGACGTCATTCTGGCGTCATGTGCCTGCTGGGCTAAGCAAACAGAATAGTCCCAAATGGGACGCCGCATTCTGCGGTGTAACATCCTGTGCTATTATGTTTGCCTATATCCCATAACCAGCACGCACGGCTAACATGAGTCAGCCAACCATTAAACTTCTTAGATCACAGAAATGCTAAAAATGCAACGACAAATACAGCGTTTAGTTTTAAAATTTTATTTTAGATGTAACAAGAAAACAAGAGATCAATGTATTCTAGTTGCCGTGGGTACAATGGCAGTGACCGTCGATGCAGTGCATGCTGTTGGCTCGGCAGTGTCCGTGCATGATAGGGGAGTTTGCACAGTCAGCGGCGGTTACGCATCCTGTAAAAGTAATTAAAAGGTGTGCATAAACATAATGAAAACATGTCAATGCATTGCAGTTGAACAGAGATGACCAAAAATAAAATCCGGAAGCACGGTGGCGTAGTGGTAGAGCGTCGGACTCCGAATCGGTCCTGGGTTCGATTCCTAAAGCGACACCGTGTTGTGTCCTTGAGTAAGACACATTAACTCCCTACAGTACTGGTTAAGCCCAGGAAGCGTTGGCTCCGTCCCGACATGACTAAAAAATTGTTGACTGGGACGTTCAGCCTCAAAACAAACAAACAAAAATAACACCCGTGTGTCCGTATGAAAGGCAGTGGCAGTTACGCATACTGTAAAAGTCATATAGAGTTGTGCATAAACTTTATGTATGAAAACGTGCCCATGTATTGAACAGAGATGATCAAAAATAACATCCGTGGCCTTGCATTATCAGGTCTAAGAGCTGACATAAATTACAGACTGTCTTTAGATTTACAAACTGTCTTTATTTTTAAAGACTTGTGAGTCTATAGAATTAAAGACTAAAACGAGGAAATAGAAACAATTATGAAATAAGGTTAATTCGCACTAATACACAATTGTGATTTGCTTTATTACGTAAGCAGCTGTATAGTGCAGAAAAATGTTCATCGTTTTTTGACTTAACATTGAATAATGAGAGAAACAAACAAATGTGTTTTGATATACAAAAGTTTTCTCCCATATACTATAACTCAACAACTGATAATGCAAGCAATTATCTGATCGAGTAATATTCTTCGCCAACAATGGTCAAAGGGAGAATACGCAACAAGGAATACATATGGTTATTATTTGCTATCAGTACACGGAAATAAGGCCATACTTTTAAACGAACTTTACACACTGAATATCGCGCATATATAGGTCATTCAGTTACGTTAAATATAGAATGCGATTTTTCTTGGCATTCCAAATCTCGATGAAATACTGCATAAGTCTTTAAATATATAGACTTTACAAGTCTTTAGATTTACAGACTGTCTTTAAATCCACAGACTTAACAAGTCTATAGATTTACAGACAGTCTGTAAATTTAGTAAGTCTGTAGATTTAAAGACTTGAAATGTCAGCTCTTAGACCTGATTATGGTACAGTTGGCACAATTAACGACAGTTACACATCATGTAAAAGTCATTTTAGAGTTGTGTATAAACACACTGACAAAAATAAGTTAAGCCCCAGCTGGGATATTCCCGTAGACTCAATGCACAAAGCTATATATAATTTATTTATCAAATAAACGTTGTGTTCGTTTGGTTTGTAGCTTTACGTCGCAGTAATCAACTGTTGTCATGTCGGGTTCATGGGACTTCTACGCATCACGAGGATGTCACGACACCCAAAATGTGTTTGTAAATATAACCACCAAAGTATGCAGCAAAGGCTTTTTTAAATTCAGTTTTACGTCTCTTTCAAGATTATTTCAGCTCATTTGAGACGGGCCAATCAGTAGGTGGGCGAAAACGGGAGAACCCCGAGAAAAACCACCTGGCACACCCGCAAGCAGAACTTGGCTTGTCTCACACGTGGCCAGTGCGGGGCCCGAACCCTCACCAGACGCAGCAATTATTGAACCACTTATTCTGTACAGGCTGAGACCGTCTAAGTGGTTAACCAGTAATCGACGTGATTAAAGACGGTATAACGGAAAGCTTAGTTATAGGCGTGGCAATACTATAATGGCCACAGTGTTTATTGTCGTCTCCTCGTGATCCGCAATGTCCCGTTCACCTGTCCGAAAGGGACCATCGACATGACTTGTTTACATATTCGAGTTATACATACCGTGGTTGCCAACTTGAGGTTTGCATGTACAAGTCCCTGCTTCACACATCTCGTCACCGGCACAGTTCAGGTTCGTACAGTCACTGGCAACAGTGCAGGACTCGGATTTGACCATGGCTGAAATAAGCACATGCTTTGTATATATTAAACAAATATAATTGTTTGTTTGAATTGATGCTTAATGTTCCAAATAACAGCTATGTTCATGTCGGGACTCTACCTTCATTGTATGTGACTTCTTCCCAACAATAAGATGTCATGACACTCAAACTATGCTTCAAAATATTACCACGTAAGTAAACCAAAAGTCTTATATATGGATGGTTTGACTTAAAACCAACCACTTTTCCTGGTCAGACCCACACCTTCTGAGTGATTAACCAGTAATCAAAATAAATTCGAATTTTTACTTGGTGCTGCAGTAAGTGCGATTTTTCACCATTATTTAAACTACTTAGTGTATGCTATGCAGTGTGACTAATCGCCAAATGCTTATGTGCGCATTTGGTAATAAATATAGTGATATAAGTAAATACATAACTATGTACACGTATAATTAACGCCCAGTTAAAGACAATTACAATTTTTAAACAATAACCAACCAACAAAGCCAAAATTGCTTGTATTATAGATGAGTGGATTGACTTGAAAATATTTGCCTGCCCAGGAAAAGTGTTTCAAGTCAATCCATTTAAGGATTGAAATTCAGATTTTAGCTTTCACTGGATGATGAAAAACATTAGGCTGTTTAAATGTCTGTGAAGCCCGAAGGGTTTCTCGGAGACATTAAAACAGCTAATGTTTTTCATCATCCAGTGAAAGCTAAAATCTGAATTTCAATACTTATATTTATATTTTATATTATCAATCAAGTATCAGATTTTTAATTGCGCATATCACCGTTCATTTTCATGTTATTTGACATTAAATCCGACTTAACGTAATTTTGGAACAGCCAAAACGTCAAATTTTCGCGCTTAACGTCATGGCGATACGCGACCAACGTCACGACAACATGAGTAAACAAACAACGTCACTGGATGGGTTTTGACGTCGCCCCGCCAATAGGCGTGGCCTCCAGATCACGTGACTTAATGTTTTTCATTGGGAAATGAAGAACACCAAGAAAGATACTTTCATCTAGGGCGATTGCAATAAAAATGTAAATATTCATATATGTAAGCCATTTCGGCTTTGTTGGGTGGTTATATTTGAAGCACGGTTTGGATTTCATGGCATCGTAATGTTGGGAACAAGTCCCATAAAATGGAAGCAACGTCCCGACATGACCATATCTGTTGTCTGAGGCGTTTAGTAATTCAAACTAAAAAAGACCATGTCACTTGGTGCCAGTGTAGGGTTCGGACCCTTGATAAGTTCAAGGCAACAAAATTGTCTACTCGTCGTATTATTGATATCTCAGTTGAATATGTTAAACTTTTATTTAAGTTCTTCAAATATTTTAACACAGATACAAATAGAATAATATGCAAAATAGCCATCCATTGGAAGGTTATTGCATAAATAAGTAACAAATGTAAACTGAATTTATCCTTGAAAAGGTAACCGGTAATAATTAAAAGTCAAAATGACAATTACTGTTAATAAAAACGAAATAAATGGATTCATAAATACATATAAATAACAGAACTTATGAAATAAATTAAATAAGTAAAAATGCATTTCATAAAGAAAGAAAGAAAGAAAGAAAGAAAGAAAAAGAAGGAAAGAAAGAATCACAAAAAGACTTACCGACAAGGACAAAAAGTCCAAGGGCGACAATTGCTACTTTCATTATGATTGTTGGTATGTGCTCACAACTACAGTTGATCTGCCAACAGTTCGTGGCAGTGAGGTTTATATAGCATTCGGTCATCTAAGATGACCATGACATTTGCGCTTTCCTGAGTTTAAACCAACAATGATGGTTTCCGACAAAGTCTTACACAAACCATGCTGTACAGATATTGAAGCAGGCTAGAAGCTTGAAATTTTAGATTAAAAAGGAAGAGACTATCCATGCGGCGGATACAAAGGTGCTAATCAGCTGTACAGTAACTCTGCGGCTGATTTGCGCCTTTGTTTTCGCCAGTGCATGTTACTGATTTTCTAATGCGGCGGTTCATTTTGGAACCTCGCTAGCCACATCATGAGAAAACATCCTTATTAGATCCGGTTTACCAATGCGAAAGTATGACACAACAGCGTTTCAAAATATGGCATGTGGTAAACATTTTGAATTTCGAAGTCAAACTTGTTTACTACGTCTTTGCATTTTGTACGTCATCAGCGCAAGAGCTTACAAAACAGCACAATTGCACATGTAGGTGACAGACTTTCTTGGTCTCATATTCGTTTCGTGAGTGGACTCTTCATGGGGCCATCATAATACTCTGTAACAACATCACAATTTATTGAGATAAAGTGCAAGGCGTATAATCCCATTATGTAAACATGTCGTGGCAAAGGTCACTTTGGTTCCGCGTTCCGTTAACTTAACAGGTAAACGGGACAAAGTTGGTCACGGGGAGGTGACAATCAACAGTGCAAGGATTATAGTCATGGTCACATCTATCTAAGCCAAAACATTGTAGGAAAATTCATGACAAGTTTCAAAACCAGCCATCTAATTAAAAACGAGGAAAATAATTTAGTATAGAGCTTGCTTGTTTGCTTCGTCTGTCCGTTTGCAAACTGATTTACGATTTACGCCATTTTTGGTAGATGCTAGACGGATGGCTGCCGTTTACATTACGAAAACTTGCCCTTGCAATACACATCTAGATTTTTTGAGCTTAAAAAATTGAAATTTTTTAGCAGAAAAATTTGGATATTTTTCTTATTTTTGCTCAAACCATACATTGTGGGTACTCGTTAGAACCGCCTCAGCGAGGCGGTTCTAACGTGTACCCACAATCTATGTTTGAGCAAAAAATAAGAAAATATATATAAAAAAAAGATCCAGTTAAATTTTCTATTTTTACAGCTGAAAAAAATCTCTATATATTGCATGGACATGTGTTCGTAATGGGAGAAGCGCTAATCAAAGCGTGTTGCAACATTTTTGCATTAGTCAATGTCGAATGGGCAAAAAAAAAAAAAAAAAAATCGTAACGATTTATGACGACCTACCTTAAATCAAATTTTAGAGTATATGCAACAATTTAAACTAGTTCGTCGCCCTGAGACCCGCGTCTGGGCTGAAATATGACGTCATCAAAATGGCGACCAACGCGCTCCTAATATGCTTTTTAAATAACCATTTTCATACTACGATTGTCAGATAAAATTTGATTTCCAGCTTCTTAGATGGATGAATTTTACCAATTGTATTTATAAAAGCTATTTTAGCACGGAAGTATCTCTCACAAGGAGCATAGCACTGAAAATATTAGCCACCACACGACAAAATCTGCATACAAAGTGTCAATGCATCTATAGTACACCGGGTGAGCTAATTTGGCCTACCTTGCATCCCCGAAGACAATTTTTCATGGGTGCCAAATCATTTATTGGGACCCCAGAAATGCAAAGACTATGTCCCCAAAGATAAAGTCGATTGCACTATGGAAAATGCACGGTTTCCTTGGCAACCGTTAAGGTGATTCTTGATGATGAGAGTGTACATAAAAAAATGATTGTTACTACAGACAGAGCTTTACTTTCAACAGACAACGCCGAAAAGGTTCAGTCAGACGCTATCATTAATGAGCCGCATCGTGAGAAAACCGGATTTTTGCCTATGCGAAAACAAAGGCGCAGACTGCTGAAGCTGATCAGCGCCTTTGTTTTCGCTACACGAATAGTACAATTTCTCTTCTTCTTAAAACAGAAATTTCAAACTGTACAGGCCGGTTTGTGTCAGACCTGGTCGAAAACCCCGAAGACCGGTTTTCTGGTGGTCAATTTTTTTCTTTTGTCTTGTGCCTTGTTTTTTTTTTTTTTTCGCAAGTGGAACTTAGGTGGCGATTTACAAAACATCATATTTTTGGATTGCCTGTAGTTCTATCAAAGTAACTCGTAATGAACACAGGAAGTATTTGAGCCGCCTCATGGGAAAACCAACAATCTGCATAGGCGAAAACAAAGACGCAGATACCGCGAAGCTGATCAGCGCATTTGTTTTCGCAACTCGGATAGTACAATTCCTCTTCTACTTAAATCCCAAATTTCAAGCTTCTAGCTCTTTTCTGTGACTGTGCAGCCTGATTTGTGTCAGACCTGTTCGGAAACCACATTGATGGTTTTCCCACGAGGTGGCTCATTTGTTCCGTCTCACTAAACCGCAGATAATGTGTGCAGTTACTGCATAGCTGATAGCTGATCAGCGCCCTTGTTTTTTGCTACACGGATAATTCAAGTCCTTTTCTTAAATTTCAAGCTTCTAGCATGATTCTGCGCTTGTACAGCTTGGTTTGTGTCGGACCTGGTTGGAAATCCCCGAAAGACGGTATTTTTCTCGCGTTTCGGCTCAAATGAATATGGGCCCCCGCCCACTGGGGCCTAGGAGCTGTTTGTGTCTGCAGGCAAAGCTTCTATTCTACTGACCGATCATCTGATCACTGGTTAAACGCTCATGTCAGGAAAAGTGGTTAAGTCAAACCATCCTGTATGTAGCTTAGTTGGGTGGTTATATTTATGAAGTGTTAAATAAAAGTCCCATAAAATAGAGGCAACATCCCGATATAACCATTGCTGTTAACTGGGACGTAAAGCGCCAATTCAAACAAACAAATCAAATGATTACCGGGAGTTAAGAACTATGTAATAGCATAGATAACATAGCCGTCTATCTGATACAATGCCACGATTGTCCATGACCGACTTGTGTCCATGGCTGTCTTGTCCATTTGACCCTTATTCCGTGTCATCATGTCGTAATAGTTTATGGAATATCAAAGCCGAGCGAAAAGGAATGGAAGCTTAAATTGCAATACTTTTTAAGGACGTATGCCGCATTATGCATTGACTATGTTTTCGACCTGACTGTAATGCTTTTCATAATGCAAACTCCATCCTTCAATGCCAATGTCCTATTTTTGTTAAAATCGCTTAAAAAGATCTTAAGCTGTGTGTTTGTCAGAACGAACACCGCAAATTGTTTTATGACATGCAACGGCCCACATGGCAACATATATATAGCGTCCAACCATGGCATGTTCCACAGTTGATCCACTCTACTGACATTATCACAATGAAGGTTGTTCTTGCTCTCGCACTTCTTGTTGGTATGTAGTGTTTATTTTTGTCACCTTGCCGGGTTTACCTCTGGCATTTGTTGATCCCGCTGTTTCAAATATGTGTTGTTTATTTTCTTTCTTCATGGGCATTGCTTTTTTCACCCTCTCGGTTTACACCTGGCATAAATGCATGTTTGATCGCACTGTTTCAAATGGGTATTGTTCGATTTTTTTCAACCTGTCGGTTCACCACTGGCAATGATACATGTTTGGTTGCATTGTATCAAACCGCTACTGTTTAGTTTCTTTCACCCTGACGGTTTACTTATGGCATTGATATGCATCGTCCAAACCCACTGTTTTAAATAGGTATTGATCGAGTAGCTTATGAGACTAATGTGCTCTTGGTATTGATTGATTTCTTACATTCTGCCGGTCTAACGCTGGCACAGATGCACACTTTCGAATACCTTGTATACCAGACCCTTGGAAATTTCTAACTTTGCCTTACTATATATTTTAAATAACCCTCGTAATTTTCAGTGACCGTGACTGCTGAGCACTGCAGAGACAGACGGGATTATGATCGTGTCATTTGTCTCAATTTTTAATTGATCATTGCTTGCTTATTGAAATATTCGATACCATCTAATTATGTCCCCCCTCCGAAGGAGTTGGGGGACATATTGTTTTTGGTGTGGATCCCGTCGGCGTCGGCGTCAGCGTCGGCGGCGTAGCTTTTTGTCTGCACAATATCTCCTGAACCACTGGATGGATTTAGACCAAACTGGCACAGAAACTTCATAGGGACAGCCGAATAGAGTGATTAGATTTCGGTGACCTTGACCTAATTTTCAAGGTCACAAAGGTCAATTAACTGTTTGAAAATCCAGGTGTCTCCATTCGTTTCCGCTCTCTAACTTGAGTAGTTTTTGACCGATTTTCTTCAAACTTTGTATATGAGTTGATACCTGCAAGGAGTGGTTTGGGATTGTAGATGGGTAAATTTCGTCAAACGACCTTAGAGTTATGGCCCTTGATTGAGGTTAAAAATTGCATTTTGTTCGTTTCCGCTCTCTAACTTGAGTAGATTTTGACCGATTTTCTTCAAACTTTGCATATGAGTTGATACCAGCAAGGAGTGGTTTGGGATTGTAGATGGGTAAATTTCGTCAAATGACCTTAGAGTTATGGCCCTTGATTGAGGTTAAAAATTGCATTTTTTCGTTTCCGCTCTCTAACTTGAGTAGTTTTTGACCGATTTTCTTCAAACTTTGCATATGAGTTGATACCGACAAGGAGTGGTTTGGGATTGTAGATGGGTTAAGTTTGTCAAATGACCTCAGAGTTATGGCCCTTGATTGATGTTAAAAATTGCATTTTGTTCGTTTCCGCTCTCTAACTTGAGTAGTTTTTGACCGATTTTCTTCAAACTTTGCATATGAGTTGATACCAGCAAGGAGTGGTTTGGGATTGTAGATGGGTAAATTTCGTCAAATGACCTTAGAGTAATGGCCCTTGATTGAGGTTAAAAATTGCATTTTGTTCGTTTCCGCTCTCCAACTTGAGTAGTTTTTGGCCGATTTTCTTCAAACTTTGCATATGAGTTTATACCGACAAGGAGTGGTTTGGGATTGTAGATGGGTAAATTTCGTCAAATGACCTTAGAGTTATGGCCCTTGATTGAGGTTAAAAATTGCATTTTGTTCGTTTCCGCTCTCTAACTTGAGTAGTTTTTGACCGATTTTCTTCAAACTTTGCATATGAGTTGATAGCGACAAGGAGTGGTTTGGGATTGTAGATGGGTTAAGTTTGTCAAATGACCTCAGAGTTATGGCCCTTGATTGATGTTAAAAATTGCATTTTGTTCGTTTCCGCTCTCTAACTTGAGTAGTTTTTGACCGATTTTCTTCAAACTTTGCATATGAGTTGATACCAGCAAGAAGTGGTTTGGGATTGTAGATGGGTAAATTTCGTCAAATGACCTTAGAGTAATGGCCCTTGATTGAGGTTAAAAATTGCATTTTGTTCGTTTCCGCTCTCTAACTTGAGTAGTTTTTGACCGATTTTCTTCAAACTTTGCATATGAGTTTATACCGACAAGGAGTGGTTTGGGATTGTAGATGGGTAAATATCGTCAAATGACCTTAGAGTTATGGCCCTTGATTGAGGTTAAAAATTGCATTTTGTTCGTTTCCGCTCTCTAACTTTAGTAGTTTTTGACCGATTTTCTTCAAACTTTGCATATGAGTTGATACCGACAAGGAGTGGTTTGGGATTGTAGATGGGTAAAGTTCGTCAAACGACCTCAGAGTTATGGCCCTTGATTGATGTTAAAAATTGCATTTTGTTCGTTTCCGCTCTCTAACTTGAGTAGTTTTTGACCGATTTTCTTCAAACTTTGCATATGAATTGATACCGGCAAGGAGTGGTTTGGGATTGTAGATGGGTAAATTTCGTCAAATGACCTTAGAGTTATGGCCCTTGATTGAGGTTAAAAATTGCATTTTGTTCGTTTCCGCTCTCTAACTTGAGTATTTTTTACCGATTTTCTTAAAACTTTGCATATTACTTGATACCGGCAAGGATTGGTTTGGGATTGTAGATGGGTAAATTCCGTGAAACTTCAAACTTTATAAATATGGAAAGCTGAAACATGTGATATTTTAAAATGTCTGTTGGTATATATTGGTTTTAATTTAAAATGTCTGTTGGTATATATTTTTCAGGGTTATATGTAAAAATTTACAAAATTAAAAGTGGGTTGGGGCAGAGAGGGGGGACATATGTTTTCCTCTGAAAACTCTTTCTAGTTTCTGATTTGTTTTTGTCCTTGATGATTCATTGACTAGTTGAGATTCGCCACGAGGGCCGAACAACTAACTTAATGTTGTGAATCACTGCAGAAGATGAGGGTAAGGTTAGGCGCCTGTAAAACCGGTTTAAGCACCCCTCCAGTAATTTTATATTACTGATCGTTACAAGGCGATGCTTCTGTTGTGGTTCCATTTGTTTTACGTTTTGAACCTTATGTACGTTTTCATATTTTTATTTAAGTTCGAGTAACTGAGTGGCCGCCTATTGGGAAATAGGTGCTCACTCGGCTTACGATATGTTTTCCAAGTGTAAGTGCCTAATTGCCTGCTTGTTTCTTTTTTGTCTTTTCACTCGATCTTGTATATGTACTTCAGTACTGTTGTGTTTCTGAATATTTTAATAACCCTCGTATATTTCAGTGGCCGTGACTGCCGAGCACTGCAGAGACAGCAGAGACTATGACTCCAACAACTGCCTTACTATAAATAACCCTCGTATATTTCAGTGGCCGTGACTGCCGAGCACTGCAGAGATTGTGACTCCAACAACTGCCTTACTATAAATAACCCTCGTATATTTCAGTGGCCGTGACTGCCGAGCACTGCAGAGACAGCAGAGATTGTGACTCCAACAACTGCCTTACTATAAATAACCCTCGTATATTTCAGTGGCCGTGACAGACGAGCACTGCAGAGACAGCAGAGACTGTGACTCCAACAACTGCCTAACTATAAATAACCCTCGTATATTTCAGTGGCCGTGACTGCCGAGCACTGCAGAGACAGCAGAGACTGTGACTCCAACAACTGCCTTACTATAAATAACCCTCGTATATTTCAGTGGCCGTGACTGCCGAGCACTGCAGAGATTGTGACTCCAACAACTGCCTTACTATAAATAACCCTCGTATATTTCAGTGGCCGTGACTGCCGAGCATTGCAAACACAGCAGAGACTGTGACTCTAAGAACTGCCTTACTATAAATAACCCTCGTATATTTCAGTGGCCGTGACTGCCGAGCACTGCAGACACAGCATAGACTGTGACTCCAACAACTGCCTTACTATAAATAACCCTCGTATATTTCAGTGGCCGTGACTGCCGAGCACTGCAGAGACAGCAGAGACTGTGACTCTAACAACTGCCTTACTATAAATAACCCTCGTATATTTCAGTGGCCGTGACTGCCGAGCATTGCAGAGACAGCAGAGACTGTGACTCCAACAACTGCCTTACTATAAATAACCCTCGTATATTTCAGTGGCCGTGACTGCCGAGCACTGCAGAGACAGCAGAGACTGTGACTCTAACAACTGCCTAACTATAAATAACCCTCGTATATTTCAGTGGCCGTGACTACCGAGCACTGCAGAGACAGCAGAGACTGTGACTCCAACAACTGCCTTACTTTAAATAACCCTCGTATATTTCAGTGGCCGTGACTGCCGAGCACTGCAGAGACAGCAGAGACTGTGACTCCAGCAACTGCCTTATTATAAATAACCCTCGTATATTTCAGTGGCCGTGACTGCCGAGCACTGCCGAGCACTGCAGAGATTGTGACTCCAACAACTGCCTTACTATAAATAACCCTCGTATATTTCTCTGGCCGTGACTGCCAAGGACTGCAGAGACAGCAGAGACTGTGACTCCAACAACTGCCTTACTATAAAGAACCCTCGTATATGTCAGTGGCCGTGACTGCCGAGCATTGCAGAGACAGCAGAGACTGTGACTCTAACAACTGCCTTACTATAAATAACCCTCGTATATTTCAGTGCCCTTGACTGCCGAGCACTGCAGAGACAGCAGAGACTGTGACTCTAACAACTGCCTTACAATAAATAACCCTCGTATATTTCAGTGGCCGTGACTGCCAAGCACTGCAGAGACAGCAGAGACTGTGACTCCAACAACTGCCTTACTATAAATAACCCTCGTATATTTCAGTGGCCGTGACTGCCGAGCACTGCAGAGACAGCATAGACTGTGACTCCAACAACTGCCTTACTATAAATAACCCTCGTATATTTCAGTGGCCGTGACTGCCGAGCATTGCAGAGACAGCAGAGACTGTGACTCTAACAACTGCCTTACTATAAATAACCCTCGTATATTTCAGTGGCCGTGACTGCCGAGCACTGCAGAGACAGCAGAGACTGTGACTCCAACAACTGCCTTACTATAAATAACCCTCGTATATTTCAGTGGCCGTGACTGCCGAGCATTGCAGAGACAGCAGAGACTGTGACTCTAACAACTGCCTTACTATAAATAACCCTCGTATATTTCAGTGGCCGTGACTGCCGAGCACTGCAGAGACAGCAGAGACTGTGACTCCAACAACTGCCTTACTATAAATAACCCTCGTATATTTCAGTGGCCGTGACTGCCGAGCATTGCAGAGACAGCAGAGACTGTGACTCTAACAACTGCGCAACCGGAACTACCGCCACCTGTACTGACAGACACGTCTGTACATGTGACGCCCCAGGATCCATGACAACCATGGCAACCAGTAAGATCTTAGGCTTATATCACTAAGACACCAGACATTCCCCATAAACTTTTCGATCATAACTAAAGACGTGAGTAAACACTATACAATATACATTACATTCCCAGACATTTCCCTAGATCATCACGAAAACATTTCCGTGACATGTATACCACTTCAAACCCCACTCTTATATAGCAAAACTGGGGTATGGAGGGGGTATACCTATTTTTCTTATTTTTGCTCCAAAACATAGATTGTGGGTACTCGTTAGAACCGCTTCGCCGAGGCGGTTCTAACTTGTACCCACAATCTATGTTTTGAGCAAACATAAGAAAAATATCAAAAAATTTCAGCTGAAATTTTCAATTTTTACAGGTGAAAAAAATCTCTGTATATTGCATGGGCAAGTTTTCGTAATGTGACTGTTGCTCGCGCTCACTAACCCAGTACTGTGCTTGTCATTTGACACCCCTGAGGCACCAAACTTACCCCATGAATTATTCGACCATAACAGGAGAATGCACATATTGGAATAACATGTCGATAAAATGTGATACTCCACTTTCATACATGTACAGTAAAACTGGGGTGTACAGGGGTATGTTTTTTTATTCTAATTTCTTTATTCAAAACCTAGATTGTAAGTATTCGTTGGAATCACCCCACCGAGGCGGTTCCAACGTGTATTAATATTTTGATCTCAAAATAAGAAAGTATCTTTTTCTCAATGGAACATTATCGTTCTTCACAGATGAAGCATAACTCTATATTACATGGGTCTGTTTTCATTATCTTTACACCATACATTACAGCCTCCTGCATTACCCGTGATGACTGCGTTCATGATATGACAAACTGTCAGCACGGTGGGGCTCCATGACAGCGTCGAAAGCATACCCATGCAATATATATATATACACATGGAAATAAGTTAGGGAACACCTGTAATAATGTGACCACCAACTTTTGACTGTGAATATCTTTCTTTGTAAAAATTATGAAAAATGTTTTGATAAGTTGTCAAAATCTGTAGTATCCAAAGTTGCTTCTATGTGAAAATGATTAGCATCAAACAAAAACTGCGGCGGAGAACGGCCATCTTTTATTCAGAAAATGTTTGCTCAATTTAAGAAACGCACTGCTAGTCTTTGCGATAACATCATTATTTGTACTAACATTGTCGTAATTTTTCGTAAGCATAAAGCTGAGACATTGCTTGTTGAACTTTGATCACAAATTCTTTATTTTTGACCGACTGTCGGCGGTAGGTCCATAGTTTTCCGGGGGTAGGTTTCATTATCACGTTTTGGTCTTTGGGTATACATTTTGCAGGTTGTAAATGTTAGGCCAGATATTCGATATGACCCTTTAGGAATCTTAACATGCACGTTCTGGTTATAGTGTCCTAGCGGAATTATTCTTTTACGGCTTTATTTTAAAAATTTCCAAGAATTTTGCTTTCCATAGAAATCAATGCAAACTGAAGATTTTTATGATTTAGTTGGTTTTGAGATTAAGCATGAAGTTTTAGGTCCGAAGTCGTGTATTCATTCAGAACGATCAGATTCAACATTTTATTCCTGTTTTGCTGTCAAAAATTGAGTTTTGCGGAGTGCAGAAGCAAAAAGGCAAACTTGTATTCAATAAAAGTGAAGTTTTTCACATATGGCATATTGTATCCTCCGTAGCACAAAGACAAAATGTTGTGAATTTCCATAAATTGGTCTGTAGCTAGGCCAAAGTATGAAATATATGTGATAAAAATTTCAGTATCTCCAGAAGAAAGGAAAATGGATTTTTTCAAACTTTTCACAGGGGCTAAAAGTGTTCCCTAACTTATTCCTATGTTTATTAATTAACTACATTAATATTAGTATTTGTATGACCAAATCAGCCCACATCATACGGATGACAAACTGGGCCAATACGAGAATAACTGGGCCAATACGAGAAAAACAAGGCCAATACAGAAAAACAAGGCCAATATGAAAATGACGTCATTCGACGTTCTTTTTCAAAAGAAAATGGCAGCCATGTTTTCCTCCGTTTCGCCGCTTCAAAACTGCAGTTGTATTTATAACATAAAACTTACACTGCAGTTGCATTTATAGAAGTAGAAATAATCGTCAACAGTTATCGCTAATAAAAAGGAAAAAACGGAATTCAGACGACAAGCTTGGTTTATTTTGTATCTAGATCTAGTCAATCTGAAAATACAAGGTTTGTAGGCATTTTACTCCGGCTCACCAAGTCTCAAAGGCGTTTGTTGACTTTGTTTTATCTTATGAAATGTTATTTATTTATTTATTTATTTATTTATTTATTTATTTATTTAATTATTACTTTAGGCTAGCTAAATAGTTAAAATACATTATGTTATTATGTTCATTGGCCTTCTTCCTCTTCAAGTGTTGACTCGCTATCACGAATTTCGCAGTGTTTCGATGAGACTGGATCATACAGTGGCCTGCATTCGAGATTTTATCAGAAAATTCTCTGTAGTTTATACGTGCATCCTTTAGGTTGCACGTTATACGTTGTACTTAGGCTCCAAGAAAGTGTCTGTCAAAAGGATAAGGAAAAGAACCGAAGGACTCGGACTGATTCATTAAATGGCCGCGCCCTGTATAATTGGGTGCAACCCTGTCGCGGCATATTGAAAATATATGCGGAGTACTTTGCTTTCTTCCCACTCATCGTATGTCTAAATTCCCATAATCCATTACGTGCAAAGTGTGGTTTAGATCACGAGACTGCGTCGCGCACGGACCGCGGAAACACCCTCGCGCATGCTCCCAATCGTCCAATCAAAGATGATCTTTTGAATGAACTCGCCAGAAAAGCAGGCTAATCTTTCGACTGCGCAATGCGCATTGGCATGCTCCGCCCACTGACAGAGGTCGTCCGTCAGCTGTTTACCGCCGCCATTTTTGAAGCTTTAAAAGCCACAGACAGAGCAATTTTTCAGGTGTTTATTTGATAACTAAACGGACTTGGCACTCAAAACGATTTGTCATAGGTAACGTGACAGAGGGGGTCGCGCGTTAGCGCGACACCCGACCTGAGCATCACGACCAGCGTAATCTTTAGTCTTGCCAACAAAACCCGATTTGTCTGTATTCACCAAATCCACATTAATTTGCTGGTTCCCAGTTTTCCAATAATCAATATTGGAAATCCAGGTAACCAGTAAAACCACCCCAGTTAGCCATTGGTCAAAATTGGACACACCTTCAAATATTGACCAATGACTAACTGGGGTGGTTTTACTGGTTACCTGGTTTTCCAATATTGATTATTTGTAAGCTGGAAACCAGTAATTAATGTAGATATGGTCAATACAGTTGAGTCTCCTGGAGTTGCGCGGCACATGGACTTGCGCATGTCATATTTTAGTGTCTCGGAACTAATGCATGAAAGTTTACAGTCGTTTGTTAGTAACATTTTATCAATTAACATCATTATAGAAGCCAAAGATGCAAAATATCATAGATTGAGCATCCATGAACAGAACAGACGGTGAAAGTTTAAGTAAAGCATACATGTCAGTCATTTTGTTTACCTAGTGTATTGCATTGTCCTAATTATCTATTCATTAGGCTGCTGTAATCCATATTTTTCTTACCAATCAGCTAGAAACAAGACTAGCTTCAACAATTGACCCGGTCGGTAATCTACTCTTTAGTGAGAAAAAATCAATATTGGTTACCGGAACTGTACCTTTCCCGCCTCTTCGCTCATTTGGTCGAGGGTACAACTCAGTCAATATCGTTGTGATTTAATCATTTTTAGACGCTTATAAAATCATAATTTGTTTGAAATATAACAGGGTTCATACCTTGAGTTGAAGAAATAATGAAAATCTAAAAATACATGCAAAGCTTTTATCAATATTTTTATTTTAGTTTCATATTTTCTGCTTTTAATTCAGTATGGTTACAGCGATAAACACCGAGTAATTCACCTCGTACGAATGACCTATGGCGTCGCGCCGACCGAATGAATTATCTATTCAAATACAAAATTTCTTATGGAAAGCCCTCTGCTAATGTCAAATAAATGAAGTGCGCAACTCCATGTGACCTTTGATGTCAGGGATAAACATGGGGGTACCTTTACTTACGTTGGAATTCCAAGAAATCGTTTGAATATTTTCACGATTTCATTTGGTAATTGTATGCATCAGATTTTCATGCAAATAGAGGATTATTTATTTCATCGAGACTGAGACTCTTTTCATGTCTAAACGGTCAAACAATGCTTAGGTGCGCAACTCCAGGGGACAGCATCGTAATACTCATACAACAAGGACCTTTGGCTACAGTTTTAGATGTTGGCTATGGTCAATTAAAGCGGACACGTGTGGCGTCTTGTTTATGTAATAATCATTTTTTTTTTTTTGTTTTCCTGTTACATCAATCAATTTCTGATTATTCTTGGGAGGTGTACATTGTACACTCCGGTGTGTTTTGCAGGATGAGCCTACATGCATGAGGATAGAACCTGTGTAGGGATCTTTAACCCGCACAGGGGATGACTGTCCCTGCACAGGGGGCCTCCAGTTAACGTCTCGATCCGAAGGACGGCGCACTGTATCATGTCATTCCTGCAAATGACACGAAGGGAAGCAAGTTCGGACCAACAAATTTTCCTCGCCGCCGGCGGGGATCGAACCCGGGACCTCTAGCACAAGAAACACTCTGCATGATGAAATTGCCCTCTCTTTCCTTCTTTCTATATATACTGCAGCACCCTCTCGCGAGGATTGTTTCATTTCATTATAGACTTGTTTCTTTCTTTTCTTTCTTCAGATACTTAGTCAATAAATTTCTGATCATCACCTCAGAATATTGAATTGCATAACATAAGATAAAACTTTCTAGCAGACAGCTAAATATTGCATTGATTTCGCTGAGTACAAGCTATTCCCATCTCATAAACTTGTGCATTGCAGTCCGATATAAAGAATGTCAATGGAATGACAGAAGAACAAAAAATGAAGTATAATCTGTTAATCGCATTGTCGCCCTTGGCTCTGCGTGCGCAGATGTCAATTATAGACCGACTTCGATCGGAGACTATAGACTTTATGCTTCGATACACATCAATTTGTCTGATGTCATTTCCCTGATATCATAGTTCTGAATGGTTTCGCCGGACCATGTATGACCAGGGACTGTTAACCTGGCAGTTCCCTGGTATGACCAACAGTGTTGAAAATATTTCCTGGTCCTTTATAATAATTATAATACATTTGATTAATCGAAAAACGATGATCCGGGGGGGGGGGGGGATTTTGTTACTTTTTCTTATTTCTTTGATGCATTTTCTCATGTTTTTCAATCCTCTGAAATATTCAATATTCTCTCTTCTTTATTTTGAAATTTAACAAATACAAGACGGTTGACCATGGGCGCCGCCATATTAGCTTCCATATATACCAACCAAACATTGTTCGACCTTCCGGAACTAGTCTATGGTCTGAAATCGAAGTCCCTCATTCTGTCAGCTAAATAATAATTTGAGGGGTTGAGAACTTTTCCATACGCTATATTAACATTGGTAATCTTTAACCAATAGATCTAGCCCTACTGTTCTCTTCTAGATGTTGGTTTTGGTCAATTAAAGTGGCCGCATGCAGACTTATAAGGGGGGAGGGCATCTTCTCAAGTCAATGTTATAGTTGAGTATATCAATATATTCCACCTTAATTTCTGCTGTATATACCCTGCATACTCTTTCTTTCATTTCAAAACTGATTGCATAACGTAAGACAAAACTATCAGATATTTAAAGCTAGTATCTCACTGGCATGCGAATTTCTGGCGACTGTTTTGCGAATTTTGTCGCGGACTTTCACACAACATTCATAGTGTTGCACGAGTGTCACAAGTATTTCATGTGTCGCGAACTGGTCACGAAATTTTTAAACTTGTTTAAAAATTTTATGCGATTTTTTTTCACCAAAATATTTTGCAAGACTGTCACGCTACTCATGGGACATTCGTGGGAGTGTCGCGAACTTGTCGCCGCAAAACTTTGGCAAATTTACAATGCAAAATTTTTGCGACGCTCGTATGAATGTCGTGCGAGTGTGGTATGAAGTTCGCGCAACAGTCTTGAGGAAAAAAATGCGCGAACACCTCGCAACTATCTGGCAAGAAAATAAAACTAAGCAACATTCATTCCAATGTCACGCAACTGTTATACGAATGAAAATGAAAATAAGCTACATTCATGGGAAAGTCGGGAGACACTCTCATGAATGTCTCGTGACTGTCGTGCGACAGTCGCGAGATATATTTTCAAAATTAGATTGAAACTCCCGAATTTGTTTCATAAACGTGCATTCAGTGAGACTGCAACGTGAATGTTGTGTTTGTATCTTTAAATTATGTCGAAAAATAGTGGCAAACTATTCACGAACTAGTCTCAAGTTGTCACATTCCAGTGAGATAGGGGCTTAAGCAGATATATCTTTTTTCACAGTTTACCGAGTCGATCAATTTCTGACCATTACCTCAGGAGCTGTGGAGTACCAGTTGTTTGACTGCTGGATGCTGATCACTCTTGGATCAGCTCTAGCAGTGAATTGTTGAGTAATAATTTACTGTTTGGAGATCAGAAAAGAGGATCAAATCACGAGCGCATTTTCTTACAACTGACCAAAAAACTGAATAATTACTCAACAATTCACATGTACTTAAGCTGATCTATTACGATTCTGCACAATATTATAACACGTGTAATATAGGTGAGGTGTGTTAGAATTATCATGTGATGTTGTTATTTTCCAGTGTAAGATTCTCTATTTGTTTTTCTATTTTGTAGTGATTCACAGAGGTTAAAAGTACTGTAGTTAGACTGGTGAAACAGTTACAGAGTAATTTGGGTAAGTTTTGTTTACTATCCTTTTAACCTTGGAATGAAACATTGAAACATAGCCATCATTATGAAAACTTTACCATGGATACAATATACATCTCTAGATTCTTTTCAGCCGTAAAAATTGAAAATTTCATTGGAGAAATATTGATATTTTTTCTCAAAACATAGGTTGTGGGTACATGTTAGAACCGCCTTGGCTAGGCATTTCTAACACCCACAATCTATGTTTTGTATCAAAAATAAGAAAAATAGGTATACCGCCTGCAAACTCCAGTTTCTCTATATATAGAAGTGGGGTTTATGGGGGTATACATATCATTGATATGTTATTTCTGATGTTATGCAAGATAAATAATTTAAGTTTTTCAGTGGTAGTAATGTTACATTGATCACGAAGCATTACTCCCACCCCAGCATCTTGCATTAATTTAATAAATTTTATAGGGAGTACAATCATGACAATGGCATTACGAAAACTTGCCCATGATGCAATATACAGATTTTTTGAGCTTTAAAAATTGAACATTTTCAGCTGAAAAATTGATATTTTTCCTATTATTGCTCAAAACTTAGATTATGGGTACACATTAGAATCGCCTCGGCGAGGCGTTTCTAACGAGTACCCACAATCTATGATTTGAAGCAAAAATAAGAAAAAATAGGTATACCCCTGCATACCCCAGTTTTGCTATTTATGAAAGTGGGGTTCAAGGGGGTATACGTTACACGGACATGTTTTCGTGATGGCGTAGGGGTAGAGTGTGGAACTCCGAATAGAGAGGTCCTGGTTTCAATCCCCACATGCGTCACCTTGTTGTGTCCTTGAGCAAGACACATTAACTCCCTACAGTACTGGTTAAACCCAGGAAGAGTTGGGTCCATCCTGACATGACTGAAAAATTGTACGCCTCTAAACAAAGCAACAATAAGTTTCATACGGATATATATGGAAATAACCATGAGTGTAATATTCATATTTTCTTTGAAAATTTACATTGTTTTTACATACGTCATCAATTACGTCTCATATTCCCATAAAAGTGATAATTCATGTCATGTGTGTTCATAACACTTTTTATGACAGGAAATTATCCACTAGCATGTGTGAGACAAGCCAAGTTCTGCTTGCCGGTGTGCCAGGTGTTTTTTCTTGGGGTTCTCTTGTTTCTGCCCACATAAAGTACTGATTGGTCATAGATCTAGGGTACACGCTAGAACCGCCAAATATAAGGAAAAATAGATATACGGTCCAAGATGTAACAGCGGTTTTATAAGCTGTAACAATTTAAAATTTCAGTTCACACCTTTTGATAAAACGAAAATCTTTGATATTTATATTTTTGTTTTAGCGATGCCACTGTTGCTGAAACGGGTGCTGAAACCGCCACATCCCAATTTGTGCCGACAGTATCCGATTTTGAGATCCGTCAGCTCATAGAGAACCATAAGAACAGAAACACAAAGAAAAACACAAACTGGGCTGCAGGGGTCTTTTCCTCTTGGAGAAATGCTGCTGGACCTGAATTCGTGCCGGAAATACAGTTAATGACACTGGAGCAGATGAACCATTATTTGAGCAAATTTGTGGTGGAAGCGCGGAAGAAAGAAGTCGAACCCTATCGCCCATGGAAAGTATGTCGAGTTCAGTAGACAAAGCTCCAAAACGTACAAAGGGGGCTAAAAGGACTTGGAACTCTCTAACAAACGGATAAGACATTACAGCCTAAATGGTATGTATCTTTTTGTTATATTTTGTCATTGAATGTCATGCCTACATGGCTCGTATTTCAGAAACTGCGTTTGTAAATTCACCCTTTTGTGGAGCACCTGAAGGAAAATTTGTCATTCTGTCACGTTCAAAAAGTTGTCACATAAATAGAATGAAACCTGTATTGAAATAAAAAAAAAATCCAAGAATTTCCCGTGGAGAAAATAAATTTGAGAAAATGTTAGCAAGGAAAGTAATTATTTTGAAAAAAAGATTCTGAAAGATCGTGTTTGGCATGCGCGGATCCAGAAAATTTTCCCAGGGGGGGGGTCCAAATTCCCAGAAGGGGAAAATTTCAACATGGCAAAAACAAATAATCTGGCAATTCCAGTGGGGGGGGGGAGGGGGGCGGACCCCCTGTCCCCCCTCTGGATCCGCCCATGTTTGGACAGTAAATATTATTAAAATAATTTGTGTAAACAAGTGGAACTGATGTCTGAATTTAATTGTACCAAATAGTCCGATTCTTAGCATTTATACGAAAAATTGAAATTGAGATCATTGCAGCTCTGTAAAAAATGAAATCTCATTAGAAAAATTATGATATGTTTATTTTATGTGCTCAAAACATTAATTGTAGGCACACGTGAGAACCGCCTCGCTGAGGCGGTTTAAACGAGTACCCACAATCTATGCTTTGGATAGGGACATCCCTGTAAACTCCTGTTTTACCGTATAAAATAGGGGTTCAAGGGGGTATTTATTTCACGGACATGTCTTCTTGATGGTGTGTTTTTTTTTTTTCAGATGAGAAACCAATTCCAGATCTTTTAAGAAATATTTGGTGGCGTTAAATAGAGACGCTTTCTACAGAAGACCACTATCTGGACTCCCTATACGCTATGGCAATCAAGTCATTGGAGTAAATAAACATAAAAACATGATAAAAAGTAATATGGGCACATGCTGAACTTTCTGGGAATTATACCAATCATAGCGGTAAAAGAACGTGTGTGACACAACTCTACATGGCAGGGGTGGATGAGCAAGAAATAATGCAAAAGACTGGACATATACTGAACAAAACAAGAAACGCAACAATAGACCACCGAAGATTTTCGAGTGTAATGGTTAAACGTTGATAATTTCATGTCTGTTGCTGTCTGATTCCCATTCATGGGATATTAGGGTATATCATGCAAAAACTGATTTTCAATTCGATAAAAATTGAATGAGAATTTTTTTGTCGTCTTAAATAATGCAAATCGGGCAAGATTTGTTCTGCGCATGCGCACACTTTTCAACCTCCAGATCATCAAGAAACAATGTCAGCTGCTTCCTGATTAAAATTCATGAAAAATAAATAAAGTTCCACGACACACAAGCTCGTAATTATAACCATCAAAATCCCTATATGTTTAATTGAAAGGGGGATAATTTCAATTTTATTCATTTTATTTCTTTAACGTGTGAGTCATCTGAGTGGTACATTGTGATTTTGAATGGGGTTTTATAGCGGATTTGAATCGTACCATTATTTTAATGCCCACGCATGCGCACTGTGTGGATAACTACTTTCAGCATGCCCATGGTCGGCATCGAATAACTCTGCAAATACGCATCAAAATGAAACTGTTTCTTGCATTCGGAAGCCTGATATCTAATGCAGAAGTAGAAAATGCAATGATTTCTGATTGTATCATAGTTTGCTCAAAATTTAGTGAAATATAAATGTTGCGTTTCTTTTTTTGTTCAGTATAGATCTGAGAAAAGTGTACAGAAGTATAAGGTTGCTTCAAGTGAAATTCAGAAGCGAGTAGCTGCTATATTAGATCCTCCAAAGGAAAATCTAGTGCCCTATGAAACCTAAGCTGGAACTAGCTGAACACAATTGCTGCACTCCGCCTGAGAAGTCTGATACAGAGTCTGGTAGGGCAGTGCTTGGCGAGAGACGGCCTTATTTCGCCAACTGTAATGTTTATTTGAGATATTAAATATTTGCTGAAGCCCACAGTTGTTGATATAGGCGATTCTTAAATTTATGATATTTTTGATGAAAAATCAAGGCACACAAATTTGATTGGATATAAACAAAATTATCAATTTTGACCAAAAAATCGATGTTTGTTATCATAATTGTTGGTTGATTTTATTTTGGTGACTTTGTTTACCTTTAGACTTTAATGAGGGTGAGACTTTAATGAGGGTTACAAAATGTTGCCTATTTCTGAAACGTAGTGACACTTTTGATTGTATTGAGGGTTGATGAATAAATTGTTTAAATTCATGATTTTAATGAATACCTACAAAGTATGTTCTATTTGCCTTTTTTTAGCTCACCTGAGCTGAAGGCTCACATGGTGAGCTTATAGGATAGCCATGCTCTGGCGTCCGTCCGTCACCTGTCGTCGTCCGTCCGTCCACAATTTCAAAGATCTTCTACTCTGAAACCACTTGGCCAGTCAAAGCCAAATTTTACATGAAGCATCTATAGGAAGGGGGAACCAATGTGTATATAAGAAATCCAGGTCACATGACCAAGATGGCCACTACGCCCATATATAGTAAAAACCCTTCAAAAATCTTCTCCAGAACCGGTGGACCGATTTCAAAGAAACTTGGCATGAAGCATTGATGGCCTTGACCTATTTTACGGCAAGGTCAACATAGGTCGCCAATGCATTTGAATGAGGAAAACTTTTAAAATGTCATTTAAAGTGAAAGTCATCATCTCTCTCACGTGACAGCATGGCTGCGGCCACGGAAAAATCTTTGATTTTTCCAGCTATTTTGAATAATATATATATATATATACATATCTTTGTTACATGCTGTCATCTTGTAATTGTCTCTTTTGTAACTTTGATGATTTAAGGAAATGAACTTCATAAGCCATAGGCTTTCGTTCGGATCCTAATTTATACTGTATGTATTTATATGTGTTGCTTATTTGCTTGAGTTCAAATAAATATAGTTTAAACCAAAGTGAAAGTCTTGCAGGAAATGGGCAGTAGGACTGAATATTTATGATTCTGAAAAAAATTGGACCACAGAGGCTCATGTGCCCCACCCCGTGGCAATATACATGTATATCTCCATTATATTCAAACATCTCCTCTGAAACCGCTTGGCCAAACAAAGCCACATGTTATTTGAAGCATCAACAGGAAGGGGTAACCAATGTGTATATAAATATAATCCAAGTCACATGACCAAGATGGCCGTCATGAACCCTTCAAACTCTTCTTCTCCAGAACCAGTAAAACGATTTCAATGAAACCTGGCCTAAAGTATCGATGGCTCAAGTACTACAAAGTATATATGAATCATGACCCTGGGATGACCTTGGCCTATTTTATGGCAAGGTCAACATAGGTCCCCAATGCATTTGAATGGAGAAAACTTTTAAAAAGTCATTTAAAGAGAAAGTCTTGCAGGAAATGGGCAGTAGGACTGAATATTAATGATTCTGAAAACAAAATTGGACCCAAGGGCCTCATCTGCCCCCACCCCGGGGTATTGTATATGTATATTACCATAATATTCACACATCTTCTCCTGTGAAACTGCTTGACCAATCAAAGCCAAATTTTATGTGAAGCATCTCTTTATTTATTTTTTTTAAATTTTATGACTACCCAATATAAATGAGAATTGTTACGTTACCATCTAGTTTATCACACTGTAAATGCATCATGAGCAGAACATTGTTCTTAGAAAGTATAAATGTATGAGCTGTGTTATGAGAAAATTGGTATTTGGTTGTTCTGACCAGGTCCTGGGTGTTTTGACCAGATCTGAAAGCTATTATACAACCACAGAAAATAGCTCTAGATTTGGAAACTTGGGTTAACAAACGTTATAGGGATTGAACAGCTATGCAAAAATCCAGTTTTTCAGATGACGCAGGTCAGTCAATACCAGGGAAGCTCTCACTCACACATACATGTACATGTACTATCAGGGCCTTTGATTTGATTTAATTATGCAATGAAAAGTAATCGGGCTGATTTGTTTTGTATGTGATTAAGCTGATCTGTGATTGTGTTTGATAGTTGGATGTTTGTATCAAATAATCCGGGTGTCAGGTGTCGTATATGAGCCTTCGCACGAGAAAACCAACAATCTGGGTTTCTTATCAGGCCTGACAAATATCTGTCTGTACAGTCCTAGATTTAAGAAGCTTGAAAATTTGATTTAACAGGAAGACGGATTTTACTATTCCTGTACTGAAAAGAAAGGCGGTGATCAGCTGTACAGTTACTGCACACCTGACCTGTGCCTTTGGTTTCGCATTTGCAGATTGTTGGTTTTCTGATGCGGCGGCTCATAAATGAATTGTTCTTTGATGTTTATCACATGATTATTTTAATAAAAAATGAAACTTTCATTTTTGTTTGACTAAATCGAAAATGCAAAAGTGGGGAATGGCAGAAACTTACCAGGGAGTAATTAGTCAAATTATCCCTTGTATAGTTTCACAATAGACAGTATTTATTTTGCATTTTCTGTTGCAAAATTCAACGATCTTAGTTGACCTGAGCCGAATGCTCATGGATAGCTTATAGGATGGTACTCGAGTCGGTGTGCGTCCGTACAGTCACATTTTCAAAAATCTTCTTCTCTGAAATCCCTTGGCCAACCAAAGCCATTTTTTTTATCTACACAAGCTCTAAGGGAGTGGTTAACGTTCGTACACATGGACGAACCATATAATAAGTTGCTTATTGCACTTTCAGCACCCTGCACCTTGTGCATCTCAGGTTTTCTGACGTTGAACACTTAAAGGGTGCAATATTTTTCTACATTATTATGGTAAGGTATTTCGATATTTCAGATATCTAACATTCATGGTCCTATCATATGAAAATTATTTAAGAATACTTTGGCGAGTTGTGAAATAAGTACTTGTGTAAGATCATTTATTGCATAGCATTTATATTATTTTATTTTAAAGTTTTCATTGTTGTGTGTTTAGGATGCACGGCAATAGGTAAAACCTATTTATTTCATATTAGGCCTCTACTCGTGGCTTCAGTGTTTAAAGCAGAAGAAGACGGCTGTTATATTTTTTTGTGCATGTACATGCATGTGTCTAATATTTTTATCCATTGCGTTGTGCACTTTGTCAATTGAAAGAGCACAATTCAAATAGAAAAGTTAATTAATAAAATTGTCATTAATCAAGTAATTTCGTATTGGCCCAGTTACAGGTCCTCGGCCAGCTGTATTGGCCCTCGGCTCCGCCTCGGGCCAATACAGCAGACCTCGGACCTGTAACTGGGCCAATACGAAATTACTTGATTAATAACATTATAGTATAAATATATAATTTTTTATAAAGATGTAAAAGTTAAACAAAATCATAAGAAATTTTGTTTTTATATCTTTACAGCCTCCTGCATTACCCGTGATGACTGCGTCAACGCCATGACTAACTGCCAGCACGGTGGGGCCCACTGCGTCGATGGCATGTGCGCATGCTCCATTCACTGGTAATCTATATAAAACCTTTCTAACACTTATTGAATTGTATGTTTGAATAAGTGTGGCTTAGCGCCCCAGTCAACAGCTACACTCATGTCGGGACGTTGCCTCAGTTATATTGAATGTCTACCCGACATTAGGATATCATGCTATCCAAATCGAGTTTCAAAGAAGCCATAAAGGCTTACATGTGTGGGTGGTTTGACTGGAAACCACCTTTCCAGGGCAGGCCCAGACCCGAGCGGTTAACCAGTAATTGGTTGAGCTTTGCCTGGAAACACAGGCAGACTGATTTGGTTTGTTTGAATTGTGTATTAGCGTTCCAGTCAGCAGCTATAGTCATGTCGGGACGCTGTCTCCATTTTATTGGAATTTTACCCAGCATTAAGACGGCATGACATCCAACATGTGCTTGAAAATATAACCACCGAAGTAAAAGCAACTAAGGCTTAAATACATGTTTAAGGCTTGTTTGACTTAAACCACTTATTGGTAGGCTCAGACCATCTTAGCCCCCGCCTAGGGCCTTTAGAAATAGATGGGTTATTCATGCAGGTCAGTCAAAAACTAAAATACCATCTGATTTCCAGTTAACGCCAAATGAGACTAATAAAGAGTGCGATTCTTTACGACTGCGAAATAAAAACAAAGATTCAGATTAGCTGTGCCTTACGTCAGGCCTTCTACGCGATTAGCCATTACTCCAGTTCTCGGGCCGCCTTGAGGCACAAATTTCCAACCTAACCTGCATAAAAGCCTGCCCAAAAGTGGTTTAGCAAGCCATCATTACATAGTAAGTTAGTTGTTCAGCTCCGGTATGATTATATTGTCAAGCACATATCACTTGTCATGACATCCCAACGTTGGTTGAAGTACCGTAAAACGAAGCCATAGCTGATGGCTCGCTCGTAAAATCTAACAACAAATCAAACAAACAAACAAAAAGAACAACAAAAAACGACGTATTAATATTAAATACGATGATTCAACTTCTTTACATAAAGGCTTGTATTTCGTAATAACCAAACTCAACACTTTAACTTTAGTGAGAAAACCTATACATGTATTTCATTGTCTGACATAAAATGTTCATGTTAATAAATGGAAAATGAGCCGCCGCGTCAGAAAACCAGAAATTTGCATATGCGAAAACAAAGGTGCAGACCAGCTTCGCGGCGACCGCGAAGCTGATCAGCGCCGTTGTTTTCACTACACGGATAATACAATTCCTCTTCTACTTAAATCCAAAAGCTCAAGCTTCTAGTCAACTTCTGTAACTGCACAGGCCGGTTTGTATCAGACCTGGTCAGAAACCCCAAAGACCGGTTTTCTCGCGTCGCGGCTCATTTGTATCACACGATAACTCAGATCAGTCTGTTCATATGCGCAGTTTAATCGAAACGTAGGCTCTTGTCATGTTTTAAATTGTATATTGTACTAAATGTCAAAAATGCCAATTATGGGCGGATCCGGTTCAAAAAATAGAAAACTGACTGTAGATTTATCAAAAACCTATCCTTTTACATACATATAAGATCTTGTGTCGCGTTTCACAAAAAGTTTAAAATTAATGCATTTTCTCATTTCTTAAGCTATAATATTTTATCATTAAAATAAGCGACCCGCCCACGTGTGCATTAGGCTCAGCAAATATAGGAAGATAATTTGAAATGTTGGTCTCGCCTATCTCTTTATGACCCGTGATAGGACGTAAATTCCATCCCACACAAACTACCATTGCCACTCAAACATGTTATATAAGAGCCGTGACGTGAGAAAACCGGTCTTCGGGGTTTCCGACCTGGCCCGACACAAACCGACCTGTACAGTCTCTGAAGAAACTTAAAATTTCGGAGTCAGGGAGAAGGGAAATTGTTCTATCCAAGTGGCAAAATTAAAGGCGCTGATCAGCTGTGCAGTTACTACACAGCTGATCTGCGCCTTTGTTTTTCGCATAGGCAAAAGTCCGTATTCTCACGACGCTGCTGTTGCGTTTATGTGTTGGCTAAATGATGTTTTATTTCGTTTCAGATCAATTGGTCAAACAAGACAATTTTGGTTATAATGTAATGTGCATTTTTGTTAAACTATTTAAATAAAAATATAAAAGTCCCAACCGTGTTTCTTTTTATGTTTCGCTGTTCTCATCCCTAGCATGACTTCTAGTGTTTATATTAATCAACTTGTATACGGATTTCATCAAGTGTCGTATATCAAATAGCCATAGTTTTATGTGAAGCTGATCAGGACAGAAAGCCTTTCATCCATAGTGCAGATTGTATTTTTCTTTCGATCCTTTAAGGTCAGTAAGAGTATTCAGAGTATTAAACTAGTGTACGTTTGGAGCCTGTTCTTACCAATGTTTTAATTATTTGACTCCGTTTAGGCATGTGTCTTTGATCTAGACTTCCCTTGTGTAAATTTTTGAAATTGCATTATTATATTTATCTGGGCATCGTCGCCGGTTAACAAAGGGGTCACTGAATGGAGTTCGGTACCGGGAATTGCGTAATATGACCCTTTCCACCTCCGTTTGAACGTTTTACTGCTTCCAGAGAATCTTACATTTAAATTTTACTTGTTATTACTGCAGCTGGCGTTGTGCGTGTGGTGGCCATAAAAAATTGATTTAGACTTCCCTTGTGTAAAGTTTTGAAATTGCAATACATTTATCTGGCTATAGTCGCCGGTTACCAAAGGGTCACTGATGGGGGTTCAGTACCAGAAATTGCGTAATATGACCCTTTTAGACTATTTCCACCTCCGTTCGAACGTTTTACTGCTTCCAGAGAATCTTACATTTATTTCTTTTTATGATTAACCACCCCCAACAGACACACACACACACACACACACACACACACACACACACACAAATTGATTAAAACTACTATATACTGTCCCACTGAAATTCTAGGATTCCCGTATCTTTGCATTAAACATCGATTCCGGGAGGGACTTCGCAAATGGTAATAACCAAAACACTTGCCTTGTGAGAAAGCGTTTAATTCTCGAACAAAATAAAACACATTTAAGAGAAAATATTAATTTTCGCATTCACATGAAGACAAAGATCATTTGCACATAAATTATATTGCTTATTATACATGTTCAATTGTTATCAATATAAAGAAAAAGACAGTCATGCAGATTTTATTCAGACAAAGATATGCAATTTAGTTTCAGCATAATGTGTAAACAAATATACACAGCTAGAGTAATATTTTTACTTTCGGAAGTATAAGGCCGAAAAAAGATTGTAAAATTATATGACTCAGATATATTGTTTCAAATGTAATTTTAAGATCGCATATTTCTCCTTTCGATCAAAGTCTCCAACAATCTCCTCAACTCCTCTCTGGCTCCCTCATCTAGACCCCTTTCCTCTGGTCCACCATCTCCGTCACTTTCCGTATTATCTCCGTCACCTTCAGAGCTTTCTGCGATAGTATCCGATTCAGTTCCATCACTCTCCATCCCATCATCGTCGCTCTCCGAAACATCATCGCCACCGTCCGACTCAGTGTCGCTACCTTCTTCGCCTCTGCCGAACATTGTATTCAAAAAGCTCCCATAACTTCGTTGTTCTTCATCATCCAGATTTGACATCAGGCCAAGATTGGAGAGGCTATCTGCGTTCATGTCATGATCAAGGCGTCGCGCATAGTCTTTATTTTCGTAACCATCCACCTCATGCCCATTAAGCTCTTCTGTCATAGAATCATCTAGCACGTAACCGCGTTCAAATTGAGAATCTTCATCAAATTCGTTTTTTACACGCCTAAATTCCGAGTCGAAATCCGATTCCAGCGGTTCATCAAGCCTCACTTTCGGTGGCGGAGGAGGCGCTGAGTCAATGTCAGACATTTCCCTCTGATCTTCCTCATCAAACATTTCGTTCATCATTAGCAACTCTTTCTCATTTAGTCCTGCATCTGGTTTGTCACCTAACAATCTGGCAATGTCTCTGTCGAGGTCGGTCATTCTCTCACTGTCCTGAGTTTCTTCATTTCCGTAGGCTGCTTCATTATTACTGATCATTTCATCTGAAAGAAAAGAACATAAATCAGTGTATCCCTACTTTTAAAGCAGGGGTCACAGGTTCGATCTCGGGCTTCTCCAGTCTGTCGGATGAGTCTATAAACCGAGGTCTCCAGTTTGCTGTTACATTAACTAACCAAACTTTATCTCAAGTGCAATGAGTTATGCCGGTATGTTTCCGGTATAATTCCATCATTTCTGTCATTATAAAGAATTCATGATGCATTATTTGAAAGAAAATGAAGTATGCACGCATAGTTCTGCTTCTGCTTCTGTGGTGGTTCTTTTTGTTTTATGTCTTTTTGTGCTGTTGGCGCCTTATGTATGTTTTCATATTTTAGTTAAGTTAAGGTAACTGAGTGGCCACCTATTGGGAAAATAGCTGCTCATTCGGCTTACGATATGTTTCATGGTATAAGTACCTGATTGTTAGTTTGGTTTTTTCCCACCTCGGTTTTTGGAGTTGGAATCTTTTTCTGATTGCGCCTTTTCCTGATCTTTGCCTATTTGTACCTTTCTACGTCGTATGGTTAAAGGTTGAAATTCATGGGTACATACGCAGAACACACCTTTATCTACAGTATTTCACTGTAAAGTTTTATTATTTCCCTTAAACTGTGTTCAGGCAATGTCGTGTCAATATTTCCGCATTGGTATTCAGAAATTAAAAATAGATAGGTTAGAACACCGGCATATAATTTCCTTACCGTTTGGTCTGTAGCCGCGATCATAAGGTTCCCGACCTGCATCTTCATCAAATCTGTTTGGATCTAAAAGTAGAAAACAGTTTTGACATTATTACCTTACTTTATATGTAAGTAAAAAGTTACTTGTTAACTCTGTCATAAAGGCGTGGCTGCTTCTCTAGTTTCCCATTACGAAAACTTTTCCATGCAATAAACAAAGCTTTCTTGAGCTTCAAAAATTGAAAATTTTTCAGCTGAAAATTTTTGATATTTTTGTTTCTTATTCTTCCTCACAACATAGATTGTGGGTACACATTAGAACCTCCTCGCCGACTAACGGGTACCCACAATCTATGTTTTGGATCATAATAAGAAAAAGGTACAAGTAGGCTATTAGGTTTACCCCTGCAAGCCCCAGTTTTACTGTATAAAAGTGGGGTTTAAGGGGGTATTCATTTCACGGATATGTTTTCCTGATGCTAGCTTTGGGTGTTAGACACCGGGGAGGCCCTGATCTTGGACGATCACTTCCAACACAAAGTGCCAGATATAATACAAAATATACGATTTAGCTAAATTGCACAGTATTTTTTTTTACTATTTAGGACACCATTAACGGCTGGAATTATATGTGGAATCGCTGGCACTGTCGAAGCACGCGATCTCGTTGTCAGGGTATACACAGAACCAATAATTGAGAATCGTTTTCATTTATTTCTCTGACACATTGCTTACTTTGGAAACTTTTGCTGCTCATAAATTATGCACGTACATGTATTTTTATTTTATAAATTTCATGTAACTTTTCAGCGTTTTTCCTTGCACATGCAGGGAGAATCGTTACATCAGGATAACATGTCCGTGTAATGTATACCCCCTTATACCCCACTTTTCTATAGTAAAACTGGGGTTTGCAGGGGTATACCTATTTTTCTTATTTTTGCTCCAAAACATAGATTGTGGGTACTCGTTAGAACCGCCTCGGCGAGGCGGTTCTAACGTGTACCCACAATCTATGTTTTGGGCAAAAATAAGAAAAAATATCAAAATTTTTCATATGGAATTTTCATTTTTTACAACTGAAAAAATCTCTGTTTATTGCATGGGCAAGTTTTCGTAATGATAATAAGGTGCCATATTTCATGTTTCCCTAGTGACTTAAGTTAAACAAATAAATAAATAAAACACAAATAACATAATATGACAGCCCGCTCGGAGTAAACCTAAAACGCAACTGCAGTTGACATATTCAGTCGGAAACAATGTATCTTATGTTCCTGATGTACCACGATCTAAGTGGGACGATTGCAAAGTCCCTATCGATTGCCCCCCAGTATTAGGCGTTACTAAAATACTCACATGCCAACGCTCCCAGAAGCAAGCCAAGAACGAAAATCAGAATTTTTGTTAGTCCCATATTCATGCTTGTCGCTGTCCTACTGTCGCTTCTTAATCGACTAGGTATAATTGTTATGCGAAATACTTGCATCGCATATCGTCATTTGGGATATCATATTCGGCTTTTCATTGTACAGTTGATGTTTAAAAGAAAACAGTTTTATAATCTAGTATTTTATAATAACTTTGCTACACGGTGATTAACCGCGGTCGTTTAATTGCGACCGATGCAGCAAACGTAAATAAATTATCGCACCTGCAGGACAACGCCACACGCTAAAAACATCCACAGTATCGAAAACGTGTTTATGTTCTTCAAGTACCTACATGTAATTGTCAATTTGGTTTTTTCCTGCCTCGTTTTTGAAGTGGGAATTTCTTTCTGATTGCGCCTTTTCCTGATCATTGCCTGCTTGTACCTTTTTAGAGCGGGATCATTTTATAAATATAAATACATTGTATATTACATGTACGGCGCCGGTACTGTCACTTCCTAAAATGTCAGTTATCGGTTACTTGTTACAACCGACTTAAGGTTCAGCCTAGATTATAGTCGCAATCTGAAAACATGATAGGCTTTATTAACATATCGAATGTATCCAACTGTTATAAACCAATAAACATTACGAAAACTTGCCCATGCAATATACACAGATTTTTTAGCTTTAAAAATTGAAAATTTTCAGCTGAAAAATTTTGATATTTTTCTTATTTTTGCTCAAAACATAGAATGTGGGTACACGTTAGAACAGCTTCACCGAGGCGGTTCTAACTAGTACCCAAAATCTATGTTTTGGAGAAACAAAATAAGAAAAATAGGTAATATTCACCCAGTTTATGTCAGAAATCAATTAGCATCTTATTGTATAGACGAGCATAACCTGTACATACTCATATTATTCAGCAAAGAGTTTGCATTAAATCAAAATTTGCGTCTGCAACTAAACACCTGTATACAATTTTAATTTTATATAAAATGAATATATTTAAAAGATCCTTATAGCAAACAACAACAAAAGAACTCGTCTGGATGACATGGTTGTGTGATTACAGTGTCGGATTAAAACAAGTCTGGAAAACGACGAAGACTAGCTAAATTTACGAAGTTTCGAGGAAAGAACAGTCACCATTACAAAGTTACAAACTAAATGAAATTTTTGTATGCTGTCGAGAAAGACACGACTGCAAGATTTTTTTCAAGGCTAATTCTGGAGAAGAGGAAATTGATAATTACCACAGATTGATATTATACACATTATTAAGTAATATTTCATGCCATCAAATTCTTGATGATTTCACCATTTATGGCATAAGAAATGTAATAACCAAACAGTAAACAACTAAGGCTTATGAGAATGGGTGGTTTAGCTAAACGGCTTTTTTACAGACAGACCCAAACCTTCTAAGTGGCTAACTAGTGGTTAAGTGGTCGACCAGACTTGTAATCGGCTACCTGGAGGCCAAGCTGCCTACCTATTTCTCACGACCCCAGTGGGCGTGACCCTAATTCCCAGCTTGATACATTTCAATACTAATTGAACCCTTAACTTCCCGGATCAGACAGACACACGGGACCTAAGGCTAACGCGCTTCCTACAGTATTATATGAAATGATGACAAATGAATAATCACCTAATGTTCAGCTTGTCTTTTTTTTTTTTGAATACACGCTTAACGTTCTAGTCAACAGCTATGGTCATGTCGAAACGTTGCCTCCTTCTATAACTTAAGGCCCCTCTGGGTGGACGGCTAGTCTGGTGAATGTTTGTAATGTTTGTTAGGGACAGTTATTACCACGAAATGATTTTAACTCATCAGCATGATCAGTGCAATAGCAAACACACAGAGCGAACTTACACTTGGTTCGTATCTTTACGAAAACACGCCCATGCAATATTCAGAGATTTTTTAAGTTGTAAAAATTGAAAAAAAAATCAGTAGAAAATCTTTGATATTTTTCTTATTTTTGCTCAAAACATAGATTGTGGGTACACGTTAGAACCGCCTCGCCGAGGCGGTTCTAACGAGTACCCACAATCTAGTTTTTGGAGCAAAAATAAGAAAAATAGATATACCCCTGCATACCCCAGTTTTGCTATATAAAAGTGGGGTTCAAGGGGGTAAACTATACACGGACATGTTTTCGTGATGTCTTCAGTGCGGTGGGCGGCAGTGACGATCGGTCTTGGTTATACGCGGTATGGAATGAGCCGCCTCATGGGAAAACCAACAATGTGGTTTCCGACCAGGTCCGACACAAACCGGTCTGTGCAGTAACAGCAGCAGGCTAGAAGCTTGAAATTTGGATTTAAGAAGAAGAGGAAGTGTACTATCCATGTAGCGAAAAGAAAGGCGCTGATCAGCTTCGCGGTGTATTTGTTTTCGCATATGCAGATTGTTGGTTTTCTCATGAGGCGGCTCAAATACTAGTATCATAGTAGAAAGGTACAAGTAGGCAAAGATCAGGAAAAGGCGCAATCAGCAAAAGATTCCCACTCTAACAGCCCGAGGTGGGAAAAACCAAACTAACAACCAGGTACCTATACCATGAAAACATTTCGTAAGCCGAATGAGCAGCTATTTTCCCAATAGGTGGCCACTCAGTTACCTTAACTTAACTAAAAATATGAAAACATGCATAGGGCGCCAACATCACAAAAATATTAAACACCAAGACATAAAACATAAAGAACCACCACAGAAGTATCGACTTGGAACGATCAGTAACAAAAAGTTACTGGCGGGCTTAAATCGATTTTACACGGCCGTAACCTCACCCTCAGCTTCTGCAGTGGTTCATAACATTTAGTTAGTTCTTCGGTCCTCGTGGTGAATCTCTAACTAGTCAATGAATCATCAAGAACAAACAAAAAAATCATGATAAACATCCTGATGAATCAAAAACCAGGACTCACAGATTCAGTAAGCTGCCCGACGATGGAGATCACTGGGCGCCGAATAACTTACTAACTCCGGAGCAAAAGAAAAACATCAGTTGGATCCCGGTGGGCCAAGCAACAGACAAGAAGCTCCGGCCCCAACCAACTGAAATGAATAGCTTTAAGTCGGGGCCATCATAGAGTCTGACGCCCGACCCACCGGCGTGCAATTAAAGAAGGCAGCGTAGTTATCAACCATGATTGGGTTAAAAACTAAGCATGCAGACTGTCGCATAACATTCAAGTTATAACCTATACGTCTGTAGCGTGTTATGATTTTTCCAAACTGAAGAGAAAAATCATTACTTCCTATAAGTTTCTTGAATTTGTAAACCAGGTCACCATAAAATTCTGGTTCCGAAAGGCCCTCATTTAAAAGCGTCTTTAACCCAACATTATATTTGGAAATCAATTCATAGTGTCTACGATAAAATTTAGAAAAGGTTTTTCGAAGTTTATGATACCGATAGCCCTGTTGGAGAAGTTTGGCCGTTAAACATTTATTTCGAGCGTTGAAGTCTGTAACATGATTGCAGACTCTAGCAAACCTAATAAGTTGCGAAATGTATACGCCATAAGAAGCACGGCGAGGAACGTCACCATCCAAAAACGGAAAGTTTACTATATCAAAATCAAAGTCATCGCGCTTATCATAAATTTTAGAAGAAACAAATCCATTTGCAACAAAAAGATGTAGATCTAAAAAGGGGGCTTCGGTATCCGAGATATTGGCTTTGTTCAACTGTAAGTCAGGTGGATAAATTTGATTGACCATACCTTCAAAATAAGGGTTGTCAATGTTCAAAAGGTCATCGAGGTACCTAGAAGTGGATTTAAAAGCCTCGATAACATCAGCTTGATTATCATGGTTAAGAGAATCCATGAAATCTCTTTCGTAGCAGTATAAGAATAAATCAGCTACGAGAGGTGCGCAATTTGTACCCATCGGAATTCCAACAATTTGTCTGTATAACTTGGTCCCAAATCTAATATAAATATTATCCAGGAGATAGGATAAGGCGTATAATATAGCCTCTTATACCATCGAAGATTTTGTTGCACAACGGTCCTGTTGGTTTAATCAATGGGGGCTTGTCGACATTAACACCAGGACTAGCGCTCTTTGCGCTTCCGTGTATATAACCGGCGTTAAATTTAATTTGGCCATGGTGTCTGTAAGGTCAATGAACTAATTTGATTGTTTTCGCTGCTTCCAATTGAAAGAATCTTATATTTTATTTGTTATTACTGCAGCTGGTGTTGAGCCGTGTGGCGGCCCAAAAATTTCTCCGTAGATAATTCACAGTGCAGATTTGTTTTTCTTTTGGTCCTTTGAGATCAGTAAGAATATGCATAGTATTTAAAAATGGACTTTCCTGTTGCAAGTTGCAAAATTACATTATTTCACTTCGGCTCCATTTTCCCAAATTTAAAAGGTCATTGAAGAGGCTTAAGTAGTCGAAACCGCGGTATGTCCCATCTCTTTGTCATTAATATGCTCAGTGCTTTTAACGGATCTCAATTTTATCTTTGTTTAAAAGTTATCTTCTATGTTATTGTTTAAGTATTTGGCCCAGTTCAGGCATGTGTCTTTTATTTAGATTTCCCGTGTGTGAATTCACGAAATTGCAGTGCATTTATTGCATTTATCTAGCTATCGTCCTCGGCCGTTTATAAAGGGTCACTGATGAGGGTTTTTAACTCGAAATTGCGCAATATGGCCCATACTGTCTCCCTTTGATTGTTTTACTGTTTCCAGAGGATTTTTGTTTGTGCGTTTGAATTGATTCTTTACGTCCCAGACAACAGCTAAGGTCATGTCGGGACGTTGCCTCCATTTTATGGGACTTTTACCCAAAATTGGGATGCCATGACATCGAACAAGTGCTTGAAATATAACCATCCAACTGAGCCACAAAAGGCTTATATGTATCAGTGGTTTGACTTGAACCATCCATTTTTCGAATTACAGACACTTCGGCACCACTACGACTTCGCCACCTAGACAAATCGGACCCTAGTCAAATCGGCCCCAGTCATTTCGGACCCAGTCACTTCGGACTCTAGATGCTTCGGCACCACTGTCATATCGGACCCACTTTTATTTCGGCACCTAGTCTGTTTGGCACCACATTTTTCCGCTACTGTAAATTCAGTCATAGTACCTTTTATCAGTCTTGTTTGCTATCGTTCCGGTTTGGGTCTAACATTTATGCATTAGATGGAACAAAAACTCAACAGTAACACCAGTAAACAATTTGTGTTTAATCTTTGTTTTTCTTTACTTTTATTCAAACAAGTAAAAAATACAAAATATAAAAGAAGTGATCAGACTGTGCAGATTTTTCAATGTTTTTTAAACGCCATATCGAAAGAAAATACAAATTCTTGAAGCAGCTTACGACAGCGTTTGAGCTGCAACATGTGTGATAACCAATATAAAATTTCACCAAAAATGTACTTGTGAATACTTCAATATATATTACATGACGAAAACAAAAGTTTCACTGATATGTATTGATGTAATCATACAATTACATATGCGTTTGTAATTATATTTGAATGTGAGCCGCGTCATGAGAAAACCGGATTTTTTGCTTATGCGAAAACAAAGGCGCAGATCAGCTTCGTAGTAACTGCGAAACCGATCAGCGCCTTTGATTCTGCAACACGGATAAAACAATTCCTCCTCTACTTAAACCCAAATTTCAGGCCTCTAGCCTGCTTCAGTGACTGCACAGGCCGGTTTGTATCAGACCTTGTCGGAAACACCGATTGTCTAACGTCACGGTCATAAGATATGTTTTTCACTTCATTAGTTTCTACATTTTAGTAAACATTGTATGAAGTCCTTAGTTGTGCCTTATAATCTGTCACATCACACTACCTTAATCGTACGGCGCGTAGATATGCCCAACTTCTCTCAGGAACTCAGACGTCTTCAGTTGCTTTCTCTCGTACTTCTCCCAGAGTTCTTGAAGTCTGCCGTGGAGATGCTTGTAGGCGTTCCTCTGCTGACGTGAGACGGCCTGTTCATCCACGAGCTGCACCTGGATGTCCACACATCTCGCCTCTTTCCTCAGTAGGGGCACCAGGAGGTAGAAATGGAGAAGCGATCGCCCAGCTTTCCCATCCAGTCGACGATGCCAGCCTGAAATTAATAAAGTACACATATAGCACACTGAAAGCAAAGCAAGAGAAGAAAGCAAAAACGAAACAAAGAAAGGCGTGTGTTTATCATTAAATACATGTATAATGCTTCAGCATGTGATACTCAGTTTTAACGAAGAACAGATTTTCTTTCGTTCATCGTCACAATAGTGTGATGTAATGTTTATCCCCAGAATGCATGATAGTGAGACTACAATGGCTACCAACGGACGTTGTTGTGTACGTATGAATGCAGCGTCTATTCTTCACTTCGGCAACAAATCAAAACAACACATTTGATGCAATGTGGCGCACTTTATTGTGAAGTGAACAGTGAACATGAGAAAGTGACAGCACTGACGGATTGTTTGTTACGTAAAATAAATATGCGGTTTTATGCGCTTGAAGGATAAATTTTGAAAAACCAAATTAAGTGTGACGAGCTTAAGTATCGGACAATCACTGGGTCACTTTCAGAGGTCTACTGTGGATGATCTCGACCCCGTACAGAATACCCGCCGCCCAGCAAAAACATACCTCAACCAGCCCTTATTTTTTTGCTAGCGTTTCGGTTAAAAAAGCTGTAGATTACGTGCCTTGCAGTATATTCCTAGAGGGAAGGTGGCAATCTAACACCTTAAGATCATCATATCTATACAAATTTTGGTACAAAGCTGTTCACTTCGAGAGAGTGCCCTAGAAACTGAACTTCAAAATCACAGTAAACCGCTTACTCACTGAATCGCCCGTGCATAACCTCCAGTATACTACAGCGAATTAGTCGCGCTCTCGTGTCGCATAGACAATTATTTCGATCTATTCGATGAAACGATCGAAATATTTAGTCTATTCTTCACTTCGGCAACAAATCAAAACAACACATTTGATGCAATGTGGCGCACTTTAGAATGATACAAAGGATAGACGCGTGTAAAGTACCAAAATTTGTATAGATTCAAAACAATTTTTAAATTAACAGTATATGATTCGAACGAAACGAAACTCTATTACAATCTTCTAACCACAAAAGCATACCTGTTTGACCTACTTGTCAATGATTCAAACCTTACAAACATACTTTCTTCAGCTTTAAGCTCCAACCATTAACATTGCTCATCATAACCCAGCAAAATAGTCAAACAAACAACCAAACGTCTTCAGTGAGCGAACAGACGCAGACCCAAAATAACGTTTAGGACAGACAGGACAGTGTTAATACTGAAGAAAATTCTTTTTCTGGGAACATACGCAATGAACAATTTTCAAACAAAAACGATGTTAGATTTGCCCTTTTAAATGTACAGGGTTTGATTACGAAACGCCTCAACAAGTTAAACACAAATGAACTCATATACGTTTTCCAAAATAATGACATAGTTTGCTTAACCGAAGTATGGGGGGATCCATCCCAGTGTTTTGATGTTGATGGATTTACTCATTATGAACTCCATAGACAAGAAAAGAAACTAACTTGTACACGTAATTCGGGTGGCATAATAATTTATGTTAGAAATGAATTTGTTTCTGCTGATACACTGTTCAAAAAATGTAATGACACTCATATATGGTTAAAGTTAAAACATAGTATTTTTGATTTTGAAAATGATGTATACTTATGTCTTTGCTATATATCACCTTCTAATTCCAGCAGACAAGGAATAATTGATTCAAGCGCATATGATGAGATTCTTCAAAATATACTGCATATAAAAAACATTACAAATGACGCATGTAACATTATTTTGGTGGGTGACTTAAACAGTAGGATAGGTCAAGATTGCGATTATGTTGCTGATGACTCTGCTACACACTTAGATGTACTCCCAGACGATTACATTCCGGACCATGCTATACCTCGAAGTTCACAGGATCAGATAACAAATGCAAATGGTAAATTATTATTAGAACTTTTAAAACAAACCGGTCTTCGAGTAGCAAATGGTCGTGTATGCGAAGATAAAAATATTGGTTCTTTTACTTTTGTGGGTAGCAGGGGCAGCAGCCTTGTGGACTATTGTATTGTTAATCCTGATTTACTATCTGTGTTTACTTCCTTTTATGTACATGATCCAAACATTATATCAGATCATTGTTTGATTGAATTTTCTTTAGTTTCAACTGTCGTTCGTCAAATTTCAGATAACAAAGCTGAAGAAGCATCATTTTCTTACTACAAATGGAACAGCAGTAATAAAGATGAATATATAAACAATATATCTACAGAACAATTTCAGGAACGATTAAATGTTTTGATCGATGCAATTGATGACGCCTCATGTTCAAATGATATAGATGTCTCGATTTCAACATTTTCAGATCTTATGCATAATGTCTGCGATCCACTTTTTTCAATGACAAAACATGCAAACAAGTCAAATGATACAAAAGAAAATACCGAACAATATAGTTTTGATAGGACATGTTCTGATAAACGAAAAATTTTTTATCGTTTTTTGAATACTTTTCGTAAAAATAAAAACGACGAAAACAGAGTGAATATGGTAAGAGCCCGTACTGAATATAAAAACGCAGTAAGGAAATTTAACCTTGAGAGGGATAGGCAGAAAAGTTTCAAACTCCTTAATGCTAAAGTGAAGAATGCCAAAGAATACTGGAAGCTTCTGAAAAATGCTGTCTCGCAGCCGAAATCCAAAAATATATCCATCACTGATTTTGAAAATTATTTTAAAGCAGTTAATAATCCTGATGATCCCTTTTTCCAGCCAGATGAGGACGTCCTGTATTTCAATGAACGCTTTTTAAACACGGAAACGCAAGTAATGTTCGATGAACTAAATGTAATAATAACCGTCGAAGAAATACGTCGATCAATTAATCAACTAAAAAATGGTAGAAGTGGAGGCCCAGATAAATTTTTGAACGAATTTTTTATACACGGCTCCTCTGTACTTTTGCCGTATCTGTACAGTCTTTTTAATAAAATTTTGAACTTGGGATATTTTCCAGAATCATGGAGTGAAGGATACATTATACCATTGCACAAAAAGGGAAAACTAGACGATGTTAATAATTTTAGGGGTATAACTCTTTTAAGCGTATTGGGGAAATTATTTAGTAGAATTTTAAACAACAGGCTTACAGAATGGGCTGAAGAATACTATGTTTATATTGAAGCGCAAGCTGGCTTCAGAGAGTGTATGGGAACTATTGATAATATTTTTGTCCTGCACGGATTAATTAATCATACATTAAACAAAAACGAGAATTTATTTTGTGCTTTTGTAGATTTCACTAAGGCGTTTGATTATGTAGTGCGTGATATATTATGGTACAAGCTTATTAAAATGGGTGTTAGAGGTAAAATATTAAATGTAGTCATGTCAATGTATAAACATATTAAGTCTCAAGTTAAGTTAGACTGTAATATTAGTATGGGTTTTAACTGTGAACTTGGTGTACGACAAGGAGAATGTTTATCTCCTTTCCTCTTCGCTATGTACCTCAATGATCTCGAGGATGAGCTTTATTTAAAAGGCAGTACCGGAGTTGATGTAGGTATGTTTAAAATGTTTCTTTTGTTGTATGCTGATGACATTATAATATTTGCAAATACTGCTGAAGAATTACAAAACAATTTAGACATATTGGCAGAATATTGTAACAGGAATAGGTTAGTTGTAAATACACTTAAAACTAAAGTAATGGTTTTCCGTCGTGGAGGTATTTTGCCGAGAGATATGAAGTTTTATTACAACAATGTAGAATTAGATATTGTTAAAAAATTTTCCTATTTAGGCATTATCTTTTCTACGGGTGGTTCTTTTTCTGAATGCCAAGAGACTCTTGCTGGACAAGGTATGAAAGCAATTTTTAAACTGAACAAATTACTTTATAATTTTACAAATATAACGCCAAAGCATAGAATTGAATTGTTCGACAAATTAGTTACACCAATTTTGAACTATGGGTGCGAAGTATGGGGGTTTTGTCAAGCAAATAAAATTGAAAGAACTCATATGATGTTTTGTAAGCAATTATTAGGTGTGAAAACTTCGACCCAGAACGATTTTGTTTATGGTGAATTTGGAAGAACTAACTATTATTCACGTAGATTATTGTGCATTATAAAATATTGGTTTAAAGTTGTTCACGCCGGAGACAGAAAAAACGTCAAAATTTTATATAATTTTATGCTTACTGATTTAACTGAAAGGCCAAACACTCAGAACTGGGCTGCACTGGTAAAAATATGCTTTCTAATCTGGGGTTCTTTCATGTGTGGCAAGCACAAGGAGTTGGTGACAAAAAACTATTTTTAACCATTTTTGGCAGAGGGTTAAAGATCATTTTATACAAAATTGGCACAGACGTTTAAACGAATCTAGTAGGGCATCGTTTTACAAAGAAATATGTATTTTTGAATTCCAGTCATATTTAGAAAAAGTTAGGAACAAAAAATTTCGAAATGCTATATCAAAACTCAGAGTATCTTCTCATCGCTTACATATTGAATCTGGCCGCTGGAACAGACCTAATCGTATTCCAAGAGGAAACCGCTTATGCCCAACTTGCAATATTGTAGAGGACGAATTTCATTTTATTTTTGAATGTGATCTACATAAAGACGAAAGACAACTTTTTATAAAACCGTATTATCGACGTAGATATAGTATGTTTAAACTTATTGAATTGTTTCAATCCTCAAATAAAAGTACACTCACGAAATAGGGTAATTATATCTACAAAAGTTTCGAAAAACGAACACAAGCCTCTTTACGAAGAAATTGAGAATAAATCTAAAGTTTAAGTATAAATATAGAACAGAATTATGTAATCATATTATATATTCAGTTAACATGAGCAAATTTTAACAATGATGCAATATCAAATTTTAATCTCTAATGGAACCTAAACATCGTCTTGTGTTTCGTTTCGGCAAGACGATGCCTTGGTTTACATTAGATATAATATTATGGTTGCTATAATCGGCTGTTGACTGTGCAGTGTCCTTATTTTGAAATAAGGTCATTGTTCAGCCCAGCTTTGATTGGATAAAAATATCTTCACCAGTACAATACTAGTAATGCCTGGTAATTATATACATACATATATATGTGTTTAAAATATGTAAGGATTTTATATGTTGCAAATATTGTCAAAATGAGCTTACAGTCTTTGTAAAATGTTTTGTATATAAAGTATTCATGTTTTGCACGCTGTCCGCCATAATGCTTTCATTTCACATGTGTATTATGATTATTTGCTCATGGGTCAGAACTGACCTACTGCAAGTAGTATTAGATTAGTTTGTAAGGTTAGTGGCAGGATGGCCTCGACCTCCACTAACCTATGACGAGGTAAATAAAGTTCTTGTTCTTGTTCTAACCACAAACTTTAAGGCAATTCAGACGCAAATAGTTTGCAAACACAAGCTTGTGCATTATCCCACTACATGTATTTGACATTGCAAAACGAGTATCAATGTTTTCCGGCAATTAGATTAACGCAAAAAAGGTGCGTTTTATAAAAATACAATAGGAATTTTTCCGTACTTTGGCTTATATAGACCATTTCCTACATGACAAATTTAATTTTAAAGTTTAAAATCTAACTATTAATTTGAACAAATCTCAATATTTTACTATAAACATTTAGCTCGTTTAAGAGAACCAATCTTAAGAAAGCCTAAACACATCAACGAGCTGCCTTAGCATACCGACAGCTCACGAATTCACTATATAATTGTCAATCGTTCTATCAACGCTGTTGCTCCCGAATTCTGTCCATTTGAAAAACAAGTTTCACTCGTTCCGTTCTTACGCCATTCTGCGAATAACATTCTGAAAACATACATAATGAAAAACATAGTGTGACGCAAAAAGAATAACCAATATGTTACTCAAACGCTTCTGTTTAAAATACATGTAGTTTACTATGAATGTGACTGATCGATGAAATCCGATATCAACATTCATTTTTTTTTTTTTAATTCGAAACACCCTGGTGCTTACTGCGATACGACAACACTTCTGCTACCTTTGAATAGTATTTGCTCCAATTATCAAAACAATATTCTGTTATAATTCGAGATAATGCTCTTTTGTTTTACACATACATTTTTGTTTCAGTAGCCTCTACATTTCTATTGTTATAACGAATACGACTTTTCTCTCTTTCATCTTATTTCTCGCCATTTTATGTGTAGTGTATCTTACATAACGTACTTGTATAAAACAAACTTACCCCATCTGTTATCCTCATGATAAGCTATTTTGCAGTGTGTGATTCGTTTTAAATTTACATTGACTCGCTTCTTACCTTTACCGAATTAACTTCGGTTAATGGTGTAGCCATAACAATAGTTTTAATTCTAATGTGCTGATTCCATGGCAGCACAAGTTGGCTTAAATTCCGTCTTTCTATCATTCTAACTCTACTAAATTGTTATCAATATGGCATATCTTCATGCTCATACTGCTGCAACTGTGCAACCATTTGCATCGTTTCTGACTTTACCAACTCTGAGTTTACTGTCTACATTTTAAAATCACTCTTATCCGAAACTGTCCATATTTTTTTTTTTTTTTATTATTATTATTTAAATACCTCCAGTGTGTATTACGGGCTCTGATCATAACTAACTGACACATCAAATATTCAAGTTCTGCCACATCCGGGGCTTTTATTTTCAGAAACTCCGGGCTTTGATTTTTAGCCACATCCGAGATTTACATTTCAGCCACTTCCGGGGCTCACGTTTCAGCCACTTCCGGGGCTCACAATTTTAGCTGCATCCGAGCTTTGATTTTCAGCCACATCTGAAGCTTAACTTATCAACCACATCCAAGGCTCTCATTGCAGCCATTCCCTATGCTCACGTTTCAGCCACTTCCGGGGCTCACAATTTAACCGCATCCGAGCTTTTATTTTAGCAACATATGAAGCTTTACTTTTCAGCCATATCCGAGGCTCTCATTTCAGCCACATCCGGGGCTCATATTTCGGCTACATACCTGCCTTACATTTGAATATTGTTACGAGACTCATAATTTCAGTTTCCATCGGTGTTCATATTTACCTGCATGATATTCCAGTACATGTGTTACTCTGCTTTCCTAGTCTGATCCATTGCCCCTATGCGGGCTAAAAGTTTGGCCACAGACATGACTCACAGTTTAATACTCGTACGAGGCTCCGTCAATACTCATTTTTTACCTGTATAATATTCCGGTCTCATTTATTACTCTGATTTTCTAACCTGATCCGTTGTCCGCATCCGGGCTCAAATTTTATCCACAGCCGGGGCTCAAACTGAATTAATACTCATACGAGTCTCATATTTCCAGTTTCCATCGGTACTTGTATTTACCTGCATGATACTCCAGTCTTATTACACTGATTTAGTAACCTGATCCGGTGCTAATAATTCTCCCAGAATGGTTCCAGCCACATCCGTGGCTTACATTTTCAATGGATCTCGATGCGCACATTTCAGCCATGCTTTAAGTCGCATACGGAGTTCACATGTCTATCCTCGAACAGTACTTACGTTTACCTAATAATAGGCACATAATACCCATGTCACTCGGGCTGTGAATTACTTGCCTAACAAGGAATGGACGTTATGCTATTGAAGAATACCTATGAAGGTTCTTGTATATTTAATTTATATGTCTAATTTCAAAATTCATCAATTGCTCTGTTATATATATATGTATCATACTCCTTATGTCATATTCCAATTGCGTTCATGCTGCTGAGTCCCAGTCTCATCAGGGAAAAACTAACCACATACAACACTCATATTATATTATTATATCACTTACCAGTCTTAATAACGTGTATCTTCCAGAGCTAATATTTAAATAAAGCACACATAACAGGTTTATCCGTTTTCTGCATACATGATTTAAACATGTACGTACAGCATAATCATTTCATTTCTCGTAGTCTTACAAGTACATGTACCTTGTCAGTTTACTATATACACTACGCTATTTCCGTCTTTAGATCTTATTGACAACTTTCGATTGTTCGTTTCTTTGCAATAATAAACTTTGGTACGACACTATTACATGTTTGCACTGACAATCTGCAAAAATATCCGGACCTTTAAACAAACGCCTTTGCAACTAGATTTAAAATGTTTCATTGCTGTACCAATAATTGTTTCTAGCCAATTTAGAAACTTTGATATTGCTTCTTCTTCTTCTTTTTTTTTTTTAATGTACTGATCTAGGAAATATATTAATCTGACTTTTACAAACCTGTTTTTCGGTATAATCAGAACCTCTAGACTGACACTTTGTTTTCCTTATGTTTCGAGACTTTACCTGCATAACAACCGCTTAAACTGGCGTTGATTCAAGCCACATGTCTGTTCAATTACCTTTTACGAAGTTAATTCTGTTTGAAACTTTTGACCATTTCCGTGCATCTCAGCTTAACGTCTAACGATTACCTCCAGTACAACAAACCATTGCAGTTGTTACAGTAAACATTACCTTTTTCAAAAACTGTTGTGTTTTATGCATAACGGTTAAGGCTACAGTACTATTGACATACAAATGTACAAAATGTAAAACAATGTACATACCGTATCTAAAGTGACATTCTACTTACACGTACAATGCACATACCGTCGTTAAATGACATTCTACTTGCATGTACAATATGTGAATTTTCTTTGACTTGCGAATCCAGTGTTTGATACTGTATTACGTGTTTGTGATTACCATCGCCGTAAACATTTTGAAAAGAAAAATCTCCTAAAAATACTTATCTTGCTGATATCCACGTAAGCATGTTATCACCACGAACCACTCCCCTGAACATTGAGCATTGTGCTTTCAGAACATAACCCAAGTCATACAGTACACTGCATCATGCTGAAACATAAACGCAATTAATAATCGAAAGTTTCTCACGTTTCACGCCAAACTTTCCTGCGATTTTATTGCGTGTTACTATAATGACGTACACGCTTATGGTAATACAAAAATGCACGTTACTATGTTTCTGATGCTAACTGTCAAGTCATGTAATGTTTCATAACGTATATCGTTTTAATGTTTTCTATGCCAAATACGAATAATAAAAAAACATGACAAGAATATCATACTACTAGAAAACTGTTTCGTGAACTACTGAGGTATACTTACATGTTTATATGTTCAACCAAAAAAGTAATACTTCCTGTAGTCAGTTTTCGTGAGTTCGTTATTCATACCTGGATATCGAAGCTATACAAATTTAAAACACCTGAGCACATCATGGTTAGTTCTTGTCCCTCACGTGTCAAATATGATGATCTATGCTCGTCAACATTATAAAGCAATACTCATTAAACTTTCTCACTAATTAACAGATTACAATCTAATAAGAATGTTGCTTATGTGCGCAATATAAATAAAACAACATGTAGATACTCATCTTATTATACAAGAAGCCTGTCTCATCCTAACTGCCGAAATTGACATGGTTGTGCCTTTACCAACCTCCCATTGCCCAAAACGACTTTACATTGTCGCTACCAGCATAAACGTATGACATTCTCATGTTCTCCAGTTGCATCTTCGCTGCAAACAAAATGTTGACAGTATATGCGGTTTATATTGTATAAAATATACATGATACGAACTGTTCAATAATATGTCGTAAATTATTATTACTTTTTTAAACGGTTACATATTTAGGTCAGTATATAATGCTGTTTCTTCGTTTATGTCTTTTTTAAATAATGTACCTGCTGCTACAATTAACTATCGCCGTATGCTGAATAAAAGCGTTTTGTTCTTTCTTACCTCGTATTGCATGTAAAGCATGTGTGAGTAATAAAAAGCCGATCGTGATTTTTCTTTTGATTGCCTGAAAACTACACCTTTAAGGTCATTGTTCTAAACACTGGCATATTTTGGCTGCTTCGAACATGTTCGGCCAGTTTTGACCATCTGATTGGAGAGAAAACAAGAATGTATTTTGCCAAAAGTTTGTCCGACTCTATTATGAATAGTTATTCTTTATTGCCAAACATCACAATTTTAATCATGCAAAGCACCAGAATGGCGTTACAAAGGATATGAAAAGTGACTAAAACAAGCATTTTCGATAAACTTACCACCATGAATAGCTTAGGTAATCCTTTTGCACGCGAATGGCAGATTTTTTCTGCACATCACATTCCGACTGCATTAAACAAGATATTTAACTATCCAAAAACACATTTGTTTTGAGAAAATAAGTTATGGTTCATGTAGAGCAATGTACGCGGAAAATGTAGTATATAATTTTCCTTGTGTACATGTTTTAATATTACACAACAGTTTTGAGAAAGTCCTGAACACGGGGTGCAATATACTCTTCCTCAAAAGTCCTGTCACCCTATTAGTTTTCATTTATTGAATAAATGAAAATGCATTGTTTTCCATTTTTGTCTATTGAAATATACATGACAAAGTCCAGTATGCCAAATGTCCCTTTCATGCAGTTCACGTTTGTTGCGTAAGTGCAGTTTAAACACATTTTTTATAGTTACAAGGGTGCGAATGGGTGGGGATCGGGGGTGGAGGTCAGTCCATGTTAGTTGCATCCTTCGGATACAACTGAAGTCTAGAGCATCCGTGGTGTGGTAAAGCTATGTAATAAGTGGTTGGGAAATCGCTCTAGGGCTTCTCCGGCATATTCATTCCAGATGAAATTTCAAATATGCCCTGTCTCAGTTTGAATTCGTTCGAATTGATGCTTTACATCCCAGTCAACAGCTAAGGTCATGTCGGGACGTTGCCTCCACTTTATGGGGCTCTTGCCCAAAATGAAGACGTCCCAGTCAACAGCTAAGGTCATGTTGGGACATTGCCTCCATTTTATGGGACTCTTGCCCAAAATGAAGATGTCATGAGTCTTTGACATCCAACATGTGCTTCAAATATAACCAGACAAAGCCAAAAGGGGTTATAATATATGAGCCTTGATGCGAGAAAACCGGTATTCGCGGTTTCCTACCAGGTCCGACATAAACGGGTCTGTGCAGTCTCAGAAAATGGTCAAAAGCTTGAAATTTCGGATTTAGGAAGAAGAGAAATTTTACTATCCGAGTGGTGAAGCCAAAGGCGCTGATCAGCTTCGCAGTTACTGCGAATTGTTTTCGCATATGCAAAATTCCGGTTTTCTCACGATGCGGCTCATATTATAATGTGCGGATGGTTAAGACTCGGAACCTCTTTTCCTGGGCAGGCTCAGACCCGAGCGGTTAACCAGTAATCAGATAGCCAGTCAGCATCGTACAGGCTTTCACTGGAGGCATAATCAGCCCATCTATTTCCTTCTGGGGCCCCAATGGGTAGGGGCCCCTGTTTCAGTATGACTTGCGATGTAAGTAGGGCATAAAACGCTGACATGATTCAGTGGTCTAAGTTTCAGATTTTTCTTAAATAGTTGCTATTCGTCTTACTGCTGATATAAATTACAAAGTACATGATTTGGGACTTCACTTCAATGCTACACTGCTAAACTGCTGACAGCCCCACAAGTGTTGGCTCCGCCCCGACATGACTAAAAAATTGTTGACTGGAATGTTAAGCCTCCATACAACCAACCAAATTAACTGCTGACAGCCTACGGATATTTTCCCAAATCGTGCTTGCTCATTGTGTAATGGTTAGAGTGTCGTAGGTTAGATCCAGAGCCGCATCATAAATAAGACCGTTTAAATGGTATCAGTGGCTACTTTGCTTGGCGCTCAGCATTATAAGGCAAGCACTGGATTCTCTTCTTTCAAAATATAGCATTACTTACATCTCGAAAATATATGAAAATGACTAAAAAAAATATAAAAAAGGTCTGATACTGATCACTGTCTGTATTCACTGGAGGACCATATGGAAGATTGTCAATTGTGCTAAATTTGTTGTCCTCCTAAAATATAAAATTTATTTATTTATTATTATTATTATTATTCTTATTACAACACTTAAGGTTACCCATACCAACAGCAAAGCAAAAAAAAAATATATATATATATATATATATGAAAAAAAAAAAGACCACTGAAACTTGTCTATCTTGTACCCCCTTATAGGATAGTCCTTGGACAAAGTCGGTCAAGCAAAACATTGGTCAACCTGGTACAATATCGACATACATGTACATGTATACATAGCTCTGGGCCTATTGAACTGTTTCCAGAGTGGTATTGATCCAAGGGTTCTTCAGCCTTTCCGGTTAAAATTTAAAATGAGCTAGTTTATCCGCATGACCTTAGCTACAGTATTAAGTGGGACGTAAAAACATTACCAAACAAGCCATTGAAGCAAAATTTAACTGTTTTGCCCAGACATGTTATTTGCAACCTTGGGTCTAATGCATATACACAATGTAAATACTGACTCATAGGATGGTTGTGTCAAGTCATTATTTTTTTCTCTCACTTTCTTTTGTGTTTTGGCCGTAATGTATTTCACAACTATTATGTAGTCATTGCGAGACAAAGCCATCCCTTTCTGGGTACGTAACCGGTACTTTGTGGAGCTTGAAGTTTTGTTTTTTTGTTTTTTTTTTTTGTTTTTTTTTTCAATTTTGCATCCCTTTCAAGCTTCTTTACTCATATCGAGACAAATCAATCGGTAGGTGTGGCGAAAACCGGAGTACTCGGGGAAAAACCACCTAACACACCCGCAAGCAGAACTATGCTTGTCCCACATGTGACTCATGCCCCGTGCGAGGTGCGAACCCACAGAGGTGAGATGATCGAATGATCAAGAGCACTGAAGTCAGCGACCTTAACCATTCGGCCACGGGGGCCGCCCGGAGCTTGAAGTGTCTTGCTCAGGGACACTACATGGCGGAGGCGGGTATCGGACCGAATCATGACCTCTCAGTTGTTAGTCCGGTTCTCTGTTAGCAAACCAGGCTCCCCACGTTTTGCTAGGAGAGCCGCTTTTTCTTTTGTGTTTCTTGGGTGAATAAATTTAGTAATTGTCATAAAATCAAATTTCCATTACAGTCAAGTACTTGGTTTCGCAAAATGTTCTTGTCAATGATAAATCATTGCCATCAGAAGAATAGAATTTTAATTACTGCTAAACTATACCCGACAAGATGTAGACAAAGTCATATCCTTTACTTTGCAGGAAAGATTTTTATGACCAAATTTTTCGTTTCTTGAAGCCATTACCTCATAGAAGCGACTATTTCAAAAGAAATTGTACATTGTTGCTGATTTTTTAGCCCCGGCAATGTGTCATCCTACGTAAGTTTGAAATATTGGGTTCTGGTCCAGCCTGTGTTTGCCATTAAATATAATGTAACAGTGTTTACAATTTTCTATATAATTTTATGAGATCCTTCATGTACGTAATGTACATGGTTGTTTCCATGCATAATCGATGTTTCTTTGCTCTCGGTATGTAACAGTGTGACATCAGATGTCATAAAATTTGACATGCAAAAGCTACTAAAGATAAAAGATTGGTGTGAGTGAACTCATTCACAGATATTTATTGGATAATGCAATGTTTAGAAAATTGCCAAGAGAACAAAAACTGATTATTTGTTTTGAAGGTACTGGTAATACATGTTTAACCATGTTTTTAATAAGGATTTCCGGAGTCGGGAACTTTGCGTAACCGGAAACTCGACTGTACATTGTATTTTAACAATATTTGAAGATCATCTCACCCAAAATCAACTCGGTAATATTGTATACTCTTCAATATTAAACATTAAACATACTCAATGAACATGCATTTTTGTACTTCAGGTTTTTATCATTCACCAAATATCACATTTGTAGCGCGTTGCATTGGCGCAAAGCCATCATATGCTGCTACAGTCTCCTCACATGGCTGATGTATTATTCAATCAAAATGACAACCAAATAGTGCATGGGGCCTAAAGAAATAGATGGGCTGTTTGTGCTTCCAGGCAAAGCTTACACGCTTCTGACTGACCAGCTGATTACTGGTATACCGCTCTGGTTTGAGCCAGCCCAGGAAAAGTGGTTCAAATCAAACCATCCATACATATAAGCCTTTGTGGCTTAGTTGGATGGTTATATTTGAAGCACTTGTTGGATGTCATGACATCCTCACTTTGGGTAAAAGTCCCATAAAATGGAGGCAATGTCCCGACATGACCTTTGCTTTTGATTGGGACGTTAAGCATGAAGTCAAACAAAAACTTCCTTTGCCATGTTTGCCTTCTGTGTTTGTTGATGCATATATATGGTAATGTCTGTGTCATGGTATCCTAGGGTATGTTTCAAACATTTTGTGACCACAAATAAATTCAAACATGTGCTTGGACATGCTTTAAGGTCAAAATGCGTTGCAATGTGACATCTGGATATTGTGTGTCGAGTCTCAAGGAATAGATAAACATAATACGGTATGTTGAGTGCAAATTTCAATTTAAAAACGCTACACACTTTGGCTCTAATTAGATGAAATCAGGGTCTTTTTCCCAAAGCGAAGACAAAGATGTCCCATACAACATCCTTAAGCAAATACTGCAAATAAATCATTAAATGGCGCGGTAACCTATGCCATCATGAATTTAACAAACCCACGTGCATTTAGCGTGTCATCTTACAAACTAATGTCCTTCATGTCAAGAAGCTATCACTTTGTAAATTATTTAGTTGACTCCAAAATAACACTTCTAAATTGATACATTTACAAAATCGAAGCGACAGAGATTTGAATAATAGAATAAAATACCGTCCGGTAAAAACTTATCTTTTCTCCGTGAAATTTGTCTCACCGCCGCTCCATTCAAGCTTCGTGATGTCTCGAGCTCCGTATGTTCATCGAACGAAACCGTCAGTGTACATGTAAAAAATCTCGCCGCGGTACAAAGCTGTTCACTTCGAGAGAGTGCCCTAGAAACTGAACTTCAAAATCACAGTAAACCGCTTACTCACTGAATCGCCCGTGCATAACCTCCAGTATACTACAGCGAATTAGTCGCGCTCTCGTGTCGCATAGACAATTATTTCGATCTATTCGATGAAACGATCGAAATATTTAGTTTCATTTATAATTTATGTATTGAAAAATTACCTTCGACATCATTGTTTGTGCGGACGGACTGCTGGTAGACAGACCACTGCCGGTGGCTCCAGTGGGGGTTGTTCATCCATGTGGTGTCTAGGTAACCCATCAGCTGCTGTAGCTCAGGTGTTCTTGCATCCTGCACCATCTGGTCGAAGGCACCCTCGATGTGGCTCGACGGTAGGAAAGGCAGCGCCAACACTTTCCGGATGAATACGTGCAACCCCTGTCGCTCCTGGTATGTTGTCTTCAGACCAAGGTTGGCAACCTTCCTCATCACCGCCTGTCCCCAATGAAACACACACCCACGGATGTCGCAGTCTGGGTAGACCTCTTTCACAGCTTCCCAGGCCGCTAAAACAGAAAACGCATGAGTGTTTTGGACAGTGATTCATATTCTGTATATTGATTTAATTTGCTTCTAGACATGTTCGGATTGCATATGTACAGTCGTGTCGCAGTCGCCTTGCTTACTTCTAAAATTCTAACCTCTAACCTAAGGACTGTTGAGTCCAGTCGTATTCATTTGGTAGTAATAAGTATTTGTACAATTTTTACAAACTATGATAACGATACCATTCAAACTTTTCAATTTCAATTACTAAGATTGATTGATATTATCAGAATGCTTACCCGGCTCAAAGTCCATAACGAAGCCCTGGGCCCAGTTGTTCAAAACTAACGACGTCGTTAGTTAACGATTCGTTAAAATTTCAAACATTAATATTACAAATACACTGTTATTTTTTGTTGAAAAAATGTGAGAATCCTTTGCACTGCAAAGGATTCTCACATTTTTTTCAACAAAAAATAACAGTGTATTTGTTACTTTAGCTGATATTTGCTTAACAAATTTATGTCTTAACGATATCGTTAAGCTAACGATGCTTTGAACAACTGGGTCCTGCACAGTAACGCCGTCACCAATGGTCTCGTTCAGTTTCCGGAACACCTGTGAGAAAGAAACACGTGGGTTTACTTACAAAATATTGGAATCAGTTTTTATAAAAAGTAATTTTAATCCCGGAGGTCAGTGGTCGTGTTCCTAAATTATAAGCGAGATAAAACGACTTGAAAAAAATCACGTTTTTTGAAATTCATGTATTATATATTTCCCATTAAGTATTTCAGTTTGGCCTCAATTTTTTAAGTGGATTTTGAATAGAAATTACTGCTACATGGTCAATCTTCCGTCGTTTGGACATCATCACGAATATAAAAAAGAAAACTGTTACAAACACAGAACTTAGTCAACCTTTCATAGCAATAAGTAAGGCCGCTGCGGAATCACAAATTGAAATACAGGAAACTTGGTTCCTTGTCAAATAATTGTCCATGCACCTGCATCATTGGGTTCACGCTAATCATTCTTATTAAATACGAATAAAATCTGCCAGTGCAAACATCAGATTATATTACATATAGATACTGCGTCATTTTGGTTAAATGGTCATCTCATTAGCTTCATATTTTTTCTATACCAGTATACTGACGGCAATTGTATAAAGGTAATATAAATTAAGCCGCATCATGGGAAAACCAGCAATATGGTTTTTGAACATGACCGAGCTGTACAAGCACAGAAGATGGATAGAGACTGGAAAGTTAAGATTTGGAGGGTAGAGGAATTGTACTATCCATGCAGCGAAAACAAAGGCGCAGATCAGTTTCGCAGTTACTGCGAAGCTGATCTGCGCCTTTGTTTCGAATATAGTGCAATATGTTGATTTTCTCATTGCATACCTCAATTCACAAGGGTTTAGGATTTCAAGACATGTGGATGGCATGCGTTAAAGGACTGGTCAGAAAGTATCTCCATGAAATACTGAATATACCTTTTGGATGGCCAAAAGTATGTCGGTTCTTCAAATTAATAATAATAGGAAGACCAGTAATTGAATGGGTTAGTGCAAGAACATGTCTAAGTCCAATTTTGTCAAAAATGAGCCGCGACGCGAGAAAACCGGTCTTCGGGGTTTCCGACCAGGTCTGACACAAACCGACATGTACAGTCCCAGAAGCAGCATAGAAGCTTGAAATTTCGGATTTAATAAGAAGAGAAAGTGTACTATCCGTGTAGCGAAAACAAAGGCGCTGATCAGCTTCGCAGTTACTGCGAAGCTGATCTGCGCCTTTGTTTTCGCATAGGCAAAAATCCGGTTTTCTTGTGACGCGGCTCAAATGAGTTTTTGGTGTCATTGCATTCTACATGCATGTACAAAAAGCTACATTCTGATAATAGTTTGTGATACTTTGTTTTTTTTTCTGATATGGTTTTAGGAGTTCGAAACATCCACATTAGGCAAATGAGCAATTTTGTCACTGTAAAATGATGTATTTTTACAAAAATTTTAATTCCAGTCAACGCTGGTATGAACAAAATGAGTAGTTGGTCTTAGACACGTTCTTGCATTTTGATAAATATTTGAATTTCTTAATTTTCTCCCGTATCTTTCAACAAAATGTCATGACATTTTAGCTTTTAACTCCATTTCAATAATTATGGTACTACAGTCAAACCTCTATAAAAGCGCCACCTTTGGGAGTGAGCTAAGCTGGCTGTTATACACAGGTGCCTGTCTTATCAAGGTTCAGTCAGAGCAGTTGTCATGTAGAAAATATTCTTACTGTCACAAGAAAAAATCCTTTCTAAGGAAGGACTACCTGTATGTGTTTCATAAGTTGACATCATTTCATGCTTCGTTACACAAAAATATATACAAAGCCTCATGGGTATTAACTTAATTGATTTTTTTCTGCTAATTAACTGTTTTAAATACAATAATGAATAATGATTGTCCAATTAACAGCTTGTAAATGGGAAATTTGACTTTGGGCAAGTATGATGTGGCTGTCTTATAGGGAGTTATAAACCTTTTGGGATTGATTTTACTGGCTGCTGGTTGTCTTGTGGAGGTGGCTGTCTTATGCAGAGATAAAATATAGTGAAAATGATTGGGCATGTTTCAGACTGGCTCTCTTATGCAGGTGGAACTCTTATAAAGGTGGCTGATTCAGCAGGTTCAACTGTATTTTCACATGGTTGTCAAACCGTTGTCAAAATTTTATGTTTTTCGCGTTTTTATTGAAACTTACAAAAATGGACTTAGACACATTCTTGCACTATCCCTTCAATTGATACAACTTAATTTAGAAATGAGCCACCGCATGGAAAAACCAACAATCTGCATAGGCGAAAACAAAGCCGCAGATCAGCCGTGCAGTAACTGCACGGCTGATCAGCGCCTTTGTTTTCGCTCCATAGATAGTACAATACCTCTTCTTCTTAAATCTGAAATTTCAAGGTTCTGGCCTGCTCCTGAGACTGTACAGGCCAGTTTGTGTCGGACCTGGTCGGAAACTCAAATTGTTGGTTTTCTCATGCACAGGCTCAAATACAGACCAGACACCAGAAGGAAAAGCCGCAAATACAAAACATTACACGAGTTTAAACAACACATATGAAAACAAAATGACAAACTATTTCCCATTTGAATTTTAATCAACCCTCACTCGAACGTCACTTAATTGTGAAAGTGAAATTGCAGCTTCCATACATAAAGCGCAACTTTTTTTTTATCTATATAGGCAGTTGACGATCAAACTGACCATTGGAATCACGCCCAATCTACCTCCCAACGTGGAATGTTTTACGTTCTGATAAAAGAATGGGACCGGATTATATTTTCATTTTATGCATGACTATAATGTTGAAATCTTCTCTCTGTGTGGAGACAAACAGCTCGTCTACGGAGCTCTGGAAACTCCACGTGGAACTTTACACAGTTCATTGCGGGGAAGCCGTTTTCTGTGCCAACGGTACAGACCACATGATACCAGCGGGATACCCATGTTGTCTCCCATGCTCCTGCTTACCCACCTGCGAACAACAGCACAATTGCTGTCCGAAAATTGGTAACGAGACTGAAAACCTGATTGAAACTGGGAGGAAGATGGGTGAAACAGGTGCAAATCAATCACACCGGCCATCTCTAAGAGACAGCACCGAAACCGGAAATACGCAACAAACTACCACTACTCCGCTACAATTCACTGTGAGAATGAAGCAAAATCTAGAAGATCATACAGAAAAAGACAAGCAGAGATATATGAATACAACACTAGAGGCAATGCAGGAGCAAGTGAGCGACGCGCAAGATAACGGCGTCGAACCTGTCTGTTTTAGACCTCAAGTCGTCAACCGACCAAACTGGTACCTAGATTCTGACGCATATCTTATGGTCATCAAATGTAGAGATGAATATGGGGATTATATGAGCCGCCTCATGAGAAAACCAACAATCTGCATTGGCGAAAACAAAGACGCAGATCAGCTTTGCGGTAACCGCGAAGCTGATCAGCGTCTTTGTTTTCGCTACACGGATAGTACACTTCCTCTTCTTTTTAAATCCGAAATTTCAAGCTTTTAGCTCTTTTCTGTGCTTGTACAGGTCGGTTTTTATCAGACCTGTTCGGAAACCACATTGTTGGTTTTCCCACGAGACGGCTCAATTATAATAAAGGACAAGTGTGAGTCTGGCATGAACAAACCCGATATTGCTGAAATTCTACCGGTAACTTCAAGACGTACGGGAATTGCATATGCCAACCAGTAACGAGCCGGATACTGAGGATGATCCCATTCTCTGGGAGGCAAAATTTGTCGATGTTTGAAGATATATCCCAGCGTATCTCATGTTTAATCCGAACGAGTTCATCCAGTTTACAGTTTACAATCATTGTAATATTCACTTTACACCGGTACCAGGTAATCACGTGCAGCAATGTGAAAATACTGTCATCGACACATGTAATCAGACCGGGTTATGGGAAAGCTTCGACGAAAATATTGAACAAATCTGTCATTTAGGTGAGAACCAGCCGATTCTCCACAAGTCTATGCGGTATAAAAATGTTGCGTGTTTACATTGCGCAACGGAGAAGGTATCTTCAACGGTAGACCACATTGTGGGTTCTCGATCGACCTGAACACTACTGAAGAAAAATACGGTCTCACGCTGAATATAAGAGACACAACTATAGATGGGAAAACGGAAAAGGGTTTAATACACGAGTCGTATCTAACCCAGGCTGTTCTTCCATTGCCAAAGACGAAACGATGTCCAACTGGATATATAGCATTGCTGGTAAGAGCTAGATCATTTTGATTTTACACACTCAGGCAATTACATGACATTTATATACATGACGTTTTATACACACTTTGATCGAATAAGAAATTTTAACAATTATATGCTATCGTATTGTATTGTATTGTCGAAATTCTGCCATCATTGACACACCTCGTTTAACCCACGAGTACGGGTAACCCTTCACCTAACCACCATCACTCCGCAGTGACAGGGTTAATGCCCGCCACCAGTACAATGATAACCCTAACACATATTTGAATCCTGCCAGTGCAGATTTCCCTCCCTTGTGCCTTATCACTATTGTACCATACTACCCAAAGCCCATTTTCCCCAGATGCAACAGTGACGCGGGCTGCCTGAGGTGGAAGAAAGCCAGGACATATCTCGGCATACCCGGAATATGCCTGTGAAACCACCGCGTCCGCCTGGCGACAGGCAGACCACATACATTGGATTTAATTAAGATGTTTGTCATTAATCTAATTTTATGGTACTTAACTACCCCGTGGTATATCCTTCTGCCCAAGTCAAAATCAAGCATCAATGAACAGAAACTGTTATGTTAGTACAGTGGAGATAACTAGCAAGTTGTCCGTGCATTCGCACGCGCCGTGCGTTGCCCACGCACGCTATACGCAGTCATAGGCCACGCACTACCGCGCGAAGTTAGCGCGAGGGATTTTTAGCCAATGAGAAATTAGTCTGAACTCGCAAAGCCAACGCATTTTCTCAATATCTTCGCGATGGGTTTTCAACCAATATAAACTGCGAACCACTCACGCAATATCTTCGCATTTTACCAATATTTTTCGCGTTGGTTTTTTAACCAATGAGAAACGCGATAATATCTGCGTGGGGACACGTGACCAGCGCACGAAATTGGCCAGCCAATCAAATGTGCGTTGGCATTTTTGCACGATAGACCACGCCCTCTATGGACAGACCCACCATGTGACCCTTCTCAATGAAAATAAACAGCCATGTTTCATCGGATCAGTAAATATTTGTTTTAAAATAATTTCTTGACACTTCTGTATGTCAAATTAATACTTAAAGTTCTGAAAAAAATGCCGGGTTTTGTGTTTCAGGAAATACTTAATCATATCCTGCAGAATCCGGCCTATATAATTATGGATGGAGCAGTTGCCAAAAAAAAAAAAAAAAAAAAAAAAAAAAAAAAAAAAATGGGTAAAATGCTCACCATTTTTCGTCATTTGTCACCATTCTCTGCAATTTGAAAAACTTTGTATTTCGCATGGTTGTAAAATTTGCTAAGTGAAATTTGCGTTTCGACAAACTATTAAAGCTTTTCTCTAACTTACCCCTTTGAAGATATATATCATTTTGATAGATAAAATCATCCATTTTTCCGAAACACATGAAATATCACATGTTTTAAATAACGTTAAACTGATGATTCCGTCACATTGAATTCATATTCTGCATGCATGGAGGAAACCGTCTGTTTTTACAATAGTCAAGCTCATGAAACCCTGAGTAAAATATTGGCCCCGTCAAAACAAACCTTTGTGTGTGAAGATTTTGTTTTTCTTTATCTTGAAAGACATTTTGGCTACGGGCTTTAGAAAGTATACAAGGCTTTGAAATTCTGATCGAATTTACCGGACAGCGATATGTTGTCTGATTTGAGTACAGGGTGTTAAGAAAGTTCGAAGACATCATTCAAAGGGACACTGAGTGTTAGATAAAGCATTTAGATATAATTATATACTCTTGTTTTAATCTTGAAAATATGTCATACAAGATATTATGGACAAAACTTTGTTTTATAGCAAACTGATAAGAAAAATATACGTGGAAATAAGTGACCCCTCTTCTGAATTAAGTGTCATATGATGCAAAATTAGGGTTTAACCAGTGCTTGTCCAAGAAACAGTTTAAATTTCGAATACCAGTGGATTCACATTGAATACATTGATTACAAATGTTGTCAAGAATGTTTCATGCTAATTTGAGTCATCATTTCCTGTTGTCTAGTAAACTATATGGAATTGCTCAGCAAAGTCTTAGGGTACCCCCATTCTTGAAATAGGCCATAAATAGTAGGGGGTATAGGTAAATATTTTATGAACATTTGAAACTGTGTGGTTATTGTCATTTCTTTTTCTAATATAATGCTAATAGATATGTTGTTGCATAATGGAAAATCATTTTTGATGACGCTCCTTCCTTATCTTTGAACAAAACTCCATGAAAAACATGTTATACCTTAGCCTGTCCCTCACTTTCGTCAACATGAAATTTTGCATTAAAAACGTTATTATTTTGAATATAACATACACATACAGTAGTTTATTCAGAATTGTGTGGTAATATATGATATAGGGGTGTGTATTGTTGTGGTTTACGGTGCTCATGCCTGTAAAAATGTTATATTGTTAAAAAAATTCTCAATTTTTCGACATTTTACTATATTTTTGCAACTTTTTGGGGTCAACCTTAATGTTTGATGAATTTTAACCTTATAATCTAGAAAATGAACATTTTTAACAATTCTGTTCACTATCCGGACACTTCATACATAATATGAAATATTTTATGGAAATTATTTGCTTCATTTTTTGTTTCCATTTAGTCTTAATTACCCCTACCCCCTATCAAAACACCCACAGTTTTTCTGATCGAAAATCATGTTTTTTCATCTGATGAAAAATTATGTGTTCTGAACTATCTTAAAATAACTATTATGTCCATCGTGATCTTTAGGACATAGACTATCACTTAAAGATATTTTATACTCCCTGATATAAATTATGAATATTTTAAATTATGTTTAATATGCCACCCCCCTTTTACGCAAATCTCATAGAAAATGCGAAAAGCTGTGGCACCCTGACTTAGAAATTGTAATATAAATCAGTCAAAACAGAGGTTGTAGAAGTTCTATTATACTGTGCAAACTGATATTGAAATGGGTTTTAACTGTGTTGATTTTTGAGATTGTGTTATTATTCATTATGAAGTTATAAGGAATATTACAATGTCTTCGAACTTTCTTAACACCCTGTACGTGTAGATGTGCAGTCTGGTCCAAGCAATGCTAGCTAAAACCATCAGCCCCATTTGTCATAAAGGGCATTTCGTCGTTAAGGGTCTCTTAAGCCCTTATCATCCGCCAATGATCACCATACCCCATATACTTTAGCTCACAAGCTACACTTCTGAACTTTCTTCAACTAGAAGCATGAAATTGATTGTTTACACAGATTAGTGATAAGATCACTGTGGCCTGTTAATGGCCTCATAAAACTGCCCATTGCTCCAAGAGGATTCTTAGCAGGTGGTGATTTCTACTGTCTGAAAAATTTATTGCCGGTCAAACAAAAATGGTACTTGATGTCATACTTTTTCTAATGGTTAATACCAGCCTGCACATATGTTAGCAATGAAATGTGTTTACATATATACTGCATTATGCCTTTCTGTCCGGATATAAGGCAGACTACTAAACACATTGATAAAATTCTTGCAACTACAATCCAGTACCATTTTGTTTGATTTTCCAATGCCATGTTGCAGAAAATCAAAGGGAACATGAGAAAACCTTTGTTGCGTATGAGAAAACAAAGCCTCCGAACACAGCAAATGTGTTGCTGGTCAGTGCCTTTGTATTCATATTTAGACAAAACAACCCCTGTGCTGTCTAAATTCAAAATGTAAACACACAAGCCATTTTTGTTCCACCATGTTCGCTTCGGATGAAAACCACAAATACAAGGTTTCTTGAAATGGGGCTCACTTTAGAGAGCTAAGTATTATTTTCAGGATACACAGTGCACAATATTTTGTAGAGCCAGGCTAAATATTTTGGTATATGAGTTTATAAAACTGGAAAATGCATCCAATGAAGACTATGACCAGTAGGTCCGGTCTGGTAATAAATTCAATAATACTTGGGCCATTCAAAAGTAATAAAATGTGAATAATTTTTATAATTTTTAGTCCAACCCCTTATTTAGATTTGAATTATAATAACATAAATTTGTTTCATCATATGACTTCTAAAAAGGATTGCATCGCCTTGTTTAATGAAAATTTACATTGTTGTTATGGACGTTGTCAATGACATTACGTATTCCCGCAATAGGCAGCCCCCCGTGGCCGACGCTCTGGCCACATGTGAGACTAGCCAAGTTCTGCTTGCGGGTGTGCCAGGTTTGTTTTTCGCGGTGTTTTCCGGTTTTCGCCCCACCTTCTGATTGGCCCGTCTCATATGAGCTGATATAAATTTGAAAGGGACGTTAAACTGAATAAAAAACGTGTTAACACACGTGAGGTCATAACAATTTTTATTACATGTCCACTGTATAAAAAGCTATGTCATATGAGCCGCCGCATGGGAAAACCAACAATCTGAATATGCGAAAACAAAGACGCAGATCAGCTTCGCAATAACCACGAAGCTGATCAGCGCCTTTGTTTTCGCTACACGGATAGTACACTTCCTCTTCTTCTTAATTTGCTAGCCTGCTTCTGTGACTGTGCAGCCTGGTTTGTGTCAGACCTGTTCAGAAACCACATTGTTGGTTTTTCCACGAGGTAGCTCATATAATAATAATAATTTTAACTTCTTATTTAAGTTTGAATTAACAAATTCAGTCTGTTATCTTAGTAGTAGGTTTTTTCCTGACTAAAAAAAAGTGTTAACACACGTGAGATCATAACAATTGTTATTACATGTCCACTGTATAAAAAGCTATGTCATATGAGCCGCCGCATGGGAAAACCAACAATCTGCATATGCGAAAACAAAGACGCAGATCAGCTTCGCAGTAACCACGAAGCTGACCAGCGCCTTTGTTTTCGCTACACGGATAGTACACTTCCTCTTCTTCTTAATTTGCTAGCCTGCTTCTGTGACTGTGCAGCCTGGTTTGTGTCAGACCTGTTCAGACACCACATTGTTGGTTTTTCCACCTCGTGTTTACACTTTGCAACTTGGTTTAAGCATATACATGTAGCATCAGTTATGATTCCATTTCAACAATGTTGCACATGTGAATCAGGTTATGGCAAAAACTGATTTTGTATACAATTGTGAAAACAAAGGCACAGAACACTACAAACCTGATAAGTGTCTTTGTTTTCGCTACATAAACTGTTTAACCTTTTTTTCTCTTTTTCTCAAATTGAATTCAATTGAATTCAATTGAATTCAAGCATGTTGCATAATCTGCAAGTGCACATCCCGGTTTATAAAATACCTGGTTAAAGCACTACAAAAGGTTTTCTTAAGACATGGCCTCAATATAAATGGGGTTATAAACTCTTTGAATGGGAGGGAAGAGTGACCACTGCAGCCAGTTCACGGTAGTCTGTAAAACCTGGGCTGGGCTCATAGGTCTGGGCTCTGGGCTAGGCTCAAAATTTGGCTATACTCAAAATATTGGGCTGGGCTCAAAAGGTTATTTCAGGTGAAAGGTGGAGAAAGGTCATTACCTGGCCCACCATGTACCCTAAGACTGAGTGATCTGGTCCAGATTCCTTAATTAGTGTCAGATCAGTTCCCTTGAGGATATTGATAATATTCAATGCAGGTCAGTATTAACTCCAGAAATCCATCCAAAGCCTTTAACATTTTGATTTGTATTTCCTAAAAATTGCGATCATTTTGAATGTCACACAGTTTGCAGAAGTTGTATGATTTTTTTTATCAGTGGACGTCAAAACAGACATAAATGTGATATTGAACAATATGCAACAAGGGGAGCATTCCATTCAGCTTTCTACTGTGTCCGAAAGTGACCATTTGCACTCAATGTAGTCAATCAAATAGATTAGTCTCTTTATTTTTTTATTTTTTTTTTTATTTTTTTTTTTATTTTATTTTTTTTCTAAACACATGTGTAAATTATACATAGGAAAGGCAAATTAAAACAATTTCCATTATTTTGAACTAGGTCATGAGACTGCAAAGGCACTCTGTTTTGTCACAGTATGGCTCAGTGCGGCTACTTATCACGTGTATTTTGTATATTTGTCATGTATGTATATAATTGCTCTCTTACACAATCCATGTATGGCCTGAGTTTATATGCAATAATATTATGTTCATGTTTATGTTCAGCCAATGATCATGAAATGGCGCAATCAAAAAGAAATTCCCACTCCAAAAATCGAGGTGGGAAAAAAACTAGATTATCAATCAGGTACTTATACTGAGAAAACACATCGTAAGCTGAGTGAGCAGCTCTTTTCCCAACAGGCAGACATTCAGTAAGTAATACCCAAACTTAACTAAAAATATGAAAACATACATAAGGTGCAAACAGCACAAAAATTCTACACCAAGACACAAAGTAATAAGAACCACCACCTTAGTATCGTCTTGGAACGAATAGTAATATAAAATTACTAGCGGGCTTGAACTAGTTTTACAGGTCAAACCTCATCAGCTTCTGCATTGTCTCACAAAATTGCACATGACCATCTTGAAAACAAAATAATTCCCATTTTTTTATTCAATTATCGGTACACTGCTACACAGAGAGACGCCCATGAAAGAAAGAATCAGCATACATGCTGTTTACAGTATGCTATCATGCTTATGGTTAAAATATGAACTACAGTCAATACAAATGCGTCCAATTATTCAACATTACTTTTTCCATAAACAATTATTGCATTGTGATGACAACTTAGAGGTTTGTTGTATTCTCATTAGGAAAAATAGGAAAAAAAATCCTCCCCGACCCCCCCCCCTCCCACACACACACCACACAAAATTAGGGAAAAATGGAACTTTGAGGGAACCTATGTGGTTTCGTCGTATATAGAGAAGGAAATGTGGAAACCTTAGTCCTAAATCATATTTCAATATCATAACTTCATATTCTATATTAAGATACATCAGCCTGGGCCAAAAAGTTCAGCTTTTCTGATGTTTAAAAAAGTGAGGTCGATGCGTGTTTTGCGTCGTCGTTTTTACAACGTTTGTCCTTTCTGCGCAATCGCACTAAGGGTAAAACATGAAGCCTGTTCGTTTGCTTAAGGTCGCTTTGGAGAAGTTGAAGAAGGTCGTTTCGGTCCAGACAATTAACACTACCGGTGAATACCCCTTATTCCGTTATTGTTTCCACATTTCTAGCCCAGGCATTATAACACTAGAAAAAGAATGGTATCCACATTTTCGTCTCTATATAGGAAGGTTTCCACCTTTTTTTAGATATACGACAATTCATTGGAAAGCCCAGAAATGTGGATACTTTACTATATAGGGAGGTTTCCACATTTTTTAGATATACGACAATTCATGGAAAAGCCCAGAAATGTGGATACTTTACTATATAGGGAGGTTTCCACATTTTTTCATGGGAAACCCTCACATTGTCATATATCTAAAGAATGTGGAAACTTTCCTATATAGTAAAGTATCCACATTTCTGGGCTTTTCCATGAATTGTCGTATATCTAAAATGTGGAAACCTCCCTATATAGTAAAGTATCCACATTTCTGGGCTTTCCAATGAATTGTCGTATATCTAAAAATGTGGAAACCTCCCTATATAGAGACGAAAATGTGGATACCATTCTTTTTGTAGTGGTATTATGCCTGGGCTAGAAATGTGGAAACAATAACGGAATAAGGGGTATTCACCGGTGGTGTTAATTGTCTGGACCGAAACGACCTTCTTTAACTTCCCCAAAGCGACAACCTTTTGACATTCACGGAATAAGGACAATCCTTGATCAGTTGTCCTTGATCGAAACGACACGATCTCAAATGACCAGATCATCCTTAATGGAGCAACCAGACAAGGTTCATGTTTTACCCGAGAAAAACCCCGGAAACAGTTCTGCAAAATGGCTGCTAAAGATCGCTTCACGGAGACATGCTGAATAAAAAAGGCCGACAGGAGGTTAATTCTGTCTACTTTTCCGATCTAAATATCTCTATACCAAGTTGAGATATTGATATATCATTTGTGATTAAGGTATCCACATTTCCTGCTTTATATACGAGGAAATCAAGGGTTCCCCTATAATTCCATTGATCCAAAATTAGTAAATAAATAAAAATAAATAAATAAAAAAGAGAGAGAAAAAAGGAAAAACATTAAGTCTTCTTATTCTGCTGTATTCAGTCAAAATCTGGAAAATGGTAAATCAAAAATGTCTAAACTGACAGTTGTCTGTTTCATATTTGATAAGATCAGATTAGCTGCTTTGAGACAGGCATCCCAGAAACATTTAAACCAATTAATCACTCATGTATGGACAATTGAAATCTGGCAAATTTGAAGAACAACAACAGTAAAATCTTTCAACAGTTATGAAACCTGTGAAAGCTGTCAAAACGAACTGCCGCCACTTCTTTTCTTACAATAATGTCTCTGATTCCATCTTAATGTTTCAACAAATCATGAAATTCATCTCTATAGGGTGAGGTCCTGGGGACAAGGGCTGTGATTAAACCAGAGCTAACTTTCATCTGTGTTCATTTGCATCAGTTTCAGTGTTAGGAGAGGAAGCTATGAGTTATTTTGTTCTATTTTAACGGAAATAACCATGTAACAATAATAATTCAATTTAATGTTGTTATCAAAATATTTACAAATATGTACAGTACAAATACAAATGTACACCTAACACATTAATAATAAGATCTTCTGGTGACGTAAAATGTATTTGGTTGTTCATCAAGAGCCTGAGAACCACATATAGAAAATGGCATCTGATCTGACATAAATAATAATGAAGAAAGCGTGGCTTAAGTCGTTTAAAACAGAAACAGAAGCAATCATTGTAAGCAGTGACTCTGACTCTAGTGAACACGATGATTTGCCAGTGATAAAGAAAAGAGCAAGGCTAAGTCTCGGGTAAGTACACTTTGTTTGATGTTTTATTCAAAATGTGTACAAATTACTTTTATGATAAACTTGTGACCAGCTATATTTGTATTGTCTCGTAAATTACATGAGTCATTTGTAGTCATGGTCCCAATGGCCGAAAGTGATGTGCAGTCACATTGGAAGTATCTAGGACTGAATAAACATTATTTGATCGATACATATATTAGGTGCGGTCTAAAATGAATTCATTTTGCACCATGCAGCTGACTGACCATCTGATTACTGCTCAGGTCTGAGCCTGCCCAGGAAAAGTGGTTTAAAGTCAAATCTTCCATACATAAAAGCCTTATTAGCTTAGTTGGGTGGCTATATTCGAGGCACTTTTTGGATGTCATGACGTCCTAATTTTCAGTTTAAGTCCCATAAAATGGAGGCAACGTCCCGACATGACCATACTTGTTGACTGGGATGTTAAGCATCAATTCAATTCAATGCAATTTGGACTCTGACATGACACAGTCACACTAAGCTTTTTTTTCTTTTCTTTTTACAGGCAAGAAAATGTAATCAAACAGGAAAACGAGTGCAAAATACAGAGAGCTGATGAGTAAGTAATATTATTCAAGTTTGAATTGTGCTACAACTGCAATTATTGAAATAAAAAAAATAACTGTATCTAGCATTTCCTTTGTGAATGTTTGAACATGAAAGTGCTCATATTTTAGTTACCATTCAAGTGCGCTCCACCAAATTCATAAAAGCAGTGCTGTAGTCATTTAAATTTTCATTAAAACTTGGTAATATGTCTCAAAGAGACTTGTCCAGAAACCGTTGGCTTAAGGCCCAGTCCCACTAAATTGAAATAATTTTGCCAAATGTACTGGATTAAAACATAGAGCAGTAGATATAAATATATGTCCAAATGTTGTGGAAAAAAGATTTGAACCGATCAAGCAATCTCATTTAGCATCATTATTTTAGAAAACAAATGGCTTCTTACGTAATTCACATGAATGGACATATTAACTTAAATTTAATGTTTTATCTCTGGGGTAGCATGGCATCTGCAGTCGTAGGAGTTGTTTAATAAATTGTTTTCAGAATTTTGAACGTATCGATAAAAACGCCCGCGACTGAGTTGCTCAAGAACGAGCGTAGGACGATCTCAGATTCATACAGATATTTTTTTTGCAAGATTATGCTTTAAAACATCATTTTCTCATAAAATGTATTTTAGCAACATCAGTTCATCGTTAATTACAGCATAAGATATTTCGGAATGTGCGTGTTTGCGGACCACCCAAAATCACTTAAGATTTTCTTTGCGATCCTCTGAGTTTACTTTTGATTTTTACAATAATGTAATCCTAAACTGGTCGTAAGACGATCTTAAGAGCAGTGGGACCGGGCCTTTAAGTAACAACACGCGATAAAATTCAACTCTTTTTTTACATTGACTCTGACGGTGGTTAATTTGCTGTTTATGTGCATGTTCATGGTTACCTTAGCAGATAAATAGGATACACTATATAATGGATATGACTGGCGCAGGGGTAGAGGGTAGGCCCCAGATGTCCTAAGTTCGATCCTCAGCCGAGGGTCGTTCGTTGTAGCCTTCAGCAATCACAATGCCACAGCTCCTGAGGTGATGATCAGAAATTGATTGTACACAGTAAAAAATAAATAAATAAATAAATAAAGCTTTAGGGCGCAGGTTGTGTAGAAAACAATTATTCTGACCAATAATAATAATAATAATAATAATAATAATAATAATAATTCTGAACCTTAATCTTTGTGACATTTTTTTTTTTTTTTTTTTTTTTTTTTTTTGTTTGCCAGCTGACATTGCTAGAAATTTCATATTTCAGATATTGCTGTCTTTGTGCGCCAGAACATCATATCAGAATGTTCAGGCTGTTTTCATTTTAATGACCATACCAAATTGAAATGGCATGCCTATTATGGGGCACATACATCAATTCAGAATGAGCCATAAATAATTGATTTCAAGGTTGTTGTAATGATATCATGGTTAGTTTATTTAAGGCGGCATTGCATTATATATAAGACAATCGCTTTATCGGTATTGCACAGTATTAGCAAAAAATTCAGATGACATTGTGTGGATAAAAATACAGGGCAACTTATTTAATTTAAGCCATGATTTATTCTTATGTTTGTGCTACATAATCCCTGTCACTTCAAGTCGTGAAGGCCTAGTTGAGATGGATGTCCTTGATAGAATTTCGAATTATATACTTAAAATTTCAAATGATACTGATGGCTGTTTCAATTTACTGGTATGTGGAGATTTTAACAGTAGGACGGGAAGTGAAGGGGACTATGTATTTTTTGATAATGATACTAATATTGATATACTTCCGCCAGATTACCAAATTGATGCTGCCATTACACGTTGCTCAGAAGATAAAAAAATAAACACAAATGGTCGTAAATTACTTGCATTTTGTAAAGAAAACAGTCTTCGAATAGCAAACGGCCGTATTGGGTCGGATAAAGGAATCGGAAAGTATACATTTGTTGGCAGTTCAGGTTCAAGTGTTATTGATTATGTACTAGTGAACCCATCATTATTACCCATAATAAGTACTTTTCACGTGAGTGAGCCGAATATTTTATCCGATCATTGTCTGATTGATTTTTCATTGAGACGTAATGTAAGAAACGAAATAGTTGATGCGAGACAAAATTTAACTTTTGAAAAGGTATCAAAGAAATATATTTGGAATGAATCGAAAAACATTGAATATTTTAGTAATTTAGAAAAAGAAGATAAAAGTTTTACAAATCTCAATGCACAATTGGCTCAAGCATTAAACATTGAGCAAATAGAAGAAAATTTAAACACTTTCACTTTATTAATGGAAAATGTTTGTGACCCATTATTTGCTAAAACTGTTCACTCGACAGGTATGGATGACAACAGCAATTTCGATCAGACACCTAAACAACCCTGGTTTGATGACGAATGTAGAAATTTTCGAAAGTCTTTTTATGAGTCATTGAACCACTATAGGGCCGAAAAATCTTCTGAAAATAAAAATAGGCTTGTGAATACTAGAAAACAGTATAAAACAATTTTACGCAATAAACGGTACACTTACACGAAAGAGAAAACTCAAAAATTATTAGTGTCAAAATGCAAAAATGTTAAACAATACTGGAAATTATTGAAGCAATCGGCAAATTTAAATAAAAAATGCTCAATAGATGCCAAAAGATTCTCCGAATATTTTCAAGCAATAAGTGACCCAAACGATAGATTTTATCAAGCAGATGAGGACATTTTATATTTTAATGAAAGGTATATGCAAGGGGAACTTCAGGTTATGTTTGAAGAGCTGAATTTACTTATTTCAGTTGAAGAAATTATGAAGGGGATCCATCAGTTACGAAATGGTGCAAGTGCTGGGCCAGATCTTTTCTTAAATGAATTTTTGAAAAATGGTACTACAGGATTAATTACATATTTGCATAATTTATTTAATAAAGTTTTTGAAATGGGTTATTTTCTGGAACGATGGGCAGAAGGACATATTATACCCATATTTAAAAAGGGAGACAAGAATGAGGCTTCAAACTATCGAGGCATAACTTTATTAAGTACTATTGGCAAGTTATTTACGAGAATTTTAAATAATAGATTAAACGACTGGTCAGAGGAATATAACATTTACGTTGAGGCTCAAGCAGGTTTTCGGAAAGGTATGGGGACGTCAGATAACATTTTTGTTTTAAATAATTTAATAACACATTGTCTTAATAACAACGACATGCTATATTGCGCGTTTATTGACTTTACAAAAGCGTTTGATTTTGTAGTGAGGGATGTATTGTGGTTTAAGTTGATCAGGCTTGGGGTGAGGGGAAGGATGTTAAATATCATTAAATCTATATATAGTTGCGTAATCAAGGGTAAAACATGATAACACACTTAGTGATCCATTTACATGTAATATAGGAGTAAGACAAGGCGATTGCCTCTCACCTTTCCTTTTTGCAATGTATGTCAACGATTTAGAAGCTGAATTAACAGTAAAAGGCGTAGCGGGTATTGATATTGGAACTATTAACTTAAATATATTGCTGTACGCGGATGACATAATACTTTTTGGCAAAAACCCTGATGACTTAACAAAATGCATTAAATGTTCTCGAAGATTATTGCAAAAAGTGGAAGCTTACAGTTAATACAAGTAAAACAAAAATAATGGTGTTTAGGAATGGGGGATGTCTACCAAACGACTTGAATTTTGTTAACAATAATATAAATATAGAAATAGTTAGCAAATTTTGTTATTTAGGTATAGTTTTTACATCGGGAGGCTCAAATTTCGAGGCACAGAAAACTCTGGCGGGACAAGCACATAAGGCCGTTTTTACATTAAATAAATATCTTTACAATTTCTCTAAATTAACACCATCACATAAGCTTGAACTATTCGATAAACTTGTGTCACCTATTTTAAATTTTGGAAGCGAGGTATGGGGTTTTTATAAATCTCCGTCTATAGAAACTGTTCATTTACAATTTTGTAAAAGGATCATAGGGGTGAAACAGTCAACCCAAAATGACTTTATCTACGGAGATTTAGGAAGAACTGATTATCAGTCTCGGAGATACATAATTATTATTAAGTATTGGCTAAAAATTATTAGTAGTGATGACAGAAAATATATAAAACAAGTATATAATACTATGTTAAACGATATAACATTGCAGCCATTAAAGCAAAATTGGGCTTCTTGCGTTAAAAACTTGCTAAGCAGACTCGGGTTTTTAGATGTTTGGGAATCACAAGGTGTGGGAAATGAGAATGCGTTTTTGAAAATTTTCAAACAAAGAATTACAGATAATTTTACTCAAAATTGGCACTCAAGGCTAGAAAACTCAACTAGGGCTCGATCATATTTGACATTTGCCAATTTTCAATATCAAAAGTATTTAGATATTCTATCTATTGTTAAATACAGAAAAAGCTTAAGCCGATTAAGACTCTCTTCACATAGACTCGAGGTTGAAGTAGGGCGGTGGACAAAGCCCAATAAAACCCCTTATGAACGTAGAAAATGCAAAAATTGTAATGTTCTAGAGGATGAATTCCACTTCTTGTTTGAATGCCCTTTGTATACAGATCTCCGAAAAATGTACATAAGTAGGTATTATTGGCGTCATCCAAATATGATAAAATTTATACAACTGTTAAATAGTAATCACACTAAAACTTTAAAGAATCTCAGTGTCTATATTTACAAGGCTTTTCAGGTTCATAAGGAAAATTTGTTTCAGTAATATGCTTTTTTTTTTAAATTCATGTATTTAATGTGATAGTATGTAAAAAGATTTTTCATGATTCCGACTGGGTCATCGGATAGCCTCAAGAACTAAAAAAAAATATATTATATGTTAAATTTCAAAACATTTAATCCAAGATTTTTTTGCACCTCTCCCGTTAAAAAACGGATATGCTGCAAAATAGTTATAGTATGTAAGTACTATTTACATGTGTCATATGTATTGTTTACATTATTTGTATTGTTATGCATGCGACTTGCTATCCTGTATGATTGTTGTTGTATGTGTTTATATGCTCATGGGCCGTGATGGCTTTTTGCATTAATAAACTATTCTATTCTATTCTATTTAATGGCTATCTAATGGCTAATCATCCTTTCTTTACCTTAAGTCTGGAGTTTTGGAAACATTTTGAAAAGTGTTGATCTGGAGAGGGAAATAAAAATACACATTAAGACCCAAAACTGTTGAATCTGTCAAAGTAAAGTACCATAGGCACCATTGTTTATCCGAAATAATGTGAATCAGTTTTAAAACTGTCAAGAAACTAAATAAAAAAGCAGTCATTTTTCCAAGATAATAATTGATTAACAATTTTGGTATAAAGCTTGATGATGTCTATACTTATATGACATATATACTCCTCATCAAAAACATCTGAGCCTTCGCATGAGAAAACCAACAATTTGCATATGCGAAAACAAAGGCGCAGATCAGCTTCGCAGTTACTGCGAAGCTGATCAGCGCCTTTGTTTTCGCTACATGGATAGTACAACTCCTCTTCTACTTATATCCAAAGTTTCAAGCTTCTAGCTTTATTCTATGACTGTTTAGCCTGGTTTGTGTCGGACCTGGTCATAAACCCCAATCGTTGGTTTTCTCATGCACAGGCTCATCTGTAAGAATTGTAAAACCCGATTGCGTCTGCATTGTGCTTAATATGTTCATACCATCGACAACTCTATTCCCAAACCAATCATGTGACTTTATAATGATGTGCCAGCTTTTTACTTCATACCAGGAAATTATGTCATACGGGGATAGTGCATACAGAGAAAATGTGCGGAAGGTTGTAGTTGCCCTGCATTGAACCCACGTCCCCTGACTACAAATGAGATTAGCTTACCAATACACAATTGAGGGTTTTTACACTGCACTTGTATCCCATGGAAGCCAGCATGTACGCGTCAGCCCACCCTGACCTTCCAGATTCCCCATCCATTTGTACCCTTACTACCATATAGCATGCACAATAGAAGTACAATGCATGCAAAAGGACTTGTCAACCATTTTAAAATGTAAAAAAAAATGAAATCAATTGTCTTTTTTTTGGTTGGGTGGTTGAAACATAATAGGGTGAACAGACTTTTTGAGGAGGAGTATATATACAGTTTGTATGCTTAGATGCAAGTTGGAAGTATATCTTTAAATTAGAGTGCTCTGTTGAACCACAATCTTCACATTTCTCAAATTTCACGTGTGAGAAAACATGTACCAAAATGCCACATTAGTGAAATGTGGCATTTGAGCACCTTCACTTTTGAAAACTTTATTTTGCAAATTTTATACTTTATTGTATAATTTCACTTGTTATTGTATGGCTTCTGAACAATTTGTGCACTTTCGTCTAATCTGTGAAGGACTGGTATGAGTGAAGAATTGGTTCCAAAGTGTTACATAAGGAAATTTAGTGTTTTTGATGTGCGAAGAATTGGTATGAATTCATCACATCTGTGGCGAACTGTTTTCTTGAATGTGAAAAATTGGTACCGAATGTTAATTTACTAAATTTTTCATGTGAGAATTGAAATTCGATTTCTGTTTTTTATCATTGCAAAATGCTACATGATATTTGATTGCATGCACATTTCTCACAGGCATTTGGAATGAAATTCGTGACAACCTGGTACCAAATTTTCATGGGCTGTGAAGATTTGGTACCAATAATTCACAATGTGAATTTTGTGAAATTTTAAATTTTAGGCTCAACAGTGCTCTCACATATACCAAAAATCCAATGCGAATGGCTTAGGACTGCAATTTGGTGCACATTTTCATTAATTTAAACTGGTTTAAACCGTATTTATCTTTTACACTTATTAGACATCATAATACAAAGCATGATAGTAAATTCAAACAGGATTTGAAAAAAACAAAAACAAAAAACAAAACAAAAAAAAAAAAAAAAAAAACAAAACAAAAAAAAAAAAAAAAAAAAAAAAAAAAAAAAACCTGTTTTATTTTAGCATGTCTTTGGTCTCAACATTCGACAAGATCTCTTCTCTTTTGTCGACAATGCAAGATAATTTTTAAAATAAATATAAATCATAGAGGTGAAGCATGGTGTTGCTTTATTCTCAATCATTTGGATAAAGCGTGTGTCACTTTGTACGGTCAGATCGCCAGATCTTGACGAATAAATGTCTAGATGTAATATTGGAATTCATATCGGATTTAAAGTTGCTCTAATGTTCTCCGATTGCCAAAATTGTCACGGTTATGGATCTGAATTAACAGCAAAACAAGACATATGAGTAATTGTTCTACTGTTAACCGTATTCAAATTAGCGCACACTGCGCTTAACTTTTCAAAATAACTTAAAAGTTTAGGTAACAAAACATCATTTTAATTAGCGCACACTACAAACGAAAAAATCGTTTTGAAAAATAAAGCGTAGAATGATCCGTTAAACAGAAAATAAAAAATAAATCCGGACCAATGAATAACTCTGGCTTTACACGTTAGAATAAAAACAATCTTTTTTTTTTAATTGTTCGAAACATGCAAAAATTGCTGTTTTACCTCGAGACTTCATAGTTTGTCTATAATTTAGAAAAAAGGTTTTGTTTTTCTTCAGTATGGAATATTTAGCACTTATATAATCTTATGATACGATTCATTTATTTTCAGTGAACAGGCTGAGAATGACACTGTTCCATTGAATATCAACGACAATGATGTTAGCTTGGATGAAGATACATCTGACTATTACAATGATGTTTCGCCACTGCCAGTTTTTGATATACAACAGAAAGGAATAATACAAACCACACAAGTTCCCATTAATATCAGCGACAGTGATGTTAGCTTGGATGAAGATACTGCACCACCTGACTATTACAAGGATGTGTTGTCACTTCCAGTCTTTGCCAGACAACGGAGGGGCGCGGGAAGCTTAAAGGCTACGCAAGATGTTATACAAAACAAAGATAATATTTCAGTCATATCTACAAGGGTTCCAAGTGATATTTCAGATAATGTCACATTTCTTGTCTCAACAAAAGCTGTTGGAAATTGGAAGAATATATACAGTGATGGAATGGGAGCCTGGGAGCAGTCTTGTGTTAAAACTAAGTACATCAGCTTAGTGAACGATAAATATCATATGACGAATGAAAATGGGTATGGGTGCCCAGGGACTTTTTTGACCAAGAGGTATAATTTTGTTAACAAAAGTGAGCCAGAATTGAAAAAGATCATCATTAGAGTATTCGACAATCAACAAAACCCAAAAGACATAGTATATATTGAGTATTACTTTATGAGAGAAGAAAAGTGTGTAATGGTACAGCCACACGGTAATTCAAAATGTAATAAACCATATATAAGAACACAACATTCAACAAAAGAAGAAATAAAATCTCAACTTCCAGATACAAAGCCAAAAGACATATTCCATTCAGTCCTTGGAGCAAAAGGGGGAGTTGGTGGACTAACAATGCCTGGGCAGATTGCCAGAGACAGGCAACAGATATACAACTTTAAAAGTAAATCTCAGAAAGAAAGTGACAGTGATGAATTAAAGGTATTAATGGACTTTATTGGTATGAAAAAGCATTCAGCTGACAATGACTTTCACTTTGACTTAACAACAGACCCAGAGTTAATTTTGTTTGTTGCTAATGAAACGCAGCTGGAAGAACTTGAAATGTTCTGTACCTACAATTCCAACTTTTGCATACTGGGTGTTGACCCGACATTCAACATAGGGAATTACTACGTGACAATTACATCTTATCGACACCTTAAGTTGCGTACAAAGCAAGGAATAAATCCTATGATGATGGGGCCCGTTCTTATTCATCAAAGAAAACTAAAGGAATCGAATTGCCATGCAAAATGATCAAATATAATAACAACCTAGAAAACATACTAGCCTTTGGAACAGACGGAGAGCATAATTTGCAGCGAGCTATGTCACACGCGAGCTATGTCACACTTCTATCCCAATGCTCTTCATTTGTTGTGTGATGTTCATATGAGAGACAATATTTACTCAAAACTGTCAAAGTTACAGATACCCAGAGGCACGGCAAATGAGTACATGGTCGACATTTTCGGAAAAGATCTTGGTCGAGAAAGGCAGCCTGGACTTGTAGACTCCTTGTCAGAAAATGACTTCGATTTAAAGTTGGACCAACTAAGAACATCCTGGCATGAAAGGCATGCGAATGGAGAAGAGTTTTTCCTTTTCTTTTTGGAAGAAAAGGCCCACTTACTTAAAAAACACATGACGGCAGAAATAAGAATGATGGCGGGGCTAGGCTATCCTCCTATCATTTACACCAACAATCCGAATGAGGCACTGAATAGTGCATTTAAAGGTGGACTGAATTAAAAACTAACATTGCAAGAATGTGTTAACAGAGTAATGAAATACATAAAAAATCAGCAAGAAGATGTAAAACTTAGTATGCTAGGACAGGGTATTTACAGTTTGTGTGACGAGTACGCTCACTTGAGAATTGACCCAGAAAGGTTCTTTCGGCTGGGAGAGAGAAGTAAAAAAGCTCAAATCAAAGCCTTTGTTGAGGCACCATTGAAACCCAGAGAAAAGGCTGCTCATGTAACAGACAGAGAACATGATGGCATGGACACAAGCCAAGATCGAAATAAAACCACACAAGAAATGGACAAGGGAAAATCACTCTCAGTAACATTAGCCCAATCAGGGATTTCGAACGTTCCAGCTGACATTCTGAAAAGAATATTTGATGATGGGGAAAAACTTTTGCAAGAGACAAACAATATAGTGAGAGCTCCAGGCAAATGTGATGACGATTACTTTGTAGCAAGTTTGAATACTAGTCAGATGCCACATTTTGTTCGGGTAGTTAGTAGAATGAACGGTCATATAACATGTGATGAAAAATGCATTCGATGGAAATCTTTTAAGATTTGCTCTCATGTTATTGCTCTTTCAGAGAATCAGGGTATTTTGCCAGTGTTTCTGGAACGCTTTAAAAAACTTAATAAACAGCCAAGACTTATGGCACTTGCCACTCATGCTCTGCCAAAGAAACGAGGTCAAAAAGCAACAAAGTCAACCTCCATTCGTAAAGGCCCACCATACCGACAAAAGACACAGCCTGTATGCTACACAGCAGGGGCATCTGGTTTGCCAAAACCAAAATCTCCCAGTCCAACTCCTGGGTCATATGTAATTACCATCCTTGACTTTTGTAACAGCAACGTCTCAAAATGTTTTGGGTGTCAAAAGGCTCTGAAAGAAAACAATGTCATACCTCTTCCACCAAGAAACCTAGTTATCGTTTCTAACATGAAACGAGGATATGTGAAAAATGGGATTGTTCATGAAGGGGATTTTTCAAATGTATACTTTCATTTTAGTGAAACATGTGTGAAAGCAAAAGATAGTTATTTTGTTCCTGCTCTTTTGTTTTGTCCTGAAGATGTGAAACCTCATCTAAGCGATCGGCACAAGGAAGTTCTCAGTGCTTGGAAAGTAGATTCCCATTGAAAACAAATACATGTAGGCTATGCCATATACATGATTTAGGCTGGACATTAAGTATTCACTTGCATTACAAAAACTTGCCCATGCAATAAACAGGGATTTTTTTTCACTTGTAAAATTTGAAAATTTCATTAAAAATGGATATTTTTCTTATTTTTGCTATAAACATAGATTGTGGGTACACGTTAGAACCGCCTCGCCGAGGCGGTTCTAACGAGTACTCACAATCTATATGTTTTGGAGCAAAAATAAGAAAAATAGGTATCCCCCTGCATACCCCAGTTTTACTATATAAATGTGGGGTTTGAGGGGGTATACATTACACGGACATGTTTTCCTGATGGATAGGTTTTTATAAGACTGCTTATGTGAATCTGGATGCCTTATGGTTTTTGATAAGCACTTAACAATTATATAATTATGACAAGTGACAAGCTACCACATATCATGCACAAAATGTCACATGTGCATGTTAAATACAGGCTGTTCCATGCAATAACTGGTGTAATTGAAGTTGGAGGTGGCGAATGTAAAGCTGAATGCATATGACACTTATGCTATTTATGCATTTTCCAATTTTGTCATATAATGTTTACAAAAATAATATGACAAGGTTTTTGATATCTATTTTATTTAAGTGAATAAGAAATGTTCTTAGCACACAATAACAGTGCATACAAAATTTTGCACACAATAACTAACTGTGCGTATTAAAAGTTTGCACACAATAACAGTGAATATTAAAGGTTAATGTATTTCTGAGATTGAGATTGAGATTCTGAGACTATTCCTTGTTAAGATACGAGTTGTGCCTAATTACAATCTTTCAGGAATAATGAAACGGTTAACTTTCACCCTCACTGATACTGAACAGTATGTTATTTACTAGAGTGCTAAGGGCAGACCCTTTGACACTTAGGACCAGACAGTGAAATCATTTTAAGTGGCCAGTTTGTTTAGAGTAGATCTTCAGAAGTTAACAATTGTGTTTTCAGCTAGGCGTATTTGTTCAATCCATTGATTAAGTTTATAAAACGTGACTAAACGTAACTGTATTCTAAGCAAATTCAAATGTAAATTGTAGTTTAAAGGGCGAAACATTACGAAAACATGCCCATGCAATATATAGATATTCTTAAAGTTGCTAAAATTGAAAATTCTTAGTAGAAACATTTTAATATTTTTCTTATTTTTGCTCAAAAAATAGATTATGGGTACACGTTAGAACTGCATCGGCGAGGCGGTTCTGACGAGTACCCACAATCTATGTTTTGGAGCAAAAATAAGAAAAATAGGTATACCCCTGCAAACCCCTTTTTTACTATATAAAAGTGGGGTTCAAGGGGGTATACATTACACGGACATGTTTTCATGATGAATTTCCCATACTTATTCTGCTGGTCATATTCTATTTACCTTATCAAAATAGTCTACATATCTAGAAATGCTTGATTGTCAAAAACACCTTTATATGAATGCACTTGACTAAAATACATGCGATATACATGTAATAAAAGAAAACGAATGTTATGCATTTGTTGTCATTTTCTATACTTTAGATAATAATAATAATAATAATAATAATAATGAAAAACAAGAAATTTATTCCACTGAAGATTAATGCCTTGTAATATAAATAAACCCGTCCGGTAGCATTTGTCAACCAGATGCATTTTTATATATTCACCTGGGCTCAGAATTTACAAAGGAAGGCCTTAGTTAAGGTGGCACAGTTTGACCCAATATTTTACTGTTAAACTCAATAACTTCGTTTTCAAGAAAATTAAATGTCTAAATCATGCCTGTCTTATTTAGCATGTTTTAGAAGAATTGGTTTGGATGGTAGGTTTCATCACCTTAACTAAGGTTTGTGTTACTGATCGTTCCAAGTCGATACTTCTGTGGTGGTTCTTTTTGTTTTATGTCTTGGTGTATAAATTTTTTTTGTGCTGTTGGTGCCTTATGTATGTTTTCATATTTTTAGTTAAGTTAAGGTAACTGAGTGGCCACCTATTGGGAAAATAGCTGCTCATTCGGCTTACGATATGTTTCATGGTATAAGTACCTGATTGTTAGTTTGGTTTTTTCCCACCTCGGTTTTTGGATTGGGAATCTTTTTCTGATTGCGCCTTTTCCTGATCTTTGCCTACTTGTAACTTTCCTTAACTTTTAAGGGATGACTGTAATTCTGGACCCTTAGCTTACTTGGCACACTTATAATATACCGTTGCTCTGACAATCGTCCGTTATTTGCATTGTAATACTTCACATAAGCTGTAACTACCTACATGTATCTCTTACAACCTCCCACATTGTCCACTTATACCCATGCTGTGACGTCTGTCTATCGTTTGCATTGCAATAGTTTATCTGAGCAAAAAGGCTTACATGGTGCACTTACAATATATCCATGCTCTGGCAATCGTCCGTCATGTGCATTTGAATAAACCACGTAAGCTGAAAGGCTTACCAGGTTGACCATTTATACTACACCCGTGCTCTGACAGCAGTCCGTCATTTGCAAGTTGCAATAGTTTATTTTAGCTGTAAGGCTAAAATTGTCCGTCATGTGCATTTGTATAAAGCTGAAAGGCTTACAAGATTGGCCATTTATACTACACCCGCGCTCTGACATCAGTCCGCCATGTGCATTGCAAAAGATTACCTGAGATGTAAGGCATACAAGGTGCACTTATAAAATTACCTGAGCTGTAAGGCATACAAGGTGCACTTATAAAATACCCATGCTCTGACATCAGTCCCTCATTCGCATTGCAATAGTGCACCTGAGCTGTAGGGCATACAAGGTGCACTCATAAGATAACCATGCTCCGACACCAGTCCGTCATTTGCATTTCAATAGTTTACCTGAGCCGTAAGGCTTACATGGTACACGTATAGTATACACATGCTCTGGTGACTGTCTGTCCATAATTTGCATTACAATATTTCTTCTGAGCTGCAGGGCTAACATGGTGCACTTATGAAATACTTGTGCTCTGGCATATGCCCGTCATTTACATTGCAATGGTTCACATGAGCTTCTAGGCTTACAAGATGTACTTTTAATATACCCATGCTCTGACATCTGTCGGTCATTTGCAATTCAACAGTTTAACTGAACTATAAGGCTTATATGGTGCACTCATAATATACACATGCTCTGGCATCTGTCGGTCATTTGCATTGCAAGTCATAATATACACATGCTCTGGCATCTGTTGGTCTACTCGGTCATTTGCATTGCCTGAACTATAAGGTTTACATGGTGCACTCATAATATACACATGCTCTGGCATCTGTCGGTCATTTGCATTGTAATAGTTTACCTGAGCTGTAAAACTTTTGAATAGGTCTACATAAAATATTAATGGCAAGGTTTCTTTTTATTTCTCTTGATACCTTAAGATGGCCAATGCGAAGATAATCACCGTAATGTCAAGTAAACTATATCAAAAGTCAGTCATTCTTCCAAGATAATTGCACAGTTTGGGTCTAAAATATGACTATGCCTATATACATGCACCGTTTGTAGGCTATTATGCAAGTTTTATTATGTTTACTTATTTTTTTATCCATCTGTGATAGTTGGATGGAGATAATATAAAAAAATAACCAATTTTCATTTTATTATTATTTCAATTTTGAAATTTTGGGGTAGTGGGATCCATAAACCAGAAAATATAAAATAAGATCTGGCCTAGCTAAATGGTGTATGTTGATTTCAGACTTGATCAGTCAATGTCTGCTTTAGATGAGCTTCAGACTTGTCTTGTACACTGATATTTATTGGATCAGAAACATCAACTGAGACTTATCATGCAATGTCTGAACAGTAAGTGTGCTCAACATATTATGCACACAGTCTTATCAGCAGCTGCACTTTAAAACTGGACATGCACAATTATTGCTTTACAATTAAGTACAGCCTCATAAGTACCTTTCAAAATATTTTCTAAAGTATACAGGCAGATATTTATCATAAAAGAGCATTTAAAACTTGGCACACACACATGTATTTGTTTGAAAAAAAAAACTAATGTGAAAGCTGTTTATTTATTAGATAGGGGCGATTAGCAGACCTAAAAATATCAATCACTTCATATAAGGTCACTGGGTCCATTTGCAGGAAAATGACATTGTATTAAATTCTATTGAAGTGGTAGACTCTTTGAAAATTGATTTCAACATTTTTGAAATTTTTCGGTATGTCGTTGATCACATGGTTTTCCCCGCATTCCATTTTGCAATAAAATGTACATCTGAATGCAATGAAATCTTAGTACAATCAAAATCTTAATGTTGTGATTTGTTGTGGAAGAAATCAATGAGCCACAACATCAGAAAACCAACAATCTGTGTTTCCTGTCAGATCCGAGACAAACCAGACTGAACAGCTACAGAAGCAGGCATGAAATTTCAGTTTTAGGAAGAAGAGATATTGCACAATTTATAGAGCGAAAACAAGGGCGCTGATCAACTTTGCTTTTTCTTTTCATCTATGCATGCTGTTAGTTGTCTTATGCGGTGGCTCAAACACAGATTTTCAGGATCACATTGATGACTGACCCCGTCCTCTGTTAAATATTGACTCATAATACCATAGTCTAAAACTCCACAAACATTCTTCTGTATAAGATATCTTTCTTCGTAGCCATCAAAATATTACATTTAAAATGAGATGTGCATGTTTTCCTGACAGAAACAAACGTTTGACAACGTCAGTCAGCCCATACTGCCTTAAGCAGGTGAAAAATTTGTGAAATCAACATTCAGCCTGGGTTGCATGTCAAAAGGAAATTCATCAGCTTTTATCTGCTGGTAGATATATATCGGCTAAAACATGCTGTTCAAAATTACAGACAACATGCTTAAATTTTAGAAAAATATGACCAATCAAGTGTACACTTTCTTTTGTCTCTCAGTATATTTCCATTTTGATTTTGTGGCACCCACCCATGCAGCTAACATATGCCCTGCAAAGATTTAGTTTCATTTATGTTAGACCTTTTCCTATGGGACATCTAATGAACAACATTAACAACTAAGCAATTAGGTGAATGCTGAGCCTTCACCTTAATTAACCTTTTGCCTGAAATGACCCTCAATCCAACCTAGCCCAAATTTGAGCCCAGCCCAAATTTGAGCCCAGCCCAGTACAAAATTGAGCAGAGCCCAGCCCAAAATCAAGCCCAGACCAATGAGCCCAGCCCAGGTTTTACAGACTACCGCCAGTTCACAGATGGAGTTTATTTAGTTAATGTTCTGTGAAAATCTGTAACTGTACAGGTGCCATTTAGTGATTAGATAGGGTAATTCGAGCTCTCCTCAAAATGAGGGAATTCTTGAGCTTGTGGTATATAGTACATAGGCCAATACGAGAGTAAAGTGCGTTTTATTGTCAATACTGTCAAAACAGTGGGGCTTTGAAGTTGCAGGGCACATTCTTTATTTTAGATCCGCGGTATTTGTTAGTTCTTCTATAAATTATACTGACATAATCGAACAAGAGCTCTGCATGTGGGAGTAAAGTTGCTTATTTGTTCATTTTTTTCAGCCGCATCATGAGAAAAAACATAGTGGTTTCCGAACAGGTCCTACACAAACCGAATTGTACAAGCATAGAAGTTTCATAGAGGCTGCAAATTTTGGATTCTAAACATTAAAGGAATTGTTCTATTCATGTAGCGAAAACAAAAGCGCCGCTCAGCTTCGCAGTTACTTTGTTTTCGCGTATGTAAAATATTGTGTTGTCATGATGCGGCATATTTATCTATTTATTTATTTATTTTCGAAAGATGTCCCGATCAAATACTAATAACTTTTCACTTAAGTGACTTCAACTGATTTGGTTGTGTGAAAATGAGGTCATGTCAAGACGGAGCCACCACTCTCTTGGTTTTAACCAGTACTCTGGAGAGTTAATGTATCTTGCTCAGTGAACAAAATATGCAAATATCTTAGCATGAATATCTTCACAAGACATGAAAGTATTGTCCACAACATAAAGAATCAGCATCGGTAGCTTAATAAAAGTGTTCTAGACTGCTAAAGTATAGGCATATACAGGCCAAATAGTCAATGATCCTTTGGCGTACAGAGACAAAAGTGCTTGTAAGTTTGCTAATGGTGGACAGAATTACACCAAACTCAAAATGCATCTTTTACTTGTATTTTCCATTTTCAGATACCAGAGGATGCTAATTATCGCCTGTGATTACGCACATTACCCTTGTGTAAACACATTTCCATTCAGACACAAATAGTTCCACTGGCGATGGTGAAAATGAATATTTCTCGACTAATTTTAGATTTTGGACTCTCCGACTGAGCCAGGGTGTTGAAGAATATAACAGTGGTATTTCAAGCTGAAAATATAAATATTTTAAAAGAACTTACCGGTTTCCTAACTGCGAGTAAACAAGATGTCTATTTTGTTTCCCACATCGACTGGTGCAGCCCGCAACTACTGCGGTCTTAGAGTACAGTGGTTCTCTAGCGTGAAAGGTTTTCGGAAGATTTCATAGGTTTCCCGCCCAAAGTTTGAGTGTTTCTGACAGCTTCTGTGTGATTTGTATAGAAAATATGTTGCATTCGCCATAAAATTCAACATTTGATCAATGCAACAATATGGTGGAAACCTCTTGATGTTACATACATGCAGCATAAATCTATGTCAAAAGGGGAGGGGGTCAGATTTTTTCAAAAAAATATTTTGTCAGAAAACATATTTTTTGCAATAGATTATCAAGGAAATGCTACAATATGCTTACTGCAACCCAAAATGTTGGGTAGAAATTATTTATCCACGAATAACAGGTACAAAATGTGTACAACATGTTTTTAAGATTTATAACTGTAAACAGCACTGTCCAACCTGTACCTTAAATATACTATGCAAAATAAACTGAGCAACTTTTAATTTGAACAGTGACTCTATGTCTTGTAGACATTAGGGAAGTTCTTCTGACAATGGCTTGCATGTAACAAATTATGGTAGGACCAGTCTTTGTGTGATGCTGAAGTGGCATTTGATTTGAAGCCCACGAAGTCATATCTCAAGTAAAACATAAACCATCAAATATTGATATACATATTTTGCACAGTATATCTATATGCATTAAAAGTGTACACTTTGTGTATACCTGTTAAAATAGGACAGTCAGTCTGTTCATTCAGGTAGAACATACATATACAGTATATTTCCATAGCCTTGTTGAATTACAAATAATGGACCTGAGCCCATTAATTGGTTTTGGGGCTTTTTGACAGCCTTCCCCCCCCCCCCCTTGCCCAAACATGGCATTTGGATATAATATGTCATTTACAAAATTACAGTTGTGTGTAAAATATTTTGGTTGGGCAAGGGGGGGAACATGGTCTTATAAAAGGTTTCCTATTTCCTATTGATGCTATATTAAATTCAAAGATTTTGTCCAATTTTTAAAGAAGTCACTGCTTGAGTTGCACAAAACATTACATGCCTAAATACAATAGAAACTAATATTTCGACTGCAATAAACGTCATTTCAGTGCCTGGTACGTGAGATTTTGAAAATTTCTTGGGCATTTCACAATAGAAATCTTCCGAAAACCTTGCCGGGGTATTTGAAAACTCCTAATCATAGCGCAAATGTAGACGAGACAGGAACATGCAATGAATCAATCATTTATGTACAGTCTCATTGTGATTTCGACGATAAAATAGCATTACAGAAAAAGGAAAAGAAACAAAAATAAAGTGCGACGCTGCTGACGTTAATGCGTAATACGTCGACCACATGCAGACGGCTGGCTTCAGGAGATTTTTACAGAAACATGAAGTTTGGATTGGTTTCGAGCATTGGATACTGATGAAAATTTTACTAAAGCCGAATCACAAAATACTAAAACTTCTTCTGTCTAATGTACATGTTGAATAGATGGCCATATTTGCTGAGAGGGAATTTTCTTTAAAGTGAATACAAACGCCAATGTTGTTACGAAATTAACAATGACGTGCGCCGGGTAAACCATAGTGACCTTTTTCTTTTATTTTAAACGGGTCGTTATTTTTCCCTAATATTTTGACAGGATATTCTTGAGATATTCCGATTTATGTTTTTGTTATTTTATAAACATTAGATTTATCGGTATAGAAGCTACGGCAAAAGTCTACGTTATTTTGGATCATCCCCCGTACATCTGACTTGAAAGGGAAATGCAAAGTTGAAATACAATGTACTTAGATAAAAGTACTCACATCCCTTAACAATATGGTACAAGTTTTATTAAAATCGGATGAAAATTAAAAAAGTTATATTGGTTTGAATATTCATTAGCATTTTTAAGGCGGCGGCCATCTTGGATAATTTATGACGTCAAAAAGCCCTAATTAATTAAGCATTATCAATGTTAATGAAAAACTATTCATAGTTTTCTATTCATAGTTTTCTGTTAATTCTCGTTTGAACGTTTTCTACTATTGATTTACTATCAAATCTGGCCACGTTTAACCATATTTGTTTTGAAATATAAAATTTATTTATTGTTTATGATTTTACAGATTGCTCATTAAATGGCGGCCAAAAGTCACTTCGTTCCAAAATTTTAAAGGTCAATATCTCACGTATTTCATTAACCGATTTGAACAAAAGTTGCACCAAAATGTTTGCTTTGACCAGTTCTTTAGTTTAAAATGTATTCTTGTTGAATATTGCGTTCTCCTTTAAGAGCATTTAATTTATCAATGAGAAAGTTGATGCGCCATACCGCGGTTTCGGCTACTTAAGCTTCGTCAGTGACCCTTTAGATTTGGCAACATGGAGTACAAGCTAATTAAATGTATTGTAATTTGAACAGGGTATTTCTTGCAACGACTTGCTATAATAGAGCATATTATATTTGAGCCTGTGCATGAGAAAACCAACAATTTGGGGTTCCGACCAGGTCGGACACAAACCAGGCTGTACAGTCACAGAAGATAGCTAGAAGGTTGAAATTTCGGATGAAAGAAGATGAGGGATTGTACTATCCGTGTAGCGAAAACAAAGGCGCTGATCAGCTTCGCGGTCACCGCAAAGCTGATCTGCGTCTTTGTTTTCGCATATGCAGATTGTTGGTTTTCCCATGCGGCGGCTCATTTTTCTTTCGGGCCTCTGAAATCAGTGAAACCAGCCAGGGTATTCGAAAAATAAAACGTTTAGAAACATCTTCGAAACACTGTTTTAATTATTTGACCACGTTAAGGAACGTGTCTTTAATTTAGACTTCCTTTGTGTAATTTATTTTTTTAAATTTCAGGATGTTTATCTGGCTATCGTATCCGGTTCATAAAGGGTCACTGATGAGGGTTCATTACCCGAAATTGCGCAATATGACCCACATAGCATCTCCCTTTGAAAGTTTTCACTGCTGTCAAAGGATCTAACTTTTATATCTAATTTGCATTATCCAAATGGCGACAAAGATTAATGTGCCAAGAACATGAATTTTTGACTTCAAAGAATATGCTCGTCGATCTCAACGAACCAAAACGAAAACACAATTTGCACTATGTATGATTTCCGGGGAATATACTTTCACATGTTTCCATGATGGTATATAATGGTTGAGCCGCCACATGGGAAAACCAACAATCTACCTAGGCGAAAACAAAGCCGCAGATCAGCGAAGCTGATAAGCGTCATTGTTTTCGCTACTCGGATAAACTTACAGTTCCTCTTCTACTTAAATCCGAAATTTCAAGATTATAGCTCTTTTCTCTGACTGTACAAAGATACAACTGGGCAAAGATCAGGAAAAGGCGCAATCAGAAAAAAATTCCCACTCCAAAAACCGAGGTGGGAAAAAACCAGACTAACAATCTATACCATGAAAACCTTGCACAGTTCGGTTTATGTTTGACCTGGTCGGAAACCACATTGTTGGTTTTCCCACGAGGCGGCTCAATTAATCGCTTTTCATACAAATTAATTTCCATATATTCCACAGTATATGTGGTATATGTTCACTGTGAATATGCGTTGCGTGGATAAACGCATAGACATTTGAGCCGCTTCATTGGAAAACATACAATCTGCATAGGCGAAAACAAAGACGCAGATCAAACCGCGAAGCTGATCAGCGCCTTTGCTTTCGCTACACAGATAGTACAATTCCTCTGTTTTCTAAATCCAAAATTTCCAGTCTTCTGTGCTTGTACAGCCCGTTTTGAGTGGGACCTTTTCGGAAACCACATTGTTGGTTTTCCCACGAGGTGGCTCATTTCCTGATATCTGAGTTAAAAATTCGATTTGAACTAAAATATTAATTTCGAATATGAGCTACCGCATGGGAAAACCAACAATCTGCATAGGCGAAAACAAAGGCGTAGATCAGCTTCGCAGTAACTGAGAAGCTGATCAGTCAGAGCACTTACTTAAACAGGTGATTATGAAAATCACCTTTTGCAGTACATTTTTTTATAATTCAGTCACAAGATATAAGATTTGTTTCCCTTTGTTTGAAATAATTATCTTAAATATCACTTCCTCAGGTGATTATTTTGATCTATCAAATCACTTGCATAGGTGATTTAAGTAAATAAGAAAAAGGGACGGTGCTGTCTGTTCATTTTGTCAGGCACAAATGCCAACATGTTAAGGGAGATGACGAGCATTGTCAGCTAAGATGAAACCAAGAAGCATAGAAGCCATATCGAGTTTTGTGGTTTTTATTTCATTGAGAAAGTGTTACTTGAAACAGTGATCGGCCAAACCGATCAATGGCCGATCACGATGCGGAGTGATTTTTTGGGGTTACCCTTCAACTTTTAACCCACTGCGCGCAGTACTTATTTGAATGCGCGCACCACACTTTCTTTTCACTATTCAACGAATAAGACTCCAAACTTATCAGAAAAAATAGGCGCTGTCTTCACAAAAAATAGGAAATCCTTCAAAACTGAACTTGAAAATCACGAAAATTTCACATAAAAGTCACAGTTTTTCTCGATTTTCTCTGCGATGCTTACACTTTGGCTGCCTCTGACCATGTGACTGAATGGCGCGTCGTTGCATTGGCCCCTCGGATAGCTTGGAATTAGGAAAACAGCGCGAAATTCAAAATAAAACAAAAAAAAGTAGGCATTTATTCATGCTATTGTAGTCTTCTCTTGGAGCCAAAAAATCACCCGAGAACGTGGTTTTAAGATCACTTGTTTAAGTAAGTGCTCTGACTGCTGATCAGCGTCTTTGTTTTCGCTACACAGATAGTACATTTCCTCAACTTTCTAAATCCAAAATTTCCAGCCTCTAACCATCTTCTGCCAATGTACAGGCTGGTTTGTGTCGGACCTGGTCGGAACCCAAATTGTTGGTTTTCTCACGCACAGGCTCATATATGAGTGAATTCTGCATGGTTATCAATATTTCTCCGACCAATATTGATAACAATAGGTATAAATTAGATTTCATGAATGCTTGGTATTGTCTCATATAGAAAACATGTCCGTGAAAAAGTATTATATACCCCTTTCAACGCTACTTTTATATACATGTAGAAAAACCAAGGTATGCATGGGTAAACCTATTTTTTTTTTTGCTCCAAAATATAAATTGTGGGTACTCGTAAGAACCGCCTCGAAAACCAACAATCTGCATAGGCGAAAACAAAGGCGCAGATCAGCTTCGCAGTAACTGCGAAGCTGATCAGCGCCTTTGTTTTCGCTACTCGGATAGTACAATTCCTCTTCTACTTAAATCCGAAATTTCAAGCTTCTAGCTATTTTCTGTGCTTGTATTGGCCGGTTTGTGTCGTACCTGCTCGGAAACCACATTGTTGGTTTTCCCACGAGGCGGCTCATATATCATTGAGAACAATGGCACCTGGGAATGTCATAGATGATTTAGCAAAGGAACTACCTAAAAGATCAAAGGCACAGATCCGCTCAAGACTACACAACATTATTACAGGAAAACTAAAAACATATAAGTGAGCTCAGTTGAGCTCCAGGTTTTCATGGTATAAGTGCCTGATTGTTAGTTTGGTTTTTTCCCACCTCGGTTTTTAGAGTGGGAATCTTTTTCTGATTGAGCCTTTTCCTGATCTTTGCCTACTTGTACCTTTTTGCCAAAACAACACATCTGAATGTCTTGGTAGGCATTCCATCTATCTAGAAGAAAATTTCAGTTACTGGAAAGGCTTTATTTTTACAAGACATTTTGTTTATGTATGTATATACTTTTGTCTTTATTGTTTTCATCTGCGTCCACTTAAAGCATAGAGATGAATATCAGCACAAAGGTTTGTAAGTGTGTGAACATGGTTTGAGCACTGTAATATATGTACTTAAAGTGTTTTGGTACCCTAAATTAAAGTGTGTCTCAATGAGCTTGTTAAAATATAAATTTTAATATAAAGTTTATTAAATTTGGTTGAAAAGTAAGAAATTATGGGCAATTTAACTGGTGGGAGGGACACCGCCATTTTGTTTACTTGGCAAATTTTTTAATACAGTCAAAACGAGCACTAAAAAGGAATGTTATGTACAGTTATATATATATATATATATATATATATATATATATATATATATATATATATATATATATATATATATATATATATATATATATATATATATATATATATATATATATATATATATATATATTTGAGCATATAAGGCTAGCGTGTCATTCATTCTGATGCAAGAATTTTCGAAATTGCTAAAGTAATAGAGCAATTGTAGTGACTTGAACAATTTTAAAAATGGCTGCCAGGAGGTTATAATTTGTTTTACTCCAGGAGGCTAATCAAAGATAAAGTAATCAAATTTAATAGATTGTTTTTGAATATTTTTCTAACATGATTTCATGATTTGATAGTTGGCTATATCCAGTTACAAGCAATCGTTTATATTGAAACAATAAATATATTACCATAAATCAAGTCTTTACTGTTTATTTTTATTTTTTTTTTGAAATTTTAAAACATAAGCAAATAAACAAAATGCAGGCATCCCATTCCACCAATGTTTTGCGCATTCAATCGCCCATAACTTTCTTATTTGTTCATCGATTTTCATCAAATTTATATCAAAATTCAAAGATTGCAAAGCACTTTCATTGAAGCAGACTTTATTTTAGGGTACATTGTGAACCTTTGGCTCAGGTGAGGGTTAAAGTACAAGCCCTACCGGTAAGGTAATACCTGTGTCTTCATTTGTTGTAACATTGGAAAATAAGAAGGGGCAAGTAACTCCAGTAGGAAGGGCAACCTCTTTATATTATGGCAAATGGTACTAAATTTTACATGATAAATAGCCTAATCTATTATAAATTGGTAATTCAAATTTACACTGCAAGATGCCTGTAGGCATAAATTAGTTGACAATGCAATTAGCATATGTAACAACATTTTGTTTCTCTTTTTATTTTAAAGACAGAACCTTGACATGTTCTTGCATAAAGTGCAGCACCATCTGCTATTTCAATGAATGTCTGACTTAAAGTATTTATTTATCAGTGCTGATAATTGTGTCAATGCAAAGTGGACCAGCAATGCTGAAATATAAGAAGACACACTTGTTCACTTACACATTACTTATTGTTGAAGCTCTTGAACAGACAAAGAACATGCACTCTGACTGATCTCATGTTTCTGAGCTCCTGAATACTGCATATGAATTTGAGTATAACACTGAAATTATGTTGACTTGAATCAATGCAATCATGCTTAAGAAGGCATATGTCCCTTTAGAATCAGGAATGCACATTTCGCATATTTTTATATGTGTATTCAGAAAGATAGAGTGTTACATACAACTCATACAACTCGAATATTTCGTTTTTGCCTTATCTCAACTGTAAATATTTAGTTTAGTTGATTGGAGGTGGGTTTAGTAAACTTCTTAAAAATGAATTGATGTTCTGCAGGTTAGTGCCTCAGCTAAACATGATGTCTGTGTGCTTTGCAGACCCTGTGCCTGCTCTTTCCTAGTCTATTCTTATGTTCACATTTATATTTGACTGGAAATGTCAGTCAAAACGTAACGTTTTACTTTTTTTTCTCATTGAATATATTCTTTTTAGTTTCTTATCTTAATAACGTTTATTCACTAGTGTTCAAAATGAATTAATACTTATTTGTTCATTTAACCAAACGTGCTATGCACAGCATTCTTCTGTCCTGACACTTTAGCTTGAGCACTAAGCCAAGAATCTCCTCAATATTGTTTAATCTCTTGTATGCTTGAAACCAATGAATTGTAAAATTAAAATGTTTCTGTAACAGCAGATCATATATTTAACAGAAGGAATGTGTAGAAAATTAATGTTTTGGCTTTTCAAGTCTTAGGTTTCAGTTGCTATTTGAAAAGCGAACCAGATAAACTTCACTTTCATTTATTAAATGAACCACGTGACAAAATGTGCCTGTAGAAAAATACAAAAAAGTAGCAAAATCATGCAATATATGGTTTATAAATAACACTGTAATTCAAATATTTGAACATTGGGCTACCGCATAAATGAGTTTGAAAGCAGATTGATTTTCAATGTTCAGAGTTATTTACCCTTTTTGTTAGCACATACTATACTTTGTTTTCAAAACGGTAACCATAGCAACCACAGAGTCACAAAAATGTAAGGATGATATGTTTATATATAAACAATAAAATCTGGTCAATGTTTAAACAATTGTAAGCAAATGTGTCCAGTTTTGTAGGCACTACTGACCTTCCAAAATGCATTACACAACTTTGATATCATTTTTCAGGAGAATGACCTCTATATGGGTTCATATGGTAAATTTGACATAACTCACAAATCAGCTTGAATATTCCGGTCAAATAAAGACTATTAGACTCTACAAACATTATACCTTCAAAAAAAGACTATTTTTCTAATACTTAAAAAATTGTCCGAAGGTACATTCTCTCATGTTGTGGCTCAAATTTTGAAGACCTCCAAGGCTAACAGTGCAAAATCAGAAAAGAGGTATTTTGATGTGCCATCTGATTACAAACTCATCCAACAAAGAATCAGTTTTCCAACATATAATAGTTTACATATATATGCATATACAGTTGCTATAATAACCCCTGTCTTCAGTCTGCTGTTCAATGTGAACATTATGCGTACATTTAGACAAGAGTTAAGATGATGCTGACAAGCAAAGTGACAGTGCTAAAACTAATATGCTTTTGTTAACCGTTGATCTCACCATCTGAACAGATATTCAGCACATGTATCTGTAGTATTCCTTTTTCTTGAAAAAAAAAAAAAAAAAAAACAACAACAAAAAACAAAAACATATCATGGTGTTTAAATCAAATAGAAGGCATTCATTATGCAGTTTGTTAGCAGACATTTTAATTTATAGATATTAAATTGTTTTTGTTTTAGCTCACCTGAGCCAAAAGCTTACTGGTGAGCTTATAGTATAGCTGAAGAACCGGTGTCATTCTGTTGTAGTCACCCGTCATCATGTGATAATCTGGCAAACAATGAAATTTAATTATGATAATGGTGCACGTAATTATGGTTACCGTATTAATATAATATATAATTATGGTATTAATGATCATAAACAGTTTTATTTCTGAAGAACTCTCAGTAATGTATGTTTTATAAGATGAAGGTAATGGAAGTAAAAGGAAAATCTATACAAAGGGTTCAAAAATGTACACTGACTCCAGACATGTGCAATGCATGTTCATGACAACCTGGCATGAACAAGAAGGCACCAAAAGTTTTTGGCTTGAAGAAAAAGGTAGCTAATCCTGGTGTGAGCGCTACAAGACCGTTGGTCCTCTGTTAGTATTGAAACAATTTTCCAATCATATACTGATACAAAAATGGAACATATGCAATTTATCCACAGCATGCCTTTCCACCTGGTTGGTACATTTGTCATATCTCTATATTAAAATTTGTCTGAAACGTAGACCATGCCATACATTAAAGACGTGGAGGAATTTTCCTATTTTTTTATCACAGAATTATGGAAAGTAACATGTTATCCTGATGCACATTTTATGATTTAAACAGGAGTGTGGCTTTCAATGTTCGAATTGTTCTTTGTCTTCTGACCTGTATGAATGTTCCTGAATAATCGAAAAACAATTTAAATTCTCTAGGAAGACCTTCTAAGAGATGAAAATATAGTGTCATTTGTGTCAGTATATTTTGCTGGCAGAACAGAGTGGCAGATCACTTTGTGACCATTAGGATTTAATCACTCATCCTCTGTTATGAAATTGAATCAGACAATAAATAAACACTCAACCGTATCAGTTTATAGATTTCTCTGCAAGTCCTCCATTGTTGCTCTGTTCCCAGGTTTTCAGAACAAAATGAAACGACTCAAAGTATTAACTATGAGTATTTTCGGACATCTTCCTGGTTCACGTTTTAAACGTGAACCAGGAAGATGTCCGAAAATACTCATAGTTAATACTTTCAGCAGAAATAAAGTTTCTTACAATCACAATCTATTTATTAAATGTTCCCAACCAAGCACTAGTCTTCAATTGACCAAAACGCCAACTTTGGTCATGTACATTGGCCAGTTGAATATGACAAAATTCTAGGACAAACACAGGCACGTGGCTAATTGTGAATATTCTTACCACAATAAATGAATTTTATTTTATGTCCTGGATTTAATGAGGCAGGCGATTGTTCAATTGTTGACATTTAAGCCAAAGCTAGTAAACATTAGAATGTACTGGTTTACGCTACCTAGTTTGTTTTAATACATTATTAAAGACTTCATATTTTATTAACCACTCAGCAGACCATAGGTACACCATATCTTTGAGTATATGCACCAAAACGGATTGGAGTGAGACTAGAGGCCAAAGCATTTGTACATCCTAAAAGTGTGTTTATATAATGCATATATATTTAAGCTCACCTGGGCTACCAGGCTATCAGGATTAGTTTATCGTATAGCCATGCTCTGTCGACCAGGTCCTTCAACCAATTTCAATTATCTCCCCAGAAAGTGTTTTGCAAAAGAGCAAAGTTTCATGTAGATCCTCCTTGGGAAGGAGGAACACAAGTTTAAAAATATGGTCTAGGTCACAAAACCAAGCTGGTCGCCATTCCCATACATGGCCAAAACCTTTAAAAATCCTGTGATTGTGAGCATTTGGGACTCGAAATATAAAATTCATATATACAGTCAGACATAAGTTAAGCATCCATTTATTATTTTCAATGAATAAACAGTAAAACCATCAGAACATAATTATTATCTTTGATCTTTATTGATATTTGATAATTATATAGGTGATAATTTAAAGCAACCCCTGATTAGATTGCCCTTAAGGTAAACAACCAGGTGTTGTTTATGCAAGCACACCCTAAATGGCCTTAACTCTATTTGACGCTGCTATGCGCCCTTAACTTTAAACCTAGAACTGTTTAGTGCTATGAGATTTTGTGTTTCTGTGTCCCTTAATGGTGTAGCAGAACTAATATGCTACTGACTATTGTGTGGCATATATATTATATAGACTTACTATTTAGGTGGCATATATTAGTTGCATTTATATGCCACATATACAGAGAGTGAAGCTTACTATTATGTGGCATACATATGGACTTATTATTATGTGGCATATATAAGCTGCATTTGTATGCCACATACACGAGTTTAACATTATATATATATATGGAGATTTTATCATCAACAGTGCAAAATCCTATTTGTGCCTGAGCGCGCTTTCGCCTTCTTCAGAGGCTTACTAAATACTACATAATAAGAGTGTGATATCTACATCTGCCTGTCATAGGCAGTCCAAAACTAGGAGACAAAATGTAATCTAAAAATTCTACATACTACGCATAACATTGTAAAACCTTAGGGGGCAGTACACGGTTTCCAATGGGCGGCCAAAGTTTTTACGACGGCTACTCAATAAATTACCCCTTGCAACAAGACAAAACATTAATAGCCCTTCATATATACTCACAGTCAATTACAAATAGACCAGCAATTAATCTTAAAGTAACAGAAACAGTTTCTGCTTACTGGAACCATCTCTGTGCAAATGTAAACATTACCCCACCCCCCTTACAAAAAGGGCAATTTTTGCACCAAAAGACACATTTTCCTTGAAGTGCGACATGCCACTGGCACATGCAATGACCATAAACTTTGTTTGTTTGTGTTGAGGCTTAACGTCCCAGTCAACAATTTTTCAGTCATGTCGGGACGGAGACCATAAACTGCATACCCATGTGTAGATACACCCTAATGCTTAATTTCTATGCACATTTGAATACCTGCCAGCCGTTGACTTATCATAGTAAATTCCAATTAAAAAAAAGAGCCATTTTTGAACAGCTGATTTACGGGGTTGAGGGTAAAATCCAGCAAGTTAGTTCTGCACTAATAAAAAATACAGAAGGTCATGTGACCTGACAAAAATCAATTTAAATCATAAATAACAACTGCTTGAGTGAAATAAAAGTCAAATACTGCTTCAAAATATTTTTACACACATTTACAGACCAAAATGTAGCCATACCCCTCCATATTGACTTTTTTGCCGGGACAAGTGGGTAAAAACCATGTGCTGCACCCTTATATAACTACATAATAAATAAACACACCGCTACAAACTAGAAAAATATAACTACAGCAAAATGGCTACGGAATTTTGAAAATGAAGAAATTTGGAAAATTAAACAGAAATTTAACAAATCATGATTTTTGTGGCCTAATACATCTTGGAGAGGTTGGAAACAGTGTTAGAACTGTCAAAGTTGAAAATAAAAAGTGCTAAATTGCGTAAAATCGTATAACTGAAATTGAGAGATTTCGTGACCGTTCACCTGTAGGATTATCGGACATCTGAAGCGTCACCTGTAAGATTATTGGATTTCTATAGCGTCAGTCGTTAACACACCGCTACAAATGTAAATTATAAGAACAGCTAATAAGTAAGGTACAGGTGAAGGCGGAGTCTCTATGTGCAAAATAAAGGAGTAAAGCCTATCAGGATATGGATAGACAGTGTGTAAAGGGGGATGAAGTCCAAATTATATATATATGATGTAACATTTAAGTACAAATTACGTCGTTTCAGAGCGTCAAAAATGGTAAAAATGGACAATTTCGTAAATGTAATATACAATTTAATTCACCTTGGTTTAAAAATACAATAAATATTTACCTTGGTTTAAAAATACAATAAATATTTATCTCGTGACTTGCAAATCTAATAAACAAACTCGTGCATGATCGCTTGTTTGTTTACTTGTTTTGCAACTCCCTCGGGAAATATTTCCTGTAATTTTAAACAAAGATGTATTAATCTCTATTTAGACCAGACCAAATCAAAGTTCATAATCAATAAACTGCGGCAGGTAAAATATCTTTGATAAATTAATAAAACAGTCCCAAATCATGCGTTACCTAGGACGATATTAGTTAGCGCCTTACCGGGAGCAACTTTTAACATTCAGATTTCCTCTTTCTTTTCTAATGTATGAATTACATATTGTGTTTATTCTATTCCAGATACTGACTTAATGAACAAAATTCGGAGAAACTATTAAAGTGAGTACTTGATTGCATTATTGTTTGTATATTTGTTTCCTTGCATTTTGCTCTTCTGTAAAGAATGTCTTCACTGTGTATTTTTGTATTGGCTATAAACATTGTGTAAGATGTTTTATGCTGAATAAATTATTCATATTCGTATACATGTACATTTTGGGGAAAAGCGTGATACTCTGGAGTTCAATCAATAATATTAATGGATCACTAAATTCAGACTGTCCTTTGCACACCTAACACACCGGGTATCCAGAGACAACAAACGCTACTGAGAATAAACGCAGATGAAATCAGTAGGAGACTATAGGCAGTAAATACCTGTTTGTGTACAACTTACCACAGATCAGAATGATCCGTGGTAAGTTGTGCACAGACAGGTATTTGAACCATATAATTTTATATTGAATTCATCTGTGTTTGTTGTTCTCAGTAGCGTTTGTTCTTTCCGGATACCCGGTGTGTACAAGTAGACTGATTTTAAACACATTGCTGCCTTCGCGTGACAAAACAATTTGGTCTTCTGACAAAGTACAGCGACAGAAGATGGCTAGAAGATAAAATTTTTGTTCTTAGAAAGTAGAGTGATTGTACTATACTTTAAGCGAAAGCAAAGGGGACTGATCAGCTTCGCAGTCTGCGCCTTTGTTTTTATAGCGTATGCAAAGTTTTATTTTTCTCATGCAGTGGCTCATTTTTTTGTCAATGAGACTATCATTACGGTTGTCGCCCATTATTTCTTTGTATAAATGGACTCTGTTGACAGCATGGTTTTGCATGTACATACAAAAAATCGACTTGGTCGTAAGAACAGATCATACCATTTGAATTTACTCTGTGTGCATACCACAATTTTACATTTCATAAAAAGTGAGATGAAAGGGTTTATACAGTTAGCAGATATGTTTGCTTCATTAGGCCTAAAAAATAAAGTTTGTTTCGGGTAACCCGACCCTACCTAATTTTTCTGAGTGATCCTAATTTTTTTTGGACATGACAAGAAGTTAGATGATTAGTGGGCATAATAAAAATGGAAAAATGTCAATTTTTACCGCTTTAATCCATCAATATCAACTTTAAAATCATACATCATGATGAAAATGTAAGTATGGTGAAAAATAAACAATAAAGCCTTAGATGCTTGATGAAGCATGTGCAAAAAAAAAAAAAAAAAAAAAAAAAAAAAAAAAATTTTTTCGAAGCGTTACCAGAAACAAACCTTTATTTTTTTAAGGCCTTTTTATTCATTCACTGAACATTCAATGATTTAATGCTTTTACAGTTAGACAGATTCCAGAAAAAACAGATTCTGCTGACACTAGTGTCTCTTCGGCTGAATCATCTAGATGTAGTTCTGCTGAAATTGGTGTCCGTTTGACCAAGTTGTCTCCATTGAGCCCTTCCGACACTGGTATCTGCTTTACACATGAAGAAACACTTTTTCTTATAGACCAGTATAGTCATAACAAAGACAACTTTAAAAATCCACTTATTAAACCAAAAGTAATTTGGCAGGATATACAGAGAAACATGAATGTCAAGTTCCAAAAAAACTTCACTAAAGAACAAGTCGAAGGACGATGGAAAACTGTAATAGCAGGATACAGGAAATTTAAGACAAGCCAGAATTTATCAGGAAGAGAGAGGAAGGATTTTCCTTATGAAAAACAATTAGATGAGATACTGGGAGATCGCCATGACATAGCACATGTACTAATAATCTCATCTTTGAAAAGGGCTCCAAGCATTGATGAAAGTCAAACTGAAGAACAAGAAAATGATAACACGAAAACTGAAGGTGAGGAAAAGGGACAAGGAAGACAATGTCAAAAGAAAAAAAAAACGCAGATTATCACGTCCTGGAGGAATAACAGTTATGATGCAGTTCCTTCAGGACTACACTAAAAACAGGAAGAGAGGGAACAGAAACGCTTAGAGAAGGAACAGGCCATGCACAAAGAACGCATGGCCGTGCTTACTGGATTTTTAGACGTTTTTAGACGTTATGAAGGAGTAGTTACATGAAAAAAAACCTAAAAATTAAATAAAGGTATCTTTAGCTTACCTGAGCCGAAGGCTCGCAATGTGAGCTTATGCATTGTCGTCCGTCCGTCACCGTCGTCCACAAAGTACTACTCCTCTGAAACCGCTTGGCCAATCCAAGCCAAACTTTATGTGGAGCATCCTTTGGAAGGGGGAACAATGATCTAGGTCACATGACGAAGATGGCCGCCATGCCCATATATGCTTCTGACATAGGTGAGTGCAGAAATAGACTGAAGTATTTGTTTAAAACTGCAATATTAGTACATGTACTTTTATCAAAAGGTACAAGTAGGCAAAGATCAGGAAAAGGCGCAATCAGAAAAAGATTCCCACTCCAAAAACCGAAGTGGGAAAAAACCAAACTAACAATCAGGTACTTATACCCTGAAACATATCGTAAGCCGAATGAGCAGCTATTTTCCCAATAGGTGGCCACTCAGTTACCTTAACTTAACTAAAAATATGAAAACATACATAAGGCGCCAACAGCACAAAAAATTTTAAACACCAAGACATAAAACAAAAAGAACCACTACAGAAGTATCGACTTGGAACGATCAGTAACACAAAGTTACTGGCGGGCTTAAACCGGTTTTACAGGTACCTAACCTCACCCTCAGCTTCTGCAGTGGTTCACAACACCCAGATAGTCAGCTCTTCGGTCCTCGTGGTGAATCTCTAACTAGTCAATGAATCATCAAGAACAAACAAATAAATCATGGTAAACATCCTGATGAATCAAAAACCAGGACTCACAGATTGAGTAAGCTGCCCGACGATGGAGATCCCTGGGCGCCGAATAACCTACTAACTCCGGAGCAAAAGAAAAACACCAGTTAGACCCCGGTGGGCCAAGCAACAGACAAGAAGCTCCGGCCCCAACCAACTAAAATGAATAGCTTTAAGTCGGGGCCATCATAGAGTCTGACGCCCGACACACCGGCGTGCAATTAAAGAAGGCAGCATAGTTATCAACCATGATTGGGTTAAAAACTAAGCATGCAGACTGTCGCATAACATTCAAGTTATAACCTATACGTCTGTAACGTGTTATGATTTTTCCGAACTGAAGAGAAAAATCATTTATTCCTTTAAGTTTCTTAAATTTGTAAACCAAGTCACCATAAAATTCAGGTTCCGAAAGGCCCTCACTTAAAAGTGTCTTTAACCCAACATTATACATGTATTTGGAAATCAATTCATAGTGTCTACGATAAAATTTAGAAAAGGTTTTTCGAAGTTTATGATACCGATAGCCCTGTTGGAGAAGTTTTGCCGTTAAACATTTATTTCGAGCGTTGAAGTCTGTAACATGATTGCAGACTCTAGCAAACCTAATAAGTTGCGAAATGTATACACCATAAGAAGCACGACGAGGAACGTCACCATCCAAAAAAGGAAAATTTACTATATCAAAATCAAAGTCATCGCGCTTATCATAAATTTTAGAAGAAACAAATACATTTGCAACAGAAAGATGTAGATCTAAAAAGGGGGCTTCGGTATCTGAGATATTAGCTTTGTTCAACTGAAGTTCAGGTGGATAAATTTGATTGACCATACCTTCAAAATAAGGGTTGTCAATGTTCAAAAGGTCATCGAGGTACCTAGATGTGGAATTAAAAGCTTCGATAACATCAGCTTGATTATCATGGTTAAGAGAATCCATGAAATCTACTAAATGAAGTCTAGATGTCAATTTGATGGTCAGCTTTTAATGCTAAAATGTACCAGATGCATGCTTTTCAGACAGATGTACACTTTCTATTTTAAATTACCCAATCTTGAGTAAAACAAAAAAGTGTATATGACTATATGTTTAGTATGGTTTTATACTCAGCCAAACAAGTTCTGTGCATTTGGATGTTTGGGTAAGGTTTTGGCTTCAACTAGAAAAATTTAAAAGTTTCATAGATATCAAAAACGTTGTCTCCAGCATAGTGTAATAAGAGTGCCTTCTTCTTTTTCTTGGAATCAATAGCAAGTCCAGTAAACATTTTTCCAACTTTGACACATACGTGGCTTGTCCCAAAAGTCCCGTTACACATACATTTTATTCTGAACGCATAGCAGGAACCAACAACAGTTACGTATGCAGAATAATTGGCTATATTGGAACTTATTTTACTGTACAACAAGATACTCACGTCAATGACCTTACTGCTACAGTTACCTTGGTAACCAGGAGTAGGCATGACCGGAGCAGGTCAAATTATGCAAAATGTTTCCGTAATTTCTATTTTTCGCAATCTGCTAAATCAACGTAGGTATAATGTGATAATTTCGAAAAATATACCAGCATAACTACCATTCTATGAGCATCATAAAGTGATAATGTTATGAAATTTGAGAACGATTTGATAGTTTGGGAGACAAATAGAGAATTTTACTATAAAATTTCAACGACAAAATAACGATGTCGGCAAAAACGTGCGGAGCAAAATACAGGGCTGTTATATTTAAACATCTAAAATATGTTCTTAAATGGAAACCAAGCAAATGTTTAGCTTGATATTAGTTGGTGACTTCAATACTATAACACAGCACCTAGTTTTCAAAAGATAAATCAGCTAACAGTAATATCACTTGACCTAATGAAACATGGGAAGTAGTTAACAGTGGATAGCATTTGGTCAATAATTCTTATTTAGCATGGCTGATCTTTATAGACAAACAAAGCACAATGCAGCCAATACCGTGGTCAGTAACACTTGAAAGATTCAGAACCAAAACGCATCATGCTAGTGAGATAACGCTGACGTTAAACTCATTATTTAAGCTAACGTTATAAATCGAAGATTAGGAATTTGGCAAACTCTCTTTATTTTAACATATCGGTATACATCAGACATTTAAACTCATTGCCGATTTTAGGGAAATTCCAGTTAGAAATGCAACTGTAAGGCGATAACGACGTTACGTAGGAGCAAAAGAAAAAAACGTCGAATCCAAAAATTCACTATCTTAATTTCACGGCGATAAAATTTTGTTCAGAATCAGAATAATTTACTGGTGAAACTGTTTCCAAACGTTTTAAACGTTTTCCTTTGTTTTGATGACCAAAGAGTTGCTTCAGCATGATTTTGGTTTCCCACTTTAAGTAGACCTGCAAGTTTTGATCATGTGTCTTAAATTGTAACGTCACGTCAGTAGCGCCGTTAGGTTTGATTTTTTTCGAAATGTTTCACTTGGAGTTATTGCCGAAAGGTTACCACTTACGTCCATATTCAAAATATGACTTATTGCTTATGTGCAGAGACTGTCGAATGTTACGAAAATTGCTAAATTTAATTTGCCTAGTATATATTCAAAACACAAAGCGAAGTATTGGTAAACCCGGTGCGACTCAAACCATTGGTCTTACACTTTGCAGAAATCATTTATTAAACACAGCGCTACAAACTGACATTATGTTTTTATACACTTGAGATATCGTGACTGACCAACGCCCTAAATCCTATTTTGTTTCACATAATTATATACACAAACATGTAAGTGCATCTCTTTCCTAGATTTCTTCTAGATCTACATTTCTTCTAGACTTGTTCTTAAGTTTGTTAAAGAGGGATAATTATCCTATGTGAGTGGATACCAATAGTGTACTTTCATATTTTTAGTTAAGTTAAGGTAACTGAGTGGCCACCTATTGGGAAAATAGCTGCTCATTCGGCTTACGAAATGTTTTCATGGTATAAGTGCCTGATTGTTAGTTTGGTTTTTTCCCACCTCGGTTTTTGGAGTGGGAATCTGTTTCTGATTGCGCCTTTTCCTGATCTTTGCCTACTTGTACCTTTTTACTTTGGGAGAATGAGTTTGTCTGACTATCTTGTTCCAGCTGTCTGTATATACATAGTTAGCAATTCCGTAAATGAGATTTACCGATTTTGTCATCATACTTTTCAGGCCGCCGGATGAACGGATGAAATTATGAGTCGGGAGCCTATCCAGATGAAAATGTGAATCAATGATTCCCAATCTCAAAATTGGATAGGTTCGGTTCCGTCAATCTGGGCATATCGTTGAAGTTTGACAGAAGCTTTTCTCGTCTCCTCACTCAGTTTTGACAGAAGTCGTGTCATTACAAAGTAATTTGACATAACAATTATTTGTACTGGGGGAAACACCATATAACCTTCATTTGCCAGAAATTCCAAACCTGCTCGCCTATCATACTCTCTGAGAAACGTACATTCTTCCTCAGAGAATCTGATGGAAGATGGGGACATCTCCAGAGTCTGTGCATAGGCAAGGAGATCAGTGAAGGAATCCAGGCACAATACTCTCATGATTAACAGGAAAACCCCATTCATCAAAAGGAACCAAGGCTGAAGTAAAGATTCCCCACTGATGACCCCACGCCCAAAGTTGCGATGAAACCTCTGGAGAGTATCACCTTCGCCTTCAGATTTCAGGCAATCACTGCATGCAGTGCTTGGGTAAAAGTACCACGGAAGGTGAATCATGAGAGAATGCTTTTTTAATTGTCTGCTTAAATAAGAGCCACAAAGCCAACTCTTAGTTGTATACTTTCGGATTTTTTTCTCTTCTGGTAACAGGGTGCAATTGAGCCAGCCTGGCTATCTTTAATTACACTTTAATTTGTTGGGAAGGAAAAGGAGTTCCGAGACTGAAGAGATACTTTTCCAAATTGCTATTTCAGTTTATCGAATAAATCTCTCCGTGAAATAGGAACTGAAACTTGGTTACTATTGAGAGATAATATAGATCACGTGATCTTAGAGACGGATGCACCATATTTTGCACAAAAGGAGCCGGCAGCAGTTTATGACATTGCCGTTGGGGTAGCTGACAAAATAGAAGTGGAAGTAGAAGAGCTAGTCAGAGTTTGCAATAGGAATGCTACCAGACTCTATAACTTGGTCTGGGAGTCATAACATTGCCAAGTTTAAAACTTAGATTGGAGATGCATCTCTGCTGTGCAGATAAAGGTTAATATCAAGCCTCATTGGATTCATTGACTGGCATTCTAAGTCATCCTAATGTTTTTGATTGGAAATATTAATATATTGGTTCAACATATTTCTGGTCGTTTTTGGGTCAAGAAGGAAGCTCTAATAAATTGCTAGACTTAAAATGTGTTGGCTGCAATAAACGCTATCATGACTGTTTTGTAGGATTATTCTCTCTTCTGGTAACAGGGTGTAATTAAAGATAGCCTGGCTGGCTCAATTGCACTTTTATACCGGTTGGGATATGATCTTATATGTGGGCTCAGAAATAATAATAGCATTTATGGTAATACACCGACAACGATAGCCAGGCTGGCTCGTCAGTATTACCTTTCTAAATTCTTGTATTTGTATTATATGTGTCTATTTTGCTTATTTCAGAAATCGACGCTTAAAGCACAAAAGCTAGAAAACAGAAAAGTACATGTAAGTCAAAGAAAAGTAGTTAGATTATTCCAGAGATCACTTACATGGAAGCTTGTACTTGAAACAAACATGCAATGCATGTATATATGTAAAATTTCATCACTTCATACATTTGTTATCTCATTGCTCATGTTAGTTCATTTCATAATTGTTGTTATTACATCTCATCTGACATTCATTCCTATTGGACTGTTTACCATTGTAAATCTAAAAAAAAAAAGAAAAAATAGCAATTAAGAAAAATATTGTGCATGCCTCCGAAGAACGCCTGTATGGGATTGATCTCTAAATGGTCCTTCCTGTTCAGTACGTCCAAATGAGAGTACCGTACACTTACATTGCAGTGTTCTCTGGAAGGATCTTACTAATTATTGTTTTGGTTCTACATTCTTAGTTCTTCGTTTTGTTTCTATTCTGTAAAATAAATATTATACCATAAATCAGTCATCAGACTTTTAGATCTCCGGCTGAGGGGTGGACGTCCCTACTATATATGTTGGAAATAATATTTTTATCACCCCAACTAGGTAATCCACTGTGTGCGGTGAAATATTTGTAGTTCATCGATTTCTATTTATGTATATAATCATCTCTGTGTAATTAAATTTGTAAATTTTGTAAATATGTATATTGTTCAGGAGGCAGAACTCATGAATGTCATAACATGTAAAGCTATATGTGTATGTATGTTACAGTCCTTCTGACTGTGTATGTTATATCCTAAATTTAAAGACTTTTAAGGAAAACAAAAATCAAAACTTTGTTAACTTTCATATCTGTTTTCTTTTAAGAGTTTTCTAAAACCATTTCTAATTGTTGGAAGATGCACATGTTCTCAAATTCAAAAGTACCACATATAAGTACCACATATAAGATAAGGGAGATAATAGGGTTCATATAAAGCATCCTAATAACAATGAAGCTAAGTATAGAAAATTATAAACTCTGTGTCTGCAAAAACAATTTATTTCAAAGACAGTTAACTAGTATTCCAGTGTTCTAATTTTCCAAATATGGGGGGGGGGGGTGTTATGGATCTTCCAGTGTTGTACCGGTAGTGGTTTACCTCATCAAGCGCGAGAAAACAGATCAGCTGACTGAGTGAGCATCAATTTCACGTGGAGATATTCATCCGCCAGCAAGTTAACCTGCCAAAGTAGTACCAGGGTTCGACGCTCATTCTTCTCCAGACAACCACTGTGTTCAGACGTATTGCTGTCCAGAGTCAGAGCCGATACCAGTTACAGACTGCCAGTTGGTAAGTATATTCTGGTACAACACTATTTATCATATTGCAACATAAAATACAATTAATAATCGCCATTAAAAGAGAAGTCCAGGTGGACACACGTTTTTTAACATAACATCTTTCAAATGACAAATTGGCTATTTGCTTAGAGTTTAATATCATAATGTTACCCCTAGAATTACAAGAATCTACATTCGTCAGTTTGTCTACCTTAACATCACAGACGGTCGTGAACGGGCTTAGACGCCTTTCAACCTTTCCAAATTACTTTAACCAAATTCCTCTTTCCTCTTAAATAATTTTGAGTGTCACGCAAATCACACCCTATTAGCAAGTACAATCAATATAGGGGACCTTATAGGATTAGATTACGTTATCGAGTATTTATATAATTTATTAATTGAAGCCCATTTCCAGTCCTACTTTTTCACAAATACCCTTTTAACTTCACTACAATTCCAAGCGACCAGAGTTATCCTAGAAAGCTTCGAAAACCTACTTTCAATACGTCAATCAAACAATAACTACATTCAAACCTTACTTTACCGATACCAATACATAATAGATCTAAGTCATTGAGGAGTTTGTATCAGTTGAGGACGAATAATCTTGAGCACTTCGTAAATATTGAGGACGTTAAAAACTTTGATTCTCGAATACAACTTCGCAGGACGCTGTCCTTACGTCCTTCTACAAAGTTCTTGAACTTACGTTTTTCTGGAACGTTTGTTTTACGTAAGTTGATGAACCAGCAAAACATCAATGTGTACATGAGACTGCGACTATAAAAACTACTCTCGCCCGCAACAATCCCAGCCCGCAACAATAGCAGATTAGCTTCACTTTAATATACAAAGAAATAAGAAAAAAAAATAAAAATAAAATGCCTCATTGCATATATCTGCTATTATCCTTAAGTTTACTTCTGGAATACATGTTAAATTTCAAAACGATTTCGACATGGACTTAGACATTGACTTAAGGAACTCTCTTCGTTGGTGAGATGTTATACCAACCGCTTCGCCCGGTTGGTTTAGGCAACCATTTATTTGTCTTTACCACCTCTATTTCTTTGCATTTCGAGATGGTAGTGGCTCGCATGACAAGGAATGGACAGCTGCGTTGCTGAAAAGCTAACCACGGTCTACGTCTCTCTAGGATCGGCGATTTAAGGGTCGACATCCAACTATACCAACAGCTCTTGATGAAGATCGCAAGAAGGGGTGTAGCTGATTTTTCGTATATATTGGAAGACACAGATCTGAGGGGGCCTGATGGCGTCTTCAGAAACGTTCGTGATAAAGATCACGGTTTATCGTAAGTAACTTATTTCATGTTTCTTGTCATTTTTAACCACCAATTAGGAGACATTGCGCCGCGGCTCAACGCGGTCGTGCTGCTAGTTAGTTGGGCTAAACCCGCTACTGCCCATCGGGTTGTCTAGCGCCAGATACAACTTAAGAATTTTTTCTAACTTAAACTGTGACATAGTAAGTTATGTATATGTTTGTTTGTTTGTTGTAGCTTTACGCCCCGATTAACAGTTTTTAGTCATGTTGGGACGGAGCCACCTTTCCTGGGTAATTTATTTCCTTTATCTCGGTACTGCGGGGAGCTTCATGTGTCTTGCTCAAGGACACATTACGGCGCTCGTGGGGATCGAACCAAGGACCTCTCGCTCCGGAGTCCGACGATCTACCACTTGAGCTACCGCGCTCTCCCTGTTATGTATATGTAGGGTAAAACAGTGCGTTATGTACAAGCAACCGATTACATTAGCTTTAACCATAATTTATCTCTTTCATTTCAGGGACACCTCAGACGACGACGAATAGACCACATGTCTTCAGAGTGAGTACCAAGACACTTTTATTATTTTAAGACACAGTACTTACGTGATATTGTAAAAAGCCTAAAGTTTGTTCTGACCTATTTTATCTAAAGCTTTTACTTGTTTATCGAAGCAAATTTTTCATTTACAGCTTTGAGTCAATCCCCTATTTCATTTTAATCAATGACACTATGCATATTCTATGCAATGGCGTGTATGTTTTCGGCTTGGCGCTCCCCTGTTTTTTATTCCCTGGCTGTGTTAAATTGAATAGGCTTTTTTGAGCAGACAATGCATTTCCATTCTCGTTGTTGTTCACAAGTCTTTATAATCTTGTCGCTTTTAAAATCTCGCAAGACAACGGCCATGGGTAAACTTTCTACTGACAGGATTTTTGAATTCTGCCAGATTTTTTTTTTTTGCAAAGTTTCACCATTCGAGTGTCAGCCTAGCTCAACTAAAAACTCTCGCTATTCTCCGACTCCAAAAGAGACGTGAATGCAAATGACAGTCGTATCATTTAAATTTTGAATCACCTAACGCCAAGGTGACAATTCCACTCGAACGCGCCAGAACATAACTATACTTTATGTCTTCAATTTTTTTTTCAGGTAATATAGTTTCGGACCTGGATCGCTACCTCCAGGAAACTTGCTAGTATAGACTTAGTCATCGTTTTAAGTGTACATTACTACCAAAAAATAAACATATGTATTCCGTATTGTAGTTGTAAAATGCTATCGATCCAGTGGATCTAATTAGCATTTTAATTAGCTTCAGAAATACTAATTAGCATTTTAATTAGCTTCAGAAATGATTACGGCCAGAGATTTCCTGATAACATCTTGGCTTTTAATAATATTTTGACGAATGGCCTCAGCAACCTTGGATCTTCTAACATTTTCTAGTCTTGCAGCATCATACATTTACAGGCTAGTAAATGGCATATTTATACAACAAAACACATTGTATTTTTAGATGATTTACTCCTGATCAAGCAATAATCATACCGATTTATTCCTGATCAAGCAATAATCATACCTAGCACCAATGATTTGGATTTATAAAAAGTCTTTGTAAATTATTGTATCAAAAATTGTATGGAATACACTATGATAACAGGTCCAAGTATTAATACAGCAAGATGACTGTGATTTTTGGATAAAAGAAAGCTGACATATTTTGTGTGGGTACACTTTAGAACTGTCTATTAATCAGTTATGCTTTGTACTGAACATAAGAAAATATAATGTAGAGTTGTATTAACCCCAATTGTTCTATTAATTATCGGGGTCTATATTTCATGGACATGTTATCATGCAATAAACAATCTCATAAAACATTGCAATTATCAAGATCAAATCCACGTAAGCTCCAATTGTCTTTATTGATGGCGGTCTATTACATGGAAATGTTATCATGATGAAATAAACTAAAAAAGCATAGCAATTAGCAAGTTATGGATATTGATTAATCTTATATGGTTATTTACATGATGATGAAAATACCAAATGGTTTTCATACAAACTTCTTTGTTAGTTGATGAATCTGGAATGTTGACGAAATTCTTTCCTGAGATCAATTAAAAATATCTCAACAAAAATCTATGGTTACACCTAATGGAAAATGGAAACTCCGAACGCATTTCTCTGACATGAAAGTGTATTACTTTAAATTGCTTTAATAATGACATTTTTCAAAATTAAAGAAACGTGAATCTAAATAATTTTCATTTGAAGTGACATGTTATTCAAGAGATAAACATCTTTAATTTAGTTTCAAAAATTTAAAAAGTAAACGCCTACTTTCATATGATACACCATTTGGTCTAAATGTTTTGAAATCACCTTGATTGTAATGATAAGGCTGACTAGAAAAAATCACAGTATCAAAATATACAGTAACACACAACCTGGATTAACATATAAGATGTTTGCTTGGTCCCTTCAATCAGTATATTGGAATCATATATTGGAGATAAGGCAACAAAAATATACAACAGCCTGGATAAAGAAGTGGCATGTGGTTAAGCTACTGGAATTGTGACCCTGGTGTTGTGGGTTAGAGGCCATGCTTCTTTCGGATGAGGCTATAAACCAAGTTCCAGTCTCTATATGATATAAGCTGTCGAGTGGAACATAAAATTTCAAATTAACCAACTAACCTGGATTTACACATTTCCGACCAGCCTACATTAAAGAATCAAAACTTAACTGCTTAGCGCTAGGACTTGAAAATTGACATTAAGCTGTGTTTGACACATCTTTTCTTGTATTCAGGCTTATATAGTTAACCCCTTACATAAATCTCAAGCAAAACATAATTTAAAGATGTTTGAAAATGAATTACATATTTCAGACTCTTCTTAGTTTTAATCTAAAATTAAATCTCAATTTTGGTAAAATAATTATTTGAAAGTTAAATGTTTTAGAACATACAATGTATACTGAGATAAAAAAGAGAGGAACTTCTCTGATTCACACAGAATTTGGCTATATGTGATAAATTAAATACTTCTAAATATTCAAGTACACCCTTTATAGCATACATGTATGTATGACGGTAAAAAACATCTTTGGCAGCACGGCTATAAAATCACAATTGTAAATCATCATACCAAAAATACCATGTGAAACAAACATTGATGCAATACACAATTATCTCACACTACAATGTAATTATCAAGAATGAGGTAGCAATAAACGCATTAACAGCCATCTAATAAAATAGATAAAACTTCTTAGTTTAGTACGCCACACCTGTAGGACATTTAACCACGTACATGGAAATGTACAAAGTTGATAGACTTTATATGCTGTCTTTAGACCTATAACAGGTTTCAGAATTGTTGAATCAATGGTCTCAGGAGTTATGCTTATAAGACTGCCATTGTTAATGAACGGACGGAAATTGTAGGCCTATGTCTCCCATGCCAAAGCAGGTGGGGCATAACTAAATGAAAATGAGTAACACCTTTCATCAAATTTGAGAACAATTTTTTAAAATGGAAAATTTTATCAAAATAAGGTTTATTATGCAAAGGTAATCAAATTTTTAATCTGATAACACACTGTAATTTGTGCCTTGTCTTCATTTATCATAACCATGCTTTTAAATCTTTATTAAAATCTTGAGAATTTTCATACAGTTTCTGGCATGAAACAGTTGAAAAACATCAATTTTAAAAGTTAGTTTTTCCCATAACTGTGAAAAATTAGTTCTGTCTTTCAAGTGAAAGTTTTACTAAATGAGCAACTGCATGACTAAACTGACTATTCACATATATGCCAAAAACAAAGGCAAAGATGAGCTAATTCAGCTTCCCACTTCTACTTTTAAATACAAAATTTCAAGCCTCTAGCTATCTTGCTTTGCTGCACAGCCCAGTTTGTGTCAGACTGGTCAGAACCCCAGATTTATGATTTTGTCATGCAAAGGCTCAAATTAAATTGAAAAAAAAATAAGACATATAAAAGGGAGCTACTTGTCTCGCTATTTCATAGTGTCTTGACTAAATCTTGTAAACTGACTTAAATATCGTAATCATGTCAACTGTCATTAATGAACACATGCAGTATGCGATTTATAATTGGATGCTGGAACATGTTTATTACTATATTAACTTTAAAGTCAGAAGTTCTTGTAAAAGGTGTCATCACGGAGTAGCCATGGATGACAGGCTAATTTGCTTTCAACTAGCACCAAGGTACCACAGCAGATCGAATTTGCTGTGGTTTTTTACCGATGCCATGTCTACCACGTGGGATATGTTGAGTACTGAAACTGTGTTTGAAGATTTACAAGGATATACAAGACTTGAACTGATGAAATTTGGTCATAAAATAGAGGACATAGACAACATGAACCAGCTGGAAAATATCAAATCTATCGCATACCATGACATGGCTGCAGAATATATATTCAACAGACTCTGGAGCCTTCACCCTTCAGTAATTCCAACGCTTTCGCCTCAACAGCCACATCAAGGAGCACCTCTAGAGAGGAAAATTGATGTTTATGTGGCCCTGGCCCAGCTACAACAGACAGAGCCAAACAAAAAGCTACTTCCAATGATGCCAACTCCTGAGCTACAACAGCAAAAGCCAAACAACCAGCTACATGCTGAACTGCAGCATGACCTGGAAGTGCCTAAAACTATATTTCAGGCTATTCAATTGGCAAATTCAGGTAATTATTTTATTGGAATATTTAAGATAAGCTGCATATCTCAGTTTTTAATGTACAGGCTTTTTCTAATTTTAGCTCACTTCTGGAGAATTCTGTTTGCTGTTTATTGAAATAAATTGAGCATTTTGCCATTAGAGTACCTCAGTAGATAAAACACATCCTGATCAGATGAAAAGGGCCTTTAGCTTCCAGGACTGTTTCATAATAAAACTGACTAGATTCACCTCAGATGAGTGAAGGCCAAACAATATGTATTTTGGTTTGATTAACATTTAACGTCCTATTCAGCAAATATTCAGTCATGTTGGGACAGAGCCGGTACTACTTCTCTGGCAGTCAACCAGTACTTTTGGAACCTCAAAGTGTTATAAAAAATAAACCTGAATTTCATTTATAGACCTGACATCATATAGACATGTTATCATGATGATAGTGACTCATGATTCAGATGTATTCATACAACATTTCTTCATTATTTCAGGGAGTAAATTTGTGGTGTATCTTCAAATGTGTTTGCTCGCATGGCTACGAAAGATTGTCTACTTTCCAACTGTTACACAAGACATGACTATTGCCATTGTCCTTAGAGTATAATCACCTTCGGAACTGTTTACACTGAAGATGTTTACAACATCATCTGCTTTTTGGCAGTCGCCCCTCCGGTTCTTTTAGCAATAGGACTGCTACAAGCTCCCGAGAGAGAGATCCATATAGCAGTGATGATCTAGACATTTCCAGAGGATTAGATGGTGATGATGAACTGTGCTGCATTGTTCTAATTACTCTAATTCATATCCAATTTACTACTTTAAAATGTACATTGTTATTCTTCATGACAAAACTGTATTGTACTTCTATTATTAAAAATGTATCAACATACATGTATATTACAGTATTCATTGAAAATCTCAACTTTGTTTTTAAACAATATTTTCTATGTTTATTGATTCTTGTTGCCATCAATCTGCTATATGGCCTCGACAAGTGCAATCACATCACGAAAACATGTCTGTGAAATGTATAGCCAACTATGTGGTTTACCGGGATATCATTTATTTTCCTTATTTTGGCTTCATGATTTTAACGCGTACCCACGCTCGATTCAAAATTTTCATTTTTACTGCAGAATAAAAATCACTGTACATTCTGTACAATTATAATCCACATGCATGTTTTCGTAATGATCTTTGACACTTTTTTGCTCACAAAATGTAAACAATCTACATAAAAAGAACAAAATTAACACAAAAAATAACATGAACAATGATCCACAAAGCAATTAGGCAAAAAAAAAAATGTCTTGTTTCCAGAAACGTCTAAATATTTTATAAATATTTTTTTGGTATAAATAAGCATGGAAATCATTCAAAATTTAAAATTACCCTAAATAATTAGGTTTGGTAGGGTTTCCGGAAACAAGACATTTTTTTTACCATTCATTTTACAAATACAGCCCCTGCTCAGTCTCAGGGTCCAAAAAAGACATTTCTTACAAATAAGCCCAAACAAAACTAGGGAACCAGTATTCCTGTATCGCTCACCTCAGAAAATCAGCAATTCACATATGGCCCTGACAAGTGCAATCACATCACGAAAACATGTCTGTGAAATGTATAGCCAACTATGTGGTTTACCGGGATATCATTTATTTTCCTTATTTTGGCTTCATGATTTTAACGCGAACCCACGCTCGATTCAAAATTTTCATTTTTACTGCAGAAAAAAATCACTGTACATTCTGTACAATTATAATCCACATGCATGTTTTCGTAATGATCTTAGACACTTTTTTGGCTTACAAAATGTAAAAAATCTACATAAAAAGAACAAAATTAACACAAAAGATAACATGAACAATGATCCACAAAGCAATTAGGCAAAAAAAAATGTCTTGTTTCCAGAAACGTCTAAATATTTTAGAAATATTTTTTTGGTATAAATAAGCATGGAAATCATTCAAAATTCAAATTTACTCTAAACAATTAGGGTTGGTAGGGTTTCCGGAAACAAGACATTTTTTTTAACCATTCATTTTACAAATACAGCCCCTGCTCAGTCTCAGGGTCCAAAAAAGACATTTCTTACAAATAAGCCCAAACAAAACTAGGGAACCAGTATTCCTGTATCGCTCACCTGAGAAAATCAGCAATTCAGAGGAGGTTAAGAGCCCATTAGTTTTGGAGAGTTTACAAATGTTGATGGTGGTATGATTGAGCCTTGGCATATACTAAAACACACTTACATGAACCTTATATAAACACTGTAGTGCACCTGATGCTTCATGCCAAGTTTCAAAATTACAGACCTTCTGGAGATGGTGACTTTTAAAGGGTTTTGCTATTTATAGCCATGGTGGCCATCTTGGTCATGTGACCTGGAACAGATAATATAATCTTTTGTTTACGGATGCCCCACATGAAGTTGGGCTTTGATTAGCGGAAATCTTTGAAAATTGACAGAGCATGGGTATCCTATAAGCTCACCTTTTTTGACACAGACCCTGAATAAAATTTGACTAGATGCAATAACCTGCCACATATACATGTAATAGTGTTCCATTTACGTTCTTATTTTTTTTTATTTCTGAGCTTATTAGGTTCCACTAAGTCTTGTTCCTTTAACAATTGCCTTCTTGGTTTGATCTTATCTACCGAAGTGCTCGCCTTATCTACCGAGGTGCTCGCGATACCGGCTTTTGCCTTTGGGGCAATGTGCTTCGGTTTAGGTTGTTGTATTGGTGTGGGTGCAGAGATGGAAGGCACTGAGGGTTGTGAAGGCTGCCGTGCGGGGGTGATGAGTAGCGGTTCAGATGATGATCGGGAAATGAGACTCGTCTCTGTGACTGCAGGAGAGCCAAGTTCAATGTCCATGTTTCTTAAGTTAATTCTCTTGATTTGTATTATTCTAAAACGATGAAAAATCACCAGCACTATTATAATTATGACACAGCCCCCTGCCGACACAGCGGTACCAATCACTGAAAGCAAATAAAGTGAAAGAGATGGGATAAGTAAAAAATGCACATAATTCCTGACAGTTTCAAAATTTAAGCATAAATTTCTTTCTTAATAATCTTCTGTGGTAGTTCTTTTTGTTTTATGTCTTGGTGTTTAAAATATTTTTGTGCTGTTGGCGCCTTATGTATGTTTGCATATTTTTAGTTAAGTTAAGGTAACTGAGTGGCCACCTATTGGGAAAATAGCTGCTCATTCGGCTTACGAAGTGTTTTCATGGTATAAGTGCCTGATTGTTAGTTTGTTTTTTTCCCACCTTGGTTTTTGGAGTGGGAGTCTTTTTCTGATTGCGCCTTTTCCTGATCTTTGCCTACTTGTACTTTTTTCTGATGATTGTCTCACTGATTCATAATGTACATCATCATCATCATCATCGAGGCTTAATATTTTTGATGAAATAGGCTTTTCGTAACCTTCATCATCAAACATACTTGAAGAACTGGTTTGTGGAAATGCATGCGAATGGTTAGGATATAAATTACCAGATGCAAAATTGGTTTTAGATAAGCGATAAGATTTAGGTGGAGTGAATTTTCTCTTGTTTTTTATGGTTCTGCATTGATACACTATAACAATAATTAGCACAGTTGAAATGATGGTCATTAGTATGAACAAAATTTTAAAAATACTTGTCCCACTACCTGCATTTCTTAGCTCATTTGGGTGGCCAGTCGAGGAGTTCAGTTTTTGAGGATATGTGGACTGCTCCTGCTGGGGGTGCAGTAGTGTCTCTAGATGTTTTCAAAGATGTGGGGGTTGTAGCCAGCCTTGGTTTTGTTGTAGCTAGTGTTGTACTCAAAGATGTGGGGTTTGTAGCAAGCCTTGGTTTTGTTGTAGCTAGTGTTGTACTCAAAGATGTGGGGGTTGTAGCCAGCCTTGGTTTTGTTGTAGCTAGTGTTGTACTCAAAGATGTGGGGGTTGTAGCCAGCCTTGGTTTTGTTGTAGCTAGTGTTGTACTCAAAGATGTGGGGGTTGTAGCCAGCCTTGGTTTTGTTGTAGCTAGTATTGTACTCAAAGATGTGGGGGTTGTACCCAGCCTTGGTTTTGGTGTAGCTAGTGTTGTACTCAAAGATGTGGGGGTTGTAGCCAGCCTTGGTTTTGTTGTAGCTAGTGTTGTACTCAAAGATGTGGGGGTTGTAGCCAGTCTTGGTTTTGTTGTAGCTAGTGTTGTACTCAAAGATGTGGGGGTTGTAGCCAGCCCTGGTTTTGTTGTAGCTAGTGTTGTACTCAAAGATGTGGGGGTTGTAGCCAGACTTGGTTTTGGTGTAGCTAGTGTTGTACTCAAAGATGTGGGGGTTGTAGCCAGCCCTGGTTTTGTTGTAGCTAGTGTTGTACTCAAAGATGTGGGGGTTGTAGCCAGCCTTGGTTTTGTTGTAGCTAGTGTTGTACTCAAAGATGTGGGGGTTGTGCCCGAGATGGTACCTGTTGTCAGCCCTTCACGTGCACGGGCACGTGCTAATTGACGAATCAAGTGGGAGAGTGGGTTGATTGAAAAATATGTTAGGGATACAGTGATCAAACATTAAAGACCACAGTCCCGACTCAAATAAAATCTACATAGAAAGAAATATGATATAAGTGGCTGTTGAAAGGTAATTTACTAGAAAATGATATAGTAGGCCCCTATCATGAATTTCAGTTTTGGATTTCCCCAGACAATTCGAAGGGACCACCCTCCCCCCACCACCATACCGGATTTCCAGCACTTGTTGCACATTCATTTATGCAAAACAAGCTCTATTCGTTTGAGCTAATCAAACTGAGGTGGAATGCTCTGCTACCAACAGATATTAAGACCGTGACTATGGCAATATTTCGGCAACATTTAAGGAAAACTTAAGCAATGCCCAGGAACTGGTACAGTCAGAAGCAATAAAAGTTATATCCTCCTAAAAACTCGTCAGCTTGTAGAAAGTAAAGAGAACATGTCGGAGACTGAGAGATTTACTATCTTCTATTAAATGCCTCGGTTTGTTTTGGCCTACGATCGTACGATGCCACTATATGATTTTTTGCATTTTCGTGCGGTCTCCGCGGGGTGACCCTAAGATGTTTCTACGGCTTCCTACGATCTATGTAGCCTCTATGATTTTGTAACGAGACAACACTTTTATAAAAACAAATAAATAGGCCTAAGTATCGCAAGACGATAGCCCGTAGACAAGTCGTAGTTGCATCACAGGGACACCGTAGGGATACCTTGCAATGATCATGCGGTCATCGGAGTGTTTAGCGGCTATACCGATGGAAATATTCCGTCTAGTTAGCGGCTAGTTGTTCAATCCTTCAAAGAGAGCTAATTACCAGGGTGACGATGTTATGTTCTATAACTCGGCGAATTAATTCTTATTCAAACGGGACAAGTTTAATACACAACTTTGCGATATTCATTTCATCAAAGTGCTTCAATTTTGCTTAAAAGTTTCGTCAGAGCATCCCATATCTATAAAAAAATAAAAAAATAAAAAAAAAATAAAAATACACTGAGACCTACACGACTTTAGCTTACATTTCAGGGGAAACAACAAATGCGTGACCTGGATTATTTATATACACATTTGTTCCCCTTTCCTATAGATGCTCCTTTTTATAATTTTGGACGGACGGGCGGATGGACGACGAACGGACACTGGGGCATGGGTATACTATAAGCTCCCCTTGTGGGCTAAACGGCTAAGGTGAGCTAAAACGAGTCTGGAGATGAAATCAGAAATTTATGATCGGTTAAGTTCATTTTTAACCAATGTTTAATATATTTGGTCTCATTTAGATGGAGAACCGCGGTATGGCCCATCCCCTTTCTTATTAATATGTTCACTGCTCTTAAAGGATCTCAGTTTTAATTTTATTTGCTATTACTGCAGCTGGTGTTGTGCCGTGTCGCGGCCCCAAAAAGTCTCCCCGTACATCATCCATAGTGCAGGTTATATTTTCCTTTTGGTCCTATGAGATCAGCGAGGATATTCTGAGAAATCAGAAATTTATGATCGGTTAAGTTCATTTTTAACCAATGTTTAATATATTTGGTCCCATTTAGATAATAGTAGTCTTTGTATCGACTACCCTGTTGAAAGTTGCAAAATTTCAGTTATTCTCTTTGGCTCCATGTTGCCAAATTCTAAAGGGTCACTGACGAGACTTTAATAGTCGAAACCGCGGTATGGCCCATCCCCTTTCTTATTAATATGTTCACTGCTCTTAAAGGATCTCGGTTTTAACTTTATTTGCTATTACTGAAGCTGGTGTTGTGCCGTGTGGCGGCCCTAAAAAGTCTCCCCGTACATCATCCATAGTGCAGGTTATATTTTCCTTTTGGTCCTTTGAGATCAGCGAGGATATTCTGAGAAATCACAAATTTATGATCGGTTAAGTTCATTTTAACCAACGTTTAATATATTTGGTCTCATGTAGATAATACTAGTCTTTGTATCGACTACCCTGTTGAAAGTTGCAAAATTTCAGATATTCTCTTTGGCTCCATGTTGCCAAACTCTAAAGGGTCACTGACGAGACTTTAATAGTCGAAACCGCGGTATGGCCCATCCCCTTTCTTATTAATATGTTCACGGCTCTTAAAGGATCTCAGTTTTAATTTTATTTCCCAATAATTAAAACATCTGTACTGAGGAAAAGCTATATCACCCAAACCGACCAAATCTAACTAAACAGTCTAGTTTGTGCAATTTAGTTGATATTAGCACAAACATGGAGGCCTAGTGAACTTTCAGTAATGTTTCTGTGTAAGTTTTAATCAAAATCCATCCATTGATTGATTCAGAATATATTGTGGCGGAAGTTTTTTTTTCAGTTTTGAGGGACGTTTGCAAAGAAAATTAAGTCGAGGTCACCAATATCTAAATATTCCAACCATGACTGTATCTGTGAAAGTTAGGTCAAAATCCAGACACTGTTCTAAGATATCCCATCAGAAAGAAGCTATGCGGACACCAACAGGATCAGCACCAGAGATAATATGATCCCTCTTCTTTCGGGGTGGAGGACAGGGGGGACATAATAAGAAAAATGATACTTCATGTCAAAATTTGGCTTCGACTGGCAAAGAGGTTTCAGAGAAGATCTTTGAAAATTGTGGACGACTGCCTATCTAATAAGCTCACATGTGAGCCTTTGGTGAGCTTAACTGAGAAAGGAAATGGTTGATAAGAAATGAAAGAAAACAACAACACATCATTATAGATCAGTTTGAATGTATGCGCATACATGACATTGGACAATCAATAAAATCTCAACAAAATTTGGCAGCATAGGCAAGTACACAGTACATAGATGATTGAAATTTCAAATTTGCGCTGCTAAATAAGAACATCATCAATATGCATAGGCAAAATGAAAGGCATATATCAGCTGTCCAGTAACTGCACAGCTGATCAGCATCTTTGTTATCGTTACACAGGTAGTACAACCACTCTTCTTCAATCCAAAATTTCAAGCTTCTGGCCTTCTTTTGTGATTGCATAGGCCGGAATGTGTCAGACCTGGTTGGCAGCGAAGACAGTTGAAATGTACTAGTACTGAGACAGAAATAGCTCAGACGGGTACAATGAGATATGAATGTCTGATGGGTGAGAAAAGCTCAACTGTTACCCCAAAGGGTTAAGTGCCATGAATCAACGGGCAAACATTGGAGAACATTCATTCTTTATCACTATGAATGGCTTTAGAAATACATAACATTTGAGTTGTCCCCCTTCCAATTAAACATATTGAAATTTGTTGGTTCCTGGAGCTTTTTTTCTTATTATTGTGAATGCAGCTCTTATCTGTTTTTGAGGATTTTAATTTTTGGATTGGAATGTGTACATATGCAGAATGCATTCCCATTTTTTTCGTCAACAGAATAATCAGAAAATGACAGTTATGTATAAGTCAACCAATGCTAAATTGAATGAAGACAGATACATGTATACCGTATTACAATTTGACACAACATACAATCCTCAACATGTCTTATTTAAGAAAAAGATGTGCAAAAAGTGTTAACAACAAATGCATTTATACTAAGAAACTTTTGAAAGCAATCATTTAGCAGTATACTTGATGAAAACCAGTGTGACATTTTTATTTTACAAAACACAAGGAAAATAAATTCTGGTATGCTTGGTCACAATCTTCTCCATTGAGAACACAAAGTACATAGTAATGATATGTCTTGTTCCTGGGGTTATTTGCATCTTTGGTACAACCATGGCAGGTGAGAAGTATATGTCAACCAACAAACTTTAACAATCCTCTGTCTTCTTGGCCAAAAAATAAACAGGGGATAACAATTATTATGCAATTTGTCATGTAGCTCGTGTCTTATATATAGTCCTGAATTTAAAATTACCAATGCATACTCTTCGTTAGAATGAAGTATCATTAGGAAAACACTTTTGAGTAATACACCCATTTTTCTTGCAGCAATAAAATTTTCGTTTGTTTCAATTTTTTTTATTTATTTTTTTTTTATTTTATTCTATTTTTTTTATTTATTTATATACTTTTTTTGCTTCTGAACTCATATTGAACTGCCACCATGACATATTCCAATGAATATATGTATTAACAGATTCCTGTAAGTACAGCTAAATAAATTGAACTTTGCAAAAACAATGCTTACCCTCAAGTATCTTTGTTTCTCATGGTAATGAAATCTGAATTGATATTTGTATGTTTAAACTCAGATCTAATAACCCTGAATATGTAACTATTGTAAATGTATGGTATTTATTGGAAATATGTTGTCTTGGCTAGGTTGTCAAATCTGTAATTGGTAAGTTGACAATTCAATTGTACGAGCAAATATCCAAGATAGTTTTTTTTATAAAGCAATAGCTTTAATATATTAAAATCAAGCATAGACAACATAAATTGACATTTGCTTTAGTGCCATATCAGGGTCATTTTAGATCTGAGGTATAATACACATAAAGAAAAAATGCCTGTTAAAGATACAAACAAGTCAGATACCATCACGGAAACCTGCATAGGTTTTGTTAGTTAATGTTTTGGGCAGCTGAGGCTTCATCTTAGCTTCCTGTTCGAATGGAGTGGTGGTTTCTGCTCATTTGATGTTCCGCAAGAACTCTGTTTCACTAACATTCATCAGGAAAACATGTCCGTGTAATGTATACCCCCTTATACCCCACTTTTAAATAGTAAAACTGGGGTATGCAAGGGTATACCTATTTTTCGTATTTTGCTCCAAAACATAGATTGTGGGTACTCGTTAGAACCGCCTCGTCGAGGCGGTTCTAACGTGTACCCACAATCTATGTTTTGAGCAAAAATAAGAAAGATATCAACTGAAAATTTTCAATTTTTAAAGCTCAAAAAATGTCTATATTGCATGGGCAAGTTTTCGTAATGTAGAATAAGAATCATATAGCATCTGACCGTGGAATAAAACAGTCATGGCATCACAGTCAACAACTGGAAGTTTTTAGCTTACTATGTAAAAACAAACAAAAATGATAATGACACTTGCAATAATTGTAATGATAGCAGAAATTCTGGTAAAGGGGGTGAAAGTGTTAGGTGGGGTTGGGGCTGAGCAAACATGGTGGCGAGAAAATGCCCATAATCAATATTCTAAACAAAATCTATTTCACCGAAAATTTTCATTTTTTACAGCAGAAACAAATATGGCATGGGCAAATAATATTTAAATATGATAACATATGTAATGAGTCATTGTAAGTTGTAGCCCACCCTACCAGCCCTCTGTCCCCCACAGTGACACACACGCACATGGATACTACTGGGTTGAGTGGGGCCCCTGTGGGGATATCCATATTAAAGTGCAATAACTTTTGGATTGTCCCCGCAGTGCAGGGGAGATGACAGGTTTTGACAGTATTAGCCTTACCCCAATGAGGTAGGGAAAAGAGCATGGGTTGGATCTCAAATGTCTCCTGAGACAGTGGGGTTGGCTTATTGCAAAGCACCGAAAACTGAAATGTCATAATCCCCGCCCTTCCCCACAGGTGAGGGTGGAGGGGCATGGTCCTCGGGGGGGGGGGGGGGGGGTTAACTACCTGTATATGACGTAGTAGGGATGTGCCGCCCAAATAGCTCCCTTTTTCAGCCTCGCCAGATATATGAATGGGTTACCTTTTTCAAGTCAAAATATATTAATGGCCCCATTTTTAGCCCACCTGAGCCGAAGGCTCACAGGTGAGCTTATAGGATAAGCAGGCATCCGTCGTCCGTCGTCGTCCGTCCACAATTTCAAAGAAGAATATTTCTAAAGCTAGTAGGCCGATCTTGATCAAATTTAATGTGAACCATAATTGGGTTAGGGGATTGATGGCATTAGGTTTTGGAGCAGATTGTATCAAAATTGTGGTTTCCATGGCAACAGATAGGTCCCATAGACTTACAATGGGAAAAACTAAAAAAATCTTCTTCTCTGAAACCGCTAGGCCCACAGCTTTGATATTTGGTATGTAGCAATGGCTAATGGTCCTCTACATAAATTGTGCCATTCATGCCCCTGGGGTCAAATTTGGCCACGCCCCGGGGGGTCGATAGTCTCCATAGACTTACTATGGGAAAAAAATTAAAAAATCTTCTTCTCTGAAACCACAGGGCCCACAGCTTTGATATTTGGTATGTGGCAATGGCTAATAGTCCTCTACATAAATTGTGCCAGCCATGCCCCTGGGGTCAAATTTGGCCACGCCCCGGGGGTGGATAGTCTCCATAGACTTACAATTGGAAAAATTAAAAAAATCTTCTTCTCTGAAACCACTAGGCCCACAGCTTCTATATTTGGTATGTAGCAATGGCTAATGGTCCTCTACATAAATTGTGCCATTCATGCCCCTGGGGTCAAATTTGGCCACGCCCCGGGGGTTGATAATCTCCATAGACTTACTATGGGAAAAAAAAATAAAAAATCTTCTTCTCTGAAACCACTAGGCCCACAGCTTTGATATTTGATATGTAGCAATGGCTAATGGTCCTCTACATAAATTGTGCCATTCATGCCCCTGGGGTCAAATTTGGCCACGCCCCGGGGGGTCGATAGTCTCCATAGACTTACTATGGGAAAAAAATTAAAAAATCTTCTTCTCTGAAACCACAGGGCCCACAGCTTTGATATTTGGTATGTGGCAATGGCTAATGGTCCTCTACATAAATTGTGCCAGCCATGCCCCTGGGGTCAAATTTGGCCACGCCCCGGGGGTGGATAGTCTCCATAGACTTACTATGGGAAAAATATTCAAAAATCTTCTTCTCTGAAACCACTAGGCCCACAGCTTTGATATTTGGTATGTAGCAATGGCTAATGGTCCTCTACATAAATTGTGCCATTCATGCCCCTGGGGTCAAATTTGGCCAGGCCCCGGAGGTTGATAGTCTCAATAGACTTACTATGGGAAGAAAATTCAAAAATCTTCTTCTCTGAAACCATAGGGCATACAGCTTTGATATTTTGTATGTGGCAATGGCTAATGGTCCTCTACATAAATTGTGCCAATCATGTCCCCGGGGTCAAATTTGGCCACGCCCCGGGGGTCGATATTCTCCATAGACTTACAAAGGGAAAAACTAACAAAAATCTTCTTCTCTGAAACCAAAAGGCCCAGAGCTTCTATATTTTGTATGTAGCAATGTTTGGTAGTCCCCATTATAAATTGTGCCAGTCATGCCCCTGGGTCAAATTTGGCCATGCCCCGGGGGTCAATAGTGTCCATGCATAGACTTTCATTGGTCGATTTTCAATTAATTTAAATCTCATGAGCTTACAATGTGATAATCTCTCAGGTGAGCTACAGGACCAATGGTCCTCTAGTTCTATATTTAGTCCATGAATGACTACAATTGTCGGACATCCATGTTTAAGAGCACTTTTTGCTGACATACACAGCTCAGAAAGTCGAACTATTTGGATATAATTGTGTATAGGTCAAATTTTTGTACAATCAAATACAGTCCAACCTGTCTTAAGCAAGCGGCCAAGGGAAACACTAAAATCGCTTGCTTAAGACAGGTGCTTGCTTAATAGAGGTTATGTTCTAACACTAGGGTGGACGTTCTGACCAAATCATGTTAGCTAGTGTAGAAATGAATAATAGCACTTCCACTTTCAGTGGTAATTGTCACCACTAAGTTCTCCAAATGCCCAGACAAGTTGTCTAGCATTATCTTTTGAGACAATAAACAATGAATAATGGCATCTGGAAGGTGTGAAGACAATTTTGACACCTGACTGAGTTTAAATATCTGTGTCAAAATATTTCTTTTTTATGTTATTGATGAAGTGAGTGGCTGCTTTAAGCCAAAATTGGGACAGAAACTAGTGGCCTTTGGCCACATAAGACAGGTGCTTGCTTAATAGAGGTTCATTTACATGTAAAATTGATTGGGGGGAAATGAAAGTGCTTGCTTAAGACAGGTGCTTGCTTAATACAGGGCTTGCTTAAGACAGGTTCGACTGTATATGAATGGGTCACTTTTTTCGAAGGCATGATATATGAATGGGTCCCTTTTTTCGATTACCAGGTATATGAATGGGGTATGTTTTAAAGTATCGGGCAGCACGTCCGTACCAAAATTACCTCCGAGTAACCCGCCGAGGCATGGTCCTACTTGTGTAGAAAATTATGCTAGCATAGATATATCTTTCGCAGAGTAACCCGAGATGATAATCAGAAATTGATCGAATCAGTATATGAAGATATTTAGTGGAGCGGTAGAGTGGTTGACTCTGGTCTCAGCGATCCCAGGTTCAATCCTCAGCTGGGGCGCCTTTAGTTGTGGCCTTGAGCAAGTCACAATTTCCACAGCTCCTGAGATAATGCAACAGTCATTTGTAACCACTCCCCCCCCCCTTCCATACACACACCTATGGGGAAGGGTGGGGGATAGCCGGGCTAAAGTGCGGGACAAGTACTTTTCAAGTGCCCCCGCAGTGCAGGGAAAATGACGGGGTTTTGACATTAGGATCCTTACCCCAGAGAGATTTTCTACTGCGATATCAGGGCGCAGAGCAAAGGTTTGACCTTCTGTTTGCCATCTGGGGGTGGGGCTCATAGCAGGGCCCAGAAACTGAAAAGTCGTTATTCCCGCCCTTCGGGGGGGGGGGGGGAGGGGCAGTGGTTACAAATGACTGGTGCATATATCAGAAATTGATTGACTGAGTAAACAGGTAAACGGTAAAGAAAAACCAAACTGTTGACCAATTTCATTTCTTTCCAACAAAGATTTTGAGAAATATTTTGGAATGAACAGTAGTCCAATTTAACACTTCTGTGTGTAACGCTGTAAAACAACACTGAATGGCTTTATCGTGTTTATTCCATTTCTTACGACTATTGGTGATTCTTTCTTTCCCATGTGTTGTCAAACTTGTTATCGATTTCGTATTTTTACACATTCCGGAAGCTCAAATTTGATGACGTTTTCCTCAATAAATACGACTTCTCCCGCGTAGCTACTCAGCTATAAGACGGACTAGAGTTTACACTTCCAGTTTTTGATAAATGTTCCGTAATTCCTTCTGGGGACAGTTTATGTTCCATTATTTTCAAAGGCGTGTCTCTCAAGACAATAAATTTCGAGAACTCAGGTGCTTCTTTTTCAACTGAATTTAGATAGCGTTCCTTGATCTGTTGAAGTTAAAAATGTTTAAAATAGATATAAATAGGATAGAAGAAAGCAAATAAATATCAAGACAGAACTGACACTTCACGTTACTGGCAGAAAAAGCCAATAAATTAGAGATTTTCGCGCCATTTTCATGACGCCATTTTGAAAGGATTATTTTCTGACGCGCTGGTTGACGCGCTGGTTTCACAACTTTTGACGTCGTTGCCGTTCGACTTTTTGGTATATGAATATACTTCTTTTGCAACATGAGTGAGACCTTTTGAACCTTAGGAAGTTATAGTTAATTGTCATGGAGGATTGTGTCTTATTACATCAAGGCAAAAAATGTATAATAATAATGATTTGGGTTGCAGGTCGAGTTTGGCCTTATGTCTGACAAAGGTCAGAAACAGTTGAGCGGGCTCCCCTGTGACAGCTCTTGTTTTTGTTGTTTTTTTCTTCAGATCATTGTTTTGAGGTCCATGTGCTGAACCTCGTTCAGCCGGCAGTTTAAGGCGTGTCAGGGAGCTAGACACCAACCACGTCAAATTCCTATAGGACAGCTACCTCACGACCCCCGGAGGGGAGTTTCGCCTGCTAGCGGGCCTGTTGGTAGAGGGATCTGTAGAAAATGCAGGAAGAAAAAAGGCGGACTACCATAGAAGTGCTAGGAGGAAACCACATCAGAGCTGCTCTCACATCGCTACACATACGTGGCCAGAGAAGCCCACTCGTCAGAGTGAGGCTCTACCAAGGCTTGACCGACGAGGAGTCCCTCCACCTCGGCTATCGGCACAACAAACTGTCTACCAGATCTAAGAAGATGGGGTTTACCGACAAAGTGGAGATTGTTAGAAAGATAAAGCCACACAAAGAATTCCAGAAAACAAAACTTTAGGATTTTTTGGCTATGAGGTAATAGCTGATCTTGAACATTGTTAGATAGCAGTTATATCTTGATACCCTGACAAGAGTTCTGCATACTTTTGATTCCAAGGTCAGGTATAACAATCTCAGATATAATCTCAAGACTTTGGCACACAAAAGCCTGATATTTTCAATTAATAGAAATAATACATCATACAACACATTGGTCAACCTATATGTTTCGCAAGTGTTAATAATGGTTTAAAGTTTGTATGTTAAATATTTATTTTGAAAGAAACACACAACTCAGACTAGTTTTGACTAAAATATCTTTCAGCAAATATGTGCATCAGTTTTGTCATAAGTCTTACAGTCTTACATTAGATACTAGTGGAATCGATTTCCCAGTCCCCTAACGCAATCAAATAAGTTGGAGGACCAAAATCTTGACATTTCCATCAACGTCTTTACATATGAAGACAAAGATATCCTGCCCTTGAGAATCAAAACCCACTCAGAACGGATACATCACATCGATTTGTTGCTGTTGAAACAAGGGCAGAAATCCCATTTTTGTCTGATTAAAGACTTGAACGAGTTTTGTCTAGGACCAAGTCTCATGATGGAAAATGATATAATAGTCCCTACTGCCTCCACGGATTTCGAAAAAGCAATCGCGCAACGATCATATCTCATTCTGCTCTCCCCAAGGGACACAGAAGGTGGTTTTACCGCAAAAGGGACAAGATGATATTTAAGCGTTTAAAGACTTTGGTAAAACTCAAGAAGTCCCATTCACGATTTATGCGGATTTTGAATCTTAAAACCGCAAAATGGCGTCCTGCACTCTAGATCCCTCTCGGTCTCATACCACGCCCACCACCAAATAAGACGTGTGTGGGTTTGGTAACAAGGTGGTCTGCACCGACCCCAAGTATAGCAAACCAACTGTAGTATACCGAGGATCTGATGCTGTCGCCAAGTTTATAGAGTATCTTAGGCGGGAAGAGGAAGCCATTAAACACATTTTGAGTCAAGTGACGCCAATATCCACGACAACAGATCAGAAAGAGGCATCTAAAATGCTACTTCTTGTTGCCTATGCAAGAAATCGTTCTCCCTGTATGATGAGGCATATGGACGATATGTACGCAACCATGATCACGTGACGGGTGCTTTCATTGACATGGCTTATTATCAGTGCAATTTGAACTGCAAACAAGTAGACTTTGTGCCAGTGATCCTGCATAACGTGCGCAATTTCGATATTCACATCATATGCGAGAGTCTTGGAAAGTTTAAAAGATGCTAAACTGACGTGTATCGCGCAAAACTCAGAGTGGTACGTCAGTTTCTCTCATATGTATTCGAGGGCTAATTCAAGGTCATCGTTGTGTTGCACCAAGGTCTATCCAAAGAATGTAAGTCTAACTGTTCATTGATAGTCATCTCCATATACATGATTTCTCAATTAAAACAAACGAAATCTTACAAGGGGGGAATCGTGAATCACCCCATGTGGCCGCAAAATTCATCAACTCATCTACATCGGTAAATCAGTTCACTATCGATTCAAAATAATTTTCAATATTTGCCATATTACCAGTGTGACTACTAACACGAAAATAGTAAAAATAAATCTTTTCACTCTCTCTTACATTTGCAAGTAACATTTACGCATTTGATTGGCTAATAAAGTTAGTTACTGGGATTGTCCGGTCTTTAACATTTGATTTGTTAATAAAACTGAGCTAAAAGGAAGACAACAATGAGGCACTGTGTGACCGTCCCCAGCCAGATACAGAATCTGGTCAGCCTCCTGTACAGAAGACAATGCAACCAAAGGAGACTGACAGTAAAAAGCAAAGTGAATCTACAGCAGAACCTCCCGAGCTCTCTGAGGAAAGTTATCAAATCCACCACACAGTACAGTAGAAGCAGTTGTGGCCCCCATGCATACAAAGGAAGTTGATCAACAAGTAGATGGACAGTTACATGTACTAATAAAGGAAAATGATTAATAAGTAGATGGACAGATACATGTACACGAACAACAGCAAGACACCCGAAGTAGAAATGAGACCACAGAACAGAGCATTACAGTTATATGCTGACAATTAAAATCAAACATATTTTCTATTCAGAAATTATTTGATTGTTTTTCACAATGCAACCTATGAATGCAACTGAATATTGAAAGGTCACTGCACAATGTTTATTACAGAAGCTGCCACTTGCCTGGAGTTGGGGTCATTATCTTGAGACTGGGGGAGGCATCATTTGATGCTAAATAATTAGATTTGTTTGATTTAAACCTATTTATTTCACTGTTTAGACACTGTGCAAATATACAATAGGGGCCATGGGGAAAGATATATTACCAAAAGTATGCAGTTGATTAAACTTACATTAGAAACGGCTTGTATCTATTATTTAGTTTTGTACGTGTTTAAATATGTTGTAATTAGACTCAAAAGATAGTAATGCATTTCCATATAAGAAACAGTTTAAGGATGGTAATGTGTATTAACGCGTAGCATTGAGCAATATGTCACGCTGTGCTGTGTAGTATCTACAGTGAAAGAAAAAGTGATGTGCATCTTCAATGCTACCGCAACTACATAAGGGAGAATCAGAAATTTTTCTTGTAAAAAGTTTTATATTTAAGCCACTTCAATTAGTTCTCAGTCTGGAATGTAAGATTTGGGCTCTTCTACTACCTACATAGTAATATTTAGGAGTTGGTTGTTTCGTTGTTATGCGCCTTTTAAAAGTGTTAACTTGACTTCTGTTAGCAAGGTATTCCAGCTCCTTACAGCTGAGGGTAGAAACGATTCATAATATAAGTTGGTTCTACATTTAATGGTTAGATTTGTCCCGTACCGGACCCGGGTTAGAATTGGCCGGTCGCCCCCCTCTTGCGGAACCGTAAGACCCGGTCGAATAGAGGAGCGGCTCGTTTGCCGTGAGCTGCGACCCATGTCGTTTGGATGAAGGGATCCTGGTGATTGAGTGTGTCGGCTGTGCTGACGGACATGGTCGGCATGCAACACATCACTTTGGCCCTGATTTCGACTAGACGGGAGGCCATGCGGGCTCGGGTATGGTCAATCGGCTTTGTCGCGCCAAGCCCTAGGAACACCTTTTTCTTTCTCTTCTTAGCTCGACTGCACGAAGTGCATAGAGCTATTGCAGTCACCCCGGTCGTCCACGTTCCCGTTCCCGTTCCCGTGCGCGTGCGCGTCACACTTGCGTTAAAGTTTTCTAGAAGTCCATATCTTGACAACCACTCATCAGAAAGCATTCATACTTGGACCATAGATACCCTGTAGGGTTAGCTTTCATTCCATGGCATCGGGCCCCTGGGTCCAGGCCAGGGGGTGGGGCTGGAGGTTAAAATCTAGAACACCTTCAAAAATGGCAATTCTTATGTTAAAGTTTTCTAGAAGTCCATATCTTGACAACAACTCATCAGAAAGCATTGATACTTGGGCCATTGACATCCTGTAGGGTCGGCTTTCATTCCATGGCATCAGATCCATGGGTCCATGCCAGGGGGTGGGGCTAGAGGTTAAAATCTAGAACACCATTAATAATAATGGCTTTTCTGTGATATTGTATTCTAGAAGTCTATATCTTGAAAACTTTTTATCAGAGGGCTTTCATACTCGGACCATAGGTACCCTATAGGGTTGAGTTTCATTCCATGGCATCGGGCCTCTGGGTCCATGCCTGTGGGGTGGGGCTGGAGGTTAAAAACTAGAACACTAAAAAATAGATGTGATAGTTTTTGATAGTTCGTCTCTCACTAATGAGAAAGACCATCATTATTTCTTGAATAGTGCTGATGTGTGTTGGTGAGTTCTTTGATGGCTGACTAGGCCAATTCTGGCTCTAAACTGTCGGTTGCAAGTAGAGCAAGTCAATGTCATAGAGTCTGATGGTGGCACATTTGTTTTGGCTTTGCGCTCTCTTCGCTTTCTTTCAGCTTCACAGATTCTCTTCTTTTCATAAAGAGCTGCTCCTTTGTTGATGAGACCTCGCCACTTTGATCGCTCCTGTGCAGTCTGTTCCCAGGACCCCATTGGTATTTCGAAATCCTTCAGAGAGGCTTTGAGGGTGTCTTTGTAGCGTTTCTTCTGGCCACCTTGAGAGCGCTTTCCCTCCTGTAGTTCTCCATAGAAAACTTTCTTTGGAAGTCGCGCATCAGGCATTCTTATAACATGGCCAGTCCATCTTAGCTGTGCTAGCTTTAAGACTGTATTCATGCTTTGCATCCCTGCTTTCGTCAGGACCTCTGTGTCTGGAATCTTGTCCTGCCACTTGATTTTTAACAACTTTCTCAAACAGCTTAAGTGGAAATGGTTAAGTCTTTTTGCATGGCGTTGGTATACTGTCCAGGTCTCACATGCATACAAGAGGATTGGCAGTACCACAGCCTTGTAGACTTTCAGCTTGGTGTCAAGCTTGATTCCATTTCGCTCCCAGACATTTGCACGGAGTCGTCCGAATGCCACACTAGCCTTTGCAATTCTGGCAGTGATCTCATCATCAATATGCACTGCTCTGGAGAGAGTGCTTCCCAGGTAGGTGAACTTGTCAACAACTTTCAGTTTTTGCCCATTCACAGTGATGGTTGGTTCATTATATGGCTTTCCGGGCGCTGGTTGGTGTACAACCTCTGTCTTTTTTGTGCTGATTGTGAGATCATAGTTATCACATGACTGTGAGACTTGATCCATGGCTCTTTGCATTTTTGCCTCTGTGCTGGCATTCTTATCCATATCATCTGCATAGAGGAGCTCATCTAGCACATCAGTCTGGACCTTAGTTTTGGCTTGCAACCTTCTGAGGTTGAATATGTTGCCATCAAAACGGTACCTGATTGGAAAACCAGTGTCACTGTCCTGAAAAGCATCCATAAGCATGGCAGAAAACATCATGCTGAACAGTGTTGGTGCCAGAACACAGCCTTGTTTGACCCCATTTGTTACTTCAAATGGTTCAGAGAACTCTCCATCATTTTGCACACGTGCCTGCATGCCATCATGAAACTGCCGCACCATTGCTATGAATCTGGGTGGACAGCCAAACTTGGCCATGATTTTCCAGAGTCCATCACGACTAACAGTGTCAAAAGCTTTGGTGAGGTCAACAAACGTCATGTATAGATCTACATTCTGTTCTTGGCATTTCTCCTGAAGCTGTCTTGCTGTGAAGATCATGTCTATTGTCCCTCTGTCTTTTCTGAATCCACATTGACTTTCTGGGATAAGTCCCGTCTGATCAAGATGAACATTCAGACGATTCAACAGAATTTTTGCAAGTATCTTCCCAGCAATTGATAGGAGGGAGATGCCTCTGTGATTGTCACAGACTTGAGGATTTCCTTTCCGCTTGTATAGGTGGATTATGGATGCATCCTTAAATTCTTGTGGGATAGCCTGCATTCTCCACATACAGTGAAACAACTCTGTCAGTTTCTCTGCCATGGGTAGCCCCCCAGCCTTGTAAACTTCGGCAGGAATTGCATCTGCACCTGGGGCTTTGCCAGATGATAGTTGTTGAACTGCTTTTCTTGTTTCCGTAACGGTAGGAAATTCATCTAACAGAACATTGCACTCTATCTGTGGAAGTCTGTCGATTGCATCCTCATTGATGCTTGATGGTCGAAAAAAATAGATGTACTGCTGTGTAACTTTTACAAGGAGGCATATCTTGACAACAACTTATCATAAAGCATTCATACTTCATACACTTTAGGTTCCATGACATCGGACCTCTGGGTCGGAGTCAGAGGGCGGGGCTAGAGGTCAAAATCTAGAACTCCTCGATTTTTTTTTCTTTTGATTTCTTAATAGAAACAGCTTAGGAGGATGGTTTGTCATTCATCTTTTGACTTTGTGACACTGACTTGTGTGTCATGATGGTAAGGGTCGGTTGACCTACTTTCCATGGTTCAGTGATTTTGCCTTATATCTTGACACTCAATTAGTATATTTTCATACTTCTTTCAGATTATGAGTTAGTACGACCAGGCCTTTGACCCCAATATACTTATAGGTCACTGTGACCTAATTTCACGGTTCAGTGATTTTGCCTTATATCTTGACACTCAATTAGTATATTTTCATACTTTTTTCAGATTATGAGTGAGTATGACCAGACCTTTGACCCCAATATACTTATAGGTCACTGTGACCTAATTTCACGGTTCAGTGATTTTGCCTTATATCTCGGTACTCAAATGGTTTATGAACAAACTTCTTTCAAAGTATGTTTGCGTATGACAAGACCTTTGACCCTGAAGTAGTTCTAGGTCACTGTGACCTAATTTCACAGTTCAGTGATTTTGCCTTATATCTGGACACTCGATTAGTATATTTTCATACTTTTTTTTAGATTATGAGTGAGTATGACCAGACCTTTGACCCCAATATACTTACAGGTCACTGTGACCTAATTTCACGCTTCAGTGATTTTTGCCTTATATCTCGGTACTCAAATGGTTTATGAACAAACTTCTTTCAAAGTATGAATGCATATGACAAGACCTTTGACCCTGAAGTAGTCCTAGGTCACTGTGACCTAATTTCACGGTTCAGTGATTTTGCCTTATATCTTGACACTCAATTAGTATATTTTCATACTTTTTTCAGATAATGAGTGAGTATGACCAGACCTTTGACCCCAATATACTTATAGGTCACTGTGACCTAATTTCACGGTTCAGTGACTTTGCTTTATATCTCGGCACTCAAGTGGTTTATGAACAAACTTCTTTCACACTATGTTTGCGTATGACAAGACCTTTGACCCTAAAGTAGTCCTAGGTCAATATGACCTAATTTCACGGTTCAGTGATTTTCCTTTATATCTCGGCACTCAATTGGTATATGAACATACTTCTTTCACGATATGTATGAATATGACAAGACCTTTGACCATAAAGTAGTCCTGGGTCACTGTGACCTAATTTCATGGTTCAGTGATTTTGCCTTATATCTCAACACTCAGTTGGTATTTTTTCATACTTCTTTCTGATTATGAATGAGTATGACCACACCTTTAACCCAAACATACTTATAGGCCAATATGACGTAATTTCATGGTTCAGTGATTTTGCTTTATATCTCAACACTGAATGGGTATATGATCATTTTTCTTTCACATTATGAGTAAGTATCACTAGACCTTTGACCCCGCAATACTTATAGGTCAGTGTGACCTTTTTTCATGGTTCAAATACTTATAGGTCAGTGTGACCTTTTTCATGGTTCAGTGATTTTGCCTTGTGTCTTGGCACTCAGTTGGTATATGAACACACTTCTTTCACAATATGAGTGAGACCTTTAAATCTTAGGTAGTTATAGTTAAACTATAACTTTCATGGTTGTGATTTTGCCTTATTGCATCAAGGCAAAAAGATGTGAGCATAATGCTTTGGGTTACTGTCGGGTTTGGCCTTATGCTTGACAAAGGTCAGAAGCAGTCGAGCACGCTGTCCTGCGACAGCTCTTATTGTCTTTTAGTATCGTCCCTGATACCTACCATATGCCCATCAACGTCTTTCTTCTGTCTTTATCATTCCTAGAAGGCGGCGGCTCAATCGTGTAGGCATCAAGCTTGTGCGAGTATATCTCTGTGTATCTGTAACACTTTTGAGTAGGAAAGCCACTCATTTTAAGTGTTCCCTTGTAGGGCTCCAAGGAGGGCGGAGAGCATTCGAGATGAATCATTAATCCATTTAATTATGGGTGTTCCAGAAAATCAATCGTCACAGAACTCAAACAAACGCCAAAGGTCTGAAGAGTCAGATGGATCTTCGGATTCTGATACTCGACAGCCTACTGCACAAGTAACGTCACAATCAGCTTTAAACGTACCGCGCTTCTTAGTCGTTCAGTCGGCAGACTCATCGAGAAAAGTTTCAGATCTATCCCCTTTCGTGATTGAGAAATGCATCGTATCATTAGCAGGTCAACCGAAGAGTATCAAAAAGCTTAAATCGGGCGATCTGCTACTTGAAGTCGAAAAGAAGAAACATATCGAAAACCTGCTACGGACCAAGAAATTATTTGACCTTGACGTCAACATTTCTCTGCACAAAACTCTCAATTGTTCAAAGGGTGTCATTCGTTGCGAGGACTTAGGTCCTTGCACTGACGTTGAAATCCTAGATCATTTGAGAAGTCAAGGAGTTCAAGACATTCGTAACATTCGAGTTCGCAGAAACGGTGTCCTTAAACGTACAAGCACTTACGTTTTGACATTCAATACACCAATTATGCCAAAGAAAATAAAAGCAGCATACATATCTGTGAACGTGGAGGTAAACGTACCAAATCCTCTACGATGTTACCATTGTCAGGTTTTCGGCCATCACGAAAGCAGATGTAACAGGCAAAAACTATGTGCAAATTGTGGAGAAGACAAACACTGCAGTGATGATCGCAACTGTGATAAAACAGCAAAGTGCGTCAACTGCAGTGGCCCACACCCCACTTTTTCACGCGACTGTCCGACTTGGCACAAAGAAAAGGAGATCCTTAAAATCAAATATACCAGAAATCTTTCATTCTTCGAAGCGCGCAAAATCGTTGAGCAGCAATCGTCGACTGCAAGCAGAAACTATGCCAGCATCATAAGAAGTGCTGGCACACAAGTCAAACTTGTAGATGCCATGACACAGACTGATGAAACATACGACGTTCAAATTAAAACACACCAAAATCCAGGAGGCGATGCCCCTTCTGGTAGGAGGTAAAGCATCCCCTGCACAAGCAGGAGGCAAACCTCCTCCTGCTCAAAACCCTCCGTCCAACAAAACTGCAGGAGGTAAACCTCCAACGGCAGGAGGAAAGCCTCCTGCACCACCAAAGCCTCTCTCACCAAAGGATAGAAGGAAGCTTCTGTCCGAGAGAGTACCGAAAGGGGCTGATGACCCCGTAAGAACTGACAATTTAATACTATGACTGCCTTGAAGAAACTAGCATGGAGGCAGATGTCACTCCTCCTAGTCCTCGCAAAGTGCACCTTCCAAGAATTCCAAATACTTAGTTTCCAGTCTTTTACATTTAAGAAGGGTCAATTTTTTAATTCTCTGTCAATTATTTAATGGACAAAAATAAACAAAGAATTATACAGTGGAATTGTCGAGGCATAAAACCACGTTATGAAGAATTACTATTACTATTAAGTCTACTAGGACCTTCTGTTTTCTGTCTACAAGAAACTTTTCTGAAAACTGACGACAACTTTACTTTCAAAGGCTTTAATGTTTACAATCACATCCACTGTGATTGTGCCAGAGCTTCTGGTGGAAGCTCTATTCTAGTTAAGTCTTCCTTACCTCAACGTGAAATTAAGCTGAAAACAAATTTACAAGCTAAAGCTGTTTCTGTTACTCTTGACAAAGAGATTACTTTCTGTTCTGTCTATATCCCGCCTTCCTTCGAACTAAGATCTGAACATCTTAACTCTTTACTTAAGCAACTCCCTTCTCCCTTTATGATATTAGGTGACTTCAATGGTCACAATTTACTTTGGGGTAGTAAAGATAATGACCCCAGAGGAGAGTTAATCGAGGAATTTATCACACAGAATGACATCTGCTTAATGAATGATAAATCTAAAACTTATCTTGATTCTGGAAAAGGTACTTTTTCGTCTATTGATCTCTCACTCTTTCATCCCTCTCTCTATCTTAACTATAATTGGTCTGTATGTGAAGACCAACACGGGTCTGATCACTTTCCGATAATAATTGAAAGCATTCAGAATCACGATGAAGATCATAATCCTAAATGGAAACTAAATAAAGCTAATTGGGATTTATTTCATACTTTATTTGATGAATCCCTTACTAACACTTCTCTCTCAGAATCTTCTGATCCTATAGCAACTTTTACTTCTTCTTTAATAAGTATATCTGAAAAATGCATTCCAAAAACCTCGACAAACCCAAAGAAAAGTAACCCATGGTACAATGACGATTGTAAAGAAGCTATCAAACAACGAAAACAAACACTATCTAGGTTCTGCAAGTTTCCAACTAATGAAAATTTAAATACTTATAGGAATTCTAGAGCAAAGGCCCGTCGGACAATTAAATCAGCCAAACGTAAATCATGGCGAACATATGTGTCAAAATTAAATTACAAAACGCCAACCAAAAAGGTCTGGGATATGGTTAGGAAAATATCAGGTAAAACAAAAACTGCTACTTATCAACATCTTAATACAAATTTTAACAACGGATCTGAATTGGCATCAACAAAGCAAGATATAGCAGACACTTTGGCATCACAATTTTGTTCAAATTCATCAACAAGCCATTACTCAAAGGATTTTCAAAAATACAAGAAAGAACAGGAAAAAATTAAATTAAATTTCAAGTCATCTAATAATGAAGAATATTATACACCATTTAATTTAGATGAACTGAAGGATGCTATCAGTAAAGCCCATGATACAGCAACAGGTCCCGACGAAGTTCACTATCAAATGCTTAAACATCTTCCTCCTAGCTCACTTCAAGCTCTATTAGAAATATTCAATGATATGTGGGAAACTGGGAAGTTTCCCGAAAGTTTGGAACTAGCCACAGTTATACCAGTTCCTAAACCAGGAAAAGACCACACAGAACCTAACAATTACAGACCAATAGCACTTATAAGTTGTCTTTGTAAAACCTTAGAATGATTAATGTTAGACTTGTCTGGTACTTAGAAAGTAACAATATTATTTCACCAGTTCAGTCGGGCTTCCGATCTGAACGATGTACCAATGACAATTTGGTAAGACTGGAAACATTCATACGAGATGCATTTGTTGCGAAAGAGCATGTGGTGGCCGTGTTTTTCGACTTGGAAAAAGCTTATGATACCACTTGGAGGTATGGCATTCTACGAGATCTCCATGATCTCGGAATTAGAGGCAGATTAGCTACATTTATAGAAAGTTTCCTTGCGGATCGATGGATCCAGGTTCGAGTTGGATCGACTTTATCCGAACAATTTGATCAGGCACAGGGTGTCCCACAAGGGAGCATTCTGTCTACAACATTATTCAATATCAAGATCAACAGCATAATGGACTGTTTGGATCCTAAAACAGATGGATCATTGTATGTAGATGACTTTTGCATGTGCTATAGATCGAAAAGTATGAGAACTATTGAAAGACACATACAGCAGTGTATAAATAGAATAGAAAAGTGGGCTTCGCATAATGGTTTTAAATTTTCCAAGTCGAAAACACAATGTGTACATTTCTGTCAGCTACGGAAAGTACATGATGATCCTGAACTTTACTTATATGGATCTCTTATTCCAGTGGTTGAAGATTTTAAATTTCTAGGAGTTCTATTTGATCGAAAGCTTTCCTTTATACCGCATATCAAGTATTTAAAGGCAAAATGTCTAAAAGCATTAAACTTACTAAAGGTTTTATCGCATACCGACTGGGGTGCTGACCGCACTGTCCTTCTGCAGCTATATCGGTCAATTATTCGGTCGAAGTTGGATTACGGATCCATTGTGTATGGATCAGCTAGAAAATCATACCTGAGTATGCTTGATACAGTTCACCACCAAGGACTAAGACTAGCTCTTGGGGCTTTTCGAACGTCACCTGTTGAGAGCCTCTATGTTGAGGCAGAAGAACCATCACTATATTTGCGTCGAGAAAAACTTACTCTTCAGTATGCCATCAGACTTGCAGCAAACCCCTCTAATCCTGCACATAAGGTAACTTTCCCACCATATATTTCTGACGAGCTCTTACAGCTTTATGAAAGTAAACCAAATGCTATCAGGTCTTTTGGTTTACGAGTAGCACCACTTTTAACATCAGCAAAAATCAAACAAGATAAAATAGAAAAACATTCCGTTTCTGAAATTCCACCATGGTGCACTAGAAAGCCAACAGTAAATTTGACACTTCATACAGGGAAAAAATCAGAATCAAATCCACACTTTCTCAAAGAAAATTTCCACCAACTACAGTCACAATTTTCTGGTTATCATTTTATTTATACTGATGGTTCAAAGGAAGATAACAAAATAGGCTGTGCTACTTATTCCAAAGACGCTTGCAAAACTTTACGTCTACCTGATGGTTCTTCAATTTTCACAGCAGAAGCTAAGGCTATTGACTTAGCTTTAGACTTCATTAATAATTGTAACTCGTACAACAAATTCGTTATTTTCTCTGAGTCTCTATCAGTCCTTCAGGCCCTAAACCATACAATGTCCAAAAACCAACAAATACAAAATATATTGCTGAAACATCATAGCATTTCTGAATTTAAAACTATTGTGTATTGCTGGGTTCATAGTCATGTAGGAATATATGGTAACGAGCAAGTCGACAAGAAAGCAAAAGAATCACTGAGCCTAGAACAAACAGATTTTAAAATTCCTTTTATCAATTTTAAACCTTTTATCAACGAGTATGTCTTTAATGAATGGCAATCAATTTGGAGCAGAGCAGATGACAATAAATTGAAAGAAATTGAACCTCATGTTAAACGACCAAGATTAATTCATAAACTTTCGAGACGGGAAGAGATTGTTCTTTCTCGTCTTCGAATTGGTCATACACGATTGACACATTCATATTTACTTAAACGAGAAGATAAACCTCAATGTTTTGGATGTGACACACAATTAACTGTCAAGCACTTTCTGCTTGAATGCATTGATTTTATAGATGTACGTCTTTCCTGCTTTCAAAGTAACAGTTTGAAAGATTTGTTCAAAAATGTATCTGTTGAACGCATTTTGACATTTTTAAAACGAACTAACCTTTTTAACAAAATATAAATTTTTAACACAAATCATATTTATACCTTTCTCCATTTCTATCATTTCATTTTAATCACTGTATCTTTCATCTAGCGGAATAATATTTATAACTTTGATAATTCTCACCATATGTTTTGCTTTTTCTCTGAACTAAATTATGCATTTTACAATTGTTAGACGCTAATGACCCATTAGGGTTGACGCGTCGTTAAACATCAATCAATCAATCAATTAATGGTTAGATTTGTTTAAAGAATAATTTATAATTTTGCAAAGGTATTGTTTATAATGGGATAAACGTGTTCAGTGTTTTCAAGTCAACCTGCCTACTTTTCTGTTTAACCAGCTTGCGCAAAAGCAGGCCAATCCTGAAGCATTCTCATACTTGTTTCACAGTATTCCATTATGCACAATTTTACTGGTTTCACAGTATGCGAGTATGCACACTTAATACTTGTTTCACAGTATGCTAGTATGCAAGTTTTTGCTTGTTTCAAGTTATACCAGTATGAACATTTTTACTTGTTTCGCTGAATGCCAGTATTCCAGTTGTGTTAAAATAAGAAAAAAATATTATTGTGATGCAAACCTTATACAAAACAAACACCAAATGACATAATGTTGTTCCATGCCCTAGGTTCACCAAGCATTGATGATTCATCAAGCCTAAGACTAATTTCTAGCTGTTTTTCCAAGGAAAACATTCACGGCCATCCCTGGTCCACCAAACACTTAATGTTTTACAGGTGAAAGTATTGATATACACATTGACAACCTTGCTGAACCAGTGCAGGGGCGATGTGTGATGGTCTGGACATGTGACATGTATTGTTTCTGGAGAAGTCATTTATGGCTTCTTCTGGACAGTTACATTTGCTAGAAGGGAACATCAATGCCGTAGTAACTGATGTGGAGAAGCTGAAAAAAGCCAGGGTCCTACGAAGTTGACGTATTGGGAGTCAACCACACCAGAGCTGCCCTCCAGTCTCTGAGGTCTAAGAAGCTCTGGCCATCAGCATATGTGAAGATGAAGGTTTTCCGGGAGCTGTCAACGATAGAGCCCTCCAACAAGGGCAGCTGCACAATGATATCCTCGAGAAGTCCAAGAAGTCAACGCTCATGTCAATTGATCAGGCTTGTTACGAGCAGGAATGACAGTTCATTTTTAAGTAAGGAAGTTTGTAGAAAGGTACAAGTAGGCAACGATCAGGAAAAGGCGCAATCAGAAAAAGTAGTATATTTTATATTAAGAGAGTGGCACAACTGACGAATGCAATCTTCCTTGGGATCTTCTTAAACAATTTAACATTTAATCACTGGGCATGCTCCAGTGTTCAATTAAATAAGTTTTTTATTATTATTATTCTATTAGGGTCACTCATTCAGTAACACAAGTCTTACACTAGGCAAGGTCAGATTTCTTTAAATTTGAGTTCTCAAATGAGCCGCCTCATGTGAAAACCCAACAATCTGCATAGGCGAAAACAAAGGCGCAGATCAGCTGTGCAGTAACACCTGATCAGCGCCTTAGTTTTCGCTACTCGGATAGTACAATTCCTCCTCTACTTAACTCCAAAATTTCAAGATTCTAGCCTGCTTCTGTAGCTGTACAGAGACCTGTTCGGAAACCACATTGTTGGTTTTTCCACGAGGCGGCTCAAATCATTCTAACTACCCTATATACATTCTTCTTCTGAACCAGCCATTCTTCACCTTTCAGATGACGAACCAGTCTCGTTTTTTGACGAACCAGTCTCGTTCAAAAACAAACAACAAAAGGGCTTTGTTTTCGTAGGTACTTCACGAAACTGGTTCGCCTTCTGTGAGCCAGATGGCTGGTTCAGACGACACAATCATATATAGGGGGGAGGGGTGAATGTAGAATTTTCTAGTCAATATTTATTAGTTCTAGTCTTAAAATAAGTCAGTCAATTGTAGTCACTATGAGCTGGTGATTGATCTTTTTAGCTTTTTACCATTTTCTGTATTGTTAACAGTCGTACTCACATCTAAATCATCATGGATTACAGATCCACATGAACTTGTATATCTGCCTAAAAGAACTGTCTGAGGGCTTGATTTCGTGTTCTTGGCATGCTCTCACTTAAAATATGAAGACGCCTTAAAATAGATGAGGGAAGGCCTGAGAAACTGGCTTTGGATCTTACATCTTTTTTGGCATGCAAGTACATTGACGCATCGTTAAACATCAATCCATCAATAAATCAGGTCATGTCGAAACGTTGCTTCCATTTTTGGGGACTTTTAACCAAAATGAGGATGTCATGACATCCAACAAATGCTTGAAATATAACCATTAGAGCTAAGCCATAGTGAATGATTTGACTTGAACCATCAGATGGTCAGTCAGTAGTGTATTAGATTTGCATGGATGCACTAGCAGCCCATCTATTTAGGCCCCAATGGGCGGCGGCTAAATGGTATCAGTTATTTACAAAATGTCTATATCGCTTCAGACAAAGACGTTCTTACAATAAGTATAACGTAGAAGTTCTTACAGAGTATAGCTGTCCCAACATCGATGATTTTGTCTGTCTTGGCAATTGTCGTGAACGTTTTTGCTGCAGAAGAGATACCTGATTTGCTGCAAAAGAAATAATCCAATCCCACAGGAGTTTCAGATGAGTTCATTTATTTCACTAACAGTCAGTTCTGTATGGAGTTCAGATGACTTTATTTGCTTCACCAACAGTCATTCAGTTCTCCAGCATCGTCTTTATACACTAGCTATTCTTCACCGGCCATCTTAAGAGTTAGATCATGCCGAGAAATTAGCTCCGGAATAAGCTTGCAATGGTAGAGCGGTTTATCTGGCTGGCAGTTATCGATTACGAATAACTCTCCTGGCTATGCTACGCATACAATAAACAGTCTACACAGAACGATCGATGAACAGGTTATTCTCTGCTAGCAAGCTGATCGCAGACGATTATTGTAAACCCCAAATAGATAAAATTACAATCAACACGTAAACATAAAAAAATATACGTTTATTTTATCTTCTTATCATATCATGAAATCTTTTTCACGACAATGCTGGTTCATATTTGTTTGTTTGTTTGTTTTTTGTTGTTTTACGACGCATCAACCCTGATGGGTCATTAGCGTCTAACAAGGTAACATATTTATTTGTAGCTGCCATATTGCATATTAACAGCCATAGCAACCACCCACTCTCTAAATTTTAGTATGGAAATCGCATTAGTAAGGACGCAATTTTTATGATCTTATAGTCAAATAAAATACATTTTGATAAAATAAAAATAATTGTTAGATCCTTTGGAAGCAGTAAAACATTTAAAGCGAGAAGATGGGCCATATTGTACAATTTCGGGTAATGAACCTTCGTCAGTGACCCTTTACAAAACTGGCAGCGAAAGCCAGACATTTTTGCTGCAATTTCAAAAATTTACATTGGTGTAGTCTAAATCAAAGACTTGTATTCCCAAAGGGGCCAAATAATCAAAATACTGTTAAGAAGATGATTCTTAACGTATAATATATTTGAAACACGCCAAATATATTCACTGATCCCAAAGGATCAAAAGAAAAATATAATCTGCACTATGGATGATGTACGGGGAGACTTTTAGGGCCGCCACACGGCACAACACCAGCTGCAGTAATAGCAAATAAAAATAATTGTTAGATCCTTTGGAAGCAGTAAAACCTTTAAAGCGAGAAGATGGGCCATATTGTACAATTTCGGGTAATGAACCTTCGTCAGTGACCCTTTACAAAACTGGCAGCGAAAGCCAGACATTTTTGCTGCAATTTCAAAAATTTACATTGGTGTAGTCTAAATGAAAGACTTGTATTCCCAAAGGGGCCAAATAATCAAAATACTGTTAAGAAGATGATTAAACGTATAATATATTTGAAACACGCCAAATATATTCACTGATCCCAAAGGATCAAAAGAAAAATATAATCTGCACTATGGATGATGTACGGGGAGACTTTTTAGGGCCGCCACACGGCACAACACCAGCTGCAGTAATAGCAAATAAAAATAACTGTTAGATCCTTTGGAAGCAGTAAAACATTTAAAGCGAGAAGATGGGCCATATTGTACAAATTCGGGTAATGAACCTTCGTCAGTGACCCTTTACAAAACTGGCAGCGAAAGCCAGACATTTTTGCTGCAATTTCAAAAATTTACATTGGTGTAGTCTAAATCAAAGACTTGTATTCCCAAAGGGGCCAAATAATCAAAATACTGTTAAGAAGATGATTCTTAACGTATAATATATTTGAAACACGCCAAATATATTCACTGATCCCAAAGGATCAAAAGAAAAATATAATTTGCACTATGGATGATGTACGGGGAGACTTTTTAGGGCCGCCACACGGCACAACACCAGCTTATTATACTAGATTTCGATCAGTTTTTCATTTATTTAGAGTAATTCCTTTCCTTTTTTATGTTTCGGGATTATTCCAAGTGACGTCATCATTAAAAACGAAAGTAGAATCGCGCACAGAAAACATCGAAATTTTCTTTTCAAAAAGTGTAATGTGCATGTAAAGTGATTCTTCGGTGGTAATTTGCAATTACAATTGTGTTTTACCCGTCGGTAATAATGTTGTCGTAATATTTGTACCAATACTTACTAATTGAGAAATAAAAAAACAAAAGGGCGCCAAGCAGAATACTACAGATGCAAGTACTCGCTTTTGAAAAACATTAATATTCTTTTTTGTGATGAAACAGTTCACATCTTGTGTTTTGGTTACTGATTAGAAGATAAAGGTGCGCATGTGTGGTTGTAATATTCAAACTTCTTTGAAGTAAGAGCCGTTGTGACAATTCATAAAATACAAGATTGTTTTTAGAAAGGACCGTTGACTATATTGCCTGCATATGCCTATACTTTAGCGGCCCAGAAAACTGTTGTCAAGCTCCCGATGCTGATCCTTTATACTGAAGACAATAGTTACATGTCTTATGAAGAGATACATGTTCAGATATTTACATATTCTCTCATCATTTGGTAGAAACTGAAGTTTCAGTGGGGTTGGGGGTCTAAATTTCATGAATAATAAATGGTAGAAAATTTGTTTTTTTCCTTGCATGGTTGCGATCGTTGTTTCTAATGTTTGCATTTTAGAGTATTCAGTCGACAGAAACATGCAAGAATCATGAAAAAATGCACCGAAAATGTTTAAATATCTGCAGTATGAAATATTGTTAGGAAAACTTTTAGGAGGTACCTGTATAGCATTTCTGCCTATGCAATATTAGATTACCATATATACTCTATAAATTACAGATGCAAAAGGAGCTGAGTTTCCAGTCTGGAGTCAGTAAAAACTCTTTAAGAATTCAAAATTCTATGTCGCTTGATAAGTATGTTCTTGCAACAAATTTGTTTGATATCCATCATGTACAATTGAATTATTGTAGCCAAATATGTATGATAAATTCTGCCTTGATTGTCATGGCCAATGTAGCATAACAAACATGTACAGCAGCTACACTAACACGGCTACCAATCTCAACAATGTAATGAATCTTCAACAATTCAAGAATTAAACTCACCAAAAGTAGATATTAAAGCTGGACTGCACTTACCATATTCCAGCCAAACCCATGTATTGAGCAAAAACCAGGAACTAGTATAATCAGATCTGAAAACCTGGCCTCACAGTATGGAAATAATAAAAAAGAGATATAGATTAGAGGCCGTGCAAAAACAAGGAAATATTTGTACAGTGTGTCTCCAAAATTTTGTAACACAAAATGATGGGCACCATAAATGCCCGTGGCCCAAATGATGAAAGTTGATTCTGCAGCATCCAGTTTCAAGTTAATAACATTTCTAATAATGCATATTACGACCAAATTAAACTATTTCATTTTCCATTACTTTATATATATAAGCTTTGCCTGAATGAGTAGTCATAACCGTTTTTAATATTTGGGCTCTAGAGTATCGTTCCCCCAAAAGAACCAACACGCCACTTTCATATACTGTGCAATGCATGGCAACACATATACATGCCATGCTTTTGTTGGTTCTCAGGGGGGAACGATACTCTATAAAACATTTTCATAATTACTATAAATTTCATACAAAAATTGACTGTTTTAGCCCCAAATTCAGATCCTATGGCACGAAACATGGAAAAAAAATTCTGTTATCCAATAGTGCATAATTCAGGGAAGTTAACCTGTGCATAAGAAGACAGATGGCTAGCATTTTGTTTTTCCAAAAACCATAGGCATTTGTAAATAGAAATGGTCAACGCTTCTTGGCTAGCCTGTTACAATGCAGAAAGGGCATAAATTCTGAAAACCCTAGTGGGTTAAAATGGGGTTGCTCTGTGGTGAAATAAATAATTAAAAAATAAATTGTTCACAATTTGCAAAACAGGACCTTAAAGAATACATTAAAAAGGAAAGGATTAACCATGGAAAATGAAGGCAATGCAAAGAAAAGAAGGCCGAAGAAAAACAAGAAAAGATATGAAGAGCTAAAGCAGAGAAAGAGGAAAATTGAGAATGCTTTTAAAGACATCACGAACACTTTACATAAAGAAATAACTGAAGTAAATGTTAAGCTTAAGTTTGACAGTGGAAAAACTATGTCATTCTTTCAAAGACAACCAACTGAAGCAGATGCCTGCTTGAAGTGTGTCCAAGAAGAAGAAGAAAATAAGGAACCTGTGCAAAAGTTCATGGCCATTAAAGAAAAATACAGAATCTCAGATGAAGCATTCCATGAGCTACACATGATTGGGAAGGTAATCCCATAAAAAATCAGCTCCAAGACGAAAAAAGGCGGCAAAATACAGTCATTCAAATATTTCCTCACACAAATATTAGTATAAGTGTGACAGAAACTGAAAATGTTATATAACTCTGCTGTATATAAAATATTACTGATGTTAACCCATAAAAAGTAATGCCTGGCTTAGGCTGGCTATGTTTTTGTTTAAAAATACTGGATCAGCTTGCGCAAAAGCTCGCATAAGTGCAGCTAATCTAGGCTTAAATGATTGTAGTAATTGCAAGAAACATATTTATTGATTATTTTGCATATAAAATAGAACTCTTATTTATACATGTTTTAATGATTTTATATTTTACTCTTTAAAAGATATTTACCGTAAACAGAAGTTATACTCTCTTCATTTTATAGCCAGTTGAAGTATGTAATTCTTTGATCCGATCATAGTAGAAGCCATCAGAAAACAAATAGTAATTCAAATACCACTTGGGACTCCCTGAATGGATAGCATCTTGTTTGGAAGTAAGTTTGTTATAGCAATCTTACTACATGTACTATGGACTCTGAAATGTTGGTGTAGAAAATAACTCCCTAGGCGTTATTCTTACCTCTAACACCACTGTTTATTGACAGCCAAATCTAGATTGCTCCACTAGACGACTAAGTGATGTTTTGGAGTATGTCCTGGAGCTGCCGCAATACAAGGAGCTGATGGGAAAAGAGGGTGATGTCAACCTGATATTGATATTTTCATGTGAATGGTGCTAAAATAACCAAGAAATTGAACTCAGTGAGAGGAGTGGTGAAGATCATGATGGACAGAGACAAACTCCAAATAGATTGATCATGTTTAAATTACTCACTTGCAGAAAGCAATATACAATTATGCCTCCATTACCTTATATTTTTGAGTGTCTGAACATATTGAGATATTTAAGCTATTGTGGTATTCAAACTCTATATGATGAGATACAAATGTATTCTTGTGTAATCACTACCTTTGTACGCTATCGGGAAATCTACTTTGTACAATGACTGGCTAAACAAGCTGACATTCACAGCGTTGAGGAAACATCACTGATCAAAAGATCAAAATTGTCAAAAAGGGCTGAGGAAGGTCTTTAGCTGTCGGAGTTTAAATTGATAATCAAACATGAAATTACCTACTCGTAGCAGCATCGGCTACAATAAAGCCTTACAATGAAAAAGAATGTAGAGTAGTTCAATGTATCTGTCAGTATAAATATTTTTGATTTTTTTTTTGTTGGAAAAAGAAGAGCTTGTATTTATATATTATACTGTTCTGAGACTAATTATCTGTCATAATCTGTAATTTTATTTTTGTTTTCAGGCAAGAACAAGAAGAACGTTAGGGCTATAAACTGATTAGAACTAATGAAAAAACTATATAAAATAAAAAGTATTCATTGGCACTTCGTTAAAGCTTTATGATTACTGTCATATATTATTCTTCATAACGTGAGGCAAACAACAATTTTTATCTTGAATGAAGAATGCGGGACTGCTACCCAAATTTATGATTTCGTGACTTTCACATGCGCTTACATATAACCATTAAAGTAAAGTCAGTAAAGATGAGATGATCATTTGGACCAGTGTGTTATTCCATCACAGAAGTCTAAGTGGACGCATCCCTACGCTGTGAAAATTCTGGAGGTACATGAAATGTTCATTATCAACTAAATGAAACAATTATTTTGTTATTTGAAAGATTTTATGTTGATAATTATGTCAGCTTATGCATGTTCTCTGTAAGACCTGTTTACACATTCACGTTTTTTTGGCTACGGTGCCGCAACGATTCGCCACGATTCGTAAAACCGTCGTGTACCGTGGTGATTCGTAGTAGAACCGTGGTGAATCGATGTGAATCTCGATGACTCGTGATGATTCGGGAAACATTAAAACATTCGAGGCGAATCGTGGCGATTATTGAGCGTGTCCTAGTTCGTGTCGCAACCGTGCTTATTCGTACTGACACCGAAGCTATATTCGTAAGAGATTGTAGCCAGCTTGAGTTGTTGGCTTTTATTGATCTTCATGAACCTCAGATTGTAGCGATTCAAGAAACAAAGATTGACAGTTCTATTTCAAGTTCAGAATTGTTTCCGGAAACTTTCCCATATAGTGTGTACAGGAAGGACAGAACTCTTGATGGTGGAGGTGTCATGCTACTTATTCACAAGGATATCCCACACATGCCAATAACAGAATTAGAAAATAAGGTAAAAGTATTCGCTAATAAAACCGCCCATTTTGTTGCAAGCTGGTATAGGCCACCCCATAGTGATGAAAACTTGACACCTTTGGAAGACCTACAGAAATTTGATACTTTGTTCAGAGAGCCGCTTAACAAAATTAGGGATAAACAAAGGAAATAACCCCCTCAGTTCACGTTCTAGGGGCCATGGATTTCAACTTTGGAGATATCGTTTGGCCGGACAGACACAATAAATGTGGTTCACCACTGAGTAGGATTGAAGGTCAAATTATGGTTGACAATATTAATGATCATGGATTTGATCAGTTAGTACACTTCCCTACCAGAGAAAGAAATACTTTGGACTTGATTATCACTTCTCTTCCCAATCAGTTTGTAGACATTCACTCCCCAGATTGTCTCAGTGATCATGATATTGTTTCTGGAACGCTGAAGATTGTTATTCCCCCCATTACGAAACCTCGGAGGAAGGTGTGTCGGTACCAGAAAGGTGATTATGATTCTATGAGGGCAGCAACATTAAAATTTGCAAAGGAAAAGTACTTCAATGGCTACTCGGATACCCGTTCGGTTCAGGAAAATTTCAATCTTATTACATCTTTCATTCAGGACTCGGCAGATAAGCATATCCTATCAAAAACAAGTCGCTCTGTCTCTTCTGTCCCATGGATAACTCCTGAAATAAGGAGGAAGATTCGCAGGAAAAATATAACTCCTGCAAAAGCTAAGAAAACTGGAAGTGCAAAGATTAAATCTAAATTTGAAAACTTAAGAAGGGAAATCAAAGCTGATATAAGGAAGCAGCATGACATTTATGTCAATAACTTGGTAGGGGACGTTTAGGCTAATCCCAGGGATTTTTATAGGTATATCAATAGTCAGAGGAAAGATACCCAAGGCATTCCCTCTTTGAAAAAGAAAAATGGAAGTGGTATTGCTCAATCAGATTTCGAAAAAGCAGAAGAATTTAAAGAACAGTTCACAGATGTATTCACCAAAACGGTACACAACCAAGTCCCACTTCTGGATAGGTCGGCCCCATTCATGGATGAAATTGTTGTTACAAAGGAAGGAGTAACAAAACTCCTTAAAGGTCTGAACTCATCTAAAGCCTTAGGACCTGATGAACATCCTAGAGTCCTAAAAGAATTGGCAAAAGAATAAGGACCTGTATTTACACATGTCTTCCAGCAGTCAATCAATACGGGTGAAATCCCCAAGGAATGGTCACTTGCTAATATTTGTCCACTTTTCAAGAAAGGTGACAGGTCCCTTGCTTGTAATTTCCGCCCAGTTTCTTTGACTTGTATTCCTTGCAAACTTCTAGAACATATTGTCTGCTCAAATATCATTGGTCATCTTGACCAGTATAATCTTTTGTCGGACAAACAGCATGCATTCAGGAAATGGCATAGTTGTGAAACTCAGTTGATTACAGTAATAAATGATTGGACAAAAATATTGGACAAAAAAGGTCAGGTTGACACTTTTATTTTGGACTTTGAAAAAGCTTTTGACACCCCTCCACATGAACTTCTTAAAAGCAAATTATTTAGTTATGGTATAGGTGGAAAGACATTGGAATGGACAATGATTTTTTGTGCTTCAGGCAGCAAAGGGTAGTAGTTAATGGTGTTCAAGTCTGACTGGGCCCCTGTTGTGTCTGGTGTCCCTCAGGGCACTGTTCTCGGTCCATTGTTGTTCTCCATGTACATAAATGACATACCCGTTGGCATTGACTCTCAAATTAGGCTTTTTGCTGATTACTGTGTTTGTTACCGTGAAATTAGAACAGTAGAAGATACATTGAAACTTCAGAAAGACATTGACCTTTTAGGGAGCTGGGCCCGAAAATGGGGCATGAGATTTCAAGCTGTCAAATGCAACATGATGCAGTTGACAAATAAGCGGATAAATAAATTTGAGGCCTCGAGGGAACGGTATTGGAAAATGTTGATAGCATTAAATATCTAGGTGTAAGAATTACAAATGACCTCAAGTGGAATACACACATCAATAATATCTGTACTAAAGCCAACAGAACACTTGGATTCTTGAGGAGAAACTTATTTTCTTGCCCCCAAGGTGTTAAAGAAGCAGCTTATAAAGGACTGGTGCGCCCAGTCCTGGAATATGGATTCCGAAGTTCTGTTTGGGATCCTCATACTAAATGCCTCCAGGAGGAATTGGAGAAGGTACAGAATCGTGCCGCTAGATTTGTAACTAGGAATTATACTTTCGAGGAAGGTAGTATGACTGGCATTCTTGAACAACTCAAATGGGAATCTCTCAAGAAAAGGAGGACGGATAATCGATTTCTATACAAAGGTCTGAAGGGTAAAGCCAGAATACCTACAGATGACCTTATCCCAAAGACTAGGCGTTGTAGAAATAGCCACTCCAAGGCATTTCAGCTTCCATCTACTAGTATAGAGGCCTATAAATGTAGTTTCTTTCCCCAGACTATCAGGGACTGGAATGCTCCCTGACTCTCTGTTTTCTACTGCTGAAATGTCAGATGATTGTGTGTCCAAGTTCTATCTATCTATCTTCATATACTGAGTCGATCAATTTCTGATCATCATCTCAGTTCGCTTCACTCGTGCGTTCAAGGGACTAATTTCTTTATCATCCGAACCCCCTGGTGAAATAATGTCATTTGGCGTGTCACCAGTAAACTATTCAGATTCAGATTCGTGGAATCTTTGACACCACGAATTCTCACGATTCAACACGAATTGTGTACGGTTGACCTACGAATCATCCACGGTTTCGCTACGGAACTACCGCCGTGAATCGTGCTAGTACCGTGTACATTCGTTGTGCCACCGTGGTCAATCCTCATTGACGTTGCCGACATGAATCCTCATTAATTCGTAGCGGGCCTTACAGACACCGTACTAATATCGTCGACATTCTTACTGGAATCTTAGTGACACTGAATATTTCCACTTTTCGCCACGATTCATCCCGATCCATCCCTATATTACTGACCATGAGAATTTGGGGTGAATCGTGGTGAATCGTAGAGAAAATCGTGAATGTGTAAACGGGTCTTTGTTTGTTTTCTTAATTGTTACTCCCATCAATCAATTTCTGATTATTCTTGTGAGGTGTACGTTGTTCACTCCGGTGTGTTTTGCAGGATGAGCCAACATGCATGAGGATAGAACCTGTGTAGGGATCTTTAACCTGCACAGGGGATGACTGTCCCTGCACAGGGGGCCTCCAGTTAACGTCCCGATCCGAAGGACGGCGCACTGTATCATGTCATTCCTGCAAATCACACGAAGGGAAGCGTGTTCGGACCAACAATTTTTCCTCGCCGCCGGCAGGGATCGAACCCGGGACCTCTAGCAGAGGCCAGTGCGCTAACCACTCGGCTACCTCGCTTCCTCACTCGGCTACCTCGCTTCCTCTTTAAATGGCGATAGTTAATTGTATTTTATGCCGCAATATAATTAATACTTAGGTTAGGGCAGTATTTGCTGAACCAAAAGTCTTCGAGGGTTTAATACAAATGTAGAAGAAAAATGCCCTTTTATGTTTGTATATTATGTGAAGCAAAATTGGATTTAAAACATTCCTCTAGATATCATCTAAAAAAAAAAAAAAAATAGAATGTCATTTTGTAACGCTGTGTTTAAAATCATGATTCGGACTGGTTTTTTTGGGGGGTGCCGAATGGTTTGAATCACACCTGGTTTGCCAGATTCTTCGCGTATTGAATTGATGATGGATAAGTACAGAGTTATGGCCCTTGATTTACGTTTAAATTTTATTTTCTTGATCATTTATTGACGAAGTTTCTTCAAAGTTAGTACAGTTCATATCAGATTGGAGTGGTGTTGGATTGAGGATGGATAATTCTCATAAAATACGTACAGAGTTACGGCCCTTGATTTTACGTTACCATTTCTTTTACGTCCAGGTTATTAACATTGATAAAGTCACAAAAAACTACATATTGTCTTGTTCACTACATGTTAACAACCTTTTGCACTATAGTGCACTTTGTCGTTCTCTGGTAGTGAACTTTGTAGTGTACAATATGGCCCACCTTCTCTCTTTGAATGTTTTACTGCTTCCAAAGGATCTAACAAATATATTTTATTTGAAGTCTAGATGAAGTCTAAATGTAGTGCACTTGGTGTTACCTTTCGTCTGAGCATAACTGTATCTCTTACACTTTTGAGTAGGAAAGCCACTCATCTGAAGTGTTCCCTTGTAGGGATCCAAGGAGGGCGGAGAGCATTCGAGATGAATCATTAATCCATTTGATTATGGGTTTTCCAGAAAATCAATCGTCACAGAACTCTAACAAACGCCAAATGTCTGAAGAGTCAGATGGATCTTCGGATTCTGATACTCGACAGCCTATTGCACAAGTAACGTCACAGTCAGCTTTGAACGTACCGCGCTTCTTAGTCGTTCAGTCGGCAGACTCATCAAGAAAAGTGTCAGATCTATCCCCTTTCGTTGGTGGCTGAAGGCAGCTGCCGAACATCACATCTCCCCAGAATTTCAATTAGATCCTCTTGGATCTCACTGGTGGACTCAGAGGCAGTTATAGCACTTCTCACAACTGCCCCTTCATCAGTTCCCAGGGAGCCTACAAAGGATGCTAAAAGAGTTTCTGGGGAGGCATGCTCTTTCCCCATCAGCCCATACAGCAGAGAAGCTTGGCAAAAGCGGCGGGGAAAATACCGCAACTGCTCAAAGTCTTCGAACAGGATTCTCCCCATTGTCTGCCAGTCTTTTCTTGCTGCTTGGCAAGAGACAATCGGAGCTGCCTCCAGCTCACCATAAAAAACTGACCAAAAACACTATATCAAAAGGCAGTCAAGATGTCCCTAAATACACCATCATAGTCCGTCCCCTGTTCTCCTTCAACATTTATCACTATTTTCTTTTGCACAATACTCTCATCTCTAAACGCTTTGATGAGGTCTTCGGCCACCCTCTGTCTTCTGGTATTGACTATTCTGAAACAAATAAAATATTCTTAGTTTAAGGCATGATAAATATTATTTTCTGAGCTTTTGTATGGAATGGGTGAGCAAATCAGATGACAAATGGTCTAAATGCTCGCCTGAGAATTGGTTTTTGTGTCGATTTCATTCCAAAAGGTATAATGTTTTCTACCCAAATAATTGATAGATATGTAGCAGAACCATCACTGTGCAAAGATTCCATAAAACTTTCGCGTTGCCTGGAAGCGCTTCTCGCAGACTTGCAGATGGTGTTTAGTTTCGTGAATTATCATCTTGATGAATGCTCTCTTTCCCGCCTAGTATCTTTGGGTTGAGGATTTTGGCGTTATTTGCAGCAACATTTGTAATACATGTGTTAGCTAGTATTGATCTTGGTTTAATTTTTATTCTGATCCGTTTTTGGTAGTCGCTGGTGAATTTTCGCAATACTGATACATATGGTAGTTTCACTGTCCCAGTGAAAGTGGTTTTTGTTAATGATAATGATAATCGCTGTATTCCCGGTGTATTTGGTTGGGATTTTGGCTTGGTTTTATCAAAAGTTTTAGTTGCATGTGTTCGCCAGTTGAACGCTATTTTTGATTTATTTAATTTTCTTTCTTTATTAATTCGAGAATGTCCCCAGGAGAAGTCGTTTTCGGCGTTGTGCCCGGTAAAAACGTTAAGTTATGTCCCAGGTAGAGTGATTTGTTTTCATCATAATTTTCCCCTGTTGGAACGATAATCGGTGTCCCAGGAAAAGTGTTTTTTCTTCATTATACTACAGTTTATTGTGGTATAATGTGGTTATACCACAATAAACTCTCTGTCGTACTCGTTCCCATTCGTTCCTGTTGAAACCTAGCCGGATGGCTACCTTGTTGGGATAGAGCTAGTCATTCTGCTCTTCGAGTGTGTTGTCGGAAAAAAGTTTTGTTGTGTTTTTTGTATTTTCTTTCCCACCCGCTGTCTACGTTGGGACTTAAAATTTAATTGCATCGATTCATAGTCCCTCTATTCTTACTTTGCAGAAATGATGGAACATCCCTAAAATTATACTTATCACTGCTCTCTACTCTATCCAAATATTTCATTCACCTCCTCTTACTGGTTTATCCAAATGCAAAACTGTTTTGATAATCAAAATGTCGACACTTTTATGTCTAAAACGCACTTTGGGAAAATTTCAGAAATCTGCGATTTTGGGTAAAAAAACAAAAAAACAACAACATTTTTTAACCAAAAAATTCTTTTCGCCTAAAATGTTTTCCTTTGCACTGTGAGTATGAAACTGAAATCCGTTTTTGAATGCGCGCTCTGGTTTTCTCAAAACAGCGTTTTTTAAAGATGTGTTGTCAAATTTTTAACCACATAATGCAAATTCCCATGAAGGTAATGTTCAGTTCTTTAGCAAATGTTTTGAAACGCTGTAAAATCTAAACTCATGCCCACAGCTCAAATCGGTTTTCTGTTCCGAACTCGCAAATTTAAGGGTAACGTTTTAAGCGAAAAGAATTGTACTGTTAATAAATCGTGTTTTCAACAAAAAATCTCAGGTTTCTGAAATTTCCCCAGTATGCATTTTAGACATACAAGTAATGGCATTTCGATTATCATAACAGTTAAGAAGTTGAATGAACCTATTAATGACAGAATTGGGTAGGTTAGGCAACAGTGGGAACCAACGTTTCTGCAAGTCTGCGAGAAGCGCTCAAAGGTAACGCGACAAATTGATTCAACGTTTGCACAGTGATGGTTATGCAACATTTCTATTAAGTATTTGGGTAGAAGAAATGTTACCTTTAGCAATGAAATCGACATAAAATCCATGTAAAATCGATTTAAGCCCGCCAGTAACTTTGTGTTACTGATCGTTCCAAGGCGATACTTCTGTGGTGGTTCTTTTTGTTTTATGTCTTGGTGTTTAAAATTTTTGTGCTGTTGGTGCCTTATGTATGTTTTCATATTTTTAGTTAAGGTAACTGAGTGGCCACCTATAAGGAAAATAGCTGCTCATTCGGCTTACGATATGTTTTCATGGTATAAGTACCTGATTGTTAGTTTGTTTTTTCCCGGGAATTTTTGCGCCTTTTCCTGATCTTTGCCTACTTGTACCTTTCCATATCCTTCAATTGTTTTTCTTAGTATATATTTTAGTTTAATACTTCAATTACTTTAGAAATGTCACATGTGTGTAAAACAGCAAACAATTGTGGAGATCGAATGTTTTTGGGAAGCTCCTGGCATGAACTTTGGCATGAAAACTATTTGCAGGGATAAAGCCATTTAAACATTATGGTATTGCCAGTCCATAGTCATGTTTATATGGAGGCCCAGGGGCAGGTGGAAATTAGCCTAAATAACAATACGAGGGGAAAGCAAAAAGTTCGTGGACTTCGTCAATAAAATCAAAAGTACATATGCGATTTCTCTGAAATTACCGTATGTTTGCGATCAATTTAATACAAACAAACATATAAAGTTTCAGACAAATCGCTTAATAAACGTCGTTTCTATGGCAATTTGTTTGATGCGTGTTAGCGCTACCCGGAGCACACCAAGACGTTAACGTCATTTGCCAACGGGTTTTCTGTCTACGCTGGCCGAGTCAAAAGTTCCTATAAAAACATTATTTCTCATTCGACTTCAAGCAAATTTTCATATATTTATTCCCCATCCGTGAGGGATTACAGTAGAAAGTTTAAGGCAAATCGCTAGAAAAAGTTTTATTACAATTTCTGCGACAGACGCTAGGATTATACGGGGCACGCCATGACGTTCAAGTTGTTAGCGTACATTTTTGTGCTCACTTGTTGTTTTAACAGCTATTTCGTTGTGACTGACACTTTGCACATCATTGAACACTGCTGTATGCTTCAGTTCTGATGTGTCTCTAGCTGTTTGTAACAAACCAGACATTTCTGTAGGTTTTATTCGGAAGTCTCGCACAAATTTTATCGATGTGCAAGTTTCCGCCATTTACCAGTAACGTCATTTTTACGAAATTTTTGCTTAGACTTGTCTTTCAAAAAGTGTCGTTGTATTGTTGTCTTTTGAATGCGAGAACTGCAATTTCACATTTCAAGCCGAATTACATCATTATCAATATTTCCATAATTGAAGGAGATTTAGAAATAACATTTTTTAAAATATTTTTATATTTATAAACACGTCAACAGCGATTTTACGGCATGCTCCAGGGTAGCAAACCCCACGTGTTTGTCGATTTGACCAATCAAAAATAAGATTCGACAGATTACATTTTACATGAATGTCGACAATAGACCATTATTACACTTGTGAAAATACGAAAAAAAAAATTGGACGTCAATTATAAAAGTTATTAAGAAAGTCCACGAAGTTTTTGCTTTCCCCTCGTATTTCTAACATTTTTTCTTTTTACCCTCAAAACTGATTTTCTTCAAATTTTAGTGGTCAAATATACATAATATATATTATATTCTAGACAAGGAATTACCAGGATTCATCTTCATGCTATCAGGAATGTAAATGCTAAGTTAACATTAATATTGTGTTTATTTCTTACAATTATAGCTGCAACTGCAAGGTTGAAAACCTATCGATTCATGTTGGTCCAAGAAAATGGTAGACATTTTGTAAAATTCTAAGCACACTAATTTGATTGCCATTGCAGGTGAAATTTACTGAAAACAACTATTTTGGGGAATAAATATACAAAATAATGCAAAAAGAATATAATATACAGTTATTAGGTCAGCCTAATAAAAACAAATTATAAAAGATAAAAAAAGTTGGAAGTCTGAAAATCCTAAAAAGAAACTTATGCTAGCCCTCTCAATTCAATATCAGATATTCAAACTCCCTCAGGTGATAATTCCCATACTTTAGATAGGCTGACTATGTATCTCGATGCTACAGGCTTAAAGATAATGCATGAATTTTCAATTTAGAACAACCAATAATCAGAAACTGGTGCAATCAGACCCAAAGCAAACCCCTAATTCAGGTGGTACTGATACAAGAAGAGCATTCAGTAACCAAAATAAGCATTTATTTCCTAGAGGTAGCCACTCAGTTATCTGAACCACCTCATTGGCCTGCTGTGTAGTGAAGGCAAGCTCTTTGACATATTTCAGCCTGTAGATACATCTGGCCAGCCTAACAACAGCCAAGTACCCTGGGATATTATCTGGCCCAATATCGCTGAAAAAATATATATTTCATGCAACTGTACGTGTTCACAGATAACTTCATCCTTTGCACACCTACATTATCATAGTAAGCATTCGACATATTAGCCTTGACATGACATGATATGATGGATTTTTTCCTGGTTTCTGTGTGAATGCACGGCTATCAAACAAAGCTTGGTATAAACTTCTGTTACTTACAAAGAAGACAGCACAGATATGCACTTAGGAATGTGCCTTTACATAGTTAAACATAGGTAAACATGATCACATGATCTTTCACATAACAATATGCTATTCCGATACCAACAAACCTTCTTTTTTATTCTTTGAATAAAATATTACAGGTATTTTTATCATAAAGGTTTTAACTTAGCCATATAAAACAAAACATAAAAATAAGATTAAGAATGTGACAAATTAAAGTGTTATATACCTGTGTAATTAATTTGGAATTTACAGTCTCTTCACAGTTGTTTGTTGAACAGCTCTTGTGTAAGGGCATTTAATGAATGACGGAGAACTCCATAAGACAATGCACCTTTACACCGTTGACCTTCGACGGTTCTCTGCTCCTGTACTCATTCCATCGATGGATACCGTCCAACAGGTATACCTGGAAATCGACATCGCTGGCCAGAGTTCCTGAAATCACAACAGGTTTCTTAGGCATGTTCGTTTGTCACTACTGTCAGAGTTTATTTTTTATTTTCTCCAACAATATTTAAGACATCTCACACATACTGGAATGTTGTTAAGCAGTTTAAATATAGTTTAGTTACAACTTTGTAGACATACTGGCATAATAGAATATAAATAACATAGAAAAGGCACTATGCAGCCATCAAAACTTAATCAAAGTCCCTAGGTGATAACACCACAAAATACATGTGATTGCTCTGGTGCTTAACATTCTAGTTAACAGATGTGTCATGAAAATCCTATCACCAGATGTACAATGCACAACCAGAAAATAAAAATGTTATGTCGAGCAATTACGCGCTGTCTAGTCAAGTCTGATGAATGTCATATGATATATGTAACACAATAAATACCTGGAATGAATCTATTCATGTGAAGGTGGAAATTTTCCAACGATGTGCAACCCCTGGCACAGCGATATACAGGCAGCTCTAGTCCACCCTTCGTCTGAGTCCTGATCTTGGTGTAGAGCTGGACATTTGCAGGGTTTTGTAGGCAGGCAACATGATGGCTTTGTTTAGACAAGATGTCTCTCATCTTTGCCCCGTCAAACAGAGGAATCCCCAGCATATCATTTTCTATGGCTTCGGTGAGGTCCATGATCAGATTTTCCGTTTCTAGAGTTTTCTGTGTCATCCGTCTACAGTGCAGGGCCAATTCGATATTTAACCGAAGCGACCTGAAAAATGATTAAAACTAAAAATCGACTTGAAAACACACCTGGAATAAATAAGTCACCGTAGCTAAATAACCATATGCATTTGAGCTTTAACTTTAAATAATTGAAAATAATTATCAACATTAATATCAGTATTAGTTAATCAGAAAAGTTGAAATTCTAATACCATTTATATGGTCACCAACAATTTTATGTACACAGAAGTGATGACGTATTTGGTGCTTTCACACCATTGCGCTGATCACGAAAATTTTCTCAGGGTGGCAGGGGGTGGATGGGTCTCAAATACATATGCTATTTCAGACATTTTTCCCTCAAAAATAGAACCACACTTATATTTGACTTTGGCTTAGCGAGCGAACGAATCTCATATAATTTGTCGTTCTTTTTCACTACTATTCCCTACTCATGTCATTGAGATCACAAAAGCCTCTGAATCCCCTCATAAGTCACGTCCAGGGGGAATACAAATCCTATTTATTTTCAGTTTTTGTCCCATTTAGATAATACTAGTCTGTATATCGAACTCTGTTAAAAGTTGCAAAATTTCAGTAATTCTCTATGGCTCCATGATGCCAAATCTAAAGGGTCACTGGTGAGACTTTGGTGGTCGAAACCGCGGTATGACCCATCCCCTTTCTCATTAATGTGTTCACTGCTCTTGAGGGATTCAGTTTTAATTTTTATTTGCTTTCCTGCAGCTTGTGTTGTGCCGTGTGGTGGCCCTAAATTCGTACATCATTCATGGTGCAGATTATATTATCTTTTTCATCCTTTGAGATCAGCGAGGATATTCTGAGAAAATCAGAAATTTATTATCGGTTAAGATACATTTTCTAACCAATATTTTTCATAACTGGTCCCATTTAGATAATACTAGACTGCATATCGACTACCCTGTTGAAAGTTGCAAAATTTCAGTAATTATCTCTGGCTACATAATGCCAAATCTGAAGAGTCACTGACGACCAAGACATACATCTGGCATGTCAAATGAGCTGGATTCTTTCTTGGATGTGCCATGTATTGACAGAAGTGAAAAGGACATTCTTGGAAAATATTGGAATTACAATGAACAAAGATTCCTTAGTATTTAGCTGTGCCAGCTACATCTGCACCTGTTGAAAGGCTTTTTTCAGTGGTAGAGAGGATTTTCAAACCAGATAGGTGCAGACTAAGGAGCAGTCTATTTGAAAAACTTATGTTAATTAAATGCAACAGTTAAATATACCAGTAAACTGAATTTTGCAAACAAACTATAAGCAGCGGATTAGTGCATACTATAGGACTTATTTGTTCCTATTTGAATCAAAATTGGCACACCCAGTAGAGCCAGTCTAAATATGATTTACCAGGACTGGTTGAACACCTCAGATACAGTTAGCTATGATTTGTCTCATATGTACTGTACTGTATGATAGTTGATCAAATGTTCAATGAAGATACATGTTGTCCTGTACAACCCATCATTGCACTGGTTCAGTTCCCTATCTCATACTAACCTGAAATCTAATACCAATGCCAATGCATTACTTTGCTGATTAATGCTAATGCATCGTTTTTTATAAACTAGCTAATGCCAGTGCTAATGCTCCAAATCAGTTTTCATGCTAATGACAATGCATTACTTTGCTAACTAATGCTGCCCAAGCCTGGTTGACAACCCTACATATACTACCGACGCTTTATACAGTACTGTGTCAGTTGATATTTTTAAATATTCGTCAAGATTTTGTTGCTATTAAAATTGAGGTAGCGTAGACCGCATGTATAATCTCTTGTTTTGTAGTTTATTCTACTCCGAAGGAAACATTCATTTTAAACGAAATAATGAAGCCACAGTGAAACATTTTTCTTAACAGTATTTTTATTTTTTGGCCCCTTTGGGAATTCGAGTCTTTGATTTAGACTACACAGATGTAAATTCTTGAAATTGCATCAGAATGTCTGGCTTTCGCTGCCAGTTTTATGAAGGGTCACTGATGAAGGTTCATTACCCGAAATTGTACAATATGGCCCATCTTCTAGCTTTGTATTTTTACTGCTTCCAAAGGATCTAACAATTATTTTATTCTTTATTATCCTAGTTATGTAAAGCGAGCTAAAGCATTTTTCACACATCACTCCGCTCTCTCTCCCCGGACAAGCCAAATTTAAATTTCTGCATCACAACCGTCATAGAGACTGATCCCCGTATTTGGCCAGATCAGATACACCGGAACATTCACTCATGTATAGGAAAGAAATCAGTCACTGTGAAAGTAGCGAAGCAGCCAGCTAGAACTTAAATCGATCCACTTAAAATATAATCAAATTTTAGACAGACTGCTTGTAAACAAACTATTATAATAACTAGAATGTATGTATACTGCGTAATGAGAATTGCAGATGAACGTGTGAGGTAAATCTGCAACACTCCCCCAACCTTAAAACCAAACCGTCCTCGTTTTTTCTACCTGTCGATCAGTTCGAATTAAGTCCAAATAACACAGGCATCGTCCTTAAATAGAATGTCATATCCTCACACAAACTCACATTAATGCCCTTCTAAATAAGTCTTGCAATATCCATCACTCAGCCCTTAAAAGCATACATGCATTATCCATATGATCACCATATCGGTATTTTAATGTCAAAGTCGCTCAGTACATGTGCCACAATTAATTTAGTTAAACTAATAAATGTTTAAGTTAAACTGATAAAGTGATTTCGTATTTTAGAAATGAGCATGCAATCGATATTTCAATTGGAATGGCACTTCAGTCCTTTCATAAGTTCCACCATAGCTCTCCGACCCGTGTGCCTCGTCCAACATCGACACAGATCGGTGCCAGCCACGTCAGGCCGCCCGCCGAACTGCAAGTATAGCGCAACGTATCCCGGCCTCTTATCGCCCCGACTCCCAGTCGTCCGACATACGTTTCTAGACCAGGGATCCTGAGGGATCATTACCAGATTTTATCGTAAGCTTATCGTAAGTTTATTCGTTGATCTCAGAACACTGTTCATGCGTTATTTTCCTACAGATAAGTCCCAGTGCCAACAGGTCGCATCGTTATCCTTCCGCCGCCACACTAAGCGAGTATAAATTCCTTTTAGATCAATTTTCCCACGCATAACAGGTTATCCGAGTTCAAGAATGTTATGTCTCAATTCTACTCAAGGTTACTACTGAGTAATGATTGTATGTCCAGGAATTTCACTCGCGTGCCACATTACATATGGAACGTTTTATCATAATTCTAAGCGATCAGATCTTCGTTGTAAAAAGTTTAGTTCATTCGACCATTGTCCTAGCATATATTAACCATACCGGAGCGTCCCAGATATTCTTCTTACAAATGTTCTTTCATTCACCATCATTCACACGAGGATCTTGATAAAGTCTGGTCAGTAAATCCAATTATTGGTATATTCCAGAACCCATCGGAATCCGTTGTTAGATAGCTTGAAATTTCGAATATTGAGTTTGACATCCGATAACATGGAGTTCCACTGCTTAGATGTCGTATTACTTCCCAATCCTATTTTTATATAACATACTACACGTTTATATACACACAGTAGAGAACAATAACTATATCCAAGCACTAAGACTCAAACAAACAATTATTCATATTCGTTTCTTGTAAATTTAAAACTCCCTTTTACTGAATACACACCGTCTTGAATCCTTACACCACAAATGATTAAATTCCCAATATTTGACCTCGAAGAAAACTCGCACTAGAACATATCTTGCTTTAAATGAAACCGCTCTTTTGATCCGCTCAATAATTCTCATTCGCACTTGTATGAAAGCGTAAACTACATGAAGCACTAAATTACTAACTGCATCTACTAAAACTAGAATCAAAATTTAACTAATATTTCCACTATCTTTATAACCGTCCACATTTATTCCTGTCAAAGCTGCAATTAATGATGTTTTTATTGTTATTGTTGCTGCAGCTGCTGCTGTTGTTGTTGCTGTTGTTGTTGCTGCTGTTGTTGTACTGACGACGAACTACCACTCGTGTTCAGCAAACCCATATCTTCTGACGATACCACCGGGGTGGTAGCAGGTGTTGTTGTCTGGAGGTATAACAATGTCGAGTTTACAAGTCCGAGAATCCCCGACATCAACACGGGGTCTGCCTGGTGTCTATCCCTTATTCGCTTACTAACTGCAGCTGCTTACACAACTTTTCATGCATCCCCCTTTCGATGCAAAGACACTCTCTCAACGCTTTTGATGTACATTCCCGCGTTGTTAGATGTTGTTCCCTCACCAAAGTTTCTAGGCTATTGAGCCTTTTCAACACCTGCTCCATCGTTCCTGACTCTCCCCATGGGTCGGACACCGGGGAGTAGTTGAACCTACGCTCATCTTGAACTTAAGTGTCCGACCGCACACTTGTATCCATTACGTTATAATTAAAACTACTAGAACAATATTTCTCAGAGAAGTGACAATCGTAGAAAGCCCGGGGATTCCGGATCAAGCTCGTATATATGACCCACGCCCCGCTTTGTCCCGACATAATTCGAAAACCATGCTATGCCATTAAATTTTTGACTTGTAAAAATGTAAACAAATTTCATGGTGAATGTAAGTTTGCTTGATTTAGTGCCAAACCGCCATTAAATGTGAAAGTTTTATTCCGGGAATAAAGATAGCTGCCGTCAGCTGCGAACACAGTTACAACCCGAAAAACTTAGGTGGCCTGCGCTGATCTCTGAAAATGTCATTATATCAGATCCTCCAACAAAGCGAAGAAACTTCAAGAGCATTGCCTTGTCAAAGGATATGATTGTCCTCTTCAGATAGTCAAAGTGAATTTGGTGTACCTCATGTGTCAGAGAGGCATCTAACGCATTAATCACACTCCTAGATGGTGGCTGCATCTGCTCATAAAGAGCCATTATCCTATCCACAGCCTGAAATTAAGGGAAACATGAAAGGCTCCCCAATTCCGTGGCATGGATAGGGAAATGTGCTCTTTCCAAACAGACAAGCTCAGCACATCTAATGTAGTAGTCACAGTTGGTGGCTGAAGGCAGCTGCCGAACATCACATCTCCCCAGGATTTCAATTAGATCCTCTTGGATCTCACTGGTGGACAGAGGCATTTAGAGCACTTCTCACGACTGCCCCTTCATCAATTTCCAGGTAGCCTACAAAGGATGCTAAAAGAGTTTCTGGGGAGGCATGCTCTTTTCCCATCAGCCCATACAGCAGAGAAGCTTGGCAAAAAGCGAGGGGAAAATACCGCAACTGCTCAAAGCCTTCGAACAGGATTCTCCCCATCGTCTGCCAGTTTTTTCTTGCTGCATGGCAAGAGACAATCGGAGCTGCCTGCAGCTCACCATAAAAAACTGACCAAAAACACTATACCAAAAGGCAGTCAAGATGTCCCTAAATACACCATCATAGTCCGTCCCCTGTTCTCCTTCCACATTTATCACTATTTTCTTTTGCACAATACTCTCAACTCTAAACGCTTTGATGATGTTTTCGGCCACCCTCTGTCTCCTGGTATTGACTATTCTGAAACAAATAAATAAAAAAATAAATTCTAATTATTTTCTGAGCTTTTGTGTGGAATGGGTGAGCAAATCAGATGACAAATGGTCTAAATGCTCGCCTGAGAATTGGTTTTTGTGTCGATTTCATTGCAAAAGCTATAATTTTTGCTACCCAAATAATTGATAGATATGTAGCAGAACCATCACTGAGCAAAGATTCCATAAAAATTTCGCATTGCCTGGAAGCGCTTCTCGCAGACTTGCAGATGGTGTTTAGTTTCGTGAATTATCATCTTGATGAATGCTCTCCTTCCCGCCTAGTATCTTTGGGTTGAGAATTTTGGAGTTATTTGTAGCAACGTTTGTAATGCATGTGTGAGCCAGTATTGATCTTGGTTTAATTTTTATTCTGATCCGTTTTTGCTAGTCGCTGGTGCATTTTCGCAATACTGGTACATATGGTAGTTTCACTGTCCCAGTGAAAGTGGTTTTTGTTAATGATAATGATAATCGCTGTATTCCCGATGTATTTGGTTGGGATTTTGGCTTGGTTTTATCAAAAGTTTTAGTTGCATGTGTTCGCCAGTTGAACGCTGATTTTGTTTTATTTAATTTTCTTTCTTTATCAATTCGAGAATGTCCCCAGGAGAAGTGATTTTCGGCGTTGTGCCCGGTAAAAACGTTAAGTTGTGTCCCAGGTAGAGTGTTTTGTTTTCATCATAATTTTCCCCTGTTGGAACGATAATCGGTGTCCCAGGAAACGTGGTTTATCTTCATTATACTACTGTTTAGTGTTCCTACCTCTATGTCGTACTCGTTCCCTTTCGTTCCTGTTGAAACCTAGCCGGATGGCTACCTTGTTGGGATAGAGCTAGTCATTCTGCTCTTCGAGTGTGTTGTCGGAAAAAAAAGTTTTGCTGTGTTTTATGTATTTTCTTTCCCACCCGTTGTCTACGTTGGGACTTTAAATTTAATTGCATCGATTCATAGTCCCTCTATTCTTACTTTGCAGAATGATGGAACATCCCTAAAATTATATTTATCACTGCTCTCTACTCTATCCAAATCTTTCGTTCACCTCCTCTTACTGGTTCATCCAAATGCAAAACTGTTTTGATAATCAAAATGTCGACACTTTTATGTCTAAAACGCACTTTGGGAAAATTTCAGAAATCTGCGATCACATTTTTTAACCAAAAAATTCTTTTCGCCTAAAATGTTTTCCTTTGCACTGTGAGTATGAAACTGAAATCCGTTTTTGAATGCGCGCTCTGGTTTTCTCAAAACAGCGTTTTTTTTTTATTAAATGTGTTGTCAAATTTTTAACCACATAATGCAAATTCCCATTAATGTAATGTTCAGTTCTTTAGCAAATGTTTTGAAACGCTGTAAAATCTAAACTCATGCCCACATCTCAAATCGGTTTTCTGTTCCAAACTCGCAACTTTAAGGGTAACGTTTTAAGCGAAAATAATTGTTTTGTTAATAAATCGTGTTTTCAACAAAAAATCTCAGATTTCTGAAATTTTCCCAATATGCATTTTAGACATACAAGTAATGGCATTTCGATTATCATAACAGTTATGACGTTGAATGAACCTATTAATGACAGAATTGGGTAGGTTAGGCAACAGTGGGAACCAACGTTTCTGCAAGTCTGCGAGAAGCGCTCAAAGGTAACGTGACAAATTGATGGAATGTTTGCACAGTGATGGTTATGCAACATTTCTATTAAGTATTTGGGTAGAAGAAATGTTACCTTTAGCAATGAAATCGACATAAAATCTATGTAAAATCGATTTAAGCCCGCCAGTAACTTTGTGTTACTGATCGTTCCAAGGCGATACTTCTGTGGTGGTTCTTTTTGCTTTATGCTGTTGGTGCCTTATGTATGTTTTCATATTTTAGTTAAGGTAACTGAGTGGCCACCTATAAGGAAAATAGCTGCTCATTCGGCTTACGATATGTTTTCATGGTATAAGTACGTGATTGTTAGTTTGTTTTTTTCCGGGGAATTTTTTGCACTGATGGACCCTGGGACGCTACAATACCTCCCCTCCTTAGGAATTCGTCCTCGAATATGCAGAAAAAGGTAAGTGAATACTGAATAATAAGACCAATCGTAAACAATTTAACTGGGCTAGCAGTGCAGGCCACAAGGTCCCAGTGCAATGTTTTAAGAACCATAAAATATATATATTTTTTTCCAACAAGAAACAATATAATGAGAAATATCATATGCAAGAGATGTACATCATGCTTGGGGTGAGCCAAATTTATAAATGTATGTCAACGAGATGTACAGAAAAAGTTAGATCTAGTTGAATTTCTCTCACAAATCTTGCTCAACACAGACAAATCGTTATAAGGTCATGTACCATTAGAAATGAATTGTCATGTCAAAAGTACACTTTGATTCATAAATCAATAACATCATATCTAATATGGGTTCTAGAATTGTTTCTCAAAATATCAGTACGGCATGAAACATTGATGCCGATGCTCTTAAATGCAGAAATACAGATCTCAAACAGGCAATATAGAACTTTGTACCACTTCTACTTCTTATGTTGAACCCTAAACAATTCATTTATGTTTCAAGACAGAGATAAATAATTATCCTGAACAAAAACGTATTTACAAGTCATAAATTAAATATGTGCCCCCATATTTTGGAATGTAGATATAGACAGACAAGAGATTGCGATCCTGGTAAAGCTTACCAAAATGTTAGAACATTACATAAAAATCTGGATGAACATTGCTGTTCATTGCCAAGAAACATTCATATTCCAAAACCATGAGCGGCATACCTCGAAAAATTCCAAATACACATTTTAAACAACTCACATGCATGAATACAATTGTTTCTCAAACTGATCTGAACTCTTGATTAATAACAGTCCATTAATTTTCATGTAAGAGTAACACTCAAAGCTTGCAATGATAAATTCTGCCAACATGCACTTATTTCAATTCATTTTGATACAAAATGCCACCATGTCAATTTTAAATTGGCAGAGAGATGTCAAAATAGCACATATACATTGAACAACAAGATAAAAACAGTGATAATACACATATTCATACAAATTCACAACATCTGATCATATATCAATGTACTGAAAAAGCTCACAGCATCATTCGAAACCTAAAACTGTGAGTTAAGGGAAATCACTGTGTAATGTAAACATGTGAAAATTTGGATAGAGTAGCTTCCCTTGACTTATTAACTTGCATAACAAATAGACAACAAGAGCAAATTGAGTTATCTTTCTTTGATTTTTAACTACTGGAATTCAAGAATGCTCCTGAATAAAAATTTAAACAACAGCAATAACAACATTAATAATAATGATGATGATAATGCATTTTAACTTGTTCAAGATTCAAGTGATCAAATGTCATACAAGATTTCTTCAAATGTTCACTTGACAATTAAAATTGAATTAGATCTACTCATGCATATAAATAAAAAAATTTCATCATCGGTTACATTCTTGGGGAAAAAATGTTGAGTTTCAACATTTGAATTATTAAAGTACTTTAAAGTTCTTGCAATAAATACATGTAAGAATAATGTGCTTCATACTATAAACAATTGTGAAATGAGATTTGCTTATGTTTCAATTTATCTGATTTATTGAGCGCCATTCAACAATTTTTCTGTCATATCGGGACAGACATATACAAGCAAGCAATCTAATTGTATTCCCAAAATGTTTGAAGCTTAACATGCGAAAACCTGGTTAGAAAACAGCATATTTCAAAAAAAAAAAAAAAAAAAAAAAAAAAAAAAAAAAAAAAGAAAGAAAGAAAGAAAAAAAAATAAAATGCTGTTATTGTTACTGAGGTAAAATGGAAACATGTAAGATTAAAAGACAGGTTTTCTCATGTTAAAGCTTCTACACATATAATTTAGTACAAACGACTGTTGAATTCAACTTGACATCTGTCTAGTATTATTTTCTCTAGTCCTTTTACCAGGAAGTATCTAGCTTCAGTCAGAAAGGCCAAAAGTTCACTTTTCTCTCCTGGGAGAACCATTAGGTCAATGTGGCCTTCATTACGAAGGAAATCCAGAATGTAACCGAAGTATTTAGGGTTTCTATCGAAAATGTACGTGTTTCCATTCACTGGCCTCATGGGGCATGAACGTCTAAATAATGTTACCTTCCAATTTCAGTCTTGAATGCCAACCAATGCTACAGCCATGCACATTGGTTAGCTAAGACAGTTTCGTTGGGCATCCTATTTTATCCCAAGTCATGATTTTCCCTGTAACATAGTATGTATTACACACCATATTGCGGCGGCCCCCGATCATCACTCGATCATCTCACCGCTGTGGCTTATGCGGGTTCGAGCCCCGCTTTGGCCACATGTGAGACAAGCCAAGTTCTGCTTGCCGGTGTGTCAGGTGTTTTTTCTCGGGGTTCTCCCGTTTTCGCCCCACCTACTGATTGGTCCGTCTCATATGAGCTGAAATAGTAAAACTGAAAAAAAAAAAAAAAAAAAAAAAAAAAAAAAAAAAAAAAAACATATTGCTTTTGTTTAGTCCAAGTTCAGGTTGTGTCCCTTTATCGACAAATACAGCTTGAATCTTCAAAAGCTCAATTTTTATAAGCAACACAAAGAAACTGAATTGATATCATGCTCGTCAGTTCATAATTTTGCTTGGTTAAATTTTCTAAAGAACCTAAAATCTAGGGTACAGCATATGCTAAAAGTTGTATTTTTATGTATGCTTTGGGGATTTTTTTAACAGAGGTAACTAGATGTTTGGATTGATACTGCATATTTCATATCTTATATACTTCCAACTTAGCGCACTCCAGATTTATAAAAGCATGACCTAGAATTTGTAAATACGATGAAGACCTAAGTGAGTTTGTTTTTTATGGGTTTCTAACCATTTCTTACCTTCACCGATACCAAAAGCTTTCCAGACCCTCAATCCAGCTGGTTTGTAGTGGAAATTGTAAAGCTGAGAAACGTCTTGAATATTTGCTTTTAGGCCTTTGGTTCACTCCACTATAGTAACAGCAGACACAACCTTCACTTTAAGGTCTGGCTTCCCATCACGATCTAATAGCCTAAAATAGAACATGCTGTTATTGCCTAAATTTTGAAAGTAATAGATTATTTTCACAAAACAACAGATTATAAGCACATCTTCAAAATTAGTAGCCCTAAACAGGAAAGATGCCAGTCAGCAAAATACTTCTACAAACTTCTTAACAGTATTTTGATTATTTGGCCCCTTTAGGAATATGAGTCTTGTCTCTAGTCGGGTCCACCGGGATTTAAACATAAGCTTTCTTTTGCTCCAGTATTCCAGTGTCTATATTACTGTTGAGTCCTCGTTTTTGGTGTATCTCGGTGCTTGCGCTTGTATTTTTACTATTAATCAATGTTCGATTCATCACCGTTCACTTACATTATAATTTCTCATACGATATGGTCAAAATTAAAGAAACTGCTTATATTTCTTACTTTATAAATACAATGTACGCAGTGACGTCACTGAAACGAGATATGGAAGCTTTCCGTGATAAATATCAACAAACAAGGGCGAGGATTAGAGCTCTGTAAAATCGATGTAAGCACCCCAGTAATTCGTTACTGAACGTTCCAAGGCGGTTCTGCTGATATTTATGTTCATGCTGCGTATTGTCCGTTTGTCTGTTGTGCTCGTCGGGGTGTTTTTACTTAATATGGTTGATTTGCTGCCTTTCTTGTTGGGCTCTTGTTTAGTTTCGTGAATGATCATCTTGCTGAAGCAGTGGTAATGCTCTCCTTCCCGCCTAGTATCTTAGGGTCGAGGATTTTGGCTTTATTTGCAGCAACATTTGTAAAACATGTGTTAGCCAGTATTGATCTTGGTTTATTTTTTTTTATTCTTATCCGATTTTGGTAGTCGCTGGTGCATTTTCGCTATACTGATAGATATGGTAATTTCGCTGTCCCAGTGAAAATGGGTTTTGTTAATGATAATGATAATCGCTGTACGATGGTGATCCAATAATGAATGGGACTTTTCTCCTATTTCATAAACACTACTGACTGACTCAAGTTTTCTACTTTCGTTTACTAGATACACATCTGATCTCTCTATAAAGAACATTTTATCAGATTTGCTCAACAACTTTGGTTGCTATGGTAAATTGAGAACTACTCGTGCAGTATCTATGGTCACGATTTGTCCTTTTAACTAATAGCCTACTAAAATAGAGCTATGCCACAAGTTTTAAAAACGATAACTGGACATAGTTGATTATTGTCTGTGTTAACCATCATCTCTGAAATATTTTGCTACAGTCAATTCGGATCTAGCGTTAGTGATCAAGAGGTGGTTGCCTATGAATTATGACTTAAAGCATTTTCTGACTTCTGTCGTTGCTAGGCAACATAAAACTAAAAGGCCAGTTTTCTCTTTTGTAATTTGTTTGCAATATTTGCCTTATAACTGATAATGGCAAGGTTAGTAACAATAAATTATGTCATTTATACTCAGGCTATGAAATATTTCCCACCCCTACCCCAAGTTTCATTGTACTTTTTCGCAAACAAAACCCAGCCTTTCTTTCAAAAATGCTCACCCTGTTTGAAGTTTCAGCCGTATATATATATGATATTTGCAGTGCATAATGCCAGCAATACATTGTATGAAATAAAGTGTGTCTTTAGTGGATTCTTTGCCACCAGTTGCCATGGCAACCAAATTTAGGTACATATTACCTACGTGGTCATATCCTGTTTACTGTCATTCTCTTGTTGCTAAGCAACGGCAGGTTGTTGTCTAGATGTCAAATTTTAGCATTGAATTGCGGTTACATTATACTGAGCAACAATAACAATTTACCCTCAGTAAGCAAATTTTATTTACATAGAAATAATTCAAAAAGTACCATTCTTTATTGGATCACCCCCGTATTTCCGGTGTATTTGGTTGGGATTTTGGCTTGGTTTTATCAAAGGTTTTTGTTGCATGTGTTCGCCAGTTGAACACCATTTTTGTTTTTATTTAATTTTCTGTGTATGATTTCGAGAATGTCCCCAGGAGAAGTGGTTTTCGGTGTTGTGCCCGCTAAAAACGTTAAGTTGTGTCCAAGATAGAGTGATTTGTTTTCATCATACTTGTCTCCTGTTGGAGCGATAATCGGTGTCCCAGGAAAACTGTTTTTTTCTTATTATACTACTGTTTATTGTGCCTACCTCTCTGTCGTACTCGTTCCTTTTCGTTCCTGTTGAAACCTAGCCGGATGGATACCTTGTTGGGAGAGAGCTAGTCATTCTGCTATTCGTGTGTGTTGTCGGAAAATGTTTTGTTGTGTTTTATGTATTTTCTTTCCCACCCGTTGTCTATGTTGGGACTTTAAATTTAATTGCATCGATTCCTGGTCCCTCTATTCTTACTTCTAATGTTCTATTCATGTGAAATATCCAATTTTATCTCAATATGATTAAAACAAATGAGCAACAACATGAAAAAAACAACAATCTGCATGTGAAAATAAAAGTAGTAGATCAGCCTTCTGACAACCACGAAGCTGATAAGTGCCTTTGTTTTCACTCCATGTGTAGTAGAATTCATCTACTTTCTAAATCAAATATTTCACGCCTCTAGCCATCTCCTGTGGCTGTACAGGCTAGTTTGTTTTGGACCTGGTAGGAAACCACAATGTTGGGTTTTCTCATGGGGTGACTCATTAAATAATAAGATTGTGGGCCTTAGTTTCTACAACCAGAGGACCAATGGTCCTGTAAACGCTCACCTGAGGTCTGGGATATGCGATCCCAGCTCAACTTGCCTGCATACTTTTTCATTGAAGAAAGTAGGAATTGGCGTTCTATAGCTAGGCCTTTCATCAAATTCTTCAGAGCTGTTTTCCGTTTACTCTTGTACGATGTCAGCATGCTTTCATTTTTAGTCCATCTCTCAGTGATTTTCAGTTGTTGTTTTTTTTCTACCTTTACCAGCTTGTTTTCTGTTCTAACTAGAAACAGATCATTGGTATTAAAATTAAGTGTGGTAATAAAAAGAAGTGTTTGTTTGGAAAGGATACTACATCTCATTCAATAACTGCATATACCGGCATTCTTATGTTACAGAAATTGTAACAGGCATCATTTTTGCATATTTTTTATCAATGTTGTTCTTGTAATTTATGTTAAAATTTGCATACATAGCAAAGTAATCTATTTTTGTCTCAGTTTCAAGCTTAAATTGTATTGATGTTTTAGAAAACATTCATGAAAGCAGCAAATTAATCCTGAATAAATGGCAATCTCCAATCACAATGATATATCATGGAAAATTTGGTTGCATTCAGCCACCCTAGTCTCATGCCGGCTCCGTTCTTTTCCTTTAGTTGACATTAAGAGACGAAGGCTCAGGTGGGCTTATAACCCTAGTTAGTCTTCATGGCATTTTTCTAAATTGAATATGAAAGGTGCATCAGCAGAACACAACGGCAATAGTATTCACTAACAAAAAGTACTTTTATACATTCCGAGACAAGCTAAACAGTGGGAGCAAAAAGACCGTTGGTCCTGAGAACGCTCACCTGTTGCCTGATCTTGGAGCATTAAGTCATCATGAAATGACCTTGACCTTGAATACTCGCACTCTTCTATTGACTTCATATGTTGTCTAAATCTGCCAAGTTTCAAGTCTCGACTGCAATGGTTTCCAAGAAATCCATTGCTTTCACTTTTTTTTCCATTTAAAAGCCTGTGTTTCCAAAATTAGCCTTTCTGTAAAATAGGTCAAGGTCATCCCAGGGTCTTCATTCGAGCAAACTATGATGGGCTAGAATCCCTGGTGTTACATACCAAGTTTTGTGGAAATCAGCCCACTTGAGAAGACAATTTCAGTGTTTTTTTACCATATATGGGTATGGCGGACATCTTGGTCATGTGACCAAAGTATTGTGTACAAAATTTCAATGCCACTATCCATGGAGACTCCACATAAAGTTTCAACTTGATCTGCCAAGCGGTTTCGGAGAAGATCTTTGAAATTAAGACTTAATTTTGATATTTCAATGAGCTTGGGGCAAGGTCAAGAAATGACCTTGACCTTAATTAATTATATACATTCATTGACTCCATAAGTTATCTGCACCTAGCAACTTTCAAGTCTCAGGCTTAAAGTTTTATAATTAGTATTTTAGATATGAGCGGTTTTTCAAAATAAATTGGTTTAAAAATATGACTTTCACAAGGTAAATACGGGAATTGTAACAGTTTGTCGGTGTTCATTCACAAATTGACGTGTTTTCATGAGTGACTGAACTTTTGTTCGGTCCGAGCAAAAGTTAAATGTGGATTGGCTGTGGAAAGGTCATATGCGTATGACCCCGTCATCGACATTGTCACGTGACCTACGCGAAAAAAAAAGTTGTCAACGACTTCTGTTCAGGACAGATGAGATCCTATCAATCAGTCAATCTTATAACAAAGTTTCCGATGCACAAATCTATCCTGAAACAATGAATCGTGGGTTTCTGAACTAGTATTAGACAAGTTCAAAGATTTTTGTACATGATGGACAGGACCAAATGAGTTTTCAACGACAACTGTTCACAGCGGACAGAAGTCGTTACGCTGTCAACGACTTCTGTTCACGACAATCTTATAACAATTAAAGTTCCTGATACACAAATCTATCTTAACTTGAAACAACTAATCGTGGCTTTCTGAACTAGTATGAGACAAGTTCAAAGACTTTTGTACATGATGGACAGAACCGGTTGATTTTGAACGAAATCTGTTCACAGCAGACAGAAGTCGAGTTTTCAACGACAACTGTTCATAGCAGACAGAAGTCATTACGTTGTCAACGACTTCTGTTCACGAAAGATGGAATCATATAAGTCAGTCAATCTTATAGCAATTAGAGTTCCTAATACACAAATCTATCTTGAAACAAATAATCGACTGTCAACGACTTCTGTTCACGACAGATGAAATCATATAAATCTGTCAATCTGATAACAATTAAAGTTCCTGATACACAAATATATCTTAAAACAACTAATCATGGCTTTCTGAACTAGTATAAGATTAATTCAGAGGTTTTTGTACATGACAGACAGAACCGGTTGAGTTTCCAACGACAACTGTTCTCAGCAGACAGAAGTCGTTGAATCGTCAACGATTACGGTTCATGACAAATGAAATCATATAAATTAGTCCAACGTTTAACAATTAAAGTTCCTGATACACAAAGCTATCTTAATACAACAAATCATGGCATTTTAAAACTAGTATGGGACAAATTCAAAGGTTTTTAGTGCATGACAGACAGAACCGGTTGAGTTTTTAACGACAACTAGTCACAACAGACATAAGTCGTTGAATTGTCAACGATTACGGTTCAAGACAAATGAAATCATATAAATCAGTTAAACTTTTAACAATTTAATTTCCTGATACATTTGTCAATGAAAACTGTTCACGACAGATGAAATCATATAAATCAGTCAATCTTATAACAATTAAAGTTCCTGATACACAAAAACGCAAATCATGGCTATCTAAACTTGTATCAGACAAATTCAAAGGTTTTTTTGCATGACAGACAGAATCGGTTGAGCTTTCGACGACAACTGTTCACGGCAGACAGAAATTGTTGAATTGTCAACGATTACGGTTCACGACAGATATAATCATATAAATCAGTTAAACTTTTAGCAAGTTAAGTTCCTGATACACAAAACTATCTTAACTTGAAACAACTAATCGTGACATTCTGAACTAGTATGGGAAAAGTACAAACTTTTTTTTTGTACATGATGGACAGAACCGGTTGATTTTGAACGAAATCTGTTCACAGCAGACAGAAGTCGTTACCTTGTCAACGACCGACTTCTGTTCACGACAGATGAAATCATATAAATCAGTCAATCTTTTAACAATGTTTTGGAGCGAAAATAAAAAAAGTGTGTACCACTGCATACCCCAGTTTTGCTATATAAAAGTGGACTTCTAGGGGGTATACATTATAAGAACATAATGATCGTGATGATAGTCACTCATAATCTGAAAGAAAAAAGAAAATATACCGATGGAGCGCCTAGATATAAGGCAAAATCTCTGAACCGAGAAATTGGATCACAAGTGACCTATAAGTATATCGGGGTCAAAGGTCTGGTCATTCTCACTCGTAATCTGAAAGAAGTATGAAAAAATACCAATTCAGTGCCGAGATATACGACAAAAGCACTGAACCGTGAAATTAGGTCACAGTGACCTATAAGTATATGGGGGTCAAAGGTCTGGTCATACTCACTCATAATCTGAAAGAAGTATGAAAATACATCAATTGAGAGTCAAGATATAAGACAAAATCATTGAATCGTGAAATTAGGTCACAGTGACCTAAAAGTATATTGGGGTCAAAGGCCTGGTCATACTCACTCATAATCTGAAGAAAGTATGAAAATATATCAATTGAGTGTCAAGATATAAGGCAAAATTACTGAACCATGAAATTAGGTCACAGTGAACAATATGTATATTGGGGTCAAAGGTCTGGTCATACTCACTCATTATTTTGAAAGAAGTAAAAAAATATACTAATTGAGTGTCGAGATATAAGATAAAATCACTTAGAAATAAATCGCAAAAAATGTTGTAGCGTGTTCTTGATTTTGACCCCAGATGTCCGATGTCATGGAACCTAAAGTCTATGAAGTAAGATACCTTTCTTCGTACAAGTTACACAGCAGAACATCCATTTTGTAACCTATAGTCCCATCCCCCAGGCATGGACTCAGAGATCTAATGTCATGCAATGAAACTCAACCCTACAGGGTACCTGGTTCAAGTATGAAAGCCCTCTGATAAAAGGTTTTCAAGATATAGACTTCTAGAATACTATATCACAGAAAAGCCATTATTAATGGTGTGCTAGATTTTAACCTCCAGTCCACCCCCTGGCCTGGACCAAGGGGCTCGATGCCATGGAATGAAAGCTAACAGGGTATCAATTAATTATCATTGCTTTCTAATGAATGGTTGTCAAGATATAGACTTCTAGAAAACTTGAACGCAAGTGTGACGCGCACGGGAACGTGGACAACCGGGGTGAATACAATAGCTCTATGCCGTTTGTGCAGTCGAGCTAAAAACAATATTAAGGCAGTTCTAGATTTTGACCTCTAGCCCCACCCCTAACTTCGACCCAGTGGACCTAATGTGTATGAAGTATGAATGTTTTATGATAAGTTGTTGTCAAGATAGGGACTCTTTGTAAAAGGCATGGATCCATGGATCAAACCTCCTACCCCAGGCATCGACCAAGGCGTTCCTACCATGGACTGAAAGCCAACCATGCAGGGTGCTTATGGCCCATCTGTGAATGTTGTTTGCTAAATGGGTGTCAAGGTATTTAGTAATAAACATGTTTTCGCAGTGCTCTATGAAAATGAACAGTAATCGTTGAAAATAAATTTTATATCTACATGCTCAACGACTATTGTCCATTTAGCTTGTGGACAGAAGTCGTTGCGGCCGCAGAAGTCGTTGATGGACATTTATCATTGCTACAGGGCCTGGATCACCTGGATTCGCCTCAGCATTCCGTGCTCTCCTGGGAAGATCTTCAAAATTGTCTTCAAACATCAATTTGTATGTGATACAGCCATTCTGACTGTAGTGTAACACGCGTAGATCTGTAACTACAGGGTCACCAACTTCAATCCCTGGTCTGATGGAGCTTTAATAATCAAGATTTGTATAATCCTTAAAGAAAGTATGATCAGCATAGTGAACCACATAAGGGTGAGCTGGACGAACTTCACGCATTATATCAACATACTTGTGTGAAACGTAAATAACAGTATTTTGTTGTTTCACTTTGTACTCTATCACGCTGTGGATGGAGTCCACTTCCATTTGTGTGTGACCCTTTTCCAAGATTTTTTGTGTTATTTCAATGCCATAAGTCTTAGAAATATGACACAAAGCATTTGCTAATACTATATTCCTGTTTTGATACGTGCATCCGTCAGAATACATTATAATATAATGTTATTAATCAAGTAATTTCGTATTGGCCCAGTTACGGGTCCGAGGTCTGCTGAAATTACTTTATTAATGACAATTTTATTAATTAACATATCTGCTTCATGGTTATATGACACTAAATGGGCCTGTACGAAATATTTGGAATGATGTCAATTTTGTTTTTTCAACCATCCACTGGCTAACATGTAACCTTGGACCACTATCTTGGCCAATACAAAAACAGACTGGGCCAATATACAATTACTTGATTCATAATGAATAGCTTGATAAATGATATAACAAAAATTTTATTAATTGAAAAATTCAAGATCATATATAGTAAATGATACAACAAAAATTTTATTAATCGAACAATTCAAGATAAATGGTACAACAATTATTTGATTTTAATAGAAGACAAAAGATTCAGGATTGTGGTTAGAAAACCTGCTTATAGCTATAGTGACTAGTAGATTCATTTAATGTCTGGAAAATAAATTCAAAGACTAAAAATGATTTCATTGTGTGGCAATACACACACTACTGTCTTGAAGGTATCTGATCATCTACCCTCCTATTTTCCAACAGAGTAAAGCCTTATCCATGAACATGTAACAAGAACTATAAAAATCACCAAAAACAATTACTGGGAATTTTCACTTGAACTCGCACTACAACTTCAAACTTCCAACTTCCTCTTTTTTGATGGCATTATATTAATAGTTATGTTGCCACCAGAAATACTGGCTCCCGAAAAGAATGACAGGGGATTTTCAGCGGACTGCTTGTTACATGTGACAGTTTGCGTTTGTGATCTACAATGATAGTTTTGATCTGTTGGTGGTCGTTCTACTTCCTGAATATGGTTAGATTGATGACATGGAACGAGAACATTTGACAGAAGGTTTGAAGCTTCTTCCTGTTGTTTCACAGATGGAGCCGAATATTCATTTATTGTCTGAATGTTCTTCCATCCTCCCAGATGAGCAACTTCCGTTGGTGGAAGACCTGCATGGACCAGGGTGGTTGCAAACGTTTTGCGGGTGGAATGATTGACCTTACGTCCTGTCAGACCACCCTGGTCGGCCATGGGATTCATCATTTTTCCTAGTTTATCTTTGCCAATTGGTTGGCGTGAGTACCAAATATTTGCAGATGGATCATTTAGAGGTCTTAGATAAAATCTGGCATCTGGAGTATTCATATCCTCAGGGCGATGGTCTCTGTATTCCTTGTTCAATTTCACAGGGCATAGCAGATCATCTCTTTTCTCAAACATTTTGGGCGCCACCCGTCTGTAATCTCCTTGCTTGGCACCGCTCCTTGTTTTCGTACCTCTCTCTTAAAAACAAAAGTGAAAAATCGAAAGAATATAGCCATAGACAAAATAATAGTCCGAGAAACATCAATTTTTCATGAATGAAGTAACAGGTAATTTGTCAGGCCAATATAGCAGACCTCCGACTATTAACCACAATGTTCCTCCAACTGCTATATTGACCCTCGGCCTCGGGCCAATATAGCAGACCACAGACTTTTAACCACAAAGTTCCTCCGACTGCTATATTGACCCTCGGCCTTCGGCCTCGGGCCAATATAGCAGACCACAGACTTTTAACCACATATTCCTCCGACTGCTATATTAACCCTCGGCCTTCGGCCTCGGGCTAATATAACAGACATCATAACATCTCTTATTTACTGTATTAAGAGCAATTCCGTGTAAAAACCAACCAAAGTGTGGCCACGCATAGTCACAGATTTTAACGAAACCATGATTTTCGGATAGAGGGTCAAAAACAATGTATTGAAACTTCCCTTCATTTTTTGAAATTATGCATGGTTGCCATGGTAACCACAATAGAAGGTTTTGGGCTTCAAAACAGCATTTTTAGAGAGAAAATTGGCACTTTTTCAAACACAACCTAGACATCACCTAACTTGGTATCTTAATTTTGAATGCATACAGTGATACAGATATACATACTAAAAATTACTGTAACTTAGCATCTTAGTATAATGAACTGTCTTCTAGCTTTGGTAGACCTAAGGTGGGTGGGGTTTCCCATTTTGCAATTTTATCAAAAAAGTCATTTTTCAGCATATTTTGAGAACATGAAGAAAAAAATGAGGTAAATTTAAGAGGCCTCACATAGTTGTCATGAAAGATCATTGTCAGCATGGCCAGTTAATGTAAGATCTTAGTGGGCACTTCATAAACAAAAATTTCAGGGACATCTAAAACCACCTACTAGGACGAGACCCCATGAAATTGTGTTTTTATAATATCGAGATTAAAGAATGAGGCTATCCAAATATTTTCGACTTAACACTGAATGAGAATTTGAAACAGTTATATAATGATATATAGCATCTAAAGATATTTATAAAGCAATGCTTCATTGCATTTAAAGTGTTTTATAGCAATGTAAAAGTACCCCACCCACTTAAATTAACATGGAAACTGGTACATTTTCAACCTTAAACAGAAATTATTACAAGTAGAATGTGATAAAATGCTATAGTCAAGAGACATATTGTATACTTAGTGCAAAACCAATGAATTTTTCACCAGTGAAATAATGGTTACCATGGTAACACTTAGAACAAACATACATGGTCGCATCTTAAATAGCAATGGAAAATAGACTGCATTGCTGGTAACTTCATACAATATATCAAACATCATTTGTTTGATTATTTTTTATCTTGTAAATCATTAGCAAAATGTTAAAATACTCATAAATATGCTTTACTGTCTAAGGTACTCAATGACAGGATATGCTTACCCCACCCACTTACGTAATTAACATTAAGAGCAATTCTTTGTAACCACTTAAGTTTTTACATAGGGCCGTGGCACACATAGTCACCGATTTTGCTGAAACTTTCCTATCTTGGTCATTTGATTATAAAACTTATTAATCAACACTCATTTGGTCCAATTTCATACTCGTTGCCATGGAAACGGCAAATATTTTGGCAAAAAAGTGTGTCCGAAAATCACCTAAAATTGGGTATTTTCCAGCTGAAACTATTACTTTATGCAAATTCAGATCCAGTTTATGGTCCCTATTTATGAATATATATAACACATTCTGGTTAGAAATACAAAAGCAAAAATTGATTTGGAAAACCCCTGATTTTATCGTGGCTCTGCAAAGTGGGTGGGGTTTCGAAGATTTGAAAAATGTGTTTTTTAATCATTTTCAGTGACAATTCTCGTAGTGAGTGCGGTCGGTTGCAGATATACACGCATTTTTTAGATATACAACAATGTTTTGTTAACAAATTCTGAAAAGACATGTTTGGGAAGTTAAGATTGAATAAGGTAACCATAGCAACAATGAGGGTACTGTCGCAAAACGCAAGTTTTTGAGTGTCTGTCCTTTTGGTCTCATAGAATTCTACTGTGAGGACATAATTGATTGTAAATTATGTGATATGTTGCAATTGAAACTACTCTTTAGATAATTTTGCATTTAATCTTCAGTGACTTTCTAAAGGTCAAGGTCACAAAATACAGAAAATGGCACAAACTTGGCTTTTTTCCCATGTTTAAGTTGATTTTGAGGCTCAAATTTCTTACTTTATTGAATATTTGTGCATATCACCACAAAATCTTTCATGTTGAGATATTTTTTTCCACCAGGTGACTTCAAGGTCAAGGTCAAGGTCACCAAAAGTTTAATTTTTAGGGGGTAAAATGGAGTTTTTGTTGAAGAAGTAAACAAATTTAAGTATTAATTTTTATCGTATTATGCTTTTTTATTTATATGTCTGTTGCAATATTCGATATCATTCAGACGATCCACCTGCTGACCTTAAATAACCTTTAAGGGTCAAGGTCAAGGTCAAAAATGGAAGAAAATGGCTTAAATTGGCATTTTCTTAACAGTATTTTGTTATTTTTCCAAGAGTTTGGTGCAAAATTGCTTTAATATTTGTTTTAAAAGCTTGAGATATGTTGTATATGAAACAACGGTTAAGAAATAATGGCATTGAATCTGCAGTGACCTTCGGAAAGTCAAGGTCAAGGTCACATGTTAGAGAAAGATAACACAAAATTGGCTTTTTTTTATCATGTTTAAGTTGATTTTGCCATAATTTAGGCTCAAATTTCTTTCTTCATTGAATATTTATGCATATCACCACAAAGTCTTTCACGCTGAGATATTTTTGTCCACCAGGTGACTTCAAGGTCAAGGTCAAGGTCACCAAAAGTTTGATTTTTTAAGGATTAAAATGGAGTTTTGTTGAAGAAGCAAACAAATTAAAGTACAAATTTTAATCGTATTATGCTTTTTCATTTATATATGTGTTGCAAAGTCTGATATCATTCAGGCGATCCACCTGCTGACCTTAAATTAAATTTTAAGGGTCAAGGTCAAAAATGCAAGAAAATGGTTTAAACTGGCATTTTCTTACCAGTATTTTGTTATTTTTGTTTGGTGCAAAATTGCTTAAATATTTGTTAAAACGCTTGAGATATGTTGTACATGGAACGACAGTAAAGAAAATATGGCATTGAATCTGCAGTGACCTTCAATGGCGTTGAATCTGCAGTGCATTCTGAAACAGAATTCTTCAAGGTAACAGAATCGAGAAAATGTCATGAAAATGTCATTTTTTGCCAATATTCAAGTTTGTTTTGCAATAATTGATCCTTGACATTCTTGTTATCATGAATGATAATACATATTTACACAAAGTCTTTCAATCTGTGATAATTTTGTCCACCAGGTGACTTCAAAGTAAAGGTCAAGGTCTCCAAAACTTTGAATTTTAGGGGGTAAAATGGAGTTTTTGTGTAAATTGTAAACAAATTAAATTATTAATTTCAATCATATGATGCTTTTTCATTTATATATGTGTTGCAAAGTTCGATATCATTCAGACAATACACATGTTGACCTAAAATAACCTTTTAATGGTAAAGGTCAAAGTCAAAGATGTAAGAAAATGGCTGAAATCGGCATTTTCTTACCAGTATTTTGTTATTTTCCTCCGGTTTGGGGGCAAAACTGTTTTAATGTTTGTTTTTAAAGTTTGAAATATAATGTATATGAAACAGCTATAAGCATGCATTTTTTCTTGCGCATGTGATCCAGATTTTGTTCCCCCACCTATACACCCTGTATACCGTTGATGCAACTGAATATGTTACGGCACAGATTGATGCAACATTTCACGAAGGCAGGGATAAATGGAGAGGGAAAAGTTGACGATCATGTCAGTTTTATAGGCATTAATGCGAGGATGTCTGGGTCATGACTTTGTGGGAAAACAAAGTAAGGATGCCTTCAGTTTTTGCGATAATAAGTTTGTAACAAAAGCTTACCTTTTGTCAGAAATTATAAATTCCATTGAAGGAATATGCCACCAGAAACACGAAAATTGATTACGTTTGCTAATTATTCGAATCCTTCATCATCGTTTGTCAATATCAAAAATTCTGTCTATACTGGAATCATTCCTTGTTTCATACCACAAAAAGACAATCCTGAACTCCAGCAAACTTTTGCACAATATGGTGTTAACACACCTCGGTTGGATCGTTTGGGAAGCAAGGTACGTCAAAGAGTTCATTGCCTTGATGCAACGTACGTCCAATGTGTTCTTTTTAAAAATGATGCTATATACGGCGGATCTTTGGGCCAAAAATGATACTTCTTACGGCGGACACTTGCAGAATGGAAAATCCTTTGACCGTTAAAACTTGAGTGAGCGGGGCCAAGTGATTTTTGCATATTTTTGCTGGCAGTGTTTCTTGTATACGTCTTCCACTTGCTTCCAAATGTTTGTTTCATGTTGCAATGACTTCAAACGTCCCAATCAACATTTTTAGTCATGTCGGACAGAGCCAACGCTTCCTAGTTGTTTATCGGCACTGTGTTTTCTCAATCAAACTACACGGTGAAGGTATGTATCAAAAACTACACGGTGAAGGTATGTATCAAATCCAGAACCTCTCGCTCTGGTGCCCTATTCTACCATCATGACCATTACGCCATCGCGCTCCCCACTTCCAAAAAACGAATTAGATTTTCCATCAAATGGTTGTCTGTTAGCCCTAATAAGTATGACTGTTTTCATCAGGAATGTTGAAATTATAAGCTTGAAACGGTTAACACAAATACGCAGACACTCGACAAATGTGACATATATGTTGTGTGCTATGAAACATGTGTGTCACTATCGGCATCAGCATCTGGACAACCGGGCGTTGTGTGTGTGTGTGTGTGTGTGTGTGTTCTCGCTGGTCAACACTGTTTCCATGCAATAGGGTTGTGTATCTTATCGTTGTTTCGTGTTTAATTCTAATAGCTTTAAGTTTAAGCGGCTAAATCTTGCTGAACAGGCACGTTCTAAATTTCGTACCAGACCCTCGGGTGTAAGGAGAGGGAGTGTCAGTGAGGTTCCCATGCACAGATCCAGATATACTGGATTGACTCCCCCGGCCATTGCTTACCCCGTCTCCCAAAAAAGTATTTTGCGCATGCTCAAAACTCCCCACCCTCACCTTTAAAGTGTTTGCTCTGTAACTCCCCACAAATTATCACGAATGCACTACCTAGAAACGGGAGGGGAGTATGTATGCAGGACCATTAGCATCAGTCACATTCTAGAAAAGATTTCCAGATCAAAAACAAGGTGAAAAAGAAAAAAAAAAACATTCAAATTGTGCAAAAAATCGCCCATAACAACGGGCAAGAATATCGGGAGCTTATGGAGAATATGTATAAGCTTATACACTTTTCACAATATTTGCCTAAACATGCAAATTAATTTTAAAAATCAAATAGTTTTATCCAAATTGATACTAAAGCTGTCAATTCACAGCACAAAATGTAAAAAAAAATAAACATCAAAGTGTCCGCCGTAAGAAATATCTTTTTTTGCCTAAAGATCCGCCGTAGTTAGCATCATTTTTCATAAACACCTCTTGTACGTACGTAGTATCCAGGCAATGAACTCATTGACGTACCTTGCTTCCCAAACGATCCAACCGAGATGTGTTAACACCATATTGTGCAAAAGTCGGCTCGAATACATGATTGTTGTTTGGTGGTACGAAACAAGGAATAATTCCGGTTTATATTGAAACTTTGATAATGACAAACGATGATGAAGGATTTGAATAATTAGCAAACATAATCAATTTTCGTGTATCTGGTGGCATATTTCTTCAATGGAATTTATAATTTCTGTCACAAGGTAAGGGTGTTTAACAAACTACTTATGGCAAAAAAAGAAGGCATCCTTACTTTGTTTTCCCACAAAGGCACGACCCAGACATCCTAACATTAATGCCTGTAAAATTGAATTAAAGGTCAACTTACCGTTCTCCATTTCCCCCTACCCTCGTGAAATGTTGCATCAATCTGTACCGTAACATATTTGGTTGCATCAACGGTAAACAGGGTGCTATAGAGGTTCTCCAGAGGTAGGGTGAGGTTAGGGTCCTGTAAAACCGGTTTAAGCCCCCCCCAGTAATTTTGTATTACTGATCGTTCCAAGGCGGTGCTTCTGTTGTGGTTCTATTTGTTTTTGTTATGGGGTCAATTTTTTGTGCTATTTGAACCTTATGTGTGTTTACATATTTTTACTTAAGCTTGGGTAACTGAGTGGCCACCTGTTGGGAAATAGCTGCTCACTCGGCTTACGATGTGTTTTCTGGTGCCTGGTTGTCGGTTTAGTTTTTCCCACCTCAGATTTCTTTCTGATTGCACCTTTTCCTGATCGTTGTCTATTTGTACCTTTCTGTAAAATTTGGCTTTCACCAGCCAAGCAGTTTGAGAAAAGAAGATCTTTAAAAACAGTGAATGGATAAAGGATACATGCCATCATGCAATAAACAAACTATATATAAGCTCATATTGAGAGCCAAAATGGTCTATAAAGCTAAAAAAAAATGCACAATTTTGTCTGCAAGGGAATAAACAACTTATCCATCATTAAAAATCAGTTTACTGCAATTTACCAGAAGTGTACAAACCATTTGAATAAAAATGGAACAAAAATGGTACTTTAAGTACTTAGAATCAGTTCTTATGCAACTTGATTGTTCATATGCAGACATCATACAAAATGAAGATTTGGTCATGAAAATATCTCTACATCCGTTACTCCTCTGGCTGATCCAAGACAATCAGTAGTGAAAGAAATGTGCACTAAATTGAATGTACTGGTAATCTGCATTTGAGAGGCGGCTGTCCAGGAACAGTGTGACCAAGTTAACTGACTATCCTAACATTACCTTCGCCATAAGTCATGGATATCAATCATTGATTCAAACTAACAATGCGACAGTACAATTAAATTGCAGGTAATTACTGTTGTTAAAACAATATGAGCTGATATTGTTTTTAATTAAGCATTCTTGTTGATAGCTCAATAGGTACTTTAGAGTGTCTTATCCATGCTTGAGAGGTACCAGGTTCAATACCAGACCATGACATACTAGAGTGATAGTAATCCCCTTGTACTAACATAAAACACATTATATCATATTGTTATAGACTAGATATATTTCTTACTCAGCTTTATGTGCGAATATAACCAAAATAATATTTGGGTTATGTAAGAAAAAGTAAATAGAGTAGTTTGGTTTTGAATGTCATGTTACATGTAGCTCATCTGTTGCTAAGGAGTGTATGTTTTCGAGTTACCATGGCAACAGATATTCATCAGATGCAAATCTTTCTTGATTTGAACCACAATTTATAATGTCGCTATGCTCACACATTTGATCATATACACCAAAAAACCCAGCTGTAATAGTCGTAAAACTCTGCATTATCTTGATTTTAAGTAAGTGGGTGGGGTAATTGTACCTATGCTTAGAGCAACGTAGAAAGTAAAGCTAATTTTCTGGGTATTTCACATGCTTCTAATCATTTACGATATCAAAGTAATGAAAGAAATGAGGTTTGATGTAAATCATGAAGTTATTTACAAAGAAAGCTGTATTGAATTGCTATGTCAGATGTTACCATGGGTATTAGCTCTGTGTGTTACCATGGCAACCATTCTTTCACTGGTGAACAACTTGTCGGTTTCTTACTAGGAACACAATAAATCTTTATATTGTAACATTTTACCTCATTTAACTTGATACACTTAATGCTTCAGACTGAAAATGTACCAATGTCCTTGGTAATTTAAGCGGGTGGGGTAATTCTACATCGCTTTTTAACACATAAAACAAAAAAAAAAAAAAACAAAAAAAAAAAAAACAAAAAACAAAAAAAAAAAAAACATAGATGTAATTTTAGATTTTATCGATCGTTATTTAACTGATTTAAGTTTAGATATAGGTATCAATATAGAAAAGTATGGAGTGCCACAGGTCAAATCTCAGTATTATGAAAACATGATTTTATGGGATCTTGCTTTAGTGCTCACATTTAATTGTCCTTGAAAACTTTGTTTGTGAACACTAAGATTTTTTTTTCAGATTTGCTTTAGATGACAATGTTCTTTCATGTGGAGTGTATAAGGCCTCTCAAATTTGTGTACATTTTTTTTTCTTATGTTCTCAAGAATTGCCAAAAATTACATTTTAGAAAAATTTGAAAAATGGGAAAACTTAACCCAGCTTCCAGCTACCATAGTTACAGGACAGCACCTTATACTGACATGTGTAAGGTTGGGTATTTTAACCCCTGTTGCTAACATTAAAACACAATACACCATGCTTTTAAAGCCAAAATATATTTTGTTACTTGTTTAAATGCACACATATATCTAAAAGTTAATATACTTTTTATACAAGAAAGGTAATTGCGATTTGTTTAGCATAATGTTACTGGTCAGTCATCTGTTGGTAAGGAGTGTGTGTTTTGCGTTACCATGACAACATATATTTGCATTATACAGATGCAAAATTTTCTTGGTTTGAGCCAAGAATAGCTGATTTCTGTATACAAACACATTTGCTTATGACACATAAAATATCAGCTGGCTTTGGCACAAACAAAACTCGACATTATTTTAATGTTAATTAAGTGGGTGGGGTAAGCTTATCCTGTCGTTGAGTATTTTAGACAGTAAAGCATATTTATGAGTATTTTAACATTTTGCCAATGATTTACAAGATAAAACTATTCAAACAAATGATGTTTGATATATTGTATGAAGTTACCAGCAATGCAGTCTATTTTCTATTGCTATGTAAGATGCTAACATGTTAGATCAGCTGGCTAACTGTCACTGCGCTCCACTTCGGCACCTCGTTCCACTTCCCTGACAGCTTAGCATAGGTTGCATTTAAACCAATGTCGAACTGATTGCGGATTGCGTAAGCGACATGCAGCTGTGTTATTTTGCTATTAATCGTATTATTTTTGTTATGTATTTGTACCAGTGCCGAAGATCTTCCAGTAAATACATAAAATTGCCTAAAACGTTTAAATTAAGGTAGGAAAACAAATGATTTTCGACTTTGAGTCGCTAATTCTACAGTAGTCTCCCCTGATCTATTTATAGACATCTTTGAAATTTTTCCATAGAAAAAATGAAGTATTTCTATGATTCTGTGTACTTTAACAACTAGAATATTTATAATGTATGTCATATATGCAAGGAAATATTTATAATAAGTTAGAATAACACAGTTTTGCAGTTTTGCTGAATTTTCATTTTCGACCAAGGGCTGAATTTATCCCATTTCCGTCGGTATGGAGAAGTTTAATGGAATACCGATGGAAATATTTCGTCTACTAACATGTATGTTTGTTCTAGGTGTTACCATGGTAACCATTGTTTCACTGGTGAACAATTAATTGGTTTTGCACTTAGTATACAATATGTCTCTTGACTATAGCATTTTATCACATTCTACTTGTAATAATTTCTGTTTCAGGTTGAAAATGTACCAGTTTCCATGTTAATTTAAGTGGGTGGGGTACTTCTACATTGTCATTAAACACTTTAACCGCAATTAATCATTTACTTTATAAGTATTTTTGATGCTATATATCATTATATAACTGTTAAAAATTCTCATTCAGTGTTAAGTCAAAAATATTTGGATAGATTCATTCTTTAACCTTGATATTATAAAAACAAAATTTTATTGGGTCTCGTCCTAGTAGGTGGTTTTAGATGTCTCTGATTTTTTTGTTTATGAAGTGCCCACTAAGATTTTACATTAACTGGCCATGCTGACAATGATCTTTTATGATAACTATGTGAGGCCTCTTAAATTTACCTCAATTTTTTTCTTCATGTTCTCAAAATATGCTGAAAAATGACTTTTTGATAAAACTGAAAAATGGGAAACCCCACCCACCTTACAACTACCATAGCTAGAAGACAGTTCATAATACTAAGATGCTAAGCTACAGTAGTTTTAAGTATGTATATTTGTACCTCTGTATGCATTCAAAATTTAGAAAGCAAGTTAGGTGATGTCTAGGTTGTGTTTGAAAAAGTGCCAATTTTCACTCAAAAATGCTGTTTTGAATCCCTAAATCTTCTATTGTGGTTACTATGGCAACCATGCATATTTTAGAAAAAATAACATTGAAAAACCTGTTTTTGTGTGGTCCCTAATATATCCGTAAAGTATGAAGCAAGTCCAAGACCATGCGTGCCGAGCCCCCATTAGGATTTGGCTGGTTTTTACACGGAATTGCTCTTAAAGGATGAAGATCTTAGCCTTACTTAATTCAAATAGGAGCAGTTCATTCAATATTATGAAAACATGCCCATGCAATATACAGAGATTTTTTATTCAGATGTAAAAAATGTAAATTTCACCAGAAAAAAAAGATATTTTAATATTTATGCTCAAAGTATACACTGTGGCGGTTCTTACGTGTACCCACATTGAGTCTATGTTTGAAGCAAAATTAAGAAAAATAGGTATACCCATGCAAACCCCACTCTTTCTACATATAAAAGTGGGGTTCAGGAGGGTACACTTTTCATGGACATGTCTTCTTGATGAAGGTGAATGCATTTTGTTTAATAGACAGCTGAGAAGAAAACAGGGCCAACAACAGTACACTTCATTGGATCTTTAAATGCAAATTAATCATATTGCAGCTTGCAAGATTGCCAACTAAAACCACTAAATTTTTCTCGATTTCAAAATGAGTTACCAGTACCTAGAATCCGACAGCTGGTAATTTTCAGGTGGACAAAAAGTATTATTTACCATTAAATTCCAGATATTCTTTATGGTCAGATGTTGACTTGAGTTGTATATCCCCCCACAACAGGTTCACATGGTCCTGTCTCCCCCGTAAACCAAAGTAAACACCATTGTTCATCCATACAGAGTTCAGTAGTGAATGAGGGTTTCCTGAAATATAAAGCAATTATCAAAAGTTTCTAGATTGAAAAACTTGAGATAGTTTTTCAAAATTTGTGGTTAAAATATACAATATGACAATGTGGTAGAAAAGCAGAATTTATAGTCCTGAACTAGAATTTGATAGGATAGTTTAAAGTGAGCAAAAAAAAAATCCTATGTTCACAAAAAATAATCTGTTTTCAATGCACATGCAAATAACATTACATGTAACAATGAAATTATTCTAGTTCTTAAGTTGTAGACCTCTAGGCATCATAGCTGCACTGCCAGTTTCTGCAGCACCTGGTCTAAAACCCCAAATACAAGTATTGTGGCAATGCAACATACTAAATTAATTCACAAGCATTTTCCAACATGGCATGATGCACCACTCAGATATGGCAATTATGTTTCAAAGTTTTACTTCAATGTATACCTGGGCCCAAAACTTTCTTCTCGTGTAAGAAAGAAATGTCCTCAGTTGCCAGAGCATCCGCTGCGACTTGTTCCCTTTCCCCATTTGTTTCAGTGACTTCCGTTTAGACTCTAGAACTCTGCGGGAGTGGCTAAAGATTGCATCTTTTTTTATATTAAACGAGATCTTCAAATCCCTCAGGTGTCGATCAATACTGTTCTGGATGCTTGTTAAGGTATCAGGCTCGTATTCCGATCCATCCTTTTTATACAGTCCTGGAATGATACAAAAAGGTAAAAATCAAGAAAACAGGAAATTTTCTGGCCTACATCAGGATAACATGTCCGTGAAATGTATACCCCCTTTAACCCAATATTACATAGTAAAATTGGGGTTTCTAGGGGGTTTGCCTATTTTTCTAACTTTTGCTCTTAAACATAGCTTGTAGGTTCATGGAGCAGACTGGTGCATGGGTAGAGTGCTCTACTCCAGTCCCAGAGGTCCCGGGTTCAATACTCAGCCAGAGCTCCTTAAGTTGTGGCCTTGAGAAAGTCACATTGCTACAGCTCCTGAGGAAATGGTCAGGAATTGATCGACAAAGAGAACAGTAAACAAATAACAAAATAAAAAAAAACAAACACAAACAAACATAGAACCGCCTCGCCGGGGCGGTTCTAATCTGTACCGTAAATCTATGTTTTAAGCAAAAGAAGAAAAATTTTCATCAGAAAACTTTAAATTTTTACAGCTGCAAAGAATAGCGTTGCAAATTACAAAGGCATGTTTTCTTTGAGGTAGTCAGTACAAAACGCCACAGCCATTAGGAAAACGTGCCCATGCAATATACTATATTGCATGAGAGATTTTTTCAGCAGTAAAAATTGAAAATTTCACCAGAATAATTTTGATGTTTTTAATAATTTTGCTCAAAACATACATTGTGGGTACATGTTAGAACCGCCTGCCGAGGCGGTTCTCAGAGTACCCACAATGTATGTTTTGGATCCAAAATAAGGAAATTAGGTTTACCCCTGCAAACCCCAGTTTTTATATATAAAAGTGGGATTGAAGGGGGTATACATTTCACGGATATGTTTTCCTGATGACGGGTTTTCCGTTATACTTCTGGGTTGCACACAGTTAACTGTCACAATCTGAATATATTTCTCGTGCTACTACATGTAATTAGCATGTCATTCCTTTGACATTTCTGAGGTCAAAAAGACTCAAACGAATTTCTTTAAAGCAAATCTGAGGCGATGATCAGAAATTGATCGACTCTGTTTCAGAAGATAGATAAAAATCACCATGCACCTGAAGAAGCCAGATGATTCAGACATAAAACTGTTACACATGGTCCATTACACATAGCCAATTTAAAGTAGCGTTATGGAAAATAATTTAAGCTTTGAATATTGACCAGGTACAGTATTTACCAAGGTACATCCTGGCTAGCAAGCCATCTAACTCTTCAGCAGAGATCTCTTCTAAACTTCTCATTTCACCATTTTCCTTTGCCCAATCCTGGAAAATTTTCAGGTCACTTTTAGTCTTGTATTTTGTATTTTTGTTCTGATTGTCAATTAGGAATTTGTCACACTCTTCTGTGGTTACTTTTTTGAATCGCCCTTTTGTTTCTGGAGTATAGGGGGCTTCTGGGGCTAGATTTTCATCGTGGGGTGGATGATCTGTATTGTCAATATCAATGGCAAACTCCATTGCCTCACCCCTGAGAGACTCAATCAACCTTTCTTCCTCCTGTTCTGTCAGTAATTCATAACGAAGAACATCTTCGGCTACCACTTCCATCATTTCCTCACCAGAGCGCACATTTCTTGTGGATTTTCTAGGAATATTCCCCTCAAAACCACGCCGATTTTCCATTTCCTGTAGTTAACCGCGTTGTTTACCTTCTGCACAAAGGTCAAGGTCAAACTACTTTCGGATTTGCGTAATGCACATCGCTTATTTTCCAAAAAAAATCTTTTTTGCTATTTTAAAAAATAGAAATAAGTATAAAAATGAAATATTTTACTTATTAAGTTATTTTTTATTGCGGTTCAGAAAATGTCCGCTATGTTTTTTTTCTAGAGTGATAGAACGTTGGATGACGTCATTTTCATATTGGCCGACTTTTCCTGTATTGGCCGCGTTTTCTCGTATTGGCCGAGTTTCTTTCGTATTGGCCCAGTTTGTAATCCGTATGATGCGGGCTGATTTTGTCATACAAATACTAATATTAATGTAGTTAATTAATAATGTGTTTTATGTTAGCATTTTGGGACAATTCATTTTCTATATAATGTACTATGCATGAGGCAAACGAGCTACTGCTCAAATCCCCTTCACCCTCATGCCAAAAGAAACATTCAACATCTCTAGTATTCAAATCAAAAATGGTAAAGTTGTGGTATTGTAGTTTACTTTTGTAATACAAGGCTCTGGCGTTTAATTTGGGAGACAACAAGACTGCCTGTACATCCATTGTAATCACTTTCAGCTTCTCGTCAGATTTTGCAGCTTCCTTGTCTAGATCCTTTTCGAGTTTTGCCTTGTATTTTGTGCTAATGTGAGCTCGGTAAGCCGCTTCTGAAAGATTTCCAGCCTCGAAACTACAGCACAAATCACACTGACCTTTGCGTGGTTTGAATAAACCAATGTGTAGCTCGTTTAAGATGTCATGGAATAATCTATAGCATGCAGCTTTTTTGTTATTGGTTTTACAATATGTATTATACTCATTGAATAGTGTCATGAAGCTGTCAAATAAAGGCTCTAAATAGGTTTTCGAAGATGAAGCTCTGCAATAATGTGATTCAAGCTTTGAGAAAGACTAGCGCTCTCCCTCTGTTCTTCATCGCGTTGTCGTCTGGCTCGTATTCTTTCCCCTGCAACATTATATGCAACTTTGTTCACCAACGTATAAAATAATCACAATTGTTACGGTTAAAATGTGATTGAGCCGGGAAACAGAATTTTATTATAAGTTTTTATGGTTTAGCTTCCAACTAACAGCTAAGGTCATACGTAGAATTTTTACATTTACCATACTAATGTCTATTGTTTTCAGTTCCTAATTTCCTATATTGTGTCTTTAGAAAAGTTGATGTTATACGTTTATAGTCTTCAAACTGTGATTAACGATATAAGCCTAACTGTGATTTATTACTGTGATAAAATCTTTGATAGAGTGTGAATAGACATGCATTATAAATGTTCATTATTATAATCACATTGTATATATCAAAATTTTGTGTAATCATTTTTGTTGGTATATTTCCTGATAAAATTATTATTAATACCTTTCACTGTATAACATTAAGTTTTCAACTTTACTGATAAAACTATTATTAATACCTTTCACTGTATAACATTAATTTTTCAACTTCACTGTATAACATTAATTTAACAACTTACATAAGCCTTACTGTGATATAAATTACTAGACGTTTAAGTGTCACATTTTTTTAAAACTTTTATCAGTTTATTGTTGAATTATGCTTACCAGAATCTTTCTTCTTTTCAGGAAGCCCAGATGTAGAACTTTCGACCCACACATAAACGCTTTTTTTCTCCAATTCCAAGTGTTGACAAGAACAGATTTGTACATACGCGGAGTCTTTCATTTTATACTTATAAGTACGATTTCTTCTGCTACCAACACTAGTTTCTTTAGGGGGCTCGATCTCCACAAGTGAGTTCACAGCAGCAAAATGTCTGGCTTTCGCTGCCAGTTTTATAAAGGGTCTCTGATGAAGGTTCATTACCCGAAATTGTACAATATGGCCCATCTTCTAGCTTTGTATTATTACTGCTTCCAAAGGATCTAACAATGTTTTTTTATTTGCTATTACTGCAGCTGGTGTTGTGCCGTGTGGCGGCATTAAAAAGTCTCCCCGTACATCATCCATAGTGCAGATTATATTTTTCTTTTGATTTTTTTGATCAGTGAATATATATGAAGTATTTCAAATTTTTATATGTTAAGAATCATCTTCTTAACAGTATTTTGATCAATTGGCCCCTTTGGGTATTTTAGTCTTTGATTTAGACTACACAGATGTAAATTCTTGAAATTGCAGCAAAATGTCTGGCTTTCGCTGCCAGTTTTATAAAGGGTCACTGATGAAGGTTCATTACCCGAAATTGTACAATATGGCCCATCTTCTAGCTTTGTATTTTTACTGCTTCCAAAGGATCGAACAATTATTTTTATTCTCTGATTCCAGTTCATACTCCGAAATCTCTCGAAAATTACTTTTCTCTCATCTTCTGAAATTTGTTGGCATTGTTTAGTTTTATCACACCGCCTTGAACAATCTTTAGGCAGCAAAATTCGTCCTGATCTATCGACATGCAAATCCCATTTCCCGTCAACCTTTTTCATGCCTTTATAGGCTTTACCCTCCATTCGTAGCCGTTTTGCTTGGTTCTTCTTCCAATGTAATGTATCGTTACGTTTAAGTGTGCCTTCATCGCTAGTATTGTCAACAATTTCTTCATGATCTACACTAAGATCAGGCTCGTTAAGGGCATCATCGTGATTTGATGCATTATCCGCTTCCTGTTCGGGTTCATAGTCCGGATCTTGTATTGGATCATCCGCGTCTTGTTCGGTTCATAGTCAGGATCTTGTATTGAATCGTCCGCGTCGTGTTAGGGTTCATAATCCGGATCTTGTATTGAATCGTTCCGTCCTGTTCGTGTTCATAGTTAGGACCTTGTACTGAATCGTCGGCGTGCTGACCCAATTTGTATAAAAGCGAAACTCACCAAATCATGGACAAAATCCGTTTCCAAAAGTTTTTTGGGCTTGTTGGCACTTGGGGTGTTTTCACATCCGACAAACGATATTTTGAGAAAACAGATTTTTTCAACCAATTGAAAAACGACGTTTTGGCACATGATGTTGAAGAGGGTTCTGATTGGCGTACAGCTACGATAATTTGACAGAATGCGCGCTTCATGACGGTTATTGCCGCTTGGCGAAAATCCTAGTTACGACATTTTGGCACCCGAGCGATGATGTCCATGAGCCAAAAAAGCCCAGAACCTAAAGTATTACAAAAACAGAGCTTTCAGTAAATGGTAAGGTGTCTCTGTTGATATGATTTGACCCCCTCCCCCCCCCCCATCACCTCTTCTTTTCTTTGGTGTGATACGTACTCTCCAACATTCTGCCATTGGCAGATAAGGTTGTCTTGATCATCCGGAGGGTCACAAACATCTTAAGATCGTACAGCTCAGCAGATACAACACAATTTTGTATAATCCAAACCACGTAAAGAATTTTGCAAAGCTCCATTTTTGTTAATGTTTGGTAAGTCTAAAGCGCCACCTATTTCATCACGTTCGATAACTCTTTACCTGGTTACATTAGAATGCGAAATCGAAGTCATTCCGATCCTCCGAAAATAGTTCACCTCGGTGATACTTAGAGGATATGTAGTCTCCTTTCATATTTCACTCAATCCGAATTGAACATCACTTTTAGAAATGTGTGTTTGCTTGTTTGGTTTTGCTGCTCATTCTTATATCAGGACTGCACCATCATTTTTGTCGGATTTTTTACACAAAGTCGTGAATACATGAATCCCACAGTGCAAATATATAGTATTACCCAGGTAAACAACTAGGGAGTGAGGCTGTTTTTTACATATTGTGTCTCATATATACATGTACTTATGTGAAGCTGCACAAATGCCATTAATATACAATGAACAACAGATACATAACAAAAAAGACAAAAAAATGAAAGAACATCTACTGAAACGGTATACCTAAATCTCAACTGGGAGGGGATGATCAATATGGGGATGAATTATGCATTTATAAGAGAAATGTTTGTTGCCCAAGTACACTTTCAATACTTAGACATAGTTGTTTGTCAACAAAATTATGTTGCTTTTTGGTGAATTAGATACTGTACATCCAAATATTTCATTTACAAAATTGTTTTGCCTTAAAACATTTATTTTGAGATTAATGTTAGCATAGTGTATAATATGATTTTTAATCCTGTTATTTCAAGGTTTGCTTCTATCCCACTTGATCCAGCATGCCCTGTTACATGTACCAGTAAAATGGGTTAAACATTCACAATACAGGAGGAGACAATGGGTCATATTTGTCATTTAGGAAGGATCACCACTTTATCTGTAAATTGTTTCATTCATTACACACATAATACAATATACATGGAGTTACATGCCTTGGGGTTGGTAACTCAAAGCCATCTTGAGCTTCAGATCAACTTTATGACCCACTTAAGTATCTCTTTAATAGGGATTATGGTGATTAAATGAAAAGGACCTTAAGTTAGGATAACTTATGGTAAAAACATCATAACTGTATGGAAAACTCAAGCCCACCTTAGAGTCCTCTTATCTTGCGAAATGGCACCATTCATTTCGAAGTTATGATAGCATAGAGTAGCTGGAATAGCAAGGAAGTAAATTTTAAGGTGGCCATCTTTAGACTATTGTAAGTAGAGGAACTTACGATGCCTTCTGGTTACTAACCCCTGAATTGTACTATTGATCAAAAATTTTATTTACATTAAATTTTGGATTTTCTCTGATAGCTTATAGATATTCTTAGAATGCAGTGATTTTATAAAGACATAAACTGTGTATCAAAATCACCACACCCATCAATGGAATAACTGATAAAACAGCATCAACTTGATATTGTATCGCTTGTCTTGTGTAGTTGTAGAGAACAGAAAACTTTTAAGACCAGTGGTGCATTTTTAAGGTGCCCTTTCATGTCCATACTTTGTGTGAAAAAAGTGAAATGATAACCACCTAATAAAATATTGATTCTTTTTTGAAACATCAAAACTTAAAATGCTACTATGTAAATAGAGCAGCTAAAATATAAAAATCGTCTCTAACAGGTTCTGTTATTCAACAGAGGATATAAAAATCAAGTCGGTCTTTTGAACACACACTTTCATCCCTCTGAACAACTATCCAGTTAAGTGATAACAATTCTGTAATAAATGTTTTTTTATGGTCTATGCTTTACATCCTAAACACAGTTCCCGTGCAGTCATCACGAAGCAGATAACCTCTACTTACTTACACTATATACAGCTGTACTTTCGAACCAGCATTAACAGTATTTTCAAGAAGTCGGAGTAATATACTACCGAAAGTTTGATAAGGATCACTTTTTCAGTATTACGCCAGAGGGCTTATAACCCATCTACATGTATTTTCACAATAATTACATATATTTGTAGGAAATTTATGCATGTACAGTATAGAAATTAGAAAGTTAGATGAAACTTCATTATCAACTCTTGGGTCCAAACACATGCACCCCAAAAATTGGCCATCACAAAACCAAGTGGGTGGCCGGGCCTAGGGAGTACACATTTCAAGTTACACTGTTTTCAGAAACAATCCACCACAAAAACGTTACTTTGATATCCAAGAGATACATGATTTAAAATCTCAAATTATTTGAATTCATGTTAAAAATGCATTTGTGCCCAAAAATCAGCATATTTTACAAAAATAAACAACACTAACAACAACAAAAAAAAAGGTTTTGAAGAAAATGATTTCCAATCAGTCTGTAGTTGGTTGGTGAAACCAAATTAAAGTCTGATCGCTAGTTAGATAGGTATGGGCTTTCAAAATAATCCTACATGGGCTTTAAATTTGAGTGATTCCTATCAAACTTTTAGCAGTATTCTTTAACTCCAATACATTGGAACAACCACAGACATCAGTGCTGTTGCACAAAGGCTAGAGTCCTGGTGTAGATGTCAATTCCCAGCCCAGTGCCTTCAAGGGGATCAATTTCCTGACACAGTTGCCTGCAATGTTCATCACTAAAGGGGCAAGGAACATTTGACAGCTGTTCAGGTATGTCCACTTCAGGTTCTGGGACAGGAGCCTCGACATCTACACCATACTCCTCCTTTGCCCCCTGCAATGACTCAACAGGGGGCTCATAGAACAAGTCATCAATACCCCGGTTGCCTTGACCAACTTGCTGTATGGTCCCCCTGAGATACAACTGCCTCGTGGATCTCCCTGATTCTTTCCTCAGTCTGTGATTGTTCCGTGCATTGCAAAACTGTTCCAGAGCCCTCTGGATCCTAGGCACAAACACATAATGTAGTGTCCACAAATGAATGTCACTGGAAATGTCAAGCTGACCAGTCGTTTCCATATGTTGAAACAACCTATGGAAAACACCAACGCAAGACTGGTACAAGTCTCTCCACAATCTCTCAATTCGTTGGTTGTGGACACTACGTCCGGTGATGATCGACCCTTGCCTGGGTCATCTGTAACTAATCATGAAGGCTGCCACACCTATATTCTCAAGTCCATGGTCCGATCGCACACGTGATGGTACCCCATACAAACTGCACCCCCCATGAATCCCTCCGTCATGGTTTCAGATCTGTTGTTGGTAGCCACTCTCATAAACACTACCAGTCTAGAAAAACCGTCTATACCACCATGTATCACAAAGCCCCATCTACAAAAGACAAGAGGACTTAATCACAGTGAGTTTCACAACATGTAATAATAAATGGGTCAATGCGACTTTTATTCAACATTTTTACAAAGTTCTCAGGGAAGCCTTAGTAAATATGTATAGATGGGACTAAACCCAGGATAGATTCAGACCTTCCAAGCTGTTAACCAGTAAGCTTGTGGTGTGTCGGTAGGTAATAAGTTTTGCTGGAGACACAATCAGTTCAACAATTTCTCACTGCCCCGAGAGGTTTTCGTATCAATGTTGGTAACTACAGATCATGAAATGAAATATGAAATTTCAGTACAACATAGGACACAAGCCTTCACTCTTAATTATATCCTGATATTGATATATTTTAATTAGATGCTTTTATATTGAAGCGACATGTCCAGCTGATTTTTAGCCATAAAAAGTCACTGATTTGAAATATGTGTTGTGAGCCAAATATTTATAAATACATTATATCATTACACAGACGCAGTGAAAAAATCAATCACTCTCCTGTAATATGAATAAATGTCAGGAGCAAAGAAAATCTAAGACTGGCAGAAGAGGATGTTATCCTATGTGAGCCTGACAGTTAAATAAGATATTGTATTTTTGTTTTTTGATCATTTTCAACATGCTATTTATCCACAAGACAGTCAATGCACACTAATGAAATATTAATTAAAAACTGTAAATACCTGATGATTTTATGATTCCCATCTATATGCCATAAGGCATTGGGTCCGGCAACCTGGTACACACGCCTGTGTATGGCTCTACACCAACGCATTGCCACAGCAGCCTCGTCTACTCTGATCAGGCTATCAGCCACTCGTTGCCTCTGGACTTTGATGCCCTCAGCAGCCAGCATACCCTGTACGAGGCGTTGTCCCAGGAACTGGTTGTCTTGTGTTATTTCTCGAACTTCCACGTCATGATACCAAAATTTCTGAAAAGAAATTGGATGAACTGAAACGTTTGATTTGGGGTGAAACATCCAAACACCAGTTAAGGTCATATGGAGATGTGAACATTGAAATGAAATATAAGGAATTCTTCTCATTCTTTAAGAACAGAAAATCATCTACAATAATAAAGTTTTTAACAGTCCTACCCACAATACCAAAAACCAGCCTCATATTGAGGCTGCTGTTATAATTGGTGGAAGTTTATAATCACAGCAGGGAGAGAGAGATAGTGGCTACCAAGTGTGGGTGCTAATTAATTAATAATGCATGGACTGAGGAAAGCAAACTGAAGATAATAATATCAATAGATGTTCTCATTTAGCATTTATTTAATCATTTGAAATATGCATATATGTCAAAAGCAAAGGCATTACTGCATAGATCCACATTTTGCTTTGCATTTTAATTTGAATATTGCATGCCTCAATTTACATATTTACAAGTCCAGATACTCCTACGCATACTACTTGCTTAGATCATCATTTTTAAACTTTTATTTATTTTTTTATAACAAAATGTGCCGCATGATGAGAAAACTGACGTTTGGCTTGAAGCGTTTAAACAAAGGCACAGATCAGCCGTACAGTAACTGAGATCAGCCCCTTTATTTTCGCCCAATAGATAGTATGATGCCTCTCCTTTCTATGTCTGAAATTTCAAGCTTTTAACTATTGACTGCGGCTGCACAGACTGGTATGTGTCGGACCTGTTTTGAAATCCCACAGACTGGTTTTCTCGCATCGCGGTTCAAATATTTACAAACTAGCTAAATCATTAGACTTCAGCTTTTGAAATTTCGATTGAATAATGTCATATCACCACCGGCCCCGTAAAACTGCATAAAATAAATTTAAGAAATTTGTTTTATTATATCATGTTCAATCCGTTTTTACGGTTTATAACAGCATGTTTTCAGACAACCAGGAAATGTACTTTAGATTTCAAAAGAAGAGCGTTTTAAGAGAAATGCATGTCTGGCACATCTGCACCTTAATTTCATATAGGCTAAACATTCATTGCCTCATAAATCATCTCTTTATTTTTTTTTTTTTTTTTCATTTTTTATTTATTTTGTTTTCTTCTTTATTCTGTTTAAATTCAAATTAATTTAAAATATTTGAGCTCTGATTTTGTCTGACACCCCAAACATAATGCGCAGCTCAAAACATATCATGTACATGTACTGTGTGGATCAGTATTATATATTAGTTTCTTTAAAACGAAACAAAGTTAAGTTTTGCGTCAGCTAGAATAATAACTGTTCAATCTATGGAAACACATGGGTGTTTCCTCAGACAATTCAACATTTGAGTCGCGTCATGAAAACCCAACAATGTGGCTTCCGAAATGGTCCGACACAAACCGAGCTGTACAAGCGCAGAAGATGGCTAGAGGCTGAAATCTTTTATTTAAAAAGTAGAGGAATTGTGACTCTCCTGTCTATGGGGAAATAAAGAATACTTACTATCCATGTAGCAAAAACAAAGGTGCTGATCAGATTCGCAGTTACAGCGAAGCTGAGCTGCGCCTTTGTTTTTGCATATGCAAAATGTTGGTTTTCTCATGATATGGCTCATTTTATTTCACGCCTTCTGGATTATGCGTTGAGGTTATAACACACTTTCACTGCAGTACTTTTGCGGTGTAGCTGATTTGTCGTTTTCTGTCTTTGTATTTCTCAAAATTGTAAAAATGGATGTTGGGACCAACGTCATACTCAATCTCTCCTGAAGAATTTTGCTTCAGTGTATTTGATGACAAAAGTTTGGATTCTCAGCTTCATTTGACATTATACAGATAATATCAATTTCTGGCATAAATAAGGGGTGAGAGTAACACTATCTTTGTACCATATGGTAGTGGCCTCATGCTGTTCAAGGTTGGCACGCTGTAATTATCATATTGACAGAAAAGAAGTACATGCTGTGTTTTGATAGGCACTTACTTATCTTTTATGAACTGGAGGGTTTTTGCTTCTGAAGCAATAATCTGGTGTTGTGGGTAAGAGTGTTATAGCACCTATGGTTCTGATTATAGTCAACTGAGATTTGTATGGCAATTCTTCAACAATCTGCTGATTCAATAAGTTCCGTCAGTTGACCAGTCGAAGGCAATTGTTTTTTTTTTTTTTTTTTTTTTCAAAACAGCCATGGCAGCCAACTTGGTGATGTATGTAAAATTTGCCCCTCACATATCAAGGAAATTGCATACAAACTTGCATGGATTGGCCAAGCAGTTTCAGAAAAAAATATGATTGATAATTTTAGTAAAATACATGTTAAAAGGCCGGGAAGAGGCAAGATGAGCCACTTATATCCACTTTTTAAAGAACCATTTTTCATCTCTTAGGTCCGTTTGCCTATTTCAAGGATGCCTATTCCTTCAAATCACCAATATTTAAATATGTTGTTTCATGCTTGAAAAGGCTCTGGTGGGCTAGATGCAATTAACATATTCTCAGATTAAATCTACCTTAATCTACGTTTCACCACCGACTTTGAAACATGCAGGAGACTGGCCATCTTTTTGGTAGTAAATCCCTCTGAGCTGCTCTCTGAAAATTATATACATTGGTCGTCTACCTGTGTCTCTTCTCTGAGGTGCTTGGAAGGCTACTGGATTGTCTAAGGCCCTTCAATGAAAAAAATCTAAGAGCTAAGAGCTAAACATCAAAATTTGAGCAGCACTTGCCTCGCAGGCAAGCTGGATTTTATTGCAGCTTGCCCCCCAAGTTTTGAACATGCCCGAACTCCAAACATATGGGGGTCTTTGTTGATGTAAAAACGCCGAAAAATTTCTGTTAGTTCAAACACTTGAGTGTTGACTGGTTCATTTAGTGACTTAAGGTCCTTAAAGATCCAATGACCTAAAACTAATGGGAAAATACCGGAATTGGCAATATGGGATTGATGTTTTTACTAGCCCGACGGGCTTACCGCAATTTCAACTTGCCTCCAGCAGATTCACCCGGATTCGGGTATTCGGGCACCCGCTTTTTAGCTCACCTGAGCCTAAGGCTCACAAGTGAGCTTATAGTATACCCATGCTCTGGCGTCCGTCCGTCGTCCGTCCGTCGTCCGTCGTTCACAATTTCAAAGATCTTCTCCTCTGAAACAGCGAGGCCAATCAAAGCCAAAATTCATGTGGAGCATCCTTAGGAAGAAGGGACGAAAGTTTATATGAATGGTCCAAGTCACATGACCAAGATGGCCGCCATGGCTTTAAATAGCAAAAACCTTAAAAAATCTTCATCTCCAGAACCAGTGGGCTGATTTCCACGAAACTTGGTATGTAGCATTGGGGACGCGGGCCCATATAGTTTATATAAATCATGACCCTAGGATGACATTGACCTATTTTACTGCAAGGTCAACTTAGGTCGCCAAGGCATTTGAATGGGAAAAATAGAAAATTTTCATTTAATGGCAGAAAACTTGCTAGGAATGAGCAAATGGACAGAAAATTTATGTTTATGAAAATATTTTGGGCCCAGGGGGTTGTCTGCCCCTGCCCCGGGGCTATATACATGTATATGACCATAATATTCAAACATCTTCTTCTCTGAAACCGATTGGCCAATCAAAGCCAAACTTTTTGTGGAGCATCCTTAGAAAGAGGGAATGAAAGTTTATATAAATGGTCAAGGTCTATAAAAAGCAAAAAAACTTTATAAATCTTCTTCTACAGAACCAGAAGGCCTATGATTTTGAAACTTGGCATGACGCAGCAGGCAATGCAGCTCTACAAAGTTTGTATAAATCATGACTCTGGGATGACCTTGACCTATTTTACGGCAAGGTCAACTTAGGTCGCTAATGCATTGGAATGGGAAAAATAGTAAAATGTAATTAAATGGGGGAAACTTGCTGGGAGTATGCAAATGGATAGAAAACTTATGTTTATGGAAAAATGACCCCAGGAGGTTGTCTGCCATGGCTTTAAATAGCAAAAACCTTTAAAAATCTTCTTCTCCAGAACCAGAAAACTTATGATTTTGAAACTTGGCATGTAGCATCAGGCAATAGAGCTTTATAAAGTTTATATAAATCATGACCCTGGGATGACCTTGACCCATTTTACGGCAAGGTCAACTGAAGTCGCATATCCCAGATCTCAGGTGAGCATTTATAGGACCATTGGTCCTCTGGTTTGAAAACGACATCAAAATCAGAAAATGTGGCTATATTTAGTTGTTTCTCTCTCCACAGACCATTTTAATGTTTAGGGTAGGGTGAAGAAGTAGATAAAGTAGGGAAACCGGAAACACACATATACATGTAAATCAATTAGGCCTGTAGCTTATCAAATGGGATTCATAGTGAAAAGCGCTATAACAGTATCTAATGCATAAATGATTATAGCAAACTGTCTGCCTAGGCATTTACATGTACATTAACCACTGTTGACAAGTCAGTCTGGTGTTATTAATTTACAGCATAATGTGATGAATTAATTAATGATATTTATGAATAAAAATGTTAAGTTATGGCTTTAATGCACTTAAAACGTAAAAAACCTTAGCTGATGGTTGATGTCACTGATTGATTCTTTCGAAGTCCTGTAGCTGGGGAAAAGCAGTGGACATCCTCAGCACATTCCTGAATAGATCACTAAGACGCTCCTCCTCGACTCGGAGCACCGGTACCGACTCTTCGTTCTCCATCAAAGACCATAGACTTGCATTTAAAATGCCCATAGCTCCTTCAACAAAATGCTGGTTGTCCATCACCCTGCAATAGTATTGAATGTTGGTTTAAATTTAAAACGGGTTTATATGTATATTTTACTGCAGCTGGTGTTGTGCCGTGTGGCGGCCCTAAAAAGTCTCCCCGTACATCATCCATAGTGCAGATTATATTTTATTTAGGTCCTTTGAGATCAGTAAAGATATTCAGAGTGTTCAAAACACTCACGTTTAGAAACATACTTCTAAGCAATGTTTGAATTATTTGACCCCGTTTAGGAATATGTCTTTGATGTAGACTTCGTGTAAATTTTCGAAATAACAGTACAATAGTCTGGCTTTCGTCGCCGGTTTTAAAAGGGCTACTGATGAGGGTTCATTACCCGAAATTGTACAATATAGTCCATACTATCTCCCTTTGAATGTTTTTACTGCTTCCAAAGGATCAAACCTTTATATTTTATTTGATGTCATTGTGAGGTTTACTGTTAAGAAGTCAACCCTTTAATCATCTCATTGTCATAATAAGATAATAAAAAAGTCTAAACAGAGAATTTACCGGGTCGTTTCGGCCCATTTTCTGGGGTGAGTCGATTCGGCCCCGAGTCGTTTCGGCCAAAGTATATGGAAATTCATATATTTCTAATATTTATATTAGATTTGGGACCAAGTTATACAGACAAATTGTTGGAATTCCTATGGGTACAAATTGCGCACCTCTCGTAGCTGATTTATTTTTATACTGCTACGAAAGAAATTTCATAGATTCTCTTAACCATGATAATCAAGCTGATGTTATCGAGGCTTTTAATTCCACTTCTAGGTACCTCGATGACCTTTTGAACATTGACAACCCTTATTTTGAAGGTATGGTCAATCAAATTTATCCATCTGAACTACAGTTGAACAAAGCCAATATCTCGGATACCGAAGCCCCCTTTTTAGATCTTCATCTTTCTGTTGCTAATGGATTTGTTTCTTCTAAAATTTATGATAAGCGCGATGGCTTTGATTTTGATATAGTAAATTTTCCGTTTTTGGATGGTGACGTTTCTCGTCGTGCTTCTTATGGTGTATACATTTCGCAACTTATTAGGTTTGCTAGAGTCTGCAATCATGTTACAGACTTCAACGCTCGAAATAAATCTTTAACGGCCAAACTTCTCCAACAGGGCTATCGGTATCATAACTTCGAAAAACCTTTCAAAATTTTATCGTAGACACTATGAATTGATTTCCAAATATAATGTTGGGTTAAAGACGCTTTTAAGTGAGGGTCCTTCGGAACCAGAATTTTATGGTGACTTGGTTTACAAATTTAAGAAACTTATAGGAAAAATGATTTTTCTTTTCAGTTTAGAAAAATCATAACACGTTACAGACGTATAGGTTATAACTTGAATGTTATGCGACAGTCTGCATGCTTAGTTTTTAACCCAATCACGGTTGATAACTATGCTGCCTTCTTTAATTGCACGCCGGTGGGTCGGGCGTCAGACTCTATGATGGCCCCGACTTAAAGCTATTCATTTTAGTTGGTTGGGGCCGGAGCTTCTTGTCTGTTGCTTGGCCCACCGGGGTCCAACTGATGTTTTTCTTTAGCTCCGGAGTTAGTAAGTTATTTGGCGCCCAGGGATCTCCATCGTGGGGCAGCTTACTGAATCTGTGAGTCCTGGTTTTTGATTCATCAGGATGTTTATCATGATTTATTTGTTTGTTCTTGATGATTCATTTACTAGTTAGTGATTCACCACGAGGACCGAAGAACTAACTAAATGTTATGAACCACTGCAGAAGCTGAGGGTGAGGTTACGGCCGTGTAAAATCGATTTAAATTCGCCAGTAACTTTGTGTTACTGATCGTTCCAAGTCGATACTTCTGTGGTGGTTCTTTTTGTATTATGTATTGGTGTTTAAAATATTTTTGTGCTGTTGGCGCCTTATGTGTGTTTGCATATTTTTAGTTAAGTTAAGGTAATTGAGTGGCCACCTATTGGGAAAATAGCTGCTCATTCGGCTTACGAAATGTTTTCATGGTATAAGTACCTGATTGTGAGTTTGGTTTTTTCCCACCTCGGTTTTTGGAGTGGGAGTCTTTTTCTGATTGCGCCTTTTCCTGATATTTGCCTACTTGTACTTTTTTTCATCAGATCAGTTATAACTTGATCTTCTTGAGTGCATGCGTTTTCGTGGACATATACATGTTGTACGCATGCGGGATGCTTTGAAAGTATTGCGGTCACAGTTCCAGCTTGTCTCAGAAAAAAATCCCATTAACATTTAATGAATAGCAAATTAGCAAAGTACTGATGATAGCAAGGAAGGGTAGAGTAGAGGAATGAATGAATGAATACAGAAATAAATAAATGAATCAATGAATGAATGGATGAATTAATTTATTAATTAATTAATTAATGATAGATGGGTGGTTGCTTGGATAGATGGATGGATGGCTAGATTGTACAATTAAAGTAAACATATAGTAATGAAGTCATTGGCATTTGCAGGCGAAAACTATTCCATGAAAGTGCTCTCTGTGATATAAACATATAAATATAAGGGTTATTAGCAAGGTGTGAAAATCGTGTCTGTAATCAGCAATGCTAATCAATAGTGATTGGCTATCAATTTACTCAAAGCGTAAAAACGCGTGTTTGTCAATCTAAGTAAATTAAATTCTTGTAGGCTTGAAATCAAAAGAAATTTTATCTACCGTTAGAATAATAACTTTGAAAAATATGAAAAAAAAAAGATCAATTGTGTTTCAGCTGAATTTACATGTATAAGGTTGAAGGTCAAATTCTATTAGATTTCTCTGAGATCTAAGTAGCAGTTTGCATTGTAAAGCGTAGATTGCATTAACTGGTTTAATTTCTGTTGGATACATGCCCTTTTCCAGAAATCTCTAAAGTTAAGCTGTTTGAAATGAGAAATGTAAGGACAATTATGAAATTAAACCGTTTGTGTTTGATTGTTTTATATACCATGACGCCATAGAAATAGCCATTGTTTCCAAAGTACATGTAGCTTGTCTACCGCTTTTTTAAACGGAGTAAAAATACAAATTTTGACAGGCCCAAGTACCCTACCTTTATAACATACACATCTTGCATAAAGTTGCATACAGTATATTATAGGATTGAATAAAATCAGGCCGAAACGACTCACCAGTATTGGCCGAAACGACCAAGGGCCGAATCGACTCAGGCCGAAACAACCCAGGCCGAAACCACTCACGGCCGAAACGACCCAAGGCCGAAACGACCCGTTACCAACATTCTACATGAAATTTTAAGGCCCTAACATATACGCCATTCAAAAAGGAGATTCGCCTACTTGTTTAGTTGGTATATTGGGGTTTAACGTACCACCAACAGCTCCCATCCAACCGACTGGAGAAGCCCGGTATCGAACCTGCGACCCCTGGTTTACAAGGCGTGTGACATAACCACTGCATCACAGAGGCTTCTAAACCTACTTGTTATTGTGCGCCCAAGATCTATAGGGACTGCTGTACTGTCCACTGAAATCAACTTCGGGAATATGCCAAAGCAAGCAAAATAAAAGGGTCCTGCGTAGGTCTCAAGATCTTGAGTTTGCCTCGCTTTTGCGAGAAAGGGACTAATTAATCACTAATAATGTCTTCTTATTTCACCTACCAATGAATTTAATATGTATATATTTTTCTAAATAAGGTTCTATTAGGCAGATAAATTACGCTATAAAATGTAAACTTTGTAGTTCTCTCTTCTCATTCAATATTCAATTATGGCGGTCGGAGCTGGTATAGTTTCGGGGTGAATACGGCGTGTCAATTTAAAACTAAAATACAATTATCAATCTACGTTTGATATTAAAAGTAATATATTATATTATTGCTTATTTTTATTATGCAATTATTATATTTGTTTCATTAAAATACATTAAAGAAATTGATTTAAAACGGATACTACAGCAGCTTTTGAATTCCTATGTAACGAGGTCACTGATTGGTTAAGATAAGATCGACGATTTAGCAGTACACTGGTAAATTGGACAATCGGCGAATTTTGCAAGTGAACTGCCACTGGTAAAATTTAGCAGTGGACTGGTATTTTTACTAAAATTTTACCAGTGGACTGGTACCGGTGCTTTTGACCCTTTTCGTACACCATACTCGACAAAGTGTTCTTGATTTCGGGGATGCACGTTGTTCACATAATGTTTCATTTGTGGCCACACCATTTCAATTGGGTTTAATACTGGACTTTGGGCGGGCCACTTTGGATAGACAATCCCATTTCTGTCCATGAAGTCCCTGGCTTTTTTGAGCGGTGTTTAGGATCATTATTTTGTTGGAACCTGTGGCCATCCGGGAATTTTTCTCTTACGAATGGCAGGAGGGCCTCATCTAACACTGACACATAGAAATCAGCGTCCATTATGTCTTTAAAACACCATAAGCGTTGTCGCACCACGCCTACTCATTCCACCCCAAACGTGTAATTTCAAGGGATGTTTAGGCTTTGGAAGATGAATGTTCATCGCCCCACTAGTTTTATAACCGTACTGATTGTAAGCGTTCATTTTTATTGTAGACTCGTCTGAGAATATTTCATCACTGAAGTCAACGTTACGCCTGACAAGGTCAGCACAGAATTCCACGTGTTTCACTTTATTTGTCTCTGTTACCATGGGTATACAGGTCGGCTTTGCTGCGTCGAAACCGGCGGCTTGAATGGCATTTCTTGTGGCCCCTATACTGAAACTAGCACCGTCTTCAACTAACATATCATGAACGTCCTTACAAGAAGAAAGTGGGTTCAGAGTTAAAAAAAATCCTTGATTAAACTAATGTCTCTTTCTGACACAACATAGCGCATCTTAGGGCTTTCATTGGTTATTCCAGCACTTGGGTCGAATTTACCACTTTCATAGATCTTCACATTGTAACGCACATTGTCCCTGCTTACGTCTTTTCTTCTTGCGTTAAGTGTAAGCACAATGTCACGTGTGGAATGTCCAGATTTATACAGTGTTACGATGTCCACTCGCGTTTGAAAATCTAATTTAACCATTTTGATTACTCGTGAAATGAACTAAAATGTCATGACTACATCCACAATTCAGATAATAATTATTCAAGTATAGTTAATACTTTATGTATGAGCGATTAGTCGTCACATTAAAACGAGGATAATTTTTTGTCACATTGCAAAGTAGGAAAATTTTCACCCTCTATAAAGCAGAATGTGTGAAGATTTTCGCAGAATATTGATGTCATAATACTACCTGACAATAAACTGTATGGTGTCATGGATGTAGAGTCACATTCTCGCAGTACATGCTCGTGTCAATTTTCACACCTGAACTTAGCAGTTTCAAGCTCCGTGTAGGTTTAACACTACAGCCTGACTGTGTGGTGTCATCTTGACAATATGCATGTAGTCACGTTCTCGCGTCATACTGGACTCGTGTCACTTTGCACTTTGCACCCGACAAAAACTGACACTTTGAAACTGTTATTCAACACCTACATACAATTTAAGGCATATGCGTGTCCAAGAACTTGTTTAACCAATGTACATATTTTTAAATATCCGCGATTTGTAATTTCATACGGGCTACATTTCTTAAATTAAAACAAAACTCCACGTTTTAGAGTCTGTTTTCTGAAAAATAATTACGATAACGTCAAAATAAACAGTAGGAGCAGTGGAATGATGGCTAGTCATTCTTCAATGTGTAGAAGCAGTACGGTTCATTAATGGTCCGCCGATGTTTAAAATCTTTTACTTGTTGAATATTTACAAAAAATATTACCATAAACATGAGCTGGAGTTCTCTGACTACATTGTCTGAAAGTATTTTCCTGTCAGTTATTCATATTTCTTCTATGCCATAATTTTCTAAAAGCTGACAACAGCAAATATTGTTGATATCATATTTCTACCAGAAATATGGAATTCTTCAGACAGTGTAGTGAGAGAGATGTAGCTCATGCTTTGGTAATACTTAAAAAATTCACCCAGCGCGTGACACGTAGATTAATTTAATCTAACCAGGAAGTAACTTGAACATGGCTGATAAGCGTTTTGCTGAGTACTCTAAAGCTAAAATAATCTGTATGTGATGTTTGAATGATTAATACAAGAATGTATCAAGAACTATCAGTGTTCATGATAAAATTGGTATTTTCCTCTATATATGTGAATATTCAGCAAGTATTAGATTTTTAAAATCGGCGGACCCTTAAGTAAAGCTCCTAAGCCTTGGCGATCGCTGTCCGCGGGCTCCACAGAATAAAGTGTTTCAGTATATTTTGATTATCGTATACCTTTGTATGGAAACTGTACGTCAAGCTAACATAGGATGCGTTTGTTTGCCATAACTTGTTCTAGTTTCCGTTTAATTGGTTTAGAGAAACTAAAAATAGCTTCATCAAAACACAAACCTGTTTAGTCTAGACTTCTGGCTGAAAAAGGTCCTGCTCCCCCCCCCCCTAGGGAATTTTGCAGACATAGTCTATCTTAAAGAGCAGTCTTTTCTGATTCAAATGAGAGATGTTTGCACTTTGTACGCCGGGGCGTAACGGTGTAACAGCTATTTAAAAATAACAACTGTTACCAGCTTATTATATTTGCAGTATTCTTTGAGAATGAACAATAGGTTGTTTTACCATAATTCTACCATTTTTCTGCAAGATTCTTCGAGGAAAATATGTGGGATGCATAATTTTATCAAGTTGATATATATGGGTCTCTATCTGTATAACGTATGTAACGTATGTAACAAAAATATGCGAATTTACATTGATAAACAAATAAGGTTTTCAGTAATAGTTTCTGTGGAGTACAAATCTGCAAACATCAATGTGCAAGGTAAGAATGTCATGTTTGTGTTATTTGCATTCAAATGAGAGATGTTTGCACTTTGTACACCGGGGCGTAATGGTGTAACGGCCATTTAAAAATAACAACTGTTACCATCTTATTATATTTGCAGTATTCTTTGATTGGGATTGAACAATAGGTTGTTTTACCATAATTCTACCATTTGTCTGCAAGATTCTTCAAGGGCAATATGTGTGATACATAATTTCATCAAGTTGACATAGATGGTTCTCAATTTGTGTAACGTATGTAAAAAAAAATATGAGAATTTACATTTATAAACAAATAAGGGTTTCTGTAATAGTTTCTGTGGATTACAAAGCTGCAAACACAAATGTGCAAGGTAAGAATGACATGCTTGTGTTATTTTTATTTGCTAGATGTGCCTCAGTTGTAACGGTGTAACGCCAAGTTGTTTATATTTAGATTCCATGTAATGTTACAGTGTTACCAATAGCCGTTATCCGGAACTACGTCACTCTGGGTTTTTCCCATCCGAAGTCACGTGATGTAGGTACAAACAATCATGGCGGTAGTTTGATAATATTTTCTGTCAACAAGAAAAAGAATGGATAATTTCGCCAGTAAATCGATGTGTGAGCTTCAAAAGTTCTTAAAAATTAGAGGAGTAACTTTTTCTAATCAAAAGAAAGCAGATCTAGTTTCGTTGTGCGAGGCAGCGGCAATTTTAAACATTGAAATTGATCCAGATGGGATGATCGAGGACAGGGCTGAAATTTTGAATGAAAAACTGACAACTGAAGCCGGAATTTTAGTATCTCCGCAATTGATTGAGGGATCATATGACATTTCTTTAGTTTCGTCAATATCGATATTTGATATATACAACTACCTGATTTCTTTCGACGAATACGACCATGCTATACTCAGAAACTACCATAAGCTGGAGGGATATACTATGCAGCAGGATGGATATGTGCTAGATGTGACGTGTGTTGATTATAAGAACGGATATTTTGCTCTAAAGAGCAAGGTCAAACCCCGGACTTGTGATAAAGATCCTGTAACCAAACAGCCATTTTATGTCACTTGGATCCTAGTGAAAAGTGATGATGGAAACACTTCCTGTGTTCAGTCAGCCTACTGTTCTTGTCGAGGGGGGTAAGTTCTGCACCAGTTATTTGTTTCCCCGGCTCCCCTAGCACTGGGAAATAGCGGGGCGTTTAACTTTTCAATTTTTAAAGCCCTGCTTAATACCTGGAACCACATGGTCAGATTGTGCTAAAAGCCCTGGCTCCCCGGAGGCTGACAATGTGGAACAACAGCTTGAGAGTTGTTCTGATTTACTGAAATATGGGAGAGGGGATTGAATTTCTGCATGTAAATGTACAGGAACATTTACAAATTAAATAAGGACCATGAAAGTAATATAATGTTAAAATACATTTAAAATCTGATTTGAATTAATGTGACCGTTTATTGGTGGGAAATTAAAACCCCGGCGACTCATCAGAGGTTCAAAACCTGGCACTTTAGCTCCGTTGTGCCCCGGCTGGCGCTATCGCCCTCCCTAGGCGAGCCTGGGATACAAATGACTAGTGCATTAAATAACTTGCTATATGTGTGGAATCTAATACTATTTTGTGTTAAGGTCAGTCAGTCAGTAAGTCCATCAATCATTCCTTGAAGTGACATCAAGTTCAAATGAAAAAAGAGCCAAATATTGCATGTACAACTCCAAATATGAAAAATAATTTCATCCCCCTTTGTTATATTGCAGATTTATCAAATTCTTCTATGATTTCCCCAAGGTCTCTTCATCAAAATGTAAAAGCAGTTAAAAGAGACAATATCTTATAAAAAGTTCTTTTTTTTTTGTTCTTTGACTTTGTCACCTACTTTTCATGACATAGAGGTCCATTTGTCAAAGAAGAATAACAGGCCTATTAATATAGACCTATTTCATTACTTCATGGACTTTGAGGCATGGCTATAATATGTTTATTCAATATTTGGACTATTTAACAGTTTAGAGCATTTGATTTAAACATGTTAAAATCTTTAAATTTATTTTTGTTTCAGTATGGATGGATGTTGCAGACATATGGTTGCAACTCTCTTTGAAGTGCTAGACTTTGCCCAAGACTTCAAGAAAGACAGCTGTACATCAGGTACCTGCCAGTGGATCAGGAGGCCAAGTGAAAGAGATAAACTTTCAATGCCAGTTCCAGCAACTGATCTTAAAACATCTGTTTTACAGACAAGGTAATTGTTATAAGAAATCAAGATACATATGTACATGTATTCGAAATTTCACTGACAGTTTGCGAAATTCCATGACAATTCCCTGACCTTGAAAAAAATTAAATTTCCCTTACTTTTCCCTGACATGGCAACCCTTCTTCAAAGTCTTGCTGCATCCTTTTAATATTTTAAGCCATCAATTTCATCATTTGAAAATGTCAATTTCACAATTATTAATATAATTATGATATCATAAACATATGAGCCGTCTCATGGGAAAACCAACAATGTGGTTTCCGAACAGGTCCGACACAAACCAGGCTGTACAAGCACAGAAGATGCATAGAAACTTGAAATTTTGGATTTAGAAGGTATTACAGGTATTATACTACCCATGTAGCGAAACCAAAGGTGTTGATCAGCTTAGCAGTTACTGCAAAGCTGATCTTCGCCTTTGTTTTCGCCTATGCAGATTGTTGTTTTTTCCATGGGGTGGCTCATATTTTAAAAGATAGTGTGTTTGAGTTTTGTTAATATTTGTTTATTTTTTTTTTGTTTCAGAAATCCTGATATTCCAAGACCATGTAATCACCAGAGTTTGCCAGCTACATTTATCCTGCCTGACCCAAATGAGTTTCTCCAAAAAGTAAAGACTGTGTACCCAAAAGCATGTATACTAGACACAAAGTATGTAAGGCCAGACAGAACATCAACTACACCAGATTTAAATATACAGGCACCCATGGAGAAGCTGAGATCATTCCTGGAGTCACACACATGTATCGTTGAAAACTGTTCTTGTTCCAATATTTTCCAGTTTTACGACATGTGTTATACTGAAAGTGAACAGCAAGCTATCGAAATGGGAACAAGGGGCCAGGCCACCAACAATAACTGGCATAAAATGAGAAAGGGGCTGATAACTGCTTCTAACTTCAAAGCAGTGTGTTCCTCAACAAATGGAAGAAAAACAAGCCAAAATATTCTCGGGGACTCATTCCCAAATGACTGTGTGCCCCAGGCTATCGAGTTTGGCAGGAAATATGAAAATAAAGCAAGAAACATGTACCTTAAGTCTCACAGATTTAAACACAGGCAATGTAAGCTATCTTTGCCAGGACTTACTTTGTGTGATGATGATCAATATTCATTCTTGGGGTGTTCACCTGATGGAATTATAGACTGCAAGATTTGTGGAAGATTCTTACTTGAAGTAAAGTGTTCCTTTAAGTACAAGTGTTTCCATCCAGCCAATGCGTTGAAGATGTCTTCAATTTGCGATCAAGATGAAAATGGTTCCTTTCATTTGAAGACATCACATTCCTATCATTATCAAATCCAAGGTCAAATGGCTATAACAAATATCAGGAAATGTGTTCTTGTTTACTATACACACAAAGGAATTCAATGTGTAGACGTTGATTTTGATGAAGAGTTTTGGGCACATTGCAGACAGAAACTGGTGTCTTTTTATAAAAACAGCTTTTTCAATGTTCTTAAAGAGGCTGTAGCTGAGCTTGATTAAAAACCCTGTGAAAAGGTACAAATATGCAATGATCAGGATGCCTGTGTTTAATACTGATATTTTCCATGGATTTGAGTTTCAACTACAGAAGAAACCTTAACTGGAATGACTGAAAACTTGTTGACTGGGTTGTTAAGAGTTGTTTTGTCTAAGTACATGTACATATTTGCTTGTACCTTAAAAGAGATGTGTCATGAGAAAACTGGTCTATGTGTTTTCCAATGAGGTCTGACACAAACTGGGCTGTAGTCACAGAAGATGACTAAGAGGCTTAACATTTACTATTGCAAAATCCATGGAACAAAACTAAAGGCACTGTTCAGCAGTAATGCACATCTCATCTGTGTCTTTGTTTTTGGAAATGAAAAAGCTGGTTTCTCATAATACAGCTCAAAAGTAAATATAAACATGATTAAATGGTCAAGACTCGAGAGTAAAAGAGGTACAAAAACAAAAGTAATGCATACTTTATTGTTCTCATTTTATTTTATTTCCATGCTTTGCCACATTTGTGAACTGCAAAGTACATCTACTGTAAACTAGCTGTCACACGAAGACTTTGTTTTAGGTTTCAGACCAAGTGCGGCACAACTATGATTGTCTAGCTACAGAGGATGATTACTTAAAGCAGGTTTTATCCATCAATTCATAGTAAAAGAAGTTGAGTGATTGTACTATCCCTGTACTCATTTACTTTACAAAGTTCTGGTTAAATAATTATACTCGAAAAGCAGTGGCATAACTGAAAAATTGTTGACTAGGCCATTATGCCTCAATTTAAACACACAACCTATCACTGTAGTGAAAACAAAGGTACTGATCAGTTTCTCGGTTACAGAAAAGCTGATCTGCGCCTTTGTTTTCACTTATGCAAAACATTGGTTTTCTCATGAAGCTGCTGACCTCAGGTATGTACGTTTAAGAAACCTCTGACACAATGAAAGCTTCATAATATTTATACCATCACTGATGAATCCAAGATTATTGCTAAGCTGACAAAAGTTTGCGTCATGAGAAAATGGGTTTATGCATGCAAAACAAAGACACAAAATCAGCTGTGCTGTAACTGTGCAGTCAATCAGCGCCTTTGTGTTCACAACATACTTATAGATGAATCCCTCTTGTAACTTAATCTAAAATTTCAAGAATATTTAGCTACATTCTGTCACTGCTCAGATTGATTTGTGTCAGACCTGATCGGGAACCAAAGACTGATTTCTTATGCCACTGCTCATATCAACAAAAATCATCAACATTTGATTGACTGGTAATTGTCGCAGGTCTATATGAGCCAAATGAATATTTTCATTATTGTTTCACAATTTGCAAATTATGAAGCATCAGATCATACCTATGACAGTACTTTTGAATGAGCATGTCTAATAAAAATACATTTGAGACGCTTCATGAGAAAACCAACATTGTGGTTTCTGACCAGGTCCAACACAAACAAGGCTGTACAGCCAAAAAAGATGGCTAGAGGTTGGAAATTTTGGATTTAAAAAGTTAAGCGATTGCACTATCCCTGTAGGGGAAACACAGGCGCTGTTCAGCTTCACAGTCACAGTGAAGCTGATCTGGGTCTTTGGGTTTTGTCGATGTAAAAGGAAGGTTTTCTCATGAGGCGCCCCAGTTTAAATACTTTTGAAAGTAATGTTTTTTTATTTAAATGCATATGTATATGCATTATGTTTCAAATAAAATTTGAGCCACCTAATGGGAAAGCCAACAATGTGGTTTTCAACCAGGTCAGATACAAACCAAGCTTTACAAGCAAAAAAGATGGCTAGGGGCTGGCAATTTTGGATTTAGAAAGTAGAGGAATTGTACTATCCATGTAGCGAAAACAAAGGCGCTGATCAGCTTCGCAGTTACTGCGAAGCTGATCTGTGCCTTTGTTTTCGCCTATGCAGATTGCTGGTTTTCCCATGGGGCGGCTCAAATATAAAAAATTGCATAGCATTATGCATTTTGCTTCTGAAAATAAAAAGATGCAAACACTATCTTCTTTCTCTTTGTTGATCCCAGGAAGTTTATGTACATGACTACATGTAGTTACCTCTTAATAGTACTATCCCTGAAAACTAACTGTCACTGTTGTGCTTTTTCACTTATGCTAAACCTGGTTGTAAGTTGCATATTACAGACACAATTCTTGTAATTTGAGGAAGCAGAAACCGGAGTTTGATTGGAATGATTCCAGAAAGAATTTTAAAAGTCTTCATACGTCTTATGGCCCGTTCCACATGTATGCGAACACTTGCAATTTTTCTCGATTTAGATACAGCTTTCTTTGAAAGAGTTTTACCATGAGAAAATGCTGGAATGTTTAATGTTGCTCTTTTAGGTAGTAACAAGTGTCTAATGTTAAAACCTCTGTCAGCCATTATATCGTCACCTGGCTCTACATGATCAAGCATCTTAGATTCTTTAACTATAGACACATCAGAGATAGAACCACTGTATAAATTTGATACAAAAATGATAATTCCTGTTGGAGATATAGCAACCAGTTGTTTAAATGTATTGGCATGTTTGTAATTGGACCATGTCAGCTTCTGAGCCACTGGTTTCAAAGGTTTTTGCACAAAATATTCAGTACAGTCAATAATAGCCCTTGTGTTTGGGTACTTGGCAAAGGATGCAGGCAAATTTGCTCTCACCATATCTTTTGATGGCCATATTAATAAAGGTTTTAAACACTGGTCTAATAAATTAACCCATGTGGAAAATACTCTACATACTTGCGATGATGACATTGTGAAAAGGTATACAAGGTGCTGTGTTCCATAACCATGTCTTATTTTCACCAAGGTGAGAATATACTCATTGAAAAAATTGTTCCTTTTCCTACCACCTTTTCTACCAGGAATATGTTTTTTTTTTCGCCATCCCATAACTTTGTTTTAGTAGCAGCAGGCAATATCCATTCAAATAAGCAATTTAGTAGCTCTACAGTAGGCAAACCCGTGTAATAAAAACACATTTTGTCACTACTCAATATTGTTTCAATGAAAGTATTGTGCTTTTCAGTTTGTACAGACAGAGAAATAAAAGCATCACCATTTACAGACTGAGGTGGAGCAGGCTGAGGGACACTAGCTGTGGTATCATTGTCAAGTATATCAGTACAAGGAACATTGTCATAGTCCATTTGTGACGTTGTAGCACATGTTTCACTTTCTGGTTGTAACAAAGGTTTTTTTGGCTGAATGCTGCATGCAGGCTCACTTCTCTCTGCTGGCCTCTTCCTCTTTGGTGTCATTTTGTCAAAGGGACTGGCTGGGACAGGGTCTGACTGGCCGTCAATGAAGTGCTGAAACATAAGCCAAGAACATGGTGAAGTTACTAATGCACCCTTCTTTTGTATCTCCGGCTCCCCTAGGGCCGGGGAATAGCGGGGCTTTTAACTTTTCAATTTTTAAAGCCCTGGTAAAAGCCCGGCACTGCAGGGTCAGATTTGTTGTAAAATCCCTGGTAAAACCCCCGGCTCCCCGGAGGCTAAAATAATGAGGAACAACAGCTGGGAGTTGTTCTGATGAAACTAAAATATGAGAGGGGCTTTAATTTATTTATTTAAATGTACAGATACATTTGCAGTATTAAGTAAAAAAGTAAGTAAATTAAATAAGGACAGTAAAAGTAATCAAATGTTAAAAATACAAGTAACATCTAATTTAGATTAATGTGACCGTATATTCGTGGGAAATTAAAACCCCGGTACATCCCTGGCACTGCCGGGACTCATAAGAGGTTAGAACCTGGCACTTTAGCCCCGCCAAGCCCGGCCATCCCCGGGGATGCAAGTGACTCGTGCATAACTAGAAGAGTGCAGTCGATGGCATGCCATCAGCATTCAATTTTTTTATTTTATTTGTATTGAAGTTAAACATTCCACGTTACCATTCAACAAATTTTCAGTCATGTCAAACCCTTCATGGATATTAACCAGTACTGTGGGGAGCTAACGAGTCTTGCTCAGGGACACAACATGGTACCCTGTGTTGGGATCAAACCCAGGACCTCTCATTTTGGCGTCTGATAATCTACTTCCAGGCCACCGCGCTCGATCCTCCACTTTCATATGCAGCAAGACCATCTTGTGTCAACTGACGCCCCGGTAACCCTCCAACCATCTATTCCTGCCCCCCCCCCCAAGGACATGGCCAATGATTTCCATAAAATAAAATGTCTGTACTCTTTCAGCCAGTCAATATGATATGCTGCATAACCATATTAATGATACAGTTTTTACGAAGTGACCCCCCCCCTTAACCCATAGCGCATGAGAGGCGACAATGATAAGTCTATGTCATTTGGCGTGTCACCAGTAAATATTCAGATTCAGATGTTGTAAACGCTTACTTTAATACAGCCAACAATAGATTATGTAGCTAAAATATCTTACCTCAGTGCAAACGTAGTGCGTATGTCGTTTTATAAGCGATGGATTCAACTGTTCATAAGGTCTTCCACATAATTTCACCCATAACATGCACTTTTCCAAATTAGTTTTGGGTTTCGGAAACGGAACAAACGAAACCCCTTGCATGTGAGAAGCATCTTTGTAGCGACTATCACTGTTACACTGACCCCAAGCACACCGTTTTGTAGGCATTTTATAAAAAAAAACTATTTTAAATTTTCCGCGTCACTAATGCCGGGTGCGATTTAGACACTTCTGGAAGCAGAATATCACGTGACGGAAGATACCAAAGAAGACAGAAGACCAAAAACAAATCGAACAGTAAACGATAGAGTAGCTCTTCAAAAAGGAGGAAATCGCAATGGCGGCCCCCATGATAATTCTTAAATCAAAACAATCGATTCTGTTAACAAGCTATGAAAGAAATTAAGGATGAAAACATGTCTTTTTCTTTCACTAAAGCCATTTAGTAAAATGTATATGAAGCATACATTTCGCAAGAGCTAGTGAAAGTCGTTGAAAGTCGGCCCAGCTGCAGAGGCAGCCATTGTTGTTGACAAGAACGCGGTCACGTGACCTCTTCCATCTTCCGTCTTCCACTCAAAATTCGGAAGAGGCAGAAGAGCTTCTAGAACCAGAAGGCCCCTGTTCGATTTGACGGAAGAGGCCTCTTCTGGTTTCAGAAGACGTAAATCGAACAGAATTAACTCACTTCCACTTCCGGAAGCTACAAATCGCACACGGCATAACAAAATGTCACAAACGTCGACCATTTGTTTGTACCTACATCACGTGACTTCGGATTGGAAAAACCCAGAGTGACGTACTTCCGGAGTAAAACTATACCGCATGGGTTAATTTGACCTACAAAATTGCTCATATATACATGTACGATTTGACTTATCATAGACCACTGAACTTGGTTTCATTTTAAAGCGTCTTCACTATAGCCGTTTCATCTTAAGGTAAGTTATGCATATTATCTTATTTGCATATTTGTGAATTTTAATTTAAGCATTAAAATGGCCAAAAATCATTAAAATCCCATTAAAAACGTCTTTCAGACCCAAGCTATCATCGTTGCACATAGTTGCACCAGTGATTCCATATGACAATTTTACAGATGTTTCGGGTCTATTTGAAAATTATCTCATTTATATCAATATTGATATAAAAACTATGAAAAGTTTGGAAAATCATGGAAAAATAACATTTATAATTACATAATTACTAGTGTCTGGCATGTCAATAGACCTAGAATAATGATAAAAGTTGTAGCAGCTTAATGCTTTGGACTATGCAATTTGTCTTCTAGTCTGATTAATGAATAAACTTTTTTAAGTTTAATGAATATTAATGCAATTTTTACAGACTGGAGAAGAATCACGGAAAATAAGAGGGCATACCTTACAAAATGGCTTGTGTCTATGTTACCAATAGCACTACTGTACTGAATCTGGTATCAAAACATTGCTATGACAATGAATTATAACACTGTAACCTGATATATAAACCTTCTTATCTGATAAAGGTCACTAATATTAGAATTAAACTTCATAAATAAGAGAAAATAAGAGAAAAATGAAGAGATAAACCAACAAAATCACTTATATCCGGCTGCTCATTGCCTTAGAGGGCTTAACTGGTATCAGATATTTGCTTGGACAATGCACCATTTCCCAGTGCTCTTATATACAAATCATATCAGATTTACTTTCATGGATATTCATAAAACGTTGATAAAAATGGTAAATAACAAAAAATTAAGGGTGTCCAGCAAAGGGACGTGTTTTAACCTCATATGTTTTGTGGTATGTATACATGACAACATGACAATAATTCATATATTTTGTGATAACATGACAACAATTCATTATTAAAGTGACCAAATAGTAACATTTGATGCCATTTTGACTACTCGACAACTATTGATAGTGGAGATATAAGTGTCTTTGTTAGTATACCCCTTCACGTTTCTGCAAATTTTCTCCATTTCTGAAGTTCTTGTTGCAATTCATGAAACAAACATTCATATGATTTATTCATAACATCATATGGTTAAAGAACATTGTCTTAGCAACCGGTCGATACCAATTTCAGCTGTCTAAGTCTTCCAGTAGCCAAGATTCATCTGGTTTAATAGGGACCCCGCCTCAATTCTTCGGCGGTTAATCGCCAACATCTAATTTAACCATTATATTTTATTAATGCTCATCAAATGACTTTTTATTATAGAAGGATGATAGAAAATTGCCCTTGCCATTTTCAGCACATTCAGACTTTAGCTTGCTGAAAAACATAATGATTTTGTAGGTATACCTGCTTATTTGTTATGCATTTTCTCTAATTTCTAAAGTTTTAATTAATATTCATTAAACTGAAATTCAGATGATGTACATGTATTTAGAGGACTGAGGGCATTAGTCCATTGCCGTCACATTTATTTGATACCACTCTCAGCATTCTAGGTCTATTAACAGTTTAGGTACAAACGATTTTGTAGTAATACCCTAATTTGTCTGCATTTTTCAGAGATTTCTAAACATTTAAAAATAGTATTTATGGGGTCCAAAGGCATGATTATCAGAACTAAATAAGATTTCTAGTTTTGTTTTACACCAAAAACTAAATTATTCATAGAGAAACGTGAAGTGTTGACACTATTTTTGAAATAGCATCATTTACATCTACTGTAGATCACGTAATTCTTTATTCATACATATGTTACATACGTTACATTCCTCATTAAGCTGTTTGAGCCTAGATACTTGGTGACACCCACTCAGAACTATAGTTCTCCATAAGCATGAAGTATAAGCAAATAATTAACAACATTAGATATAGCCATTAGAAACAATTATTTACACGTTTTACGTAATTAGCAATACAATATTTGGCTTATGAAACTGCGGGTAGGGTTGCTAAATAACTCATTTAGTATAATATATACAGTATAGGAATTTTCTATCTCCTCCATTGAACATGGTAATGTAAAAAATCACATATATTTGAACAAGCTAGAATGTGTTACTAAAAAAACAACAAACAATGTCACTCACAATGCTAATTTTGAAAGGGTTGTTTTAATATATGTTACAGACATTACACTATAGGTGTCAGAATATTGCTCAAGCAACTTTAGTGTTGAGAATGGACATGTTTCATGCAGACTATATGAGATGGGTGAATGGAATAATAAAAATCTTATATTTCTGACGCTAAAATTGCCATATCATTATTTTTAAAACATATTATGGTAACATATGTAACATACTGTAACAAACACATGTCCCAATGTACATACAGCAAACATCTCTTATTGGAGCAAACTTGAATTGTCATTTAAGATATATGTTTGCAAAATATCTAATGGAATAGAGCATTAGACTGGCGTGTACTGGCATTCCTGCTATGTATAATGCCCTTCGTTATTCATTACATGTATGTTACATATGTTACATTCTGGATCAAAATCTTTGATCCAAGATACTTGGTTACAGATCCTCAGAGCCATGGTTCATGATAAAATAAGCAAGAAACTATGATATATATCCACCAGTTTCAAGTATTTTACATACTTCACGTTCATTGCAATAGAATAGTTCGCATTTGAAACTGGTGGTAGGGCTACTAAATACTTCATTAAAGGCAATATATACATGATAGGAAAACAAACCTTGGTATTTCTATCTGCCGAATGAACATGCTGATGGAAATAAATCTCATATCTTCGGAAAAATGCATAGTGCAACAGTATAAGTAAATGATATCACTCAAAAGTAGTATTTTCAAAGGGTATCTTAAATTACGTTACGTATGTTACAGTAAGTGTGGGTCAAATTTTTGTTCAAACGATTTTAATATGTAGTATAGACATACAGCAAGCAGACAGTATGAAAAAGTTGAGTAAAATGATAAACTATTGTCATTTTTCTGTAGCTGAAAACACCATATCATAATTTCTTAATTTTGTTTAGGTAACGTATGTAACAGGCTGTTACAGGATAACGCCCCAACGCTCAGGGTGCAAACATCTCTTATTCTACTCAGCTTGAATTGTTCTTTAAGATAGGGTATGTCTGCAAAATTCTCTAAGGGGGGGAGCAATCGACCCTCTGGCCAGCAGCCTAGTCCGTTTCATATTTACTTTCACTGGAATAGGTGGGAGAAACCGTATTAGTTTCGAACCAGGTTTGTTCAATAATTAAAAGAACGGTTTCAAGAAACTCAAAACTAGTTTAGGCAAAACAAATATGCCCCTAGATTTCGGTGCTATTATTGACCCGTTATAAAGACAGGGTTACAGAGATTCACACTTTTTTTGCTCCAGACATAGATTGTGGGTACTCGATCATAATAGAACCGCCTTGTACCGTGTACTCACATGGAAGCTTCGTGTATGTTTTGGGCGTAAATGTTTTTAAAATAAAGTTTTATTTTTACAGCTGAAAACAAAAATGCTGCAAACTGCATACTTAGGTACTTGCATATGATTTCAAAATCAACGTCATTTACAAGAATGTTTGAGTATTGTATGTATGATTTATGATACGAAAACCCGCCTTACAATAAACATCTTGTTTTTTCAACCGTAAAACATGAAAATTTTCAGTCACGGGAAATTTTTTGATAGTTTCTTAATTTTGCTCAAAACAGAGATCTGTTTGGTCGGTAAACGTTAAAACAGTTCTAACGAGTACACACGATGTATGTTTAAGGGCAATAATAAAACAAATTTACAGCCCTGCAAAACTGAGTTTTCTATACATAAAAGTGGGGTTTATAGGGGTATACATTTCACAGATATGTTTTCGGGATCTGTAGCCTTTTGTTATTGTTTGACAGACACACCCATCAGTCACATAAACATTTTATGAGGATATTAGTTAGCATACTTTTATACAAGTGGCAAATATAGAATTTAGTTTGATGAATTTGATTCATGATAGTGAGATAACAATGTCCTTATTAAACAAAACAGAGAGAGAGAGAGAGAGAGAGAGAGAGAGATGGAAATGAAAAAGCCGTTGGATGTCTTCATGTGGGGACACTTAAAAGACTATGATTTTGAACCAAAGCCAGAAAATCTAGAGCAGCTGAAATCAGCCATTCGCAGAGAAATGAGGAAAATAACACCGACAATGTGCGCAAATGTCATTGAAAATTTCAAAAGAAGACTTCACGTCGTGAAATCACAAAATGGACGTCACATTGAACATTTGATGTAAATTTTGCTGGACGAGTGGTGGTCCGACATCTTAATCAACAATACTGATTTACATGTAGAATAAAATTTACAAATCTCTAGTTTCCATATCTGGTTTTGTTATTGAAATTGATCGAGGTATGTGGAAAAAAAACAAGCCTCGTTTGAAAGGGCAGCATGTCTTATCCTGCCTGTTGTCAGAAAATTGTGGATGCCACCCGTTGTATAGTTATGTGAGTAGAGATGAATATACATCCGATTTGTATGTCCATGATGAAGGGCGGTCTTAGTATTAGGTTGAATACAGCCGCCCTCGGCATAGTGAAATGCACAATTAAGTGATACTTTTCGTACTTCATTCTGTCCTTTTTCTTGTCCCCCAGTGTGGGCTGTCAGAAAGTTTGCTTGAGATATCATATGTTGACCATATATCCCACTTGGATTCAAATCCAGGTACTTTTGCAACACATTATACTAGCAAGATAACGGATTGTTTATGATACAAAGTTCTGTTTTTGTTGTAACTGCTAAAATTAAAAGCATTAAGTAGTAAATACATTCAGTATCTTAAGTATCAAACTTCAAATGAATACCATAGGCTACGGCATCTTTAGACACGAGTCGAGGATCAGAAAGATTTCATATATATGTAAAATAAGGTTTCTGAAATATATCTAAAATACTTTCTGAAATATATCTAAAATACACCTGCTCTCAGCCACTGAGAACAGGTGTTCATGTATCAAACTTGCATAAAAAATACAGTGTCTGTGGACAACAAATATATCGGAAATTCTGGATATTCACCTTATTCAGAGTCAGAGGTCAACAAATATGTCAAAAAGTCTGGATATATATATCTTTTTTCTAAGCCTCAGTGGATGAGAAGCCTTAATTTTTACTATTAATATTTAACAGTTATTTCACCGGGTCAACTTTACAAACAATGTTTACAAGTAAACTGATAACATGTACACGATTTGTTTTGATATGAAAAGTTTGTCAACACTGATTAAAATACTATTTTTTTTACTATAGTAAAACCACAGTTTGTTCATTGGTTGATTAAAAATACAGAGTTTGTTGATTGGTTGATATCTTGGCACTTGTCCAACCGCTGACAGGCCTGTCAGATTGGAATGTTGTTTATTTTTTTTTTTACACAATGAGTAAAATCCCATTACTTGGGCAGCTTATATCATTTTAAAACAATAAACAATGCTATGGAATAGAAACTGTCGGCACTTACCTATACTATTTCAAAATTCCTTGACACTGTAAGAATATATTTTATTCTTGCTTTATTATGTACATCCACATATAAACAGTGATATTTTTAATATTCTTAAGTACTTAAACATGACCCTGTGTGTGTACTGATTAAAATACATAGTCAATATTTTTATCTGTGTTGTCATGGTACATGGCGATATCTATGCAGCCAATTTACTTTGAGGGTTATCAACATTGTGTAAATATATGTATGCAAAATGTTTTATCATTTTAGTCTAAGGGAAACTATACGCCATTCTTTTAAAACTATCAATCGTGAGTTGTCTCTCTTCACTTAGAAATAAGCGAACACATTCCTTTGTAAACTTGAGAGAAAATGGAATGTTGGCGGGAAATTCAAATACAAGATTTTTATACACAACTGTATACTGGTTGTGGATCACTCTTAACACATGATATACCAATGCTAAGTAATAGGGGTTGTATTGGAATCGTCTCAGACCTTAAGGAACCATCACAGTGACACCAGATGACATCACGACATACGCTCATAGCTAATCACTGTTTAGCTTTCACAATAAATAGGTGGCGGCTCATTAACAAATACAAACTTATTAAAAAACATTATGTGTCTTGTACTTTTTTTGAATGACGCTTAGAGCTTGCGCTTTGCCTTCTGCGATCAACTTCTGTTTTTCTGCATCACTCAGTCCTGTCTGCTTGGAACATGTCTTATCTTTCAAATCATTAAACTTATTCAACTCATCGAGAACAGTTTTAAATTCTTGTTCTGATATTCGTCCATCACTTAAGACCTCGGAAATCAAATCTTTAATACTATTTAGTTTACTTTCTGCTATAGTTTTAATCTCATAATGTTTTTGTGCTTTCGACATTAATTTACGTCTAAATGCCTTGACACAGACACCCATGCATCCACAAACAACTGCAACAATCTCTAAAGGTAACAAAACTGGTATGGCTAATCCAACACCAGCCAAAATAACACTAGTAGAAATTAATAAAGTATCAAACCCATCTGTAAGATTGATTCCCCGTTTATATTTTTTATATAATGCTTTTCTTAAACCTCTCTCAACTAAAAGCTGCTTTTCTACATCTGATATCTTTTGTAATCTGTAATTGTGGCCATCGTCAGTCGAACCATTCAAATCGGGATAAATTGGTGCTGTAGGCGGTTTCATTTTTTAAATACAATTTTTAAATAAATTTATAATAAAAAAATAAAATGATATCTCACACTTTTACAAACGTTAATCAAACTTTTCAGCTTCAAGAATACATTCCAAATATGCAAAATACTAGGTTAGTATGTTTGAAATCAATAATATATTGGATTGGATGGTACAATGTCAAAGGTAAACAGCATATTGCAACCAAAACTAAACAAATCGACATTGAAAGCGGTTTGTACAACTTTAAAGATCTGAAAGATATCTTTTCAAAAGAAAACATTGACTTATCTGTCAATAAAAACAACGGAATAGCAACCTTAGAAATTCCAGTTGGCACTGAAATCGAAGTGTCTAAAGGAATCTTGGCTTTACTTGGAATAGTATCGAAACATGGACGATTCACCGCAGGTCAATACATAGGAACTAAAATGGTTGATTTTGCTAAACCAAAGGAACTTCATGTATATTTAGATCAAATCAATACCACAGACAACTTTGAAAATGGTGTGCCAAGTTCACTGCTGGCTATAATTCCAATATCTGACATATCTTTTGGTAAATGTGTCCATTTATCTTTTGATCGCCCAGTTTTTAAAAATCTTACTAATGGTTGCATTACTGAATTGTCATTTAGAATTACTGATGAAAACGAAGTTCTCATAGACAATCATGGGCTACCGATTTTAGTTGAACTAAATATTCAATAATAAAAAAATATTGCAGTTATAAAAAATGAGTATATTCGGATCAAATTATATTTATGAAGATGACACTTATACCATATCGGGTGACCTTGATATGGAAGGCAACAGAATAATAGATGTTCAAAGCCCGGCAGATTCATACGATGCTGTTAACAAGAGGTATGTCAATAAACGTTTAGAATATAAAACAAAACTTTTAGACGACAAGCTTGCAGAGGTTAACGCTAGACTTGACAAAGAAAACAATGACAATCTTGAACGACACCAAGAGCACTATGCAAGCATCCAACAGAATAAAGATGAAATCGATAAACTAAGAACTGATCTTCCAGAAACTACTTCTCTGAATACTGCAAATATACACAATCTTCAAAATCAAATCTTAGCTCTGCAAGACGTAATCTACGGAACCGAAGCATTACAATCAGATTTGAATCTTGGGTATAATCGTATAACAAACATTGAACACCCCCGAAATCCTCAGGAAAATCCAGCATATGATCGTGATGTTGTCACTGCTAAATATTTGTATGATTATGTTCAAATAGCTGATAAAAAGTTTTTATCGAAAGATGAAGCTGAAGCCTTCTTGACAAAAGAAGAATTAGAAGCCTACTTAACAAGAGAAGATGCCGATAGAAAATATCTAAAAGCCAACGAAGACAATGTGCTAGATGGAAGGCTAGATATGAAACAGCATAGAATAATTGGCCTTTCTGATCCTCTGCAAGAAGATGGAGCCGTGACAAGACATTATTTGAGTTCAAGGATCCAAGCACTTATAGATAACGATTCTCTACTAAGTAGACGGATTGACAGATTAGAAAGACTGGCTCAGCAGTGAATTTATTTTTTTATGTTTGAAATTAAAAAATGATACCGAAATAATTTAAGTACAATGCAAATGCTAATTATCAGCACTCAAGTACATTCAAAGTAAAAACTATTGACATAATAGACCAAAATATAGTTGTTACATCAGATAATGATAGTTTTCATGTTTCTTTTCCAAACTTATTTGAAAAATATACGCTACCATATGTTGAGACAGATGCACTAGTCCAACGGTGGCGTTCAAACTGGATGTTATTTTGGCAAAATCAGTTAAACTTTGCCCTTTGGTGTTCGACTACAGGATCTGGCGTAGACTTTAATAACCACTTGAAAGATAAAGGAATGATAGGATCACTTTTCAGATTCCACATTTATTATCAAACCAGAAGAATATTGTTTGAAATGAGCGCTGCGATGCCCCAAGACCCAAGTTGGAATGCTTTTGACAATAACTTTGACCAAAAAGCGTATGAAAGAATATGCAAAGAATTTAATGTAGACATCAATACCGACTGGAGACAAAAACAAAGTGATAATCAAGGTCTCGGCAGAATATACAATTACTGGACAAATGATGGTTGCCATCCATTTGACGTTGGTACCGAATATGACAAAAACAAAGTTTTCATTTACAGACTACAACAGCAGCACCAAACTACACATTGATTACATTGCACAAGGACCCGAAGCCAAAACAGCTTGGTCTACCTTTATTCTCGATGAATCAAATGGATTTACAAAGGCTGGGGTAGAGCGAATCAATGACAGTATCAGAACATATTGCTGGGCTATTCTTGGCTCTCAATCACAAACAAGAACAGAAATTCTAGGTACTGGAACAGCTTTTGATGCTCAAAAACAGTTTCTTGCAAATGTAGAAGACGCGATTCATAGTCCAGTTGACTTGCCGAGTCAAATAGCAAGATATCAAAACACACTAAAATATGCAAGAAGTAAAGTTGATTTTGTATTTGGAATCGGCTTGTATATGTCACCCAGTAATATGGCATTGAGAATTGGCACTATACAAGACTACAATAATGAGATAGTCATAGCAACTTCTTCTCAAAGTCTTGGACTAAATAATGATGTCAATGTAAAGCCTGTTCCACCTAGTCAACCACAGACAATTAAATGAACCAAAACAAAACAATCTCATCCTGAATCTTCTTATCATAAAGAAGCAGAGGCGTATGCAAAATCACATGGTTTATCACAAAAATGGGTTGATGAAGCTGGGGATATAAGTGAAAAAATAGTAGATCAAATTGCACAAAAATACAGTCTGGGTAAATATCATCACCCAGATGTAAAACAGAATTCAAAACAAGATCCAAATCAGAACCATGAAGACAAAAAGACTGCATTAATAGTTGGCAGTATTGCCGTTGGTATTACTGTAATGATTTTATATAAAGTCTATTAATTACTTTACAATCCACTCTTTTGCTGCAACATACAACATCCCTGCAACAGCAACAACCAGTGCCCATAGATTTTTTCCAAACCAGTTTACAACTTTACCCGTAGCAGACAATAACCATGACACTATTGACCCAATAATTCCAGGCAATGCAGCTGCTGCCTTTCCTGCCAGAGATGCTAGTAGTTTTCCTAGATTTTGCAATTGCTTTTTAACCCAGTCTTTCACGCCTGATTTAGGAGATGGTTTTGGTGGAGTTGTTCCACCACCACTTGGAATAACAGCCTCAACAATCACCCCAATGATCATACCGATGGCAGTTAAAACACTGACAATTGTAATACCTTGTTCTCGAAATAGTGTTCTTAACCTTTCACCCAGTGTGGTGTCTTCTTTCAAAACTTTGCTTATAGTTTCTTTTATTCTGTTTATCTGACCCCGCAAAGCTTCTTTGTTAGCAGTGGCAGCTTCAAGCCTTGCACCTCTTTCATCTTCTAAGTTTTTCAATCGAGATTTTATATCTTTTTTGCTTATTTCATCTTCTGCTTCATCTAGTTTTCTTCTTTCTTTGGCTATGTCTTTGTCTAGATCAGTTAGCTTTGCTAAGTTATTAGCCAGTTCACCGCGAGTGCGCTGCAGTGCCTTATCTAAACCCTGTAGCTCTCTGAATGTTAATCCTTCTGTTTGGGTATGTGCATTTGCAACATCTGGAAGCTCTAAGTTCCAATCAGTTAGTGAGTTTAGTAGAGATGTTTCAACTTGATTTGCTGTATCAACTGTATTTTGAACATCTTGTGTGGTGGATAGGTCTTGCAGTGGTATTTCTTCTGTTGCAATCGTATCTTTAGTTTTTATCAATGCCTGAAATGCTGCTCTACCTTCTTTAAGTCTTGTAGCAGATGGTTTATAATCAGTTATACCTAAATCATCTCTCATGAAACGAACACCATATTTTCTTTGAAGGGTGTCAAACGAATAGAATTGTAAAATAGCATCAGGTTTGTTTGATTTATAATATGACATCTCATAATCTTTTCCATTTTCTTCCAAATATAAAATCGGTCTACCGCGACCATCGTTTCTAATATTCCAGTCTGCTTCATCTACATCAAGTGTCGTGACTTCTTGATTTCTTTCATAAAATCGGTCTACCATCATTTTTAGTAATTTCGTTGTATGTTCTTCTAGAGTGTTACCTTTGAGATTGTCTAATGCTTTATACTGGTTATTCAATGTTCTTTGAAAATCTTCTTCATCCATAAAAGACTTTTCATCGGTTTCATCAACATCATCTTTATCATAATCATCTCTATCGAAGTCTGGATTTTCAAATTCATACCCACCTTCTGCCATTGTTTTATTTTAATTTATTTTTTATTTCTCTGAAAAAAAAATATAAAACATGTCCGCTTACGGAAATAAACTCAACCCATACAGAAAACTAAGAAAGCCTTTAGGTGTCCGAGGCATTCGTCAAAGCGTAGTAATAACCAACAACCCAAGCACCATTGATCAAAACCAACAACTTTTAGTACGGTTTCCAAATCTAGGCAGTAATGATGTTATTGTCCCCAGAAGTGCTCGCCTTGCATTCGAAATCGAAATTAAAAGCACAGATGCTAATGCCACTGTTTACCAAAATCTAGGAAGAGCGATAGTAAAGAAAACAACAATTAAAATCTCAGGCAATGAAGTGATGTCTATTGATGACAGTGATATTTACCATTGTTACATTGATCTGTGGAAATCACCATCTGAGAGACTTAACATGGCCTACCAAGGCGTAGGCAAAGCAAACATGTTGAAACATCGAATTGGGGCCGGTAATGCAGGTTCAGACAAAGAGGATGAAGCCATTGCAAAAGCTTATGGAACAAGGTTCTGCATCCCGCTTGACTTTGAATTGCTGGAAACACACATGCCATTTTATCAAGCAGGATTGGGAGACAGGCTTGAATACGAACTTACATTTAATGACTATAACAAAGTGATAAAATCATCAGATGCTGATGCAAAATATGTCATCACAAATATCTGCTTAGAATTTGATCAAGTTACCGACACTGAATTGGCTCGTCAAATAAGAACACAGTATGATGGCAGAATGACAATATTCTATGACCGAATACTTCGACACAGAAAAATTACAAAGAAGAAACTTGATACACTATGGAATATCAATCTGAATGTCCCAGCAAAGAGTATGAAAGGAATTCTTATGCTATTTGAAGACCCAGACAGAACAAGCACAGAAGACTACTTTAATCCAAACATTACAAAAGTAGAAATGACTATAGAAGGTGTACCGAACCAATTATACAGCCAGGGAATGAAATCATATCAACAGTGGGATGAAGTTAATAAATACTTTGCTCTGACATCAAAGAGAAATGAAGAAACAGATATTGTTGCCAAGGACTTGTATTTAACCACTGTTACAATAGGAAAGTATCTCACTAATAATTATGCACTGTGGTTAGACTTACGGTCAACAGATGACAATACACTTCATGGCTCAGGAAGAAAAGTTGAAAACGCATCTGAAGGTATTACAATTCAGATAACAAAAGAACAAGGAGCAGATGAACCGATTAATTTATATTTGTATGTTGTTCAAGATGCACAAATTAATTTTGAAGATGGAAGATTTAAAGATGTTAGATATTAAAAAAAATTAGGATAATAAAACCGTCAAAAAACTGACAATGGAACTGCCAAAATATTCGCATTGTGCAATTATCTGCGGTCAAACAGGATGTGGGAAGACCGAGTTTGTTTTAGACTTGCTGGAGACTGAATATAAAGGTGTTTTTTGAACACATTATTATTTTATGCCCCACTATAGAATGTAACAAAGCATATAAGAGTAGGTCTTGGATTGGCAACATCCATAAGCCTAAGAATAAAAATATAAAAATTGTCAACCCTATTAACAGAAATGGAGAAGAGATGCTGCAAGAACTGCTAAGATACTTTTTCAATAAATATGCCGGTTCCCCAACCTTATACATCATAGATGACTGCAGTGCAACAAAAGAACTAACAAAGAAAAAAGACATGCTATCACAACTTGCATTCTCTGGTAGACATGCAGAGCAATCAGTGTGGGTAATTTCACAGAGGTACAATTCTGTTTTGAAAGATTTACGGGAACAGACAAAATGGCTTTGCATGTTTTACACAAAAGACAGAGATAGTTTTGAAAGTTGTCTGCGAGAAAATGATGTAATCCCCACTTTAGAAGATAGGCAAAGAATAAAAGAAAAATTAGCCAAAGTAAAGCATCGTAAGTTAATTTTAAAAACAGACCAGCCAACTAACTATTGGCTTGTTGATTAATATTTTTTTCTGAGAGTATTGATAGCAATACTTATAGCAATGCTTATAGCAATGTTAATAATGGCTTATAGCAAAAAACATGGAGATTGATGGGACATTAAGCACTTTGCTTAAGCATTTCTTGTAGCAAATTTAGCAATTCTTATAGCAAATTTAGCAATGCTCATAGCAATGCTCATAAAAATTAAAAATTGCTAATGGAAAAAATAGCAATGCTTTTAGAAGTGATTAATATAGCTGCATCTATCATAAATATCTCAGTTGCATTTAGTATTGGGTGTCCGATACTGTATTTATATTTAAATTATTTGAAAATAAAAATTAAATTTCATAAAATAAAAATGAATCCTGAAGAACTATTACAAGATATTTCACAAGATCTGCCGCAAGATCACATAAACCCAAAAGATGAAAAACAAGACATAAAACGAGAACGGTTATCATCCATTGTTGCTGGTGGTGGTAGTAAACATTATTTGGGCAAAGAACTGCAAATCTCAGACATAGACAATATGACACCAGAACAAATCAATAAACTCTACTGTCGATACGAAGCTAGGTTAGGGGCAAGCATGACTAAGACATTGGGCAATGCTTTTATTAATTTGTATGTCATGGGTGTGTCAAGGTATTTCAATGTTGTCAACCCTCCAAAACTGATGGAAGACTTAGAAGAAGATCCTTTTATTAATCATGCATTGACCAGCGTTTGTTGTGAATTGTATTATCAGTATGGTATGTATTTGGCTCCATTCACGGCAATGCTGACCACAGTGCGACATATTGATTTTTCTAATAAAAATAAAAATATCGAGTTTGAAAATAAAGATATTGAGTTTGAAAATATACAAAATGAGCAATGAAACTGATAACACTGATCTAGAGTCAACTGAGTCAATTAAGTCAACTGATTCAACCAGCAATCTGATGCCAGTCAGACAGAAAAATCCAAAACGAGTTGAAGCTGGGAAAAAAGGTGCTGCTGCAAGAAAGGCTAAACGTGAAGCTGCGGAAGCTGCTAAGGAGCTTGAGATTGCCAAGGCGGTTGAGGCTGCTAAGTCTGAAACTGCTAAGTCTGAAACTGAGTCGGCTAAAACAGAGATCGAACCATCAGAGATAACAAAAGATGAGCCAGAAATAAAACAACATGTAAACTTGCCAAAGAACTACAAAAACTATTTTATACCCATAGGCATTGTTGCATTAGCCACTGTATTTTATTTTATCCGTACGCAATCAAAGAAAGAAGAAAAACAAAGTAACCACACTGCAAAGACCGCTGTAAAGAAAGTGTATGATCCTTTTGATGATAAATTTATTTTTAAAAAATATATATCCTGAAAATAAAAAGAATGGCTGCAATCGATGGCAAACAAATTGTAAATATGTTATACCACGCAGGAGTAGAGACTGTTTTAACTGTTGGTTATTCAGAGATTGGTAAAAAACTACTAAGAAGACCGCCACCTAGAGTGGATTTTAATATGGGTGATATTGCGATGTTATCTATTGATATTCTGTTGGCTATGGCCACAAGAGACATGCTGATTAAACAAGGTATTATACCAGCTGATATTATGAAGTAGTGTAATAATTATTTTGTACTTATTTTTTTTTCTGTTACATAAAAAATGGCAACTGCCGTGGCAATGATGATTGGTGGTGCAATTGTAAATGCCTTAGCGTTTACAGGAGGAAACTATTTATTCTCGAAACTAGGCAAAAGCGATGATGCAGAAAAAGAAAGAGAAAGACATGACAAAGCAGTCGAACAGTTAGAAGCGGCTCAAGCTGCATGGAGCAAGAAAAGAATGAAGAGATTAGATTTTATAAATGAACAGATGCAAAACGAGCACCATGCTGTGCAGACTTTTGAAGACGTAGATCAAGCTATGAAACAGTATTATTATATTACTGGCAAGCAACTGGATCCGCTTCCACCAGAGCCTCAATTAAGTGATTATTATGTTCCATCGTCTAATCAACAAGATAAAGAAATTGTGTTTATTGTGTTGGGGATGTCGGCTGTTGGGTTTGCGGCTTACAAGCTGTTGTGAAGATAAAAAAAAAAAAAAAAATAAAATTAATGACTTACATAATTTCCATGCATACAATCAGAGGCTTTGGGAATAACCAAGTCATATGCATGATATTTATTTTTTCTGTTCTTCTTACAAGGTTTTAAACCAAGCGGTCTAACATAAAATGGTGGGGGCTTGTTTTTAATCTTGTCGGCGAGATGAAAGGGGCACCATACTTCTCCTTCATTTAAGATATTTAAAATTACACTTTCACCATTACTTGTTACAACTGTCCTGAAATCAGTTATTATAAAAATTTTATTTAGTTCTAAATCAGTCCATTTCTTTGTATCATGATAGCTTTGCTCATTGAGCATTTGTTCAAATTCTTCAGTTGTTAGTTGTGCGAATTGCGTACTCACTGTCTGATTTGCGATTTCTAACTTTTGCATGTTTGACATTTTGTTTCTTTTTTATATTAATATATTTTTTCTTTAAAATAAAATTATGGAAAAAATATACTACAGTCCAAAAGGATTTTGGAGAGGTCAAACCGCAATTAAAAGATTAGCAAAAGAGGCAAAAGTCAGTGAAAAGCAAGCACTTGAATTCTTAAAAAAGCAAGCGATCTGGCAGATATATTTACCCGCACCTAAGAAAATAATACGGCCAAGGTTTGATGTCTCTGCGAAGAATGAAGTTCATCAAGCTGATCTGTTGTTTCTGCCATATGACACAGTTAAGGTCGGGAGAGTAAACAAAACATACAAATATGCGTTAACTGTTGTGGACCTGGGAACACGATTCAAAGAAGCAGAAGCATTGACCTCGAAAGATAGCAAAGAAGTTGCTAAAGCCTTTGAGAAAATATATAGTAGACATTTGAAATACGCAAGATTGCTGCAAGTCGACCCGGGAAGAGAATTCAGAATTAATGGAGAAACACCATGTTAGAATACGGCGGGGTCATGCAGATATACACAGAGACCAAGGTGTTGTAGAAAGATTCAACAGAACTTTGGCTGAACGATTGTTTGGTTATCAATATGCCAGAGAGCTAGAAAATCCACACAAACGCAACAGAGAATGGGTTAAGAGATTGCCTAGCGTCATTAAAGCATTAAATGCAGAGACGAAAAAAGCCCCTCCAATTGTAACAAGAAAAGCTGATCCTCCGATTTGCCCATATGCAAGTGTAAGATATTTGTATCAGCCAGGAGAATTAGAAGGCGGTAAAAGGCGGGCAACAGATCCAATATGGTCTGTTGATATTCATAAAATTGATTATAACATTGTTACACAGGGCATAAGAATTTATTATTTAAAGAAACCGGCACCACAAAGAGGATTTGTTAAAGAAGAACTGCTTATTGTTCCGGCTGATACTGTGAGTAGCCATAAGCATATGTCATGATGCCATCTGGTGCTATAAATCTTTTTGTGTCAAGCGGTGAGAGTGTTGTTTTGTTTACTGTTAGTCCATAGATTTTATGGTGTTTTGATCGCAGCATATTCATTTCATGAGTGTATTTTTGTTTGTTAAACAAAGCATCTTTATAATTTTCAAAACTGATATGTTTATTGATTACATATTTTTTGTTCCTTTTGCTTTCTTGATAATTTGATCATCACATCTCAAGATTGAATATAATTTAGGACGCAAACCAATATATTCAGATATAGGAGCACCGGCACATTCATCTTTCATTTTGCCTAAGACCTTTTTGTTTGTCTCGTCGAATAGTGGAGGGTTTTTTGGATAGTCAGAGAAATCATATTCTTCTTTTGTTTCGGTCATGTCTTTGTATACATCTTCTGTTTTAATGTCAACTAATAATGAATCTGTATCGGTGTATAACAAGGTGCAGTTTTCACCGTACTTCTTTTTCAGTTTGTTATAGTACCTGTCATACATCAGATGTTTTGATAAGTCTAGAACAGAGCACCCAACATAGATTGGTTTGTTTAGTGTTAAGCTTGTCTAATTTACATGAATAGCAGACAGCTCATCAGAGAATTTTATGCGTCTGTTGAAGTTGGGCTTAGCAATGATTTTCCTCAGCTTTTCATTCTCATTGCCATCTGTTTTTACTAATTTTATGTCGACTCTTTTGCGCAGGTTTTCCATTGTTTTTCCAAAGACGGAATGGTTCATTAGTTTATAAAAATCTTTTTCAAAAGCAGACTGAGCTTTTTTACGAAATTCTGTATTCAATCTTATGTAAGGTTCCATCCAAGGCTTTTCGTTAAATTCTAATATTCTGTGCACTTTTGTTACTTTCATACCAAGCTGCATGTATAAATTGAGATTTCTATAATGCACTACATATTTTTTCTTATTCATAAGATTAGGTACAAGCTTTGAGACATTTACCATGTTTTCATCACCAATCAACTCTGTTTGATAATCAGATAACCATTCTTTTTGTACTGTTAATTTCTCTGGGGCGAGTGGATAATCATTATGCAGGTCGTGCAATTCCTTTGGATACTCTAAATCAACTTCAAGGATCCAACCTTTGTCTTTTGGTTTTTTAAATTTTGATTTATCTGTCATATCATACCACTTGAATCCAGAATATGGTAATGGCTGACTCATTGCCCAACCATAGAGATTATTTGCATCATAATACATGATATAATTATTTGTTATCTTGGAATCATAATCTGCGGTATATGGATTATTAGCTTTTGCATGTCGTTTTGAGACCATACTTATACCACCACGCATTCCCTTTTCTATAAAGAGATGCATATCCATGTCTGTTAAGAGTTCTAAGTCTATTTTTGTGTATTTGAGAAGAGCATCCCATGATAAGCCAGGTGCAGTATAATAATGAAGAGGGTCCAGCTTATACGCTTCCATACATGTTTTTCGAAAGGTCTGAAAAACATCAGCAAGTAAAGTGACATCAGATTTTAGATATAAATCATGATAGTCTCCCAGTGTTTTACAGTTGAATTCTTTCCATACATTTTGTGCATATTCGTAATCATTTTGACTAACAGTTTCATCCGAAAGTTTGCTATAAAATGTTTCAATGGGTGGAAGTTGTGTTTCATTAAATCTCTCATGACTGTCAATATATTCATATGGATAAACACCTTTGCGTAATATTACACCTGTTTTATCACCAAACTCTTGTTTTGTTATTTTAAAATTTGATTTGTCTGTGGCATCGACCAATTTTTCCAATGAAGATGCCATAAACTGAAAACTATCTAAAAATTTAAGTTGTGAAATACTAAAAGAGATATATTTTTCTGCATTGTTTGCAATACATGTTAAGTTGCCTTTCGCGTTATGTATTTCCTGCATTATGAGGTGGCTGTCATATCCTTTCAAGTTGTGAAATATAACAGGTATTTTTGTCTGACCTGGTTTGATTTTGAGTTTCAGATTGCATAGTTTATGTGCTGCACCTCTATATTCGCCTGTAAAATGACAGTGTTCTTTAACTTTAGGATTGTTCTTTGTTTCACATATTTCTTTTTCACATATCCAACAGTGTGTAGCGTTTTCATGGTCTATCCTATTTTGCTCTGTCAAGATTAAAGGCTTAGGATTAGCAAAGGCATTATTAATTTTGTTCAACTCACATTCTAGATAATTGAAAAACACTTTAACAGTATTTTTACCTCTATAAATAACTGGGTTTTCTGTCTTACCGTCATATCGAACAACTTGATAGCCAAATCCACAGGCCTCATGTTCACTGGTTATGTCTGATTTTAAACCAGCTTTTTCTGTTTTAGGTTTGATTATGCTTTCAAAGTCTGCATATATAACATATGGAACTGGCATTTGATTTTGATAGTTCTTAAATTTTATATGACTCTTACCTTCAGTTGGCATTTGTATTCTTGTCGAGTTTTTATTGATTCCATAACAGTCTTCTTTGTGTTTGATGAGTAGGTCTTCTTTTGTAAAACCATATAAGCAGCGGTCGCAGAAATATGTTTTATTTTTACATTTATTTTGGTCAAAGAGTAATCTATTTAAGTTTTTAATCCAACAGTAGTGTGATTTTGTTTCTATTATTTTTTCATTTTTATCATTAACACGTTCAACATCTTCTGATATCAAGAGCAAGTTAATTCTTTCTTTTTCTTTTGGCTTTTCTGATATGTGATATGGAAAAATGTTTAATTTTTCTAACTTTTTTGATACGGTATAGCCATAAACATTTATTGCCAAGTCTAAGTGTTTTTCTACTTTTGAAATTTGAGAAACAGGTGTGGGAAAATCTACAATACCTTCTAAGTTTAAATCATATTTTGTATATGTATATTTATTACTAACATTATTTTTCGCTGGGTACAAAGCAGATTTAAGAGCCCATTCTATACACCTGTCATCATCATTTTTCACATTGATTACTGCCTTCTTATTTGCTATTTTGTTTGGTAGAGGCATGTATGATGATCCTTTAAGTGGTTCGTATTTTGCGATGTTTAAGTATAATTTAATGCATTTGTTAACAGCAGCACCTGTTCCTTCTTGATTTGTAAAGTTTTCAATCCAATTTTCTATATGTTTCACTTGCTCATTGTATAAGTCTTCAACATTATTGTCATGTAGCACAGCACTTTGCTCTCCATGCTTTTGTCCTTGAAAATATTTTCTTGTTCCATCTTTTTCATCTTTAAAGAATTCTAAAGACAGGCCAACTGAGAATTTAATGCCTTTGTATTCTTTTATATCTTTGTTTATTTGATCTATTATTAGAGACTTTTTATTTTCAAACAGTATAGATGGGTCTCTGTATTTTTCTGCATTTATTTCATATGTTTTGAAATAATTGCATAATGGTTTGTCTACTAATTTTAAATTTTGAGAGGCTTCTGCTGTCTCCGCAAGTTCTTGCGTCTCTTCATGCGCCGCAGTTGCGTCTGCACGTGCAAGATCACGTCTTTGTTTTCGGCGCTTTTTCTTTTCTCTTCGTTTTGTACGTAGTTTTTCTACAGCTGACTCAACTGGTTCTTTCCCATCTGGCTGTAGAGCCTTTAGTGCATTATCTAAAGCACTATCACTAATCTTTCCTTCGTTATGTAGTTTTAATAGTTGTCTGATTTCTTCAGCCATATTTTTTCTTATTTTTTATAAGTATATATTTATTTAAAAAGAAAAAAAAATAATAATCAAAGTAAGAAAATATGGAACACTGTGAATTTAAAAACGTTGGTAGTGGTAAGCCTTGCGCAAAAAAGCCAGTTAAAAAGTCAAAATATTGCAGTATACACTTGGCCACACAGGGGTCTCTAGGTAGCTCAATTTTGAGCAGCCCATTAGAGGGGATAGACAGTTAGCTATAACAGCTTTTAGACATTAGGAATGAGCATGTGTAAATGATATGGCCATTAAATCTGTCAGATATAGCACTAGAGATTTTCCAGATGTGGGATTTCAGCAAACAGAGTAACATAATTTGAACAACATACATTTAATGAACACTGTTGCTTGAACAAAGTTATTTGGTAATAATTGTTGGATATTTTTAATTGTTTCTTAAAACATAATAAATATGTTAGCATTTAATTTTAATGAGTACTCTCAAATTATATTTCCATCTGATGCTAAAGCCAAATAATCATTAGATTATCACTGAATAGCCACCTTTATTGCTTCAACAAGGTGCCAATTTGGTATTAAAAGAGTAGTTATTCTACTTTGAAAGTTCCATAAAATGGATGTAATTGCTACCCACATAAAATGTGTTAGCCATTTGTTTCTATTGAGTACATATTAAGTATAGATTTCATGCGATTGAGAGCAAAATATTTAAACAATTTTCACAAAATAATCACCCTGTTTTTCTATGAGGTTCCGACTTAGTTAATTTATCTTATTGTTCCATAAAATGACTGTTGTGTGTACTCACTAAAATTATTTTATCAATGAACCTAAAATGAATACACAGAATTATACTTTTGATGAAAAGGTAAACATAATAATATTATTAATTATTACAAAATAACTACCACCCTTAGACAGAATACCATAGCATAAGTTTAAAACCACCATAAATTCCCTTTTACATGATATACCAGACCTACATGGCATGGTCAAGAATCGATAGGTCCTGGGTTCGATCCCAAGCGGTTGTAGTATGCCATTGAGTAAGACAACATTAACTTCCTATGGTACTGGTTAGAACACAAGAACTGTTGGCTTCCCGACATGACTGAAAAATTGCTCGCTGGGGCTTAAACTCTGATACAAACACGTATTTGCATAAGAATTATGAACTAAGATGTTGGTTGGACGTAAAACCCAGTTCATTCAAAAACATAGCATAACATTCTCAGCTTGCCATGCTGAAGGCACCTTCATGCTGATATTTTTAATCAAAACATAGGATTATTCATGCAGTGGCATACTCATATGCTCCTCTGAGTGGTGTATATCAAAGCAAAGTGTCCCGGCATGACCTCAACTGTTTACACATAGACATGGACATAGTAGTATCAAATCAATCAACAGGCATATTGACGCATGTGTTGGTTCACATGCAGTTTTACGTCCCACTAACAGCTTAGGTCATATTAAGATGGGACCTTTGCGTATAGTCTCATCTGACAGACTGGAGGAGCCTGGAATGGAACCTATGACCTCTGGTTTACAAGAAAAGTGACATAACCACTGCACCACAGAGGCTACGCATATGTAATATCATCGTGTTACAAATATATAGTATACGACATACCTTGTACCTAGGATAAATAACCTTCATTGGTTAATTGGCTGTATGTCGTATGTAAATATTAATTTACTTGGACGAAAAATATTCATTCTAATTAGCGTACATGTGCTAATAAGTACATACTGTATATCCAAATAGTCTGTGTATAAGCGCTGAGCGTATGTTTTCCCTCTTTTGTCACCAGAATGTCTTATCTGGTGAAATACAATTTTTATCTTAACTAGGCTAAACGTTTTAGTAATATTTTGAAAAGGTTTAAATGTGTAAAATGCATCACAAATCAAGTTTGGATCATGCTTACTGCAAACATTTATGTGTTGATTCCGGTATCGAGCATTTTGAGGCAATTTTGAAAACATAAGCTCACAGTGCACTAAATAGCACCAAAACGGTAAGCACATATGAGTTGCGTCATGAGAAAACAGCTTTTTTGCCTTTGCGAAAACAAAGCCTTTGTTTTCGCTACACAGATAGTACTATTCCCTTGTTTCCTAAATCCGAAATTTCAAACTTCTAGCCATCTTCTGTAGCTGCACAGGCCGGTTTGTGTTAGACATGGTCGTAACTCCAGAATACCGGTTTTCTCGTGTCATGGCCTATATAAAAACGACAAAGGTGACGCAATGTTTAAGTTTGAATAATGAGTACGTGTATGTAAAAAGATGGGTATTTCTTAAATTCATTGTGTGAAAGCTTCATTAACATGTTGGTATCACCAACATAAACACATTTTGATATTAGGGGTCACAATGTAAAATAGCACAAGCCCCATTCAAACTCAAATCAATCTGTAAAACCACCCAGAATTTAAAAATTTCTCCATATACATGTATATATCAAGAAGACACAAATGAAGCTGGGTATATCATTGCACATTTCAAAGGGTGATCTTTAACCATGCACAAGCCCATTTCAACGGAAAATCTTCAACTATGCGCAAAAACCACAATCTTCTCTCCTGGGTGTCGAAACTCAGGAATGAACATCCAGTTTTCTTTCCATGATGTTTTAACATGTTCACATACTGACTGTTTTGAGATGAAATACACAAGACGTGCTGTATTAAATCAGACATTGTACATTTTCACAATCACTGGTCTTGGTTTGAAGGATGAGCTGTAAATGTCTTCTTCGGCGTAGATGCTATGAGTGTATATTTTCTCTGTGGTCCGCGTTGTGGAGTAATATTGAGTTGCCGTTTCGTGGGTTTCTTTACTCTTTTGACATCCGGTAATTCTGTCAAAGCAGTGAATTTGGCTTCAGGTCCCAAATCATACTCTACTTCGCCTTCAGTGGATTTTGTGAGGCAACTGCTTTGGAGAAAGTTTGGCATCTCTGCGTCATGTTTACCAGCCGTTTCTAAGTAGTCTATCTGCAGCTGAAACAGTTCTCCAAGTCTGTCCACTACACTCTCTGGGGGTAGCCATCTCCTGGGATTGTTAGTCTGAAACCCTCCTTTCTTTGATTCATCCTTCTTCTTTCCAATTGTCAGTGCCCGAACATTTTCATATGACAAGCAATGTCCTTGAAACTTCTTTGGACAATACAGTGTTTTGTACAATTGTACAAGAACCGTCTTACTGATGCTTATATGTTCTGCAATATTGAAAAGGTTCAACCGGAACTGTGAATTTTCCGTCACCGCCTTCACAACAGTTTCATGAGAAATCTGATGGCTTTTCGGATAAAAGTCATTTCCTCCAAGACAAAGTGCCAACGCTACTTTGATACCAATATCTGGATCCTCAAAGGATTCCTCCATGATTTGCAACATAGTGGTTATGTTGTAAATATCATGTTTGCCTTGCTGTTTCTGCAAAATGACAAACACTTGGTTCCTGAATTTTCCCTCTCCATTTCTATTCCAATATTTTGCCACTGTATAGATATGACTGTACACTGCATCAATATCACCTGACGTTATTATACTGACAACTACATCACCATCCTGTAACAGATCTTGATAGTTTACCAACCAGTCAAGAATAGCCATTTCAGCTTCTCCTTTCTTCTGGTGTATATTCCTGAGTAATTCCATTCTAGGATTGCAAACAGATTCTTCAAATTTACAGAAAGTTCTTTGTATTGGAGTGGAGAACTTTTCACATGAACAGTCATCTTTGCAGCCACAAGATGCAAGATATAATTCACTATCCACGACTAAATCAAAGTCATGGACGAACGTCATACATTGAAGATTTGATGCCATATATGTACTTATGGCCCTCTTTCCATTGTCTGTCTTTGTTGCAGCATCTTTGTTAAAGACCTTCTCATTTATGATGTCTGAGCCTGTTTTCAAGTGGTCAACATTTGATGTTTTAGACTTCCTCTGTTCTCTGGTAGCAGCTTTCAAGTCATCAGGGGTAAAGGAGTATTTCTCCTCACATACGACCACTTTGTTAAGGATAGGTGCTTTGGACAGGTACCCCTGAAGCATTCTTTCAACCATCTGAATATATTCTTTTCCACTCTTGATGTTACCAGTTTTGAATTTCATTCCAGCAAACTCAAATGTACATAGTTTCATGGATGAAATAATTTCTCGTGGAATTTTGTTTTTATTTAGATTAATGACAGCATCAATGTTGCATTCTTCCACTGTCTTGCTTGCAAGTTTTTCCATACAAGAGGTAATCAGGTATCTCAGTGCCCGTTGCATACCAATGGCCTTCATCACTTTAGGTTTGCTGCTATCAGGTTTCAGTAACGACTGGCACGCATTATTTTCTGATGACAAACAATCGATCAGCTTGGTTTCTTTCGCAACACTCTTTAACCTCTGTGTCTCTTTCATCTGTCGCTCAGTCTGCGCTGCCTGAACCCTGGATTTCACTGTCCGTTTTATGGTTACTCCTTTGCTTCTCTTGGCTCTAAGAATGAGTTCTGTTGGACCTTCAACATCTTTCGGAGATGGTACATCTTTCTCTGTTAAACCATAAAGCTTCTCTCTGGCCAAGAATCTGTACATCAAGTATTCACCAGTTCCCATACTACTCCTATCTAATATTGCAGCTGGTAGACATATAGTATCTTTTGCATACACATTCACTGGGACTTGATTTTCGTCTGTGGATAGGCCACCTTTCCGTAGAATTATGTCTACAGCTGGGAAAATGTACCCTTCATCTACTGCAGTTAGGGTCCAACCAAGGCTATCATCACTACTGCCATCTGCTTTTGCTTCTTTGCTTGTACGTTGCTGTTTGACCTCATTCAGAGAGTCAATAAGAGACATTCTGCTCGTCACTGCTGACAGACTTGTTGCTGATCTAAACCCTTTCACCGCATCAATATGATCAAGCTCTCTTTTCGTGTCACATGCGAAATTTCTTTGCCCTGATTTAATTGGTGTTGTAAAGAGTGCTTGCTTCAAACAGGTGTGAAAATATCCAGCACTGTAGTGATGAAAAAGCAAGCGCACACAATACGGAGCATATGAGGTGGCACCGTTTACAAACAAAAATGGGAGAGATTGTTTAACTGCTGCAAGAAGCAAAGAATATCCTTTGGGTCCACCCAACCTCTCCGCTAAGGATATTGCAACAACACTGTCACAATGTTTCATCATGTCCACGTGTAATGCAAATGTAGCATTTTTAGTAGATCCTTCTTCAAGGAAGTCTTTAAATCTTGAAGCCCAGTTGTTTGCCACACTAGAAGGCTCTTCAGATTCCATTTCACTCAGAAAACTTTCCTGTTCTTCTGCAGCAAGAGAATTGGCAAACTCCACTAGAAAAGCCAGGTGAAGAGACAAGGACAGTCGTTTCACATGCTTTGTAGCGGTATCAATATGGTCGGCTGATACTAATGTCTTCCAGTCCTCACGTGTATCGTCTCGCATGTACTGTAGAATCTGTGTTAGGCCAGCATCTTTATAGGCACTGAAGAGTATGGTGATCAGCGATTTTCTGAGGTGCAGCAGTGGGAACTCTGGTAGAAATGCTTTGTATTTGTCATCCATATTCATCAGACGAAGCAGACTTTGTCCTATTTTGTTGTCCGGCCCACAGAGGATTCTGTTCTTTGAAAGACCTGTATAGGCTGTATACCCCATTTTCGTTAAAGTGTTGTCTAGAATCTCCTGTACTTTGTACAAATCATCGTCTCTGCCTATTGCTGGTGGTGGATGTCGATAAAGGAGGGGCGGTACCACAAACTTCTTAAAGCCAAATTTTGACAGAAGGCTTATTATTTCACTTCGAGACATAACAGGACTTTCATTGTCAATAAGTGATAGCATATCACTGGTGGATTGAGCAATTGTATCAGTTAATAATAATTCACTTGGTGGATGGTCAATTTCAAACTCAATTGGCTCTACATCAATATTTTCATAATTTGGCTGTAAAGTTCCTTCTGAGTCTTGTATGTTTACATGTTCCAATGAAATTTCCAGTTCATGAATATCCACACTTTCGTCTTCCTCCTCAATATCTGGTATATCTGGGATGGCATCGGGGTCATCTAATGGTGGGACTCCCGCCAGGACTGTCATCAAGTCCATGTCTTCCTCCATCTCGGTTTCAATGACATCCTCCGTATCAGATCTCTGAAGAGAAACAGTGTACATTAACAGCTTGTATAATGACCAAATGAGCCCCGACATAAAGAAACCCATAATTGCATTTTATATGCATTCATAAATTATTTGGTAAAAATATAAACATATCAGTGACAGCAACACTGATCAACAATTTAGCTAGCTAGCTATACTGCCTGGCTTGTATTGATCCTTTTCAGGAGCTACAAAAGACAACTTTGTCACACAGTTGTTTAAATCTAGATCTATGTGCTGTAAGGTTGCAGACAAAAAGTTGAAGCATGTACATATATATGTAGTTCAAAACTGTTTGTATATGCATATGAGGAAACGAGAGCTGTCATCTTGTCTTTGAATACTCATATCTTGTCATTGAATACTCATATCTTGTCATTGAATACTCATACCTTGTCATTGAATACTCATATCTTGTCATTGAAGACTCATATTTCAGTTAAATATTCAGATTTATTGTATGTTCTATATCCTCTGTGAGCTTGCACTAGGCTGCATTATATAATTTGGTTACTCCTTGGAATTTCTTTCTGATCGCGCCTTTTATAGATCATTGCCTACTTGTACCTTCTTATTTGATGTTTATGTTTTGTTTAGCTATTGGTGAGGGAAGACTTGTATTTCAGATTTTAGTTTTGATTCTATCTACCATGTCTACTCCTGTTAATTTTGGTAAAAAGTTCCGACCATCATCGAAATCTTACACATATACAGTTGTTTGCTAATGATGTAATTATATTATAGTTTATGTTTGTGTCAGTTCCTGGTCATATTTTATTTTTTTCTACACATTACAAGATACCCTTACTTTCCCACAGATTCAACCTATATTGGACAACATAATACTCAAAACCTTGTTGTTTTCTCACCTGCTCTTGAAGAGGGGCAGATACATCTGCAATGTAGCTAACATTCTCATCTGTGTTATCTTGAATGTGTCCCAGAACATCATCTGCGTAAGAAGTAGGGTACGATTAGTGATCACAGGCCTACATTGCTAAATTTTGATGTATAATTGTGTACAATGTAAAATTGTAAGGTATGAAGGAAAAAATCAACATATTTATTTTTCATGGAATGGAAGAATCTAGATTAATTCTATTTTTTATTTTTATTTATTTATTTATTTTTTTTTTTATTTATTTATTAACTTATAACAAGAACATAACAACTACTCCCCTTTGGCTTTTCTACATGTACTTAAATATCACATGACTGTTACCATGCATGTTCAATAATCATTTAACATGTATAATGGATTATATGACATTTTAATTCAGTATTCTACGGTATTAAGGTAGGTATAAATTGAAATGAAACAAACCTGGTAGTTTTTTCCAAAGATGTGAGTATCCCCATGTCATCAGGTGGAAGAAGTCATCATGTGCTGTCTTTTCTACATCTGTTAAACTCAGCAGCGTAGCATTTATGTCTGTCTTAGTTAATACTTTCGGGGCTTTGCAGGTACAGTTTTCAGTCCCGTCACACTCTCCACCATGCCAAGAATTCGTTATCTCAGCATCCAGAGGAAGTCCTTGGAGTGTTATAGGCAGAGTCAACAACTGGTCAGATTTCTTTTCATCTCGTGCATGATCTCGTGAACTTTTTATGCGCACAAGATTGTCAAACATCAAAATTAGGTGACATTGTCTAAGACACACTTCTTCACAAGCTTCCCCACTAAAGTTGGTGTATCTTAACCTATGCTGCTTCAGATATGTATTAAAATAACACAATTCCTCATTTGATTTCTTTCGCAAATTTGTTTCTGCAGCATTCAAACTTGTTGTTGCGCCCACTGATGATGTCACGTCAAAAACAGAGCTTACGCTTTTATACTCTATCAATAATTCTTTTGAGTTTGCTTGTTGATAAATACCAATATAATTTCTGTTGAAAATGTTTAAAAGAATATCATGGAGCCGATATAATTTAGCGAGCTTATGTCTCATGAAATCCTCTGTGTCCTTGGTCTTCTTTAAACTTTTTTTGTTTATAAAATTTTCAAACAGTATTTGAATTTCTGCTGGTGTTTCTATAAACCATTCATACAAGATATCAAAATTTTCGATTTGAAGTGGCTTTACTCCCTGGTCAAAGCATTCGTCACAATGTTCTGCCACAGCTGGGAGAACCTCCAGATCTTCTGTGTCGTCTGCGACGTCATTGTAATTCCAAATATAGAATATTTCGGACACTTTGTGAGAAGCAATTGCATCCCTGAGTGAGAAGCGCAATACATAATCTTCTCCTTCATACTGTTTTAACTGGTTCGACTTAGTAAAATAGATGTATTCAATATTCAGACCGTGTTTCCTTTTAATGAAATAAAATGTTCTTTCCGAAAGGTCTTTGATGTCACACTGAAGCTCCTGAGAACTTGTACATACGACAACATGTATACAGTTTTTACTCTTAGATTCGGGAGTATCAAATACAATACCATTATAAACAGTTTTATGACAATACTTCTGCAAGAGGGCCAAAATTTCACTGTCAATAATTGATGGGTTATGTCTCTTCCTTGCAACAATTTCAATATCACTGAAGGTGTCAGCAGTGGCTATGCGCTTTTGATTGTCTTTAATGTGTTTCTTTGATTTTCTTAACAATTTTTCACTACACTCTTTAAACGACAGTAAACTTTGAAAACTGGCAAACTTTAAAGATACAAGTTCTTCATAGCCAACCTCATACAATTCATAATCCACAGACTTACTAAAATTATTTTCAAACCACACAATTTTTTGCCATGATTCAGGGTCAGTGAAATAATTCTTATGGTCAATCAAAAGTGTGCCTATCTTATTTTCATCTACTTTGACGTCTGCATATAAATGTTGGTTATTTAAAAACTTTGTTTTGGCAATAAGTTTGTAAAGATCTAATGTTGATGTAATGGTTTGGTCACTTTCAGTATGAATCACCTCATTTTCCACAATTTTAGTAATATACTTGCAAGATTTTAAACTCTCGGCATGATTAAAGCAATATTTAAGAATAGATGTTACTGGAACAGATACAATGTTATTAAATGTCTGTATACCACTTAACGAACGTTTGATATTGCTTACTTTCACTTCATCCTTTTCTTTCACAAATTTAACAAAACTGTCATATTCTAGATAATTAATTGAACTATACTGGTCACATCCTTTGAATACATGAAATAGTTTGGTAAACTTCATAATACGCCATTTGGATTATCTGGAAAAAAATGACAAAGATGAATTATGCGTAACCTTTTAATATATACATAACACGGAAGTTTTGCAATACATAAACGTATAATGCACATACTGCTTGCTTATGATAATTGTTTTGAAACGTTTTTCATAGCGTTTTGTGTTTTTCATCAGTTAAGACAACTGACTGGCTCGAATGTTTAGACTACTTTGTGAAAATAAATCTTACGCCATTATGTTCAACGGCAGGAACATTAATCATGTTTTTGAAAATGTACTCATGTACAAGAAAATAATGATACAAAATGTTGCTTTTATTTTGCGTTTTAAGTATATATGCAAATATTTATTTTTGCATTTTTCAGTTGCATTTTCTGGCATGTTGGTAATAATTCTGCAATCTGCCTGGCAGCATTCATATAAAGGGTGTTCAAAATGTTCGCGGAAAAGTGCCATCATGTCCTTAGTTTGTAAATAAGCTGAATTAAACTCGCAGACAAACAAAATTTGTACATTATACAGCAAATTCTGTTTCTTGAGCATGGGTACACTATGTTAACAGTTGTTGCGATGGAAACCATACATCACGATTACCGGCCCACTTTTGTTCATCTTTACAAAAAGTCGATGTTAAATGATGACATTGTATTTGATATTTACTGTGCTATTTGCACCAAACTACCAAACTTTGTATGAGTAAAGTTCAGTATGTTGGCTGTAAGCACATGGCGTCATATAAGTGTGTGATGTCATTAAGGCGTTAATTAAGCGGCCATTGTTTAGTGAGTAAGCCTAAAATGCACAGAGAACAACGGTCTTCAATAAATGTGTATGGAACAGATTTTAAAAGAAAAACACTGTTAAGAGCAGAAAACGCATATGGTGACATGGAAATTAAGGAAACAGAAATCTACAAGTTGTATGCGTGATTTCTACATGGCCAAAAAAGCGTCCATGTCAACTCTCGCAGTGTAATATCAAATAACGTCATAACGGCGAAAATGATTGTAGTGATCGAAAAGATTCATGAATTTACAATATATCGAATCGAAGTATCGGCACAGTTCATCACATTATACACATAGAACTGACAATTAGATGCCCATATGACAGATGTATTCCAAAAATGCTTAATAGCTATCAAACAGCGGCAAGGATACATATAGCATGACGTTTTTTATGACGTTGGGCCTGTTTTACTGTTGATACCCTAGAAATGCATGTGATTTAATGCTTAATTTTCATCTGATTCTAATCAAACTTTGTGCATATGCTAACTATTTGTTAATTTACAACATGCACAGAGAGTGTAAATTTCCCGTGACAATTTCAAAATTGGCGGCACTTTTCCTTGAACTTTTTGAACGCCCCTCGTATTTAAGACAGCCTAGGCTCAGGTGAACTAAAAACTGTTGACTGGGATATTAAGCCATGATCATACCAAAACATCATGTAACAGAAAAAAATGAAAATTATCTCTTATAAAAGCAATAACTTTGATTACCTGAAATGAGACACATCACACGAAAAACTGCTTTTACCATATGAAAACTCAGAAATGCATTTCAGGTGTTTCTGGACAGCTATTTTGTTTTAAATTCTCAGATGGAACAATCTGTCACTTTAATTTCTAGTAGTACAAAATTTCAAGCCATCAACACGTTTCCATTCTTGCACAGCCTGGTTTGTCTGAGACCAGGTCGGAAACCCAAAGACAGGTGTTCTCATGAAGTGGCTCAGATAGTATGCTTACAAAACTTACCTGGCATAGAATATCCTTAATTATTCCGATCTTGATCTTGGAAAAATAATATGGTGGCAAAATGTCTGTAACATTATTGTTCGACAGAAAAATATTCAATATGAAATGGTCATTTGTGAAAGAGTTTTAACTTCAAAATGAATTGATTTTTCAGAAACCTTCTGCTAGGAAGAACTTGACATCTTGTATAAACATGAACCCCTGCAAAGATTACCATCTGATGGCAGACACATGTTGCAGTAAATTCTCATTAGGAGTATCATTTTCAAATAATTGCCTTGGCTGACAGCAGCCTGTGAAGTTTAACTGTACATGATGATTACTGCTTCTCCTAGGAAATTCTGGGAGAACAGACCCCTATGTTACCAAGTGTATACATAAATACTTAATGAAACACACAAAGGCATTTCCATGCAAATATTGTAGAGTAAGAACATACTCTAAATTTGGAGCTTGTAAAAGATGTGCTGATGCTCATTTTCTCAGATATTATAATGTAGTCAAACCATTTAACACTGAATGCCGTAGGCTGAGAAACATTTTATTTAATCATAAAGATAAATGTTTCTCAGACCCTTTGAAATAAGGTGAATATCCAGAATTTCCGATATATTTGTTGTCCACAGACACTGTATTTTTTATGCAAGTTTGATACATGAACACCTGTTCTCAGTGGCTGAGAGCAGGTGTATTTTAGATATATTTCAGAAAGTATTTTAGATATATTTCAGAAACCTTATTTTACATATATATATTTCGCTTTACACAAAATGTGAAAAGGAGATTGTGCAAAATGAAAACTCAGTTGAAAGATAACCACCAAAGACGAGTTTAAACGTTCTCTGATTTTCTTCATACATATGTCAATAGAAAGATAAATTGTTTCTAAGCAATAACGTATGGCCAGCATGGCCTCCCGTCTAGCCGAAATCGGGGCCAAAGTGACGTGGTGCATGCCGACCATGTCCGTCAGCACAGCCGACACACTCAAGCACCAGGATCCTTTCATCCAAACGACACGGGTCGCAGCTCACGACAAACGAACCGCTCCACCGCTCCTCTATTCGACCGGGTTTTACGGTTCCGCGAGAGGCGGGGGGGGGGAGGGCGACCGGCCAATTCTAACCCGGGTCCGGCACGGGACAAAAAAAAAAAAGAGGAAAATGGGTTTCATCCTATGTTTTCAGTTTATCAATTTTGTCTCATTCATTAGGTTATTTGATCAAACGTATGTTTCTTTTGACAATTATTGAAACAATAGAATGTTACGACGACAATTTTCTACCACATGCACAAAGAAACTGAAGCCAATTAAAGCGCATCAAAGATCACAGGAATGGTGACACTGTGCTGGAACAAACTTTGATTATAATTGTTAATATTTATAAAGCTGCAAAAAATAATTTAACAATGTGCTGATTATACACGTATTAAGTACATTCCGTATCTTAAGTATCAAACTTCAAATGAATACCATAGGCTACGGCATCTTTAGACACGAGTCGAGGATCAGACAGATTTCGCTTTACACAAAATGTGTAAAGAAGATTGTGCAAAATGAAAACTCAGTTGAAAGATACCCACCAAAGACGAGTTTAAACGTTCTCTGATTTTCTTCATACATATATCAATAGAAAGATAAATTGTTTCTTAACAATAACGTATTAGGACAAAAATTCCCATTTTGAGCAAAAATGTTGAATTTGACTGCCAAATGTGCATAGAGGCTTTTTACATTAAAGCTATTAAGAAATAACGGTCCTCAAAGACGACTTTTTATGTAAATCAATTTTCATAAAATTTACATCAATATAAAGGTAATACCTTTTTCTTTAACAAATGATCAGGAAAAATAATGTCATTTTATAACTCTGATAATTATGGCCATTTGAAATAATTTTCCCTATATAGTTCTATGCATTTTATCTCAGACAATTGATGCAGGTAATTTCCCGATAACCGCAGAATTAAGGGACGTAAGCGTGTAGAAAATCAGCCTACCCCAAGCACCCGGGCCTGGTCCCGAGTTTAATAAATCATGCTTAACTGACTCAGCTGGGCATGAAATTTAGTGCTCATAAATACTAAAATAGCCAAAAGAAATAAAAACTTAGTCTAGATCACCAATGCCTGTAGTTTATACTGCTCTAATTCAACAATCGATAGCATTTTAATAATTAAGAGCAGGATTAATTTAAGTTTCAGGTGAGCTGAGCATAAAATTGTATTGTTTCATTATGAAAACAACGCACATGCAATAAATAGAGATTTTTAAGCTGTAAACATTGAAAATTTCGTAGAAAAAATTCGATATTTTAAATTTTTTGCTAAAAATATTGATTGTGGGTACACGTTAGAACCGCCTCGCCGTGGCAGCTCTAACGTGTACCCACAATGTATGTTTTGAACAAAAATTAAGGCAAATAGGTTTACCCCTTTAAACCTGTTTACTATATAAAAGTGGGGTCTAAGGGGGTATATTTTTCATTGACATGTTTTCCTGATGTATAATCTCGGGGGCTGGAGAATAAGGACTTTCTTATGAATATGAAGAAGATGTTTGGACATTATGGTAATATACATGTATATTGTCCCAGGGTGGGCGGCAGATGAGCCCATGGGGTCCATTTTTTCACAATCATTAATTTTCAGTCCCACTATACTTTTCCTGCAAGATGATTCCTTTTAAAGACATTTTAACAGTTTTCCCCAATCAAAGACATAGGCAACCTATGTTGACCTTGCCATAAACTAGGTTTAGGTCATCACAGGGTCATGATTTATATCCACATTGTAGTACTAGGGTTATCCATACTTCATGCCAAGCTTCGTTAAAATCAGTCCACTTGTTCCGGAGAAGACGATTTTTGAAGGTTTTTGTACCATATATGGGCATTGCAGCCATCTTGGTAATGTGACCTGGATTATTTATATACACATTGGTAAAACTCACTATGCTTCACATAAAATTATTTCGCTTTGATTGACCAAACGGTTTCAGAGGAGAAGATGTTTGAATATTTTGGAGATATACATGTATATTATTGTCCCGGGGTGGGGGCAGATGAGCCCCTGTGGTCCATTTTTTCAGAATCAGTGATATTCATTCCTACTGCCCATTTCCTGCAAGACTTTCACTTAAAATTACATTTTAAAAGTTTTCCCCATTCAAATGCATTGGCGACCTATGTTGACCTTGCCGTAAAATAGGTCAAGGTCATCACATGGTCATGGTTTACATACATATTGTAGCACTTGAGTCATCCATACGTCATGCCAAGTTTCGTTGAAATCGATTCACCGGTTCTTGAAAGGAAGATTTTTAAAGGTTTTTACCATATATGGGCGTGGCGGTCATCTTGGTCATCTGACCTGGATTATTTTCATATACACTGGTTCTCCTTTCCTATAGATACGTCATATAAAATTTGGCTTTGATTGGCCAAGCGGTTTCAGAGGAGAAGATCTTTGAAATTGTGGACGGACGGACGCCGGATCATGGCCATCCTATAAGCTTACCTTGTGAGCTTAACTCATGTAAGCTAAAACACAAGCGTTCATTTGCAGGATAGCTAGTAGATAGTAGAATATACTCGTACACCCTCTTCATCTATTTAAGAGTTTAAAACCCAAATTTCACACCACTGAAATGTTTATAGATTCTTCTTTGACAAAATCACACTGAAAATTCATTCAGTGAACGAGTTATTAACATCATGGACCAATGCAAAATATTTCCATTAATAAATTTTGATATTTTAAAAATTTTTGCTCAAAACATAGATTGTGGATACACGTACACACAATTTATGTTTTTTGGTCTAAAACGGAAACTAGGTATGCCCCGTTAACCCAAGATTCACTATATTAATGTGGGGTTAAAGGTGGTATACATTTCACGGACATCTTTCCTAAATGAGGTGTCTTGCTCAAGGCCACAACAAGGCTGAGGTTGGTTTCGAATTCAGGACCCTTCGCTTAAAGACATCTACATCTATTCAAGGGTTTAAATAAGCAAATAAGCAACACATATAAATACATACAGTATAAATAAGGATCAGGCTTATGAAGTTCATTTCCTTGAATTCTGGGAATTTCTTTCTGACTGCGCCGTTTCCTGATCAATGACGAAATGACTTGAAATCTGAGTACTTATTGATTGATATCAAAACGTTTGAAAGAGTCGTTAGATGATGGAGACGTACCGACATGACATTAGCTATTGACTGGGACGCTGGCAGCGAGATGAACAAACAAATTATTACTAGTATATCACAACTTAAACTTTATTTACCTAAACAGTACTTTGACTGCACGTCCTGTTCTGCAGCGTAATTTTTTACATCCTTTGAAAACAAAATACTACTTAAATACAGACAATATATCAGTTCAGCTAGCAATATAAGGATATGGCGAAATTTTACAACTTAAAAAAATTCTGTTTATTGCATGGACATGTGTTCGTAATGTTTTGTGAATTTTATTTGGAAGCAGCACTAGATTACTACGTTTACTTATCATAACAAATACCTTATCCCTTTTCACTATACAATATTACATAGTTTTGCTGACAACCTTCAGGCATTGGCTATTGCCTCGGAGTGAGCTATTTCACTCCGGCTTTGGTCAAATAGCGATAGTTGGCATGCAGAGTGTGAAGAAAGTTGCTGATGAACTTAGTTGTAGAACTTAGATGTAAAACAACTAACATATATTGGTTTTGCAAATGAATTTATTAATCATTGTAGTACGAAGATGTGAGAAAACTAACGTATACTGTATATACATGCTTCTGACGGCAGGCAAACAATGAGTTCCCCAATCAGATGTTGTTAAACATTACAAAACCACTGTTTCAGTCAATATCGATATCATATCACAATATCATTTTTGTCTTAGTTGATGTGAAGCGGTTTATTGCTTTTCAAAGGGCATCGTCCATTCATTGTAGAATTTCATTCTGCATTATCAGTTTATAATTAATTGTTGATTCAGAATTAACAAGTATTGATTAACCGCGCTCCTGGTCGTTCTAACGTGACGTGGACCATGTGACGTCAATTTACACCCTGTAGCTGTAATACTTTATCCAGCCCAGATATTTTGACATTCTCGTGTATACGTGCGCATATTCCCCGCATCTTCAGTTGGGTTTTGGAGCCCACGAATTCATGCCAACTTGGTAGAAAACACCGTCGTCGTCATAACAACCAATACTTCCGCCGCTGTCACCCTGAAGATAAAAACACTCTGAGTATTATGTATCAAGATGGAAATTGACTGGCATATATTGACTGCATGGCTTCAAATATTAAATGAGTCTGTGCGTGAGAAAACTAACAATTTGGGATCCGACCAGGTCCGACACAAACCGGGCTGTACAGTCACAGAAGATGGTTAGAGGCTGGATATTGTTAATTTAGAAAGTAGATGAATTGTACTATCCGTGTAGTGAAAACAAAGGCGCTGATCAGCTTCTGATCTGCTTCTTTGTTTTTGCATAGTATGCAGATTGTTGGTTTTCCCATGCGGCGGTTCAAATATGATTGTTATCTCGTATACATGTTCACATGGCATTGGGAAATATTTAACCAATTAGATATACTCATATATACAACACGTTTATTTTAAGGTCATCCGACAGCGTCAAGCCTTGTCTACAAAACAAACCCCTTTCTAATAACAATTTACATTAATTCTAATTTATTAACCATCTTGGTACAACTGACTAGGAGCAACGGTTGGTAAAATGCTAAGAAATGCATTAACTATGCAATAACTAACTATGAAGCTTTAATCTCCTAGTTACTTGGGGGGAGAAAATAGACATTTCGTATTTAATTGATGGCACTCAACATTTATATTTTATAAATCGGAATGGATCTGCATCTTATTCATTATTATACCTCATAAATATTCATTAGCTGAGTGTGAGTTTTGATTGGTCCAGAGCAGGTCACGCGGAGGGTGCTTTTCTGTCATGTCGCACGATCATATTACCATATGACGTCATATCTGCCTTAAAAAGTGCAGGTGCACTTGAAGTCACATGCTTTTATTTACAGTGCACGTGGAGGGTGCTATTCTGTCATGTCGCATGATCATATTACCCTCTGACGTCATATCCACCTAAATGTGAAGTTGCATGTGTTTAGTCACATGCGTTTGTCATGTGGCATGTGTCCGGTATAATAAAACAATTGTTGTCCTTGAGTGAGGGTGGCATGACGATTTGTTCACCCTCGACAGGTCATATTGCCCGAGGGCGAAGCCCTCGGGCAATATGACCTGCGTCGGGTGAACAAATCGTCATGTCACCCTCACTCAAGGGCAACCATTGTATAATATCACTCACATTGCATGTACCAGCATTCTCGTCAATGGAGCAGACCATCTTGGGTGTAGCGCTGTATTCAATCTTGCGCATATTGTTACGACATTCTCTGTTTGTTACAAGGTTAACTGGCGAGTACTCTTGAAGAATATCCGGCAACAGTCCTGTGTTAGTTAACGTACACAAATGAGCCTGTGCATTAGAAAACCAACAATTTGGGGTTCCGACCAGGTCCGACTCAAACCGGGCTGTACATTCACAGATGGTTAGAGGCTGGAAATTTTGGATTTAGAAAGTAGATCAATTGTACTGACCCCGTAGCGAAAACAAAGGCGCTGATCAGCTTCGCAGTTACTGCTACGCTGATCTGCGCCTTTGTTTTCGCCAATGCAGTTTGTTGGTTTTCCTATGCGGCAGCTCAAATTTGTTTATGTCATCAGTTATATATGAATATCAGACAAAACATTACGAAAACACGCAAATGCAATAAACAGATATTTTTTGAGCTTTAAAAATTGAAAAGGTTCAGCGGAAAAATATTTGTTTCTTATTTTTGCTCAAAAGATAGATTGTGGATACACGTTAGAACCGCCTCGGCGAACCCTAAATATATGTTTTGGAGCAAAAATAAGAGAAATATGTATACCCCTGCATACCTCAGTTTTGCTATATAAAAGTGGGGTTCAAGTGGGTATGCATTACACGGACATCTTTTCCTGGTGGAGTAAATAGGGGCAAAGCAATCGACTTTAAGATTTAGTATTGGAACAAAATTATGCATATAATTAATAATGATTTATCTGAACACTAGTTGTCAAAACACAACCAATTACTTGCTTTATGTGAATACGCGATTACTAAATACTAAGTAATTCGTGCCTCCTGTAATAATGGATAAAAGCAGAAACCAGCAATGAATCTGATGCCATGTTTGGTCGACTCATACTGATCAGATCTGTACTTTTTGTAATCTTAATTGTGATCTACCAGTCATATATATCATCTATAATAGCATTAGTCTAGACCGCGCTTAGCCATTCGAGCATCTCCCCGAAGTGTCTGGTGTAGGTTCGAGCCTCACACGGGACACGTGACATAAGCTAAGTTCTGCTTGCGGGTGTACCGGGTGGTTTTGTTTTTCTCGGGGTTCTCCCGTTTTCTGACTGGCCCGTCTCATATCAGCTGAAATAATCCGAAAGGGACGTTAAACTAAATAAAAAATATAATAATAATAATAATAATAATAATAATAATAGTAATTAAAGTAAATAAAATAAAACAAAAATATTAGTCTAGTGCTTCATTAGAGGTCTGGCTTACGCATTTCAGATGTCTGTACATATATTCCAAAGCCTATAGCCACACAGTTGTTCGCCTTAAGTGCCATTTTGTCTTTAATCCTCGTTGATAAGCTTGGAACTGGCCTAACTGCAATTGTAGTAAAGTCCAATGGTTCGTCCGTTATCAGTAGGGCAATATCATCATGGACAACAAATGCACCACTGCGTCGGTATCCTGGATGCTGACAAATAGAAAATGATAACAGTTACTGTAACTGTTATTATTATCCACCACGTCAACTGTATTTTACCCTAACAAATGTACTACAAAAACTAAAGTCCAGTATCCAGCAAGTTTTATAGCTGTTTGTTTGAGATGACGCTTTACAACCATGGCCAACAGCTGATGACCACCTAAACGACTCATATAGTTACTGGGCAAGCCGCCAGGTTTTCAGATAAGTATTTATACCATTAATATAAATAAAAATCAGAACAATTAATAAGTATCTTTATTCACAATTTTTGCATTATCGGCTGGTTTCTAGCTTTCAAAAAATCAATATTTGAAATACAGGTAACCAAAACCACTCAAGGTCAGGGTGGGTTTGGTTACCTGCATTTTCAATACTGATTTTTCTAAGCTGGAAACCAGCGGATAATGCAAAAATGCTGAATTTGACAATGATGTGTCGCACATTGGGCGGATGTACTGCAGTCTCAGGTCTATTTCAAAACTAATCAGCACATTTAACCTTATCTATATTTTTCATAGTTCAATCGATACTGAGTAGCTAAAGAACAACACAGACACGCCCATCCGGGTCATGACAAATACATTTTCTGCTCGCATTTTTTAGGAGAAGCTTAAAAGTGACTGACCAACCACCTTGTTACTGGTTTACCACTAAGGGTTTCTCAACCTAGTACCCACACAGAATGGGCTGCTTGAGCATCCAGGCAAAGCGTCTTCGCTAATGACTGACAATCTGATTACTGGTCAACCGCTCAGGTCTGAGCCTAAACTATCCATATATATAAGCCTTATTTGTTTAGTTGGGTAGCTTTATGATGTGAAGCAATTTTTGGATGTCATGTCGTAAGTTTTGGTAAAAATCCCATAAAATGGAAACAACGTCCCGGCATGACCATAGCTGTTGACTGGGACGTTAAGAAACAACTCAAACAAACAATATTGTTTGCCATAGTTTTGTCTATTACTAGACGTTGTTGTTTACTCATATAAGCCTGGTGCCTTTTTATTGGACACAGGCAAACAGCAAAGTGCTTAGAGGATCGGGAAATGACATACATCTTTGAAATCACCCATGAACAATGAAAAGAAAGACTCACCAAAATGATACTGATGAATGAATCCATTCGTCAAAAAAGGGGTAAACTCACCCGTCTGACGTCATCAACGAGGACTGTCTGTTCTAGACCTTCAGCCACAGTAAGGTCATGCTCCCCTGCGACGATGGCATAGTACCCGTCACTAGGAATATAATATACCATTTAAAAGTTCTGAGATTTTGTAATTTTACGCACACACAATCATACACAAACACACACCGACCCCAAACACAAAACAAAAAGAACAGTATAAATGTACACAATCAACTACCAATATCAGCGGAACAATCATTTACAGTAAGGTAATGCTCTTCTACGTTAATGGCAAACTCGTAGTATCCGTCACTAGGAAATGAAAATAAAACTGAGATCCTTTAGGAGCAGTGAGCATATTAATGAGAAAAGGTGTGAGCCATACAGCGGTTTCGGCTACTTAAGCCTGTTTAGTGACCCTCTAGATTTGGCAAAATGGAGCCAAAGATAAATACTGTTATTTTGCAACTTTCAACCGGATAGAAAGACATGTTTTGTCCAGAATCAAACATATAAACGTTGGTAAGAAAATGAATCTAAACCGATAATTTATTTCTGACTTCTCAGAATACTCTTGCTGATCTCAAAGGACCAAAAGGAAAACATAATATGCAATATGGATGATGAAAGGGGAGACTTTTTAGGGCCACCACAAGGCAAAACACCAGCTGCAGTAATATCAAATAATATTAAGATCCTTTAAAAGCAGTGAGCATATTATTGAGAAAAGAGGTGGACCATACCTGGGGTTCGGCTACTTATGCCTCTTCAATGACCCTCCAGATTTGGCAAAATGGAGGCAAAGATAAATACTGTTATTTTTTAGCTTCCAACAAGACAGTCGAAAGAAAGACAATTACTATCCAAATAGAGCCAAATAGAGCCAAATATATAAACGTTGTTAGAAAATAAATCTAAACCGATAATTAATTTCTGATTTCTCAGAATACCCTCGCTGATCTCAAATGGCCAAAAGAAAAATATAATCTCCACTATGGATGATGTCAGGCTTGGGTACTGCCAATGCATTAGCTACATGTATTTCTCAACTGATACTAATGGCATTAGCTACATGTATTTCTGAACTAATCGGCTGAGTCAAGATCAGGGTTGCTATTTGTGTTAAACTTGAGGCAAAATATCAACATCTTTGTATTTTCATTTTTCTTGGTTTATAATAACTTAAGACCTATCAGGTTTATATTCTGGTGATAATTCTTTTGGTTCCCGACTTTTTTTCGAATTTCACCATTGTGGGCAATGGGAATAGTTAAGTACAGGAGCTTCAAAACAGTATTTTGGTCTGCTTGTATGGGATCATATGCAGCCTAGATAAGCCATTGTTCTATGCTGCAGTTACTTTAAGACAATGTAACATGTGCGGTTGCATATGAAAAATTGGAGGAAACCATGACTGCAACACACATTTTATTTCTAAGATGCCTCTTTCCATGGGGCTACAGACTCTACAGAATATGCAAATAATTTATTTGACCATATCAGCAGTATTATACAATTTCTTGACAAAACCTTCAGTCATGTTTAACAAGTCCTTAGTCTGTAAAATAATAAGACCACTTTATCCCTGTTAATAGGAAGCTGGCTTTGAACTTCCAGTTTGAAAACAGGGGATACGGACTCTACATAAAAATGATGATTTTTAAAGAAACAAGTACTCTTCACTGTGAGGATAAATTCAACTTCCATTGATTCTAAATTTTCTATTGTGTTAACAATGAAAGGCTACATACCAAAACAATCATATTCTAATCATGTGTGTAAGTTTTGACCTGCCAACTAAAGACACCAAGAAAACTTGAAAAACTTAGCAAAAGTACAGTTTCACTTACTACACCATCTTTGTTATTTTTTGTCCAAATTCTTTTTTTTTTTAATTCAGTTTTACGTCCCTTTCAAGATTATTTCAGCTCATATGAGACGGGCCAATCAGTAGGTGGGGCGAAAACGGGAGGTCTCCGAAAAAACCACCTGACACACCCGCAAGCAGAACTTGCGGGGCTCGAACCCACACCAGTCACAGCGGTGAGATGATCGAGTGATTAAGAAACAGCGTCCTTAACCGCTCGGCCACGGGGGCCGCCAAATTCAATTCCGTAAAAAATATATTACATTATATTGTTTTGAACATAACGGTAAACCAGCTTAGAAAACACCCAAAATAAAAGTGCAACATCATAACATATGGAAAGGTACAAGTAGGCAAATATTTTTTTTTTTATTTTTTGGGTATATATTGCCTTGCTATAGCAAAATGTTGCCCAAACTATTATATTGTTATATATCGCCAGAAAGCTTATTGCCTAAGTGTTATGATAAAATAAAAGATAATATTCTGTTGAATTATACGCGCATAACATGACATAGCTGGTAAAAGCAACCCTAATCGTGACTCAGCCGTATAGTACAGTCGGTAAGTGGGGATTTTCATAAAAATCGTTCAAATTGTGATAAAAGTGTGAAATTTGGCACAAAGCTGCATTATATGATTATAAATCAAAATTGACCGGGACACAAGCGATATTGGCATTTTTATGGCGGCCATTTTGGCTTTCAAGATGGCCGCCGTCAAAAATACAAAAATGACCATATCTTAGGTTCTATTCGCGTTTTTGATACGATTTAAATTTCGATTTATGTATTCAGGTTCAAGAAATGCATGAATGTGTTTATTCGGCAGAATTGATGTGTGGAATCTTTGTAACACACCATAGATACTAAAAATGTACGAGCCACGGCATGTCAAAATCAACAGAATGACGATAAGATTTAGCGATTACAGCCTACCTATCAAGTCTCTGTGTAGATTTTTTGTCTTAATTAAGTATATTGATGTCAATGATAAACCCAATTAAGCCATAGTCAAGACTCTTACCAGATTGAGTGGATCCTTAGGGTGACCCATTTACATGTACAGACATATGTTCGTATGGCCAAAATAGTAATAGCAAGAACGGAGACAGTGTGTCGACAGCCTGGTACATCACATTCAGCAACAAATAAATACTAACAAACAGACAAACAAACAATGAATAATGCATGCTTGTTATTAGTAGCCCGTGAGGGATCGTATTGTCAATAGTCTTACGAGTTGTAGCGGTGTGTCACGTTTTCACCCAGCATGTTTTTGCAATATTGTAATATCTGCAATTTTGTACTGTGCGCAAACTACATCTGTGTTTGAATTGCAAGGAAATCATCAACACAAAGTCTTGTTTGTTTTCAATAATTTGAAGTACCTTGACTCTTAAGAAAAAAAGTTCCTAATGTCAAAGGCGATAGGTCCTGGAGAAGGCTGTGATTTGCAAGCTCAATCTTCACTGGCTTTTTCAGATACCAGCTGGGACTTACATGTATGTGCATTATGTCAAGAGAACATACCAGAAAAACTGGCTTAAGATGGTGGAATATTACAAGTTTATAAGCTTGTTTCACTACTCTCAGGTTTACAACATATGGTAAACAACAAGAGAATATGATATCAACAAAGTGAACATATAATGCAATTGTGGTAGAACATCACATCAAAAGAACTGCTCATTATGGTTAAATTGAAACCACACTCATAAAAAGCAGTGCAAAATGGCATAAGCATGCAGAAATAAATTTGATAATAACCAACTGTTACAGCGCGCTCAGATACGTAAGCAAACGGAAGTAAGGAAGAAGTGTTGGCTCAATGGTAAAGACAAGTAACTGTTTCTTTTGCGATAAGAACGAAACTCGAGAAGCCCTTCATAGTGCTAGAACTGATAAATGGCAAATTGCGTTTGAATTGAATTCTACTCTTCATATTAAAGATATGATTCAACTAAGAGAAAGAGTGTCGTCAGTTTATGAGGAATTCATCAAAGGCAGCTTCTTTATACAGTAGTCACCACGTGTTTTCAACCACGACAATGGATCAGGCCCATGAACAGATGAATGGCCTAACAAAGCGGATGGTGGTGTAATCTGGATCACTGATAATCCATCAGCTTTGATATAGTGGATAATTGCTGGCCCAGAGATCAGATCGCCTTTGAAAACCCACTGCCTGCAAAAGGTTCACATCATTATTATCAAGCCAGTCATGTTAAGGCAATGACATCAGCCTTTGAGGAATCAGGAAATCCCTTCAATGAAGATGGTCAGGATCTGGTTACCTTAGATTCAAAGGAGGTTATGGGTGAAACGGCTGTTAGCTCTCTACCTGAAGTAGAGACAATTGGTCAGTTACAGTATGAGATGTATGTACATGTAGATTAAAGGTTGAAGCAGAGGTTGATTTCAATTTCAAACACCCTTACTAAAACAATGTCTCCCTGTTCAGGAATACTCAAACTAAACACTCCAGAACAGCTCATGAAATTGAATCTTTGAAAAATAATTGCGAGTTATTCAGCAGAATACATATGTCATGCCAATCAAGCGATAGAGATATGGATGTTTTTTTTCGCCATGAAAATCAGGGAACGCCTCCATCACTTTCAGACATAGGGGATCTAAGACATGGTATAAAGTCTAATCTAATATGATGCCTTGAACGCTTTATCACATTACCACAGAAAAACATGTCCAAGGTTGGTGCAAAAAATGCTGATGGGTCTGTAGTTGTGAATATGCTTGAAGTGAAAGCCTGTACAACTTTTGGTGACTATGCTGGAGTTGTTTTCTTTACATATCTGGTCAATCTTCTGCCGACATTGGTATATTTGGATGTTGTTTCGGACCCTTACGTCGAGAGAAGCCACACGGGAAAAGCTTGGTTTAGGTAGTTGGATCCGCATTGTTAAAGCACAACACTGACTCCAGAGAACTGACAAAGCTTTCTTCGCGTTGACGAAACAAGTAGTACAACTATCTGACAGACTGCATTTTAGATCAACAAACCCCAAGCAAAACAATTTATTGTGCCAAGGGTACTGACATTGTTGCTATCAGTGATAAGAGAAATAGCAGCAACACTGGTTTGATTAGATCTTTAGACACTGATGTTGTAGTCCTTTTGATAGTTATGTTTCACGATTTGCATATTGACGAGCTAGTGCTTGGGCTGCTTGTGGGGTCAAAAAGCACTATAGATATATTGCAATACATACAATTGCAAACAAACTTGGTCGAGAAAATTCAAAAGCCATTCCCTTCTTTTATGGTATCACTGTATGCGATACGACGTCTTCTCCTAGCAGCGTCGGGAAGAAAACAGCTTTGGAAGTATGAAAGGCACGTCCAGAGGTTGCTAAGACGTTCATTGATCTCAGCAATATGTCGGATGAGTCTTTGAAACTCCTGCAGAGATTTGCGATTCTTCTTTATGACAGAACAAGTGAAGGCACACATGTTGATCTCTGTAGAAAAATTCTATTTGCCAAGGGAACGCATACCTCCAACAGCATGTCAAATTTGCAGTATATCAAACTTGGTCTGTTGGGGTCAGACCCTCGTTGCGGATCAGGAAATGGGACTGCAAGAAACAGACAGACAAATACCTGGCACCCTTTTGGACGCGACTTCCAGAACAGGCAAAGTGTGTAAAGAGCTGGTCAAATGTTGTTGCATAAAGCATGTCGGAGGCCATGCACATGTATGTCTGTTTCACTTTCATGCAGAGATTTGCAACTGCTTGGGTATCTGTTATCAATAAAAAGTATTAGATATGCTTCAATGAAAATACTATACCTGCATGCAATTGCCTTATTCAATGTAAAATATTAAATCACTCTGTCCACATCTAAACAGAAATAACTATAGGGGTTTTAGTGTCATTTCAACCAAATAAGTTTTTGTTAAAGATTAAACCGGCGGCCCCCGTGGCCGAGCGGTTAAGAGCGCTGTTTCTTAATCACTCGATCATCTCACCTCTGTGTCTGGTGTGGGTTCGAGCCCCGCTCTGGCCACATGTGAGACAAGCCAAGTTCTGCTTGCGGGTGTGCTAGGTGGTTTTTCTCGGGGTTCTCCCGTTTTCGCCCACCTACTGATTGGCCCGTCTCATATGAGCTGAAATAATCTTGAAAGGGATGTAAAACTGAATTAAAAAAAATAAAGATTAAACCCCAATGCTCATTTGTACAATGGTTTTATTTTAGACGAAATAGCCCCTGGTGATAAGTTTAATATATAGGCATGTACAATAATGCTTTTTCTTCATTTGCTCTTGATTTTTCATGTGGGAAAATATATAAAATGACATTTTAATCATGTCTCTAAGTGGTCTGAGAGCCGAATTATTCACTTTCTAATCTTGTATTGGTGGCCATTTTGAAATTCAAGATGGCCGCCATGATTTTTGACTTATCACTTGTGTCCAGGCATTTTCTCAATTCAGGTAAAGTTGTGAAATTTTCATCTGCGCTTGATGCATTCCACATCACTACGAATATTGTAATTTTACACACACACAGAGAGAGAGAGAGAGAGAGAGAGAGAGAGAGAGAGAGAGAGAGAGAGAGCAATAACATTATACATAATTAAATGCCACTATAAGCGATTGAGTCTTCGAATGTGGCGGCCCACGTGGCTGAGCGCTAATATTTCATTACCGCGCTTAACCGTTTGACCATCTCACCGCTGTGTCTGGTGTGGGTTCCAGCCCCACACAGGGCACATGAGACAAGCCACGTTATGCTTGCTGGTTTGTCAGGTGCTTTTTTTTCTGGGGGTTCTCGCTTTTCGACTTCCTACCTACTGAGTTGCCTGTCTCATATCAGCTGCAATAATCTAGAAAGGTGCGTTAAACTCAATAAAAAGTCTTCAAATGTATTTGAAGTTAATGTGTTCAAATTAGAAAAGGAAAAATCTGACATAATTTGATTTTTTTTTTCTGAAGTATCAGCGATGTCTCAAAACTTAACAATTTCTTTTCGCTTCATACCTTAATTCTACGTAGCATTTACGAGGGGTGTTCTTTAATTCTTGTCATCGACCCGTTTTTCTCCTAAACCATCATCTATACCAGAAGAAAATTACTTGTTAGTTACAGATAGGCTCTTTGCGATATTGAAATCACCCAACCATTTTAAGATGATACAATTAATCATGGCAAACTTTGTCTTTGAAGAGGGGCACCTCTATGACATTGCATACACGTACGCCAGTCCCAATAGGCAGTGTAATGTTTGAATTAGAACGGTTAGAAGAACGATCTTATACTTGCGGAGTCTTCATTACATTGCTAACACATAGGCGAATTGTTATTTTCCTAAAACAGAAATTGCAATTTTTACGAGAACTGTAAACATAGCACTACGCCTGTTTTATGATTTTTTAGATTGAAAGAATCTCGTTATAGAGGTTTCAGAGCCTCATAATTTCATTTTTAGTTATGACTGATCCAAAACTTTTAATGCTGATTTGTACCAGATCTCTGCTAAGTTTTGGATTGTTCACCTTCTAAATCTTTATGAGTTATAACATTTTGAAAAATAACACAAAATTCCTTTAAAAGAGGCGTCCATACCACAAGATAATCATGTGCTTATACCACTACAACTTCTTTAAATCTATTGAATCGTTTGGTAGACGTTTTCAATCAGAAAATTTGGGGTTCTATAACGATAGCTAGAAACTGTGCGCCTGCTTTACCTTAAAGCTGTCGTATATAATAGATTGCCAGTTTAGCAATTTACAGCAAATATCCATTTAGACCATTTTAGACAAAATTAAGAACAAAAAAATTGATATATTCACCAGACAATCCAATTTGAAAAATATGAAAATATTGAAATGCGTAACCTGTGCAGTGATTTTAATGGCGTATATTCAAATTATAATGACGTCACAAAGCAGGGCCAATAATTCCATACAGTAAAAGTGAAAACATTCTACAAAAGTGTTTTCTGATGCTCATATGAATTGCAAATGTATTTGTAAAATGAAAGTAGGCCTATATTTAGTGTTGTAAATGTTATAGCACTTTCTATACTTGTGATCGAAATAACATATTGTAATGCGCAGTGTCATTACTGTGCAGTTTTAGAATGCGATTAAATGTACTATAGGATCGTGCCTCAGAGAGCAACAATTTTGATACTATTCTGATCAGAAAAGATTGAGCTTTCACCACATACGTACTCGTATAAACAAAATTCTCGTTGTTAGTCCACGGGAAAGGACAAGAATTAAAGAACACCCCTCGTAAGCTAATATGTCAAGATCCGAGCTGATAAAAATTACCCATTGCTTTGGTATATCTGAAAAGACATTTCCATGATATCGGTCATACATGTATAAATCTAATGAGTCTGCTATCAATATGATCAGTGAACTTACACTTGGCCAACGTCATCTGCGCAGTGACCGGCAGTAATAACAGTCCTCTCATTGTATATGGTTCCGCCACATAAATAGGAATAGATACTGTCATAAGGGAAGTAGAGAACCAGTGTGTACCATGGATACTTATGTTCTACTGCGTTCTTTCCTCCTATTATTGGGGCTATATCTGGAGTGTCGCTAATTCCCAAGGCGCCTAAGGAGCGGTTCCTTGCCAGTAAAGCATTTGCTATTGCTGAGCGGAGACTGTTAGGTAGTGAGTCCACGTGCATCACGATCTGACCGATCGGGGCTTGCCTGTCCATCCCAGGTATCATCGTTATATCTGTATGGAGACAAAAAAAAAACACATTGGATAAGCGTCTTCTGCTCTTCGAGTGTGTTGTCGGGAGATGTTTTGTTGTGTTTCATGTATTTTCTTTCCCAGCTGGTGTCAATGTTGGGACTTTAAATTTAATTGCATCGATTCCTGATCCCTGTATTCTTACTTTATACGTAATACAGCAAGTCTTCGAACTGGCATGACCTTTTAACGTGTTTACCTTGCTAGACTTAATGCAAACAAACTGACATTACCACTACACCATTTTTGAGAATGGCTATTTTTGACAAAACGCTAGCGTATTTTGATTGTCCATATTCGACTTTATGTGCAAATAGTACGGACAATATGCGTCCCCCGTGGCCGAGTGGTAAGGAACGCTGATTTCATTACCACGCCTAATTATTCGATCATCTCACCACTGTTTCTGAAGTGGGTTTGAGCCCCGCACTGGGCATTGTGACAAGCCAAATTCTGCTTGCGGGTGTGCCAGGTGGTGTTTTTCGGGGTCCTCCCATTTTCGCCCCATCTACATGTAATGTTTAGTCTGTCTCATATGAGCGGACATAATCTTGAAAGGGACGTAAAACTGAAAAAAACATACGGACAAAACCTGGGTGAACAATATTGTTGGCAGGGATGTTTTTTTACTTTATCTATAATAATAATAATAATAATAATAATAATAATAATAATAATAATAAACAAAAACAATCTAGTCAAGAATGACAACCCAGATGTCCACAATTAATGTTTTGATTTTGATAAATCATAACAATAGTCTGTAACACCATCGGGATAACATTTTCGTGCTGTATACACCCCCTTGTAATCCGCTTTGATGTAGCAAAACTGGGGTATGCACCGGTTTACCTATTTGTCTCATTTTTGCTCCAAAACGTAGATTGGATTGTGGGTACTCGTTAGAACCGCCGAGTTCAAAGTGTAGCCACAATATGTGTTTGAGAAAAACGTAAGAAATTTTTTTTTCGTACCGAAAAGTTTCAATTTTAAGCAAGCTAGGAAAAATCTATATATTTTACATGGGCGTGTAATGACTGTATCAGTAATATGAGCCACCTCATGGGAAAACCAACAATGTGGTTTACGAACAGGTCTGACACAAATCAGGCTGCACAGTCACAGAAGATGGCAAGAGGCTGGAAATTTTGGATTTATATTAGAAAGTAGAGGAATTGTACTATCCGTGTTGCAAAATCAAAGGCGCTGATCAGCTTCGCAGTTACTGCGAAGCTGATCTGCGCCTTTGTGTTCGCATATGTAAAATGTTGGTTTTCCCATGAGGCGGCTTAATGTTAGAAACATGAACTACCTGTGAACGCGACCGCGAGAAATATTCCTGTCACGTAACATATCACAAAACAGACCATCAGTTTTCGGTTAAACATGGTTTGAAAAAGGCTAGTTTGAAACGTCGACAAAAAGTATAAAACAGTATAATTAATTTTCCCGCCTCTTCCGTGTACTATTAAAGATGATGTGTGAGAAAATCTGCACTGCGTTTATGCTAATTAAACTTTAGCACGTGTGTTTGTGCGAATTCAACAAATATCACTGTTTTAAATTATAGTACAGTGAGAACGACTGTAAGATTCATTTAAGCCCCCACGATCCCCCTGTTCGGTGGTTTATCTTTATTTCAGCCTCCCTGTTGTGCTTGTCGTCTATGTGTTTGTTTGATGCTAGCTAGGCCCAGTTGTTCAAAATTAATGACAGCGTTAGTTATAGTTGGCCTCCCAAGCCCCCCAAATATTTTTTGTTGGCATTTTTGAGTACATTTTGGCATCCATGCCTAATGTGTACCTTAAAGTCTCTTTATACTTTCAATCATTTTTTTTTCAATTTTGATAATTTTTGATATGTTCTAGTGCTTCGTTTGCCGAATATGGATCTGTCGAAAACTTCCCAAATGCATTACAGATAAACCAATTAAAGACTAATTAAAATTTGACAAAAATGAGTGACAGTGATAAATATATATTTTTGCCCGCCCTTCACACTCGAATTTTATGCGCAAAGGTCTGGAATACCGGAGGTAAATAGAAACACGTGCTAAACTCTACTGACGACCAAAAGCAACTCGGAGTTATTAAAATAAACACATTTGAAAGTATGATCGTGTGCATAGACAAATCCTGTTCTTCACTACTTGTCCGGCAATGGTGTGTACCACAAAGTGATATTTTTGTTGTACATATATACTCGATTCTTGTCGATTTTGATTACGGAGAGGCGACATACGGGGAAATTAAGAAAGATAACAATAGGCGCGGTGAAAGACCGTTGAAGTACTCAATTTCACATTCTTTAAATGCATTACGTGAACGACGGTGCATTCATCTTTACACCAACATCTTGGCCACGTCACATTTCCTCCTGTAGTAATGCTGTATTTTGCGTCCAGCATTCATACGGTGTGGCGTTGCAATAAAATCAAAGAAAACTTTATACGTCTACCGCAACAGGGTTAAAAACGAGAATACTGCTGTCAGTGATCGAGTATGAGCTATGTCGACCCGGGAACATCCAGAACTAACCGTGTAAACCAGCTAACCGTCTAGGTTAAGCGCAGTTCCGATTGGCACATGCACACGTCATATACATGTATAAAAATGCGACGCAGCAGGTACTTCTAATACGCTACCGTGCATCGGATGTACGTAACGATAAATACATGCACATCACGAAAAGACGGTGTATGAATGGTGTAGTTATCGCTGCTGCTCTTGCAGATCATCAAACTACATTTTACTGTTTTCGACCAGCTTTGACACAAACTGACCTGTACAATCACAGGAGAAGACTAGAAGCTTGAAATTTGGATTTAAGAAGAGGGATAGGGGATAGTACTACCCGTGTAGCGAAAACAAAGGCGCCGACCTTAACTGCACAGCAGATCTGCGCTTTTTTTTTTGGGGGGGGGGCATATGCAGATTGTTGGTTATGTTTAGGCCTATATGTGGCGGCTCATATAAACCCACTCGATTAGCCTTAAAGTAAGACCTCTTTTGAAAAATGTTTTGAAATTCAATCAATGTTTAAGCGACCAGAATGCCAACTGATCCCGGCCTCAGTACATAGATAGCATTGGGGTCGATCATTCTGTAAATATGGCGGCCACACATATTGGGACTAGGACACATACCCACAGGAACGTCAGAGGCACGTCACACATACGCAGCTGGAACATTTCACGTCATTGGTCTCAGTGTATCAAGTCAAGTCAAAATCTCTTTATTCCCTCGTGCAAGGAAAATCTAGGAAGAACAGTATAAGTAGCTCGACAATGACCCCAGACGGATCAAAGACCGGATAAGTATCGAAATTGACATGCACATGTCACTGTTACGTGACAGTAGTATATTTACTGGGATTGTATGGACTCACAAGCTTTTATGAACATATCCTATCATATTATTCATGTATCATGTATGAAAGATAGACCTTTACATAATCTCTGAAAAAAAAAAGCCTCCGTGGTGTGGTTTTACCGGGCAAAACAGGGGTATGTGTTCAACCCAGAGATCCTTTAGTCCTTCGGATGAGACATTAAATCGAGGTCTCGTCCTCGTACTACCATTGGCTGTTGACTGGGACGTAAAACACCAAATCATACAACCCACTGAATGTACATGTTGTGCGATTTCTTCGTGTCGCTAAAACTGTCTACATCATTCCATGATTTGTTTTTCCTTTCAAAATGACTTTTCCACCCAAACTTTTACTCGTATCCCAGGGTTTCAGCATATCGCTATAAGCGTTTCCTGTTGGTGTGCGGGTTGTATTGCTTCAAATCCTCTACATTTTTACTTTATCTCTAAGATGTTTACTTTGAAGGTGTATACTTTTTCATCGAGCGTGTTGAAAACAGAATTGTCACAGGTGCGTAAAAATAAAAACAACAACTGATGTTCCTTACATTCTAAGACAATGATTGAATGAATATCCAGATTTACACTAACGACTACCCAAATTTTCTGGTAAATATACATGTAGGAGTTTTAATTTCTTAAGTTTGTTAGTTTGCTATGTCTGGACGGCCCCAACGCTCCCGGGGTTTTCACCAGTACTCTGGTTTTAATGTGTCTTGCTCAAGAACACAACACGGTGCCACCAGTGTGGATCGAACCCGGGACCGCTTCATCAGGAGTTCGATGCTCTAGCACTACGCCACCGCGGTCCCCTGTTTTCTGAAGTGAAACAAATAAACTTTGATGAAGTCTATTGAATGGAAACGTCAGAAATAACCAAGAAATTACTGTAGAAATGTCGACTGACTTCAATCAACAGAGAAAATATCAATATCATTCCATTGGTGAAAACACCATTTTTATAAAATATAATTTTGTTAAAGGAATAGGCCCACAAACTATTGTGTGTGCGTTTTATGAAAGCCTTCATGTAGCTGAACAGTTTGCAATAAATTTTATGAAAATCAACCAAGGTATAAGAAAATTATAGGGGTTTGAAAATTTTGATGGCCCAAATCCAGAACGAGGCTGTGAGGGTATGACGTCACTCCCTCACAATCATGGAATTGTAAATATCTGCCATTTCTATGCATATTAAAGTATGAAAGTTGTTGAAATACTTTTCATTCACTTAATAGAATCATACTGACCTGTTTTCAAATGTAAAAATTAAGTCTACTACTGTAAATAAGCCGCGATTTTTCCTTTTCGGTCACGTGACTAGCTAAACAAAATGGCGGTCACCATAGGCGGCCATTGTTGAATATTAAGACTTTCTTCAAAACCACTTAACCGATTTTATTAAATGTGGTGTCAAAATGTGTGTTTCGCTGATCTCTTTCTTTTGAAATGAAGAATAATGTTTGTAAACCTATTCCTTTAATATCTTCATTGAAGTCACTGCTAAGTTAAATCTTGTAAAAGATAGATCCGTTGGAGCTCGGTCACTGACGAGGCTCAAGTAGCCGAAAACATGGTATGGTGCAGTGGTTATGTCACTCGCCTTGTAAACCAGGGGGGGGGGGTCGCAGGTTCGATCCCGGGCTTCTCCAGCCCGTCGGATGGGACTATAAACCGAGGTCCCGTCTCCATATGACCTTAGCTGTTGGTGGGACGTTAATCCCCAATCAACCAACTTTCTCATTAATATGTTCACTGCTCTTAAAGGATCTCTGTTTATATTTTATTGCTGCGTTCTAACACTTTCGTCACGGTGCAGGCATTTATTTCCGAATCGGTAGAACCCGATGTTAAACTGGTTGGTTCTTAAGGGTGTCGTGTCATGTAACGGTCTTGTGCTGGTGTTTCACGTTGTTGAAGAAAGTAGCAACCACTGAGATTCACGGGGTGAACCGGGACTCCAACGGATCCAAAACGGGCTTCAAGGTAGGAAAACTTTTAAAGGCCCCTGTTCATTAAGGTGGAATCCCGGTGAAGGCCCGGTTTGTGTCGAATGGCACGGTGTCGCCCAGTTTACCCACAGTTTACTTTTTATCATCCCGGTTTATCATGGTCGAACCCCGGTGGTATAACGTTTTGCACTCGGTGTCGCCCATGGCCAGTTCTGCAGCGGAATTTCCAGGCTTGTTACGCATGTCTACGGTGACGTTATGGTTCTACTCCGGTTCAACACGAGTCACCCTGGTTAACCGTAAATAATCCAGGACTGTGAGAACATAGCTTAAACATCTTCCAAACACCGTTTGATTAATACAAATGTGACGGCTCGCCAGTAAACCCCGGCTTGTCCCTGTATGCCAAAGATTTCCACGGTGGCGTCACGGTATCCCTGTCAGTCGACGCGGTTCATTCCGCTTTACAGCGTAAAACGGGACAGTGAGAACAGTACCAAAACATATCCCAGTCCAACTTTTAGCTGAATCATCCTGAACTTAACTTTGGTTGGTATCTGATTGAAGTCGCTCATAATCAGCCAACATCGTCTTCGGTGCTATGTTCGTCATCCTTCCCGTGTACTCCGGCATTAGACTTTCTCCTACTGTGTAAGTTGGCAACGTCTTTTGTTTGAAGGCTTTGCCTACAAGAATAATTTTAATAACAGTAATAAATTTTAAGATCAGGAGACATATCCATGAAAAGTATAAGCCAAAATCCCTAACTTTACGTTGTAAAACCGGGGTATGCAGGTGTTTACATATTTTTGATACCAAACATAGATTTTGTTTACTCGTTAGAACAGCCTCGTCGAGGCGGCTCTAACGTGTACAAACAATCTATGTTTTAAGCAAAATTATTCAAAATATCAAACTTCTCTATGAAATTTTCAATTTTTACAAATGAAAAAAGAATCACTGTATATTGGATGGGCAAGTTTTCGTAACGATAAGGTAATCTTTTGCAAACGGTAATAATTAGTGGTAGTGGGCAAGTCTGCAGCAAGAGCTAGGCACGATAACTACTTCCGCCGTGTAGTGTTTCTTCAACGAGGCACTTGATAAAGCTTCGCATAATACTGATTGACACTCGGAAACCGCTGGCGTCGTCCCAAGATGACTGAAACATTGTTGATAATGGTGTGAAGCCATAGCCAAACCAACCCTGATGTTACCTATTCTCAAAAATTGTGAGTGAAGTGTATTTTAGGCCGCACACGAAATTATGACATTCATTTTCTCTGAATTTTTTGTTGTTGCTGCTGCTTTGCTTTTAAAGCGAAATGTTTTGTTTGTTGTTTTTTTTTCTTTAATGAATGCTTATGTCTTTCAACATATTCCAAAAAACTTGAGTAATTGCAGACATACCGGACCTGCGTTCGTTTGTTTTGAGGTTTAACGCCCCAGTCAACAATTTTCTAGCCGCTTCAAACAAACTATCACCATTTGATTATGGGTCGCCAGCAATATTTCGAAACTTATCTTGTAGACTAATTTCAAAAGATTAAGAAATGGTAAAAATGGACAATTTCGTAAATGTAATATACAATTTAATTCACCTTGGTTTAAAAATACAATAAATACAATAAATATTTACATTGTGACTTGCAAATCTAATAAACAAACTCGTGCATGAGCGCTTGTTTATATTTTAAAGATGACGCGAGATTATTTGAGTGCGCAAGCCTACTACGTTTCCACGCCTCTAACCACGCCTTTAACTTATTTTAATAATTTGGCTTAAGACAAAAAATGTAAATGAAGCAAAATTAAGGTATTTCCCTTAATTTTAGCTCAAATTAAGGTGCGTCAATGAGAATTGTAATGCCTATGTTTAGGCACCATTTTAGCACGAAACTTATAACCCAAAAAAATATTTTTCACATAAAAAATTGCTTGAAAGTATAATGAGACTTTAATGTGTAACAATACACGCTAGGGTGGATGCCAAGTCTGAAAATGCCCCAGAGTCCCAAAAATAGGTCAAAGGTCAACTAAGTGCAAAATTTGAGATATTTCAACATTATGGCAGTATCTTATGAACTATTTTCTTCTTTTGTTTGTAAAAAAGCCCCAAATTACATCTAATGCATTTGTATGATGTAATCAGTTACAATTGTTACAACAAAGTAATGCAGATTTAGGTCAATGGTCACTTTAGTGCAAAAAATGCTTATTTTCATGCCCTTTTACAATTGCCTGTATTAACATAAGTGTCAGTGGTATTCTGAAGGGGATAAAGTTCTTTTATGTACATTTTGTATCAATTGTGTATAGAATATGATCGAAGCAATCATTTGATATCAATTTCAGCTCTCTGCAGCTTTTGGTTGCTGAGATATTGTCAATTTTATTGTTACACTCCCCTGTATTTGTCTGTGTTTTTTCTCTTATATCTTAAGTTTTCTTAATTTTTTGCAACGGTATAGTCAGCTTGGTCATTTATATTATTACATGTTTAAACACAGTATTGTCATAACAATCATTTGATACCAATTTCAGATCTCTAGGACTTATGGTTGCTGAGATATTAATGTTTCCGTTGGTATACCCCCTCTATTTTTCTGTGATTTTTATCAAATATTTCAAGTTTTCATCAATATTCAAACAACAAGAAAGTCAAACTATTCATTTATTATCGCATGTTTATAGAACATTAACATAGCAATTATTTGATATCAATTTTACCTCTCTAAGACTTTTGGTTGCTAAGTTATAAAACATTTTGTTAGTATACCCCATCCACTTTTCTGTGGTTTTTCACTAATATTTAAAGTTTTTATCAATATTCGAAAATCAAGAAATTCAGAACGTTTGTTTGTCTCACCAAACGGTTATAGAATATTATCCTAGCAATCATTTGATACCAATTTCAGTTCTCTAGAGCTTTTGGTCACTGAGATATTAGCAGTTTTATTGGTTAACCCCCTTCATTTGCCAAGGATTTTCCTCCTATATCTTAAGTGTCCTTAAATATTTGAGAAACAAGATAGTAAGCTTGTTTATATACCTTATCACATGATTATAGAATATTGTCATAGCAATCTTTTGATACCAATTTCAGCTCTCTATGACTTTTGGTTGCTGAGATATATACGTTTCCATTGATATACCCCCTCTATTTTTCTGAGATTATTGTCTGATATTTAAGTTCTCATCACTATTCGAAAAACAAGAAGGTCAGATTATTTATGCGTCTTATCACACTATTATAGAACATTATTAAAGCAATCATTTGATACCTATTTCAGCTCTCTAGAGCTTTTGGTCACTGAGATATTAGCAATTTTATTGGTATACCCCCTTCGTTTGCCACTGATTTTTTCCTATATCTTAAGATTCTTTTTTCAAATATTTGAGAAACAAGACAGTCAGCTTGTTTATATGCATTATTACTTGGTTATAGAATATTGTCATAGCAATCATTTGATACCAATTTCTGCTCTCTATGGCTTTTGGTTGTTGAGATATATACATTTCCGTTGGTGTACCCCCTCTATTTTTCTGAGATTATTATCTAATATTTAAAGTTCTCATCATTAATCCAACAACAAAAAAGTCAGATTATTTATGCATCTTATTATAATATTATAGAAAATTATTATAGCAATCATTTGATACCTATTTCAGCTCTCTAGAACTTTTGGTCACTGAGATATTAGCAATTTTATTGGTAAACCCCCTTCGTTTGCCAGTGACTTTTCTCCTATATCTTAAGTTTTCTAAAGAAATTGAGAAACAAGGAAGTCAGCTTGTTTATATACCAAAGTATATGGTTATAGAATATTGTCATAGCAATCATTCGATACCAATTTCTGCTCTCTATGGCTTTTGGTTGCTGAGATATAAACGTTTCTGTAGGTATAACCCCTTCACTTGCTGTGATTTTTCTCTAATATTATATTCACTAAGATTCCATCAATATTCGAACAACACGAAAGTCTGATTTTGTTAAATATCTTATTTCGTGGTTTTAGAATGTAGTAATAGCAATTATTTGATACCAATTTCTGCTCTCTATGGCTTTAGGTTGCTGAGCTTATAAGCATTTCTGTAGGTATACCCCCTCCATTGTTCTGTGATTTGTCTCTAATATTGAAAGTTCTCATCAAGATTTGTACCCCAAGAAAGTTACATTCTTTCTGTATCTTATCATATTATAATAAACCATTATCATATCAATCATTTGATATAAATTTCAGCCCTCTAGAGTTTTTGGTTACTGAGATATAAGCAATTTTGTTGGTAGACCCCCTTCATTTATCTGTTACTTTTCTCTAATATCTGAAGTTCTCTTTAATATTGAGCACTAAGATAGCCAGTTTGTTTATATATCTTATTACAGAGTTATAGAACATTGTCATAGCAATCATTTGGTACCAATTTAAGCTCTCTAGGGCTTTGGTTGACGAGATATAAGCAATTGTGCTGGTATACTCCATTTTTCTGTGATTGTTTTCTAATATATAAAGTTCGCATTAATATCTGAAGACCAGGAAGTCTGTTTGATATTTATATCTTATTACGTGGTTATCAAGCATTGTCAAACCGATCATTTGATACCTATTTCTGCTCTCTCAAGGTCTATCAGTAGCCAAGAAACATGTGGTAATATAGGTGTACCACACTACTTCCTCTGCTTATTAGAGGTGGGCGTGAACAATCTATGATTTTACGTGACACACATGGGCAATAAAGAGATCCTCTGACCAAACTGGCACCCATGAGCATATCTACATCCTGTAGATATTCCACCCTTAACCCTTCAAATGGCAATAGATTTTCCTTTTGTATATCTTGATTTTCGTCATTTTCATTAATATTCATGAAAATGCAAATGAGATAATTATTATTTAGGCCCATGAGTCATCAACAAATTTATCAAATAGTATTATTGGTACAATAACAATAAGCCAAAATGATAGTTTAGGCATGACATTAGGTTTTATGGGATAATTGATTTTTAATTGTTTCTTTTTATTCATTTTAAAGTTTTAATGAAAATTCATGAATATGCAAATTAGATATTTTCCATTACTTATCATAGGAAAAAAGGGCTATGTCTAAGCTTTAAGATGAGACCAAGTTCAATGGTCTAGGATTACAAATAATTGAGATATTTTCAATTTTCTATCTGTACCCCCATTATAAAAACGCAAAAAATGAATATTTAGGGTACTTTAATAGAACATAGCATAAAACGCAGACGCTTCCACTGGCAGAAAACAGGGTCTGATAGCTTTTTCAATGTACTTAAATAAGAAAATCATAGTGTAGAAAATTACCCCTGGTGGAAGGGGGTATGGGTAGCTAGTAGAATAATATTAGTTATCATTACAGGGTTTGATATTTTTGCACTCATATGACTTTTGACCTAATTATGTGACCCAGAGGTAATTACAGACTTGGAATATACCCATATGAGTTTAAACACTTATCAATGAATAAAATAAGCACATGTTGCCTTTAGTCAGTTCATGATTGATTTAAGAAATACTTGATTATTGTAACGGGTGTTTGTTATTTTGCACTCCTTCGACTTTTGACCTAATTCTGTCACCCAGGAGCATTTACAGTCTTGGCATTCACCTCTATGTCTTTGGACACATGTCAAGAAATGACATGAGTACAAGTTACCTATAATCAGTCCATTATTTTCCAAAACAATAATATTTTCATTTTTTCCGATTTTTGCTATTTTGCACTCGTTTGACCTTTGACCTAGTTTTGTGACCCATGGTCATTTACAGACTTGGCATCCACCCATACGAGTTTGGGCACATGCCAAGGAATGTTATGAGCATAGGTAGAATAATGTACTCAAAAATGCCAACAAAACCAAAACTAAGCCACTTTTTTGGATTTGGACTGCCAAGTATTAACGATTCGTTAAAATTTCAAACTTGAATATTACAAATACAAAGTTTTAAACAACCGGCCCCTGGATGCCTTCCTCGTTATGTATGTGTGTGTGTGTGTGTTGTAAAATATTTGTAGCGTGCTGTGTTTTAATTTTCCCCTTTGTGTTGTCTAGGTTAGGATTATGATTAATCATTACTAAAACTCGCCTATGCAAGATACAAAGATTTTAAAAGTTGTAAAAATGAAAATTTTCAGTAGAAAAATTTTGATATTTTTCTTATTTTTGCTCAAAACATAGATTGTGGGTACACGTTAGAACCGCCTTGGCGAGGCGGTTCTAACGAGTACCCACAATCTATGTTTTGGAGAAAAATAAGAAAAATAGGTATACCCCTGCAAACCCCAGTTTTTCTGTATAAAAGTGGGGTTTGAGGGGGTATACATTACACGGACATGTTTTCCTGATGTGTAGCATTCTATTGTTACGCTTGGCTCCGTATTCCATTAGTTCAGCTGGTAAACAAGACAGGTAATGTCTCTTGACAACGCCATATACATATTGCGGTTGTCATGGCGTTTATATTTAAAATGAAAGTAAATCCCATACTTAAAACGTTTATTAACACTTGAGCGGTTACTGACTCCAATGTACGTAAGCTGTACGTAAGCTGTACGATCCTGAGGCTTCCGTGTATAATTACTCATAGCTTTTTACAACAAATAATTGAGCCTCCTCATGAGAAAACCAACAATCTGCATATGCGAAACCAAAGACGCAGATCAGCGCCTTTATTTTCACTACACGGGTATTACACTTCCTCTTCTTCCTACATGTGCAATTTCAAGCTTCTAGCCTGCTTCTGTGCTTGTACACGTCGGTTTGTGTCAGACCTGTTCGGAAACCACATTGTTGGCTCATATATTGTCTATGTACGCAAGAACCGCTGTGTCCGATCTGCTCAGAAACTGCCAACACACTTGTTCTAGACTGCAGCTAGCGTTCTGCCATACAGTTATAGCAGTTACTGCTAATGGCGCAACTTTTAGTTAGAACGAGATGCAGGAATTGATTCAGATAAATGAGCCGCCTCGTGGGAAAACCAACAATCTGCATAGGCGAAAACAAAGGCGCAGATCAGCTTCGCGGTAACCGCGAAGCTGCAAATTCAGCGCTTTTGTTTTCGCTACTCGGATAGTACAATTCCTCTTCTACTTAAATCCGAAATTTCAAGCTTCTAGCTCTTTTCTGTGACTGTACAGCTCGGTTTGTGTCAGACCTGTACGGAAACCACGAGGCGGCTCAAATCTAAAATGAAAATACACATAAGATACAACGTTCATTTTCACGAAACTTCACGTCTTCAAGTAATTATTTGAGCCGCCTCGTTGGAAAACCAACAATGTGGTTTCCGAACAGGTCCGACACAAACCGACCTGTACAAACACAGAAAAGAGCTAGAAGCTTCAAATTTCGGATTTAGGTAGAAGAGGAATTGTACTATCCGAGTAGCGAAAACAAAGGCGATGATCAGCTTCGCGGTTACCGCGTAGCTGTTCTGCGTCTTTGTTTTCGCCTATGCAGATTGTTGGTTTTCCCATGAGGCGGCTCAATTATCCTTGCTCAAAACTTGAATTAGTTTGTTGGGTCAAGGGACTCGTCCTGGTATCAGACCTTTAAGGGGGTTTCTAGCGTAGTTTACTCCCTCTACGTGTTGATAAACGGTTTACTGCGAATGAATTAGATTTTCCGCCAGTTTATTGACATTAAATGACGAACAATAGGGGAATACAATATTCAATGTAAGGTTTCCCAAGTGGGAGTTTGGGCCCCCGCCCATTTGGGCCTTGAGCAAGAGATGGGCTCCGTGTACCTCCAAGCATACATGTAGCTCTTAATCGAGTGACCGATCACCTAATTGAACAAGCTGTCCCCTATAACCCCATTGACAACTTTAGAAGTCAAGTTACATGGAAGGTTGCAGATCATAAAGTCCCGCTACTCGCAAAACGCTGGCTGACATAAGCCCAGGCACTTACAAAAACCAAGGAAAAAAGGGCAAGATTAACAAAAAACATAAATCCCTAATTTACAACATTTAATAGCCCTAATAGCTTGTTTTATAACTAAATGTTACAGGCCTTAAAGATTCTAAAGAAAAAAGAAGACACGTAATTTATGTCATTGGCTGAAAGAAAAGAAGTTTGATGTAAATGATGCATGAAACTTTTCTCACAAATGATTTGATACAAAAAGGACAAATATACATAACTCAGAAGACTATAGAATCCAATTAATGAATGTAAAAAATGAGGATCAGCTTATAACCATTATGAATATCTATGCCCCGCCCCGAACAATAGCAATGATAGATAAAACCTTTTTTCAAAAGTCCAAACAATCATGAATAAATTTGCACATAATGAAAGTCACTTAATAATAGGCGGGATTTATTTTTAGTGATACAAAAGGTGTAAGCTCTGTTACATATAAAAATCTCATGGATACAAAAACCTTAAATGATGTCTGTCGACAAATGCATCCTAACAGAAATCAATTTACGTACAAATATATAAAAAGTAAACGTAGGCAACGATCAGGAAATGGCGCAATCAGAAAGAAATTACCACTCCGAAAACCGAGGTGGGAAAAAACTAAATTAACAATCAGGTACTTATGCTAGGAAAACATATTGTTAGCCGAATGTGCAGCCATTTTCCCAAAAGGTGGCCATTAAGCTACTCAGACTTAACTAAAAATATGAAAACACACATTAGGCGCTAACTGCACAAAAATTCAAAACCAAGGCATCAAACAATAAGAACCACCACAGAAGTATTTCGGTAATATACAATTACTGGCGGGCTTTACATGGCCATTTCCTCAACCTCAGCTTCTCCAGTGACCCTGATATACACACACATAATGAAGAAATAAGGAAATCATGTTATGAGATATAAAATATAGGCACCAACGTATATTATTTACGTGGGTTGGGAGACTTTCTTTATAAAAGTTCAGATGCCTGTTATATAGAAATGAAATAATATCATCTAAAAATATATTCTTTTACCTGTCGTATGAGATATTAAGCATAGTTCTATATGGTTTCAGCACAACAATCAGTTAAACACAATGACCCTCCATCACCCGGGGCACGTCGTAAAAACTTTGACGTCAAAACTACGTCAAATTTTAATATATATATCGGCATTAAAACGTGTATTTGATTCAAACAACATGCCCTACATTTAGTACCTGAAAAATTTACATCAGGGACTTGTTAAGTATTGTTGCCTAAATACTGTGATCATCAGAAATAGCTGTTACACTTATTTTATGTATATTATGCATATCCGTGTTTTAAAATAAGAATATTGACCATGGCTATTGTAGATTAATTGTAGGCATGTATATTTCTCATTGTGTAAAATTCAAGAATGTCCAACTGACATGTCACATATCATTTAAATATCACCGATGAATTTCCTACCGTTACGGAAACAAGAAAAAGGTACAAGTAGGCAAAGATCAGGAAAAGGCGCAATCAGAAAAAGATTCCCACTCCAAAAACCGAGGCGGGAAAAAACCAAACTAACAGTCAGGTACTTATACCATGAAACATATCGTAAGCCGAATGAGCAGCTATTTTCCCAATAGGTGGCCACTCAGTTACCTTAACTTAACTAAAAATATGAAAACATACATAAGGCGCCAACAGCACAAAAAATTTCCAAACACCAAGACATAAAACAAAAAGAACCACCACAGAAGTATCGACTTGGAACGATCAGTAACACAAAGTTACTGGCGGGCTTAAACCGGTTTTACATGGCCATAACCTCACCCTCAGCTTCTGCAGTGGTTCATAACATTTAGTTAGTTCTTCGGCCCTCGTGGTAAATCTCTAACTAGTCAATGAATCATCAAGAACAAACAAATAAATCATGATAAACATCCTGATGAATCAAAAACCAGGACTCACAGACTGAGTAAGCTGCCCGACGATGGAGATCCCTGGGCGCCGAATAACCTACTAACTCCGGAGCAAAAGAAAAACACCAGTTGGACCCCGGTGGGCCAAGCAACAGACAAGAAGCTCCGGCCCCAACCAACTAAAATGAATAGCTTTATGTCGGGGCCATCATAGAGTCTGACGCCCGACCCACCGGCGTGCAATTAAAGAAGGCAGCATAGTTATCAACCATGATTGGGTTAAAAACTAAGCATGCAGACTGTCGCATAACATTCAAGTTATAACCTATACGTCTGTAACGTGTTATGATTTTTCTGAACTGAAAAGAAAAATCATTAATTCCTTTAAGTTTCTTAAATTTGTAAACCAAGTCACCATAAAATTCAGGTTCCGAAAGGCCCTCACTTAAAAGCGTCTTTAACCCAACATTGTATTTGGAAATCAATTCATAGTGTCTACGATAAAGCAGTTCAACAACTATCATCTGGCAAAGCCCCAGGTGCAGATGCAATTCCTGCCGAAGTTTACAAGGCTGGGGGGCTACCCATGGCAGAGAAACTGACAGAGTTGTTTCACTGTATGTGGAGAAAGGAGGCTATCCCATTAGAATTTAAGGATGCACCCCATAATCCACCTATACAAGCGGAAAGGAAATCCTCAAGTCTGTGACAATCACAGAGGCATCTCCCTCCTATCAATTGCTGGGAAGATACTTGCAAAAATTCTGTTGAATCGTCTGAATGTTCATCTTGATCAGACGGGACTTATCCCAGAAAGTCAATGTGGATTCAGAAAAGACAGAGGGACAATAGACATGATCTTCACAGCAAGACAGCTTCAGGAGAAATGCCAAGAACAGAATGTAGATCTATACATGACGTTTGTTTACCTCACCAAAGCTTTTGACACTGTTAGTCGTGATGGACTCTGGAAAATCATGGTCAAGTTTGGCTGTCCACCCAGATTCATAGCAATGGTGCGGCAGTTTCATGATGGCATGCAGGCACGTGTGCAAAATGATGGAGAGTTCTCTGAACCATTTGAAGTAACAAATGGGGTCAAACAAGGCTGTGTTCTGGCACCAACACTGTTCAGCATGATGTTTTCTGCCATGCTTATGGATGCTTTTCAGGACAGTGACACTGGTTTTCCAATCAGGTACCGTTTTGATGGCAACATATTCAACCTCAGAAGGTTGCAAGCCAAAACTAAGGTCCAGACTGATGTGCTAGATGAGCTCCTCTATGCAGATGATATGGATAAGAATGCCAGCACAGAGGCAAAAATGCAAAGAGCCATGGATCAAGTCTCACAGTCATGTGATAACTATGATCTCACAATCAGCACAAAAAAGACAGAGGTTGTACACCAACCAGCGCCCGGAAAGCCATATAATGAACCAACCATCACTGTGAATGGGCAAAAACTGAAAGTTGTTGACAAGTTCACCTACCTGGGAAGCACTCTCTCCAGAGCAGTGCATATTGATGATGAGATCACTGCCAGAATTGCAAAGGCTAGTGTGGCATTCGGACGACTCCGTGCAAATGTCTGGGAGCGAAATGGAATCAAGCTTGACACCAAGCTGAAAGTCTACAAGGCTGTGGTACTGCCAACCCTCTTGTATGCATGTGAGACCTGGACAGTATACCAACGCCATGCAAAGAGACTTAACCATTTCCAATTAAGCTGTTTGAGAAAGTTGTTAAAAATCAAGTGGCAGGACAAGATTCCAGACACAGAGGTCCTGACGAAAGCAGGGATGCAAAGCATGCATACAGTCTTAAAGCTAGCACAGCTAAGATGGACTGGCCATGTTATAAGAATGCCTGATGCGCGACTTCCAAAGAAAGTTTTCTATGGAGAACTACAGGAGGGAAAGCGCTCTCAAGGTGGCCAGAAGAAACGCTACAAAGACACCCTCAAAGCCTCTCTGAAGGATTTCGAAATACCAATGGGGTCCTGGGAACAGACTGCACAGGAGCGATCAAAGTGGCGAGGTCTCATCAACAAAGGGGCAGCTCTTTATGAAAAGAAGAGAATCTGTGAAGCTGAAAGAAAGCGAAGAGAGCGCAAAGCCAAAACAAATGTGCCACCATCAGACTCTATGACATTGACTTGCTCTACTTGCAACCGACAGTTTAGAGCCAGAATTGGCCTAGTCAGCCATCAAAGAACTCACCAACACACATCAGCACTATTCAAGAAATAATGATGGTCTTTCTCATTAGTGAGAGACGAACTATCAAATATCACCGCATTATCTAATCTACAATTGTACATCAAATCACACTCATTCTGAATGTTTCTGTGGGCATTTTTGCTAATCAAACATATGATGGCACCATTGCTTTTGTGTCGACGTCGCCTGTTAAAACCGTTGTTCAGTTACGACTCCCTATACATTTTCTCCAATAACAAAATAAGTCGTTCACATGATGCTTTAAAATTCAAATAAAGGTAACACCATGACACTACGATGACTTAAATTGATAAAGCTCAAATTTTGGTCTACAATATGGTAATTATTGGTATGTTCTTCATAAACTTCCAGCTTCAGAATTATTAAAAATACGATGTGCCCCGGGTAGCGAAACCTAGGTTGCTATGGAGACCATTTTAATGTACATTGCGAAAGATTTCTTGAAAAGTATTTTAAACACGAAGCAAGGAGACTTTGCTTCTTTATAATAATGCATCAAATATGGGATAAATGTCGTAATATATAATCAGTGGCAAAAGTCTACGAACTTTAATCCCAACCCTCGTATGACGGAAAGCAGGGTGAGACGCTGTTGAAGTGAGGTGGTCACAGTGCTAGTTTGGACAGAACAAGTAAAATGCAGAGGGCTAAGAGAACAGCCAAATGATATACTTGTGGCCACAAAGTCATACAACAAAAACTCATTATTGGAAAAACCTGGATAAATATGAACCACAGCAGCAGTCCTGCCTTGGAACGGTCAGTTACAAATAACTGGGGGGTTTAAATCGATTTTACATGGCCATAATTTCACCGTCAGCTTCTGCAGTGGTTCACAACATTTAGTTAGTTTTTCGGTCCTCGTGGTGAATCTCTAACTTGTCAATGAATCATCAAGGACAAACAAATAAATCAAGATAACCATCCTGATGAATCAAAAACGAGGACTTAACAGATTCAGTAAGCTGCCCGACGATGGAGATCCATGGGCGCCGAATATCTTACTGAAACTCGGAGCAAAGGAAAAGAAAAACACCAGTTGAATCCCTGTGGGCCAAACAACAGCTAAACAAGAAACTACAGCCCCAACCAACTGAAATAAATAGCTTTAAGTCGGGGCCATCATAGAGTCTAACGCCCGACCCACCGGTGTGCAATTAAAGAAGGCAGCATAGTTATCAACCATTATTGTGTTAAAACTAAGCGTGCAGAGTGTCGCATAACATATAAGTTATAACATATCGTCTGTAGCGTGTAATAATTTTTCTGAACTGAAAAGAAAATTATTCCTTCCTATAAGTTTCTTAAATATGTAAACCAAGTCACCACAAAACACCCTGTATACCGTTGATGCAACTGAATATGCTACGGCACAGATTGATGCAACATTTCACGAGGATAGTGTTGAATGTAAAACGGTAACTTGACGATTATTTAAATTTTACATGCATTAATGTGACGATGTCGAGTCGTGAGTTTTAGGGAAACCACAGTAAGGATGCCTTCATTTTTTTGCCATAAGTAGTTCGTTAAAAAAACCTTACCTTGTGACAGAAAAATATACATTTTATTGGAGAAATATGCCACCAGAGACACGAAAATTGATTACGTTTGCTAATTGCTCGAATTCTTCATCATCGTTTGTCAATGTCAAAATTTCGCTATGTACCGGAATCATTCCTCTTTCATACCACCAAAAGACAATCGTAAACTCAAGCCGACTTTTGCACAATACGGTGTTAACACACCTAGATTGGAACGTTTGGGAAACAACGTACATCAATGTGTTCATTGCCTAGATGCAAGCTACGTCTAAGATGTGTTGTTAAAGAATGAGACTACGTACGGCGGATTTTAGGACAAAAAATGATATTTCTTACGGCGGACAATTTCGCAGAATAGAAAATCTGCTTGAGTGAGCGGGTCTAGGCAATTTTTGCATGTATTCCTTACATACACGCCCCACGGGCTTTAAAAACATGTTGTTTGATTTGACAATGGCTTCAAACGTCCAAATCAACAATTTTTAGACATGTTGGACAGAGCCACCGCGTCCGGGTTGTTAATCAGTGTTCCGAAAAAATAAGTGTCTTTAGCGAGCATACTACAAACCCCTGTCGCCCCGGTGCCCTTTACCCACGATCTCAACTTCCAAAAACAACTCATTGTTTTTTTTTTCTATGAAATGGTTGTCTGGCATCCGCGACATTTCGTCGAAAATTACATTTGTCGGAAATGTCCGCATGCCCAGACCTTTGAGGCCCTCCCAGGACTTTTGGGGATTCAGGGAGAAGGGCTTTTTATTTTCAAGGATTTGGGGAGAAGGGTCATTCGGGAGCAGGGAGCAGGGGGCTGAGGAAAAACATTTTAGGGAGCTGAGGAGACGGTCATTTTTCTTTCAGGGAGCAAAGCCCGCCCTCCCGGGGGGGGGGGGGTCACCTTTACCCTAACCCTAGTGGTTGGTGGCTCAAAATGTGGACCTATATGCTAGACTAGTCTTCTACGGAATAAATCTCAAAATTTTGCAGTGAATATTTTTGAAGTTACAACATTTTCGACAAAACATGTCGTGCATCGGGTTGTCTGTCAGCCCTTGCACGGTTGTTTCGTTTTAAATGAAATCAACGGTTTACTATTTACATACACACTCTGCATGCCAATTATCGTTATTTGACCAACGCCTGGGTGAAATAGCTAACTCCGAGGCAATAGCCAACGCCTGAGTAACTTTGTGTGAAATGCTCTCAGGAAAACCATGTAATATTTTATAGTGCAAGGGAATAATGTATTTGTAATGATAAGTTAATGTAGTAAGATGGTCCTGCTTCCAAATAAACTTTGCATAATGTTACAATACTTTGTCTAGAACATATAAAATACAAAAAACATCCACGATTTTGTGCGCCTGACTGTCAAGACTGATTTAGAAGTCATCAATTCTTTCAAGTCAAAACTTTTGAAAGTTGCCAATTTCAGTAATTCTCCTTGGCTCCATTTTGCCAAATCTAAAGGGTCACTGACGAGACTTTAATAGTCGAAACCGCGGTATGGCCCATCCCCTTTCTCATTAATGTGTTCACTGCTCTTAAAGGATCGCAGTTTTAATTTTTTTATGCTATTACTGCAGCTGGTGTTGTGCCGTGTGGCGGCCCTAAAAAGTCTCCCCGTACATCATCCATTGTGCAGGTTATATTTTCTTTTTGGGACTTTGAGATCAGCGAGGATATTCTGAGAAATCCGAAATTTACAATCGGTTAAGATTCATTTTCTTACCAATGTTTAGTATATTTGGTCCCATTTAGATAATACTAGTTTTTGTATCGACTACCCTGTTGAAAGTTGCAAATTTCAGTAATTCTCCTTGGCTCCATGTTGCCAAATCTAAAGGGTCACTGACGAGACATTAATAGTCGAAACCGCGGTATGGCCCATCCCCTTTCTCATTAATGTGTTCACTGCTCTTAAAGGATCGCAGTTTTAATTTTCATACTCTATTCGCGCTATAATCTATAACCCATATTCGCTGGACAAACTGTTTTAGTTAAAACTCATTTTTGACGAAGCATTTAGATATTATTCACCACCAAAGACTCCTTGTGGAAATAAAAATGGGATCGCCAACACCGGAGGAAGATTACATATGGGTCAGACCAACGCCTGAGGATGATAACGTTTGCACAGAATGCTGATTCAAAACAAAAAATAATTCATTGCTCTAGTTTGTCGTTGAAGTCATGCCACGATCATTGATACTGATTTCTGACATGTTTTCATATGCTTAATTAGAATACAAGGTCAAAATCGGTCTTCAACACCAGTCTTAAATGATACTGAACACATTCTAAGTGGTTTTAATTTCGCTTTTTGCTGCTGTATGTGACGGAGTTCAGTTTAATTTTATTAAAAGACGAGTTTTGTCTGCAGTTGAGTTATTGTAAATCAATCTAAAGACACATAGCAAAAGTGGTTAAGTCGCTCGTCTGAATAAAAAACTCAGTTTGTAGGGTTTGATCCCGGGTTTCTCGAGTGTTTTGGGTGAGAGTTGAATCCGAGGTCGCATTCCCATATGACAGCAGCTGTTGAGAGGGTTGTAAAACACGAAATCAATAAAAACGTCAATGTGCTCAGTCAGATCACGTTGCTAACGTAGATAACACTTGGTCAATGAACTGGTGCAATTAGATATAAATTCCCTACCAAGAAACCAGGCGGGGAAAGAAAACACAAAACATAAGTGTATAGCAAGAAGCTCTTTCCAAAAAAGGAAGCCATTGGACTGGCATCAACAAAATACAAAGGAGAGGCAGAAAGTAGAGGCAAGCAGGATAAACAGAAAGTATGAAGATTTAAACATCCAGGGTCTCCAGAAACTAGAAGGATTTCTAGTAAATCAGATTTGCATCGACATCGATAATCTTCGTGTACAAGTATATATTTGCTGTGTTTTATTCTGAAACACGTCCAAGGAAACAGATGGTGTCAATTTGATTCAGTTTAATTTTCCTTACCACTTTTCCTGTTCCTGCCGGCGGAAGTTTATTGACACTATTTTTCGCCGGTACGCATCAGTCGTCCCACCGCTTATGACAATCACTCAGTTTTGTCCCCGCAATGCAGGGGTATTGTCACAGTTTTGGCATTAAGAGCATTTAGTGTTTTTGTTCTATTGCGAAGGGCACGACAAAGAGCATAGTTTTGGTATCCTGCTTGTTCCCTAGGGGTTGGGCATATAGCATGGCAAAGAAACCAGTTAACAGACATCTACCGCCCTGCCGTCAGTCTTAGTACTAGTCAGTACTAGTACTCCCCAAAGCACTCATCTACACACATGAAACTTATTCAAGAAATAACGATGGTCATTCTCATTACTGAGAGATGAACGACCATACTAGTAATGTCCACCATATTTCAAGCTTTTAGTTAAGCCTAGTTTTCACGCACATTTTTCTTTGACGAAGGTGATTCGTCAAAGAAACTGTAGCAATGAGTTTGTGTTTACACACAGCAAAGATTACTTATATTACTTAGCTCGCTCTCCTTTGTCAGAGATGTTTTACAATGTAACCAAGCATATGAATTTAATTTACAGGAGCATATTTTTTCTGCGACAAACAACTTTGTCAAAGAAAACCTGGCCGTGGAAACGAGGCCTTAGGAAAATGAAAATATTCAAAGGTATGCATTTTTCCATATAATGTGATCTCAGTAAATCACTGACAATAACTTGCATACTTTAGATCAGCGCCTTTGTTTTTGTACAATCCATTTGATATACCAGAGGACCATTGGTCCTGAGAACGCTCACCTGAAGCCTGATCCTGGAGTATTAAGTCATCATGAAATGACCTTGACCTTGAATACTCACACACCTTTATTGAATTCATAAGTTGTCTGCATCTGCAAAGTTTCAGGTCTCAGGCTGCAATAGTTTCAAAACCCAGTGATTTATGAGAAAACCATAATTTTAATTTTGATATTTAAATGACTTTGGGTCAAGGTCAAGAAATGACCTTGGCCTTCATTAATTACTTACCTTAATTGACTCCATTGGTTGTCTGCATCTAGCAACTTCCAGGTCTCAGACTGCAACAGTTTCCAAAATATCCATTGTTTTCGCCTTTTCCCATGTAAAAGCCTATGTTTCCAAAATTGACCTTGCCGTAAAATAGGTCAAGGTCATCCTATGGTCATCATTTGATCAAACTATGATGGGCTGTAGTCCCAAATGCTACATACCAAGTTTCGCGAAAATTGGCCTGCCGGTTCTGGAGAAGAAAATTTTTGAGTGGTTTTTACCATATATGGGCGTGGCGGCCATCTTGGTAACGTGACCTGGATTTCGCGATCAAACTTTCGTCTCCCCTACCCATGGATGCTCCACATAAAATTTCACCTTGATTGGCCCAGCAGTTTCAGAGAAGAAGATCTTTGAACAGTGTGTATGGACGACAAACTGGCCAAGGTCAAGAGATGACCTTGACCTAAATTAATCACATACCTTCATCTACTCCATTAGTTGTTTGCATCTACCACTTTTCAAGCATCAGGCTGCAATAGTTTTCAAAAAATCCAGTTTTCACTTTTTCCCATGTAAAAGCCTATGTTCCCAAAATTGACATTGCCGTAAAATATGTCAAGGTCATCCTAGGGTCATCATTTTATCAAACTATGATTGGCTGGAGTCCCAGATGCTACATGCTAAGTTTCATGAAAATCGGCCTGCCGGTTCTGGAGAAGAAGATTTTTGAGTGGTTTTTACCATATATGGGCGTGGCAGCCATCTTGGTCATGTGACCTGGATTTTGCGATCAAACTTTCGTCTCCCCTACCCATGGATGCTCCACATAAAATTTCACTTTGATTGGCCCAGCAGTTTCAGAGAAGAAGACCTTTGAAAAGTGTGTATGGACGACAGACTGGCCAAGGTCAAGAGATGACCTTGACCTACATTAATCACATACCTTCATCTACTCCATTAGTTGTTTGCATCTACCACTTTTCAGGCATCAGGCTGCAATAGTTTTCAAAAAATCCATAGTTCTCACTTTTTCCCATGTAAAAGCCTATGTTTCCAAAATTGACATTGCCGTAAATTAAGTCAAGGTCATCCTAGGGTCATCATTTTATCAAACTATGATGGGCTAAAGCCCCAAATGCTACATACCAAGTTTCATGAAAATCGGCCTGCCGGTTCTGGAGAAGAAGATTTTTGAGTGGTTTTTACCATATATGGGCGTGGCAGCCATCTTGGTCATGTGACCTGGATTTCGCGATCAAACTTTCATCTCCCCTACCCATGGATGCTCCACATAAAATTTCACTTTGATTGGCCCAGCAGTTTCAGAGAAGAAGATCTTTGAAAAGTGTGAATGGACGACAGACTGGCCAAGGTCAAGAGATGACCTTGACCTAAATTAATCACATACCTTCATCTACTCCATTAGTTGTTTGCATCTACCACTTTTCAGGCCTCAGGCTGCAATAGTTTTCAAAAATCCATAGTTTTCACTTTTTACCATGTAAAAGCCTATGTTTCCAAATTTGACCTTGCCGTAAAATAGGTCAAGGTCATCCAAGGGTCATCATTTTATCAAACTATGATGGGCTGAAGTCCAAGATGCTACATACCAAGTTTCGTGGAAATCAGCCCACCGGTTCTGCAGAAGAAGATTTTTGAAGGGTTTTTACCATATATGGGCGTGGCGGCCATCTTGGTCATGTGACCTGGATTTCGCGATCAAACTTGAAATGCCACTACCCAAGGAGGCTCCACATAAAATTTCAACTAGATTAGCCAAGCGGTTTCAGAGAAGAAGATCTTTGAAATTGTGGACGACGACGACGACGGACGGACGACGGACGGACGCCGGATCATGGCCATCCTATAAGCTCACCTTGTGAGCCTTCGGCTCAGGTGAGCTAAAAATTGTATGGACCACACACTGACCAAGGTCAAGAGATGACCTTGACCTACATTGATCACATACCTTCATCTACTCCGTTAGTTGTTTGCATCTACCACTTTTCAGGCCTAAGGCTGCAATAGTTTTCAAAAAATCCATAGTTTTCACTTTTTCCCATGTAAAAGCCTATGTTTCCAAAATTGACCTTGCCGTAAATTAGGTCAAGGTCATCCTAGGGTCATCATTTTATCAAACTATGATGGGCTAAAGTCCCAAATGCTACATACCAAGTTTCATGAAAATCGGCCTGCCGGTTCTGGAGAAGAAGATTTTTGAGTGGTATTTACCATATATGGGCGTGGCAGCCATCTTGGTCATGTGACCTGGATTTCGCGATCAAACTTTCATCTCCCCTACCTATGGATGCTCCACATAACATTTCACTTTGATTGGCCAAGCAGTTTCAGAGAAGAAGATCTTTGAAAAGTGTGAATGGACGACAGACTGGCCAAGGTCAAGAGATGACCTTGACCTAAATTAATCACATACCTTCATCTACTCCATTAGTTGTTTGCATCTACCACTTTTCAGGCCTCAGGCTGCAATAGTTTTCAAAAAATCCATAGTTTTCACTTTTTCCCATGTAAAAGCCTATGTTTCCAAATTTGACCTTGCCGTAAAATAGGTCAAGGTCATCTAAGGGTCATCATTTTATCAAACTATGATGGGCTGAAGTCCCCGATGCTACATACCAAGTTTCGTGGAAATCGGCCCACCGGTTCTGGAGAAGAAGATTTTTGAAGGGTTTTTACCATATATGGGCGTGGCGGCCATCTTGGTCATGTGACCTAGATTTCGCGATCAAACTTAAAATGCCACTACCCAAGGAGGCTCCACATAAAATTTCAACTAGATCGGCCAAGCGGTTTCAGAGAAGAAGATCTTTGAAATTGTGGACGACGGACGACGGACGGACGGACAGACGCCGGATCATGGCCATCCTATAAGCTCACCTTGTGAGCCTTCGGCTCAGGTGAGCTAAAAATTCCATAGTTTTCACTTTTTCCTATGTAAAAGCCTATGTTTCCAAATTTGACCTTGCCGTAAAATAGGTCAAGGTCATCCAAGGGTCATCATTTTATCAAACTATGATGGGCTGAGGTCCTTGATGCTACATACCAAGTTTCGTGGAAATCGGCCCACCGGTTCTGGAGAAGAAGATTTTTGAGTGGTTTTAACCATATATGGGCGTGGCGGCCATCTTGGTCATGTGACCTGGATTTCGCGATCAAACTTTCGTCTCCCCTACCCATGGATGCTCCACATAAAATTTCACTTTGATTGGCCGCGCAGTTTCAGAGAAGATCTTTGAAAACTGTGTATGGACAACAGACTAGCCAAGGTCAAGAGATGACCTTGACTTATATTAATCAAATACCTTCATCTACTCCATTAGTTGTTTGCATCTACCACTTTTCAGGCCTCAGGCTGCAATAATTTTCAAAAAATCCATAGTTTTCACTTTTTCCTATGTAAAAGCCTATGTTTCCAAGTTTGACCTTGCCGTAAAATAGGTCAAGGTCATCCAAGGGTCATCATTTTATCAAACTATGATGGGCTGAGGTCCTCAATGCTACATACCAAGTTTCGTGGAAATCGGCCAGCCAGTTCTGGAGAAGAAGATTTTTGAGTGGTTTTTACCATATATGGGCGTGGCGGCCATTTTGGATATGTGACCTGGATTTCGCGATCAAACTTTCGTCTCCCCTACCCATGGATGCTCCACATAAAATTTCACTTTGATTGGTCGCGCAGTTTCAGAGAAGAAGATCTTTGAAAAGTGTGTATGGGCAACAGACTGGCCAAGGTCAAGAGATGACCTTGACCTATATTAATCACATACCTTCATCTACTCCATTAGTTGTTTGCATCTACCACTTTTCAGGCCTAAGGCTGCAACAGATTTAAAAAAAATCCATAGTTTTCACTTTTTCCTATGTAAAAGCCTATGTTTCCAAATTTGACCTTGCCGTAAAATAGGTCGTCATCCAAGGGTCATCATTTTATCAAACTATGATGGGCTGAGGTCCTTGATGCTACATACCAAGTTTCGTGAAAATCGGCTCACCGGTTCTGGAGAAGAAGATTTTTGAGTGGTTTTTACCATATATGGGCGTCGCGGCCATCTTGGTCATGTGACCTGGATTTCGCAATCAAACTTTCGTCTCCCCTACCCATGGATGCTCCACATAAAATTTCACTTTGATTGGTCGCGCAGTTTCAGAGAAGATCTTTGAAAAGTGTGTATGGACAACAGACTGGCCAAGGTCAAGAGATGACCTTGACCTATATTAATCACATACCTTCATCTACTCCATTAGTTGTTTGCATCTACCACTTTTCAGGCCTAAGGCTGCAACAGATTTAAAAAAATTCCATAGTTTTCACTTTTTCCTATGTAAAAGCCTATGTTTCCAAATTTGACCTTGCCGTAAAATAGGTCAAGGTCATCCAAGGGTCATCATTTTATCAAACTATGATGGGCTGAGGTCATTGATGCTACATACCAAGTTTCGTGAAAATCAGCCCACCGGTTCTGGAGAAGAAGATTTTTGAGTGGTTTTTACCATAAATGGGCGTGGCGGCCATCTTGGTCTTGTGACCTGGATTTCGCGATCAAACTTTCGTCTCCCCTACCCATGGATGCTCCACATAAAATTTCACTTTGATTGGCCAAGCAGTTTCAGAGAAGAAGATCTTTGAAAACAGTGTGTATGGACAACAGACTGGCCAAGGTCAAGAGATGACCTTGACCTATATTAAACACATACCTTCATCTACTCCATTAGTTGTTTGCATCTACCACTTTTCAGGCCTCAGGCTGCAATAGTTTTCAAAAATCCATAGTTTTCACTTTTTCCCATGTAAAAGCCTATGTTTCCAAATTTGACCTTGCCGTAAAATAGGTCAAGGTCATCCAAGGGTCATCATTTTATCAAACTATGATGGGCTGAAGTCCCCGATGCTACATGCTAAGTTTCGTGGAAATCGGCCCACCGGTTCTGGAGAAGAAGATTTTTGAAGGGTTTTTACCATCTTTGGGCATGGCGGCCATCTTGGTCATGTGACCTGGATTTCGCGATCAAACTTGAAATGCCACTACCCAAGGAGGCTCCACATAAAATTTCAACTAGATCGGCCAAGCGGTTTCAGAGAAGAAGATCTTTGAAATTGTGGACGACGACGGACGACGGACGGACGGACGCCGGATCATGGCTATCCTATTAGCTCACCTTGTGAGCCTTCGGCTCAGGTGAGCTAACAAATGATGCAACAGACCGTTGCAACATCCCACGACATGAAACAAAATGTAATTCAGTGATTGCAAGCATGATATATTGGACAACAACCTACGTCGAAACAATATTTGTCCATAACCTACAGCGAGACAATGAACTTTCCCTGTATATTGTGTTGCCCAATCGATCAGGCATCTCGATTTTGTCACGTGTCGTCAGGTACAGTTATAGCACCGAATCACGGGTATACAGGTTGCAATCCATCCTCTTTCTACATAAAAATGACCCCTAGCCTCTGCGATCGTACAGGCTTGTTTGTACCGGACCTGTTCAAAAACATCGGGTTTCCTTCAATGCGACTCGTGTACAAGACATAATCATGGCAAGAATAGCTCAGTCCTCCGCTCTCAAACGTTGCTCACATTAATAACTGTTCAGGAAGCGGGCAACACAACAAGCTGATAAAACTGCACTGTGTCATTATTGTTTGCAGAATTTTATCTATCACGGCTGCTACATCGAGCATCAAATTGTCCCACATATGAGTAAGAAACATTGTATTGTTAGCATGAGCTCATCATTCTTTCAGATATAGTGGGAAGTTTAGATCTGTGGAAGGTCTTTCTTTCCGCCCCGTATGTGGTCGGGTAGTTTAGAATCATTCCGTCTGTGGTATGGGCGAACACCAAGTTCGCCGTAAGCAGGCTTCCCAATCAAACCATGCTTAACATTACGTGACTTCTTCTTTCGCGAGGGCAGATCAATGGTCCCTGAACAAAGAAAACATTCTAATCAAATAAACATATAAATAACGAGAAATAATCTTCAAAGTCGTCATCATAACTTCTAATAATATTGTCTGTTTGGATAAATACCATTGAAACGTTATTTTAGATGCTTTGTTTGTATTGAGGCTTAACGTCCCAGTCAACAATTGTTCAGCCATGTCGGGGCGGAGCCAACGTTTCGAGCGTTTAACCAGTACTGTAGGGAGCTAATGTGTCTTGCTCAAGGACACAACAAGATGCCACCTGTGGGAATCGAACCCAGGACATCTCGATTCGGAGTCCAATGCTCTACCATTACGCCACCGCGCTCCGTATATTTAAGATGCAGTCAGGATGATTAATTATTAAACCGCAAAAAGTATTGATAACCCTATTTATATGTGCCTCATAAACTGCTTGTTAACCGATGTCCATAAAAAGGCTTCTTTGGCCTAATAACCACGTATATACATACATACATACTTACTGCTTGTCGCCTCTCTGGTTAAGTCATTTGCATGTAAATAAGGGGTCTTGGGTTCAAATCACGGCTTTACATGTCCTTTGGTTGAGACTTAGAACCGTATCCATATGACCTTGTCTGTTGAGTGGGACGTAAAACACCAAACCAACTAACCACTTATACTTACCGTGGCGATATCACATGAACACATTGTAGACAAGGCTCGGCCGTTATAGTCATTCCCAGTGTGGAATGATCCTCGTATTCCTTGAATAGTACAGCTGGATAAGGTGTTGATCTAGACGTCTTCATATGGAATGATCTGTGCAAAAGTAAATGAATCAGCCATGCTGTTAAAATTGATGACGTCGGCGTAAGAAAATGTTAGAAAATTGGAGTGCCAAAGCTGTATGTTTATCCAAATTGAATCTGTCAATTCACAGCAAAAATGTCTAAAAATTGAACATAATTTCCATTCTACGATTTGTCCGCCGTAAGAAATATCATTTTTGGCCCAGAAATCCGCCGTACGTAGCCTCATTCTTTAACAACACATCTTAGTCGTAGCTTGCATCAAGGCAATGAACACATTGACGTACGTTGTTTCCCAAACGTTCCAATCTAGGTGTGTTAACACCGTATTGCACAAAAGCCGGTCTGAGTTCAGGATTGTCTTTTGGTGCTATGAAACAAGGAATGATTCCGGTATATAACGAAACTTTGACATTGAAAAACGATGATGAAGGATTCGAGCAATTAGCAAACGTAATCAATTTTCGTGTCTCTGGTGGCATATTCCTCCAATAAAATGTATAATTTCTATCACAAGGTAAGGTTTTTTAACAAACTTCTTATGGCAAAAACTTCAAGCATCCTTACTTTGTTTGCCCTACAACTCACGACCCAGATATCCTCGCATTTATACCTGTAAAATTGAAATAATCGTCAACTTACCGTTCTCCATTTTTCCCTACCCTCGTGAAATGTTGCATCAATCTGTGCCGTAGCATATTCAGTTGCATCAACGGTATACAGGGTGTAAAATTCGGGTTCCGAAAGACCCTCACGTAAAAGCGGCTTTAACCCAACATTATATTTGGAAATCAGTTCAAAGTGTCTACGACAAAATTTAGATTTTTTTTAAGTTTATGATACCGATAGCCCTGTTGGAGAAGTTTGGTCGTTCGTTTTTTTTTTTCGAGAGTTTAAAAAAGGTACAAGTAGGCAACGATCAGGAAAAGGCGCAATCAGAAAAAGATTCCCACTCCAAAAACTCAGGTGGGAAAAAACTAAATTAACAACCAGAAAACATATCGTAAGCCGAATGAGCAGCCATTTTATCAATAGGTGGCCACTCAGTTACCTAAACTTAACTAAAAATATGATAACATACATAAGGCACAAACAGCACAAAAATTTTAAACACCAAGACATAAAACAATAAAAAACACCACAGAAGTATCGCCTTGGAACGATCAGTAAAACAAAATTACCGGCGGGCTTAAACCGTTTGTCGGCTTTGAGCCTAGAATTATCGTCCCTTTCCATGAACTTAATCAATGTTTCTTTCATGTTTAGCTTCGCAACTGGCACTCTGCGCTTAGCATGTCTCCCTGTCACGTATCTTCTGGATACTCCCGTTATCGAATGGCAATAGGCTCCTAAACCATAAAAGTTAAAGTGCGCTGTCTGCAAATTACATCCGCAACCATCTTTTAATGCTCTCTATTAATTGTTCTATTGTACCATCTGCGTATATTCATAATCAGTCTTCAACAATCTTTTGCTTTTCTCTAGACACACGCTTGGATTTCTTCCACCGTCGCCGGCATAATCTCTGGGCTCGTTGTGGCAAAGTGTCTATCAATTTTATTTCTGCACGCTCTTTCCGCTTCCAGTATCGCTCACGCTCAGCAGTCTTGTATCGTTCGTGTTCAACCTGGTTTTCGCCTTCTATATTCGGCCATTCGTTCCTTAGCTGACTTTGTCATGTTGTTATTTGCCGTTTCCAAAACTTTATTTGATCTTCTTCATCTAGAATCTGTCGTATGCGTCGCACACCCCAGATGCCCAACCCGTTATACGGAACTGTGGTGGCATACTTAACAGATTGCTCAAAGTATGTTGTTTTTCGCCCATACATATCGTACATGTCGAATAGCATTCTATTTTTTCTAGATCGTAGTTATGCAATTAAGAAAGAGAAACAAAAAATACCGAGCACCTACCTTTTGTTGTTGGCCTAAATCCTTTATTTAGCATAAACGAATTCAAAACCACACATGTCCCGGAAGTCTTACATAATATTTAAAAAGCGAACCAGTGGTTCCGAATATGTCAATTACCCACTATGATATATAGTTTTGTTTTTGGTTTTTAGCAAAAACTATCATAACTACTTACATACATGTACATGTTCCTATACAGTATTAAATCAATGTATTTTCCTACTTGTAAAAAGATTGTTTAAATATATTACTATTTGTCTTTTATAGAAATGAGTTTCAAGCTATTATCATTAGACGAGGCATTGGGGTGTGAACCGAATACCGAGTGTAGTGTGGCCCTCAAAGTTGTTGAAGTAGGGACAAGTTACCTACAAAAACCAGCAGGGACTAGAGAGAAGTTACTTCATAATGAAGTGTGCCGACGAAAAGACTAGCACAACGACGAGGAATTATCAAGTCAGACAGAAAGTAACTATTGATGCGGGCAGCACGTACGCGTTCATGAATGTTGTCCGTAAAATTGGCGATGAGCCCTTCTGGACTACGAAGTATACGAACATCCTGCCTTGGGTACAGCTAGATGTGCCTGAGTCAGTCATGACTCAGACACCCACAACATCAAACCCAGTTAACTCTCCAAGGAAGCTTAGCGACGCATTGCAGAGCCCTAGCACAAGCACCATTAAGTGCAAAATAGTACAGGTACATGTACACTGCGTTCCACTTTTTAACGCAACACTTACCGTTTTTGTCATAGCTCAAAAATTCGTGAGTCATTTTTCATGAAATTTTCAACACATCTAGTTTTATCATTTGTGCTTACTATCTGTAAATTTCGAAGCAATTGGTGCACCACAAATTATTTGATTTGCTGATTGTCTATCACGACTCAAAACTAAAAAGTCACAAAATAGCCATGCGAGCTGGCAAAAGGAGCGGCGGGGTAGTTTCACATCAGTTACCGTTTAGGAGTATCAGATTAAGCTAAATAAAATCATAAAAGCCTTCAAAGTTCTTGGAAAACATGTTTTTATTATGGAAGCGGTATAATTATTCATCCGGACGTTTCATCCCACCCACACAGTGTTTGCAATACGCTGCACTGGTAAAAACCTTCTTCTTTGCTTATGTTCCTTGAGGAACGAGGAATACAATGATGTGTCGTCACACAGTAAAAATTTCATTACTGCTGTTTAATGAAAATGTTTTTGTCCAACCTCCAGTTATAAACAAAGGTACTCACGAGAGCTAACAGCATATTTGGTGGATGTCATGTCATACACTACCAAAATATCAGCTGTGATACCAATTCACAATTGCATTGTAAGTTGTCTGCCCGAGTGGATATTTCGTGACTTTTTATTTTTGCAACATGTAAGACAAAGTAAAATATAAAACCCTTTCGGTTCACCAATCGTTATGAAATTTACAGATAGTAAGCAATTATGAATGAATTGAAATATGCTGAAAATTTTATGAAAAATGATTCATTAATCGTTGAGCTGTGACGAAAAATGCAAGTGTAGCGTTAGAAGTGAAACGGAAAGTATTATATTATTTCAACTGCTCATATAAAGGGAAAGCAATTGTTCCAAGTAGTGTTTGACCATCGGTTTGATATTACAATTGATTTCAGTTTATAATCTGAAGGACTAAACCAACTACATGTAGTAACGTATCGATTTTAAAAGTAATTGGTTAAACTAGCTAACATGCATGACATATTTAGGTGACATTTTCATTACATACATAGCGGGTCTATGAAAGAGCATTTAAGCTTTGTCTTAAGTATCTATTCAAAACACTTTGCAAAGGTTATTTTACATCAGTTGACACTGATTAAGGAAATTACACCTTTCTGTCCTGATATTCTATGTTCTGTAGATATAAAAGACATTCAGATGGACCGACAGGGCTATAAATATACTGCGGCCCCCGTGGCCGAGCGGTTAAGAGCGCTGTTTCTTAGTCGCTCGATCATCTCACCGCTGTGTCCTGTGTAGGTTCGAACCCCGCACTGGCCACATGTGAGACAAGCCAAGTTCAGTTTGCGGGAGTGCCAGGTGGTTTTTCTCAGGGTTCTCCCGTTTTCGCCCACCTACCGATTGGCCCGTCTCATATGAGCAGAAATAATCTTGAAAGGGACATTAAAACTGAATCAAATAATAATAATAATAATAATAATAATAATAAATAAATAAATATACTGTGATTTCAAGTAGGTACATGTTTATACATATCAATGTAGATCTACATTGAAACTAATGAAACCTAAACACATGACTTTTTTTAGAGCTGTTCCACTATATATAGTGGCCTTATTTGGTGCTGAGGCAGAGAATGAGTACCAAGTTGGAGATGTAATCTTAATAACAGATACCTACTGCTACAAACCCGCTGGAAATAGTCTGTCAACTAAACAGTATCCAAGATAGAGGTAACTTTATTATGATATATATTGCAATGTTTTAAAAATAACCAAGATGTCCTCGTTTTACCTTTATGACTGTATATATTGATAGTCTTTGTGTAAACATGTAGAAGAAATTTCTTAAGTTACCTGTACCTATATCAAAACTGAATGTACAGTATAGCATCGATATCTAATCAGCTTTGCCTGATTAAAGTTTATATACACTGGTCCTGCATATTTTCACGGTACTAACTAGTCATTGTTTAACAAATAGACATTTTATTTACTTTAATATTTTCTGCCCATGTCGCAAGGCTTGACATAAAGACATGCATGTACGAGGGGTGATCAAAAATACTTTTGCTATAAACAGGTTGCGAATGAACAAAAACCCCATGAATTATATATGATTTTGTTTCAGAATTCATGTGTAATCAACGAATACCAATTTTGTGACATTAGTATTAATGATGGGGTGCACGGGCTACTTATTTAACAGGCACCAGGGACAGTCCAATAATTTGTGCTCAAGATTTACGTTAAATTGCTAACAAATATCTTGCTAACCACTTGATTCTCTTCAAATTATGACAAAATGATGACTGGCATAGTAACAACGTTTTCCGATACAAATTGTGTATTTTGAATATTACAAATCGAAATAAATAGCTTTTAACGTCCACTGCTGTTAGTTAACGACGTCGCTGACGCCATGTAAACCCATATGACGTGCCTCAGGTTCGTGTTAACGCCTCTCTTTGAAAGCCTATAACTTTGCTCTTCGTCAAGGGAAATAAATGAAATTTGGCGAAAAGATGACTAAAAGATATGGAAATAGACTTGTTTATGTTTCATTATCAGGCTCTATAAGCCGTCAAAAGTTATAAAGAAAATCTATGTAATTTCTGATCTTCCCTCGTACTGTGTATGAAATTATTTGGGTACATGTACATGCAGTACGCCAATTCTCAGGCATTGGTCTAAGATTTTTATGTAATAATTGGCAACTGCTGAAACAAATCACACACAAAAGATACAAAAAATCAATTCACTTTACATCATTTTTTATAAATTTCATAGTTTCATCCATCTGACAGTATACCATTTGATATTACTGACACAGACTACCTCCAAGACGATTACTTTACCAAACAGTATGTATACCTTTATTTTCATAGTTTCACCCATCTGACAGTATACCATTTGATATTACGGACACCGACCACCTCCAAGATGATGACTTTACGAAATCATACTCAGGACCAGTGACATCAAATTTTAAATTTATGTCCATCATTGGTGCATCCCTGTATGAATGCTGTCCAAATCCAGGTAAGCCTGATCAACATTTGTTCTGACTGGAAGCTCTTCATAATATAGGCTTATACTTAGCTATACATTGCATTACCTTAGGTTTTTGTCATTTAGAATAAAACAAAGATGCTTTAATTAAGGTTTGTCGCTATATGATCATTAGTCATTTGATATCAGTGTATAGAATGCAAAAATCTTGTTTTTCATTTTGATCAAATTTGCAAATTGCATCACCTAAGGTTTTTGTCCTTTAGAATAAACATGATAAAACAAAGATGTTTTAAGGTTTGTCGCTATATGATCATTAGTCATTTGATATCAGTGTATAGAATGCTAAAAACTTGTTTTTCTGATTTTTTAATTTTGATAAAATTTGCAAATTGCATCACTTAAGGTTTTTGTCATTTAGAATAAAAACATGATAGAACAAAGAAGTTTTAAGGTTTGTCGCTATATGATCATTAGTCATTTGATATTCGTGTATAGAATGCAAAATACTGTTTTTGTGTTTTTTTTTCATTTTGATAAAATTTGCAAATTGCATCACCTAAAGTTTTTGTCATTTAGGGTTAAAACAAAGATGTTTTAAGGTTTGTCGCTATATGATCATTAGTTATTTGATATCAATGTATAGAATGCAACATACTGTTGTTTTTTTTTTTCATTTTGATTAAATTTGCAAATTGCATCACCTAAAGTTTTTGTCATTTAGGGTAAAACAAAGATGTTTTAAGGTTTGTCGCTTTATGATCATTAGTCATTTGACATGTTTGATATCAGTGTATAGAATGCAAAAATATTGTTTTTCATTTTGATAAAAACATATGAGTTATTTTTGCCAACCAAACATAGTTGAAAATTAAAAATGATGACAGCTCTGCATGCATTTTGAAATCCTCTTTTTGATGTCTGACATCTAACACACATTTACAAAATGTATCTATACCTGACAATATCTTAGTTTGTCTGCTAGGAGATCAAACAATTGTGGCTTTCTTTTATGCTCTGACAGTTTAGTTAATTCTTGCTGCCTGTTTTTGAGATGGGTAATTTGTGATTGTTAGGTGATTGTGAGTAACCACTTTTTAGATATACACACAGTTGTCGACCTAACCTCAACAATGTATTGAAATATAACAATCAAGTTAACTGAAACATTTAAAATTACCCCCCTTTCCAGAGTGTTAAGAGTTCACTTTTTTTTTATCTTACTCATTATGTGATTCTAGTAGCTATACTAAGCAAAGAAAAGAAACACAAATATTTCCAATCATTTTCGGACATGGCCAGTGTTTTAGGGCTTATATCTTTTTTCATGTTTATGTACATGATGTAGAAGTTCAATGATTTAAATTTTATTATGATGAGTTACGCAAGAGTTATCCAATATCGCCAAAGTTATTCAACGCATTTGAAAAAATAATAAAAAAGAAAAAAATCACACTTGAGACATTGGTACTTTAAAATTGGCTAATATGAACCATCATTCAGAGTCACTACAAATTGCAGACCAGTTCATTCTAAGGTTAAACAAATACATGATTATCATTGGTATTTTCAATTAAGTCTATATGAATTTTGAAGATTTAATAACGAATTTATTTGCATTTGAACTGATTTTTATTCATGAATTTTTAGCTCACCTGAGCCGAAGGCTCACAGGTGAGCTTATAGTATACCCATGCTCTGTCGTCCGTCCGTCGTCCACAATTTCAAAGATCTTCTCCTCTGAAACCGCTAGGCAAATCAAAGTCAAACTTCATGTGGAGCATCCTTAGGAAGGGGGAGCAAAAGTTTATATAAATGGTCCAGGCTGAAGTTGGAGTACTCACCTCCAGTGAGAAGATGACCAGGAACAATTTGTTGAAGTGAGGGCACTCACCTCAAGTGAGTAGATGGCCAAAGCCTTTTGTTGAAATAAAGGCACTCACCTGAAAAGAGTAGAGGACCAGGAACCTTTTGTTGAAAGAGGGGCACTCACCTCAAGTGAGTAGATGACCAGGAACCTTTTGTTGAATTAGTGCTTTCACCTCAAATGAGTAGATGACCAAGAACCTTTTGTTGAAGTTTGAGTACTCACCTCAAGTGAGTAGATAACCAGGAACCTTATGTTGAAGTAGGGGTTCTCACCTCAAGTGAGATGACCGGGAACCTTTTTGGGCACTCACCTCAAGTGAGTAGATGACCAGGAACCTTTTGTTGAAGTAGTGCACTCACCTCAAGTGAGGAGATGGCCAGGAACCTATAGTTGAAGTAGGGGCTCTCATCTCACCTCAAGTGAGTAGAAGACCAGGAACCTTTTGTTGAAGTAGTGCACTCACCTCAAGTGAGGAGATGGCCAGGAACCTATTTTTGAAGTAGGGGCTCTCATCTCAAGTGAGTAGAAGACCAGGAACCTTTAGTTGAAATAGGGGCTCTCACCTAAAGTGAGTAGATGACCAAGAACTTTTTATTGAAAGAGGGGTACTCACCTCATGTGATTAGATGACCAGGAACCTTAAGTTGAAGTTGGAGTACTCACCTCAAGTGAGCAGAAGACCAGGAACCTTTTGTTGAAGTAGGGGCTCTCACCTCAAGTGAGTAGAAGACCAGGAACCTTTAGTTGAAGTAGTGCTTTCACCTCAAGTGAGTAGATGACCAAGAACCTTTTGTTGAAGTAGGGGCTCTCACCTCAAGTGAGTAGATGACCAGGAACCTTTAGTTGAAGTTTGAGTACTCACCTCAAGTGAGTAGATAACCAGGAACCTTTTGTTGAAGTAGGGGTTCTCACCTCAAGTGAATCGATGACCAGGAACCTTTTTGGGCACTCACCTCAAGTGAGTAGATCACCAGGAACCTATAGTTGAAGAAGTGCACTCACCTCAAGTGAGTAGATGACCTGGAACCTTTTGTTGAACAAGGGGCACTCACCTCAAATGAGTAGATGACAAGGAACCTTTTGTTGAAAGAGGGATACTCACCTCAAGTGAGCAGACGACCTGGAACCTTTTGTTGAAAGAGGGGCACTCACCTCAAGTGAGTAGATGACCAGGAAACTTTAGTTGAAGTTTGAGTACTCACCTCAAGTAGGTAGATAACCAGGAACCTTTTGCTGAAGTAGGGGTTCTCACCTCAAGTGAGTAGATGACCAGGAACCTTTTGGGGCTCTCACCTCAAGTGAGTAGATGACCAGGAACCTTAAATTTAAGTAGTGCTTTCACCTCAAGTGAGTAGATGACAAGGAACCTTTTGTTGAAGAAGGGGCCCTCACCTTAAGTGAGTAGAAGACCAGGAACCTTTTGTTGAAGTAGTGCACTCACCTCAAGTGAGGAGATGGCCAGGAACCTATAGTTGAAGTAGGGGCTCTCACCTCAAGTGAGCAGAAGACCAGGAACCTTCAGTTGAAGTAGAGGCTCTCACCTCAAGTGAGTAGATGACCATGAACCTTTAGTTGAAGTTTGAGTATTCACCTCAAGTGAGTAGATAACCAGGAACCTTTTGTTGAAGTAGGGGTTCTCACCTCAAGTGAGTAGATGACCAGGAACATTTTGGGGCATTCACCTCAAGTGAGTAGATGACCAGGAACCTTAAGTTGAAGTAGTGCTTTCACCTCAAGTGAGTAGATGACCTGGAACTTTTGTTGAAGAAGGGGCTCTCACCTCAAGTGAGTAGAAGACCAGGAACCTTTTGTTGAAGTAGCGCACTCATTTCAAGTGAGGAGATGGCCAGGAACCTATAGTTGAAGTAGGGACTCTCACCTCAACTGAGTAGATGACCAGGAACCTTTAGTTGAAGTAGGGGCTCTCACCTCAAGTGAGTAGATGACCTAGAACCTTTTGTTGAAAGAGGGGTACTCACCTCAAGTGAGTAGATGACCAGGAACCTTAAGTTGAAGTTGGAGTACTCACCCCAATGAGTAGAAGACCAGGAACCTTTTGTTGAAGTAGGGGCTCTCACCTCAAGTGAGTGACCTGGAACTTTTGTTGAAGAAGGGGCTCTCACCTCAAGTGAGTAGAAGACCAGGAACCTTTTGTTGAAGTAGCGCACTCATTTCAAGTGAGGAGATGGCCAGGAACCTATAGTTGAAGTAGGGACTCTCACCTCAACTGAGTAGATGACCAGGAACCTTTAGTTGAAGTAGGGGCTCTCACCTCAAGTGAGTAGATGACCTAGAACCTTTTGTTGAAAGAGGGGTACTCACCTCAAGTGAGTAGATGACCAGGAACCTTAAGTTGAAGTTGGAGTACTCACCTCAAGTGAGTAGAAGACCAGGAACCTTTTGTTGAAGTAGGGGCTCTCACCTCAAGTGAGTAGATGACCAGGAACCTTTAGTTGAATTTGGATTACTCACCTCAAGTGAGTAGATGACCAGGAACCTGCTTTCACCTCAAGTGAGTAGACGACCAGGAACCTTTTGTTGAAAGAGGGGCACTCACCTCAAGTGAGTAGATGACCAGGAACCTTTTGTTGAAGTTGGAGTACTCACCTCAAGTGAGAAGAAGACCAGGAACCTTTTGTTGAAAGAAGGGCAATCACCTCAAGTGAGTAGATGACCAGGAACCTTTAGTTGAAGTTGGAGTACTCACCTCAAGTGAGTAGATGACCAGGAACCTTTAGTTGAAGTTTGAGTACTCACCTCAAGTGAGTAGATGACCAGGAACCTTTAGTTGAAGTTTGAGTACTCACCTCAAGTGAGTATATAACCAGAAACCTTTTGTTGAAGTAGGGGTTCTCACCTCAAGTGAGTAGATGACCAGGAACCTTTTGGGGCACTCACCTCAAGTGAGTAGATTACCAAGAACCTTAAGTTGAAGTAGTGCTTTCACCTCAAGTGAGTAGATGACCAGGAACCTTTTGTTGAAGTAGGGGCTCTCACCTCAAGTGAGTAGAAGACCAGGAACCTTTTGTTGAAGTAAAGCACTCACCTCAAGTGAGGAGATGGCCAGAAACCTATAGTTGAACCAAAAAAGTTCACGAATCCTAAAAATTTTGAATTCGTGACGATTCCTGAGACTATTTATCGTAGTGTGAGAGGGGCATAAGGCTCATGACGAGCTTTTAGTATGGAAATCCGGTGTTGTCTATCATTGTAGTACTAGTCTGTCAACATCTTCAAACATCTCAAAAACAACAGGGTGGATTGAAGTCAAGTTTCATGTAGAGCTTTCCTGGGGTGGGGGAACAAAAGTTGTTCACGGGGTCAAGGACATATGGCCAAGATGGCCACAATAACCATATATGGTAAAATCTCCAGAACCACTGGGTTGATTTTAATGAAACCTATGTAGCATCAGTGACGTTCGGTATATAGCATTATTGATGTCAGCTCAACATAAGTTCAAATTATTACCCTGGGTTTACCTTGACCTATTTTATAGCAAGGTCAAATTTAATAACTTTTACATGGGGAAAAAGTGAAAACAATGGATATTTCAAGCCATTGCAGCAATATGGGTCAAGCTCATTCTTTGACCTTCGAACAAGGTCATTGAAAAATGCCACTGATCAATGATACTGTGTTCAAGCACCTCATTTCCTATGGTTAGGATTTTGTGCCTGGTACTATTACCACTGATACACCTGTGGACACAAAGGTGTACAAACTCTGCAAGCCTTCACTTCATTAAATAATGAAACACCTGTCAAAGTTCAAATTCAGTCACTGTCAAATTTCTCAAACATCCTGACTATGAATTGTACATTTGAAGTGTCAGCAATAGAATGTACATCTTTTTATGTCTCGGTTCCTACTTCCTTGCCAGGATGTTATTTTTACAGTTACTGAAATACAACTTTGATTGACAATTCATTGTATAATGAAATGAAGCTTTTCAGAGTTTGTACAGTATTGTGTCCACAGGTGTTACGTGCATGTTCATGCATTATGTTGTACATAGACAAACTAGTCATTTTCAAGACTAGTCACTTTTTTATATATTTCGTGTTGCAATGTTTTTATATTTGTATTTTTTTTTTCATCCAAGATGAATGGTTCTGTGTGTTCAAGCACCTCATTTCCTATGATTACGATTTTGTGCCTGTTATTGCCACTGATATGTTAACATTGTGCTGTACAGAGACAAACTAGTCATTGTCATTACAAATCACTTTTCTATATCTTACATACCAGTCACTATGTGGAAAACTAAATTTCTGCCTTTTAAATGGGAATCGAAAAGGTTGTTTCCCCAAATATATTTTCATTTAAAAGTGCCATTTTTAACTTTTGTCAAAATAGCTGTTTTTGCCAAAATTGCAAAAAGATAATGTTTCGTCACGTTTATAGATTTCTACACTGTTTGCTATAGTGTCACTCCTGAAAGTTCCCATTTTTCACAATTCCATTTGTATTTCTTCAGACATACCCTCATTCCTAATTCTTTTAGCTCTGTGAAGTTTTTCAGTCAAAAATTCCATTTTGGAGGGTCAAAATTTGATCCCACAATTTGATGAACATTTTTGTTCGTAAAGTGTCAAATTACACCAATAGTTTACTATTTACTTTCCTTAAAGGGAAACATTACTATTTAATTCCCGCATATGATTTTCATGAAACTTCCTATGCTTCAAGATAATTGTATCCTTGGACTAAAATCGAAATAAAAGTGGGGAGTCACCGGCCTCGTTTCCATGGTATCAGAACTTTTTGGGTGTTTCTCGTGCATTTCAGAAAACCGCACTCATAGCTGACATGTGTTTTAATATACATGCAATGATTGTAAAAACAACTTAAACACACGATGAGTGTCATTTTCTTACATTTTGATGCTATTTGCTCTTAAAATGAGGAGATTACATGCAAAATTAACTTTCCCGCCATCTTTTCAAACCTGGAAAAAGTACGTATTTTTGCGATATCTCCTAAACTACGCATATGATTTTGATTAAATTACACCAACAGATAGGAAACGTGATTACCATTTAAAAGTTCAAATAAAAAGTGGGGGTCACCGAATTGCGTTGGAATCTGTAGAGAAAAAACGTTCAATATTCCCGCATTTTTCGTTTTAACGCCAAACGTTGCACTGACGTCGCGTTTATTTATGCGACGTCATCAACAGCGAAATATTACGTTTTCACATATAATTAACCTTATACACGATTTTGGGTATATCAATTGCCACAGAACTTCTTTTAAGATAAAAATGAATAATATGTATCCCCGCTTTAGTAATTAATTATGCAGAAACAAACATGATAAGATGCTACAGCTTGCAACGTCATTTATTAATCAAAACAAAACGACGTTAAAAACTACGCGTAACATACACATACTAAACGCCGACGTTGCGCAAACAGTGTGCTCATAAACAATAGTAATGTTTACCCTTAAACTAAATAAAAAAAAATAAAGCAAATCTTTTTATAAATATGCATTTTTGGCTAAAATGCTTTTCAAAAATTTTAAGATTTCTAACAACATTCTGATCTGATCTTATTGGCGCCGTAGGCTTTTTGAAACCTGTTGATATTGGCTATCAGCTCATCTCGTCTAGAGCACATTTCAAAAAGTACTGCATCCACGGGTAACATCAACTTTTAGAAGTATACCATTCAGCGTTAAACAAAAGGGGAAAACATTTACTGCTAATTACATTACCTTCAGGAGTATTTATCAGACTGAGTAATTAATACTACATACTATAGTACAATTTTGATATAACTGAGCCAGAACATGACATTTCCTACAATAAGCATGTGCGGTCAGCAAAGACTCAGATCAACCCGCGCATCTTCGTAGTCTGACCTGAATCTTTGCTGCTCGCTTAAACGAAGCTTAGGTCCCTAGCGATCCATAGAGTGTAAAGTTAAGGCTCTCAACATACTATATGCTTGAGCTAGTTGAGCTTTGTTTTAGCTAGCCGCACAAACTAATTGTAGAAGTCATTCTTTGGCTCATATTCATTTATGATTGTCAAATGGCAAACAGACTTTTTAAGATGATTTCTACTAATATGCTGTGCGCCTGGTAATTCATTAAACAATCGGGAATATAGTAGTATAGCCAAGTACGGAACCAAATAGTTTGCCATTTTCAAAAAAAATCATCAAAACTTAAACAATTCATACCTTATGAAACATACCCACAATATGCAGCAATTTTTTTCCTGTAGTAAAAAATGAAAATTTTCAGTTTAAGTTTGTTTTTATATTTTTTTTCTTATTTTTGCTTCAAATGTAGATTTTGGGTACTCGATATACAAAGGTGGTTCTAACAGGTACCCACACACAATCTATGTTTTAAAACAAAAACAAAAATATGGATATCCCTGTACACCCTATTTTTGATATATAAATTTACTGTGGTGTTGTAAGAGTTATTCATTATACAAACATATTTGCATTATGTGATTTTAGCAAATATGTAAACTTGTATTTCTCAAATGGTCTTACAAATACCAATGCACAAACCTATTTATTGTCACAATTCTCTGTTCTCTACAGCATACCAGTGGCGGATTAAGAGGGGATTCACTCGAACTCCTCTCTGGAACCAATTCATTTTCATGGCGAAATTTAAGAAAATTAATGTGAAAATAGGTAAACGAACCCCGGTTTTGTAAATTTGAACCCCCCTTCCAAAAATCCTGGATCCGCCACTGTATACTTGATGCTTTTTATATGATTAAAATGACCAGTTTAAAATACAACTCCAAATAGTATTTTTTAGATATTTTATGTGCTTTAATAAAGAAATTACAGCAAAAATAATAGTGTTCATTTTTTATTTAAGCCCAAAGTATGATTATAATAAATCTAATTACAGTGACTTCTTTGATAAATAATTATGATTGAGCCATTATACAAAATTAGTAAACTATAGCCAGGCTCTACGATCCATTATCTATCCATCAAGTATTTTCAAAATGGTTTCCACCTAAAACAGCTTAGTCAGTCGGAGCTTATCAAATGCATGGTTTGCATTAATACATGTGTAGTCCAAAATCACATCTCAAGAGGAATGCATACATGTTCATTAGAGGGAATGAAACATATTTTCTTGTCGAAATTCCGATCTTAGTTTGTCGCAACAGGGCCTGTAAACATTTTTAAAATTGGTCAACACATGATGTTTTTGTAGCCAAAATGAATTTTGATTGCAAATTTTGCATTGGCAATGAAAATAATCCAAAATGGTGAACTATTGTTTATGTAATATTTCTAACTTGAATATGCTGATTTGTGTAATGTTTGTCATTTTAGGATGATTTTCAGTGATTATGATGAATTCTTATGCACTTCCACATGTAACGCGATGCCTGATTGGATAACGTCATAAATTTGCAATGATAAAACGGCGATTTACCGTCGGAAACCCAACAACGTTATGTAAAGTCGCATTTCATTGGCTGACGCTTGGTTTTATGCTGCTGACAACAACTTCTCATAGCGCAAAAATCGTCAAAATATATGTTTAAAAGGCAGTTGAATGACAAAGTGCATTAGAATGGGGATAAATTAGTTGAAATTTGTCATTTTGGAGGTAAATCGGAAATTGCGCCTGTAAAACTGCCGATTTACCTCCCCAAATGACAAATTTGAAGACAGTTATCCCCTAAATTACAGGAATTTAAAACAATTTTAGCAAAATGATTAATTTGTGATTTTTCTACATAAAAGCCCTATTCAAAAATGTTTTCGGCCATAACTTTCCTAACTTCAACAATTTTCAAAAATTTTGCTGCTTATTCTACAACCACAGAATTAGAAAATATCGGTGAAATACCATATTTAGACACAAACAATCACACATTAGCTCTGGTCACCAGAGTCTGGTGTCTACCTGTTTGTCATCCACATTCTCAAACTTTTATTTTCCTCAGCGCTTCCTCCTTTGCTCCAAATTGGAGCAATTTTTTTACTTGTAGTGACTTGTTTTACAAATTTAAGAAACTTATAGGAAGATATGATCTTTCTTTTCAGTTCAGAAAAATCATAACACGTTACAGACGTATAGGTTATATTTTGAATGTTATGCGACAGTCTGCATGCTTAGATTTTAACCCAATCATGATTGATAACTATGCTGTCTTCTTTAATTGCACGCTGATGGGTCGGGCGTCAGACTCTATGATGGCCCCGACTTAAAGCTATTCAATTTTAGTTGATTGGTACCGGAGCTTCTTGTCTGTTGCTTGGCCCACCGGGCTGCAACTGGTGTTTTTCTTTTGCTCCGGATTTCAGTAAGTCATTCGGCGCCCAGGAATCTCCATCGGCGGACAGCTTACTGAATCTGTTGAGTCTTCGTTTTTGATTTATCAGGATGTTCATCATGATTTATTTTTTGTCTTTGATGATTCACTGACTAGTTAAGAGATTCACCACTTGTTTTGTTAGCACCTTTTGTATGTTTTCATATTATTAGTTAAGTTTGAGTAACTGAGTGACCACCTATTGGGAAAATGGCTGCCCATTCGGCTTATAATATGTTTTCTTAGTATGTTTTCATATTATTAGTTAAGTTTGGGTAACTGAGTGGCCACGTATTGGAAAAATGGCTGCCCATTTGGCTTATAATATGTTTTCTTAGTATAAGTACCTGATTGCTAATTAAGTGTTTTCCCACCTCGGTTTTTGGGGTGGGAATTTCTTTCTGATTGCGCCATTTCCTGATCGGTGCCTACTTTTACTTTTCTAATTTTACGTTCAGTTCCGTATTCAATTACCTCTGCTCAGCTGGTAAACTAGACGAAACATAAAAGGAAAACTGCACACAGGGTGTTGTATTTTAATAAAACAACGTGAACACGCTAGAGAACCACTGTACTCTAAGACCGTAGTTGCGGACTGTAGCAGTCGAAAGATATATTATTCACTCGCAGATAGGAAACCAGTAAGTTAATTCTTCTAAATTATTTAGTCAAAATGATATTTTCAGCTTGAAATACCACTGTTACATACTCCAACACCCTGACTCAGTCGGAGACTCCAAAATCTAAAATTAGTCGAGTAGTATTCATTTTCACTATATGGCCAGTGTAACTTTTTATGTCCGAAACGTGTTTTCACAAGGACATGTGCATAACCACTGACAATAATGAGCATCTTATGGTATCTGACAATTGAGAATAGAAGTCAAAGATGTGTTTTTGAGTTTGGGGTAATTTTATCCGCAATTAGCAAACTTACAAGCACTTTTGTCTCTGAACGCCAAATTTTAGTAGTCATTGGCACTGTACCAGTAGTCGGTAGACTATCCAAACACAACTAATGCGTACAGTTACGCCCCGACGACTGGAACAGTGCACGCAGTAAGTTGAACTGAGCGTACAGAACGAAAATCTTAAAATAACTTCCAAAATACGCTGACTACAAACCTCGTACTTTTACGAATTATAAATACCTAGTATCACTTGTTTGGAGTAGCAAAAATATCAATAGCATTACCGGTATTGAACAAAACCCTCTTTTACTACATTTTGGATGAAAACAGATACAAGTTGAAATAAATCGGCCACTGCATCAACAATGGTTTACTTGTATGGCTCTTGCTTTGCAAACCTGAAGTAAGACATATAGTTGGCAATTCTCTCCGAATAATGCCTACGGAAGTAAAATATTTCGAAAATACACATGCACAATAAACAAGACTGCTGTTTTTGTTGCCCACACCGACTAGTACAGCCCGATAGAGTACAGAGGTTCTCTAGCGTGGTGAACGATAACATTCAGCCAAAACAGTGATAGTCATATTATTTATTGGACTTGCTTACGGCGTTGTACTATACAGGCGCATATTTTGACAACTCGAGGAAGCAAGCGTCTTGAATGAGGTCACTTGGAGCTCACTGCAGAGTACGTCGTTAACTGCTCTACGCAAACTCTAGCACTATTTAGCAGTTTTGTAAGTCTGTAGGAGCTATCTGTTGCCATGGAAACAGAATTTTGATCTGACTGGGTTCAAAACCTAAAGCACCCTTTCTCCCACCTTAATGATGCTTCATGTAAAATTTTATTACAATTGGATGACTAGTTGCGGAGATATTTGTATTTGAAAGTGTGAACGGACACCGGACGGACGGGTGCACGGTTGCCGGCTCGACTACCCTACTATAAGCTCACCTTGTGAGCCTTCGGCTCAGGTGAGCTAAAAAGTGATAAAATCAATATACACAAATAGCGATAACCAAAATATATGGAATGAATTGGCTGAGATGTATGCAAGTTGACTGTAGCAAACAGTATAATAACGTTTATGGCTCTGAGGGCTTTTTAATTAGCCATTTAATGTTTTATATGGTGACTATCAAGATTGTTTTATATGGTGACTATCAAGATATAGACGATGGCGTTCGTCAGTGGGGGAGTCAGGTGGTGGCGGCACAAGGCTGATCACGAATGAGTGTCGATGCTTATTGTAATCATCTACATCTCTGGAAGCCTGCACAATCGCAGGGAGGGCTGCCGCAAGAAGACTCTGCCGAGAGCGATTCATTATGTCATAAAAACAAAACAGAATCAGTGTGGTTACACAATCCAACAGAAATACATGACGATTACAATAAGCATCGACGCTCATTCATGATCAGCCTTGTGCCGTCTCCACCTGACTCCACCTCTGACGAACGCCATCGTCTATTTCTTGGAGATAATAACACATATATCGAGAGAGATCTCTTTGCTATGTATTCTGAGAATAGATACCACTTCTATAACATTACTGGTGAAACTCCTGAGCGTTTAAGGTGTTTGCTCGTGGAATTAAACTTGAGACCAGGGACGGGCTTTAAACTTTCTCCCTTAAACAGAGTGTTTCTATTTCTGATATGGGTGAGACGCTTCCCAACATTCGCTGCTCTAGCCACCATGTTCGATATAAGCACGGTCATAGTCCAAGTCGAAATTCGTAAACTGATAGACATATTCTACCTATTTGACATGGCCAACCGAAGATGAGTAGCTATTAAAACGCGGAGATTGGGAGGGTCTATACCCTGCACCGGGTGCCATTGACGGTACTTCACACCAGATTTTTAAGCCGATGACGGACCCCAAACAGCTCTTTTACTCCTGGTATAGAAAGTACCATGACATTCATACTCTAATCGTAGGCAGACACGGATGGCAACATCTGTTTTATATCCTCTGGATTTCCTGGGTTTTCGATGCCCAACAATTCAACCTGATGGCACAGATAGGTGGAGATAAACTACCGTTTCCGGACCAGTGCATTCTACTTGCAGACAAGATATACCCCAACAGATAGATACCCGCTAATGACTCCATATACGGCTCAACAAATAGCAAGACGGCAAGAAGTGTTAGAACAGCGAAAATGTCGCAAACCTAATAGACTGATAAATAGTGCTAGAGTTTGCGTAGAGCAAGCTATTGGAAAGTTGAAGACGTACTCTGCAGTGAGCTCGAAGTGGTGTCATTCGAGACGCTTGCTTCCTCGAGTTGTCAAAATACGCGCCTGTCTAGTACAACGCCGTAAACAGGCCCAATAAATAATATGACTATCACTGTTTGGCAGAATGTTATCGTTCACGTCGTTTTATTAAAATACAACACCCTGTGTGCAGTTTTGTTTTTAATGATTATTTAACTTGGTTGTTTTGAAACAACCCTCGCATATATTACGAAGTCCAAGTCCAAATCCAATTCCAACTCCAAATCCAACTCCGTTAGAAATGTCAATTGGAGACTAAAGAAACAGATGATCTGCTTGTGCCCCAAGGCATAGCTTATACACTATGGACACTATGGACTGACCATCTGATTACTGGTTAATCGCTCAGGTCTGTCCTGCACAAGAAACGTGATTCAATTCAAGCCATCCATGAAGCCTAAGTAGTTTAAGACAAGCCACCCATATAAGCATTTTTGATGATTTTGGAGGTTAGTTTTCGAGCATTTTGTGACATTACATCCTATTCAAATTGGGTCAAATTCTCATAAAATTGTGGCAATGTCCCGACATGACCACAGCTGTGGACTGGGACGTTAAGCATCAATTCAAACAAATACACAACCATTTTAAAAAGTTAATTAATAAAAACTTCAGCGATTACTGACACCAATTTATTTTTATGAAACTAAACCCCATATTAAATCAATTAATAAAAACTTGAGCGGTTACTGACTCCCATGTTCTTAAGCTGTATGAAACATGTACAAAAAATAATCACCTCATCCTGAGGCGTCCGTACATAAATGACTCGTAGTTTTTTTTTTTTATATTTTTTTACGGGGTAAGCAAGGTCCGCCGTATCCGAACACACTTGTACTTTCTGCTATACAGTTATACGAGTGATTTTCATAAATAACGCACACTTTCTTAATACCTTTTAGAGATTATAAAGCACGATAACATAAATTATGCCATTGTAATGTCGCATCATTTGCTGATCTTATCACAAAATTTGGTTTGATTCCAATTATCGAGTGCTGAGTAACAGACGCTCAAAGAGACCGATAACTTTAGCCGCGGGGCACGTCAGATAGGTTTTCATGACGTCAGTGACGTTACTTTCGTTTGAGTGATGTGAAGCGCGTAAGAGGGAGTTTATTTACTTTTGAAGTAATCCCTGTTAAGTGAGCAATGCGTCATTTGATCTTGCTGACAAAATGTGTATCGTTTGTGGTATGTCTGAAACAATGATACAAGTCACAATATCCATGTTCTTGTACATATCTAAGCCTGTTACATTTACCCACCTTTAAACGAAGGGAAACATCATCAAGCTGAATGAGCCGTGATTTGTTAGTACTGCGTGTGTCTTATTGATTCAAAACTTATTGGTAGAACTCAAACTCAATTACAATCAGCAATGTAGAGTTATGTATCCTTCATACAATGCATATCGCGAACCATAACATGTAAACTTAATCACATACGGATTAGAATATGAAACATAGACCATTCTTAATTTTGAATGATCATTGTTTACCATTTGTCTCACATTTTGTTGTAGACCTCCATATATGTAATGACGTGAAAAAAAATCGTTTGTCATCTTCCTGCTTTATCAGTTAATCATGGCCAATTCCTAAATATACATGTACGTCAAACATTTTGGAACAGACGTGCACAGTAAATTGTACGTCTTTCTTGAGAGCGTCCAGAAGCGACGTCGCCGTTTTTTTTTTTTTTTTTTTTTTTTTTTTTTTTTTTTTTATGGCAGCGTTTAATTTGTGCACTCGACCAGAGTGCTGTTGATTCTTAATATTACGTCTCTTGTGCATTTAAGAGCACTTAAGATAAGTACATAGCCAACAGAAAGTGTCATAGTTGTTCCTGTTATCATTTTATGTTCTTGAGTTGTGTAGTTTCCGAGATATCCGCACATTGTGAAAAAATACGGTTTTCAATACACTACAATAATGCCAAAATATAACGTTATGGAATCGGTATCCATGATCCTTATAAACTGCTCATTTCGATATGGAACGATCAATTTGTTTAATTATTTCCGAAAACGTAGTAATGTTGTTAATCGCTATTCTGACAATCTGTTGGTCAGTATTTGATTTATGAGCCTTTAAATATAAGAACACAGTAAAAATAAATGGACTGGCCCGGGTACCTGTTACCATGGTGAATTAAAAAGGTTGCGTTCCTACAGTATAATTATTATCGATACAGACATCCCACCCTTGATAGTGCATTAATTCCAAAACAAAATGATGTATAATTTGTTGCTCTGTAATCACTTATGACATTTTCACAGCAAACGTCTACGTTAAACCACGTAGCAGTTACTGTTTATGACGAGGTGCAGGGACTGATATTAATTGTAAAATGAAGTTAGACTATAAGATACTACGTTTAATTTAACGATACTCTACATCTAAAAGTAACTGTATCCTTGCTCGAAAATTGAAAAAAAAAATGTTTGTGGAGTCAACGGACTTGTCCTGGTATCAGAACGCTGATGGTGTTCCTAGCGTGTTTTAGAAACCCCCTCTTAGTGTTGATCAAGGTTTTACCGCGCGAATGAATTAGACCTTCCGCCAGTTTGTTTAAATTAAACGTCGAACAACTGGAGAATACAATTCCAATGTAAGGGTGGCTGAGCCGTGTTTTGGGTCCCCACCCATTTGGACCGTGGGTGTTCCCGATAACCCCACTGAAAACTTCAGTTAGCAAGTTATATGGTAGCATATTGTAATTTTAATGTAATTTTAATGTATATTATTTCACATACTGAAGAAGACCTCGTCATTCTTAAAATACCAAAAAGGATCAGTGGTACATGTTATTTGCCAGTCATTTGTTGACACTGTCACCAAGCACAATTAAAGGAAGATGGCAGGGATGCCATGGAAATAAGCAGTGGATTGTATCATGGCATTTTCTGCGAAATGCGGTGGACCTACCCGTGGTTTGCAGTCTATTAACAAGGGAGCCGCGGAGGTCGATATCGCACCTGCGGTATGCGATGCACAGTTACGTCTTTTACACGTTGTCTTCTAATGGCCAGGCTCTACCCATGATTCATACATTCTGCCCAATAGTGAGCTTCCGCAATTACTTAAAACAATGCCAAATTGTGGCGATGTATAGGGCGATTCAGGCTATCTCTTGAATATACCTAACACATGCTTTTTCACTGTTTTAAATCGAAATTAAGATGGGTGAAGCTCCAAGCATCATATAGGCTACAGAAGACAAAGTTTTGAAGTTTCGTTTATATTCATATTCACATTCTATATTATTTAAGGTTTTACCCGACATAATCATGCTCAAAATGTGTAAAGCCAATTTTATCAACATGGAGTAAACCTAATAATCATAGGGGAGAAAAACAATAATTGAAAAACAAATAGAATGTGTGACTATCAGTTGTAACCGTTTCTTGAAGTAAATACAATAATCATAATGGAGTAAAACAATAATTCAAAAATAACTAGAACCAACTAGACTGCCAAGCGCAACCGTTTCATGAAGAATATTTCAATTTAAATTTATATGAATTTCAGATCTGAACATAAGAGATAAACCAGTGCAACTTGGGTATAATTTCAGCACTTTCAGAAAATATGTTGTACCTTTAAGTTTGATATTTTTGTCAGAAATAACACACTACAACTTTAGAATGATATGCAGCAGCACGAAAATAGAAATAGTTTACGCATTGCCCACCAGATGACATCCCGTGGGAGTCGATCGAATCCTTTCTCTAGATCAACGAAGGCCACTTAGAGCAGCTTGTTAGCAGCCAGGTGCTTCTCTTGTAGTTGATGGACACTGAATCGCGGTACAGCTAATCAGATACAGGTTTTCAGAAGATACAATACTTTTTTTTCAGTTGGTCTGAAACGTTTAGGTGGACGATTTGAGCGCTTGATGATTGGCTTGAAAAATGAAAGTGCAATGTTGACTGGCCGAAATATTCTAGACCCACTACACCAGCTAAATCAACAGCAAACAGAAACGTATTCTACTGGTGCTGGACATGTTCAACATGCGAGTCTAGAAAAATGACCCACAGAAATGCAAAAGCACCCATGACGCAGTATCATGGTGGTTCCCCAATGGAACTCATTGAACTAAATATATTGGGACCTTTTCCAATTTCAAAGATAGGACACAGATATCTGATGGGTGGTTTCCTGCTCTTTTCCTCCTATACCTTTGAAATCCCAGGAAGCAAAATATGTTGCCTCAAAGCTAGTAAATAAACTCATATCTGTCTTTGGCGTGCCACTACAATAGCACATCGATTTAGAATCCATCTTCGTCAACATTTTTTCAGGAGGTATGTAAACCTTTGGGTATAGATTAGATCAGAAAGTGCGAAAACAACAGTCAGATTGGAATGGTTTAAAGGGCTAATCGCTCTATACAAAATGTGATTTTATCATATATTTCAGATTTCCAAGATTACTGGAATGAACACATGCCTCTTCTGATGTTGGCTTATAGATCGTCCCTATATGAAACCACGGGCATATCTCCTGCCATGATGATGCTTGGCAGAGCATTGACACTGCCTGTGGGCATGACTCTGGGCATGCCGATCAGAGATGAAAGACTGCAACAGAACATGCATATCAGTTAGAACAAAGCCTCCTTGATGTTCATGATTTCGCTCGAAAACAGCTAGACATTTCTAATGAAAGTATAAAAAGGAGGTTTGATATCAAGGCACACAAAATAGCATACAAAGTGGCTGATGCTGTATGGCATTAATATACAAATCGCAGTGTTGGATTCCATCCGAAGTTGCAATATGATAGTGGTTGAAATCTTGAACGAGGTTTTGCTCTGAATCCAGTCAGGGCCAAGGAACAAACGTTTGGTTGTTTATCATGATGTGTTAAAGCCATATTTAGGGGAAGACAAACCAGATCGGCTTGTCCATAAATAAACTTGAATACAAATAACTTAAATACAAACATACAAAAGTGAAATACAACAGTGAACAGTAGGCAATAATGTATATAGAAAAATATTCATTTTTTCATTTCTGTTTTGTATGATTGTCAGTAGAATCTAATTGTTGCTCTCAAATGATATGAAAGATGTCTCTGACCGTCTGTTGTTCGCAAATGCTGTGATTAGTAGAAATGCCTGTCGTCTCTGCTTAGATGTTTCAAATGATGATATTGAAGAGAGGAAATTTCTTCTTGTTGATCACGAATTTTGTTGTCTGACATGAAACGGAGAGCACATCTGTAGTAAGATTCGCATGGCTAAATGAAAATTCAGTTCAATATTATTCAAATCTGATGGCAGACTATATACTGTTGCAATGGCTGAATGATATATGTATAATGCTGGTTTAATTTGAAAGGTGACATAGCATGACATGCTAACTGATGTTTACATTCACGTTCCAGGGGTCCAACTATCAATGCTTGATGTGCAGCGTGGTTGCCAGATACTTTCGGAACAAGGCCGATGTCAGGCTCAGGCGTCACCTTCAAGAGCAACATTATTGTGTTCAGTTCCAATGTGGATTGTGCGGTTACTATTTCCACAGAAGAAGCATAGGCCATGCGTGTAATGTTAGAGGACGATTTTAAATATGCTGATCCGACAACGGGGGAATATGGTAAACCCACAAAAGTCAAACTTACAAGCTTCATTAAGAAAGAGCAGGATAAAGATTGGGAGTTTGTGGAAAGTGAGGCAAACTTACCAGAGAGTCCTATTCTTGAGGTACGTTCGGTGGTGTTTCCTGTGGACCCGCCGATACAGCAGAGGGAACGGAAAGACCAAAGTCACCGGAGTCATTTGGGTCATCTGAATCAATTTCTTTGGAAGAGCCTCCTACAAAGAAACAGCTGATAGATGCACTGATGAAAGATTTGGAATATACTCATTCATCAAGTGTGGAAAGACCTGTGAACATATCTTAACTGAAAGAGATTGTAAATTGAATCACAATAAAACAGAGGCAACGTCAATGGAAGACAATACAAATGAAGCAATGAAAAACAGTGAAAGTAATGAAGACATTGTGAAGATATTGTGCAAAGTATAATCTAGAAAGAAAATGCGGAATCAGTTGAATAAATATGGAAAATATGGGTCAGATACTGACAAGGACACAAAAGTGATCAGAAAAAAAAACAGTGAATAAAGCTGGGTCGGATGCTGAGAAGGAGTTGGAAAAAGAGGATGAAAAGAAACAGAACAAAGCAAAGTTGGATGCGTGCAAGAACAAAAGTGGTAGAAGGATAACAAAAAGAACACTGCGAAAGAAAAAGTTGAAAAGGGAAATGAGAATGATACAGAAAGAAGCAATGAAAGGAAACGATAAGGCTGGAATACAAACAAAATGTTACAAAAGGAAATTGACTGTCAGAAAAGGAAAGTTACAAAAATAAAGGCAAAATAGTCCAGCAAAATGAGAATGTGAAGGTCAAGACAAATGTAGTGAAGGGAACGGGAAATGTTAAAAAAAGATGGAAACAAAATCTTAGGAAAAGATTGACGTAGCTCAGAATTGAAAAGATTGATTGATTGATGTTTCGATGACGTGTCAACCCTAATGGGTCATTAGCGTCTAACAATTGTAAAATGCATAATTTAGTTCAGAGAAAAAGCAAAATATACTCATGTCCAATGAAAACGTACCACTCCTAGGATGCTCTTAGTTGCGGGATATCAAAACCTTTGTGCACATAAGATGTTTCCCTATGTTATATAGGTTGAATACAATGTTTCTACGCCAAAAGTTTATCCCCACGCGACGGTTTGTAAGCGACGTTACGTCAGACTACAAATAACGTTTATTTAATTTTACGTAAGCTATGACTGATTCAAAAATCCCGGGAATGATTTTCCCGTATGCGAGTAGCTCTACGAACTATTCGCCACCTAGTCAACCACTACATCGCATCACAACACACGGTAAAAGCGCTCTACGCGTCACCATGCACGCCTTAAAAATGCAAAGTCTTGCAAATTCGGTCAAAAAACGTTCACAAACGGTTTCTTTCATACAGATATCCCAAAAACAGTTTATTTTGGGAATACGAATCTTAACATATGCAAAACGTCACCGAAATCATTTTCTAGAATGACGTTCGATGACTGGCGTCAATTTTAGGCTTCTCTCCAGCCGCTTCCGGAAATGCTATCGAGTCAGAATTTCTTAAAATCGTTTTTGTTTGTCGAGATGAATATAAGCGTACAATAAAAGATGTACATGTCATTTAGGTTCAACGTGTTTGCGATTTTAACGCTTTACGTTAGCCATTAAACGTCAAAATCCTAAGCCTTTATGATGTAATGGGCAAGATTTCTGGACAAAAAGGCTCACATCTGTGATTTAATCGCAATTTTGCTGCAGACATTTGATTGCCTTTTTAATGTCTCTGTTATTGTGCAGTGGTCAAAATGTTGCTTATGACGTCAAGAATTCCACGTTGACGTTTTCGAAGTATACTGACTGTCGAATTCTTCATGTTTCGACGTTATGCATCTTCTAGGCGCGAGTCGATGCGTGATTGAAAATTTCTTCACATCTGGCGCATTCGAATACAGGTTTTGTGATTTTCTTTTTGACGGTTAACGTCTTGGTTGCTTTAACCTCGGAGCATCACTTATCAGACAGATTTGCGAACGTGCCATGATTTGGACAGGATATCACAGTACTGAAATATCAAATAGACAAACTGAAATGTTCAGTCAAAAACATATTTGTTACACTTTTGTAGGTGGTACGTTTTCATTGGACATTAGTATATATGGTAAGAATTTATCAAAGTTATAAATAATTATTCCGCTAGATGAAAGATACAGTGATTAAAATGATATGATAGAAATGGAGAAAGGTAGAAATATGATTTGTGTCAAAAACTTATATTTTGTTAAAAAGATTAGTTCGTTTTAAAAATGACAAAATGCGTTCAACAGATACATCTTTGAACAAATCTTTCAATTTGTTACTTTGAAAGCAGGAACAACGTACATCTATAAAATCAATGCATTCAGGCAGAAAGTGCTTGACAGTTAATTGTGTGTCACATCCAATACATTGAGGTTTAAATTCCCGTTTAAGTAAATATGAATGTGTCAATCGTGTATGACCAATTCGAAGACGAGAAAGAACAATCTCTTCCCGTCTCGAAAGTTTATGAATTAATCTTGGTCGTTTTACACGAGGTTCAATTTCTTTCGATTTATTGTCATCTGCTCTGCTCCAAATTGATTGCCATTCATTAAAGACATACTCGTTGATAAAAGGTTTAAAATTGATAAAAAGAATTTTAAAAAGGTACAAGAAGGCAAAGATCAGGAAAAGGCGCAATCAGAAAAAGATTCCAACTCCAAAAACCGAGGTGGGAAAAAAACAAACTAACAATCAGGTACTTATACCATGAAACATATCGTAAGCCGAATGAGCAGCTATTTTCCGAATAGGTGGCCACTCAGTTACCTTAACTTAACTAAAATATGACAACATACATAAGGCGCCAACAGCACAAAAAAATTAAACACAAAGACATAAAACAAAAAGAACCAAACCAGAAGTATCGACTTGGAACGATCAGTAACACAAAGTTACTGGCGGGCTTAAACCGGTTTTACAGGATCCTAACCTCACCCTCAGCTTCTGCAGTGGTTCATAACATTTAGTTAGTTCTTCGGTCCTCGTGGTGAATCTCTAACTAGTCAATGAATCATCAAGAACAAACAAATAAATCATGATAAACATCCTGATGAATCAAAAACCAGGCCACACAGATTGAGTAAGCTGCCCGACGATGGAGATCCCTGGGGGCCGAATAACCTACTAACTCCGGAGCAAAAGAAAAACACCAGTTGGACCCCGGTGGGCCAAGCAACAGACAAGAAGCTCCGGCCCCAACCAACTAAAATGAATAGCTTGAAGTCGGGGCCATCATATAGTCTGACGCCCGACCCATCTGTTTGTTCTAGGTTCAGTGACTTTTGCTTTCTTGTCGACTTGCTCGTTACCATATATCCCTACATGACTGGAGACCCAGCAATACACAATAGTTTTAAATTCAGAAATGCTATGATGTTTCAGCAATATATTTTGTATTTGTTGGTTTTTGGACATTGTATGGTTTAGGGCCTGAAGAACTGATAGAGAATCAGAGAAAATAACGAATTTGTTGTACAAGTTACAATCATTAATGAAGTCTAACGCTAAGTCGATAGCCTTAGCTTCTGCTGTGAAAATTGAAGAACCATCAGGTAGACGTAAAATATTGCAAGCGTCTTTGGAATAAGTAGCACATCCTACTTTGTTAAATTCCTTTGAACCATCAGTATAAATAAAATGTTAATCAGAAAATTGTGACTGTAGTTGGTGCAAATTTTCTTTGAGAAAGTGTGGATTTGATTCTGATTTTTTCCCTGTATGAAGTGTCAAATTTACTGTTGGCTTTCTAATGCACCATGTTGGAATTTCAGAAACCGAATGTTTTTCTATTTTATCTTGTTTGATTTTTGCTGATGTTAAAAGTGGTGCTACTCGTAAGAACTGAAAAGGAAAATAACTGTGAAGGATTATGGAAGTAGAAGGATGGAACAGAATCAGAATGAGTCAGATAAATCTTATGATATTGAAACCGTAAGTGCAGTTGCAAGTATCTCAGATGATCGTGTAGAGGGGGGGGCATGTGAGAAGACAGGAGTTATGTTGAAACTGGTAGCAGACCTGGTGGAAGAGCTTGTGTTTCATGAAACATTAGAGGATATAGTAAAGATAAAATGGAAAGTTCAGTTACTGAAATGCCTACAATTTAAATACACAGATGGATAGTGAAACGGCTGAAGAAGAACCGAATAAAGCTAATGAAGCGAATAATAAAAAGCCAAGTAAACACAATCAGAAAAGAAATGAAGTGTTGACTTAAATGTCACAGGAAAACGGAATAATGCTGAAAATATGGGTGAACGTACTTTATTTAGGATCATGATTCCTTATTTGCCCTCTTATTCGATGAAGAGATGGCAGATAGAAACAACTATTTCATCGATCGGGATCCACCTCATTTTAAGATAATCCTGAATTATCTACGCTGGGGTTGTACTCTACCAACTGCGGCTGTTCTTCTAAACGAACCTTGTTATCTGTTAGAAATCAAAGAAGAATGTGAATTTGAATTTTATAACTTAAATGGACTGGAGAATTTTAAATGAAAGAATCAGACGAATGCTCAACCTTTTTGTGGTGATACCATGATATTGCAATGCTGTAAACCAGGTGGTTTTCATGTGAGTTTTATTTTGCCATGTTATGTCTGAAACAGACTCCGTACTGTGAATGACTGATACTCAAACAGCAAAGATCAACAACCTTTGTTAACAAGTTTTTAAAACAAAACAGAAAAATGCAATTGAAATTTCATCTGCTGCAGAGAAATGTTTGAAGATAATGACAACGGAAGACACAATGATTTCGTACTTCAAATTGCACTTGTTGAACTAATAACAAGTACAGAGCCTACACTAACAACATAATCCTGCATGTCTTATAGATCTTAGTTTTGGTGAGGTAAAAGGCTGTTTCATGGGTAAAATAATATTTTCCAAAATTTCCGGCTGGTAATGTTGGACTGTATAGACAAGACATGCCTGCATTTGCCCCTGAACAAGACAGAACTTGTGGCAGAAGACACGCCGCTTACAGAGAAATTACTTGTGGCAACACGGTAGATTGGCGGCTGGTAATAGACTATTAAATCCAAGTTGCTGTGTCTGGAGGATCAGGAATAAATTTCCAGATCTAGGTTAACTGAAAATGAATGGAGAATCACCATCTTTCTGAATGTGTTTGTGTGGTTTATTTTTAAAACTCAGCAAACCAGCAAATATTACTGTGAATAATCACCTAAGATCTGGTACATGTATATCTTCACTTACTTACATATAGCCCCCAGGGCAAGGGCAGAGATTATAAACTTGTCCATGCAATATACTTTCAACAAGCATAAACAGTTCAATGCGTCGCAGGTTTGAGCGCTTGTTAAAAGTATGTTGGTGTGACAACTTAACAGTTAATCTGCAAGCTGTATTTAATAAACTCAGTTAAAAGTATGTTGGTGTCGCAACTTAACAGTTAATCTGCAAGCTGTATTTAATTAACTCATTAAGGATCATCAGATTATTTAATTAACGCAGTTAAAAGTATGTTGGTGTGACAACTTAACAGTTAATCTGCAAGCTGTATTTAATTAACTCATTAAGGATCATCAGATTATTTAATTAACGCAGTTAAAAGTATGTTGGTGTGACAACTTAACAGTTAATCTGCAAGCTGTACTCATTAAGGATCATCAGATTATTTCATTTTAAATTCTTATTTTAAGTGTTATCGTTAAAATCGTTGTTGTACTGCCTAAGATGAATTCCGCCTAGCTTGAATTACCGCATATATTTAATGTTAGGCTCGTACATATACATGTAGTGCTTTTCTCAAATTACGCAGAACGAATACATAATTGTATAGAGTAGCTGTCCACTGTGCTGCATTGTTGTGTGGTAATCTGAGCATGTTGGTGCAATTTGTTGAATTATACAGTGTATAATACTTGCGTTGATTCTGCCTAACACATCAATACTCCAACTTAACATTGTGCAAATCAGTTGCATTGGTAATATTTGTGGCAATTTAGGGTGATATATAGAATTTGTTTGTTTGAATTGATTTTTACGTCCTAATCAACAGAAATGGTCATGTCGGGACGTTGCCTCCATTTTAAAGGACTTTTACCTAATATTAGGATGTCATGACACTCAAAATGTGCTTCATAAAATTAATATAACCACCCAAGCAAACCAATAAGGCTTATACATGTATGTATGGATGATTTGACTAAACCATTTTTCCTTGGCATGCTCAGACTTGAGCGGTTAACCAGTTAACAGATGGTCGTCAGTAGTTCAAAAGTTTTGCCTGGAGGCACAAGCAGCCCATCTATTCATCCTAGGCCTCAATGGGCGGGGGCCCATATTCCACTCGAGCACCCTTACAAAACTGGACTCGAATGATTAATCATAATAAATTTAACTATACTCAACTTAATTAACAAGTATTGACTTTGCATAGCTTAAGAGTGATTAAATTTCTTAACTTGTAAACAGCTATCGGTTACCCTTATACATGTATGTTGTTCATGTTAATTGATATCTTATTAATTGTTTGTTACATCTTAGTTGAATATTTGCGTATCCGAAATTGTTCATTTCATTTCACGCCCACTCACATAGATCGGACTCGCATTATTTGCACTGTAACGGTAGCATCTAAATCCTAATACATGTATACTAGAGCACTTTGAAAACGCCTCACTGTACATTGGTTATATTTTGCTAAAAAAACTTCCTTAAAATTGAGCGCATGTACAAATTAAAAATAGTATCGTGTACACCAACACGATAAACAATATTTATCCATAGAGATACATAAAATAAAATATAATTGTTAGATCCTTTGGAAACAGTAAAACATTCAAAGAGAGGTGGGCCATATTGTACAGTTTCGGGTAATGAACCTTCATCAGTGACCCTTTATAAAACTGGCAGCGAAAGCCAGACATTCATGACTGCTGCAATTTCAAGAATTTTCACAGTATAGTCTAAATCAAAGACTAATATTCCCAAAGGGGCCAAATATTCACAATTCTGTTTAGGTGATTCTTAACGTACAATATATTTGAAATACTCCAAATATCTTCACTGATCTCAAAGGATCAACAGAAAAATATAATCTGCACTATGGATGATGTACGGGGAGACTTTTTAGGGCCGCCACACGGCACAACACCAGCTGCAGTAATAGCAAATAAAATATAATTGTTAGATCCTTTGGAAGCAGTAAAAACATTCAAAGAGAGGTGGGCCATATTGTTCAGTTTCGGGTAATGAACCTTCATCAGTGACCCTTTATAAAACTGGCAGCGAAAGCCAGACATTCATGATTGCTGCAATTTCAAGAATGTTCACAGTATAGTCTAAATCAAAGACTAATATTCCCAAAGGGGCCAAATATTCAAAATTCTGTTAAGATGATTCTTAACGTACAATATATTTGAAATACTCCAAATATCTTCACTGATCTCAAAGGATCAAAACGTACAATATATTTGAAATACTCCAAATATCTTCACTGATCTCAAAGGATCAAAAGAAAAATTTGTTCGCTGTTTTCACAGACGTCATCGAGACGCAAGAAAACCTTAAAACGGCTACAATAAACGGATTTTGTAAAAACAAACCGTCTATAGTGTTAGCTAATGACCTTAAGCACAAGAAAAAGCAAAATCAAAATTTTGGATTTCTTTCAATGTCGTTTTAGGCGCTAGCGTTATTTGATGACGTCAAGCGTAAGTGTTCAAAATACCTTTAGCCATGCGATTACAGCGTCAAAAGTAATTGTAATTTTTACGTAAGTCTTTGCCTATTAACTGTGCACAAAATCTTTTGAATTCGTTTCATTTCACACGCAAAAAATAAAGTTTCTTAATAAACGTAAAAGTGACGTAACTACCGCTGTTTTAGTGCAAATGAAAGCAAACCAACAGCATTTGCTTGGCTATGGGTGTTTCTCTCCAGAAATTATGTTGTATCTGGTGAATATTTGCCGCCCCCATACTTTGGTTTTGTTGAATTTTGGGAAACGCTTAAATTCATCATGTATGACGTTAATAATAGGCGTTGACGCTTCGGTTTTGGTATCGAAGTTAAACAGACTGGATGTACTTTTTTAGTTCAAAAATGTTTTTGCCGATATATCATGTATTCCGAGAGTAAGGAGCGATAAAACAAGTGAATAAAACTAAAGGTTTGATCTTTTGGAAGCAGTAAAAACATTCAAAGAGAGATAGTATGGACTATATTGCGCAATTTCGGGTAATGAACCCTCATCAGTAGCCCTATATAAACCCGCAACGAAAGCCAGACTATAGTACTGTAATTTCGAAACTTTACACGAGACGTCTAAATCAAAGACACATTCCTAAACGGGGTCAAATAGTTTAAACATTGCTTAGAATTATGTTTCTAAACGTGAGTGTTTTGAACACTCTGAATATCTTTACTGATCTCAAAGGACAAATACAAATACATATGTATAGCGCAGAGTTGTATAATGAAATTTTCTGTTGCGCTTTACACAGTTCCTTTAGTTATAGAATTTATACTGTCAATTATAGAATTTTTCAAACAAATGAGTTTTCAATTTGCTTCTGAAACTTGCTTCATTTGTACATGTTTTAATGTCATTTGGTAATGCATTCCACCATTTGGGTCCCACTACAGCGATTGATCTGTCAGCAGTTCTAGTTCTCGTCCTAGGCACAGTAAACCGAATTTCATTGGATGACCTTAGCCTGTAATGTCCTTGAGCACGTTTGAACATAGAGCTCAAATATATCGGTGCTGTTCCTTGGACAACACGAAAAACAGTTACCAGTATTTTGAACATTATTCTCGCTTTTACTGGCAGCCAATGTAGAGATTTTAAAATTTCAACACTAGGTCGGTAAGTTGAAGAATTAGCAACTATTCTGGCTGCTTGATTCTGAACTTTTTGAAGTCTATCTATCTGATATGCCGGTATGTCAGTGAATAGTCCATTGCAGAAATCAATATGTGAGTCAACAAGTCCATGAACCAAAATTTCAGTAGATTTGTAAGACAGGTGTCTACGAATTTTTTTCAGATGTCTCAATTGAATATGCGTAGTTTGACATTTCTTTCTGGACCTAAATAAAATATAATCTGCACTATGGATGATGTACGGGGAGACTTTAAAGGGCCGCCACACGACACAACACCAGCTGCAGTGATAGCAAATAAAAATAAAGGTTTGATCTTTTGGAAGCAGTAAAACATTCAAAGGGAGATAGTATGGACTATATGAGGCGTTTTCAAAGTCCTTGAGTATAGTTGAATTGAAATTGTAAGCAAAGCTGACCAGGTAGCGCCGTTGCAATATTACGCAACGATTTAAGATGGAATGGAGTGGAACAGCAAAAGTTTGAAGACCTATGAAGTCTCGATGATGAAAAGTTCAAGTCACTCGGAAAATACTTTAGGGCGAAATGGTTGGCTCTCGAAAGCTGTGTAAACACATTTTTTGTTTGTCTGTTTGTTTTGGGGTGCAACTTTCGAGTCCACTAGTTATTTTTCAGTCATGTCAGGACGGATCCACGGCTTCCCAGTACTCTAATTTTACAGCTCCGTTTCATAAGTTAAGTACATACCGATTTGTTTCATAAGTAATGGCATAGCAGTACCAGTACTTGAATCTTAGCCAAATTTTATTGGATGTTTCCAGATTTAAACGGTTTCGCTATGTCAAACCTAATTCATACAGCTATACACTGATAGTAACATTTTAGATTTTGACCGATTAATTTATAAATTGTAACACATTCAAATGACAAGCAAAATATCATAACTTCTGGGGTACAAATATCAATTTAAACATTGATTTTATACCATTCATGAAAGGTTAAACCAAAGACATATTATATTGTTAAATTGGCATATTGTCCGGTAGACTACACCTGGCATAATATTTGGTCTACCCTGTGTATATTTAAGTTTATTGAAGCTTGAACTATTGCACCCTACTAGCCCTGGTACACTATATTATACAATCGGTAATCGTTTGATACATAATAACACATACAATCGGTTGTAATTACAAATAACACTGGTCAAACAGTTGCATGTAAATATTTGATCCCAAGGATGCCACTCGAAAAGGTACTGGGACACAAATGGCAAAAAGACGGTCCAAACAAGGTAAGGCAGTCCTGCAGGATGCAAGATTTCAAACTTCGATAACCTCGACTGTACATAGGGTAGACCAAATATTATGTAAGGTGTAGTCTACTCGAAGCTCTTTCATTTTATTGGAATAATAAATTTTTAGTTCAATTTTTTCTGTAGTGTGAGATATCAATGTTAACATTGATATCAGTGTCACAGAAATTGTGTTTTTTTCTTTTATCATATTTTATGTGCTATTATCTATTTATAAATCAATCAAAATCTAAAATGTTACAATCAGTGAATAGGGCTATGTATTAGGTTTGACATAGCGAAGTCTGTTTAAATCTGCAAACATCCAATAAAATTTGGACAAGATTCAAGTACTGGTATTGCTATGCCATTACTTATGAAACAAATCGGCATGTACTAAACTTATGAAACGGAGCTGTATATTACTGATCGATCCAAAGCAAAGTGTTGTGCTGTTTGCAACTAATTATCATACTTTCGTTCAGTTTTGGTAACTGAGTGGCCGCCTATTAGAAAATAGCTGCTCACTCGGCTTACGATACGTTTTATTAGTATTTGTACTTGATTGTTTTCTTTATTTAGTTTTCCCACCTAGGTTTTTGGAGTGGGAATTTCTTTCTAATTGCGACATTTCTTGGTTTGTGCGATTGTTTGAATTGATCTTTTTCTGATTGCGCCTTTTCCTGATCTTTGCCTACTTGTACCTTTTTATATCAGAGTTCTTGTGGTTGTGCCGTGTGGCGGCCCTAAAAAGTCTCCCCGTCCATCCATTTAATGCTCTTATTTGTCCAATCCTCAGGGATTGCTTGCAATCAGTTTGTATTTTCCTATCTCTAACTACCACACCTCGATGACCTTTTGAACATTGACAACCTTATTTTGAAGGTATGGTCAATCAAATTTATCCACCTTAACTACAGTTGAACAAAGCCAATATCTCAGATACCGAAGCCCCCTTTTTAGATTTACATCTTCCTGTTGCAAATGGATTTGTTTCTTCTAAAATTTAAGATAAGCGTGATGACTTTGATTTTGATATACTAAATTTTCCTTTTTTGGATGTTGACGTTCCTCGCCGTGCTTCTTATGGTGTATACATTTCGCAACTTATTAGGTTTGCTAGAGTCTGCAATTATGTTACAGACTTCAACGCTCGAAATAAATGTTTAACGGCAAAACTACTTCAACAGGGCTATCGGTATCATAAACTTCGAAAAACCTTTTCTTAATTTTATCGTAGACACTATGAATTGATTTCCAAATATAATGTTGGGTTAAAGACGCTTTTAAGTTAGGCCCTTTCGGAACCCGAATTTTATGGTGACTTGGTTTACAAATTTAAGAAACTTATAGGAATTAATGATTTTTCTTTTCAGTTCAGAAAAAATCATAACACGTTACAGACGTATAGTATATAACTTGAATGTTATGCGACAGTCTGCATGCTTAGTTTTTAACCCAATCATGGTTGATAACTATGCTGCCTTCTTTAATTGCACGCCGGTGGGTCGGGCGTCAGACTCTATGATGGCCCCGACTTAAAGCTATTCATTTTAGTTGGTTGGGGCCGGAGCTTCTTGTCTGTTGCTTGGCCCACCGGGGTCCAACTGGTGTTTTTCTTTTGCTCCGGAGTTAGTATGTTATTCGGAGCCCAGGGATCTCCATCGTCGGGCAGCTTACTGAATCTGTGAGTCCTGGTTTTTGATTCATCAGGATGTTTATCATGATTTATTTGTTTGTTCTTGATGATTCATTGACTAGTTAGAGATTCACCACGAGGACCGAAGAACTAACTAAATGTTATGAACCACTGCAGAAGCTGAGGGTGAGGTTAGGCGCCAGTAAAACAGGTTTAAGCCCGCCAGTAACTTTGTGTTACTGATCGTTCCAAGGCGATACTTCTGTGGTAGTTCTTTTTGTTTTATGTCTTGGTGTTTAAAAACATTTTTGTGCTGTTGGCGCCTTATGTGTGTTTCATAGTTTTAGTAAAGTTAAGATAACTGAGTGGCCACCTATTGGGAAAATAGCTGCTCATTCGGCTGACGATATGTTTCGTGGTATAAGTGCCTGATTGTTAGTTTGGTTTTTTCCCACCTCGATTTTTGGAGTGGGAATCTTTTTCCGATTGCGCCTTTTCCTGATCTTTGCCTACTTGTACCTTTTTACGTCCCAGTCAACAGCAATGGTCATGTCGGGACGTTGCCTCCATTTTATGGAACTCTTACCCAACATGAGGATATCATGGCACTCAAAATCTGCTTCATAAATATAACCAACCACGCAAACCGAAAAGGCTTACATGGTTTGGATGGTTTGACTAAACCACTTTCCCCAGGCAGGCTCAGACAACCACATTTCCTGGTCATTGACTACCTTTACCTCTAGGATGTTAACGTGTCTTGCTCAAGGACACAACACAGTGCCGCCAGTGGGGATCAAACCCAGGACCTCGAGATTCGGCGTTTGATGCTCTACCACTCCATTGATGCTCTACCATTGCGCTCATATCAACAGAATTAGTGATGTGCTGCAATTTCTTGCGATCTTCGATCACCAGGCCGACAGCCATGGTGTATCCTCAGTAGAAAGGAAGCGAAACAAGGACCTATGACGTTTCTTCCCTAGATTTCTATTCCCCACCTGTACTTCCCAAACATCCAGCAACCCAAACTTGATGATTTCTACAACGAATTGCAGGAAAACGAACTAGACACTTTGCTACATATAAAAGAATCAAGCTTCGCTTCATGAGAGTATCCGTCAGCCGTGTAATCTGTGATGACACTGTGTCACTCGAGAGAATCTCATCGATGTCTAAATCATGATGTGCAAGAGCCACCACCATTTTGAGCCAAAGAGTTCAGGGACTATTGGATGGTGGTGATAGAAAACGGACTTTTTAGTTGTGGTTTATGGTCCCAGGCAACAACTTTTTACGTCCCAGTCAACAGCAATGGTCATGTCGGGACGTTGCCTCCATTTTATGGATTTCTTACCCAACATGAGGATATCATGGCACTCAAAATCTGCTTCATAAATATAACCAACCACGCAAACCGAAAAGGCTTACATGGTTTGGATGGTTTGACTAAACCACTTTCCCTAGGCAGGCTCAGACAACCACATTTCCTGGTCATTGACTACCTTTACATCTAGGATGTTAACGTGTCTTGCTCAAGGACACAACACAGTGCCGCCAGTGGGGATCAAACCCAGGACCTCGAGATTCGGCGTTTGATGCTCTACCACTATGACATTGCGCTCATATCAACAGAATTAGTGATGTGCTGCAATTTCTTGCGATCTTCGATCACCAGGCCGACAGCCATGGTGTATCCTCAGTAGAAAGGAAGCGAAACAAGGACCTATGACGTTTCTTCCCTAGATTTCTATTCCCCACCTGTACTTCCCAAACATCCAGCAACCCAAACTTGATGATTTCTACAAAGAATTGCAGGAAAACGAACTAGACACTTTGCTACATATAAAAGAATCTAGCTTCGCTTCATGAGAGTATCCGTCAGCCGTGTAATCTGTGATGACACTGTGTCACTCGAGAGAATCTCATCGATGTCTAAATCATGATGTGCAAGAGCCACCACCATTTTGAGCCAAAGAGTTCAGGGACTATTGGATGGTGGTGATAGAAAACGGACTTTTTAGTTGTGGTTTATGGTCCCAGGCAACAACTCTCATGCCAGGGCGTTGCCAACAATGTATAGGACTTTTACCCAAAATTAGGGTGTCATGGCATCCAAAATGTGTTTCATATAAAACCACCCAACTAAGGCAAAAAGGCTCACATGTATAAATGTTTTGACTTGAACCAATTTGGCTTATATGTATCAATGTTTTGACTTGAACCACTTTTCCTAGGCAGGCTCAGACCCGAGCGGTTAACCAGTAAGCAGATGCCCAGTAATTTTTGTAGAAGCATTGCCTAGAGGCACAAGCAGCCCTTCTGTTTCATCAGGTCCCTATTCCCACTCGGCCGCACTTCAAAAAAAAAGATCAACTGCGTTAGCTATATTGTCACCATTGGTAGAGCACTATTGAAAAGGTTCCCACAGCCGTGTTCGTGTTGAAACGCTAACAGTGAGTAGCTTTGCCTTGCCTTGCCTTGCGTGAGAAAACCGACAATCTGGGTTTCCGACCATGTCCGACACAAACCAGCCTGTACAGTAACATAGGAAGAATAGAAAAAGATAGATTTGGATTTAAGAAGAAGAGTTATTGTACTATATGTGTATTGAAAACAAAGGCACTGATCAAATTCGCGATTACAGTAATATGTTTATTACCGTTTCAGAGCTTTGTCTCCCTGCTAGATGGAAGACTACACTGCCAGAGGTAGATTAGCAGTGGATCTCAAAAGCGCTTTTCCGTTGGTCCAAAACTGGCAAAGCTGAACTGGTACCTGAACATCTGAACCAGCTATGGTGGTATCCCCCACAACCAGCCGTGGCAGTCAACGGACAGATATTTTGCACGGCCGTCGTTCCTGTGGATGCCAAGAAAACAGTGGAAAGTTCAGCTTTATTGTCCCCAACCAGACTGTGAAAAACAAGAACTGGCTTCAGCTGGAATTAATCTGAAAGTTCGTCAGGTTGTTGACATTGACGGTTTCTACAACATGGCCTGCGACAACCTGGAGTACATGAAGTGCGGGAGACGCATTCTCAGTTGAAGTCACGCTATACTGTCTCAGCTCGACATTGGTCACAGAGTGCAATTCCCATGCATTCTCACCGCCAAACATGATTGAAGTCACGCTATACTGTCTCAGCTCGACATTGGTCACAGAGTGCAATTCCCATGCCTGTGACTACAAGATTTTACGCTTCATGGGAAATAGGATTGGGGAACAGGATGGGGGGGCGGTTCTGTGCCGCCACCTCTCCCATTTCTTTAGAGGAATGGAAAACAAATTTAATCTCAAATGGATATGGCAAATGGATAAGGCAAGAAAACCAAAAAATGAGCAGTGCTATTGACACAATCGTAGAACGAATACAGTGTAGGCTTACGATATGTTTCATGGTATAAAGTACCTGATTGATAGTTTGGTTTTTTCCCACCTCGGTTTTTGGAGTGGGAATCTTTTTCTGATGGCGCCTTTTCCTGATCTTTGCCTACTTGTACCTTTTTAACTAACGGTGTAACAGTGATGGAAACGGTGATATTGACACAATCTTAGAACAGTGATACTGACACAATTTTCAAACACAGTTGTGGCTTTAACTAACAGTGTAACAGTGATAGAAACAGTGGTATTTACACAATCTTAGAACAGTGAGACTGACACAATTTTCAAACACAGTGGTGGCTTTGTTTGTTTGTTGAGGCTTAACGTCCCAGTAAACAATTTTTCAGTCATGTTGGGACGCAGCCAACTCTTCCTGGGTTTAACCAGTACTGTAGGGGGTTAATACGTCTTGCTCAAGGACAAAGCACGGTGATGTCTGTGGGGAACAGTGGTGGCTTTATCTAACAGTGTAACAGTGATAGAAACATGTTGTTGGCTTAAACCAATAGTGATAGTGACACCAAAAAATGCAGTTAAACAGTGAAACATGCTGTTGGCTTAAACCAATAGTGATAGTGACACTCAAAAACGCAGTTAAACAGTGAAACATGTTGTTGGCTTAAACCAATAGTGATAGTGACACTCAATGGCGCTCCCCATTACCGATTTGCTCATAGCAATTTCTGGTAGTAAATCTGGTAATTCTGACCAATAAATGTCTACAGCGCAAAATTTTGGCTACCAGGTTTGCTACCACCTTTCGTCCAATCAGAATGGATGTTACTGCCAGGTTTCATACAAGATGGTGCCTTCCATTAAGTTTTAAGTTGTGGAAGAATTTATCATAGCGTTTCTATTTTTTCCTTGTAATAATTCAATTTATAGGTGAAAGTGACATTTCAGCTTTTGGTATGTTATATTTGCAGTAAACCTATGCTAATTTTATGTGCCTGTGTGCAGAAATTATGCCAAATTGAGATGGTGCATTTTTTCCCGAAGCACAGTGACATGCATTATCTCGAAAAGAGCCTTACAAATTAATGTCAAAGACTCTCTGGTTTATAATTTTGATGTGCTATATGTGCATTCTAGCATTTTTCTTCGCTGGGCTTTGTCCTGAAGATTTTAAGATATAGTAGATTTTAAGTTAGCAATCATGCCCCCCTTAGTAGAGTTGCTTATGTAATCCCGTGGCCACTTTTTGTTAATCAAGGTTTCTATATACCAAAATGTTCGGTTTGATGAGTAGATTTCAAAAATGTTTCCTGCCATTTTTTCTGTTGACTTTCAAGGTCAAGGTCAAAGGTCAAAGGTCACGGCTATTAAATATATAGGGCATATGACTGTATCTTAATTTATGGCCGATCTTCCATGTGAATATGCTGCAAACTGGAAATTATCGAAAGTAAATACATTTTAGCAATTGGCAAGTGCAATTTCCAAATGACCTTGACCCTTCCATTTGAAAGGTCAAGGTCATTTACCCAAAATTTGCCCCAAAAGAACGCAAAATACGCAAAATAACTGCGCGCGTGCTACAATAGGCATGAGGGAGGTTGAATTCAAGACCTTTAATATGGTAGGTATTCTTGTAGGGTTCGATATGTATGTAAGTTGCAGCGTTCGTCCAAATGAGTTGCCATAGCAACGAAGGTTAATGACAGGACATGGTATGACTTTTGAGTGCTGTACATATTTAAGGAAAATGGTTAAGTTTTGGAGTTGCTTATATTGTTCAATGAATTTTAAGACAATCATGATTAAGTGTTTGTTTTATTTTTTAGATTTCAAAAATGTTTCCTGCCATTTTTTCTGTTGACTTTCAAGGTCAAAGGTCAAGGTCAAAGGTCACGGCTATTAAATACATAGGGCATATATGACTATCTCTAAATTTATGGCTGGTTTTCCATGTGAATCTGCTGCAAACTGGAAAATATCGAACGTGAATACATTTTAGCAATTACCGAGTGCAATTTCTAAATGACCTTGACCCCTCCATTTGAAAGGTCAAGGTCATTTATCCAAAATGTGCCCAAAAAGAACGCAAAATTCGCAAAATAACTACGCGCGTGCTATGACAGGCATGAGGGAGGTTGAATTCAAGACCTTTTATATAGTAGGTATTCTTGTAGGGTTCTATACTGTATATATGTAAGTTGCAGCGATCCATCAAATGAGTTGCCATAGCAACGAAGGTTAATGGCAGGACATGGTATGACCTTTGAATGCTGTGCATAATTAAGGAAAATGGTTAAGTTTTCGAGTTGCTTATCTTGTTTAATGAACTTTTAGACAATCATGATTGTAATATACCAAAATGTTTGTTTTATCACTTAGATTTCAGAAATGGTTCCTGCCATTTTTCTGCACATTTCTTAAGGTCAAGGTCAAATGTCACGGTTCTAGAATTTATGGGACCGACAAAAATATTATCATTCGCGGTTGCTTGTCTGCGTACATTTGATATTAGAACAGTTTAAAAAAAATGGCCCCAGTCCATTTTGAGGCTTTAGACCCCATTGAGACTGTACTGTATGCATGGAAATTATCAAGTGATATGCCAAAAAAAGCGCTCAGACAGCTTGATCTGAGAAAATTCCTACTATGTAACTTTATAAATAAAAAAGTTATGCAGATATATGATGTAAGGTGATTAAGATTTTAGTGTGACATTTTTCAATGAAGTCAAATTTGAAAGCTATCATACTGCATCAAATTAAGAAATAGAAATTGAAGAGATACAAAATATAAAACATATGAATATATAGATAAAAATAATGAACAGCATCACCACTCTGGTAGTTTCGGATTTTTGTATCACCGCACGGAAATCCACTGTGGGTCTAAAAGTAATGATTGTAAGATTCCATAATTATTGGTCAACAATTGTGGTTGTCATTTATTTTCTTACTGTTTATACTAAGCTCAGGCCCCAATTCAGTTATCATAACAATTGAGTCCTCCGTCAACCCACCCATCATTATTATTCATTTTTATACTGACCATTCAAATCAGCACATTCGCTAACGGTCAATGACGGTTAGACAACACGTGGGTTAGACAAAACAAACCAACACATGCTTTTTACCGGTAAATATAGGTGCAAAAACACAATGTTTGTCTAAGGAAATAGAGGTTGGCGTGGTTATACCTTGCTGGCGGAGGAGTCAATTGGTTTAGCTCTGTCACTTCTTTACATTTTTACGAGTGTTTGCTTAGAAAGTAAGGACTATAAGATTTTTTTTCCACTTTACAGCTAAATATTCGAAGAAACGCCATCATTTTTAAGAACCATTCTTCATATTTTATTGATTCTATTCAAAGTTTTAAAATAGTGGTATAACGGTACAAATAAGGCCAGATTTGTCTGCAAAATAACACTAGTGTTATAAGCCAATGTCCCACTTTGGGGCCATTTTTTTGAAACTGCCCTTTAACTAGGTAAAATCTTTAGCACATACCTGACCGTATTTTTTTATGTCACTCTCATATGGCCTTGAACTATTTATTTGAAAGGTCAAGGTCATTTCACTCACATATGTCGAAAATATACGCAAGAATCTTATTTTACAACGTAATTACAAAGCCAGAGCAAGATAAGATAACTTACAGCGACCAATTATGTTATGTATTTTGATGGCTGTAATATGAATCTCACTTTTATCTTTATTCTAATTGTGTTGCCATAGGCAACCAAGACTTTTATCAACAAAACAATATGGATTTTTCATAAATATTTCGACAAGATTTTAGTAGAATTCGATGGATATTTACAAGCATGACTAAGGTACTACAAAATAATTGTTTCAAAAATGATTTCTGTCTATTTAGCTTTGATCACTATAGGTCAAGATAACTGACCAAAGGTCACAACCTCAAAATATTATACCAGCGTTTATATCATTGGTTATCATGCGGCTACAATTCAATGTATATATCGTTATATGGTCGTAAATACTAATACTTAGACATTGCCTTTTGAACTTATTGTAAGTAATGCAAGTTATCTAATTTACATATTCACGAATTTTAATGTAAACATTAATAAATGACAGAAAAAATCGTTAACAATACATAAATAAACGAATTTCAGACCCAAACCATCAAATTATCATTGTGACACTTTATTATAGAACCATATCATATGATATATTTATTGATGTTGTGGGCCCAAAATGAAAACAATCTCATTTACATATTCATAAATGTTAACAAAAAAAAATCGAAAATCGAGGATAAACGAGGGAAAACTATAGCCATTGCAAGGTTTTGGGTGAGTTATAATATCCATAATTATATCCCTGAAACCAATTTTCATGGCTGCCAGTGTGGTCAGAGGGACCACCTTAATGCCATAAAGGTTGTCCTTAACAATGCACACTTTTGCATAATGCAACATTACATAGTTTCCATACCCACCCTAGTGTGATTCTAAAGACTACGCTGTACTCACAAAAAATATTCAAATACCAACAATAGCATGCTCTACAATACTTAAATTGGTCTGATAGTGAAGCATGGACTTAGCAGTTTAACCTTAATACCTATCATACAAATTATTAAATTTGCATATTCATGAAAATTAATAAAACACACAAAAATTGGAGAAAAAATCTTGGAAAAATATGGGGTATACGCACAAAATCACTTGTGTCATAGCTGTTTACATACCCAGTATGCTGAAAGAAGTATCAATTGAATGCTATTGCAGTGTACTATGACACTTAAGTCACATACATGAATGATCTGATTTTTAATTTCATGAATTTTAATGAAAACTTCATAAATAGTAATGAAAAAGTGGGAAAATTAAACGGGTAAACCTACAACCAAAAGCCCTAACATGCTGAAAATGGAATCAAATGATTGCTAGGGTAAAATTTTATCATCCTGTACTACAATATATAAGTCATTTGACTTTTTGTTTTATGAACATTAACCAAACCTTTCGAATTCACGGGAAAATTACGAAAAATAAGGCGGTATACACAGAAAATCAACTGTATCTTGGTTTCTGATAGACATAGAGAGCTATAATTGGTATCAAATGATTGTTGTGACACTTTTCTACAATCATATAATCTGATATAATCGTGTATAATCTGCGTACTCGCCAAATTCCGCAGTTGCAACTTACCACTAGCAATTGAAACAGGTAGATATACCGGACTGTATACACAGTATCCAAAATCTGCATCTACACAGTTACATAATAGTCAAAATTTACCTGTGTCTACACGGTTGCTGTTTAATGGTCTCTACACAGTAGCCTGACTGGTAAATTCAAGCACATTTTTTCTACCAGGAAAGTTTCTGTGTGCTACCAGGGCTAGGGAAAGTGTTTGGGGGTCTTGGCTAATAGAATTTTGTAGAAAAGTGACGATATTTGCTGTTTAAAAGACAAAACGTCGCCACAGCCTTATCGATCTCCGATTGGATTTAAAATCACGTAAGCCACCCACTCATTTCGGCCATATTCTTGCTACAATGGCAAGACTGCAAAATGGCAATATCAAAATCCTAAAATCTGATTTTTTTTCTATCCTGACAGTGTCTGAGATGGGCCCCTAGCATTGAAAATAACTAATATTTTTACAAATGAAAGGCGATTACAAATTCCCTGTTTGACTCGTCGCCATCTTCAAACGATCGACACCGGTACCAAAACACTCTACATGAGATCACGTATATGACTCTGTTACTACGTACCATAGGATAAAAGGACAATGTCTAAGCTTTAAAATGAGATCTGATTGAGTGGTCTAGGATAAATAATAGCGGATATATGACCAATTTTGTATGCACATGCCCATGCTCAAAAATCGTGTTAATGGTTGCTATGGAAACCATGCATTTTTTTATAGTGCAAACAAATTTATCTTTATGAACAAAAGCATTTCTGGGGTCCCAATGAACGATTTTGCACCCATTAAAATCATCCTGGGGTGCAAGGTAGGTCAAATTAGCTCCAGGAATACCACGGTGGTTTTCTTGTTTGTTTTTTTTTCAGTGATTTTTTTATGTTTTCATTAATATTCATGAATATGCAAATTAGATAATAATATGCAAATTAGATAATTTGCAAATGTTACCATGAGATGAAAGGGGTTTCTCTTTGCTTTGATTTGATACCACATTCAATGATTTAAGGCAAGTTGTTGCTGACATATGATTAATCTTGTTTATATATATCCCCGTTTCGGCGCTATTTTAAAAGTGGGTCATGGACGGGGTGTTCGTTGTATCATTCGACCATTATCATTTGACCTTGACCTTTAACAGTAAAATTAAAGTTGTGGGGATTGTTTATGCTAGTAATAAATGCATTAAAACATTTTCATTTATCCCCATGTTGATTCAAAACCACTACAAAACTAATAAATAATTAAATGGTTAAGCACTTAAATGAGCTATTAAAATCCTTCAAAATTCACGCTAAGGCTACCATAAAGTGCTGTTGCTATGGCAACTGTTTGTGACATGGAGGTGCAAATGACTAATATACCAACCCCACAAATATTCAAGATACCATCTATGTCAAAGATTCATTCTATATACTGCTGACTTTGTAATGCGCCGATAAATAAGCCGTATTTCTGTATTTTTTCTTACAAATTTGGCATAAATGACCTTGACCTTTAGAATTTGGTTTTCAAGGTCACTTGAAAGTGACATCAAAAAGTGTCGAAATGTGTTTACTATCAATTACACTAGTTTTGTACTTTTCAAAAACATTATCTCGGTCATAATTATTGATATTGTAAGTCACACCATTAAGCCTTAGCCATGACATTTGACCTTTGACCTTGACCTTGAAAGTTAATAGAAAAAATAGCAGGAAACATTTTTGAAACCTACACATGCAAATGAACATTTTGGTATATAAAAACCCTGATTAACAAGAAAAGTCCACGGGAGCATTTTTCGTTACATAAGCAACTCTACTACCTCCCCCCTCTGACGCTGAGCTTCTTTCCTCTCATTTTGTTGTTGCTGTAGCTGTTGGGTCCAGTTTGGAGTGTACAAACGGCACTGAAGACTCGTGAAAAAGAACAACTGCATGGATGCACCCGATACACTTACTGTCATTCGCCATCGGTTTGACAATCGCCCCTTATTGGCATGACCGTCGTGCAGATAAGCGGCGTTATCACATTCTTAGACCTATATTTCCAGCGATAACCCCAAGTTTGCATATGTGATAATGTGTTCCCTGCCCTCTGAATATCAGCATGGGCGGGCTGATAACCGGAAATCATGACATGTATTTTGAACGGAGAGAGGTTATAATGCCCGCATGCGACGTTGTCGCGCCACGGTATGTGACGTCAGGTTTAGTGAAGTTACGTCATTGTCACGTCATATTTTTGCTGCCGTTTTCTTTTTCAACACAGACATAAACGTTTTTCGCATTTCTAAATAAAAATCTTTGGAATAGAAGATTAAGAAGATGTGATAAACGGATTATAACATGGGCATTTTGGTCATAGCCCATAGTATCAACCCTCGACCATTATCTTTGATACTGTGGGCGATAACCAAAATGCCCATAATCTGTAATTATCCACATGATAGGGATGTAAAATGAGTATGCGTAAATAATAAAGTAATTCTCGTAACCTAAATAATAAAAGAAGGTGGTTATCCAAATGAATAAACAACCCTTGATTTAATAACTGAGTATGGAATCATTTCAGTAACACAAAACAAGCATTTACATTGAAAACTACTGTGATTCAGTTGACATCAGATGAACAAGGATCAAATCATTATTTAGTTTTCCTATTCATAATTAACAAAAATGTTAAATTCGAATGTATCACAATCACTAAACACATAATTAATTTATTTAATGGCAAATTAATAGTTTAATGCATAACTCTCATCTGCATCGTGCCGATAGCCAACACCTGTAGCATTGGCTTGCCGATAACGCCAGTGTTATTGACAAGACATTCGTGCCAATGGCCACAGCCGTTCCTACTACTTCACCTGCCATTTGTAACCACTACTCCGACCCGCACCACGGGAAAGGGCAGTGATTATGACTTTTCAGCTTTCAGTGCCCTGCAGTTGTCCCACACCTAGCACGGCTATCTCCAACCCTTCCCCATGTGGTAGTGGGCAGTGGATACATATGACTTATGCATAATATGCAGTATGAAAAGTTTTCCGTCGCAGTTAAATGTGGTTGTAATGTATACATGTTTAATGAAGGAAAGACTTGGCTTCTTGGCTGTCAGTATTGCCAGAACTGTTGTATATTATTTTGGTATTATTTTTCAAACACATATGCTTCTTCCAGAAATATACATGTAATTTGATTTATAGAAAAAAAGGAATCTGTAAACAGGTATTTGTTGCATATTTATGAACTAGTCATTTGTAACCATGCGCCCAGCCATCCTACGTACCCCAACACTGTTGAGGGTGGGGATAGCTGTGGGATGTTTCCTTTGATTTGTTCCCCCAGTGCAGGGGAACTACCCCACGGTTTGCATTATATTAGCAAAAACAGCAGTGCATTGAGATCATCGCAGACTGTGGAAAGAATAAGGAGGGGTTTTCCCTATGGGTGCCACCACAGTGCAGAGCTTTTAGCTGTGGTTTGCTTGAACAGTCACCACTGTTAGCCACATAGACATCTACCATTTCTCAGAAGCTGAAAATTGAGCTCAAAACGTAAAGAATAGATGGTCCATACTACACAAATTAATAACAGCATGAATGTCGGTTTCTACCAAGGCTTTTCCTGTGAACCATGTGAAAACAATTATGTAATTACTAAATAGTTGTGTTGCCAAAAAAAAAAAAGATGAAGAAATTTTATGAACTGATTCACCAAAGAACCATTAGAGGTGTGCCGGTTGTGGCAGAATTTATAGACAAAAACAACAACAGTAATGGCTGCGCCCTTGTGGGAGCTTTGTAGTGCTGGAAACAGTGACTTGTTTCATTAAAATTGTACACATATTTTATCACATATAGAAGATTAGTTAACTGGCATTCTGGTAGTATAATTTCAAGTCCCTGCTTTTCCATAACTATCTGGGACTGACCTCCTCTGCTGAAATGTCAGCTTACTTCAACTCAGCGATATACTGTCATTGTCCCCGCTACGGAATAAACTGCATTCAAAGTTGTTCCCCTGTACAACTTAATGAGCAAATAATATGCAAACTAGGTTTATTGCTTGTTTAATATTTCATATCTAGAAGTCTAAGAGGAGGGGGAGGGGGAGATGGTGGTATATTGCTGCATCGCTTGTGACAGACTGAGATCTAAGCACTAATTTCCTTTCTGAAACACCCCTGGTGGATGCTGAAGTACAATTAATTGACATTGTCAAGTTTGGCGTGTCTCAAGTAAACTATTCAGTCTAGCTACCTTGGAACTGGGATGTGGTCTGTTTTATGCAAGACAATTGGTCAGTTTAAATAATAAATATGTATGTAAGGTAAATAAAACTCATTGGATTTCAGTGGAGACCGAAACATTTCCAACCCAAGGGTCCGATGTTCCAGTGGAAAATGAAGCTACATGTTTACTTTGATGATGATGTGTAGGGCTGGAACGATATATTGATACATACTCATTATTACTTTAGTACCTTAATCTGATGGATCGGATCACATCGAGAAGCTGCGTTAGAAAAGACCGGATCAGAAGAGACTGCTGTACTGTTGTATCTACACCTATATACCTACAATAAAAGGCAAGGGTTCCGTGTGAATTCAGTAAATTGTTAAAAATCGAGACATTGTGACGGTGCACCAAACAACGATGTGCCTGTGTTATTGTGTTATTTTATAATATTTTTCAGAACAATGGCTGATCTGACGCCGGTCTTTAGAAGGACAGCAACTGGGCGTCTCATTCTTCAGGACAGCCCAGCTGCAATCAGATTTAAGAATCAACCCAAAAAGACCATGGGCCTCCGAAAAAGGGAGAAGTTGTAAAGAATGAGGCCACAGAGGCAGTAAAGAGGGCAGGAGGGGACGTGAAAAGTCAGATTCAAAGACTTGGCCAGTACAGGGTCCAGTTTGGAGTATACAGGTAAAACTAAATAGAGTTTACTGGCCCTTTTAACATGTAACATGTATTAAGGTGCACTTAGAGTGTTAGGATGCAAAGATGTAGCATCTATCTGGATTGTTTTGATATATCTTTATAGTGTTGCTTGGTTGATAGCATACTTTATTACCAGTTGACCAGGGATCTGTCTTTGCTCCATATTTTTATTGAAACATAAAAAGTTGTGTGTACATCCTCATTTCTATTATCATGCTTTTAAAATAGTTTCTCGTGAATAAGTATGCAAGATAATATAAAACATCCTAAAAAGTTGATTCTCTATTATAATATCAAATTTTGTGTTTAAACTGGTTTGCAAAAATAAAATTTTAAAATTTATTGATGATGGACAAAAGTGGGTCTGTCTGAACAAAGAAAATAATGAGTCCATTTTTTTGCTGTGGTACAGTAAGAAAAAACTATGTGTAAGCTTATCTATGTTATCTGATTGCTTTAAATGAACCAACAAACTTCATTTCGCAGAGAAATGACCTTCCTCTGGGTGTTAAATAATGCACCAGGATATGCAGCCTGGATGGCACTCGCAGGAGAGGAAGAGCCATCGTCATCATCACCAAACTGGGCCAACAAGATGGCAATGAGGCTTTATCTTTGACAATTTGAAGAGGGGAAGAGGGGAAGGAGCTCATGGAAATGAAAAGGAAGGAGCATGGCGCTAAAGGTAATATATGCTTGTTTGGAAATGAAACATATCATAAGGTGAAAAATCTGATTTTTGCTTGTTAATCTATCTAGAGCAAAAATATAGACAGCACAACTGAGTTTTGTTTTGGTTGTATGTGTAAGACCTGCAAAAGATTGTTTCGACAAGCATGCCGTCTTAAGCACATTATGGAAAAGTATGGTAAAATTTCAAAGTTTACATATTTGGACTAAATGCATTGTTCTTTTTTTGTTACAATGTGTTTTTACTTTATTGCATATTTCTTGAAGATTGCACCAAGTTCAATTTTTAGTGTTAAATAACTGACAATGTGTGTGGTGGTAAAACTGCTCTTGAAGTTATTCATATTTCCAAGAATTTTAGATTTTGTCGATAAATATTTAAAAAAAAATGGTGATTTTCTTGCATAATACAGCTTGGCCATTCATTTATACAGGTTATAAGTAAGATAGGTTTTACTGTATGATGTTTGGCATTATTTCAGTTCCACCCCCAAAGCCAGACATCTGATGACGACCTAGTCAGAGCGGCAGAGATTATAGAATCAGAACACTTAGCAGGTATGTATGATAGAATCATGAAAGTTAATGAATTGGTGAATAATCACAGGGGTAATTCAAATGATGCTACCTGTGCTGTTGTCTGAGAACTTTGTATACCCTTACATGCAAAAGCTTGCTGTCGTCTGAGTGTATCGACAGTCATATCATGTCTCGGATGACAGATTAAGTCAGATTATCTCCGGGAAGTAAGCTGATGTTTACCAACAGTTTTCTAATATATGACTGTCGGAAACCTAATAATCATTTTGGTTATATTTATGTGTTTTAGAAGTTCCATAAAATGGAGGCACATCCTGATATGATCATAGCTGTTGACTGGGGTATAAAGCAACAAACAAATAAAATTTAATATCACCAGACTCAAACTGACAAACTGTTATATTATTTATAAATATTGAAACAATATCTTTTGATAGACCCATAGGCTTTAAAAAATCCATTCAATCAATTTGAATGCTTAATCAAACAAATTTATTTCCTTTAACAAAGCTGCCAAATGGTTGGTAAGTATAAGGAACATTATGATTGTGAGTGTGTATACTATTTCTTCAAAATCTGTGTATTATTTCTGTTGGTGGTAGAAATATAATCAGAATACATGCTAATAATCCTTATCCAGTGTATAAAACTGAAGTGACATATCTTGAACTCATATGAATGCACTCTGACTGAAATGATATGCAAATTCAAGAAAGAAAGAAAACGGACAAAATCAACAAACTTAGTTATAATCATTGTTATTATTGTGTATAATAGGTACACAGAAATAAGATTTTGAATCCAAAGATTCATGTTTGAATATTCACTCTTTAGTTGTTTTCCAGATATGGTCACATTCATACAGTGTACATAGATATAAATGAAGGCTGTTTTATGACAATGGTCTTTATTTTATAGACCGTCCAATTCAGTGATCCATTGTAAAAGATGCAAAAACTGCTACAGAACTCGAGTTATGGCACAATATTACAAGTTTACATAACAGGGACATAGATCTGCTTTTATGTAGCAGCCTAATACAGCTAAACAAAGCCATTACATATTTACTATAACTGCTTTCACTCCTGGCTTTTATGTACACTTGCTTCTACTAATTTGAGCTATCTCTTAATATTGGTGTGTGTGTGTGTGTGTGTGTGTGTGTGTGTGTGTGTGGGCATAAACTCTTCAGGTAATATTTGTTTCAAATTGAAATTCTTAACAGCTTAATTAATGGCAGCATTTATAGATAACATTTTGGAATTTCAGGATACATTTTGTACTTTATTCCCATAGACTGAATCGCTTACATTCTTAACTTAGGAAAGTAAGTTGCAATTTTTAACGTAACAGTCCAACCTGCTTTAAAGACAGAATGGGGCGCAATTGATCTGAACATAGTGAAACACTGTAGGTGACAGCACTGTGTTTGTTCTTTAAAGATTTAAAGTTGTTGAGCATTCATTAAGTGAATACAAAATTTATAAAGGAGTCATACCTTTATGTATTTTAAGCCGTGTTTAACTACATGCATTATTTAAGTAAATTAATGATGATATATAATCACTGTCATGTACGTGATATTTTTTGGCACTAGTGTAGATTATACCAAGATGGCGGCGACAGAAAGTGGGAGATCGTAAGTAGCCTTTCATATGTAAAAAAAATCCGGACATTTTAAATGCTAGTGACTCGTCTGAGACACTCCCACGCTCGGAATAAATAAAATTTTACGATTTTGCTATTGCTTTTACACAGGCTGATCACATAAGTAAGTATTTGGTCGAGAAGTGTGGGTGAATTGCCGATTTTGTAATCCAAGCGCAGATCGTCAAGGTTTTCAAGACATTTTGTCTTTTAAAAAGCAAATACCATCAATTCTCTTCATAATACTATTAGCCCAGTCTCTGAAACACCATCCCTAGCCCTGATAGCCCACAAAACTGCAATGGAAGGAAACACCTGAGTTTGAAATTTTTACTCGGGCAACTGTGTAGAGACCAGTGTATTTTTTGTCAGCAACCGTGTAGACACGGGTGGATTTTGAGAAATTTGTAACCGTGTAGAAACGGGTTTTTGGAAACCGTGTAGACACGGTTTTTAGTCTTACGCTACCCATTATAATTGGACCGACTCGAAGAATGCATAACATACATGTAGTAATAAATTACAGCCATTAGCATGCTAAATTTGTGATAAATCTAATATTTGTCATATAATCTTTGTTGTTGTTTTTTTTTTCTTTCATGGAACACGTTTCAGATGTATAGAGCTGTAGGTCTATATCCAAATTCAAAGTATAGTTTCCCGTCACACGACGTGATATAGATTCCTGTCACATGTGACCTGACGTTGGCGGATACTTCCGATGGATCATAGTATCGTCATTTTTTTAATCGCATCACCCCTGGAAAAAGATGGCTGTGCCATCGAAACGTCGGGAAGGAAAATGTGATAATCAAAGAAGACTTTTTCTTTTTGAATGTTACTACTACTGCTACCACTACAACAACTACTACTACTAAATAATTTGTCTTCTCTGTACTTATATCAATGTATCAAACGCACTCATCATTTAGTGCCCCCCTCTCTCTCTCCCTCTCATGGGTGGGCGATGCAACTATCCCGTATGTGGCGAGGGCACAAATTCTCTCTCTCTCTCTCTCTCTCTGTGTGTGTGTGTGTGTGTGTGTGTGTGTGTGTGTGTGTTCATGATGGAGAATATCGAGGCTCCAGAAACAGCTCCTTGTGTAGAACTTGTCCCGTCCTAGCCCTAATCCGAAAATCCGAGTGCAAAGCAGGTATCGAACACGGTACCTCTCAATCTCGGAGCGGACACTCTATCTACTGAGCTACCGAGGCCGGTTTGAGATGTATCTATTATAGTTCATACCAAAGGTTAAGATGGCATGGTGCAATATTTCTCATATGCTATGGGTTACATCGGTACTGATATTCTGACTTGAAAATGGTTTGGACGTATTACCATGTAAATTTTAATAGGCTTAAGTATCAAAACTAATAATTTAATAGATGATGATTAATCATCACTAGCCAAATGTAATGGGCAGTTTAAATGAAGAGGTACAAGTAGGAACAGATCAGGAAAAGGCGCAATCAGAAAAAGAATCCCACTCCAAAAACCGAGGTGGGAAAAAACCAAACTAACAATCAGGTACTTATACAATGAAAACATATCGTAAGCCGAATGAGCAGCTATTTTCCCAATAGGTGACCACTCAGTTAGCTAAACTTAACTAAAAATATGAAAACACACACAAGGCGCCAGCAGCACAAAAATTTTAAACACCAAGACATAAAACAAAAAGAACCACCACAGAAGTATCGCCTTGGAACGATCAGTAACAAAAAGTTACTGGCGGGCTTAAACCGGTTTTACATGGCCATGACCTCACCCTCAGCTTCTGCAATGGTTCATAACATTTAGATAGTTCTTCGGTCCTCGTGGTGAATCTCTAACTAGTCAATGAATCATCAAGAACAAGCAAATAAATCACGATAAACATCCTGATGAATCAAAATGCAGGACTCACAGATTGAGTAAGCTGCCCGACAATGGAGATCACTGGGTGCCAAATAACTTACTAAATCCGGAGCAAAAGAAAAACACCAGTTGGACCCCAGTGGGCCAAGCAACAGACAAGAAGCTCCGGCCCCAACCAACTAAAATGAATAGCTTTAAGTCGGGGCCATCATAGAGTCTGACGCCCGACCCACCGGCGTGCAATTAAAGAAAGCAGCATAGTTATCAACCATGATTGGGTTAAAATCTAAACGAGTTTAAATTGAGTCAAACCGTGTCTACACGGTTTCCAAAATCAGTGTCTACACAGTTACATTTTTCTCAAAATCCATCTGTGTCTACACGGTTGCTGACAAAAAAACACAGTGGTCTCTACACAGTTGCCCGAGTGAAAATTTCAAACTCTGGTATTTTCTTCCACGACAGTTTCTGTGGGCTATCAGGGCTAGGGATGGTGTTTCTGAGACTGGGCTAATAGTATTTTGAAGAGAATGGTCGATATTTGCTAATTCAAAGACAAAATATCTCCAAAACCCTGCTGATCTCCGCTTTGATTACAAAATCGGCAATTCACCCACGCATCTAGGCCAAATACTTGCTAAAGTGATCAGACTGCATAAAGGCAATAACAAAATTGTAAAATCTAATTTATTCTGAGCATGGGGTTGTCTCAGACTGGTCACTGGCATGTAAAATGGTATTTTAACAAATGAAAGGCTACTTACAATCTCCCAGTTTTTTCTGGCCGCCATCTTGGTATGATCTACACTAGTGCCAAAAAATCTACAGGATATCACGTACATGACAGTGATAATGAATGGTGGTTATTTTGTTTTATGTCTTGGTGTTTAAAAAAATTTTGTGCTGTTGGCGCCTTATGTATGTTTTCATATTTTTAATAAAGTTAAGGTAACTGAGTGGCCACCTATTGGGAAAATAGCTGCTCATTCGGCTTACGATATGTTTCATGGTATAAGTGCCTGATTGTTAGTTTGGTTTTTTCCCACCTCGGTTTTTGGAGTGAGAATCTCTTTCTGATTGCGCCTTTTCCTGATCTTTGCCTACTTATACCTTTTTAAACTCAAAGCTGTGAAATGTTGAGAGACCTGCCAACACAAGAGGCCAACCCACCAGTATTCTGTGATATAGAAGTGTTTAAGTCGGTCTCTACTTTGTTTCAGGATCAACTAGATCACCAAGTGGACAGTCTAAACCGCCTCTTTCAGTAGACAGCAGCCAGCACTTGTCATCACTTCCAGGTAACTAACAGAGACAATAAATTGATTATAATCATAAGATTTGCTATGAGCAAATCGGTGATGTCGCCATGCCTGAATTTTAGAAAAAAATATACATGATAGGCTCAATCGTCTTACACTGGGCTTCTTTATTGTAAAACCCAAGAACAGGTCAGTTGTTCCACACAGAGTGGACTTATACCCAGGTAGATGTCAGTTGTTCCACACACTGTGGACTTATACCCAGGTAGAGGTTAGTTGTGCCACACACTGTGGACTTATACCCGGGGAGAGGTCAGTTGTGCCACACACTGTGGACTTATACCGAGGTAAAGGTCAGTTGTTCCACACACTGTGGACTTATACCCAGGTAAGGTCAGTTGTTCCACTCAGAGGGGACTTAAACCTGAGATTCTATGTTTTCAGGTGCATATATTGTCGATCGAGAATTCCCGAATGTAAAAGAAAACGGTAGTATTGAGGAAGAAAAAAATGAAAATACGAAATTCCTATCAATTTTAACAAAGGGGGGGGGGCGATTCTATTGATTTAGTCATCGTGCGCCGTGCGAGTCGTTCCGCTCTAAAAATAATCAATGATAATCGGACATCCACCTATGGCGGCAGTAACAAGTATCCTCGTATTGCTTTGGGCTTGCCATGGCCTGTGTTTTGCTAAGCAATTGAGAAAGAACGAGTTCTTAATAATTAAAAAAGAGATCAGGAATTACACCTACATCTTAACTTTAAAGACCTATTTTCCTGTCTTTTGAGAGTCATTAGATAAGGGACTGTGCACTAGAAAACCTAGTGGCCTGACAATGACTCAGAATACAGGTAGGGGCCAAAAGCAGTAGAAAATCAATATTAATTGCAGAGGGAGGCAGTTTTATTGCACAGGTAAACCAATTAACAGTGGAACTACAAGTATTATCCTCTAGGGGTCTCTTGATTACCCCCTACATATATGTGATTTGCCAGGATCATTAGGAGTCATTAACAGAATAAACAGTGGTAACAATATAGCTCCTTCATAAAATTAAGTCTTTACACTCCTGTATCCATCGCCAAAAAATAGCTCCAATGGAGCTGAATGAGCCTGTAATAAATCTTAGAAAATATCTTGTAGCTTTCAGATTTTATCATCATTATCAGTAGACTGTGAAAAGAGCAATTAACAGTCTCCAGATGTCCGATATCAGATTTCTACAAGTTTCTTTTTTTTTTTTTTCTTCAACAATTTGTGTTAGAAGCTAGTGGGTACTAATATATATGGGTACTCAAAATTGGGGGTATTTTGTAGCACTTTTAAAATTTTTGAAACTATCCTTTTTTAATTTCTCAAATTTTGGGCAGTTTCAATTTCTGGTCTTCAAATTTGTTGGTACCCAAAAAAGTGGGTACTCAAAAGTGTGAATATAAAGGAAAATCAAATCTTGTAGGCACCTAGAATTGGTGGCAAATAATAAGATATAGATATTTTAGAGATGTTACCACACAAAGTTTAGGTAATTGAAATATTCAACGAGTCTTCAAATTTGAGTGTATTCGAAATAAGTGGGTATTCAAAAGTACATATAAATTTTTGTGGATATTGAAATGTTGGAAACTAATCTTGTTGTTACACAAAGCATTGATAAATTATGTTTGGATAAAGCTGGTTCATGAAATTTCGAGTCAAGACTTGAAACCGTTAGTACGAAATTGTTGTAGTCTTGGGGTACTCATAAGTTCGTTGGTGTTTATTTGTATGTACGTGTATGCCTAAATTGTGGAATTTCACACTGTTGGTGGGTACTCAACATGTGGGTACCTAAAATATGTTGATAAAAATGCAGAAAGTATGCACATGCATATGTATTGAAATCCTTAATATTAAAAAAAGCCACCTTAAAATCTTTATAGACTCGGATCAGCGTTTCATTTAGTCTAATCAGGCGCTGCATCCCTTTTTTGATTTTGAAACAAAGTCAAAATCAGAGGCAAATGATAATATTTCATCTAATGCTTGAAACAAACAGGTGGCCACTATCTTTTTTCGCATTGCTACAAAAGAAATTATCTTCTTTATAAGAATTTATTGTGACAAGCTAAATGATTAAGAAAAACAACAAAAACTCTGAAAACTTGCGATGGATATAGAAGTGTTTAAGTAAATTCTCTTGTTGTTAATTGCGACATAAGAATACGCATGTGGTTATACATTGAATATGTCTGAGGGCCGTAAAGATTTGTTAGGATCAAAATGAAAATTAACACACCGCTACAAACATGCTTTTTAGTTTATAAAAATATAACAGTCGTGGATGACCAGAGTGACGTCATACCAATTATATTCATTATAAGCTCTGATAATGCGAACCGGGAGCTCCAAAATGTGCGTTTTCTTGCTAGTTCTGATATTTTCTGGAGTTTAATCATTAAATGCACCGGGTTGAAACAGATATGGCCCTTAGTGCCACTTTTGATTGTTAAGGCACATCACCATAGCAATATAGATCTATACACGTGTATTCTTTCAAAAAGACTAAGCGCGTCACTGATGTTTGATTTCAATGTCTTCAGACCAGGCTACCTTGAGCACTACTCCATCCGCTACTGTACAACCATAGATTAATGTCCAATACTATCTGGGATTCCGGGTCACCCACTGATCCGGTAAACAGTTATCCAAATCTGCCGTATCTCTCAGAAATTTCTCAACTTTTGACAAAGACATTAGGTCTAATTTGAGTTGTACGGTCATTCTCAATAATAAGGTGCACAGGACAGTAAAAAATGGTCAAATATATACTGTTGAAAAAACAATTAGTTTGATCATATTTGAAGTCAAAAATGTACATGCTCTATGTCTGTAAAACAGTTTTTACAAATAGCAAATGTTATACTTTTGGTATGAGTCCAAACTGTGGTACCCTAAACCTAAAAAATCGAGGCAAAATACATCCGTTACATAGTACCCCTCTGATAAAAAAGAAGTGGGTATTCTGTTAATCTTTAGAGACATGATAGTGTATCTCAATATTAAGTGCACTAAGAACAAATTATAAGTTTGTCATGACTCAGCGTCTAACAAATCATTTCTTTCCCTATAAATGTCAGGTGAAATCTGCAGGTGGTCGCATAATCTTTTCGACCTTTGGCATACATAAGAACGGAAACACTTTCAATTAAAATAGATCTTAGTATGATACTCTCAATACATCCAGTATTTTCGATTTCGCCACCTACAGGAAAGACAAAGCACAAAACGGGTTGGTTACCAATTGATCTAAAGTACCTGTCAAACACTATTTCATTTAGATTTCAACCCATTCGGTAACGAAGGTATCGAAATTTGTGTATGAGACCATCTCCTTTTCTCTCTGTCAGAACCTTATGTAGTTAAACAGTACTTGATTTTGATTTGCCTATACGTATCATATCTTTGAAAATTGCAAGTTAAACTGTAATAAAGTGCTTTCTTCACATTATTTACAATGAATTACTGGAAAATATAGAGAGCCAGGCAGATATTGTTTTTTTTTTTTTGTATTAACTATAATGCAATTCACAAACTGTAACTGTTAATTAAACAAAACTCTATAAAAAATACAATTGGAATACATTTTTCTTTAAGCCATCTACAAATTCATTCTTAATTAATTACATTCCATTGTAACGAATGTATCAGAGGACACTCAAATTAAAACTATGAATAAGGTATATCAGTGAGGCTTGAATTTGATCAAATATGTTCTTAAGTTCTGTAAGTCCCAAAAGAGATCACAAAAAAGGTTGCTTCTCTTCTCAAAACATTACGTATATTGACAAATGTAACTGGTAACGAAAGTATCATGAATAGCAATCTCATGCTAAATAACAATCGATAAGAACATAAACCACATTTCTTACAATCGTTACAGTGTTTATTCAAAAAAGGCATCTAGTTGCTTCCATAAGCAGTCAAGTTCACTAGCCTAAATGCATTATTTCATGGTAACGAATGTATCAATGCTTTTCATTTGGTGTAACAGCAACATAAATTGTATCTTATCAAGATACTTTATGTAATTTCACCATAAATCTAAAACAGAGGTACTATTTATCATATGACGTTGCATCTGAGAGTGTGATTAAAAAGCAATTACAACGTGATATAAGATAATAAATATGATAAATAGAAACAAACATTTGTGCTAATTATTACTGCATTTATTAAACTCGTTGGAAAAAATGGTACAATGTTCAGCAAAGCCTCGCATCTTATCATTTTGTCCAAACACGTTTAATAAATTCAATAATGATGAGCACTGTAGTAAGTTCCTCTATATTAGCATTATCTTAAAACAGTCATCTGTTCCAATAGAGCCACGAAGGTATCGTGCTACCGAAAGTGTTTAAATCTGAGTAAAACTTTTGAATAGATTATCAACTAGTTCACTGTCACTTTTGTTGAGCTTAAACAGCCGACCAGTTTTACCGACTTTCTGTGGCTTTTCAATTTTACAGATTAGATCCTTTTCTCTGATCCAGAGTTTGTCTGGGAAATTTGGCCATTTAAACAAAGCCTTAGCCTTCTCCATAAAGTTTATTTGGCAGTCTCTGTCTTCTCTATCTATTTCATCCACTGTTCCTATATACCACCTCTTTTCATATATGGCAGCAACATAATCACCTACATTAATGCTAGAGAATACGTTTTCTTCAATCTCCATCTCTTCATTCTGAGCCTCCGCATTTGACATTTCTACGTCATCTTCCTGATTACTCAAGACAGAACTGTCTTTCTGTCCTTCTTTCTGAACACTCTTTCTACGTACGAGAGCATGTGTGCCTTCAGATAGTTTATGATTCTGTTTTATAATACACCAGGATGTGCAAAACGACCCAGTTATGCACTGTTGACAGTAACATGATGTTTCTCTTGTTCTGAAACTGTTATCCTGAAAGGCAATAGCATGAAGTTTCATAGTGTTTTTAACCTTGCTTGCGTCAACAGAACTGAATTCTTCTGCTTTCTCTGTACATTTTTCCTTACTGACAAAGAGGAACGCTACTTCTTTAATGCTCGAACAGACACCCCATTTGTAAAAGTCCTGCGCATCCTGGATAGTAGCATTGCCCTGGCGCACCGCTTCATCAGCCATCCGTTTTGTGAGACCACCAATTCCGTCGCACGCACTCTTGCCGTGACCGGCTTCAAAGAAGTTCCACTGTGCATCACAATTATAGATTTCTTGATGTTTTGATAACATGTCAAAAATGTATCGGTTTCTGTATTGGCTTGATGGACTGTCAGTCCAATAATGAATTCTTTCTAGCTCAGGATCAAGTTTTCTAAGTTCAGGAATAACAACATCCAGAAATGCACATACCGTACTAGCTGAGTGTCCTAATTCATCAGAAACAACAACATAACTCTTATGCATAAGTTTTTCATCTTTCTTCCAATATACTACAACTGGGTGTAATGTAACAGCCGTTTGTTTCCAGTATGCACACGTTGGTTCATCAACATATCGACAAGAGTAATTTTCAGCGAAGTCCATCTGGACAATCATATGATGTTCTTTTAAATTCTCCTTGTTTGCTTTTAGCTGATGAAACTGAGCTCTTAGACGCGCTACATGCTCAGAAAATTCTTTAACCTCTCTCTTAACTGTTGCAATGAACGTTTCTCTGTCCATTTTCACCTCAACAATTTTCATTTTCATGCGTTTCTCAGCTATCTCAACCCTTTTCCAAGTTTTAAAAGAAACTGTATCTTCAGTAATGCAATCTGTGATAGAATCAAGATTGTTCTCATGATCAAGAATACTTTCAGGATTTTCTCTCAGTTTAGCTCCTGCCTTTCTTAGAGCCTGAATTTTTAGCGCCATGTTTTGGTGCCTTAAACACTGGCATGCATTTCTTGAGATAAATCTAGCAAGATAAATGTTACTTGGTCGAATGCGACAAAACGTTGCAAAAGAAATTTTCAGAGATGGATTTTCAGCACAAAATTTCTGATACAGATTCTGCATGTAATCTGTCAAAACTTTTATTTGCTTTCTTGTACCGTTTTCTGTTTTTGAATCTGCTTTGCCAGGCTGAGTTCTACTGTTGTCTTCCCTACTCAGAAATTCGATGACCTTGTGCTTGATCCGACTTGAAACACTTTGCCTTACTTCTTTCCTAGCAGACAGAGTCTTTCCTGAACTCTTTCCCAGTGCATTTCTGGACAAGCCGGTCTGGCGGCTGATAGCTTTGATGCATTTATATTTTTTTGCTAATTTTCCAGATATAACTTTATGTATAACTGAATGCTTCTTCTTAGAGCTTTCTTTCTTGGCTGCAGTTATTTCTCCGATCAGAACATGACTTGTTATTAATTTTTTCTTAACTTTATCTCTGCTGCTTGGAGTTAGGTTTATGCCAGAAATGTCTTCTTCAGCTTTTCTCTCTGGAGTACACAGTTTACTCTTGCTTTTATCAACTTTCATTCTCTTATTTAGCCTCTCTATCTGCTTGGTTTTGCTTTTAAGCCTTCTCTGCAATTTGATCTGATCTTCCTTTAATTCTCTTATTGTTTTATGGGCTCTAGCCAATGCTCGCGCTCTTGCCTTTTTAGCTCCTTTTTCTTTTGCAGCCATCTGCACTGATGGCAAACTGACTATCAACCGTTGTGGAGAACGATCTTCAGGAGCTGGAGTTGTGTCCATCACATTACTTGCATAACCACTTGTATCTTCGTCACTGGATTCATGAATCCATAATGCTCTCAGCCTGTCTCTCTGTCGCTGTCTAGAAAGCCTGTTTCTTATCTTATTTTTCTCATTTCTTTCCTTCCGTGCTTTACTATTTAGCAATTCAGCTGGTATGTAAGATTTACGAGCCCTTTCTCTCTCTCTGGCATTATATTCATCTCCGAGTTTGGCCTTTAGTCTTTCTCTGTACGCCTTTTGAATTTCTGCTCTAGTTTTTCCCATCCTGGAGGAAAGAAATAAAACAATTCTCACAGAAGACGGACGTGAAGAAAATTCGACGGACGGACGGACGACGGACTGATGTTACAACCAGCAAAATTAAGGTAACGAAAGTATGATACCTTCGTTACTATTGTGATGCAGGTATGATTGGCATGATTACATGCAGTAGTTGCATAATCATATAATAAGATACGAATGAAACATGAATATCAAATGTTGACATAAAGAGTGTTCTATTGGTGGCCGTTTAAGATAGATGTACTGATGGCTATAAAAGTTAGTATTTAGTACCTAATTGCACTAAATATACCGTTTCCATTCAGCCCAAATAAAATGACTATTTTTAACAAATCTGTGTGTATGTAGGCGCTGTTGCAATTTTGACACTTGAATTTATTTCGTTTACGCAATATCAAATTAGTCTACAAAACAAGTATTTCGAAAAGCAACTCAGTAGATCGTTATATTTCATGATACCTTCGTTACCATGCCGTAACGAAGGTATCCACGTGAAATCAACCATAATAGTCTATACAGAGTGCACAGAAGTGACATATGGTTTTCATATAAGAACTGGCGATACTTTTCGATATGTAAGACAATCAATATTGTTGTGTATTTCACCCAAAACGAATAATTTCTTACCTGTGAAGTAGGCCTGTCTAATAAAATTCTTCTTCAGTGGCGATTTTTACTGCAGTCTCCCAAAATAAGGACACAAGGGTTATGCTGTGACATCACAAGTTTTTGTGACGTCATTAATGGCATTCGGCCATAAAATGGATTCGTTTACAGGCAAGTTCGTACTTTTTGGTAACAAATGTATTGGTAACGAAAGTATCGTAAAGAACTTCGAGGCGCATTTAGAAAGATATGTGAACAGTTGTATAAAATATCATGCCCGTTGCTTAATCTGCAGCATACAGAGAGTTTTTACATGATATGGGATTTAGTTAAACTTTAGTATAAGAACTGTACGGACCAGGTAACGAAAGTATCACTGATTTTATAACTTGTAAACAAACAGTGCGTTTTAATATGTATTTAGCGAAATGAAAGATTCACTGTCCTGGGTTAGTTTTATTTCGGTACAGCAACTATTTCGCTATAAAACGGACGCTAAAATGCAAGTCTTACAGGATGTTTCTTTATTTTACTGCCGCATGTCAAAGCCATATATAAGATTTATAAAAACGAGGCGACATTTTTCAAGGCTATATAAAATGTACTTCTAAGTAGGTCTATAGACAGCAATGACAACCGACGCTATCCTGGGAAGTGATTGTAACAAAGCATAAGCTTTGACTGGACCTACCTACCGTTCGAGAGGAATGATTAAGTTATATTGCATAAGAACTCGTAAGGCGACAGGTAACGAATGTATCGTTCGTAGTGTTGTTTGGCCAGGTTTGTCAACAATAATATTGAGAATCAAGATCTTATTTGTATGCAAGATGTATTCGTATGAATTGTTTGTTATACAGTATAAACTTGACCAGATGAGGCCGGCGTTTAATATAATGTACAGGCGACATAGAGTGCACCTTATTATTGAGAATGACCGTGTAATGTCTATGATATGGAATAGCTCTCAACTCAAAGATACTGAACAAGTCTTGCAATCCAATAAATCTTAATATCAGCAATCCATCATTTTTGTCCTGTAACAAAAATATACCATATAGACTATAGAATTGCTGCAATTCTGATATGAAGAAACACAATTCAAATGTTATATTCATGAAAAACTATTGAATTTTTTTGTGATTCACATTCAATGAAATGGTACCCTCGATTCCGGTTGATGCGATTGGTTAAACAGTCATAAGTCGGAATAAAACGGGGATTTTGATATCACACCGTATTAGCGGCAAAACAGAACGCCCTATAAGATCGCAGAATGCCGACCTTTTTGACAGGCCAATGTTGCGGGTAAGGTTATCATTTTATTGTTTTTCATGGGAATTGAAGGCATGTCAGCAAAGGTGAGTACGCCATTTCTTATGAATAAGGATGAAAAGTTTGAACTGTTTTCACAATTTTGATTTGGGTTTCCCACACATGTCCAACCTAATGGAGTTAGTCTAGCCACTGGTTCACCAAGCTGTCCCTTTATGTCATGATATGAATAGTGAAGATCTTGATAATCAATTCCTTTCAGCAGATCGACAATTGTTCTTGAACCAAGCTCAGGAAAATCAAACGCCTTCAAATGTTCATATTTAGCTGAATGTTTACTCCACTGAATCACGTTCATATCGCATGTAACCCTTTCTGCAGTGAACGTATACACTTGCTGTGTATCGTTCGATTTCCATTTTTCACGATCACTGGCACTGTTATTAGTACGCAAAGGTCTGGTTTGTGAGACCTTGTCATTGTGTACTATTTGGCCTCGTGTCCACCTCCATGGACCTCTTAAATGACGTTTCATTCTTCTCAATGAACTTTGATTCCTCTTATCTTTATGAAGAAGGTTAGAGTGGATTTCTTTGCAGCCACTGACACCACAAACCTTACTCCTTGGACATTGTTGGCCGATATGGGAGTCGCCCAAGCACCGATAGCAAAGACGAAACCCCATCTCTGAGACACATTTAGCTTTCGAAAGTCATTGCATTCCCATATGCCATGAGATCCACCACAATGCTTACACACGAATTGTCTTTTTTGTCTTCCCTGATTCGATTCCCTAGTTGTGGTAGAAGACTTGTCATTGGCAAAATTTGTATACTGAGTTCTCCTTTTGGGTTCTGAATATTTGCTTGAGTCCTTTTACGTCAACCCTCTTATTGTTTCAGCTCCTATAGTCTAAAATTCTGCCTCTTGAATGACCCAGTAGCGTAAGATCTCCACTGATTCTTCCTAACTGTTTTCAAACACCCATCGATGATATCTTGCAAGCAGTTGTTCAGGTAATTTTCTTTGAATTTTCTGATATAACGATCCGTTACCCAGCTCTTCCACCCTATCCATTTCTTTTAAGTTAACTATTGCGGTGTCCAGTAAATCTGCGAATCGTTCTATTACTTTCATTATATAGCCACTGTTCTCATTCAATGGTTTGTTAAAAGATTCTATTTCATCTAGATATATTGCTACCTGACGTCTCTGACCAGCGAATTTTCTGTCCAGTCTCTCTTTCGCTGTCTCATACTCGACCGCAGAATGTCCCAGATTTTCAATACATTTCAAGGCCTCACTCGATAGATATTGTCTAAGTTGTAATAATTTATACTCTGCTGTAGCCGGTGCCTTATCAATACATGCAACAAAGGCTGCTTACCATGGTTCATATCGCCTTTTGTCGCCAGAGAATACAGTTGTTTAAGTTGTTATACCCCTGGCATTTATGCCGACGGGTATATAGTTTTCGCTTTTCCGTTTGTCCGTTCGTATGTTCGTTAGTTCGTTCGTTCGTTAGTTCAGTAGAATTTGCGTCAAAGTTTTGGTTAAAGTTTCTCTAGTGGTGTATATCTCATGCAGTTATAGTCAGAAACCATTCATATTTGGACCATAGGTACCCTATAGGGTTTGCCTTGTTTCCATGAGTTTGGACCCCAGGGTCCATGCCCGGGGGTGGGGTTAGAGATCAAAATCTAGGTCACCTTTGATTTGCGACAAAGTTTTGGTTAAAGTTTCTCTAGTGGTGTATATCTCAAGAACCATTTATCAGAAATCATTCATATTTGGACTTAAGGTACCCTATAGGGTTAGCTTTGATTCCAAGAGTTCGGACCCAGGGTTCATGCCCGGGGGTGGGGCTAGAGTTCAAAATCTAGGTCACCTTTAATTTGCGTCAAAGTTTTGGTTCAAGTTTCTCTAATGGCGTATATCTCATGAGTCAGTGTTCAGAAATCATTCATATTTGGACTTTAGGTACCCTATAAGGTTTGCTTTATTTCCGTGAGTTCAGACCTGAGGGTCCATGCTCGGGGGGTGGGGCTAGAGTTCAAAATCTAGGTCACCTTGAAAATGTGCTATTTACATAGTGTTTTTTTCTTCTCTAAGTTCATATATTAACAAAGACTTATAGGAATGTATTCCTATTTGGATCATAGATTCCCTTTAGGGTTGAATTAAATTCCATGGCACCAAACTCTAGGGGTGGGGCTTGAGGTCAAACTCTAGGACATATTTATAAAATACAATAGTTACCAAGATTCTATATCTTGACAACCATTTGTCAGAAAGCATTCATGCTTACAACATAGGTACCACATAAGGGTTAGACCCAAGGGTCCATGCATGGGGATGGGAGCGGGATGTACCCAAGGGTCCATGCATGGGGTGGGGGTGGGACTTGAGGTCAAGGTCTGGGGCATTTTTTTTTTTTTTTTTTTTTTTTTTTTTTTTTTTTTTTATTAAGAATGACACTCTATGTTCATTCCAATCTAGGACTGAGGACCTGACCCACAATGTCCGTGTATTATGTCCTAGATTGAGTATACACGTCAGCTCTGTATACTGCTGTAAAATAGATCTGTCATTCTAAAACACCACTCCCTCATGTATGCAATGTGCTTTACAGTGCTTATTTCTAAAGTGTACTTGATAAGTGTACTGTCTTTCATTGGGGATTTGAGGTTCAATGTCAGGGGTGAGCATGTGCAGGGTTGTATAGGTAGGGGGTAGGGAGGGAGCTTTGTGGCTACCAGCCGGGGGTATACGTGCCTCTCAAGGCACTTTTTCTAGTTTCCACATGTCATTACCCAGTTCTTTTACTTTAGAACATATTTCATTACGGTTTTCTTTTTTTTTTTTTTTTTTTTTTTTTTTTTTTTTTGATTCAGTTTTACGTCCCTTTCAAGCTTTTTCACTCATATCGAGACGAATCAATCGGCAGGTGGGGCGAAAACCGGAGTACCCGGGGAAAAACCACCTGACACACCCGCAAGCAGAACTTGGCTTGTCCCACATGTGACTCGTGCCCCGAGCGAGGCGCGAACCCACAGCGGTGAGATGATCGAATGATTAAGAGCACTGAAGTCAGCGACCTTAACCACTCGGCCACGGGGGCCGCCTGGTTTTCTTAATGACCTTGAAGTGCCAATGTGACATTATCAGATAACCCATAGGTACCTCCTGACTAATCTCACAATTTTGCTTTACTGTCACATTTTCAGACATTTTCACAGTCACAAAGGGTTTTTCGTTTGGATATATTTGGGGACAAAATTTAAACTTGTTCTCCGTGTTCGGGGGATGGGGGTTTGGGATCATGTGCCAGGGGCCCTGTGTTTTTTTTTTTATTTCAATACAGCATTTGTGTCCATGGGGGTCTTCGTTCAATCCCTGTATCGAATGTGTATTCCAATCTGATTCTTCACTTCCTGTTCCCCACATGACGCCACTTTGATAGTTTAGGTATTCCTTTCTTAATGATCTTAGAGAATGAATCCTCAATACTGTCCATTTCGTCGGCGATTGTTTATGCTCGAACGCCATCCATATCTTTGTAAGGTCCATAGAGATCATAATAAATGTTGAACAACTTCTCTTGGATTATACTCAGTTTTTCTCGTTGATCTTTAATTTCACGGCGACTTGGAAGTTCAATATCACCATTCAATAAATCACTAAATTTATGCAAGTTTTTCGTGAATTCGGCTTTGGACTTCGCCTTCTCCTTTTTAATGTTTCTAACTCCATTACGGAATAGCTCTTAAAGCTCGCTCTGCTACCAAAATATAGTCTGAAGGCCGGTACTACGATTAAAATCTAACAACCAGTTCCATTGTCGATTTTTTTACCTTCAGCAACCGGAACAAACAAAAACAAACAGATTATATAATAACACGTAACCGATTTGATTATGACCGTTGAAACTGACATGCAAAATTTTTAAATGTAAAATTTTAAAATGTCATTTTATTATCACAATGACCAAAAGATACCAAAAATAAAATAATTTTATTTATCTAAGATGTTTCGATTTTCTCGATACTCCTCCATAACGGGCCCCCGCCCATTGGGGCCTAAAGTAATAGATGGACTGCTAGTGCCTCCAGGCAAAGATTGTACGATGCTGACTGGCTATCTGATTACTGGTTAACCGCTTAGGTCTGAGCCTGCCCAGGAAAAGTGGCTCCAAGTCGAACCATCTGCACATATAAGCCAGTTTGGCTTTGTTGGATGGTTATATTTAAAGCACTTGTTGGATGTCATGACATCCTCATTTTGGGTAAGAGTGCCATAAAGTGGAGGCAACGTCCCGACATGACCTAAGGTGTTAACTGAGACGAAAAGCATCAATTCAAGCAAATTCAAACTCCTCCATAACAAATAAAATAAAACTGATATCCTTCATGAGCAGTGCGCATATTAATGAGAAAAGGGGGTGGGGCATACCGCGGTTTCGGCTACTTAAGCCTCTTCAGAGACCCTTTTATTTTGGCAAAATGGGAGACAAAGGGACACGCCGCAATTTTGCAACTTTCAACAGGATAGTCGATACAAAGACGTGTATTGTTCAAACAGAGCGAAATATATAAAACATGGGTTGGAAAACGAATCTAACCGAAAATGAATTTCTATTTCTGAATTCTCAGAATATCCTTTTCGATCTCAAAGGATCAAAAGGAAAATATAATCTGCACTATGGATGATGTACGGGGAGACTTTATACGGCCGCCACACGGCACAACACCAGCTGCAGTAATAGCAAATGCCATAGTCTTTTTTACACACTGGAGTAAATTTAAATGTATATTTGGCGCATGCAAATTGGACTTCAGACGGTTATATTTTAACCATTTATGACTATCCTGGTCAGAAACCCTATAGACCTGTTTCCTGGTGCCACGGCTTATATATGAGTGTAAACTAGGACTAAACTATAAACAACTAAACATAAACATATTTAACTCAAGCTGACCAAATAATAACTAGCTAAACAAAAACAAATTTAACTCAGTTTGACCAAATAATATCTAGGCTTAGCTAACTTGTTAAAATTAGGCATATACCTAAAAGTGTTTCTCGGGCCCCTCTATCATCTTTCTGTTTCAATTGTCCCTCATCCGTCCTTTTTTTCTGACTAAAAGAAAGAAAAAAGCAGCCTCATCCGCTTTTGTTGTTTTTTACAGATGTCAAAATTGCAATTTTAATATTTATGTGTTTAATTCGTTTTAACATAAGCTTTATTGGCAAAAGTATACAAAAGCGTTTCAAAATAAATTATGAACTTAATTTGTACATAGAATCCTTAATGTGATGCAAATGGTGTAATGTGTAGTAGTGAATACTCAGTTTTGACCATTTTGCACAAAATTATTTTTTTGTTTTAAAAAATGGGGCCACATTTTGTTTTGTAGAAATAGAATCAAATAAGAAAAAACTGCCTCTCTCATCTTTTTTTTTCTCCGAAATAGAAAAAATTCTATTACTTTTTTGACAAAGAATCGGAACAGCACTACACATTGTGTTGCTGTCGAGTCATTTTCAAAAAACGTCAGTGTTAGGAGAGTGAAAAACAACATTACATTATTTCTCAAAAGCGATTTTAGTCTACTCTCCTTATACTAACATAGCTACTGGGCAGAAAATATAAAATGCAAGCTTAACTACATTCTGTTATAAAAATTAAATGTTGTGGGGTAAATATAACACTGGCATCTTGAGGATACTAAAAAGTCGAAACAATTGCCATAACCCCACGTAGCTCTGAGGGGCTTTAATTTTAATAACCTCCTTTTCATAGGCAAGTTATATATTTTTTGGTGTCAAACGTCTGAATAAAAAGCATAGGTTTTTGTAAAATCTACATGTTTCGCCTTATCATATCCCTTCTTAAAATTCCTGCCATCTAGATAAAATTCTTCATGTAATGCAAGTTCAATGACAATTCTCAGCCTCATTTCACATGGCGAAACATCAAAGCCGAAACACTACCTGTTGCAGTCAATCAATCTCCATCTGCTCTTACATGTACTGTTGACATTAAAGTTCCCTATGTGACACCATCGGGATAAATAAGCAATGATGTTTGATCAACGCATAGTCCTAGTACTTCAATACTAGTATTTTGAGGTTTTTCGATAATTTCTGGCATATTAATATTTGCACATTGTGTTAAGTTCTTGAAATGTTTTGCATTTTTAGTAGGGATGTCAACGAATGCCGAAATTGGTATTCGAATATTCGCATAGGATATTCGAATATATTCGAATATTCGAATGATATACACATCTATGCCCAATAACGTGACCCATTACGATGCCTTACTTGGTGGTACATGTATTGAAATATGAGGTACATGTATATGCATGGTACCGTATCTGGGCTATACCAATGGCGCCATGTAAGAAAATCAACAAATTTTGCACAGAAACCTAGACAATCTGGAAGTGTTTAATAATGACAAATCTCTGGGGTTCTGTCTGAGAAAGCAACGACACGCCATTACTGTCAAGCCAAGATTAAGTTCTGCATGCATGTCGTTGATATCCGCCACAAAGAATGCTTAGGGTCTATTGTAATTGTGTGGCCTACATGTACTTTGTGAAAGGTCTCTTGTGACTGTGTTGTTCCTAAAGGATTGAGTTGTCAATCTATCCAGCCATCTTAAGTTTTCACATGACACAGCTCAAATTGTAGGACTTTCACACCTTAAAAACATTTATTCAAAGCAAGCAATGCTTTCTTCTCAACTTAAATCAACAAAGTGTCACTTGAATCAACAAAGTGTCAAACTGTTAATTGAGCAATCTCAATTTGCAAGTGTGTTAAAATGTTGACCATCTTGAATTACACAACAGACACTCAGGATTACTGGTCATATTATTATTCGACCTTTGGTCTTAAATTTGAGTCCTCCTTTAAACTGATACATATCAATGTTGCAGGTTAGAAAATTATGCGAATATTCGAATCCAGAAATCGCATTCGAATATTCGTTGACATCCCTAATTTTTAGCTCACCAGAGCCATTAGGCTCACAAGGTGAGTTTATAGGATGGCCATGATCCGGCGTCCGTCCGTCCGTCGTCCACCATTTTCAAAGATCTTCTTCTCTGAAACCGCTTGGCCAATCAAAGCCAAATTTTATATGAAGCATATATAGGAAAGGGGGAATCAATGTGTTTATAAATAATCCAGGTCGCATGACCAAGATGTCCGCCATGCCCATATATGGTAAAAACCCTTCAAAATTATTCTTCTCCGGAACCACTGGACCGATTACAACGAAACTTGGCATGAAGCATCCGGGACTAGAGTACTACAATGTGTTTATAAATTATGACCTTGACCTATTTTACGGCAAGGTCAACAAAGGTCGCCCATGCATTTGAATGGGGAAAATTGTTAAAATGTTATTTGAAAGGCAAATCTTGCAGGAAATGGGCAAATGGACTGAAGGAAGGTAATTCTGAAAAAAAAAAAAAATTGGACCCCAGGGGTTGGTCTGCCCCCACCCCGGGGCAATATACATGTATATTATAAAACTATTCAAAGATCTTCTTCTCTGAAACCACTTGGCCAATCAAAGCCCAATTTTATATGAAGCATCTATGGGAAGGGTGAATCAATGTGTTTATGAATAATCCAGGTCACATGACCAAGATGGCCGGCATGCCCATATATGGTAAAAACCCTTCAAAATTCTTCTTCTCAGGAACCACTGGACCGATTTCAACGAAACTTGGCATGAAGCATCGGGGACTAAAGTACTACAATGTATTTATAAATTATGACCTTTGGATGACCTTGACCTATTTTACGGCAAGGTCAACATAGGTCTGCCCCCACCCCGGGGCAATATACATGTATATTACAAAAATATTCAAAGATCTTCTTCTCTGAAACCACTTGGTCAATCAAAGCCAAACTTTATATGAAGCATCTATGGGAAGGGGGATTCAATGCGTTTATAAATAATCCAGGTCACATGACCAAGATGGCCACCATGCCCATATATGGTAAAAACCCTTCAAAATTCTTCTACTCCGGAACCACTACACCAATTTCAACGAAACTTGGCATGAAGCATTGGGGACTAGAGTACTACAACAACGTGTTTATAAATTATGACCTTGACCTATTTTACGGCAAGGTCAACATAGGTCGCCCATGCATTTGAATGGGGAAAATTATTAAAATGTCATTTGAAAGACAAACCTTGCAGGAAATGGGCAAATGGACTGAAGGTAGGTAATTCTGAAAAAAATTTGGACCCCAGTGGTTGGTCTGCCCCCATCCCCGGGGCAATATACATGTAAATTACAAAACTATACAAAGATCTTCTTCTCTGAAACCACTTGGCAAATCAAAGCCCAATTTTATAGGAAGCATCTATGGGAAGGGGGAATCAATGTGTTTATAGATAATCCATGTCACATGACCAAGATGGCCGCCAAGCCCAAATATGGTAAAAACCCTTTAAAATTCTTCTCCTGAACCAATGGACCGATTTCAACAAAACTTGGCATGAAGCATTGGGGACTAAAGTACTACAATGTGTTAATAAATTATGACCTTTGGATGACCTTGACCTATTTTACGGCAAGGTCAACATAGGTCGCCAATGCATTTGAATGGGGAAAACTTTTAAAATGTCATTTAAAGTGAAAGTATTGCAGGAAAGGGGCAGAGGACTGAATATTAATGATTCTGAAAAAATTGGACCCCAGGGGCTCATTTGCCCCAGCCCCGGGGCATTATACATGTACATTACCATAATATTCAAACATCTCTGAAACCGCTTGGCCAATCAAAGCCAAATTTCATGTGAAGCATCTATAGAATGGGGGAATCAATGTGTATATAAATAATCAAGGTCACATGACCAAGATGGCCGCTATGCCCATATATGGTATAAACCCTTCAAAAATCTTCTCCGGGACCGGTGGACCGATTTCGAAGAAACTTGGCATGAAGCATCGATGACTCAAGTACTACAATGTATGTATAAATCATGACCCTGTGATGACGACCTATTTTAAGGCAAGGTCAACAAGGGTTGTCTATGTATTTGAATGGGTAAACTGTTAAAATGTCATTTGAAGAGGAAAACTAGTATGGACAGTATATTGATTATTCTGGAAAAACTGGCCCAAGGGCTTCATCTGCCCCTATACTGGGACTTTTTTCTATAACATTCGTATATACAGCAGATCTCAGGTGAGCGTTTACAGGACCATTGGTCCTCTGGTTGCAGTTTATTGAGGATCCTGTTATGCTTCATTTTATCCTTTTCTATACCCGTTGGAAAGATTTTATCATTTCTTAGACAAGTAAATCTGTTTTATAAAATATAATTTTTAAATCACCAATCTTATTATTTCATATATCGTTTCTTTACAACGACATTTATATCTTACTTAGTGTTACTTTTTAATACGAGTTCAATATATTTTAACGTTTTACCTTGTTAGACGCTAATGACCCATCAGGGTTGATGCGTCGTTAAACAACAAACAAACAAATTATCCTTTTCTATTCTGCTCCTTCTCTTCCCTTGTTCCTCCATGGTATTTTGATTGTCCTTTGTTGTGTCATTTTTCATTGTAGATGCTCCACTTTTGTCATTTGTTTTCTTGTTGGGCTCCACATCTGATGCAGATTTAGAAGTTAATTTGTGTGCTGCGAATGAAGCATCTCTAAATGAGCATTGACTATTTGGCCTGTAAATGCCTATACTTTAGCAGCACAGAACACTATTATTAAGCTCCTGATGGTGATCCTTTATGTAAAGGACAATACTTCAATGCCTAGAAAAGATATGCATGCTAAGCTATTTGCATAGTTTGTCCATTATTTAGTTAAAATCTAAGTTCCAGTGGGGATAGGGGTCGAAACTTCATAAAAACAAAACAATTTTGTATGTTTCTGTGTAAGAGTGTGTAACCGACAGATACATGCAGGAATCTTGTAAAAATCGCCAAAATTGTTTAATGTCTTTGTAATATGGAAGATATTTAGGAGGTGCCTGTATAGCATTTGTACATTTGAAACATTAGATTACCTTATTTGCTATAAAGTTATAAATGAAAGTGGCACAAACTGGAGTTTCCAGTCTGAAATTGATTCCTAAATTTTTCAAACGTGCCCGTTGCTTGAAACATGGGTTATTTCGAAGCAGTTTTTTTTTTTATCTTTACATGCAAATGTGTAATTACTCTGGATGAAAATTTTATGATAAAATCTTACGAGATGACCATGGCCAATGTTGCATAACAAATATATAAATCTGTCCTGTTTTATCTATCTCCACAATTCAGCATAACATACATGTATGGTCCTTGCTTGTCAGTTTGCTACTGTATATTTGAGGTTTGACGTCCCAGTGAACATATTCAGACATAACCAGAAGGATACACCACTTCCTGTTACTATGGAAAGCAAATTTTATGTAGTTTGCTAGATGACACAACCCACTGCTAGTGGGGTTCGAACCCAGGACCTTTCGATTATGAGACCACTGCTGTGCATAATTATGTTTTGAAAAATTTTGACTGATTAATTGAATTGATGCTGTACGTCCCATGCAACAGCTATGGTCATATCGGGACTTTGCCTCCATTTTATGGGACTTTGTCCAAAATTTGACGCCGTGGCATCCACAAAAAGCTTCAAATATAACCACCCTACTAAATCAACAAGGTAGAAGCCTCCGTGATGCAGTGGTTATGTCACTCGCCTTGTAAACCAGGGGTCGCAGGTTCGATCCCGGGCTTCTCCAGTCCGTCGGATGGAACTATTAACCGAGGTCCCGGCTCTATGACCTTAGCTGTTGGTGGGACGTTAAACCCGAATCAATCAATCTAAACCAACAAGGCTTATATGTATGGTTGGTTTGACTTGAACCACTTTTCCTGGGCAGGCTCAGAAATGAGTTGTTAACCAGTAATCGGGTGGTCAGTCAGCAGCAAAGAAGCTTTGCGTTGAGGCACCAGCAGCCCATCTATTTCGTCGGGCTCCAATAGGCCCACAGCCCCACCCAACCACCCTTGGAAATCTATCTTGTGGCTATCTGTTAGTGTTTAACTGAAAACCCTGTCCTCATGACTGATGATTAAGGTTTAATTAAACAGAGATAACATCTATGTAGGTAACGGCAGGAATATATTAATTGTGTATTTGTACAGTATGTTTCCAAAATATTGTAACACATATTGCACAAATCATTTTTGCCTGTACCCAAATTATGAAAATTGGTTTTGCAGCATCCCGGTTCAACTTATCTGCAGTTACAATATTGTATATGATTGCTCTTTTATATTGTTTTCATTTTGATAACTTTGTATCTGCTAGTTTTGCCTGAACGAGAAATTAGGACTGATAAACATATTTGGGCTTTCGTTTTGGGGCTCAAGAGTATTGTTCCCCCCAAAGAGCCAGCACGCCACTTTCATATATTGTGCGGATAATGGCAAGACATATGTAGGCAAAAGCTTCTGTTGGCTCTCAGGGGGGAACAGTACTTTATAAAATTTTCCCTGATTCTGTATATTGCATACCAAAAATGAATGTCCCTGTACAAAAGATGCATACTAGGCCATCAAAAATGAAACACTGTTTTTTTTCTATCACACAGCAGCTAACACGTGAATAAAGAGAACGATGGCCAACTTTTTTTCTTAAAAAGGTACAAGTAGGCAAAGATCAGGAAAAGGCGCAATCAGAAAAAGATTCCCACTCCAAAAACCGAGGTGGGAAAAAACCAAACTAACAATCAGGTACTTATACCATGAAACAATCGTAAGCCGAATGGGCAGCTATTTTCCCAATAGGTGGCCACTCAGTTACCTTAACTTAACTAAAAATATGAAAACATACATAAGGCGCCAACAGCACAAAAAAAATTTAAACACCAAGACATAAAACAAAAAGAACCACCACAGAAGTATCGACTTGGAACGATCAGTAACACAACGTTACTGGCGGGCTTAAACCGATTTTACATGGCCATAACCTCACCCTCAGCTTCCGCAGTGGTTCAGTGATATACAAGAAATAAGAAAAATCATATTAAGAAAATACTAAACATAGATACCAACGTTTAACATGAATAACGGAAAGCAGAGTGAGCAGCTATTGAAGGTATTAGGTGGTCACAGTGCTAGCTTGGACAGAACAAGTAAAATGCAGAGGGCTAAGTGAACAGCCAAATTAAATTCGGGTGGCCACAAACCATAGTCATTTTTAAATGGAAATAATCAACGATTCTTTGTGAGTTTCACATGGTGTTAGGAGGCAGCTCACGTCTCTCACTTCTGTAGGGTTTACAGTGGCAACCTGGTGAAATTTTTAGAGTTCCTTGCACTGTTTGGAGAGTTGGTCTTTGAATATGTTTCTCTAATCTTTCAGTTGTTTTGGCATCACCCTTATAAATCTGAATTCTGGTGCAAACGCCAATGACCCTTTCAACAAAATTTTGAGCCGTCTCGTAGGAAAACCAACAATCTGCATATGCGAAAACAAAGGCGCAGATCAGCTTCGCAGTAACTGCGAAGCTGATCAGCGCCTTTGTTTTCGCAACACGGATAGAACAACTCCTCTACTTTCTAAATCCAAAATTTCCAGTCTCTAGCCATCTTTTATGCTTGTACAGGCCGGTTTGTGTCAAGCCAGTTCGGAAACCACGTTTGATTTCCCACGAGGCGGCTAAAATGTACGAGGGGGGTTCAGAAAGTTCTGTCATATGTGTTATAACTTTGTTAATAGACATAATAGGTTGCTGTATTATACCTTGATTGAAAGGGCAACATTTCTCCTTTATAATGATACCAAAACAATGCACGAAAAGAAATAAATACTTCGAAATAGACGCCTTGAAAGACACCAGGGGTAAACCACTGGCACGTTTTCTTAAATTTGTGAATAATATCTAAAGAAAATCGACTTCGAAAAAATATAATCCATGTAATATATTTTTGAAACATAGATGAATATATCCTGCAAAAATCAAAATCATTCAGCTGAATTTAATTGAGTTATAGTAAAATGAAATACTGAAATTGGCTTGTTGTACATACATTAAAAATACAGTTTAAATTGAAATGACATTTATTGACATCTACACGTAGTCCAGGGAGCTTAAAATGCATTTAACCATTTTATTGTTTCATCCTTGTGTGCTCTATAGTAAACTTATAAAAAAGCAAACACATATAATGGTGCAGCGGTGCCAGAAACGCTATAGGGGTACGTATTTTAATGACGTCATATACATTGCTTTATTATAAAGTCAGCATAGCATCGATAACGGCAATTTTTGTCACATTGCTTTTCTAAATATATTATTACTTATAACTGTAAAGTTGGAGAAAATTTGATCGGAAGTTATAAAGATATAACGCATGAAACGCACACAATAATATTCACAAATTCAAGAAAACGTGCCAGTGGTTTTACCCCAGGTGTCTTTCAAGGCATGTATTTCGAAGTATTTATTTCGTTCGTGCATTGTTTTGGCATCATTATAAAGGAGAAATGTAACCCTTTCAATCAAGGTATAATACAGCAACCTATCATGTATATTAAAAAAGTTATAACACCTATGACAGAACTTTCTGAACCACCCTCGTATTAACATCAAGCACATCCTGATCCTGCTTCACCAATTCATTAGCCGACCTTTTCACTGAGCCACCTATTGCAGGTGGTATCCCTTTTCCATGACCGGATTCATGGAAATTCCAGCTAGCCCCAGTAAACCCAAGGTGATAAAGTCTGTTGCCAGGGAAAAAAAGAGCCTTTCTGACGATACTGAGTGCTAGGCCCATCGCTGAAATAAATTGCAGGGAACCTTGTCTTGATTTCTTCCAACATAATATTGAGCTATGCACAAACAGCTGCAGGTCCATGGATCAGAAATTCCACAAAAACTGACTGATTACGTGCTCCAACCTACAGCAAAGTATCCAGTATGTAAGGAAATTGTGGCTTGGAAGCCCCAAAGTGCATTTCGGCCACTTCTTTGCCATATTTTCCGACGTAGTTCTCAGCAAAAATCAAATTTAAGGCAATTGTTTTCTTGACAGACCTTTGATGAAAGTGTCATAGTAACCTCTCTTTTTTAGATCTCGGTGTGTCTTTAGCCGTATCCTTTTCTTCCGAGACATATGTAGAAAGGTTTACATCCATTCTTTTAAATTACGCACCAGAACAATTTTGGGAATGCGCTGTACTGTATTAAAAATGCTATCAATGACTAGATGAAAACTACAAGTGCTGTTCTTTACGAGAATAAAACTACAACCACATTCTTCTCTAAATGACATAATAAAACAATAAATGGTAAAAACAAGATTAAACCAGAGAACCAATGGTCCTGTAAACGCTCACCTGAGACCTGAGTTATATACCTATAAACTTGTTTGACTAGAATGGTAATATACATGTATATAACCCCAGGGCAGGGTCAGAGCAACCCATGGAGTCAATTTCTTTTTTAAATCATAAAGATTCAGTCCATTTGCCAATTTACTGCAAGTTTTGCCCTTCAAATTACACTGTAACAATTTTCCCCTAAGTTGACCTTGCCGTAAAATAGGTCATAGTCATTTATATACTTCCTAACGATCCTTCACATAAACTTTGGCTTTGATTGGCCAAGCAGTCTCAGAGCAGATGATGTTTGAATATTATGGTCAGGTACATGTATATAGCACAAGGGCAGGGGCAGACATACCCCTGGGGACATATTTTTTTTCATTAACATAAATATTATGCCTATTTGCCCATTACCTGCAAGTATTGCCCTTCAAATCATATTTTAACAATTTTCCCCATACAAATGCTTGGGCGACCTATGATTACCTTGCAGTAAAATAGGTCATCCCAGGGTCATGATTTATACAAACTTTGTAGAGCTCTATTCATGCCAAGTTTCAAAATCATAGGCCTTCTGGTGAAGAAGATTTTTAAAGGTTTTTGCTATTTATAGCCATGGTGGCCATCTTGGTCATGTGACCCTGATCACTGAAATAAACTTTCATCCATAGTGCAGATTATATTTTCATTTAAGTCCTTTGAGATCAGTAAAGATATTCAGAGTGTTCAAAACACTCACGTTTAGAAACATACTTCTAAGCAATGTTTAAAATATTTGACACCATTTTGGAATGTATCTTTGATTTAGACTCGTGTAAATTTTTCGAAATTAAAGTATAAAAGTCTGGCTTTCGTTGCCGGATTAAATAGGGCTACTGATGAGGGTTCATTACCCGAAATTGCGCAATATAGTCCAAACTTTCTCCCTTTGAATGTTTTTACTGCTTCCAAAGGATCAAACTTATATTTTATTTCATTGCCCCTTCCTAACAATGCTCCACATATAGTTTGGCTTTGATTGGCCAAGCTGTTTCAGAGGAGAAGATGTTTGAATATTATGGTCATATACATGTATATAGCCCCGGGGCAGGGGCAGACAAACCCCTGGGGACAAAAATTTTTTCATCAACATAAATGTTCTGTCCATTTGCCCATTTCCTGCAAGTTTTGCCCTTCAAATCATATTTTTACAATTTTCCCCATTCAAATGCATGGCCGACCTATGTTGACCCAGAGTTATGATTTATAAAAACTTTGTAGAGCTATGTTGCCTGAAGCTTCATGCCAAGTTTCAAAATCATAGACCTACTGGTTCTGGAGAAGAAGATTTTGAAGGTTTTTGCTATTTATAGCCATGGCGGCCATCTTGGTCATGTGACCTGGACCATTTATACAAACTTTCGTTCCCCCCTTCCTAAGGATGCTCCACATGAAGTTTGGCTTTGATTGGCCAAGTGGTTTTAGAGGAGATGTTTGAAAAGTGTCAACAACGACGACGGAGCTTGGGTATACTATAAGCTCACCTGTGAGCCTTCGGCTCAGGTGAGCTAAAAAAATTAACTACGACACTCATAAATGTAAAGCTTTGATGAAATTCATATGTGTCCATATTTTTTCGTTTTGAATAAGATAAGTCTTGTAATCTTTGGGACAAATGTATGTCAAAATTGAAGCACCTGTAGCCATATAAAACAATTTGAAATACATTTGTTCATATCGTTATACAGTAACAGAATGGAGTGTGCCCCAAAATACCTAGAGATACATCACAGTCTTTGTCACAGAGTAGACATACATCAGAAAAATGGTAAGAATTTCAAAAGAGAAACATCAAATGGCAATCCACTGTACACGAAAAAAGTCAGTATTTGGAGTTGCAAGAAACAGACTAGAAATATTCAATTATACTGAATACAGTCAAGACGACTTGAATTATATTAGTTTCATGTTACTAAACGGAAACAGTATTGTACCGAAAGAGTAGTGATTTGTAATTTAAATAAAATTTTATGGCAATATTCATTGACTAGATAATAAGATGCTAAAAGTCAGTTTTATGACCCCAACTTCGAAGAAGTTGAGGGGGCATATTGGTTTGGGTCTGTCCGTGCAGTCAGTCAGTCTGTCTGTGATGCGTGAGCACTCGGTCAGGAACCGTTAGAGCTAGGATCTTGAAATTTGTATGTAGTTTGTATATGAAAATTAAGAGGACCCGTATTTTTTCTTTCAGGTAAATTCAAGGGGCTAGGGGCCCATTCTATGAGAGCTTTCAGGTAAATTCAAGGGGCTAGGGGCCCATTCTGTGAGAGTTATTTCCCTTTTTAATTCTTGATAGAGTGAACAGATAGTGGGTACCTTGTGTGCGCAACTTCTCCTACAGTTTTATTCCGTTTCTTTTGAAACTTTAAAGATGTTGTGACCATGCTTTGAAGATATGCATGTGGTTTGGATATAATCCTCAGATTAATTTTTGTCAATTTTTTCGCAATGTGAACTTAGCCATTTTTCGGTAGACATAGAGTATTTGTAAATGAAGTCCCCTTTCTGCGCAAATTCAATTCCGTCTTGGTCAGCGAATAATCATCTGCACAAAATGATAGGTTCTCAGGCTTGACCCAATCTGCAGGGCTCTACGCCTAAGTCTGGCCGCATACTTTGATTCCTCATCCTTCAAGAATGTAGAGGGAGCTCCAGCAAAAAGAGTAAGCGGGTCATATAGAAGATAACTATATCTGTCCCTTGACTTTGATTGGGTAACAGCAATGGGCTTAGGAGGGAACCTTAGGGTATGGCTATCTTCTGTGGGTGCTAGGGTGGGAGGTGGCACATAATTTATATTTGTACCAATAGAAACGCCGTTTCACTTTCTTTTGGGTTTTACTAGTACCTAAATGACCGGCTGTATGGTGGTCATGCAACTCGGTCAGAACTTCTTCGCGAAGGCTCTTAGGTAACACATTTTCAAAGAAATGAGTGTCCGTCTTGGTGTCAAAATACTTTCTACACAAAACGCCAATCAGTTACACAAGTCGAGGCCAATGGGACCAATAGGTTTTCATCTCGTCATCCATATGTGAAATTTCAAATCACGTGGGACGTTGATTTTGCTCTACTCCTTTGTACAGGACCGACAATCCAGGGTCAAGGACCTAAGCTTGTCGCCATTTCTCTTGATTCGGGTCACTTGCACCCTATATGAAGCACCCTTCTTGGACCCATCCTAAAAGAAACCAGAACATTTATATTGTGGGATTAATCTAAACAAAAGGGTCCTGTAAAATAAATTATACCGACCACTTTTACAGCCATTTTGCTTATACAGTGGATGTGCTTACCTCTGTTTTTAATGTTCATTGATTTTTACATGTTTATTTATATTTGTTTTAACTATTACCGATTTTAAACCTGGAATTATTCTACTTAAATTAGTCCACTGATTTGACTGTCATTACAAAGAAGGCCCGTACCGGACCCGGATTAGAATAGGCCGGTCGCTCCCTCATGCGGAACCGTAAAACCCGGTCAAAAGAGGTGCCACCTGTTTGCCGTGGGTGGATACCCGTAAGCCGGAGAAGAGGATCCTGGAGGTTGAGGGACAGGCCAGAGATCTTCACCTGTCTCAACACGCCTCTTTGGCCTCGGATTCGGTGTAAACGGGAGGCCGTGGAGGCTCGACACGGTCAATCGGCTGCCATGCCTTGCCCTGAGATCTCTTCTTCCTTCTAACTTTTTCAGTATCGAATGATACTCAACCGTGTTCCAACTTTCTTCATTTAATCATCCTTTTCCCTATATCTCAGAAGGCGGTGGTGTAAGGGTCAATCGACGGGCTTGTTTTTCGGTATTTCTGGGTTACTTGGGTCTAGGTTGATAGGCAGGGTGGGTACAACGTCTGAATGTTATTTCGGTTTTCTTTATTAGACATCTGACTTAATATTCATTTGTTGTTAAAGCTTGGGTAGTCTGAAGTACTTTGGAATCTTGCACGGCGAGTATGACGGGTATGTAGCTTTGGCGCTGGAAACTGGAGAGCCATTTCCGTATAGCGTCCCCTTGTAGGGCTCCAAGGAGGGTGAAGCGCATAGCCGTCGAGACTTAAAACTAAAAAAAATGGATTCAATAGCACACAAACGACAACGACCGGACTCCGACGACGATATAGACGCTTCGACACTGTTTAGAGCACAAGAAAATTTTCCAAAGTTTATTATTATTGAGTCAACAAACAAAGAAACACAAGTTACATCACTGTCACCTTTCGTTATTGAGAAACAAATTGAATCTATGATAGGTACACCAAAATCTGTGAAGAAATTAAAAAACGGAACATTGTTAGTAGAAACAACAAGGAAAATGCAAACAGATATTCTTCTAAAATCAAAAAAGTTCTTCAATCTACCAGTAGAGGTTAAACCACACAAAACTCTAAACTCTTCCAAAGGCATAATCAGAGACAGAAATCTCAAAGGAGAATCGGAAAAGAACATACTCGAGTACTTGGAAAATCAAGGTGTTACAGCAGTAAAACGCTTCACAGTTAAAAAAGGACAAGACACAATCAACACGAATACACTTCTTTTAACATTTGACTCAGTTGTACCACCTAAATCTCTGAAAATCTTTTATCAAATTATTCCTGTCGATCTGTACATACCAAATCCTTTGAGATGCTTTAACTGTCAGAAATTTGGACACCATGAGGACAAATGCCCAGTTGACCCCGGGTCAGTCTGTGAAAGATGTGGTATGGGAAACCATGACCATCATACAAATCACTGTAAAAACCCCACAAAATGTGTCAACTGTGGCGGAGCGCATCTATCACGGTCAAATGAATGCGAAACATGGAAGAAGGAAAAAGAAATCATGCGATTGAAGATAACAAAGAACTTGACATATCTTGAAGCTCGAAAACAACTTGAACAGAAGCCTGAATTTAGTTTCTCACATATAGTCAAATCACTTGCTGCCAAACCAGAAACCAAAACAGCTGCTACACAATACAGTGTCGAAGACTGTAAGATTACAGAGAGTTCAAAAGTTCTCATTGCGAGGAAACCAAACAGAAACAATAATTCTCAAAATCAGAACGTAACATCAAGCAAATCTCTGTCAGAACAAGCCAAAGTTAGTTCAAAACCAAACCAACCGAGTACAAACGCAAAACCACATTCTGCATCCAGTAGGGTGCAGAAGGGATCAGATGATCCCGTCCAACAGTATAACAAATTTGGAGCTCTGGCTAATGACGATGCCATGGAGATGGACGAGGTTGCCTCGCGCCCTGGTTCCCGTGGCCATCGTCCTCGGTCACCAATCACAGCTCCAAAGTAAAAGTTTCCAGTCTACATTTAAACAAAAGGTCACGCATTTAAATCTCCTCTCTAAATTATTTAATGGGTAGCAAATATAATATAATACAATGGAACTGTCGAGGTGTAAAACCACGTTTTGAAGAACTACTACTTCTTTTGTCACTACTTAGACCTTCTGTTTTCTGTCTTCAAGAAACTTTCCTCAAACCTAATGACACGTTTACTTTGAAAGGCTTTAATATTTACAATCACATACACTTGGATTGTCTAAGAGCATCTGGTGGAAGCTCTTTACTTGTCCATTCAACATTACCACAACGTCAAATTAAACTTAAAACGGATCTACAAGCGGTAGCTGTTTCTGTTACACTCGAGAAAGAGATAACTTTCTGCTCAGTCTATATCCCTCCCTCTTATCTTTTAAAATCTGAACAACTTACTTCTTTACTTCAACAGCTTCCTTCACCCTATATGTTGGTAGGTGACTTCAATGGTCACAATGTGCTTTGGGGTTGTAATGACAATGATCCCAGAGGAGAATTAATCGAGGATTTCATCACGAAAAACGACATTTGTTTGATGAATGATAAATCTAACACTTATCTAGATTCTGGTAAAGGCACATTCTCATCCCTTGATCTTTCACTCTGTCACCCCTCTCTCTATCTTGACTATGACTGGTCTGTTTGTGAAGATCAACGTGGATCTGACCACTTTCCAATTTTGATTGAAAGCGTTCAGACTCATGATGAAGCCCATAATCCCAAATGGAAATTGAATAAAGCAGATTGGGATTTATTTCATACTTTATGTAATGAGTCCCTTACTGATACTTTTCTCTCTGATTCTTCTCATCCTATAACTGACTTCACCTCTTCTTTAATAAATATATCTGAGAAATGTATCCCCAAAACCTCGACGAACCCAAAGAAAAGTAACCCATGGTATAATGACGATTGTAAAGAAGCTATCAAACAACGGAAAGACACTTTGTCGAAGTTCTGCAAGTTCCCAACGCATGCAAATTTAAATAGTTATAGGAATTCTAGAGCAAAAGCCCGTCGGACTATAAAGTCTGCAAAACGCAAGTCATGGAGAACATACGTATCGAATTTGAATTATAAAACACCCACTAAAAAAGTTTGGGACATGGTTAGGAAAATATCCGGTAAATCTAAATCTGCTTCTTATCACCATCTTAATTACAATTTCAACAATGCGAACGAAACAGCTTCCACAAAACAAGATATAGCAGATACTTTGGCATCACAATTTTGTTCAAATTCCTCAACCAGTCATTATTCGGAGGAATTTCAAAAATATAAGAAAGAACAAGAAAAGACTAAGTTAAACTTCAAGTCCTCAAATAATGAAGAATACAATACTCCGTTTAATTTGGATGAACTAAAAGACGCCATCAGTAAAGCCCATGATACAGCAACAGGTCCCGACGAAGTTCACTATCGAATGTTAAAACATCTTCCACCAAAATCACTTCTTGCTCTCTTAGATATATTTAATGATGTGTGGGAAACTGGAAAGTTTCCCGAAAGTTGGGAACTAGCCACTATAATACCAATTCCTAAACCTGGAAAAGACCATGCAGAACCTAACAGCTATAGACCGATAGCACTTACAAGTTGTCTTTGCAAAACTTTAGAGAGAATGATAAATTTGGTTGGTACTTAGAAAGTAATAACCTAATATCTCCTGTTCAGTCGGGCTTCCGTTCTGAACGAAGTACCAACGACAATCTAGTAAGACTGGAAACCTTTATTCGTGATGCCTTTGTTGCAAAAGAGCATGCTGTTGCTGTGTTTTTCGACTTGGAAAAAGCTTATGATACCACCTGGAGACATGGTATTATGCGAGATCTACATGATCTCGGAATACGAGGCAGATAAGCTACATTTATCGAAAATTTCCTTGCGGATCGTTGGATCCAGGTTCGTGTTGGATCGACTTTATCCGAAAAGTTCGACCAAGCACAGGGTGTCCCACAAGGGAGCATCTTGTCTACAACATTGTTCAATATTAAGATAAATAGCATAATGGATTGCTTGGATCCTAAAACAGATGGATCATTATATGTAGATGATTTCTGTATGTGTTACAGGTCAAAAAGTATGAGAACTATCGAAAGGCACTTACAGCAGTGCATCAACAGAATAGAACACTGGGCCTTACATAATGGTTTCAAATTTTCCAAGTCGAAAACTCAATGTGTACATTTTTGTCAACTACGGAAAGTACACAATGATCCCGAACTTTATTTATATGGTTCTCTTATTCCAGTAGTTGAAGATTTTAAATTTCTTGGAGTTCTTTTTGATCGTAAACTTTCTTTCATTCCACATATCAAGTACTTAAAAGCCAAATGCCTGAAAGCGTTGAACTTACTGAAAGTATTATCACACACAGACTGGGGTGCTGATCGCACTGTCCTTCTCCAGCTATACCGTTCCCTCATTCGTTCAAAATTAGATTATGGATCCATCGTATATGGCTCGGCAAGACCATCATATATCAGTTCTCTTGACACAGTGCATCATCAAGGCCTAAGATTAGCTCTGGGTGCTTTTCGAACATCACCTGTACAAAGCCTCTATGTCGAGGCTGAAGAGCCATCTCTATATTTACGACGAGAGAAACTTGCCCTACAGTACGCCATTAGAATTGCTGCTAATCCATCAAATCCAGTTCATAAGGTGTCTTTTCCGCCATATATTTCTGAAGAAGTCGTACAGCTTTACGAAAGTAAACCAAAGGCTATCCGGTCCTTTGGTTTACGGGTTGCACCACTTTTAGAATCAGCAAACATCCAAAAAGATAAAATAGAAGAACATTTTGTTTCAGAAATACCATCATGGTGCATTAGAAAACCAGAAGTTAATTTGACTCTACATACAGGGAAAAAATCCGACTCAAATCCACACCTTCTAAAAGAAAGTTTTCATCAACTACAATCTCAATTTATTGACTATCAATGTATTTATACTGATGGTTCAAAAGAAGAAAACAAAGTTGGTTGTGCTTATTTTACAAACGGCAATTGCAAAACATTACGTTTACCTGATGGCTCTTCAATTTTCACTGCGGAAGCTAAAGCTATAGACTTAGCTTTAGACTTCGTAAATGAAAGTAACTTAAAGGACAAATTTATTATTTTTTCTGACTCTATGTCAGTTCTACAGGCCTTAAACCATACATCATCCAAAAACCCTCAAATACAAAAACTATTAATAAAACATCATACCATCTCGGAATTGAAAACAATTATCTATTGCTGGGTTCCCAGTCATATAGGTATATATGGAAATGAGAAAGTTGATAAGAACGCTAAAGAATCGTTAAATCTAGAAGAAACCGTTTTTAAAATTCCTTATGTCAATTTTAAACCTTTTATGAACGAGTACATCTCTGACAAATGGCAAACAATCTGGAATGGAGCGAAGTTTGATAAATTGAGGGAAGTCGAACCGATCGTTAAACGACCAAAAGCAATTCATAAACTTTCGAGACGAGAAGAAATCGTTCTTGCTCGTCTCCGAATTGGTCATACAAGAATAACACATTCCCACTTATTAAAGCGAGAAGATGAACCTAAATGCATTGGCTGTGATACACCATTCACAGTTAAACACTTTCTTTTAGAATGCACTGACTTTGCAGCAGAGCGAATTTCTTGTTTTCAAGCTAATAACTTGAAAGAATTGTTCAAAGATGTACCCGTTGGAAAGATTTTATCATTTCTTAGACAAGTAAATCTGTTTTATAAAATATAATTTTTAAATCACCAATCTTATTATTTCATATATCGTTTCTTTACAACGACATTTATATCTTACTTAGTGTTACTTTTTAATACCAGTTTAATATATTTTAACGTTTTACCTTGTTAGACGCTAATGACCCATCAGGGTTGATGCGTCGTTAAACAACAAACAAACAAACAAACATTACAAAGAAATATTGGGGCATAAAGTTAGGTAATGATCATGTGACTTTTATTTTGCTTTTTTGTTCTACTTTCAGATAGTTAGCAAGATCTTGAATAACAATAAACAGATCCTTTCAGAGCAGTGAGGATATTAATGAGAAAAGGGGTGGGCCATACCGCGGTTTCGGCTACTCAAGTCTCATCAGTGACCCTTTAGATTTGGCAACATGGAGCCAAAGAGAATTGCAGTTAATTTGAAACTTTCAAGATTATAGTCAATACAAAGACTAGTATTATATAACTGGGACCAAATATATTAAACATTGGTTAGAAAATATATCTGAACCGATCATAAATTTCTGATATCTCAGAATACCCTTGCTGATCTCAAAGGACCTAACGGAAACTATAATCTACATTGAGCACTCTTGTAGTCTATAAAGCTTGTTGTAACTCTTTATTAGCAAGTCAAAGAATTTGCAAATACACCAATGAGCTGCCACATGAGAAAACCAATGATTTGCCTAGGCGAAAACAAAGGCGCAGATCAGCTTCGCAGTTACTTCGCAGTTTCAGCGCCTTTGTTTTCGCTAATCGGATAGCACAATTCCTCCTCTACTTAACTCCAAAATTTCAAGCTTCTAGCCTGCTTCTGTAGCTGTACAGGCCGGTTTGTGTCAGACATGTTCAAAAACCATATTCTTGGTTTTCCAACAGACGGCTCAAATGCAAGCGACTTCAGAGTCTACAGAAACCTACATAAAGTCATTGGAACTCCATCCAAAACATTTATATACATCATATGGCATGTTGTTTGTTTGTAATTGATGCGTCAATCAGGATAGCGTTTAGTACCTTTTATCATTTTCGGACTCAGGCAAATTGTCACTTGTGACAAAAAGGGCACAGTTTTGTCAATTTTCAATGTTCTTGTTGTGCGTTCTTATCACCTTTCATCTCAACACTTGTTATCAGAAAAATGCAAAATCGAAATTAGAAAGCTAAATAAAAATGCAATGCGACTGGGAACCAGATACCATATGGGTACCTGCCCATGCTCGGGCTAAGGATTGGCTAGGGCGACTGCTGGCTCAGGCTTGGCTAGGGCGGCTGTAGGCTCAAGGTCGGCTAGGGCGGCTGCTGTTCTAGCTTGTAGAACTAAAGTGGATAAAATAGCTTACATCAAAATTTTAAATATTTCCTTAGCAGCCAAATCATAAACATATGTTTATTCGATCCTGCCAGTTTCAGTGATGAAAGGCAAATTACTGTATATGTAATTGGTGGTTATGTACATTAGTTCAGCTCATGTTTGGTCAGCAGGTCATTTTTATCCATCGTTACATCATGATTTCTCTTAACATGCAATATAGCATGCAATACAGCCTGCATATACGTATTATTGCAGTATGATTTGGAGATTCTCTCTTTATCAATAAATTAATTGCTAAGTACCTTCTACAATATCTAGTTCTGCTGGCTAAGCGTGACAAATGGAACCGTTGCACACTTCTTTGGGGCCTTCTTCCCATTTACCACCACCTGGAACCGGAATGTGTAGGCAGAGGCAGTACATCCAGGGCCCCTAACGTGCTCTTGAAGCCGCGCATCGTTTACCCAAGTGCACCAACTGGCTTCTGGGGGTCGTATGTGCACCTTCTCATTATTATAAATCATTATTATAAAGCCGGAGTACAGCTTCTCTCTAAAATGAAAATGTATACTTCCCTTTTTAAGATTTACAATTTTCATTACAGTTGATGTTATACAAGTATTTTTTTCTTACAACATACTTTTGCATTCTACACTGTACAGACAAACCACCGGAAAAAATGGATATTGTCAGAGGTTTGCAGTTCCTAAAATGCCTTCAGGGCCCCCGCCCATCGAGGCCTAGGAGAAATAGATGGGTTGCTTGTGCCTCCAGGCAAAGCTTCTTATCTACTGACCGACCATCTGATTACTGGTTAACCGCTCATGTCTGAGCCTGCCCAGGAAAAGTGGTGTAGCCAAACCATCCATACATATAAGCCTCATTGGCTTGGTTGGATGGTTATAATTCCTAATGTTGGGAAAAAGTCCCATAAAATGGAGGCAACGTCCCAACATGACCATTACTGTTAAAGAATCAATTCAAACAAACAAATAAAAATCAAATGCCATTAAAAGTTGAAAATTTACAAATGATTTTATAGTCTAAATCAAGCCTGATAAGGGCTTTATTTTATATTTATTGTGGAAATGATTGAAAGAGTAAGCAATGCAAAAACTGTATTGCTTGAGCTGACTTGAGTTCTCATACGTAAAATGCAATTGTAAATGTCACTATTGGAGTGCTTTAAAGTGTTTTCTTTTCAATTATGATAATTATTTATGCCTTTAAGTATAGTAGTGGTTTATTATAGTAGTTGTTCAGTATAGCCTGTCAAACCAATAATCAGGTTGGGAAAAAATCGATTTCGGGCTTTTTTAGCCCATTTGGTCTATGACAGAGCTAACGGTCAATATAAAAGCGAGAATTTCGTGCGTGTTTGTATCTGCTCGGCATATACACAAAGAGTCGCACAATGGTAAGTGTGTTCCGATATTCTTTATATTAGTGTGTAGGATGCCCCCGTGGCCGAGCGGTTAAGAGCGTTGTTTCTTAATCACTCGATCATCTCACCGCTGGTGTCTGGTGTGGGTTCGAGCCCCGCTCTGGCCACATGTGAGACAAGCCAAGTTCTGCTTGCGGGTGTGTCAGGTGGTTTTTCTCGGGGGTTCTCCTGTTTTCGCCCCACCTACTGATTGGCCCGTCTCATATGAGCTGAAATAATCTTGAAAGGGACGTACAACTGAATTTAAAAAAAATATTAGCGTATATGATTACATATAAAAAGTAATTAAAATGTGATTCCACTGTTGCCATAAAATTACGAAAAGTAAATTCCGTTTTCCAAAATTAAAGAAAATATATTAAAATAACATCTTCGAACTGTTTCATATGCCGATTATTCTTCAAGGAATAAAACAGGAATAAAACATAGTTGCTTTGGGCCCCGCCTATTTGGCCTAAAGAAATAGATGGGCTTCTTGTGTCTCCAGGCAAAGCTTCTTCGCTACTGACTGACCGACTGATTACTGGTTATCCGACCAGGGTCTGAGCTTGCCCATGAAAAGTGCTTTCATGTCAAACCTTCCATACATATAAGCCTTTTTGGCTTGGTTGTGTGGATATTTCAAGCAGTTGTTGGATATCATGACATCCTCATTTTGGGTAAAAGTCCCATAAAGTGGCGGCAACGTCCCGACATGGCCTTGGCTGTTGACTGGGACGTAAAGCATTAATTCAAACGCTTCTGTCTGTAAAAAGGACATCGCATCTGTCTTGGAGCGAAGATAAATGTCAATTCAACATCTGTCATCTACGACTTCAGCCAATCCACGGTAGAAAAGAAGAGACATAACATTGATCTAGGTAAAAGTCTGACACGGTTTCCGCTATTTTTCTGATTCCTTCAAACTAATCAGTTTTTGGACATCAAAACTTGCTTAAATGTTAAAAGGAAAATGTAAAAGGAAAATGTGGTATAAGGTTATACACAATAAAGCATTATCATGTTATTTTAGAACCGATTACACCCTGATCAGTCTTCACTCAGACGCTGAAACACTAGAAGCGTGGGTTGGTGTACATACGGAATAATCTCAGTCATTTTCATTACGAAAACTTGCCCATGCAATAAACAGAGATTTTTTAGCTTAAAAATTTGAAAATTTTCAGCTGAAAAATTTTGATATTTTTCTTATTTTTGCTCAAAACATTGATTGTGGGTACACGTTAGCTCGCGGTTCTAACGAGTACCCACAATCTATGTTTTGGAGCAAAAATAAGCAAAATAGGCATACCCCTGCAAACCCCAGTTTTGCTATATAAAAGGGGTTTAAGGGGGAATACATGTCACGGACATGTTTTCCTGATGATTATTATTTGAAGGTCGGGTGATGAAATTAAAATCATTTTACTAGCCAGCTTCGATATCCAACTCTTCGGTATCTTAGTACATCCTGTTGTAATTTTTGCTGTTTTTTGTTTTGAACACTTTATAATATTCATTATGACTTTTGCAGGAACAAGGCGCGTTCTGGTAGCTAGAAAGGCCCAGTGTTGTTAAACACAGCGACGTGGACAATAAAAAAAGATACGCCGTACAAAGTGACAGACTATATGATGAGGAGTTCCTCATAGAAAATAATGCATTGTTCAATTTGCCAGAATCTGAGCAGTAAAATTGACTTAGGGTGAGAATATGGGGCCCGCCCCTTGGGGGCCTAAATACAAAGATGGACTGATTGTGCCTTCAGGCAAAGCATATACACTACTGACTTACCATCTGATTACTGGTTAACCGCTCAGGTCTCAGCCTGCCCAGGAAAAGTGGTTCAAGATTCATACGTGTAAGCCTTTTGTTGCTTAGTTGAATGGTCATATTTCAAGCACTTGTTGGATGTCATGACGTCTTCATTTTGGGTAAAAGTCCCTAAAAGTGGAGACAACGTCCCAACATGACCGTGGCCCGTACCGGACCCGGATTAGAATAGGCCGGTCGCTCCCTCATGCGGAACCGTAAAACCCGGTCAAAAGAGGTGCCACCTGTTTGCCGTGGGTGGATACCCGTAAGCCGGAGAAGAGGATCCTGGAGGTTGAGGGACAGGCCAGAGATCTTCACCTGTCTCAACACGCCTCTTTGGCCTCGGATTCGGTGTAAACGGGAGGCCGTGGAGGCTCGACACGGTCAATCGGCTGCCATGCCTTGCCCTGAGATCTCTTCTTCCTTCTAACTTTTTCAGTATCGAATGATACGCAACCGTGTTCCAAATTTCTTCATTTAATCATCCTTTTCCCTATATCTCAGAAGGCGGTGGTTTAAGGGTCAATCGACGGGCTTGTTTTTCGGTATTTCTGGGTTACTTGGGTCTAGGTTGAGAGGCAGGGTGGGTACAACGTCTGAATGTTATTTCGGTTTTCTTTAATAGACATCTGACTTAATATTCATTTGTTGTTAAAGCTTGGGTAGTCTGAAGTACTTTGGAATCTTGCACGGCGAGTATGACGGGTATGTAGCTTTGGCGCTGGAAACTGGAGAGCCGTTTCCGTATAGCGTCCCCTTGTAGGGCTCCAAGGAGGGTGAAGCGCATAGCCGTCGAGACTTAAAACTGAAAATATGGCTTCCTTAAATAACAAACGACAACGACCGGATTCCGACGATGATATAGACGCTTCGACACTGTTTAGAGCACAAGACACTTTTCCAAAGTTTTTACTCATTGAATCAACTATTAAAGAAACACCAGTTACGTCACTGTCACCATTTGTGATTGAAAAGCAGATAGAAAGCATGATAGGTACGCCAAAATCCGTCAAGAAATTAAAAAATGGAATGTTGCTTGTGGAAACAACACGAAAAATGCAAACGGACATCTTATTGAAAACAAAAAAGTTCTTTAACCTATCAGTAGAAGTGAACCCGCACAAATCTTTGAATTCTTCGAAAGGCATCATCAGAGACAGAAACCTCAAAGGAGAGTCAGAAAAGAACATCCTGGAATATTTAGAAAATCAAGGTGTAACGGCAGTTAAACGTTTTACCGTTAAGAAAGGACAGGAAACCATCAACACCAATACTTTGCTACTTACTTTCAACTCAGTCGTCCCACCAAAAGCAGTCAAAATTTTCTATCAAATTGTACCTGTTGACATATACATACCTAACCCTTTGAGATGTTTTAACTGTCAGAAGTTTGGACACCATGAGGACAAATGCCCAGTTGACCCCGGGTCAGTCTGTGAAAGATGTGGTATGGGAAACCATGACCATCATACAAATCACTGCAAAAACCCCACAAAATGTGTCAACTGTGGCGGAGCACATCTATCACGATCAAATGAATGCGAAACATGGAAGAAGGAAAAAGAAATCATGCGATTGAAGATAACAAAGAACTTGACATATCTTGAAGCTCGAAAACAACTTGAACAGAAGCCTGAATTTAGTTTCTCACATATAGTCAAATCACTTGCTGCCAAACCAGAAACCAAAACAGCTGCTACACAATACAGTGTCGAAGACTGTAAGATTACAGAGAGTTCAAAAGTTCTCTTTGCGAGGAAACCAAACAGAAACAATATTTCTCAAAATCAGAACGTAACATCAAGCAAATCTCTGTCAGAACAAGCAAAAGTTAGTTCAAAACCAAATCAACCGAGTACAAACGCAAAACCACATTCTGCATCCAGTAGGGTGCAGAAGGGATCAGATGATCCCGTCCAACAGTATAACAAATTTGGAGCTCTGGCTAATGACGATGCCATGGAGATGGACGAGGTTGCCTCGCGCCCTGGTTCCCGTGGCCATCGTCCTCGGTCACCAATCACAGCTCCAAAGTAGAAGTTTTCAGTCTACATTTAAACGAAAGGTCACGCATTTAAATCTCCTCACTAAATTATTTAATGGGTAGCAAATATAAAATAATACAATGGAACTGTCGAGGTGTAAAACCACGTTTTGAAGAACTACTACTTCTTTTGTCACTACTTAGACCTTCTGTTTTCTGTCTACAAGAAACTTTCCTCAAACCTAATGACACGTTTACTTTGAAAGGCTTTAATGTTTACAATCACATTCACTTGGATTGTCTAAGAGCATCTGGTGGAACCTCTTTACTTGTCCATTCAACATTACCACAACGTCAAATTAAACTTAAAACGGATCTACAAGCGGTAGCTGTTTCCGTTACACTTGAGAAGGAGATAACTTTCTGCTCAATCTATATCCCTCCCTCTTATCTTTTAAGATCTGAACAACTGACTTCTTTACTTGAACAGCTTCCTTCACCCTATATGTTAGTAGGTGACTTCAATGGTCATAATGTGCTTTGGGGTTGTAATGAAAATGATCCCAGAGGAGAATTAATCGAGGATTTCATCACGAAAAACGACATTTGTTTGATGAATGATAAATCGAACACTTATCTAGATTCTGGTAAAGGCACTTTCTCATCTCTTGATCTTTCACTCTGTCACCCCTCTCTCTATCTTGACTATGACTGGTCTGTTTGTGAAGATCAACGTGGATCTGACCACTTTCCAATTTTGATTGAAAGCGTTCGGACTCATGATGAAGCCAATAACCCCAAATGGAAATTACATAAAGCAAATTGGGATTTATTTAATACCTTATGTAATGAGTCCCTTACTGATACTACTCTGTCTGATTCTTCTGATCCTATAACTTACTTTACTTCTTCTTTAATAACTATTTCTGAGAAATGTATCCCCAAAACCTCGACAAACCCAAAGAAAAGTAACCCATGGTACAATGACGATTGTAAAGAGGCTATCAAACAACGAAAAGACACTTTGTTGAAGTTCTGCAAGTTCCCAACGCATGAAAATTTAAATACTTATAGGAATTCTAGAGCAAAAGCCCGTCGGACTATAAAGTCTGCAAAACGCAAATCATGGAGAACATACGTATCTAATTTGAATTATAAAACACCGACTAAAAAAGTTTGGGACATGGTTAGGAAAATATCCGGTAAATCTAAATCTGCTACTTATCATCATCTTAATTACAACTTCAACAATGCGAACGAAACAGCTTCCACAAAACAAGATATAGCAGATACTTTGGCATCACAATTTTGTTCAAATTCCTCAACCAGTCATTATTCGGAGGAATTTCAAAAATACAAGAAAGAACAGGAAAAGACTAAATTAAACTTTAAGTCCTCAAATAATGAAGAATATAATTCTCCATTTAATTTAGATGAACTAAAAGACGCCATCAGTAAAGCCCATGATACAGCAACAGGTCCCGACGAAGTTCATTATCAAATGTTAAAACATCTTCCACCAAAATCACTTCAGGCTCTCTTAGATATTTTTAATGATATGTGGGAAACTGGAAAGTTTCCCGAAAGTTGGGAACTAGCCACTATAATACCAATTCCTAAACCTGGAAAAGATCATGCAGAACCGAACAGCTATAGACCGATAGCACTTACAAGTTGTCTTTGCAAAACCTTAGAGAGAATGATAAATGTAAGACTTGTATGGTACTTAGAAAGTAATAACCTAATATCTCCTGTTCAGTCGGGCTTCCGTTCTGAACGAAGTACCAACGACAATTTAATTAGACTGGAAACCTTTATTCGTGATGCCTTTGTTGCAAAGGAGCATGTTGTTGCTGTGTTTTTCGACTTGGAAAAAGCTTATGATACTACCTGGAGACATGGTATTATGCGAGATCTACATGATCTCGGAATACGAGGCAGATTAGCTACATTTATTGAAAATTTCCTTGCGGATCGTTGGATCCAGGTTCGTGTTGGATCGACTTTATCCGAAAAGTTTGATCAAGCACAGGGTGTTCCACAAGGGAGCATCTTGTCTACAACTTTGTTCAATATTAAGATAAACAGCATAATGAACTGTCTGGATCCTAAAACAGATGGATCCTTATATGTAGATGATTTCTGTATGTGTTACAGGTCAAAAAGTATGAGAACTATCGAGAGGCACTTACAGCAGTGCATTAACAGAATAGAAAACTGGGCCTCACATAATGGTTTCAAATTTTCCAAGTCGAAAACACAATGTGTGCATTTCTGTCAATTACGGAAAGTACACAACGATCCTGAACTATATTTATATGGGTCTCTTATTCCAGTAGTTGAAGATTTTAAATTTCTTGGAGTTCTTTTTGATCGTAAACTTTCTTTCATACCACATATCAAGTACTTAAAGGCCAAGTGCCTAAAAGCATTAAACTTACTGAAAGTATTATCACACACAGACTGGGGTGCTGATCGCACTGTCCTTCTCCAGCTATACCGTTCCCTCATTCGTTCAAAATTAGATTATGGATCCATCGTATATGGATCGGCAAGACCATCATATATCAGTTCTCTTGACACAGTGCATCATCAAGGCCTAAGATTAGCTCTGGGTGCTTTTCGAACATCACCTGTACAAAGCCTCTATGTTGAGGCTGAAGAGCCATCTCTATATTTACGACGAGAGAAACTTGCCCTACAGTACGCCATTAGAATTGCTGCTAATCCATCAAATCCAGTTCATAAGGTGTCTTTTCCGCCATATATTTCTGAAGAAGTCGTACAGCTTTACGAAAGTAAACCAAGGGCTATCCGGTCCTTTGGTTTACGGGTTGCACCACTTTTAGAATCAGCAAACATCCAAAAAGATAAAATAGAAGAACATTTTGTTTCCGAAATACCATCATGGTGCATTAGAAAACCAGAAGTTAATTTGACTCTACATACAGGGAAAAAATCCGACTCAAATCCACACCTTCTAAAAGAAAGTTTTCATCAACTACAATCTCAATTTATTGACTATCAATGTATTTATACTGATGGTTCAAAAGAAGAAAACAAAGTTGGTTGTGCTACTTTTACAAACGGCAATTGCAAAACATTACGTTTACCTGATGGCTCTTCAATTTTCACAGCGGAAGCTAAAGCTATAGACTTAGCTTTAGACTTCATAAATGAAAGTAACTTAAAGGACAAATTTATTATTTTTTCTGACTCTATGTCAGTTTTACAGGCCTTAAACCATACATCATCCAAAAACCCTCAAATACAAAAACTATTAATAAAACATCACACCATCTCGGAATTGAAAACAATTATATATTGCTGGGTTCCCAGTCATATAGGTATATATGGAAATGAGAAAGTTGATAAGAACGCTAAAGAATCGTTAAATCTAGAAGAAACAGTTTTTAAAATTCCTTATGTCAATTTTAAACCTTTTATTAACGAGTACATCTTTGACAAATGGCAAACAATCTGGAACGGAGCGAAGTTTGATAAGTTGAGGGAAGTCGAACCGATCGTTAAACGACCAAAAGCAATTCATAAACTTTCGAGACGAGAAGAAATCGTTCTTGCTCGTCTCCGAATTGGTCATACAAGAATAACACATTCCCACTTATTAAAGCGAGAAGATGAACCTAAATGCATTGGCTGTGATACACCATTCACAGTTAAACACTTTCTTTTAGAATGCACTGACTTTGCAGCAGAGCGAATTTCTTGTTTTCAAGCTAACAACTTGAAAGAATTGTTCAAAGATGTACCCGTTGGAAAGATTTTATCATTTCTTAGACAAGTAAATCTGTTTTATAAAATATAATTTTTAAATCTTCAATCTTATCATTTCATATATCGTTTCTTTACAACGACATTTATATCTTATTTAGTGTTACTTTTTAATACGAGTTCAATATATTTTAACGTTTTACCTTGTTAGACGCTAATGACCCATCAGGGTTGATGCGTCGTTAAACAACAAACAAACAAACCAACATGACCGTGGCTGTTGACTGGGACGTAAAGCATCAGTTCAAACAAGCAAAGTAAAATGTACTGTGTGCAATACCACTGCTTTATTTTACTTTAAGAAGCGCGTACATACATGCATGAGTGTGTTACTTAAATACTGTGTCTGCAGAAATAGCGAATCAACCAATTCAGGTGTAAAATAAAACGAAATTAAAAGGTACAAGTAGGCAATGATCAGGAAGAGGCGCAATCAGAAAGAAATTCCCACTCTCAAATCGAGGTGGGAAACCCTTCAAACCTGTACTTACATAGTAAAAGTGAGGGTTGATGAGGTCAGGTGAAAAAAAAATCAATAATACCTATAATTATGTAATCTCAAAGTCACACATAGTGATTTGTACTCAGAATCAACATAATAAAAATTATTTTATGATCGTAAGTTAAATACTATTAAGAATTGAGGTTAAGCTACATGTATAATAAATAAGGACATTATTCTGCTTTTACCGAAAATTCCGATTCAATACAGAGAAGTTTTCGTAATGATATATTGTCTTACCATACATACCAATGCTTAAAATGAGCACTACGAAGACATTGATAAGTGCCAGTTTGCATTACGAAAACTTGTCCATGCAACATACAGAGATTTTTTGAGTTGAAAAAAAAATAATTCACAGAAAACAATGATATTTTTCTTATTTTTGCTCACAACATAAATTGTGGGTACACGTTCGAACCGCCTCGCCGAGGCAAAAATAAGAATTAAAAATTAAAACTGAGATCTTTTAAGAGCAGTGAACACATGGATGAGCAAGGGGATGGGTCATACCGCGGTTTAGACTATTAAAGTCTCGTCGGTGACCCTTCAGATTTGGCAACTTGAAGCCAAAGAGAATAACTGAAATTTTGCAACTTTTCACAGGTAGTCAATACAAAGACTAGTATTATCTGATTGGGGCCAAATATATTAAACATTGGTAGAAAAATAGGTAAACCCCTGCATACCCCAGTTTTACTATAAACAAGGGGGTTAAAGGGGGTATTCATTGCACGGACATGTTTTCCTGATGATTCCTAAAATCCTGTCTGAAAGATATGTTTAAAAGGTGTATCTATGGTGTTATTGGGAAAAGTACGACTTCATAACAACAGAAAGAGGTATAACATTTCCATCAGAAAAACATGTCCGTGTAATATATATCCCCTTATACCCCACTTTTATATAGAAAAAATGGGGTTTGCAGGGGTATACCTATTTTTCTTATTTTTGCTCCAAAACATAGATTGTGGGTACTCGTTAGAACCGCCTCGGCGAGGCGGTTCTAACGTGTACCCACAATCTATGTTTTGAGCAAAAATAAGAAAAATATATAAAATTTTCAGCTGAAAAATTTCAATTTTTTAAGCTAAAATCTCTGTTTATCGCATGAGCAAGTTTTCGTAATGCGGTTATCATACTGCCTGGATGAGGGTAAAGAAAAAGATACCGCAACAATTTGCTTGAGAATTGGGTATCAGGAAGATTTGGTTAAGCACTGTAACTATAAAAAAACCCTCAAATATTTATAATTATAGCTATAATAGTGCTAGATGATGCAAGCAACAAATAAGAATTTTGTCAGTAAAACAAAATCAAACGTTGTGAGGACATTAACTCTCCACCGTAGGGATATCGTTATGATAATGATTTAAACTAATGTAAGATTCATACGTTTTACCAGTTGCAACCTGTTTTGGGTTTTTTTCTCATTCGTATATGGGACAAGGAGTCCATGTTGACAATGAACAAGTTTGACCCGTAAACATGATGCGCATGCCTAGAGAAGGGGATATTTCGACATATTGCAAGCTTTTCATAATGTAAAACAATGCAATTTTACCTCAAATCGGGATCCCCTTCCGCTTAGGTCTGTTCACAAAACAATTTGCCTGCAAGTAAGCAATAACCATATCCATCAGGAAAACATGTCCGTGATATGTGTACCACCTCAAACCCCACTTTTATATAGCAAAACTGGGGTATGCACACTGGTTGGGAGCGTACAGTACACCCGACCTGATGTTCCGAACTGTATAGTGGACTGATCCTTGTTCCGCGATGTCGGGTAAGTTGCAGCATTGTTTATTTTTGTGTTTTAAAATAAGTAATCAAAAGAGTGTCAGCTTCATACCAGTAGTTCGAGAAGCACAAATAAAGGGCTTTTCGAAATGCTACTTTAATTTTCTAACATTAGTACGATTCTCTTCATTTTCACATTTTTGGCTCAGAAAATCATTATCCTACTTTCGATTTCGAAGGATGCACCGGCACCATTTCATCGATATTTGGCACCAGCCTGACATGAAACAGTTGTAATTGCATTACAAATACTTAATGATGTATTTCGGTCCAGCTAATATTAATATTCTAACTTAAATTCTATACACAATGCCGGGTAAGGGCAATTATTTTCAAACAGTAATCAAGAGGGGTCAAAAACTGTTTAGTATCGCGTGTCGCAAAAACGTTTGTCAGTGCTGTATGGGGTGTACCGATCATGCTGTATGGCGTGTACTGAATAAACTATTAAGCGGCATCGATGTTTTTGTAGGAAAATCTTCAAATACATTTATGAAAACCTCTCTGAAATATGGAATTTTGACAACACACTATTCTTATGTTTCCAACCACAACTATACCTGGGTTCTGTTCTCTCTCTCTCTCTCTCTCTGAATCTTATCAACTTGTATTTCATTTCTGTCACCATCGAGCATGTTCCTACCATATACGCCCCTCGTAAAAATAAATTGCTTATAATTAAGCGGTGTGCATAAGATCGCAAACTCACATGCAACGCATCCGGGGTCACTATTTCACTGTGTCACATATGTATGCTACGTAAGCACTGTTGCTCCAAGTACTAGTATGCCTTTCGTGTTGCTTTTTATCATTGTAAATTTTACGACAAGTGTATGCCTTACGTATACTGACATCAACAAAAACGCCTCAGTCAATTTTGACACGTCATACTGCCAAGACTAACAACTTTGATTATTTTAAATATTAGTCATATCTTTTGCTAACCTTTTACGCATTCGGAAATGCTAAAATGGAATTATTCAGACAGCTGCTTGAAAAATGACATGCTTTTGAAAACACACACCCCTCGCAAAATCCCTATTCTGTTCATGAACCAGTTTATCAGGCATCGCTCCTTTCGAGTACTGAAAGCATCCATTGCAACACCAACACATAAGCCATAGAGTGGAATATCCATACGTGACCATAGATTGTTGTAACACATTTTTTGAAAACCGAATTTCGTTCTCTAGCGTTATTGACGTCACTGTAGCTATTGTTACTTCTCCAGTCTTTCAGCTTGAAACGAACGTCCCTACGGATAACGTGTTTTTGACGTCTAGGGAAATAAGCGTCAGAATACCATTGCTCCATAATTGCCTATTCATTTTAAATAATGCGACAACTTTATGAAAATTAACTCAAGGTATACATCCGAATATAACGGCATCGTTTCTGAAATGTTTCATCATAAGAATTCGTTAGCAGAGGAGACGTCGACGTCAAAAAGATTTTGCTACAGAAGCGTCGGCAAAAGAGCTATGGCAACAAAAATCGATAGAGGGAATCTTATGTCGAACTGAATGATGGTCCCAGACTATGGAGTCACTTCGAATGCCAGACACCGAACAGTATCATTTTTTCGTTTCGTCTGTTTCTTTTCTTGTGAAAAGTTCCTTTGTTAATTTCAGTATTTCCACTTCACGTAGTCCATTAATGTTACGTTTCAAATTTTGATGTTCTTTAGTTTGTAAAACGACTTTGCACGGCTTTCAAGAATTTTTATGTCAAAAACGTCTGTTTAATGACGTCAGAATGCATTTTTAAAAAAACTCAGAGGATATCAGAGGTTAGAACTTAGCACTTTAGCACCGCTGAGTCCACGCTATCTCCGCCCCCCCCCCCCCCCCCAGGTGCATGGTGCATTACGTGACCCAGGGTTTTGACAGACAAGGTCGATAATCCCAGCGGAAGATTATTTTGGAGTTTAATGATTATTTTTATTTTTGACATTTTTGCCTGGTGTTCAATGTTTCTAAGCAAATCATTTTAGTTTTCATCCGAGCTCAGAAGTATTTTTATAATTCTGAGATGAAACGGCAAAATATGAATAAATAATTGCGCCAAACGAAGATTCAGATCAGCCTGCGCATCCACCCAATATAATCAGATTACTTAATGTGCACTAGAATTGTAGCTTCAGCGCTCGAGCCTCTTCACAAAGACTGATCAGCTTGAGCGACACCCGATACAGTCAAAACAACATGCCATATAAAATTACTGGGGGGCGCGGCTCCCGTGGCCGAGCGGTTAAGACCGCTGTTTCTTAATCACTCGGTCATCTCACCGCTGTGTCCGATGTGGTTTCGAGCCCCGCTTTTGAAACTTGGCATGTAGCATCAAGGAATGGAGGTTTACAAAATTTATATAAATTATGACCCTGGGATGACCTTGACCTATTTTGCGTTCATGTCCATTTCTTTATTTTTTTAACTTTTCATTGCATTCCGGCTTGGTTTCTATTGCGTATTTTATTTTGAAAAAAAAAGAAAGAAAAAACTTTCATTGGAAAAAAATGTAATTTTCTGTGGTGGTTCTATATGTTTTATGTCTTGGTGTTTAAAATTTTTGTGCTATTGGCGCCTTATGTATGTTTTCATGTTTTTGTTAAGTTTAGGTAACTGAATGGTCACCTATTGGGAAAATAGGTGCTCCTTCGGCTTACGATATGTTTTCATGGTATACAGTAAGTACCTGATTGTTAACTTAGTGTTTTCCCACCTTGGTTTTTGGAGTGGGAATCTTTTTCTGATTGCGCCTTTTCCTGATCTTTGCATACTTGTACCTTTTTCAACATTTTTGCGACCACCTGATCACTTGCTAACCGCTCAAGTCCGAGTCTGCTCAGGAAAAGTGGTTTAGTCCAACCATCAATGTATATAAACCTTACTGGTTTGCTTGAATGCTTATATTTATGAAGCTCATTTTGAGTGTAACATCCTAATGCTGGGTCCAATAAAATGGAGGCATCGTCCCGACATCACCATTGCTGTTGAGTTTGGCGTATAGTATCAAGTCAGCCAAACAAAAGAAACATTTTTGCTCAAACCATTGATTGTGGGTACACGTAAGAATCGTCTCGGTGACGCGATTCTAACGAGAACCCAGAAACTATGTTCTGGGTCAAAAATTAGAAAAATAGGTATACCCTTGTATACCCAAGTTTTACTATAGAAAAATGGGGTATAAGGTGGTATGTGGTATGTATGACATACGCATGTTTTCCTGGAATGTTGTTTATTTCACCGAACACCGATCTGTCCGTTTTGCCATCACGTTGGATTTGCTTGAAGATATATTGAGTGTCTTGGTGGCACGCACTAGTAAGTGATCCCAACATGATGGAAATGTAGTGTTGTATTATTTATCCTAACAACCTGGCTTTCAGTTCTTGGGTGGTCGGGTGGGAATATGGGCCCCCGCCCATTGGGGCCTAAAGAAGTAGATGGACTGCTTGTGCCTCCAGGCCAAGCATATTACACTACTGACTGACCATCTGATTACTGGTTAACCGCTCTGGTCTAAGCCTGCCCAGGAAACGTGGTTCAAGTCAAAGCACCCATATAGTTCAAGCATATGTTGGATGTCATGACATCCTCATTTTGGGTAAAGGTCCCATGAAATGAAGGCAGCGTCCCGACATGACCTTATGTTGACTGGGACGTAAAGCATCAATTCAAACAAAAAACTTAGTCTTGTACCGTAATAGGATTGTTTATATACTATGCAAATTAAATTTAGCATTTTTTGATGTTACATATATTTTTGATCATCTTAGAGAAAGTTTGGACATTTCTTTAATTCAAATGACAAGCACATGCTACGACGAATTGAAAACGCGATCCTTTAAGAGGCTTCTTGAACAACCAAGAAATATAGAAAGGGTGTCAATGCAAAATTCTCAACACAGTGCAAACGGCTGACTTTAGTCAAGTTCATTAGACCCACTTTTTTCATCCCATGTTTATCAACGTTCTTGATTATGTAACAAATGATATTTAAACGTTTTAATTGTTTGTCTTTGTTTAGATGATTAAACAGTTGCTTAAGCATGATTTTGGTTTCCCACTTAAAGCAGACCTGCAAGTTTTGATAATGAGTCTCAAACTGTGACGTCACGTCAGTATCGCCGTAAGGTTTGATTTTTTCGAAATATTTCGCTTGCAAGTTCTTGCCGAAAGGTTACCACTTACGCCTATATTTTCAAAATATGACTTTTATTCATTATCTGCAGAAACTGTCGAATGTTAAAAAAATTGCTAAATTTAATTTGCATTTATATAGAATATGTCTATGTACCTTGGCTTTTGGCGTTAAAACGTCCTACTCAGTAAGTAACTCGTGTGACTTGTTTATGTTAATAGGCTCCGGGCATATAAACAATGTTTTTTTAATATGTTATTGGTTCATTTACTTGAGCAATAAGTGGCATAATTTTTTAGCCGCAACGCGAGAAAACCGGTCTTCAGGTTTTCCGACCAGATGCGACACAAACCGGCCTCTAAAATCACGGAAGCAGGCTTGAAGCTTGAAATTTTGGTTTTAAATAGATAGAGGAATTGTACTATCCGTGTAGCGAAAACACAGGCTATGAACAGTTGTGCAGTTACTGCACGACTGATCTGCGCCTTGGTTTTCGCATAAGCAAAGCTTTGGGTTTTTTCATGACGCAGCTCATTTTCACATAAATGTCCTTTATTTCGAATTCGCGAACATAATTACATAATTATGATGATGCATACATTTTAGAACAAGAAGAATACATATTCTTACTATTTTATTTCCAATTCTTGAACACATATATGATGACATGTATAATTCAAAATAAGGGGTGTTAGCACAAATGTCTAAGACTTGTTATTTTTATTTTCGGAAATGTTTCAGTTAAATCTAAGGGGTTGTCTCATCAAACAGCAAGTGATTGACTTATATCGAAGTAATGGAAGTTTAAAATCTACGGGGTGGATATTTGAAACGTTCACGTATGGCGTTAACCCGTTCAACTGTCAATCTACGTCTGGACTTGTGAAGGTCACCAGCATCATTGAACATGTTGAACGTCACATTTGGCCCTGAAAAAAACACCAAACAAGCATGTTAAATTCAGATAATATGATCAGTTGTTTAGGAGTAGTAATCACCATTTGACTATTATAATACGCCACATCATTGTCTATTTTAATACAACACACCATTGACTATTATAATACACAACAACAAACAAACAACATCATTGACTCTTATAATACACCACATCATTGGCTTGTATTATAATACACCACATCATTGGCTAGTTTAAAATACACCACATCATTGGCTTTTACAATACACCACATCATTGGCTATTATAATACACCACATCATTAGCAATTATTATACACCACATCATTGGCTAAGCATCATAATGCACTAACTCATTGGCTATCAAAATACACCACATCATTGGCTATTATAATACACCACACCATTGACTATTGAAATACATCACACAATGTCATAAAGATGATGAAAAAGCCAACGGAAATGTCAGCCAGGTAAATGAAAGCTATACTTTGCATGGACATTGGGCCGAAAACAAATTAAGACACGTCCACATTGTAGGGTTGACTCGCTCATTGTGTCCACAGGAAATGACACCATGTTGTGTGATCACCTTGTTACAGCAATATGCTAGTGAGCAACATTGTCGTCTTAGTCCACTATTATTTGAGGAGCATAAACTGTAGGAATAGTGAAATGTTTACATTAAAAGATAATAGGCGTTAGTGTTTTTATTTGTAATTCAAATTTCACCAGAGTATAGTAAATCTTTGTGTTGGCTATGGCCAGCTAAATGTTTAATCATTTGTTATTTATCTTTAAAAATATATGTTTTAATTATGCAACACGTGTTGAAATTTCAGAAACGCCCAAGCTTGAAATTGCTGTATGAAATAAGCAATTAACATTTTTTAAAGGCTTGGTTTTGCGTCATTCCTAGCAAGAATCTGTTACTCTTCTTTGTGAAATGCACTAGGTCATACTTTCATTGATTTTGGAATGAAAGGAACTCCAACTAAAAATAAACATAAAATATATATTATGCGACACGTGTTGAAATTTCAGAAACGCCCAAGCTTGAAATTGTTGATAGAAATAAGCAATTAACAATTTCTAAATGCTTTGTTTTGCGTCATTCCTACCTACAATCTGTTACTCTTCTTTGTGAAATGCACTAGGCCAAACTTTCATTGATTTTGGAATGAAAGGGATTCCAACTAAAAATAAACTTAAAATATTATGCGACACGTGTTGAAATTTTAGAAACGCCCAAGCTTGAAATTGCTGAATTAAATCAGCAATTAACAATTTCTAAAGGCTTGGTTTTGCGTCATTCCAGCTACAACCTGTTACTCTTCTTCGTGAAATGCACTAGCACATACTTTCATTGATTTAAGAATGTGAGGAAATGAAATTTAAAACTAAGAGCTCTTATGAGCAATGAAAGTATTAAAGAGAAAGGGATGGGCCATATCTTATTCCAAATTATAATCACCAGGGGTAATTTATTTCTCAAATCCGCAGTTGCGATCAGAGATGCGATATAAGGATGAATTATTTAGAGTATTGGGTGCATCATATGACTGATCAGTTAAATCACTTATTTCCTGACTGTCACTTAAGTTTTCCCCACCTGATTTTGCAGTGGGCATTTCTTTATGATTGTGATGTTTCCTATCATTACCTACTTTTACCATTTTTGAGAGTTGTACCGATTCCCACTTTAAGGGGCTATGGACACAATTTGGGATTGAGTGTAAGGCAGTTCCGTCAGGAAAACATTACTGTGGAATGTATATCCCCTTAAACCCCACTTTAATATAGAAAACTGGGGTTTGCAGGGGTATACCTATTTTTTTATTTTTGATCCAAAACATACATTGTGGGTACTCGTTAGAACCGCCTTGCTGAGGCGGTTGTAACGAGTAACCACAGTGCATGTTTTGAACTAAAATGTTAAAAAAAATCAAACTTTTTTCCAATGAAATTTTCGATTTTTGCTTCTGAAAACAATCTCTGTATATTACAATTACAAGTTTTCGTAATGTTTTTCACATGATGAATCAGATGTTTATTTTGTTGTATTATAATTATAAATATACCATCTTATCGGTTTCATAAGGAAGACTTATACCCCGCTTAACACTGACATAAAAATTGAAGTTCTCACTTTTGATGTATAAAGGCCTAATGATTGTAAATGAATGATCGATCACCTGATTAAAGGTACATATAAGTCGCTTAGGTACAAGTCCATTAAGTTGGCAACGTCTCAATATGTGCTTGAAAAAAAATGTGCTTGAAAAAAAAAAAGCGAAAAAAAAAAAAAAAAACATGTAACCAAAGGCCCAGATCAGCTGTGCGATAACTGTGACTGTACAGCTTGGTTTGTGTCGGACCTGGTCGGAAGCCCAGATTGTTGTTGTTTTTGTCTCACGCTAAGACTCACTTGTTTCAGTAATGTTTCTGAAAGTCATGTTAAGATACATATTGGCATGTGACAACAGATGCTTCGGATGTAAAATGGCTTCTGTTATGTCTTGTTTTTAATGCGTTCAGGGGGGCCAATGAAAAGACAATTGCAACAATTCTTAAAATATTATATAAAAGGGCGTAATAGTGGGGACCTTCTTCATTTTCAGAATTTCCAGGCACTTTCCAAACTGAGCATTGCTAAGGGATGTAACTTTTACTAACTTAAAGAAATAATAAGAAATATTTGTCAAAAACAAGATTCGAACAAGGGACTCTTGCGGAATGGCTATAATGTAAGCAAAAGGGACTGAATGAGGTTGAAGCGGTATTTAGATAGAAAAGCTTGATTTTGCTTACAGGAATATGATAAGAGTAGAGGCTCTTCACATTTAGGTATATCGATGAAAAGAGCATTTAGTATTCATGCAGATTATATTTTCCTTTTGGTCCTTTGAGATCAGAGAGGATATTTTGAGAAATCAGAAAATTATTATCGGTTTAGATTCATATTCTAACCAACGTTCAATATATTTGGCCCCATTTTAATTATACTAGTCTTGGTATCGACTAGCCTGCTGAAAGCTCAAAAATTACTGTAACTCTCTTCGGCTCCATGTTGCCAAATCTAAAGGGTCACTGACGAGGCTTGAATAGCCGAACCCGCGGTATGGCCCATCACCTTTCTCGCAAATATGCTCACTGCTCTTAAAGGATCTCAGTTTTATTTTTATTTAGTATATGTTTATTTGCTCATACATTCATGTAACCCTACAGCTGTTGTGGCTAAGTTAACGTCAGTAAACTGCTTTGAAAGACTTGTTTACTACGTAAGCATCTGTCACATTTTCGCCGAACAAAAGATAAACTATGTTTAGAATCTTTCCAATGAACTTTCAATTATTGGCAAAATTACAAACTATCTGCCGAAAATTAGTCTGCTTAATATAGAAATTACTTGCTTAATATAGAAATTACTCGTAAAATTGCCTTATCATATGTCGCAATTCCTTCCAATTACAACCTTAATTATCAGTTCACATCAGGAAAACATGTCCGTATAAAGTATACCCCCTTATACCTCACTTTTATATAGTAAAACTGGGGTATGCAGGGGTATACCTATTTTTCTTATTTTTGCTCCAAATCATAGATTGTGGGTACTCGTTAGAACACCCTCGCTGAGGCGGTTCTAACGTGTACCCGCAATCTATGTTTTGAGCAAAAATAAGAAAAAAATCACAAATTTTCTTCTGAAAATTTTCAATTTTTACAACTGAAAAAATCTCTGTATTTTGCATGGGCAAGTTTTCGTAATGGTCTGACGCAATCTCTAACTTCTAAACAACATTCAATTCCAACCTGTTACAGTTTTCATTTAACTGTTTTATTTCCAAACCGTCTCTCCATGATCGATATCAAGGAGGCAGCTTCTATACATGTCTAAATCTTTAAAAGATTTTTATAAGATTTAGCCAGATCCAACAAATTAGAATGTTTTAGAGTTTATTTTCATGTACATGGAAGGCACAGGGGGTACCACAGTAAAGCACATAGGCCCAGTGATAACCTTAGAATAAAAAAAAAACAAGCAGAAACCCCAAGATCTCCTTCAACCCGATTTTCAAATTTTCGATTTCAGATAAGTAAATGTCGACCTTACATTTTGTAACAATTGGAATTACAACACAAACAGTCTCTGTTTTGGTGGGATCGAAGTGGCAGATGCTCTTCACCATGCATTGCGAAAACATGCCATGCAATATACAGATATTTTTTAAAGTTGTTAAAAATGAAAAATTTCAGTAGAAAATGTTTTATCCCCTGCATACCCCAATTTTGCTGTGTAAAAGTGGGGTTTAAGGGGGTATTCATTGCACGGACATGTTTTCCTGATGTTTCCTTCCCTTAACACCCTAAGCGGGGTTCGGACTGCAACACATTATTGCCCTTGTGCATGGCAAACATTCCCTATTGTTTGTGATAAAGATCAAATTACACGCAATTCTCTTATCGAAGAGGTATTTTCTTCTGCGCATTGATAATAACCATCGTCAAGAAAACATAGATACACCAATAAAACGTAGTCGGGTGGCAGCCTTGCTGGCTACAGCCTTGCTTCACGTATTTTTTATCGTTTTGCTATTCAAGCGTTTTGTGTTGCCATTTCCCACCAGATGCCTTGGTTGATGATTAAAAGACATAATTTGACCTTTTCCTCACTTTCCTAGTTTGCTTTGATTTTATTATGACACTTCTGAAACACTGAATGCGCTATATCAGTAGGGTTCCAGACTTACCATCATCTGACTACACCAAGACAAGGATCAGACATTTGAAGAAAATTTGCAACTACATGTACTTTACAATTTCAGAGTGACGAAAGTGCACAGGAAGATAATAAAAACACCAAATTAACAAGGGGCTTTGCGATTATAAATTTATCACACCTATTCCGATTATCGAAAAAGATGGCGTGACGTCATCAGCCAACATCCGGGTCACTCTCACGGGTACAAATCAATAATGGCTGCTGCATTATAAGCCAATATACATTAGGATTTATTGCACAAATGACCAATACCATCCAAATATTTAGAAATTTGGTTATGTAGTCTAAAAATTGCTTCCAGTTTGAAAAAAATATCTTAAATAGCGTTATATTTCCGTGTTTATTTATGGTTCAATATTTTGATTTTTCGGCAAGGCTTTGATGCCAATATAATATGCGCACAATATCAGGCAGTTCGTAAATTACATTTGCTATCATTATGCATTATTTGTTTTCAGGGGGGCCAAAATCTAGTTGGGCATATAAGTTCTGAAATAACCAAGGTCTCTCTATAAAACTCCAACAACTTCAACAGCACAGCTATTGTGCATTTCTATCTATTATTCCATTGAATTTATATTACAAAAATCGTTAAGTATTAACTGCTATAAGATAAAATCAAATCTAGAAAAATGCGAACTGAAAATAATAGTAGTAAATTAATAATTTGGATAAAAATTAGCCATTTACCAGTGACAACATGCACCTTTCTATGAAACTCATTCAGTTCTCCGAGATTAAAACAAACCTTGCAGACATTTGGCAAATAATAAGTATTCTTTTTTCAGTGGTTAACATATATAAAATAAATTGCTCTTTGGTTAATTCAGCTTTGATGTCAATGTGTTTTGACGATTTAAGACACATTTTCCAATACAAATATGTATATTAACTCCACGTATTTTATATTATCTGTCCCCGTGATATTGATATTGATATTTTATTTTATCTGTCCCCGTGAGTCCACAGGAAATGTTAACGATGATGTCAAAGCCATAATTTCCGATTAATGGAATTGGGGATGATACCTCACATCTTTACTGTAATAGTCACTTATAGTTTATCTTTATACTTCCACACAACTACATAAAAATTAAAACTGAGATTCTTTAAGAGCTGTGAACATATTATGAGAAAGGAGTTGTGCCATACCGCAGTTTCGGCTACCTAGGCCTCTTCAGTGACCCTAAAGATTTGGCAACATGGAGCCAAAGAGAATTACAGTTAATTTACAACTTTTAAGAGGGTAGTCAATACAAAGACTATAATTATCCAAATGGGGCCAAATATATTAAACGTTTGTTAGCAGCTGGAAGGAGTTGGCCTATACCGCGGTTTCGGCTACTAAAGCCTCTTCATTGACCCTGTATATTTGGCAACATGTAGCCAAATGCAATGACTGTAATTTTGTAACTAAATCGCCTCTTTGATAGCATGTTTAGTTTCTATACTTATATCACCAGGGAAACACTATTAAAGTCACTAATGAAAGTTATTAACTTGCACCTTCGAACAGTGAAGTCGCTACAAGGACTTGTATTATCCAAATTGGGCCAGATGTACTAAACATTGGTTACAAAATGAATATAAACCGATTATATTTTTTTCTGATTTCTCAGAACACCCTCGATGATCTCAAAGGACGAAAAGTAAAACATAATCTGCACTATGTACAGCTGCGTTAAGTTATTAATATACCCATGTTATATTCAGAAATTAATTGACAACTCTTTTTGTTTTGAACAAATGTCACTGGCAGGAAATGGGGACCTTTTGTAGCCTATTGGTGAACATAAAGAACCATCAAGAATTAAGGAATGCTGGTGTGTGTATATGTACAACACTACTTGTAGACTATCAATATTAAAAAAATCATCGCTGTGGGTTCGCGCCTCGCTCGGGGCACGAGTCACATGTGGGACAAGCCAAGTTCTGCTTGCAGGTGTGTCAGGTGGTTTTTCCCCGGGTACTCCGGTTTTCGCCCCACCTACCGATTGATTCGTCTCGATATGAGTGAAAAAGCTTGAAAGGGACGTAAAACGTAAAACTGAATAAAAAAAAATTAAAAAAGAACAAATCATTCTTAATTAAGCGCATCGCAAACATGATATAAAAACGTATAAGATGTTCAAATGCATATAATAATAGCAACAATTTTTCCTATCTAAGTTCCACTCTGAAGACGCTTTTAACTGAAAACCATTTACCATAATATATATATATATATATATATATATATATATATATATATATATATATATATATATATATATATATATATATATATATATATATATATATATATATATATATATAGCTAGGCGCCGAAGTCGAAGTCTGCGGGTTCGAAACCTACCTACCTTCGCCAATTTAGTACATTTTAATTTCTCTACTTTATATATATATTCTCTCATTATATGATATAATATGAGTATCAATATGTATTAAGAAATATGAGCTACACAAAGAGTGTTTGACTTCTGAGTGTGTAGTCACTCCAGTCATAATGACGTAAGACAGGATAACACGTACTATAGTTTATATTTACTCAGTATTTGATTTGTAACTAACACATAACCAAAATTCCTACTATGGTATCAGGAATATGATGTGATGATCAAATAGGATCCCCATTCGATAACAGGAGTATTAAGTGTATATTTATTTGCTCATATATTAGCTTAACCCAGCATCTGTGCCTGCAAAAACGTCATTTAAACTATTTTTAAAGACAGGTTTACTAAATAAGCAAATGTCACATTTTTGCTGAACAAAGGATCAATTACTTACAAAATTGTCAAAGCACATGTTGCAATTTCTTATAATTATCTTTCAGTTGTAAGCAAACCTTTACTAAACAACAAGATTCCAGAGCCACCTGTGACAGTTTTAATTAACACTTTCTCTCAAAACAGCTCTCTCCGATTATTGTATTAAGGAACCAGCTTATATACATGAGCCTCCTCGTGGGAAAACCAACAATGTGGTTTTCGAACAGGTCTGACACAAACCGGCCTGCACAGTAACAGAAAAGAGCTAGAAGCTTGAAATTTTGGATTTAAGTAGAAGAGGAATTGTACTATCCGAGTAGCGAAAACAAAGGCGCTGATCAGCTTCGCAGTTACTGCGGAGCTGATCTGCGCCTTTGTTTTCGCATATGCAGATTGTTGGTTTTCCCATGAGGTGGCTCACATGTTGGGACGTCATGTTAGATAGCCAGATAAAACAAAATAATGGATTTTAGTGGATAGTTATGGGAAAGGCACATGGATTACCCAGATTAATCACCTATCCATAAACCCTAGAGGTTAATACACACACACACATCAACAGATTAATCTTAAGCAGAGCAACAGCTCTTCCAACACCAAGCTTCTTCATTTTCCATTCCGAATAAATATTATGTCGAACTTTGCATTTTGATAACAAATTTGATTGCTAACAACAAAAAATACTACAGAAACAACATGGGACAGATTAGGCATACCCGCTTTATCCCTCCCTTACCGTTTATGTTTTAGATATTCGAATACATTTTATTCAGTGTGCAGAAGTTTCTTCGACAATACCATATCATCAAATAACTGTGTATTATCTTTATTCTGACAAATGAGCAGCCTCATGGGAAAACCAACAATCTGCATAGGCGAAACCAAAGACGCAGATCAGCTACGCGGTAACCGCGAAGCTGATCAGCGCCTTTGTTTTCGCTACACGGATAGTACAATTCCTCTTCTACTTTAATCCGAAATTTCAAGCTTCTAGCTCTTTTCTGTGACAGTACAGGCCGGTTTGTGTGGGACCTGTTCGGAAACCACATTGTTGGTTTTCCCATGAGGCGGCTCAAATATTCTCAATTGAAGTCAGGAAGCTAGGTAAGTGTCGTCTCTAAGATAGCTTCTTTTAATTTGTTTTTTGATAGTATCGAGAAACAAGAGAACCATTATAAAACACGTCCATGTTATTTATATATTGTTCTGTTTTCCCTACAAATAACAAAAAATGTGAAAAAAAATGTTTCCGTATTTTGGTAAAACTATAGATTGTGGACACACCTATCAAATACTAATTTTCTTTTTTTGATATTATTGTAGCTGGTGGTATGCCGTGTGGAGGCCCTAAAAAGTCTTCCACCACATCATCCATAGTGCAGATTATAGTTTCCTTTTGGTCCTTTGTAGGGATCTGAGGTCAATTTTAAAGGAGCTGAGGAGAAAGACAGTGTTTCTTTCAGGGGAGGGGGGCAGGAAGCTAAGAAACCCCCCCCCCCCCCGGTAAGTTTTTATTCCATCTTTTATAAAACGTAGTTAACATCTTGAATCTTCATTTATTGTTCCTTTAATTCCATTCAAATCAATAGGTGTTTTGAAAACTAGGAGCAATGCATATCATTAATATCTTATAATACATAATGCGATGTGAAAGGCCTATGAAAACAATCCATACATATAAGCATTAGTTTGATGCTTGTGTGGTTATGTTCTCATGCACATTTCGGGTGTCAGCATCCTGGGGTAAAAATGGAGGCACCATTTCAACATGATCATAGTAGTTTACAGTAACATTCATTGACAATATAAGTGATATGTTAACAAAAAACGTCTTGATTTTGGTAGCAGGTATATGATGTAAGTGCGACAATAAGATCTGTTAATTTTATAACTAAGCTGATAGAAGGAGCAGTCAGTGTAATTTTATTTCCTCATAAATTCGTTAAACCCAAGAAATGTGGCTCAGAATACGTCAGTAAAATCGGATTTCAAAGGCTTGTTTACCGTTAACCGTATAGTGAAGACATGATTTTGAGTGTTGCTGAAAATTCCAAAAATGGCTAAAATATGGATTAATTCCGGAAATTTTGGATTTGATATGTGTCTTTAAGTATGTGCTAATGTCTGGCAAGGGAAAGGAACCAAAATCTAAAACTGTATATAAGAAAAAGCAAAAAAATGAACGCCAAGCTAGTTCGCCATTGGACGATAACGGTCAGTTAAGTGTGAACAATAGTGAGCGAAAAAATGGACAAAAGAAGAAAAAGTGTAAACGTGATACAAAAACTGATACAAAAACTTAGATAGTTACACTTCCAGTAAGTCCGTTTCCATTTCCTTCAAACATTAATTTTACATATGATCCCAACATGACATTTCAACAACAGGGACCGTCGTTTGGTATGCCACAGCCACAATCATATATGCAAAGCCCACCCTCCAATCAAATGGGCTTCGGTTTTCAACCCTCAACTGCTCCCCCACCATGGGCTGCTAAACTTATTGAAGATATGGAGCAACTCAAGCAGAAATTTGACAAAATAGATTAGATAGGAAAAACTGAAAACCTTATTAACTCTAAGGACAGTGATTTAGAGACCAAGATACAGGGCCTAGAATCGAGAATTTCAGAAAATGAGAAGTCGTGCCAGTTTATCTCAAATGCAAATGAACAGATCAAAAAGGACATAAAGTCAAATAAAGATGAACTCAAGGGGATGAAAAAGCGCTGTGGTGATGCTGAAAAGGTCACAAATACGCTGAAAGTCAGTAATTCGAAATTGGAATCTAAAGTGATTGACCTGGAGTCCAGGTCTATGCGGGAAAACCCTATGTTTTACGGGATTGCAGAAGGGGGCGACGATGAGAATTGCGAGGACTTAGTAAAACGGGTATGCAGGGAGAATCTCCAAGTTACCACGGCGAACCAAATGTTGTTTGATCGGGCCCACAGAGTCGGCAGGAAGAGCGGGGGTAAAGTGCGACCTATAGTGTTTAAGTTCCACTATTACCATGAAAGGGAACTAGTCAGAAAACGGTCTTATGACCATGCGGATGCGCTGAAAGCTGTGAACTTGGGTGTAGGGACACAACTTCCAAAGGACATTCGGGATGCGAGAAAACCGCTGTACCCGGCCATGAAAAAGGCCAAGGACGAGGGTAAAGACGTTAAATTTGTGGGCAAGAAACTTTATATCGAGGGTGTCGAGTATGTCGGGACAGGGGGTGGAGCCGGTGACCAGCCGGGACCCGCACATATGGAACACTAGGACTGTCACGGAGAGCTGTACCTTAAGATTTTGACATGGAACGTGAATGGACTGAAACGTAAAATTGGCGAATACGATTTTTTACATTTCATTTCTCAATTTGACATTATCTTCTTAAGCGAAACGTGGATTTCTAAAACAGAAAACACGAACTTCGATATAGACGGTTATGTTTATGACTATATTCCAGGAAATAAAACGAGACGCTCGAGGAAAGGTCGCTTCAGCGGCGGCATCTCTTTATATTATAAATCTGAGCTAGAGAACTATATCACTGTTTTAGAAAAACATCAATGTGGAATATTCTGGATCAAATTGTCTTCCGTATTGTTTCCATTCGATGAAGATGTATATCTTTGTAATTTGTATAATCCACCTAATAGTTCAAATGTATTTAAATCTTTTGATATTGACATTTACGACCAATTAGAGGCAGGCATTATTAAATACAATGCTTTAGGAAAGGTTTTTGTTTCCGGTGACTTCAACAGTCGAACATCGGACTCTATTGATTACATTCTTTATGATAAATACATTGACCATAATTTGCAATTTTTTGACCCAACAGACATTCCCTTAAGAAAAAGCCAAGACCAAATTACGGACTATAATGGATTGAAATTATTAGATGTGTGTTTATCAACTGGATTATTAATTGCAAATGGTCGTTTACATGACGACAGAAATGTAGGAAAATACACATTTTGTTCTCAAAATGGCCAAAGTGTTGTAGATTATGTTTTGCTTAATCTATTAGATTTTGATTGCATATCATATTTTGATGTTTTGAATTTCAATGAGTATTCTGACCATGCTCCAATCACTGTGCATTTAAATTTAAAACCCAAAAATACGAAATCAGAAACACCTTCTGAAGATTCTTTTATCAGCAGAAAAATAGTGTCGGATGATAGTAAAATAAATCTTTTTCATTCATAACTTTTGAATAATAATAAACAATGCAGCGACTAATCAGCGACGTGAATAGTGAATCGATCGATCACGTGGTACAGGATTTTACTCGATATTTACACGACAATGCCTTTGAGGTCTTTGGCCAAACAATCCGTAGTAAATCACAGCCAGCGCCCGGCAAAAAAGTAAACAACAAATGGTTCGACGAAAATTGTCGGAATGCAAAGAACGAATTTAAAACGGTTAGAAATATATTTAACCGAACTAAATCGACAGAAACACGCGTAAGATTTACACGTGCGCGAACACGTTACAACAAGGCTAAGAAAAATGCTAAATTCAAATTTAAACGTAATGAGGGCCAGCGCAAAGGGAATTTGGCGAAGCGTCAGCCAAAACAGTTCTGGAAAAATATTAAATCACAGTTTCAGAAGTCTTCCGAAAATGCTGATTTATTAACAGTGGATGACCTTTTTACTCACTTTAAATCCTTATTTGGGGAGTCCGAATCACAAACCAATTTTGACGAAAGCTCTTTAAATTAACTAAATTTTGATAAAGATCTGGATTTGGAATTTACTGAAACTGAATTACGAAAGTAATATTTTCACAGAAAAATAACAAAGCAGCAGGAATCGACAGTATAACAGGGGGAATATTAAAAGCATCATTTGATTTTATATCGCCATTTTTACTCTCTTTGTATAACAGAATGTTCAATTCTAGAGAATACCCACATGCATGGGGACAATGCATAATTTCGTCTATCTTTAAAAAAGGAGATTTAAATGATGCATCCAATTACCGTGGCATCACATTGATTAGTGTTTTAGCCAAGGTTTACTCTCAGTTACTTTTAAATCGTCTTACAAGTTGGACCGAAACTTATGAAAAAATTACTGACAACCAGTTTGGTTTCCAAAAAGGAAAATCCGTTCAAGACTGTATCTATACTCTACACGCCATTATTTCAAAAGTTCTAAATCAAGGCCAAAAATTGTATTGCATTTTCATCGACTATGAAAAATGTTTTGACAAAACAGATCGTTATATTTATGGCAAAATTGCTGATTGAAAATGTGAGTTGTAAACTAGTCAGAGCAATTAAATCAATGTATACTACTGTGAAATCATGCGTGAAATACAAGTCATCTTATTCTAGTTTCTTCGAATCAAATATGGGCTTAAAACAGGGGGACCCGAGCTCGCCTTTATTGTTAATGCTTTTTGTGAACGATATCATGGAAAACATCAATGCTGACTTACAAAACATATTTTCTATAAACGAACTGAAATTATTCCTCATATTATTTGCAGATGACCAAGTTCTTTTTGCAACATCGCCTAACACACTGCAGTCATAACTGTCGGATCTTAAACATATTGTCAACTTTGGGGTCTAAAAATAAACACTAATAAGACAAAAGCTATGATTTTTGAAAAGGGAAGGCAAGCAACATATTTTGATTTATATATATATGGGACAGCAATAGAGATTGTTGATCACTTTAAGTATTTAGGTGTTACTCTTTTTAAAAAAACGGTAATTGGAGTCGCACACAAAATGCTTATCACAACACGCTTCATTTGCATTATATAAACTATTTACTGTCTTCAAGGGAATTGAACTGCCGATCCCTCAAAAACTCAACCTTTTTGACACGTTGGTATCGCCTATTCTAAATTATTCATCGGAAATTTGGGGCATGCACTCAGCTTCAGATATTGAAATGATTCACACTAAATTTCTGCGATTCATTCTCGGCGTCAAGAAATCAACAAACCTAGCTGCACTCTATGGCGAACTCGGCAGAATACCTTTTATAGTATTACGAAATATTAACATGATTAAATATTGGATAAAAATTCTCCATCAAGACAACACGTCGCTTCTAGGGCAAATTTATTTAATGCTTAAACAAGATACCGATGATAATATAAACTATAACGGTCAAAACTGGGCTTCACAGATAAAACTTATTTTACAACGCCATGGATTCGAATATGTATGGAGAGACCAAGCTACTATAGATATCCCTTTTCAATCAATTCGACAACGTATTTTAGATACATATAAACAGACATGGTATTCCGAAATTAACAACTCAAGTAGGCTTCGTACATACTGCATTTTCAAACATAACTTTGAACTTGAAAGTTACCTTAATCTAGAATTAGACAAGAAATATAAAATAGCTTTGACACGATTTCGGACTTCTTCACATAGCCTAATGATTGAGACAGGCAGATATGATGATACACGAAGAGAGTTAAGAATTTGTAAGTGTTGTAATATGGGTAAAATTGAGAACGAGTATCATTTTCTATTAGTTTGTTCAAACTATCGAGATTTACGTACAAAATTTTTTAAGCCATACTTTTGTCATTCTTTCGAAAACATCAAGATCTTCTGTCACCAGCTTATCTAAATTTATATATTTTGCTAGTAAACAACGTTTAGAACATGTAACTTGACTGAATGTCACCATTCTTAATATTGTGTATGTATAAATCTGTATATGTATTGCATTTTGCTCTTCTGTTAACAGCATACTCTTGATATTCATTGTCTTCACTATATTTATATTTGTATTATGGTTATAAACATTGTATTATGTTTTATACCGAATAAACTTTTTGTACTTGTACTTGTTTACGACATAAGCATCTGTTCCTTTTTAGCTGAACATTTGATATCAATTACAAAGTAATAGAGTATCTGTTACAAATCCTTCCAATTAGCTTTCAATTATAATCTAACTGACACATATATCAGTTAGATTGCTTGATCACATGTCGCCATTCCTTATAATTAAAATCTTAATTGTTAAATCATCTGACACAATCTCTTACTTCTAAACAACTTTTTTTGCTCACCTGTAACATTTGAGCCGCCTCGTGGGAAAACCAACAATCTGCATAGGCGAAAACAAAGGCGTAGATCAGTTCGCGGTAACCGCGAAGCTGATCAGCGCCTTTGTTTTCGCTACACGGATAGTACACTTCCTCTACTTTCTAAATCCAAAATTTCATGCTTCTAGCTGTCTTCTGTGACTGTGCAGTCCGGTTTGTGTCGGACCTGTTCGGAAACCACATTGTTGGTTTTCCCACGAGGCGGCTCATTTTTAATTAACTGTTTCTTACAAACCAGCTTCTATTGACATTGTCTTAATATTAAAACATATAAGATTGTGGGTACACAATTGACAATTTGTTTTGAAAACACAAACAATTTGGTACCAAATAAATCCTTACGCTCTAAGAAAATGAATACCCACACTTTATGCTTGCTTTCGTGAATGTTGGGGCTATAGGTGTTTGAATTTCTCAAGCGAAGCATATTATACTTAAGGAATAAAGAAACGCAACAAACACTTTGGGTCACTAAAAGCATGCTTTGTAATGCAAGTATGTGGTGATACTGAGCTTATATGAAAGCAAAATCTAAACGTCAAATGTTGAGCTACAAAGTCGGTTACGCACGCTTAATGGCGTACGCGTAACCATACTGACCTACTGTAGCACACCCTGTAACCATGATTAGTAAATGTCAAAGTTGAGACCAGAACCAGTATTTTGTTTCTAAAATCCCTAAAAGTGATTGCAGATGTAATCATTGATCAGTTAGAACCATTTGGTTATGTTATGTTACGTTTAACGTCACCAACGTCAATTGAAAAAATGATTTAAAAGCCAGTAAAATTTACTTTGGCATGCGTTATATTCAATAGAAAGATTATTTATGTAAACATTATGACCTTTAAACTTCAGACGTGCATATAACGTCCATGATGATGTCAAAATCCAACATTCTGCATTTTAAAGACTCTCGTCATGTTTTTTTTTTTTTTTTTTTTTTTTTTTTTTTTTTTTTTTTTTTTTTCTGATGTAAAAATGTTCAATTGCCTAAAGTTTGATAACAGTGCGTAAATCGAGTGTTTACTCAAAGCATATATAATCCGTTTCGCTCATTTACATGACGTGATATTCTGTTCATTTCTACGATACCTGTGACGTCACTGTGGATTAAAAAGCACGCCGTGTCGTCTGTTGGTGCGATATACACCGTTTAGGCACAAATGACCAAAATCGAATCATTTAAATGACGTTAATTACTCATTCCTCGTTATTGTAAACTTCAGCATTCCGTTAACAAGATTAAAGGCAACACTGGACGGAACCTAAGTATGCAATGATGCAAGCCTTTATTGCACATTATTAAGTCGACGTCACATAACACACATGCAAAGAACTTGGCGTCTTCACTTTCGCCCCGACGTTTACGTAGCAATTTGCGTTTTTCGTAGTTTTTTGACGTTTTGTCGTTAATTTTGTAAACAAAATGACGTTTTCTCATTTCATCACGTGCAAAAAGCAGTAAGTAGGCCATTTCATAAAAGGATTTTATCAAAACGTCAAATACGTACGTAAAAGTTGAAAATTAATGTGTTGTGTATTTTGATTCCTTAAGTATATATGGCGTCAAGTAGAGAAAATATTGACTGAATATATCACTTTTATTCATTTTGACATACATTGATTTCACTGCTAAGTATGAAATAAATACTGACCAATGATTGATACTCATTGATCTGGGAAGCCTGCGTTCTGCAACCCTTTTTCTCTAAGATATGATTCGAATGATATAAAGCTAGACTGGAACCAGAATTTCATATTGACTTGGCTTACAAATTTAAGAAACTTATAGGAAAGAATTATTTTTCTTTTCAGTTCAGAAGGAATGATTTTTCTTTTCAGTTCAGAATAATCATTACACTTTATAGACGTACAGTTTATAACTTATATGTTATGCGGCAGTCTGCGTGCTAAGTTTTTAACCCAATCATGGTTGATAACTACGCTACCTTCTTGAATTGCACGCCGCTGGGTCGGTGGCCCCGAATTAAAGCTTTTCATTTTAGTTGGTTGTGGCCGGAGCTTCTGGTCTGTTGATTGGCCCACCGCGGTTCAATTGGTGTTTTGCTTTTGCTCCAGATTTCAGTAAGTTATTCGGCGCCCAGGGATCTTCATCGTCGGACAGCTTACTGAATCTGTGAGTCCTCATTATCATAGTGGTTATCATGATTTATTTGTTTGTCCATGATGGTTCATTGACTGGTTAGAGATTCGCCACGAGGACCGAACAACCAACTAAATATCGTGAACCACTGTAGAAAATTAGGGTGATCGTTCCAAGGCGATACTTCTTTATCGATTCTATTTGTTTCATGTTTTGGAGTCGAACTTTTGTGCTGTTTGAGCCTTAAGTAGTTTTACTTAGATTCGGGTTATATTCGGAAACAGCTTCTCATTCGGCTTACGATATGTTCTCTAAATATAAGTACCCAGTTGTCAATTTGGTTTTTCCCACTTCAGTTTTTCGAGTGGGAATTTCTTTTTGACGGCTCCTTTTCCTGATCATTGCCTACTTGTACCTTTTTATACCGTTTCTTCTATAATATTATTTCTTTTGACATATCACACACTTATCAGTGTCCGCATTTGCATACCGACATGGGTATATAATCCATTTGTCAAAAAAATGAAATTTTCTTTGCATGGGCTTATGTTGAGATATAGGATTCTTTCATATTTTAACAATCACTTAGAACACTTTGAAGTAATGTATTAGTAATTTAATGTATTAGTAATTTAGGCGACATATGTTAAGGTTTTCAGAAAAATAGAAGCAATTAAACAATTTCTATAGGCTTGGGTTTTCTAAACAATTTTACTGACGTATTCTAAGTAACAGATGAGGGGTGAATGAATCAAAGGTGTTAGTGCAATAATGTGTCTAAGTCCATTTTGGTAAGTTTCGATAAAAACACAAAAACAAAAACTTTTGATAAAGGTTCGACCACCATTTGAAAGTAAAACGAAATTGAGTAAAAAGCTAAAACATCATGCTGAATTCTCGATGATAGATACGAAAGAAAAATAAGAAAGTCAAATATACCGTTTCTTCTATAATATTATTTCTTTTGACATATCACACACTTATCAGTGTTCGCATTTGCATACCGACATGGGTATACAATCCATTTGTCAAAAAAATGAAATTTTCTTTGCATGGGCTTATGTTGAGATACAGGGTTCTTTCATATTTTAACAATCACTTAGAACACTTTGAAGTAATGTATTAGTAATTTAATGTATTAGTAATTTAGGCGACATATGTTAAGGTTTTCAGAAAAATAGAAGCAATTAAACAATTTCTATAGGCTTGGGTTTTCTAAACAATTTTACTGACGTATTCTAAGTAACAGATGAGGGGTGAATGAATCAAAGGTGTTAGTGCAATAATGTGTCTAAGTCCATTTTGGTAAGTTTCGATAAAAACACAAAAACAAAAACTTTTGATAAAGGTTCGACCACCATTTGAAAATAAAACGAAATTGAGTAAAAAGCTAAAACATCATGCTGAATTCTCGATGATAGATACGAAAGAAAAATAAGAAAGTCAAATATTTATGCATCATTTTATGGTGATGAAATTGCTCATTTGCCTAATGTGGATATCCATATCAGAACATATTAACTTTACATCTTGCATTAAACACTGTGTAATGTGTGGACGTGGACGTAGGTATGTTATTGTTCTGAAAATGGAATTAGCAACCTTTGAAAAAATTGAAATACAAGAACAAAATGTAAAAAGGCATCACACACTATATATCAGAATGTAGCTTTTTGCATATAGTCTGCAGTGACATACACAAAAAAAACCCACACAATTGTTGACAAAAGTGGACTTAGACTATGTTCTTGCACTAACCCCTTCATTATAGCATCGCCGTTTATCTTCATTACATGTTTGAATGTCTGATGGTCTCAAACACTTGAATTATCTTATTATTGTTGTCTCAATCAAGATTTGTTCTCATACAACCATTACGGTTCAGTAATTGTGAATTTGCAGACCATTCATATTTCATACGATTGTAATTGCATGTTTGTGATTGACATTCTTTAAGACGTCCATATGTCTTTATCCTAATCTATATTGTTACTCATCATAACAATTATCATTTTGCAATATCAGAATAGTTTGCATTGTAACTGAACCATGACAAGAGATCATCACTACTTCCACTTTTTTAGAAGTCTGGTTTAAGCCCGCCAGTAACTGTGTGTGTTACTGATCGTTCCAAGTCGATACTTCTGTTGTGGTTCTTTTTGTTTTATGCCTTGGTGTTTGAAATTTTTGTGTTGTGGGCGCCTTATGTGTGTTTTCATATTTTAGTTAAGGTAACTGAGTGGCCACCTATTGGGAAAATAGCTGCTCATTCGGCTTACGAAATGTTTTCTTGGTATCAGTACCTGATTCTTGGTTTGGTTTTTTCCCACCACGGTTTTTGGAGTGGGGGTCTTTTACTGATTGCACCTTTTCCTGATCTTTGCCTACTTGTACCCTTTTATTGCTACTGTCATTAAAATTATACAAATTGGGACTATTTTTTCTTTCGAAACATATTTCACCAATAAATGAATATTAATCGAATGTGGTTTCTCACACACCAAAGAAGGTTATATAATGATAATCACATTTGATAAAATGAAAACATTAGTTTGTCTAGAAGTAATCAGATTAAGAAGTACAATTTGTAATTATATGTTTATATGCAATTTGCTTTAACAGTGTTTAATGGCATCCAAATGTTGGAAAAAGTTCCATACAATGTTCAATCATGACCATAACTGCTGACTAGAACATAAAGTATCAATCCAAACAAAGTCTCAGATGACTGTCAGTGAATGTTAGAACAATGCCATAAACAACGAATTTTGCTCTTCTAAGGGTGTATCAATCCAGTCGAAGTGACTTAAGACAGTATAATAATATAAAGATGGCCTGGTGAAAACATGGGTCCACGCCTATTGAGGGCGTGAGAAATAAAATGATAAAATGATAATATATTCAATATATGGTCAAACTGATAAAAGGAACATTAAGTGTATAAATATTTGCTCATACATTCTTGTAACCCTACAGCTGTTGCTGAGATAACGTCAGTAACACGTTTTTGAAAGACTTGTTTACGACATTAGCACCTGTCACTTTTTCGCTAAACAAAAGATCAATTAAAACAGATTGATATTTTTTCTTTTGCAAATCTTTCCAATCAACTTTCAATTATAAGAAAAAATTGCTCAACCATATGTCGCAAATTCATCTAATTAATACCGAAATTACTCATAAGATTGCTTGATTATATGTGGCAATCCCTTCTAATTAACACCGTAATTACCAAAGCATATGTCGCAATTCCTACAAATACTAAAGCCACCTGTGACAATTTTCAATAAACGGTTTCTTTCAAATCTTGGATCATTTTTACGGGGCTAACTTATATTTTTCTTTAAAACCTGAATTAAAGTCAGATCTAGGAGTTAAGAGGATTTAAGTGAAAAGTTATATGGGAGGCCTAGGGAGTACCAAGTTAAAAGACCCGCAGTTTGTCCACAGGATTATGTGATGCAAGAATCCAACTAGAACGTTACTGATCTAAAGCGGGTCCCCAACTCAGATTTAACCACATTACTCCTTTCTCAATGGAAATAAGTATATGTTGAGGTTAAAAGAAAAACATGCGAGATGTCAGATGGACGCACTAGAATTTTACACGATACATACCTACAATTAATCTACAATCGCTATGACCAACATTCCTATTTTAAAACACTGGATATGCATAATACACATAAAATAGAGTGTAACAGGTATTTCAGATGTTCGCAGTATTTCGGCAGTAATAATTAGCAAATCCCTGAAGGAAATTTTGCAGATAACCAAAGCTGGGTCATGTTGTTTGGTTCAAAACAGACGATTTAATGCCGAAATCTATTGAGATTTGACGTAGTTTATTGGTTTTAATTCATTTTTGTGCTGAAACCATACTGCCTAGAACTAAGCTTAATATCTCATATGATAGGTAAAGGAATGTATTTTCAGATGATATAATTTTGATTTCTATAAAACAGACATCTCAAGATTTATTAAATTCCCAACCCACGTAACTCATACCTTTTTTCGAACAAAACTATCAAGTTCTCTGTTGCGTAAAAATTTGACAAAAAGTTTGAATCTACAAATCTGGGTTTGGCTCATTTTAAAATATTGATTTTTACCGACGTTTCTAATATGGAGGTGGGGTTGCAAAACGGGTCGTAACATTTTGTCATCCACTATAAGCTGTATTTTTTTTTTTTTTTTTTTTTTTTGTATTTTTGGTCCAAAATAGTTTGCGTCACGTAAATATTATTACTTTTGAAGGCATTCATGGTATATGCTTGTTCAGGACAGCATTGTTTCAAAGAATTGGAAATTAAATAAGATATACTTTATTTCAAACATGGTGTTCAGATGTCTCATTCAGAGGCATGTAACTTGAAAAAATGTACACTTTCCTATGCTTATTTTGTTTTCAAATGTCTTGTGTTTTGGAATGGAAAAATGAGTTTGAAAACAAGTTTGAATACGTTTTCACTGGCAGCGAACATCCTTAATGTGTGATTCATCTTCCGGTCAGAAACTTTTTAGAATGTGCTGCAACCTATATATTTCCATCTAACAAGCAATTTGATAGATATGGTCAAAATCAATTAACATTGCATGATAATTTGAAAATCAATCACAACATTAGCACGCTTATAATGACGCACCAAGATTGAGGCTTTATTAAATCAAGAAAGATCATTTTGTTGTTCAAAGGTATCTTTTCTTTGCAGATCCTTACCGTTTGCTTAACGTACCTACGTTAGAGTATCAAGAAAAGGGAAAATGGAATTTGCAAAACCAGGGCTACTCTGTGTAGCGGTAATGATTGGATGTATTTTACCCACAAGTGCTAATCCAATTGATCCAGGTAAAGACAGTCACAAACGGTTACTACAGAAATATCTTGTTTTAATCAGTTTCTGTTTTGTGGTTTTTAGCTCACCTGAGCCGAAGGCTCATAGGTGAGCTTATAGTATACCCATGCTCCGGCGTCCGTCCGTCGTCCGTCCGTCCATTGTCCACAATTTCAAAGATCTTCTTCTCTGAAACCGCTGGGCCGATTGTTCTCATATTACACATACACCATCTACAGGTAGCGGGAAAGAATAATTGTGTTTTTGTTTTGATTGGATAAGAACTCTGGTTGCTATGGCAACTTATGCTTCCCATAGACTTATATTGGAAAAAGTGAAAATTGCCAGTTTTTGCTGTCTTGTTGGAGATATTTGTATTTTGTTTTTGCAGAAATGTTTATTGAGTAGTCCTCTACGTTTCATGTGACTTTTGTCGTAATCCTTTATTTTGATTGGTTACAGGGGCCCCATATAGGGCAAAATTTCTGGTTGCTATGGCAACTTAAAGTTTCCATAGACTTATAATGGGAAAATTGGAAATCGGCTATTTTTTCCGCTAAAATTGCAGACATTTGAATTTTGTTTTTGCAGAAATGTTTATTAGGTAGTGTTTGACGTTTCTTGTGAGTTTTGTCCTAATCCTTTATTTTGATTGGTTGCTGGGGCCCCATAAAGGGCAAAATTTTGAAAAAACATTCAAAAAGTCTTCTCCTCAGAAACTGTCAAGTGGTCGAATCCTGTACTTTGTATACATGTCCCTGACAGTAGCCTCTACATAATTTGTGTTTTTTATTCCAGTCGGATAAGAACTGTGGTTGCTATGATAACTTAAAGTTTCCATAGACTTATAATGGGAAATTATCAAAGATCTTCTTCTCTAAAACCACTTGGCCAATCAAAGCCAAATTTTATATGAAGCATCTATAGGAAGTGGGAACCAATGTATATATAGATAATCCAGGTCACATGACTAAGATGGCCGCCATGCCCATATATGGTAAAAACCTTTCAAAATATTCTTCTCCAGAACCGGTGAACCGATTTCAAGGAAACTTGGCATGAAGTATGGATGACTCAAGTACTACAATGTGTATACAAATCATGACCCTGTAATGACCTTGACCTATTTAAGGGCAAGGTCAACATAGGTCGCCAATGCATTTGAATGGGGAAAACTTTTTAAATGTCATTTATAGTGAAAATCTTGCAGGAAATAGGCAGTAGGAATGAACATTAATGATTCTGAAAAAAATGGACCCCAGGGGCTCATATGCCCCCAACCCGGGGCAATATACATGTTTATCTCCATAATATTCAAACATCTTCTCCTCAGAGACCATTTGGCCAATCAAAGCCAAATTTTATGTGAAGCATCTATAGGAAAGCGTAACCAATGTGTATATAAACTATCCAGGTCACATGACCAAGATGGCTGCCATGCCCATATATGAAAAAAAAACCTTCAAAAATCTTCTCCGGAACCGGTGGACCGATTTCAACGAAACTTTGCATGAAGCATCGATGGCTTAAGTACTACAATGTATATATAAATCATTAGCTTGTGATGACCTTGACCCAGTTTATGGCAAGAACATGGGTTACCTATGCATTTGAATGGGTAAAACTGTTAAAATGTCATTTGAATGGGGAAACCAGCAGGAAATTGGCAAATGGACAGAATATTGATTATTCTGAAAAAAGAAAATGGCCCAAGGGCTTCATCTGCCCCTGCATTAGGGTTAAATATCATAATATTCTAACATTTTTATTGGTATATGAAGCAGATCTCAGGTGAGCGTTTACAGGACCATTGGTCCTCTGGTTATCTTTTTTTTCGGAAAATCGGTTGTAGTTTGCTTAATATGCATGTTATTGTTATTTTTCAAAACTAAAATCCGTCTTTGACTTTGGCCATACCATGGCTTCGGAGTAGTTATTACGCTTTCCGTTATGAAAGTATTTTTAAAAGTAGTAAGTGCTAGTAAGTACATGTCTATACATATATCTCAATCCGAGAAAAAAAAACCGTTTGATTATCAATGTTTTAATGATTAATAAAATATAATTGTTAGATCCTTTGGAAGCAGTAAAAACATTCAAAGAGAGAAGGTGGGCCATATTGTACAATTTCGGGTGATGAACCTTCGTCAGTGACCCTTTAATAAACTGGCAGCGAAAGCCAGACATTCATGATTGCTGCAATTTCTAGAATTTACACAAGTATAGTCTAAATCAAAGACTAATATTTCAAAAGAGGCCAAATATTCGAAATTCTGTTAAGATGGTGATTCTTAACATACAATATATTTGAAATACTCCAAATATTTTCACTGATCTCAAAGGATCAAAAGAAAAATATAATCTGCACTATGGATGATGTACGGGGAGACTTTTTAGGGCCGCCACACGGCACAACACCAGCTGCAGTAATAGCAAATAAAATATAATTGTTAGATCCTTTGGAAGCAGTAAAAACATTCAAAGAGAGAAGGTGGGCCATATTGTACAATTTCGGGTAATGAACCTTCGTCAGTGACCCTTTAATAAACTGGCAGCGAAAGCCAGACATTCATGATTGCTGCAATTTCTAGAATTTACACAAGTATAGTCTAAATCAAAGACTAATATTTCAAAAGAGGCCAAATATTCTAAATTCTGTTAAGATGGTGATTCTTAACATACAATATATTTGAAATACTCCAAATATTTTCACTGATCTCAAAGGATCAAAAGAAAAATATAATCTGCACTATGGATGATGTACGGGGAGACTTTTTAGGGCCGCCACACGGCACAACACCAGCTGCAGTAATAGCAAATAAAATATAATTGTTAGATCCTTTGGAAGCAGTAAAAACATTCAAAGAGAGAAGGTGAGCAGCCTTTGTGGTCCAGACAGGGTTCCACAATTTGAGCATAGCAAAATTCCCTGACAATTTTATGACTTTTTCCTGACTTGAATCAAATTTCCCTGACTCACGTTTGTGTATTTCATTTGAGATAACTATGAAAATGAGCAGGGCTTTGACTAAAGTTTTGCAACGACAGTGCGGGGGGAATACCTGGGGTTTGCTTTATAAAGGCAAAAAGGGCCGTGAAATGAAAAGATAGCAGGATGTGGGGAGAAAACAGCACTGGATTTACTGCACAGAACCTGAACCAGTTAACCCTGAGAGAAAAAAGATCCTAATATTAAAAGTTTGAAATGCATTTTGGATATTTTGGTAAACATTTTAGATGTATTTGTCATGTTTGTGGGGTACTTACATAAGTAGGCCATACAGCCTGTATGGTAGTGCACAGCAGTGTAGGAGATGCAGGTGTCCAGCACTACAACGTAGCAAAATCATTTTGGATCTTTTTAAGACTGGCTTGTGATGGCATTTTAATAAACTGAAGTTTATTTTTTTTCAATATCGCAATTCATTCTAATAAGTTTACCAAAATTATGCTTAATTTGTCCATGAAATTGACTATTTTTTCTATATTTTACAGCCAATTGGTAGTGATGGCATTTCAAATAATAAATTGATGATCCGAATACGAAATTTCAATCAGAATGGAATTATTCTCCAAAAAGAGAAAAGCAACAACACGAATATACAAACATTTTGTTTTCCTAAAAACCGCATGTGTCACAGCCTCGAAGCAACTTTACACGAATTCTATGATGTAACCTCGATGTCTTCATAGAAGGGAAATGGCCACAGCGCGGGCAAATCTATGTTGACGACTTAAAAACGCCCAAATACAATCCGACTGAGAACATTTTTGTTCTAAATTTTTGTCCCTCTGAAATTTTCTATTCCGGGTAATGTCGTGACAAGCAAAATTGTTTTGTGTGGTTTTCGGCGAAAAAACAAATGTCATGTGGCGTCTCTGCGTGAGACGGTACCTTGAAATCTTGGATAAGATGGATAAGATGGATCTAGCTGTACCATATAGCAGCTATTGTTTTAAGCACAGCAAAAGCATGACATTTTAAGCAAAAGTTTGACCAAACAGTGGTCGCCATTTTGTTTCGAATTATTATGCGCCGAGTAAAGTTTCAAAATAAAATACAATTACCACCTGCACACTGGTTGCGTTCTCACTGTAAAACAGTTTATATGGGCCACAGCGTGAGAAAATGTTCCATCGGACAATTTGTAAGTATCAGACAAACTAATAATTTGAATGTATAATGATTGTCTTTATTTGACCAAATTATTCAATTTTTTTTTGTGATTTATGACCAAACCAATTTACTATATGAACCCTACAGATGTCAGTTGTCCTAAAATGACGTCAAAGTTTCGCATTGCATTTCTGCATGCTAGTATTGCCAACAGAACTAGATGACTTTGCATAAACATGTTTAAACACAAGTCAGAAGCTATTGCTAAGATAGAAGAATATCATCTTTACAGACAATCTGTTGAAATCAGTTTGTTTATTTCTATAACGATCCAGTTGCTATGGTTACCGTTTAACAATACATATAGGAAAATTAAGTATATTATGGACTAAAACAAGGGCAACAAAAAATTTAAAATAAATATGGTGTACAACTCATTTATTTCGAAGCCCAGTGTTCAAAGATTACATATACAGTGTTATTATAAAAACATATATTACTCGTGTTTCCACTTTTTGCCACTTTATACTACTAATGTAAGAATGTCCGAAAGTACATTTTGTCGCGTTGCGTTTCATATTATTTCAAAGTCGATTGAATGTGATTACGGCTGCCCGTCCGTTGCGACCAAGAGAAAAAGTCGGGCTTCTTGTGCCTTCATGCAAAGTTTATGAAATTATTTGATAACCCATAGCTGTTGCCCTCTCGTCACGGGTGCTTCGATAGTCGATACTGAAATGTCTAATGTAATCTTTACAGAATGCGGTGGTTCTGCTAGTGGCCAAAGCGGAATACTCAATTACGATTGGTCACACAGACCAAGAACAACATATAAAGATGAAGGCTATCCAAATTACGCAGATTGTGGCTGGACAATCACGGCGCCACATGGACAGGTTTGCATACTACCATACTTTCTCATATGATAAACCTGACAAAGAACATTTAGGTAGTTTGTTATTTACCTGTGTATAGGTTGGCTGAAATAAAGAATTGTCCGTATGGATTTGTTTTGTAACAAAACCGAATCACCCGAAAACTAGTAAAGCTCAGTTCAGCTACATTACAAAGATGCGCGCAATGTGCAAAGCGTTGAGAGTTTCAGATAAAAGCTAATGTTATTAGTACAAAAACTTTTTTTGTACGGCGGCCTTCCTCGCTGTGTCAATGGAAGAATATGCTAAAGTTTTCAGATATATGACCGATTTGGACACAAGAACAAGGTGTGTTTAGTCCAGCAATAGTGTACTACAATAACCTCTAGTCAATAAAAATTAAAACTGATATCCTTTAAGAGCAGTGAAGACACTAATGAGAAAGGGGATGTGCCATACCTCGGTTTCGACTATTGATTTTTCAATGTCCGGTAGATTATCCTGGACCTTTACACTGTCAACAAATATATACCAGTACAAATTAGAATCCGGCAGATTGTCGCAAAACAAGTTCTCTACACCAGATATAACGTGATTTGCAGCGATTCATTGAAGTATGTAAAATATTGTATGTGTTGAATATTTTGTGCTGAACATACGACGTTAAAACAATATAGGTTTTGTAAAATTGTGGAAATGTTTTTACGGTAAACAAACAAATCACATTTTAAACAATTATGAATCAAAACCAGATCTGGACAGACAAATCGTGCTTACTGACAGGTGGTAGGAGATTAAACGCTGAGGTGAGCATATATATCTTCTCACTCGTCTCTAGTGTCAGTAATTCGAAATCGGGGAATGTCATGCAACCTTACAGAATGAGATATTTTTTTTTCTAAATTAGTTTGAATTGATGCGGAAAATCTCAGACATCAGCTATGGTCATGTCGGGACATTGTTTTCAATATTTACCACCAAAGTAAGCTACTAAGGCTTATACATATGGATGGTTTGATTTGAACCATTTTTACTACCAGAGCAGTGAACCAGTAATCTGATGGTTAGTCAGTAGCGTGAAGCCTTGGCTGGAGGCATAAGCAGCCCATCTGTTTCTTTAGGCTCCAATGGGTGGGGACCACTGGTCCCTCCTGACCACACTTGGTTGGTCAATTTGGTTGCAAACTTCTTCATGTGTGGTTGCATGATATTTTCCGATTTCACATATGTTTAGCTAATAAGGCAGAATTGCATTCTAAACAAACATACCATAGATTCCAACGCAACAGCTAAATGCTGCGCACCTGATTTGAACATTCGATGCTCAGAAAACAATTTTTCACGCCACAATGCTTATTTTCTTTCTAGATTTTGCAATACAGTTTCGATCATTTTCAATTAGAGGGCGGTTGCTATGACAAAATTAGGATCTACGATGGAACTAGCAACACGGCACCATTGCTGGGGAATTTTTGTGGTACTGTGAATCTCACCGGCATTTGGAGAAGTTGCATAAGATCGATCTACTTTCGATTCCTATCGGACTATAGTAACGAAATAGGAACATCTACTGGTTTCATAATTAACTGGAGTGCAGGTAAGCACTGACAATTGTTTATGGTTTTGGTTTTCAACAGTGCATACAATATCACACATTCTCAAGTTGTTTTTGTATACTGACATAGAAACGTGTATGTGTACTTTAAAGTACTATTTCTGCAGCTGGTGTTGTGCCGTGTTGCGGCCCTAAAAAGTCTCTCCGTACATCATCCATAGTGCAGATTATATTTTTATTTAGGTCCTTTGGGATCAGTAAAAATATTCAGTGTTCAAAACACTCACGTTTTGAAACATACTTCTTAGCAATGTTTAAATTATTTGACCCCGTTTAGCAATGTGTCTTTGATTTAGACTTCTCGTGTAAATTTTAAGAAATTGCAGTACAATAGTCTGGCTTTCGTTGCCGGTTTTAAATGATGGGCTACTGATGAGGGTTCATTACCAGAAATTGCACAATGTAGTCCATACTATCTCCCTTTGAATGTTTTTATCAAACCTTTATATTTTATTACTTAAATCAAGTCTCGTCCACCCTGTTTTAGCATTCTATATTATAAAATGGAATTATGTTTATTCCTTATTTTATTTTATATTATTATTGATTTATCCCAATACCATCCCATGGATTTTGCTGCTTATCCAAGAGTGTGGAATTGTTTGGACAAAAAGTGTTCAAAATGCAATGACAAAATTGATTACCACAGAAAGTTTTCGACTGCACATAAACAACTACTGGATGAATGAAGCAAGATTTTCAATCTACCTTTTGTTATTCATTAAAAAGTGTTTTATAATGTAATAAAATAAAAAAAAAAAGTTTTGAGCACAATTTTTTGTCAAGTGATAGGGTTTCCCAAACATATTCTTCCTCCGTTGTAAGACATGATCAGCCATGAGTTACAATGAGATACGAACGATATATTTTCATTACAGTTGACCCGAGTTGTCTTCCTATAGCACCACCACCTTCAAATGGGATCCTGTATCCAAACACAGTATTAAATGAAGGTTGCAGCGTATCGCTTACTTGTAATCCAGGGTATACTCTAAGTGGTCCATCAGTAGCAACATGTGGAGCAGATGGTCAATACACGCCAACTCTTGGACAATGTCTTCCGGGTAATGAGAAACTTTTACACTGCTTTAATCATTTTTTCAGCAAGCCTACATAGGATTGAGTACAAATATCACACTGGTATGTCTTTACGTACAAGGTACGAGTTAAACGTAGTAAACGAGCTCACAACAAACCGACAACGAGTAAATGATTTTTTTGCGGTATTTGTCACATCTGAGTATTTATTATAAACTTCTTATTATGATTATCAATCAGCATGAAACATGCGTTACGGACCAATGACACTTTTGTGCTCTTCACTCAGATATTGATATTCTCCAGAAAACCACCTATTTAATGGCAGTGTTGAATTTCTCCTGACAGCTGCTTGAAAAATCGTGCCTTTTGGTACCTCATCGAGAATAAGAAGATTACCAAACCAACCAAACTAAAAACAAAAACCAAGCAGACCAAAAAAAAAGCATTATTAAATTTTATAATTATTTATTATCTTTCATTACAACGAATAGGAAAATAACTCCAAAAAGCTCTTTTTCGTAATTATTTCGTTTCCTATACGTTGTAATATGTTATCATGCTTGTAAACAGAACCAGAAGCTTGTAATAAATTATCAAATATAAAAATCCCTCTCCTGCATGTAAAAGTAAACCAGCTGAGACTAAAATTTATCCTGTTCATAAATATTAAAATGCCAACAATTGTATGGTAAATAACAAATTAGAATGCCTTCAGTATTCTATGGTTTGTTCCATTATTTATTCGTCGAGTGGGTTGTGGTATGACAAGAGATACCGCGCTTCAGCTTCAATTAAAGATACACATAAGATAGCCATTCAAAAAATGTTACTGACTACATTTAAGTCTACCGAAAAAAAAATCCGATGGCGTCATATGATCTTTGAAAATGAACATGAACAAATGCAAATTTATTGTGACTTTAAAATTTGACATGTTGCTGATTTGCGACCAGTTTTGTCATCGGAGTTTTAATCTTCGGTTTCGAAAGGTATGAACAGTATTGCTCTGTAGTTTTTAACCCATGTGAGTGAAATTTTGCACGCAATTATGGATTTTCTGAAAACAAAAATCACGTACATATTCGTCGGGCATATATCGGTCTTCTTGTTTGTGATTCACTAAGTCTAACTGCACCTTCTTACTTTTAGACTGCCCCGCCCCATCTGCGACACCAAACGGTGACTATCATCTCACCGATGTGGGTTCGCGCCTCGCACGGGGCACGAATTCATATGTGAGACAAGCCATGTTCTGCTTGCGGGTGTGTCAGGTGGTTTTTCCCCGGGTACTCCGGTTTTCGCCCCACCTACCGATTGATTCGTCTCGATATGAGTGAAAAAGCTTGAAAGGGACGTAAAACTGAATCAAAAAAAAAAAAAAAAAAAGAAAAAAAAAAATGTTTCAAATATAACTACGCAAGTAAGCCACTAAGGCTTATATTTATCGGTGGTTTGAAATGAAACCACTTTTCCTGGATAGGCTCAGACCTGAGCGGTTATTCAGTAATCAAATGGTCAGTTCGTAACGTTCAAGCTTAAAGCTTTGCTAGGAGGCACAAGCAGCCCATCTCGAGAGGGTCCACATTCCCATTCGACCACTATTATGATCACTAAAAGAAAAATAAGCGCCGGAATACATCTAAGTCTACCGAAAGAATTCCGTCTGCATCATATCATTTTTGAAAATGTACGTGAAAAACGCAAATTTAGTGTGAATTTACAGATTGATATGTTGCTGGTATATGCCCAATTTTGTGATCAGAGTTTTAATCTTTGGTTTCGAAAGGAGTGAATACATTTGCTTTGTAAACTATTTGTTCAACCCATATGAGTAAAATTTTGCTAGCAATTATAGGTTTTCTGAAAAAAAAATCACGTACATATTAGTCGGGCATATGTCTGTCTTCTTGTTTGCGATTCACTAAGTCTAACTGCACCTTCTTACTTTTAGACTGCCCCGCCCCATCTGCGACACCAAACGGTGACTACAGTCCAAACATACCAGCGGCGCAGGGGGAAAAAGCTACTTCCAGCTGTGCACTCGGTTACACGAATTTCGGTGCGCAAGAAATTATATGTGGCGCAGGTGGAGTTTGGATTGGAAATGCCGACTGTAAAAAAGGTTATGATATTTATAAAGGCAATTGGTAGCAATAAAAGTCGCTTGTTTCAGGATCCAGAAACTCATGGTGATTTTGGTATGAAACAAATCAGAATGCCTTCAATATTTCATGGTTATTTAAACGTCGAGTGGGTTGTGGTACGACGAACTATCGCGCTTCAGATCCAATTAAAACACAAATAAGATTATTACTAAATATATGTGTTCGTTTGAATTGATCCTTAAGGTCTCAGTCAACCACTATGGTCATGTTAAGACGTTAATTAGGACGTTTGCCCAAAATTAGGATGTCATGACATCCAAAACATGTTTCAAATATAACTACCCAAGTAAGCCACTAAGGCTTATATTTATCGGTGGTTTGAAATGAAACCACTTTTCCTGGATAGGCTCAGACCTGAGCGGTTATTCAGTAATCAAATGGTCAGTTCGTAACGTTCAAGCTTAAAGCTTTGCTGGGAGGCACAAGCAGCCCATCTATTTTAGGCCCGAAATCGAGAGGGTCCACATTCCCATTCGACCACTATTATGATCACTAAAAGAAAAATAAGCGCCGGAATACATCTACGTTTACCGAAAGAATTCCGTCTGCATCATATCATTTTTGAAAATGTACGTGAAAAACGCAAATTTAGTGTGAATTTACAGATTGATATGTTGCTGATATATGCCCAATTTTGTGATCAGAGTTTTAATCTTTGGTTTCGACAGGACTGAATACATTTGCTTTGTAAACTATTTGTTCACATGAGAAAAATTTTGCTAGCAATTATAGGTTTTCTGAAAAGATCACGTACGTATTCGTCGGGCATATGTCTGTCTTCCTGTTTGTGATTCACTAGGTTTAATTGCACCTTCTTACTTTCAGACTGCCCCGCCCCACCTGCGACACCAAACGGTGACTACAGTCCAAACATACCAGCGACGCAGGGGGGAAAAGCTACTTCCAGCTGTGCACCCGGTTACACGAATTTCGGTGCGCAAGAAATCATATGTGGCGCACATGGAGAATGGCAAGGAAGTGCGGACTGTAAAAAAGGTAATGGTATTTATAAAGGCAAAACGTAACAATTAAAACAATATTAATTCAGAGTGTAGCGGATCCAGAAATGTTTCTAGCCTGCCACTACATTTTTAGCAAATATATGAAAAGTAAAAGTAGGCAGTGATCAGAAAATGAAATTCCCACTCAAAGATCCGAGATGGGAAACAAGAGGACCAATGGTCCTGTAAACGCTCACCTGATCTGGACAGCTTTACTTGTATGGGAGCTAATGACCCCTGCTCTGTGGTGTGGCATGTATGGACAACAGTAGCACAGGTGATAGGGTTTAAAATGAGGATTATTGAACATTGCTACACACAAAATATAACAGCTCCGGGACTCATGGTTTCTGAGAAGATTTTTTCATATGTTTCCTATTATAAGCCTATGACAGATAATGACGTCCCTGGGGCGTGCCCAGGGTTTATAAAGAGGATTGCTTAACATTGCTACATACAAAATATAAAAGCTCTAAGATTCATGGTTTCTGAGAAAAATGCTTCTGTGTGCTTTTCCCATTGTAAGTATATGGGAGCTAATGAACCCTACAGTGGGGCCATTTTGATCCCAGGGGCATGCTTGGCAGGATTTATGTAGAGCACCACATAAAATTGGTTCATACTTAATATTCAAGCTTTGGGTCTTGTGGTTTCAGATAAGAAGATTTTTTCGTGTATTTCCATTATAAGCCTATGGCAGATTATGACGCCCCTGAGGCGTGGCCTGTATGGACCCCAGTGACACGGTTGGCAGGATTTATAGAGAGGAGTACTGTATATTGCTACACACATCATATGAACGCTCCGGGCCTTGTGGTTTCGGAGAAGAAGATTTTGTTGTTTTTTTTTTTTTCGATTGTAAGGCTATGAGCTAATGGCCCCCAGGAAGGGGTCATTTTTGATCCCCGGGGCATGATTGGCAGGATTTGTGTAAACATCCGCATAACAATGATGCATACTACATATAGAAAGTTTGGGTCTTATGATTTCAGAGAAGAAGACTTTTTCATGTATTTCCCATTAAACGCATATGACAGATAATGACGCCCCTGGGCGTGGCCTGTATGGACACCAGGGTCACGGTTGGAAGGATTCATAAAGAGGACCACTGTACATTGCTACACACAAAATATGAAAGCTCTGGGCCTTGCGGTTTCGGAGAATATTTTTAATGAGTTTCCCATTGAAAGGCTATGGAAGTACCCTTGGAGAGGGGTCATATTTTAACTCCAGACACATGATTGGCAGGATTTATGTAAAGCTCCGCATAACAATGCTGCTCAAACATAAAAGCTTTGGGTATTGTAGTTTCAGAGAAGAAGATGTTTTCATGTATTTCCCTTTATAAGCCTATGGTAGATAATGACCCCCCGGAGCGGGGCCTGTATGGACCCCAGGGGCACTGTTCGCAGGATTTATTAAGAGGACCACTATGCATTGCCACACACACAATATGAAAGCTCTGAGCCTTGCGATTTCGGAAATTTTTGTTTGTACCATTGTAAGTCTATGGGAGCTATCTATTGCCATGGAAACCACAATTTTGAAACAATTTGCATAAAAAGCTAATGCATTAAATCCCCCAAACCAGTGATGGTTTACATAAAATTTGATCAAGATCGGCCTACTGGCTTCAGAACTATTTGTCTTTGAAAATGTGGACGGACGCCGACGGACGCCGGATGCCTGTCTATCCTATAAGCTCACCTGTGACCCTTCGGCTCATGTGAGCTAACAATAAAATCAACAATCAGGTACTTATACTTAGAAACCATATCGAAAGCCGTGTGAGCAGCTATTTCCAAATAGGCGGTCAAGCAGTTACCCAAAATTAACTAAATATGAAATCAAACACGCCGAAACATATAACAGTTAAACAACTACAGAAGTATCGCATTGGATCGATCAGTTATATATAAAATAACTGGGGGGTGGGATTTAAAACAGTTTTACAGGCGCCTAACCTCACACTCAGCCTCTGCAGTGGTTCTATTATACACAAATGTAAACAATAAGGAAAATCATGTTCAGAAAATATTATATATAGGTACTATCATGTTACGTGTATAACGGAAAGCAGGGTAAGCACTATTTTCATTTTGGGTAACTATTTTTAAAAAAAATCATTCAGAAAATATCATTTTTATTGTTGAAAAATACTATGTATAGTAAATGCTCTTTTTCGTATTGTCTTTATCAGACTGCCAACTCCTGGTGACACCCAAAAAAGGAGCAATTGTGTATAGTACTTCAATCAAACCCGGTGATACGCTGGAAAAAGGAACAGTGGCGACGGTCTCATGTAAAAACAACTTCGTGTTAGTGCCATCAAACCCATCTATTCTTACCTGTGGCACGGACGGGCTATGGGACGGAGTAGTTGGACAATGCAAAAGAGGTAACTTGTTTAAATTGTTTCTTGTATTTGAGCCGCATCGTGAGAAAACCGGTTTTTTGCCTAGGCGAAAACAAAGGCGCAGATCAGCTTCGCGGTAACCGCGAAGCTGATCAGCGCCTTTGTTTTCGCTACACGGATGGTACAATTTCTCTTCTACTTAAATCCGAAATTTCAAGCTTCTAGCTCTTTTCTGAGCTTGTACAGGTCGGTTTGTGTCGGACCTGGTCGAAAACCACATTGTTGGTTTTCCCACGAGGCGGCTCATATTAGACTGAGCATTCGGAGAGTGGTCTGACAAGTAAGATAGGCTCGGGTGAGACCTTAAAACATTGCAAAGAAATTATGCAGGCTCAGTCTTATACAAGTTTTAAAAGCTCACTTGTGGGAGAGTGTAATGCTAGAATGTTGCATGTTAAACAGCAAGGAGGTCAATTTATTTTCCAATCCAAACTTATTTTCGGCTTTACTCACTTGGTCAGTAAGTCGGTTTGCAATTTTATGGGGAGACAACGAGCTGTCAATGGGCGGTGCGAATCACTCATCTGGATAACATTCCCGTGTAATATATATCCCTTATACCCATCTTTAATATAGTAAAACTGGGGTGTAAAGGGATATACAATTCTTCTTTTTTTGATCGAAAACAGAGATTGTGGGTACTCGTTAGGACCGCCTCGGCAACATGTACCCAGAAATTATTTTTGAGCACAAATAAATGTGTTTGTTTTCTGATGAAATTCTCATTTTTACAACTGAAAAAAAAGAAAGTACAAGTAGGCAAAGATCAGGAAAATGCGCAATCAGAAAAAGACTCCCACTCCAAAAACCAAGGTGGGAAAAAACTAAACTAACAATCAGGTACTTATACCATGAAAACATTTCGTAAGCCGAATGAGCAGCTATTTTCCCAATAGGTGGCCACTCAGTTACCTTAACTAAAAATTTGCAAACATACATAAGGCGCCAACAGCACAAAAATATTTTAAACACCAAGACATAAAACAAAAAGAACCACCACAGAAGTATCGACTTGGAACGATCAGTAACACAAAGTTACTGGCGGGTTTAAATCGATTTCACACGGCCGTAACCTCACCCTCAGCTTCTGCAGTGGTTCATAACATTTAGTTAGTTCTTCGGTACTCGTGGTGAATCTCTAACTAGTAAATGAATCATCAAGAACAAACAAATAAATCATTATAAACATCCCGATGAATCAAAAACCAGGACTCACAGATTCAGTAAGCTGCGCGATGATGGAGATCCCTGGGCGCCAAATAACTTACTAACTCCGAAAACAATCTTTGGGCAAGTTTTCGTCATAGTGTGTACAGATGGTACAGATGGTTTCCTAGACCACATAAGAGCCGCATCGTGAGAAAACCTGAATTTTGCCTATGCGAAAACAAAGGCGCAAATCAGCTTCGCAGTAACTGCGAAGCTGATCAGCGCCTTTGTTTTCGCTACACGGATAGTACAATTTATCTTCTTCTTAAATTCGAAATTTCAAGATTCTAGCCTGCTCTTGTGACTGTACAGGTCGGATTGTGTCAGACCTGGTCGGAAGCCCCGAAGACCGGTTTTCTCGCGTCACGGCTCATAAGCGAGTAATACTTTCTCAGGTGGCATTACGAAAACTTGCCCATGCAATAAACAGATATTTTTGAGCTTGAAATATTAAAAATCTTTAGCTGGAAACTTTTGATATTTTTCTTATTTCTGCTCAAAATATAGATTGTGGGTACACGTTAGAACCACATCGTCGAGGCGGTTCTAACGAGTACCCACAATCTATGTTTTGGAGCAAAACTAAGAAAAATAGGTATACCCCTGCATACCCCAGTTTTGCTATATAAAAGTGGGGTTCGAGGGGTTATACATTACACGGACATGTTTTCGTAATGGTCAGATAGTCGGTTGGCATCCATCAGGATAACATGTCCGTGAAATGTATACCTCCGGAAACCCCACATTTATATAATAAAACTGAGGTTAACAGGGGTATATATTTTTTTTTCTCATTATGTCTTTCCCACAATCAATGTTTTGAACAAAATATGAAAAAAAAAATCGATTTTTTTTTTCAAATGAAATTTCCATTTTTTACAACTTACAAATTTCTATTTAATGCATAGGCGATTTTTTGTAGTTAAATTATGTTTTGTTTCAGAATGCGTAAAAAGGGTAAAGATAATCGTGAGCGAAGCCGTAGGAGGCACGGCAAAATACAAAAAAGCTGTCTGTCTTTGGGATAACAAAAAACTGATCAAGCTGGTGAAGAAGTTAAATGGCGAGATAGTCCAGAAATGGATAAAGAAAGAAGGCGAAGGTTGGGAGACAACAATGCTGGCGCAAGGAGCTGAAGATGATCGTAAAAACTGGAATAAACCCTTTCAAGATTGGGTCGAGGACATGAAAATGAACGAGTAATACATTATGTTAACACACCCATGTCAAATCATCTGATGTACGACTGTTTAACTTGTCTGTATGTATATGTTTCATACATGGTTTCGCTTCATATGCGCCATACTTTACCTTTAGTTTGGTGCCGCTCTTTTGTTTCAAGCTTTGGCGCCTTTGGATGATCCGGATGGTATGCCCATATAATGTACTGTATACCCACTTAGACCCCGCGTTTATATCGTAAAACTGGGATGTTCAGGGGTAAACATATTTGAGCCTGTGCATGAGAAAACCAACAATTTGGGTTTCCGACCAGGTCTGACACAAACCGGCCTGTACAGTCACAGAAGATGGTTAGAGGCTTGAAATTTTGTATTTAAGTAGGAGAGGGATCGTACTATCCGTGTAGCAAAAACAAAGGCGCTGATCAGCTTCGCGGTCACCGCGAAGCTGATCTGCGGCTTTGTTTTTGCCCATGCAAATTGTTGGTTTTCTCATGCACTGGCTCATTTTTCTTATTCTTGATACAAAGCATTGATTAAGGGTACTCGTTCGAACCGCCTCGCTGAGGTGATTCTAACGTGTACCACCCACAATATATGTTTTCAGTACAAATAAGATTTTTTTTCTGGAGAATATTTTAAATTTTACTGCTGAAAAAATCTGTAAAATGCATGAGCAGTGTTTCGTAATGATCCTGTAGTCACAGTATTTATTTAACTTGTCTTGTAGTACTTGTTTGCCCGTACCTCCAGCTCCATCGGACACCAGTGCACAACTTTACTTTATTTATACTATTTACGAGTATACTCGTCTTAACAAACGTATTTTCTAGATGGTAGGATGAAATAGAATGTATGTATGTATGTATGTATGTATGTTTTAAGGAAATTTAAGTAACATGGGTGTGTTTCAAACACAAGAAGGGAAAGAATTGGTGGTGGGCGATTGATTAGAATTTGAAAGTTATCTCGAATGAATAAAGTAATGATCCCTTAATAACTTGTTGTGTTAGTTTTCATTTTTATTTAATTTCAAGTAGGCAATGATTAGGAAACAGGATAATCAGAAAAAAAAAACACTCTAAAAACCGAGGTGGGAAAAGCTAAAATGACAACCAGAAACTTATACTATGAAAACATATCGTAAGTCGAGTGAGCAGCTATTTACCAATTAGGCGGCTACACACGAACTTAATAAAATATGTAAACGTACATAAGGTGCAAGCAGCAAAAAAATTAAAAACACAAAAACAAAAACAATTAATACCAGACCGCACGTATCGCTTTGGAAGGATCAATAATATAAAGCTACTGGAGGCTTAAACCTTCGTACAACAACCGTGGAAGATTGTTCGACTGACAATCGAACAGTTAGACTGACAATCGAACAGTTACTGCAAAGCTGATCTGCGCTTTTGTTTTCGCATATCCGAAAAGCCGGTTTTTTGATGACGCGGCTCATATATAGCCGACATTGGAATTTAGAACATCCATCTATAGGTAAAATACTTTGATCTTGCCGCTTGAACTCACGTGATGAAGTTTTATAAACACGATAAAAGGGGCACCTATTTGTTTTACACATTTTTTTCCAGTGCCATGTGAAGCACGTGGTCATATATTGTTTGCCGCCATTGGGTCGCATAATTGATAACATAGTTATGTTTTAAGCAGTCCGATCAACAAATGCATATCTATGTCAGAAGTTAAGCGGCACGGTCAAAGTATTTTAACTATATACTGGAGCACCACCAAAGTAAGAGCCACCTCATGGAAAAAAACAAAAATGTGGTTTCCGAACAGGTCCGACACAAATCGGGCTGGCTGTACAAGCACAGAAGATGGCTAGAGACTGGAAATTTTGGATATAAAAAGTAGGAGAATCGTACTATCCGTGTAGCGAAAACAAAGGCGTTGATCAGCTTCGCGGTTACCGCAAAGCTCATCTGCGCCTTTGTTTTCGCATATGCAGATTGTTGGTTTTCTCATGAGGCGGCTCATTTGTTCGTTTGAATCGATGCTTAACGTCCCAGTCGACAGCTATGGTCATGTCTGGACGTTGCCTCAATCAATTTTATGGGATTTTTACCCAATATTAGGTCAAGGGCACCGGGTTAAGGTGCGTGCTTGAAGGGTATGTCCAGGACTATTACTATGCAAGGTTTCAGACTCGCAGCTATCTCTGATGTCGAGAAAACCAAACTTCGACGTAAATGTTGACAAAACTTCAATATAAAAATTTTCAAAGTCAGTGGACCGTGAAATATAGATCAAAGCCACCGATTTAAGGTGCGTGCTTGAAGGGTATGTCAGGGACAACTACTATGCAAGGTTTCAGACTCGCAGCTATCTCTGATGTCTAGAAAACTAAACTTCGACGTAAATGTTGACGGACGGACTGACGGACCGAAATTTGGACTCCTATATCGCACCCTGCTATAAGCAGGTGCGATAAAAATGTTGTACAGTCAACGTCCCATATGGAATATTTAAGGCGTAATGGACATTTGACTGAAACTGCGTTTTACCTGTACATAACTGGGTTAAATCATATAACATTTATGTTTTACCAAAGAATAATGGTAGTGGTCCTCAAAAACAGTGCATTAGAACCTGATTCCATTTATTCAGGCTTCATTTTTATACTCATAAAATTATGACATAAAAAACTTGATCCTCTGCAATATGCATCCTTACCCCTTTCATTTTCAATTCCCAGGAAATATTCCAGAACTTAAAGAGATGTACGTAATTGACCTCACGGTAGAAAATTCTTATTTTTGGCATGTGGGTGTATTTTGATGTCCTGCATACGAAAATGAAAATAAATCGATACCGTTCCGAGCTTGTTTTCGAGATATCGGCCTTCAAAATCGTCAAATTTGAGAGCGAAAATACATTGACGTCAACGTAAAATGCGATTTTTAGACCCCCTTTTTGTTAATTTTCTTGATATATTTCAAAAATTCCACGGTAGGATTTTTAAAAAAAACTGATATGTATTAGAGAAATTCCTGAACTACAGGTAGATAACGAGAAAGTCCCTAGTTACCGGGTTCGTTTTCCTGCTATAAGCGTGCGAAGAGAGGTAGTCGTTGCTGAATTCAGTACGTTTTATGCTCGACGTCGATTTTGCGCCAAAATCTCCGACGCTATTTTGTATTCAATATTGCTAACTGTCGCGCAAATGATATTTTCCTCGGGATAACATGTCCACAATCTATATTTTGAGCAAAAATAATAAATAACATCATTTTTTTTTTTACATTTCTGAAGTCCTCTGCATAATTTTATGTAAATAGTCTCGTATTCCGAACGTAAACTGGCGCTAGAAATGACGTTTCGAGCGAAAAGTGACGTTACGAATGCGGCGTAAAAATGACGTTTCGACCCTTAGATACGCACGCTCCTTTGAGCGCCTTCAATTACGTACATCTGCTACGAAAGAGATTTCATGGATTCTCTTAACCAAGATAATCAAGCTGATGTTATCGAGGCTTTTAATTCCACATCTAGGTACCTCGATGACCTTTTGAACATTGACAACCCTTATTTTGAAGGTATGGTCAATCAAATTTATCCACCTGAACTTCAGTTGAACAAAGCCAATATCACAGATACTGAAGCCCCATTTTTAGATCTACATCTTTCTGTTGCAAATGGATTTGTTTCTTCTAAAATTTATGATAAGCGAGATGACTTTGATTTTGATATAGTAAATTTTCCTTTTTTGGATGGTGACGTTCCTCGTCGTGCTTCTTATGGTGTATACATTTCGCAACTTATTAGGTTTGCTAGAGTCTGCAATCATGTTACAGACTTCAACGCTCGAAATAAATGTTTAACGGCAAAACTTCTCCAACAGGGCTATCGGTATCATAAACTTCGAAAAACATTTTCTAAATTTTATCGTAGACACTATGAATTGATTTCCAAATATAATGTTGGGTTAAAGACGCTTTTAAGTGAGGGTCTTTCGAAACCTGAATTTTATGGTGACTTGGTTTACAAATTTAAGAAACTTAAAGGAATTAATGATTTTTCTTTTCAGTTCAGAAAAATCATAACACGTTACAGACGTATAGGTTATAACTTAAATGTTATGCGACAGTCTGCATGCTTAGTTTTTAACCCAATCATGGTTGATAACTATGCTGCCTTCTTTAATTGCACGCCGGTGGGTCGGGCGTCAGACTCTATGATGGCCCCGACATAAAGCTATTCATTTTAGTTGGTTTGGGCCGGAGCTTCTTGTCTGTTGCTTGGCCCACCGGGGTCCAACTGGTGTTTTTCTTTTGCTCTGGAGTTAGTAGGTTATTCGGCGCCCAGGGATCTCCATTGTCGGGCAGCTTACTCAGTCTGTGAGTCCTGGTTTTTGATTCATCAGGATGTTTATCATGATTTATTTGTTTTTTCTTGATGATTCATTGACTAGTTAGAGATTCACTACGAGGACCAAATAACTAACTAAATGTTATGAACCACCGCAGAAGCTGAGGGTGAGGTTATGGCCATGTAAAACCGGTTTAAGCCCGCCAGTAACTTTGTGTTACTGATCGTTCCAAGTCGATACTTCTGTGGTGGTTCTTTTTGTTTTGTGTCTTGGTGTATAAATTTTTTGTGCTGTTGGCGCCTTATGTATGTTTTCATATTTTTAGTTAAGTTAAGGTAACTGAGTGGCCACCTATTGGGAAAATAGCTGCTCATTCGGCTTACGATATGTTTCATGGTATAAGTACCTGATTGTTAGTTTGGTTTTTTCCCACCTCGGTTTTTGGAGTGGGAATCTTTTTCTGATTGCGCCTTTTCCTGATCTTTGCCTACTTGTACCTTTTTAAGGTGTTCCAGATACTGCATGAAACCAAGAAAAGGCCCCAGTGCATTAGAAATTGATTTCTTTAATTTACACATTTATTTTCATACTTTAGATGACATCAAAATTGATCTTCTGCCATTTGCATTTGAAACTTGAGGAGGTCCATCAAGAGTAGGATCCCAGGACAACATAAACCTGTAAATTTAAAAATTTAAAAGGAATCTTGGACACCATATCACGTGCCAAGACTTTGACCTCAGAACTTGCTGTTTGTATTGTATGATTATATTGTCCAATATTATCATGGTTCATAAAGTATTTTGGGGCAACTGGCCAATCTGAATTTTTCGCCTGTTTGAGCATGGTAATCGTTTAACCATACCATGCAATCAAACTTTTGATATCTTAAAAATTAAGCGGATGGCTGCCCTGTTTATCACACTGGGGTATGCAAATAATTATGAGAAAAATCGCTACCCAAAAAAATTTTGTGAAGCACTTGTACTTTCTTAATGTGAAAAGAAATACCTGTTCTCTGTTTCAGCACGTCTATTTCTCTCATCTAAAATTGAAATACATTTGATTACAAACCTCTTTGTATACTGACCGACAAAACAAACCCGACACTTTATGATGTTATATAAAATTTTATCCCTTGTTAGGAGTGATTTAGTGTTTGGTATTTGAGCATTTCTTACTATTGGGCAATGGCTAAAAATCCGAAATCGGTTTTGGGGGCAAACATCTGATAAAACCCGTAAAATTGCAATCTGCCCTTAATGCATAAATTGTTCGCGCAATGACATAGGCGGAATTTCTCTTTTTGACTTACATGTTTTTCTTGAAGTCATAAGAAGAAATTCAGTACGCAGTCGCAATGGCCAATGCAATATAAATTGTTTTAATTTAATGCTTTATTCCTTTAAAGAGGATTCCTAACAACCTGTGGGACATAGGTCTCCTATCATTTTTTCGAATTCATCTTAAATATACAGATGTCCCCGCGTAACGATTTAGACTTAGATCTTTGACTTTGAAAATGACCCCCTTGCTTTAATCTTTGTAATAAGGATATTTTTTTAATGAAAAAGTGAAAAAATGACATTAAACGGTGTAAAAATGTTTTGCCTTTAATGCTGTATAAATCTGACTTTTATTGGACATCTGCTCTTGCGTCGTTTACCGTCATATTTGAGTGTCCGGTTTCTTTTGTCGGTCAGTATATTTTCAAACTTCTTGTGACATTTCACGACATAAAAAACTTTCTTTCGTTGCGGTCCTTTATGTTTCTTGTTCATGCTAAATTGAGGTGTTTTATTCCATTACGAAAACATGTCCATGCAATATACAGAGATTTTTAAAGTCGTAAAAAATGAAAATATTTATTTGAAACTTTTTGTTTTTTTTTCTTATTTTTGCTCAAAACATAGATTGTGGGTACAAGTTAGAACCGCCTCGCCGAGGCGGTTCTAACGAGTACCCACAATTTATGTTTTGGTGCAAAAATAAGAAAAATAGGTATACCCCTGCATACCCCAGTTTTACTGTATAAAAGTGGGATTTAAGGGGGTATTCAATACACGGACATGTTTTCCTGATGTTACGGTGTCCTCATCGACGTTTTACAAAAGCGCGGGTAGATATTACCGAATGCGCGAACGTTTTAAGAAACCGCGAGAAAAAACAAATAAAAAGCGCGTTTAGAAACCGCGGTTTTTAATTGCTTTTTAATTGCACGTATGTATACCTGTGCTATGATTGTATCTCACTGTCAAGACCAAAAGTATGATAGTGAGATTCAACCATACTTTTTGAGCTTGCTCCAAGTTTATCGGAATAATGGTTGTCATTGCACTGTCATGTATGTCGCAAGCAACCTTTGCTTTTTCTCAGCCGTACATCTCCAAGAAATATTCCCGCAGGCAGCATCTTAGTAAAGTTGGAATTATAGTGTTTTAAGTTGTATTTTATTCAAGAATAGTAATTTAATCATCGTAAATTTTAAAATTTCTGACAGTAATAAAGAAAGAAACGCTTGTTGCACAACGATTCTATTTATTGAGCTTCTCTTACTTTATTTGGAAGACTTTATACTTCGATAATAGCAATGCGTAAGAATAAAAATAAAACATATCCTTTAAGAGCAGTGAGTATATCAATGAGAAAAGGGATGGGCCATACCGCGGTTTCGGCTACTTAAGCTTCTTCAGCGACCTTGTCAATATGGCAAAATGGAGCCTAGGAGAAATACTGTAATTTTGTAACTTTGAAATAGGAGAGTCGATACAAAAATGTACAAGTAGGCAACGATCAGGAACAGGAGCAATCAGAAAGACTCAATTAATCAAACAGAGCCAAATTATAAAACGTTGGTTACAAAATGAATCTAAACTGACGACGAATTTCTGATTTCTCAGAATACCCTCGCTGATCTCAAAGGACCAAAATAAAACTATAATCTGCACTACGGATGATATACGGGGAGACTTTTTAGGGTCGTCGCACGGCACAACACCAGCAACAGTAATAGCAAATACAAATAAAACAGATCCTTTAAGAGCGGTGAGCATATTATTGAGAAAAAGGATGGGCCATATCGCGGTTTCGGCTACTAAATCAAAATAAAACAGATGCTTTATGAGCATTGAACATATTAATGAGAAAGGGGGTAGGCCATACCGCGGTTTCGGCTACTAAAGCCTCTTCAGTGACCCTATAGATTTGGCAACATGGAGCCAAAGAGAATTAGTGTAATTTTGAATATTTCAACAGGGTAGGCGACACAAAGACTAGTACAATCCAAATGGGGCCAAATATATTGAAACGTTGGTTAGAAAATGAATCTAAACTGATAATAATTTTCTGAGTTCTCAGAATACCCTCGCTGATCTCAAAGGACCGACCAAAAATAATATCATCTGTACTATAGATGATGTATGGAGATACTTTTTAGGGCCGCCACACGGCACAACAATAGCTGCAGTAATAGCAAATAAAATAAAACTGAAACCCTTTTAGAGCAGTGAACATATTTATGAGAAATGGAATGGGCCATACCGCAGTCTCGGCTACAAAAGCCTCTTCAGTGACCCTATAGATTTGGCAATATGAAGCCTCTTCAGTGACCCTGTAGATATGGCAAAATGGAGCCAAATATAAATACTGTAATTTTGCAACTTTTAATAGGATAGTCGATACAAAGACTAGTATTATCCAAACAGAGCCAAATTATAAAACGCTCGTTAGAAAATGAATCTAAATACTGGTTTTCATCTTAAAAATGGCGCGACTTCACGTGATTACGTGACGTGACAATGGATGAACGCGTTTTGAAGGCGTCGAACTGAATATTTGGAATTTTCATTGACATTGACGCTTTTTTCTTTTACCCTAAACTGCCCCCCTTAGTTACCTGAACTTTACTCAATACATGAATACAAACACAAAAGTTAGTTTGTACCTAAACGAAACTATGAACGGTTAGTACTTAAACGAAACAATGGTTGTAAAAATCTTACATTTGAGTTGACAAAAGCTCCAAGCGTAGCAGCTGTAACGGCCACTATCAAGAACTGGCCGATACTAAATCCTGTCAATACTTTACGAAATGGCGAGGTCAGTGTGTTTATTTTCCTGCCATTATCAGTCCAGGCTGGCTCCCTCGCTTGTACAGATGTGGTCATTGGTGTTTCCATAGCAACTTGCTCCTGGTTCTTTCCCATCGTTCCTGGCACGTAAAATCAGGAGACGGCCGAACGGCTTACAGAAATCACGCTTATGAAAAATAAAGTAATACTTTAAGTTGAATTCTATATGATTACTATATATTTTTCTTATTTTTGTTCAAATAATAAATGAGCCGCCTCATGGGAAAACCAACAATTTGCATATGCGAAAACAAAGGCGCAGATCAGCTTCGCGGTAACCGCGAAGCTGATCAGCGCCTTTGTTTTCGCTACTCGGATAGTACAATTCCTCTTCTACTTAAATCCGAAATTTCAAGCTTCTAGCTCTTTTCTGTGACTGTACAGGTCGGTTTGTGTCGGACCTGTTCGCAAACCACATTGTTGGTTTTCCCACGAGACGGCTCAAATTGTGGGTACATGCTAGAACCATCCCAGAGACGGCTTTAAAGTGTATCCTTTTATGAAAACTTGCCCATGCAATATACAGCGATTTGTTTTTCAGCTGTAAAAATTAAAACTTTCAATAGAAAAAAAAATCAATATTTTTCTTATTGATGCTCAAAACTTTGATTGTGGGTGTACGGTTCTAACGAGTACCCACAATCTATGTTTTGGATCAAAAATAAGAAAAACAGGTATGCCCCTGTAAACCCCAATTTACTATATAACGTGGGGTATGAGGGATATATATTTCACGGAAATGTTTTCCTGATGCAAAAATTATTTGTCGGAACAAGAAAGATGTGTATCCCTGTACACCCTAGTTTAAAATATCTAAGTGAGGTGTAAGATGTACAAATATACTTAGCAAAAGTGAAAACGCTACATGTCACCATAATTATATTCCCGACAAAGTATCAGAAAAGGGGCATTTAATCAGTTTCTATAATGTTTTCCAGGCTTCCAGCAAATGTTTCGTGAAAATTTCATCGATTGGTCTCATTTGATATCTGAGTTATGGATCATTATGCGTTTAAAGTGTTTTTCGATAAATTATGCATGTGCGCATGCGCAAGAAAAGATTTTTTACGCTTTTTAAAACGTACGATGCCCGTGTTACATTAAAACGTTTAAAAACTTGACTTATCCTTTGAAACAAGCTCAGAAATCAATGTCTAATTTTGCCATTTTGCCAATTGTCTCCCTTTGACATAAACAAATAGGGAATATTGAATGTTCGGTATTCTCCGGTGTATACCGATTTTCGAAAAATTTCTTTTGCCAATTCATTAAGGTCTACAAACACATCATTCCTACCATTTCTCGATTAGGAGTATCTTCAAACGTCGATGTAACAACAGGTTCATTATCCTATGGAGATTACATTGAGAAAATTTCAAGCATTGCGATTTGATGAAAAATACCCTTTTCAAAGGTTGATTTTAAAAACCATCACATAAGCTTGTGGTGAATCGTTTACAGTTTCTGACTGACACATGTGCTGACTACATATCCACGCAATTGCAAATGGTTGAAACGTTTACTCTTGGTTTTCTTAAGTCGTAAACTGTGTGAAATTTCTGTTCAAATTTCACACATAAAAAATGGTACCCTGACACACTGAATGGGCGGTTCTGTCTTTATTTGTGACAATAACCTTATCATGTTTAGTGTTATGGACAGCCAAGTCTTTAAACATTTCAAAACACTTTCATTTGATTTGAGGGCTTGTTTCATTTTTCAGAAATTTGACAAACAATTAAGGTGTAGCGTTTTCACTTTTGTTCAGTATATCATGGACAAGTTATGATGAAAGGTAAAAACTACAAAACACGCACATAATTATGCCGATATTTATGTCTGTCCCATTTTAGGCCAAAATCTATGGACTTACCCATGAAATGGGCCTAATAAATGTTATGTTTTACTTTCAAACATAAATCATTTATATTTTATTGCACTTAAACCCGCAATCCACGGCATGCACAAAACCTCGTTCTCGATACTCGTACCTTGCCATGTCCACAAAACTTTATGTACTTAGCATCACAATTACAAAACTAATTTATTTCCTATCTAAGCAAGAAAACTAATAATTGATTCTCAGAATAAATTCTCCTAACCATACAGATTCTCATGACCAATATCTCCAATCAAGCGATCTCATTACATGAATCAAAACTTATTACATATGCAACTTACGCAACTGAAATTATTTTCAGTTTAAGCACATGATCTCGAACCTTTACTAAATTCTCAAAAACTGTACATTAAAATTATAAAATGCACATTATGACCAAGATCTTCAGGAAAAAACCTTTTTTTCCTCCAACACTTCAAAGCCGCTACTCAAGAATACGATTTACTTAAATATCGTCAGTTAACATGGGCAACCTCATAACCGTAAACTGATTCTCAGAAAACGTTGAACGTACTGTAAACTATAGTACATTACCAATATCTCTAGTCAAGCTACATACTTTTGCCTTATATAAAGAAACGCCTAAGCTACGGTAAACTGCTATCAGTAGTTTACCATAAAATAACACTTCTTATCAAAGTAAATCACAAACACAAGATAGTATGTGCCAACAGCCAGCTGATCGGATTTAATTTGCATTCAGATTATAATGTAAATTCAAGATGGATCTGACATGAAATTCGATAGTTTCCAGCCAAGACATTCACAGCTTAAAGCCATATAAAAACTAAGGATCGTCCTCTGAAACGAAACTATACATTATAAGCGATGTTGCTAAAACTATACTTATTTCTTTTTATATCTTGAATATTGTATGTTAATACCAGTATTCTGTATACCTAAATTTTCGTATGTTCTTTATTTTTATTATTATTATCGTTTTTATTATTCATAATTATATATATAATTCTATCTTCGTAAATGTAAACTCTCAATGTTAGAAAATTTATTACATGTATATTTACCTGTAGATCTCTAATGAAAATTATACCTTCCCTCGTAGTTTCTCAGATTTATTCCCTGCTCAAACAAAGATGCAAAAAGGTACAAGTAGGCAAAGATCAGGAAAAGGCGCAATCAGAAAAAGATTCCCACTCCAAAAACCGAGGTGGGAAAAAAACAAACTAACAATCAGGTACTTATACCATGAAACATATCGTAAGCCGAATGAGCAGCTATTTTCCCAATAGGTGGCCACTCGTTTACCTTAACTTAACTAAAATATGAAAACATACATAAGGCGCCAACAGCACACAAAAAATTTAAACACCAAGACATAAAACAAAAAGAACCCCCACAGAAGTATCGCCTTGGAACGATCAGTAACACAAAGTTACTGGCGGGCTTAAACCGGTTTTACATGGCCATAACCTCACCCTCAGCAGTCTACATCGGTCTACTTCTGAAACAGACTAAAATCTATTGCTAAAGCAAAATCTCTAATTTCTTTCCACATTTGTTTTTATAACAAATTTATTTCGAAAAAAACACTTAAAATATTAATCATAAATTAATATAACAGCAAATCTAGTTCTATTCTTTTTATTTAAATAATACATGTATATATTCTAAAATGACGTCTACGCCTTTTTTTTTACCTCTACAAGACCATGTCCACTGTCTCTGCGGAATAACACAGCTTATGCAACCAGCTCATCTGACTCTATAACGCCTCAACTGCCATGTGGGGGTGGGGGGGATGGGGAAGTTGTCCGATCTGCGTACTGGCTTTGGCTCCAATGGTTTGATTTGGCGCCTAAAATCTATTTATATCAACAGAAGCACCTGAAAAATGCTTTTCTCATGCAAAAGCATGCAATATCAACTATTAATAGAACATAACCGGAACAATCCAGTTCGAAACCCGTTCTATTCCGACTAATACCACAATTACTATAAAATACATTACTGTTTTCTAAGTACCGTATCAAACATAAAAGTGCAAACAAATATATATTCCATTATATGCTGAGACACTTTAGAAACGCACCACTGACTCGAATGCTTTTATCTTTGTGAGGTATCCGAGTTTTCAATTAATGGTGATATAAAATAAAAGTCCTATCATATGTCGTTGATTTAACTCAAAATTCAAAACGCTGCGAATTGTGACTTTCTGTATATTTCAAAACTCGCAATGAAACCCAAATGTCAAATGTTACCATTACGAAATGCAATAAACAGAGATTTTTGAGCTTTAAAAATTGAAAATTTTCAGCTAAAAAAATATTGATATTTTTCTTACTTTTGCTCAAAACATGGATTGTGGGTACACGTTAGAACCCGCTATCTATGTTTTGGAGCAAAAATAAGAAAAATAGGTATACCCCTGCATACCCCATTTTTTCTATATAAAAGTGGGGTTTAAGGGGGTATATATTGCACGGACATGTTTTCCTGATGCAGAGCTGCTTTACCTTTATCAGCAAAAAACAGGTTTTTCAATGAACGTATGTTTTCAGACACAATCAACGTAGGAATTATTTTGCCTCCGGGTACGTTATTATCGTAGGAAACGACGTATTTTTAACGTTAATTTGTCGTTTTTCGACAACGAAATGCATAAATCAAACTTTATTTGGTGCCAGAACCCAGACTGCAATATTTGTCATTGTAACCACAAGAATCACGACACAAATGCAAATCATGTATCCGTAACGTATGACTAATCATTTACGACTGATTTAAGCCTGACGCAAACAAAGAAAACAAAAAGTAAAAGTAGGCAACGTTCAGGAAATGGCGCAATCAGCAAGAAATTCCGACTCCAAAAACCGAGGTGGGAAAAACTTAATTAACAATCAGGTACTTATACTAAGAAAACATACAGTAAAAAGGTACAAGAAGGCAACGATCAGGAAAAGACGCAATCAGAAAGAGCTTCCCACTCCAAAAACCACGGCGGCAACAAAACAAACTAACAATAAATTACTTATACCATAAAAACATTTCGTAAGCCGAATGAGCAGCTATTTTCCCAATAGGTGGCCACTCATTTACCCAAACTTAACTAAAAATATGATAACATACATAAGGCGCCAGCAGCACAAAAACTTTTAAACACCAAGACATAAAACAATTAGAACCACCACAGAATGGGCAGCCATTTTCCCAATAGGTGGCCACTTAGCCACCCAAACTGAACTAAAATATAGAAATGCACATAATGTAACTGTCGTCATAACGAATACTCTTTTGTGGAGGGACGCTATTGAGAATTCAGTGGTGCGCGATTTGTCTTTCCAATAGCACGAAAAAAAATCAATAGCATCATATAATCTACTTCCGCCGTGGTCTTTGCTGACAAAACTTCTGCGTTTGCGGGAACTTCAGGAAAACACGCCCATGCGATATACAGAGATTTTATAAGTTGTAAAGATTGAAAAATTTCAGACGAAAATTTTGATATTTTTCTTATTTTTGCTCAAAACATAGATTGTGAGTACCCACAATCTATGTTTTGGAGCAAAAATAACAAAAATAGGTAGACCCCTGCATACCCCAAGTTTGCTATATAAAAGTGGGGTTTGAGGGGGTATACATTACACGGACATGTTTTCGTGATAGAAATATTGTTTTTACTGAGTTATTTGTGATTTCTTCTCATCATTAATGATCTTAAACGAAGCCCAAAGAGGTATATTAATTGTTCTTCGAGTCAAAGTCTATAATTATGCGAAATTATGCGAAATTTGTATCTTTCATGGTGATTAAAATTGCGGTGGAAATGACGTTCGTGCAAGCACCGTTTACATTGGCATAAAGTGGCTCATTTTGTACTTGTGAAATGTTTTGTGTCAAATTCTGGGCACACAGTCATATGCAATTACATGATTCTTGCATAGATATCTATGCGCATAGCTGTTTGAAGCCGTTTTCGATTGGTCGAAAGCCGTGTTCAAACAGCGAAACCCATGTTCAAATCATGAAATTCACGTGCCGTTTGAACATGGGTTTTGACCGACGTCATTGGTCAATGCGACGTGACGTCATGTGTTTTGTAGAAACAAAATGGCCGACGTTGAAGAAGCTCCGCGGTTTCGGTCAGTTTTTACGTTGTCAATGTTATTTTCATGAGAATTTAAGTGGATAAGAGTGAAAATGCAAGAATAGCGATCAACCATGGTTTGTTTCAGTGTTCAAACATTCGATGGATCACTCGAAAGGTGTTTGAACACGCGGCCTGCGGCCTTGTATTCAAACACCTTTCTCGTGATCCATCGAATGTTTGCGGCCTTGTGTTCAAACACCTTTCTCGTGATCCATCGAATGTTTGAACACTGAAAACCATGGTTGATCCCTATATTGTCTATGATGTATTTCCAGTTTGACGTCGGCTATTGGTTGACTTGCGCTGTCTTGGTGTCGACCAACTGAATAACAGTCATCAGTCATAAATCTAGGTACTGTACTAAGATCTTGGTTTTGAACCTAGATCTTGGTTCAACCAAGCGTACTAAAACGATAAATTCATGCGTTTACGTTATACGTGTCCGAGATTGCAATATGGAAAGTCACGAAAACTTATGACAACAATTTATCTTGTCGGATTTCTTGATTTCAACGGTATTTCACCGAAGAATTTTTTTTTTTTCAGGAAAATACCAATTTTAACAATTAAAATCGCTAGAAACTATGTTTTTGAGTGAATTGTCCTTTTAAAATGGTCTGATTACTGATTCATCTGTAGCTTTCACTTACTGATTTTGTGAGTCGGATTTCCTTCTTCGCTCGGCCGCTTACAGCCTCAGCAGTCGCCGTTTTCATCATCCGCATCATCTCTTACGGTGGACAATAAAAACCATATGAAAATTCAAGCGGCATTCACTGCTAGTATTTTTTTAATTCTTTAAAAAGCTGAACTATTATTGTAATATGAAATAAAGGCACGCTGCCTTATCTGCAAACACACACGGAAAACCGTATGCTGGGATTTTTTTGTCAATAAGTGTATCCAGCTATCCATTTTAGTAGACCTGAGTAAGTAGACCTTGTAGGTAAACCTAGGTAGGTAGATCTTGGTAAGTAGACCTTGGTAGGTAGACCTAGGTAAGTAGACCTAGGTAAGTAGACCCCGGACGTAGACCTTGGTAAGTAGACATAGTAGGTAGACCCAGGTAAGTAGACCTAGGTAGGTAGACCTTGGGAAGTAGACCTAGGTAGGTAGACCTAGGTAAGTAGACTTTGGTAAGTAGACATAGATAGGTATGTATACCTTGGTAAGTAGACCTAGGTAGGTAGACCTAGGTAAGTAAACCTTGGTAAGTAGACGTAGATAGGTAGACCTTGGTAGGTAGAAATAGGTTAGTAGACATTGGAAGTAAACTTAGTATGTAGGTTTTGGTAGGTAGACCTTGTTAGGTAGACCTTGGTAGGTAGACCTTGGCAGGTAGACCTTGGTAAGTAGATATTGGTTAATAGACCTAGTAGGTAGACTTTGGTAAGTAGACCTAGGTGGGTAGACCTTGGTAAGTAGACTTGGTAAGTAGACCATAGAAGGTAGACCTTGGTAAGTAGACCTTGTAGGAAGACCTTGGTAAGTAGACCCCGGAAGTGAGACCTTGGTAAGTAGACCTAGTTCGATAGACTAAGGTAAGTAGACCTGGGTAGATAAACCTTGGTAAGTAGACCTAGGTATGTAGACATTGGAAGTAGACCTAGGTATGTAGACCTTGGTAACTTGACCTTGGTAAGTAGACCTAGATAAGTAGACCTTGGAAGGTAGACCTAGATAGGTAGACTAAGACATAGGTAAGTAAACCTAGGAAAGGGAACCTTGGTAAGTAGACCCAGGTAGATAAACCTTGGTTAGTAGACTTAGGTAGGTAGACCTTGGAAAGTAGACCTAGGTAGGTAGACCTAGGTTGGTAGACCTAGTTAGGTAGGTAGACCTTGGTAGGCAGGTAGACCTTGGTAGTTAGGTAGACCTAGTTAGGTTTTTAGGTAGACCTAGGTAGGTAGCTCCCTTAAATGTGTTCCTTCTGTTCCTTCAAACCTCAAATATTGTCCCCCAAAAATAACCAGGCACGCTATTCACGGCGTAATTTCCGTCTGTTCGAAACGTCTCGATAATTTCGCCTGTTACCTGCTTTAGGTACACCTCGCAGACGCTTGTTTTTTCGAGCGTTTATTGCCTTGTTGACTGGTTTGCTATAATACGAGGATTTTAACGGTGTAATTTCTAAAAAACCAATCTTCATCGTCGTCTGCATTTGTAAATTGTGTATTTATCTTTTATTTTTACATTTTGGAAACAAATATGATCTGAAATAGGATATATGGAAATATGTTTGACAAAGAAAAATGTTCAGCCGAAAAAAGAAAAAGAAAGTACAAATTTCCCGACATCTGAACGACACATTGTCTGCGCATGCCCATATTCTTCAGGACAAAAATGTCTGCGCCCAAACATTAATGGCCGCCTAACCGTCGGTTTTGTTCGGTAAGGTATGTAGATTTTTTATTCTAAATTTCTTACGTGCGTTTATCATTAAGCAAACACACATGTGTGTTTGCTATAAAATGTGATAATATGTGTATTATTCCTTTATTAATTTGAGCCACAACACTACAAGGGTCCAATGATAAAAACCGGGACTTTTAAAAATTATGTTCCTTTTTTTTCCCCTGGGCGAGACCAGTACTATAGGAGGTTGTTTTTGTGGGTTTTTGTTGTCTCGCGGGAGCACCCGAAGGCTCAACCGTGAGATTGGTTTTTGTAGTTGTTTTTGGAGAAGCCCGGGATCGAACCTGCTACCCCTGGTTTGGGATCGAACCTGCTACCCCTGGTTTACAAGGCGAGTGACTTATCCACTGCACCACGGAGCCTTCTCGGAACAATGACGTCATTTCAGCGTGATTTATACGTCATTTGTGACACATCAATGTAGATGACATCGAACAGACGTTGATATGACGTCATTATTATATGTAACTTATGTAACTGGTGAGTATGGCGCCAAGAGACTGCAGGTGGGGTTTATGGTGGATTCACAAGCTTAAATGTTAACGAGTGTTCAGAAAAAAGCATAACCGTTGATATTATGCTGAAAACAAATAAGAATCTGTGACATTCTTGGGGGTTTTATGCCTCGTTTTCAAAGTACCATAACAATGTCACAAAGGTTCTGGTGGTGGTATTTTATGATTAGGGCAAAAGCCCAATGTATTCTGAGCCTATAACTATTAAAAGTTTTGACTGTTTCCTCCATATAGTGTAAAAAAGGCGATTTTAGCGGGGGTGGGGGTCAAAATTTCATATGTGAGAAAATTTTAATTGTTCGCTCTTCCTTGCTTGTAGTCCTTTAATTCCACTATTGTATCATATTTTGTGCATGCAACACTGTGTAAAGTGGGATAAACATGCATAATGCCATTGAAATAAAATTGAAATATTACAACGTCAACATTTTGGGTACAAATCTTTAGCAGTTACCTGTATATATTATTGTCTAAGTACTGCCAAACATTATACAAGGCACTGTTAGCTCATAAGAAAACCTGCAATCTGTTATATGCAAAACATTATACCCAGATCAGCGATGACCAGCCAGCTACTCAGAATTGTGTCATTAATTAACAAAACTTCAATCCATCTTCTATGTCTTGTACAGCTTGATTAGAGTTTGATCTTAACCACACACATTTTCTCCAGACACGGCCCATTGTGACAAAACTTGGTCACACTGAGCAACCTTGCATGAATATTTATTTACCTGTATAAACTTGTTACAACACGGCCTTTAATGTATTTATTTTTCTGATTCACTTTAATGTCCCTTTCAAGATTATTTCAGCTCGTATGAGATTGACCAATCAGTAGGTGGATGAAAACATGAGAACCCAGAGAAAAAACTCCAGGCACACCCGCAAACAGAACTTGGCTTGTCTTACCTGTGTCTCGTTTCAGTATAATGGTTGTGTTGAAGTGATTATAATCATAAACGTTATTTTTGATTCGATTAAATTATGGCCGAGCATCCTTTAATAGGAAGTTTTTTAGTCATTTTGGGATTGAGCCACGTATTACTTCTGGTACCCAGTACTCTGGGAGGTTAGTGTGTCTCAGGCACAGCACGGCTCTCCGCGATTGGATCAAACCCAGGGCCTCTATTTAGAATCACTTTCATTAAAGAACTGAAAGATTCTTGTTTTGATGCCTAACGTGATATAATAAGCAAATAGTTTTATGAGAATGAATGGAAAATTGTGTAAGCATCCTTAAAGTTGGTGATTTGAAATTTTACGTCGCTGTATTGTACCAATGACAAAGACATTGTAAGTTCCCATGGTACCTAGACAGTGGTGGCATCGTACCGACCTGACTGAAAAGTTGTTGATTTGGAAGTTAATACATTAAAAAAAAATAAATAGGAAAACAGTCCACCAATGTTACTGTTTGTGGTGCAAGAGGTTATTGGCCGTGTAATCAAGTGGACAATAATAGTATAGAATGATTACAAAAGTTTGTTCCACAGAATGTACAGTACCCTCATTTTCTGGGGAATGGAACATAAAAAGTGGTTATAAATCAAGCAGATTTGGGTTAATTTTGGAAACAAATGTATATATCAATTTTTTTTACTTTATATTTGGCATACAACTTAACTGCTTTTTTGTTTTCTTTTTAATTTTAAGTTAAAAACAATTTTACATACTTGGGCTCAAGTACTGAGATAACATTTTGGGCTGTAGGGTACTGTTCCCCCCCGAGTCCCAGAACGCCATTCACATATATTATGTATAATATGACAATACATTCATATGCAAAGGGATTTCTTGGGACTCGGGGGGGGGAACAATGTTAAATAAATACTTATCTATTTTTCTATATCTTTAATACAAAATATGTCCATTTTAACCCAAAAATAAAGCAGTACTTCTTTTGAAACAAGAACCTCAATCCAATATCATAAACTATGGACTACCAGCAAAAATGTATACAAAAACAGAAGCATTTGACCAACATTTATTTTTATCAAAATCTGGGGCAGCTATACATTATAGCTCCCATTACCACCGTCAGAGGTCCTTTAACGAAAGGTTTACTGTGTATTTTCGTTATTTTTTAAAGGAGAGTAAACCTACAGTTGTGAAACAAAAAAGAACCCTGGCCACAATCTTAAAGGCCAGGCATGTTCAGCCAAAAAACATTTCGGGGGCCACTTCAAGACAGACTGCTACAGTACATCCAATGTTGCAAGGAATAAAGCTTTCCGGCAAAGGAAGGGGTCAATCATAAAAAAGGTATATACATTAGTTATTACCTAAAAGAGGGTGACTGTTTATAATGTCGTCCATAGTTGAAGTCACTTCTTGCTGGTAAAAGACTATATAGGCGTCTTTTCTCATTGCCTTAATCTTCGTCTCCCACATGTGCAGTAGTCTGTCTGCTTGATATGTTGCACCAAGTCCTCTTATTTGTTCGATCTCCCTTAAGATGAGGCTCTCTATTTCACGCATGTTTTTGTTTCTTATGCTGCGGAATCTCTGTCTTTCAGATTTGGTCATGAACAGTGGTGTAAGTTTGTCCCCTTTACCTGGCGAGATCCCTTTTGAAATGTCCTCTAGATACAACTCTCGGTTGCCTTTAATAAAATATATATACTTGGAAAATAATTAAATTGTCCCGAAACAAGTACATTATATGTAAAAAAATAAAATAACAGTAGCATATGGGTCTTTTTAATCATATGTTTTTCAATTATTACTGTCAACCGGTTTCAAATCTTCAGGACAATAATCATTATATTGATTTAAGAAATGTGTATCTGGTTATCACCATAAAAGTCTTATTGTTGTCTAACCGGTTTGCAGATATTTGTCGCCCGTCACAACGGGTGACATATACGGTAGGATTTTCCCAAAGAAACATGGAAGAAAACCGACAGAATCCAAATACGAAAATGTGTATGGTTCTCGAAATATTATACATGTAATTTGACTAAGCGGGAAACCAGCAACGTTTTACCAACAGGAACTGATTATTGAAAGGCAGAAAGTGATTGGCTAGATCTATTTCGACCAATCGTATCTTTGGTCTTAAAACTGGTTCGGTATTCTTTGCTGTCAAACTCCAAACCGGAGTTGTTGGCACTGTTGGGGAGTTTGCTTTGCTGTGGGTGGACTTGATTTAGTAATTATGAGTGTACGCATTCGTTTCTTCTCCTGAGGTGGCAAGGGATAGATTCGTATTTGGTCCTGTGGAAATTTATGGTATTTCATCATAGGGGTTGAAAAAGCCATAATTGCTCCTCTAAAATGGAATGTATTTATAAGATTGGACTATTTTCATTTTTAGAACATGTTTTTTTTTGTCAAAATGACTGTGTGTCCTTCGGATCGGGACCGTCCTTCGGATCGGGACGTTAACTGGAGGCCCCCTGTGCAGGGACAGTCATCCCCTGTGCAGGTTAAAGATCCCTACACAGGTTCTATCCTCATGCATGTAGGCTCATCCTGCAAACACACCGGAGTGTACAATGTACAACTCCCAAGAATAATCAGAAATTGATTGATGGGAGGAACAAGAAAACAAAAGAAATTCGTGACCCAAATGCTAGCTCTGTATGCAAGAAGAAAGGTCAAGGTAATGGCGGCTTGTGAAGTTTGCAGTTTGTGCTTCCGTGTTTAAAAAGTAGGTATTTTTCAGAGGAGATTACTGAAAAAGTTTACTGGTTATGAGGTACTTTGGGATTCATGTTCTTGATTCTATTTGCATGATGAATTAAAGGATATATGCAGTAAGTGCTGTGTGTTTGCAAGTAATTTGCTGTAGCGTTTGAAAGTCCAGAGGTTTCTTGCATTTTTCTATGTAAAAATTAGGGGGTGGGGTAAAAGTAAAACTGTAACTGTCAGCCTGAGAACAGGTGCAGTTGAATTTATGTTGTGCAAATTAGTTTTTACTCCTATATGGAAGACTTTATAGCAGTAATGATTATTGCTTGCTGACACATGAGCTTGTAATTAACAATCAAAACTGGTAACTGGCCGCGGCCAGAATAACGTCAAAATTTACCATCCCTTGCCACCTGAGCATAAAATTTCGGTTTCTGTATTTTGATCAGGCAGGATGTTCAATAGAACATTTCCGTTGATGTCCCATGAAACCCCTCGACACAAATGGAGTGAACGAGGTATAAAAGTGAAACGCGATGTAGGTTAGACAGTTGATCTACACGTTAGTTAAGCTGAATAACCATTCTTACGCAATCCAGGACTAAATGATGGTGGTCTAGATCTAAATAACAGAGAAAACGGGCGACACTAGCTTTTTTAAAAGCTATCCTTGTTAAATGCCTATTTTATTTATGATTAACCGGCCTTTGTACACGTGACAAAGGACATCTAAATTTTGTAGTTTTGCCTGTCCGTTTCCTGTTGGCTGGTTTTAAATGCAGGAAATGAAACTGCGTAAAATAAACGTTACAGACGCATACACGTCACGAATAAAGAAGCATGTAAAATATACAATACAACAACGAAAAAACAACAACAACAACAACAACAACAATAACAACAATGGCGGGCATAACCGGTACATGTGACCAGCGAATACTGTCTTAACTGCTTAATATTGTTAAATCTTTGATGCTGTGTTGTATATTAATATTCCAAAACCTTTATCTTATTAAGATTACGTATATATACTGCTGTAAAAGCTGACATGAGAGCAGCGCAGTTTGCAAGGTTTGTTTGCTGGCGGATGCAGAACCACAGAAAAAGAAAAAAACTTACAAACCTTTGCAGTGTTGAGAGAAAGATACCAGTTCTTCGTCCAAGGGCTGTGCAGACACAGAAACATGCTCCCTCTGCTCCATTGGATAACTGAAATATTGAATGTACCTAAACTTCTTTCTCCATGCTAGTTTTTCTCTTGTCAGGTCTATTTGGTAGATTCGGTTCTGGTCATCTTCATAAATGCCCAAAAATTCTGATCTGAAATACACATGTTTTGTAATATTATTTTATTTCGTTTCTTTTTTTATTTGTTGGATTTCATAGGTTGTATTGCTTTCCTTGCAGATTGACGAATTACACGCAGTGACGAGAGCAGAGGCTGTCGTAAAAATTCAGTATGCAGATAAGACAATTATGCATAAAACTGCGGCATGTAGTATCACTTTAGATGGTTTGTGTATACTAAAATTAATTCATTCATTGAATAAATCTTCATAATTATTGAGGAAAATAAAAGTTTTATTGTGGTATGTTAATGTTGTTGCTCTAATTGTTGTTATTTATTATGATTAAAATAATAAAAGGCAAGGATCAGGAACTTAAAATACCCCCACAGCATCACAACGGAAAGTAGCAAAATACAAAAGACCTGCATACAAGGAAATAAAATAAAACTGAGATCCTTTAAGAGCAGTGAGCATATTACTGAGAAAAGGGATGGGTATTACCGCGGTTTTGGCTACTTAATCCTCTTCAGTGACCCTTTAGATTTAGCAACATGAAGCCATACAAAATTACTGTAATTTTGCAAATTTCAACATGATAGTCGATACAAAGACAACCTGTTTATGTACACAAGATAAACTCCAAACAAAATAAGCAGTATTGAAATTTTAAACCATAACATACCAACCGTCTTTTTTTCTAAATTGTTGTTTTTAACATTTTATTTCAGTTGATGATAGTTCAAGGGAAGACAATGTGACACATACTGTGACGAGTGAAACTAGTGCCAATGTCACACATACGGTGAATAGTCAAACTAGTGCCACTGTGACACATACGGTAACTAGTGAAACTAGTGTACCGTTCCAATCTCCGGAGGCAAAGCGAAAAAGGGATACGGGGGTCAATAAAGAACAAAGCTTTAGCCAAGTTTCCAGAAAATCTGGGAGAAAGCGTAATACGTCACAAAAGACAACTGTCTACAGGCAATTAGAATTCAAATCACTTTTTGTTGTTTTTTTTTTTAATTAAAGTTATTTCAAATTGTGCTTTAAATGTTGGGTCGGTAATATGAATGCATTTCATTGAAGATTGCCACACTGAAACACGATTGTGTTCATTTTTATTCAATTTTAAATGCACAGTAAAGTGTAACTTTATTTAAATGATTAGCATTCAGTTACAAGATTTTTAATTACGTTAATTTTATTTATTAATATATATTTTATTTATTATTTACATTTACACGTTACTTATTTTTTCTATTCTGGATAATAATAATTTGTTGTATTTTTAATTCATTTAGATGTGGTATTTGTGGTAAAATTTATGCGGAAGAGGCCAAAAAAAGACAACTTTGGATGGGATGTGATCACAGCGGATGTGATTATTGGGCGCATGCGAAGTGTCATGGTTTGGTTGCCAGAAGTGTGAATGCGTTCGATAAGATCAGTTTTTATTGTTCAAAACATAGGCATATGCATTAAATATTTTCAAAAACCAATTTGTACGCTTCATCGTATTTTAAATACATTACAAAAATCGACTTTTCAAGTACATTGCATTTTTTATTTGGATTCAAAAGTTAAGACATTTTTTTATGAAAAAGCGTGATATTTTTGTCAAATCAAGTTCAACAAAACATTGTAAGCATTAATAAGATACATTTTGTAGACCCTTGTAATAATAAGAAAGATATACTGCACACCTTGTATCCATTTTTATTTAAAGTGTGTTTTACCAGAGTATTAAGCATATAGATTATATCCTGATAATAATTTTGTTAAATATGCTAAATTTACGTACCTCGTCTAAAATATCAAAACTCCTGCATACTCTTAGCCAACGATTTGGTGTAGGAACGCCGGCAGGGAGTAGCATTTTTATGCGCCTATTCTTATTCTCAAGGACGAAATCACCACCCTCTCCTTTGGTTGGATGCCCGCCGGTTGAAAACGATTCGTTCTGTGTGATGTATTCAGATACTTGTGGCGGGGAGAGAACTCTCATTTTCAAATCACGATAATCAATTTCCTGGTAGTTTATCATGTTAAGACCATAAAATAATGCTGAAAATTTTGTCCGTGCACTCAGAAGGACATCACTGTTGTTTCTCCTAATTCCTCCTCTGAATAAAAACAGTGCAAATACATACGTGAATACGACATCTTTCATGAACAAATAATTCGGATCCTTGACTTTAGATAGCCACAAGTAATACTTTTCAACACACGGAACATTTCCTTCAGCAATACATTGTCTGACGAAGGGAACAAGTAACTCATCTGCTGTACCATACAGAAAAATTTCAAGAATCTGCATTGCTTTGTGGTGGTCATTTGCCTTCTGACATGCAAGTTGGGCTTTGAGAGAATTAAATCCCAGAATTTTAGCAATGTCCACAAGAGCTACGTCCCATACAGTTTGAAACACCCTTTAACCATGTTAATTTCATAATGTCCTTGACAAGGCTGAAGTAAAATGTTTTGGAACTTTTGTTCTTCACCACTGTCAATAATCCGAGCTGAAAGAATATAGGGTAAACCATCACAGCCAATTGTTGTCCATTTCCTATTGTCAGGTATTCCACATTTCAATTTTATTTAATAATTGTCTAAAGCTGTTTTGACAGCGTCGTACGAACATGGGTTTTGCATAAACGGTTCACCAAGACTTACTTTTGGTGGATCTTTTGGGTGATTATGGGTAATATTGTCATATGAATGCTATTCTTTCAATCTGTCTAGCTCTCGGTCAACTGTTGCATCAGTAACATTTTGAATTAAATCATTATCACAATCTGAGTGCTGATGATAAACTGTTTTCAGTCGTTGACTTATGAAATTGTCTCTATAAGGTTGAAATGTATTAGAAGCCGTTTGTATAAACGTGTTTATCCTACCGATTACTGTAGCATTTGTCAATTAGGTATGATATAACCACGAGCTTGGTGACAATTCCTCAATATATTGATGAAATGTTTCTACAGAGGGCTTTCATAGAAGTTATTATGCTAATTAGGGCTTTTGCATCATAACGAACACGCCAGTTCCTGGCTAAAATCTGACTATTGTCAAAGTAAGTTATGATATCTCCGTTTGGCTCACACTGTACCTTACAAGAAGTTTTGTCTTTAAACCAGTTTAAAACAGTTTTGTAACACCCCGATGGTGTAACAGAAGATAGAAACGATATTAAAGTTCTACTACCACAAATAAAGTATGCAACAAGATTTATTGCAAAAAATAACGGTGTTACTGCACAAGCGTTTGATGCTGCAAATAAACAATCAAAGGACGCTGATAATGATAATAATTTATTAGTTTTACACGTTTCAATGTTGTTAATACCGGCAGCGGCTAATAAGAATGACATTACCACTATGTTTCTCTGGAGTCTTAATCTAAATGAAATGAATGAAAATAAGTTAGTCTTATAGTCATTTGTTGATGACTTGCTTTCATTAAAAATTGCATTTTTCTGTGATCCTCCAACGGCTGTAACTAAATTGACCATATCAGTTTCTTTAATTTCACCATTTTTATACTCGAAATAACTTCCTCCACTGAATTTAATTTACTTTTTTTTGAAGCGCTACATTCCGCATGTTCTGATTCATGATCAAGAGGCTCTTTTAAAAATTCTTTATCAACATAATCACTGCATGATGTACACAGGTATTTGCACTTTTTAGATAATAAGTCTTTGGCAAATTATTAACGTTTCCACGATTTCCTTTTTAAATGACCTTTGTTGTAACGTTTTCAGTGTGAAGTCAGTACCCGCGGAGTAAACCTCATGATTAACGCACCCACAATTCTTCTGGAAACTCATTGTGCCTGAAAATATACGCATAATTGAGACGCGACGTGAGAAAACCGGTATTCGGGGTTTCCGACTTTATTCAAAACAAACTTGACTGTGCAGTGACAGAAAATTGTTAGGGACTTGCAATTTTGGTATTAAAGAACAAGAATTATCGAACTCCTTATGTAACGCAAATAAAGGCACTAATAACCTGTGCATCTGGTCTGCATCTTAGTCTTTGCATATGTAACTATAGGACCAAAGGTCATGTTAACGCTCACCTGAGATCTGTTGTATATACCAATAAACATGTTTGAATATTTTTGAAAATAACAACAGTAAAGGGGTAGATGAAGTCCTGGGGCCATTTTGTTTTCTTCAGAATAATCAATATCCTGTCCATTTGCCAACTTCATGCAAGTTTTTCCCTTCAATTTTTAACTATTCAAATATGACCTTGCCATAAAACAGGTCAAGGTCATCACAGGGTCATGATTTATATATAAATTGTAGTACTTGAGTCATCAATACGTCATGCAAAGTTTCATTGACATCGGTCGACCAGTAATGGAAAAGATTTAAGTTTTTTACCATATATGGGCATGGCGGCCATCTTGGTCATGTGACATCCTTACACCCAAACCCCATCCATCACACCTCGCCCCAATCCAGCATACTCTACCCTGACCAACTGTACCCCTACTCAAGTGTTGTTTCGCACTGAATCGTTGACCACCCATATGCCCTACCATGCAGTATATCGTTATGCCCTTCATATAATCCTTCAAAAGAAAACGCAATGCAAACCAGCAGGAACAGTGTAAATAATGTATTCTTAAGTGTAAATAGGTGATGGAAACAGACCTGTCATTTTAACCTGAAATTGAAATTAAGAAGATCCCTACTCCTAAAGGAGGTGTGCCTTCACTGGCCGAACTTATAAGAAGACAACAAGACGTGGCGAAACGACCCAGAACCGAAACGACTCAAAGACTAAACGGCTCACGGGCGACACGACTCACGAGCGAAAAGACCCACCTAATACGGTTGAAACGACATATCCCTTAAAATGGGGCGACCTAGTGCGAAATGACATGGATTCTGTTCATCTATCTATCTATCTATCTATCTATCTATCTATCTATCTATCTATCTATCTATCTATCTATCTATCTATCTATCTATCTTAACCGCCTCTAATCACGTCACATAACCCACTTGTAAGGCACGTCACATGACTCAAACCACTGTTAATATGCACGCGGACGCGCGAATGCACACATATATCTACGTGATTGCTTGCGTGCATGTATGCGAACGTGTATGTATGTATTGCACTTGCACGCATGTTTACTAGCTGAAAATGGTTTTCGATATGGTTTGCTTTGGGTTGCTTTGATGTGGTTCAGGGTGGTTCCACGCACCGGCAAATGAGTATGTATGTACGTTGACTTATCGGCGCACCTCGTTGTACATAACCCGAGTAAGGGTATTACGATCACCAGACTCCAATGATATAATTACACTGCCCGTAACCAACCATCACCTTAGCATATTTACTGTATTTGTATCATTTGTTATCTTTTTCTATTGACTTTATCCAGAAATCTCCCCCAATTTCGGTTGTCTGAAATACCATTTTCATTTTATCTCAACAGGTTTTGCAGTTAAATTAGCTTCAGATTAAACCTACTTGTAAAACAGGTATTATTACAGCATCTCTGGTGCTTTTAACATCACTATATAACTTTCATGAAAACAAAACATTTCATATTTCATAATATATAACCAGTTTATGCAAACAATTTTTATGTACTCAAATTCTTCTGAAAGTGGAGAAAAGTGACTCTTAAATCAGGCGCAGCATCATATTTCCTATGATAAGCATTCAGATAAGCGAAGACGTAGATAGCCCCGGGCATCCAACTCTTAATGTTGCACTCAATGTGTAGCTGAGGACCCAAGTTTCCTTAAAGCGGACAGTGAAGACTGATGCATAGGATGATCCGAGTCTTCGCTGGCCCATGGGCATGAGTTCCAACTTAAACCTACTGTAGTAGATTATATATAAATGTCTGGCCGCACATATTTATTGTAAAAAATGTCATACTGCGGCTTATCTGTTAATGCACCAGAATTTTGTATTCACAGTCCCCCTAGGGCCGGGGAATAGCGGGGCTTTTAATGTTTCGGATTTTAAAGCCCGGGTAAAAGCCCTGCCCTGTAGGGCCAGATTTTTTTTGTAAAATCCATGATAAAAGACCCGGACCTCCGGGGACTGAAAATAATGAGAAGTGAAGACAAATGACTTAAACTATTTGAATAGTCTTTACTAGCATATTCCATGGTGCTGAGATAAGGCATAATTTAGGCCAGCGGTTTCAGAGAAGAATTAAAACACCTCATACAGCTACTGTGGCTTGTTCGCATGAAGTTAAAGTATATAAATGTGAAAATACAGCTATGATAATCCGAAATAAGTTCATGTTTGTAAGTGTGGTTGGACACTATTTAAAATGTCATATTGGCGGGAAAACTATTTAAAATGTCATATTGACGGGAAAAATATGCAAGTCAATGATATAGGTCTGTAGTTTGCAGCAGATTATTTGTTTCCCTTCTTAAAAATTGGGGTAACTTGTGATTTACACCTGTATTTTCTTTAATTTTCAGCCTTATTCTTTTCGACAGCGCATCTGCATTCATCATTTTTGCATTATCGGCTGGTTTCCTGCTCACAAAAAATAAATATTGGAAAAACAGGTATTACTAACCAGAACCCCCCTGACCTTTGAGGTGACTGTTCAAGGGGGTTCTGGTTACCTGTATTTCCAATATTTATTTTTTAAAGCTGGGAACCAGCGGATAATGCAACAATGGTGAATAGAATGTCCGTGAGGGCGTATGACAGTATATGAAGATAGATAGATAGAAACTAAAACCCAGGCACATCCCCGGCACTTCCGCAGGTTAAATCTCGGCACTTAAACCCCGCTATGTCCCTGCTATCCCCAGCCTGAGGGCGGGGGGGGGGGCGAGGACTCACATCTGAATCTGGTTTACTGGTGACACGCCAAATTGACAATACCTCACATGACTGGTGCAATGCCATGTTTCTCTTGTTTTCATTTTGTTTTTAATTCCAGTGAATGCATTTATTGTCCTCCATACATTTGGAAGCTGACAGCAGTTTTTTCAGTACCTAAGCGACCTTTTCTAAAAAAAAAAAAAATCGGAAAATGTCGGAATAGAAAAAGCCGAGTCAAAGAAGGTCAAAAATGTATAATGTGAAGTTTTACCTGTCAGTTTATCACATCTATTTTAGAATTGTCTGATTTTTAATCAAAATAAACATGTTTTTGCAAAAAAAAAATCCTCGGTGAAATTTGGATATTCTTCGATCTTCAAACTCGCATTGACGAACTCTTCAGTCGACACTGGGAACCAATATGCAATTTTCAAGGTCTTTCCGTGCATGGAACATTATTTACACTCCTGTGTATATTTCAAACCAAGATCTAGGTTCAAAACCTAGTACCTAGATTAATGACTTCTCGTGGGCCTGGTCATCAGTACAACTATTGGGTGTTCTTTGAATTTTCTTGCGTCCTCCCCCAGCCATGTAGTCACATCAGCGTTACGGCCAACCCGTTACGACAAACTCTAGTCTTGGACACAAAATACATGGACCTCAGCCAAAGACAAACTCTGCGTTACTTGCATTCACAATTGTCAAACTATGTAGCTTGGATCCAAAACACACTGCAGCAACTTCAGTCAAACACTATACTGGAGCACTTCACAGAGGAATGTGTCTACAGACGTTTAAACGACAAATTGTGTAATGAGTGTCCGAGAACTAGAGAAAAACTATCGTGGTGATCCTAGGTCACATGACAATTTGTCCATAACACCCATCATAATAGGTGACAGTAAAGTGAAATACTTGAAACCGTTTTCACAGAACAAAAAGATAATTTGGATATGTAAAAGTGGAGCCAATTCATCAAAAATTTTCACGTGGGTTCACAAGAACCTCAGGAAGTGACTGAGTAAGCATAACTATTTAAGCCTATACTTGTTCTGTGGTACATGTGATTTCACAGAAAAGAAGGGTCGTTACATTGACTTGGAAAAAAAATCAACAAAGCGTGCTACAGAGATTTTGTGGTAATCTTCGTGGTATAAAAGACATTTGTGTCCGATCTGGAAGAGTAACACTAACATTTTTGCAAGTGCCATATTATTCTATCCAGAATTGGAACTGCGCGAAAGGCCATCCTGAGCCTAAGTCCTTCAAGGATAATGACAAATTTCTGACGGAACAAATCGACGAAGCAAATCGTTTTGTTAAAACATTAAACAGCTCTGTTAACTCCTACTCACCAAACCTGAATGCTGATCTTAGTAGAAGCAGGAAACGGAAAAAGGGTAAAGCTCGCTATTCGTTGAACTTAAAACTGTATAAAGATGGAGTTCATCCAGATTCCAAACTTGCGAGGTCGTGGTGTACTTCAGTTTATAGGAAAATAAGAAAGGATTGTGTCTAAGTTTGTACAGTGACATAATGACATTTAACGTAAGCAGGGAATGCCCTGTTACTTTAGGACTAGTGATCATACAGTGTTGTTATTTTTTTTTTAAATTGAACTAAGAAACGTAGGCGGGGAAAGCCCTGTCACGTCGTGCCGAGTGTTTATTTGTGAATTAGAACCGAACTTTAGTGTAGGCAGGAAAAGCCCTGTCACACTGTAACATATATAATCTGACTCAGAAACTATCAATCTGATTTCATTTTTTAAGCTAGATTTATCTGGTAGTGTTTGTCCAGTTGAAACTATTTCCGATTTTTAAAGGCTGAACATACAAAGACAAAGCTTTAGTATGAGCAGAAATCTGTCTTGGGGTCACATTTTAAGCATTGTTTCCAAATAAGCCAAAATGTCTGAATATGGGGATGCGGTTGATCAATCACATCCAATCGAGGATCAAGCAAACACAACCATGATTCATCAGCCAGATCCATCCGCGGATCTTGCTCCAGGTACGCGATTGCGTAATTAAAGAGCTAAAGGCGCGGAATATGAAATTGAGCTTTACGAACAGAAATTTAAGTCTGCTGTTTCTACTTGGCGTAAACAGTTCAACAGGGCTTTAGTTATGATTTCTGATATACGTGATCAGGATTTGATCAAAGCTCATAGGGATGCGGTTCAAGATTGCGTTGATGCCGTGGGTTTTGCTTTTCAATACTTAAAAAGCATAAAAGGAAACGTTAGTATTGAGGAAGAAAAATTTGAAACCATGGAAATTCAGCATCAAGAGCTTATGCAAAAATTTTCGTCATGACTTCAAGAAATAGAAAATATCAGATATGAGGTTGCCTCCAGTAAGGGTTCTTATGGTGTTTACATTTCGCAACTTATTAGGTTTGCTAGAGTCTGCAATCATGTTACAGACTTCAACGCTCGAAATAAATGTTTAACGGCAAAACTTCTCCAACAGGGCTATCGGTATCATAAACTTCGAAAAACCTTTTCTAAATTTTATCGTAGACACTATGAATTGATTTCCAAATATAATGTTGGGTTTACGACGCTTTTAAGTGAGGGCCTTTCGGAACCTGAATTTTATGGTGACTTAGTTTACAAATTTAAGAAACTTATAGGAATTAATCATTTTTCTTTTCAGTTCAGAAAAATCATAACACGTTACAGACGTATAGGTTATAACTTGAATGTTATGCGACAGTCTGCATGCTTAGTTTTTAACCCAATCATGGTTGATAACTATGCTGCCTTCTTTAATTGCACGCCAGTGGGTCGGGCGTCAGACTCTATGATGGCCCCGACTTAAAGCTATTCATTTTAGTTGGTTGGGGCCGGAAGCTTCTTGTCTGTTGCTTGGCCCACCGGGGTCCAACTGGTGTTTTTCTTTTGCTCCGGAGTCAGTAGGTTATTCGGCGCCCAGGGATCTCCATCGTCGGGCAGCTTACTCAATCTGTGAGTCCTTGTTTTTGATTCATCAGGATGTTTATCATGATTTATTTGTTTGTTCTTGATGATTCATTGACTGGTTAGAGATTCACCACGAGGACCGAAGAACTTAACTAAATGTTATGAACCACTGCAGAAGCTGAGGGTGAGGTTGGGATCCTGTAAAACCGGTTTAAGCCCGCCAGTAACTTTGTGTTACTGATCGTTCCAAGGCGATACTTCTGTGGTGGTTCTTTTTGTTTTATGTCTTGGTGTTTAAAATTTTTTTGTGCTGTTAAGGTAACTGAGTGGCCACCTATTGGGAAAATAGCTGCTCATTCGGCTTACGATGTGTTTCATGGTATAAGTGCCTGATTGTTAGTTTGTTTTTTTCCCACCTCGGTTTTTGGAGTGGGAATCTCTTTCTGATTGCGCCTTTTCCTGATCTTTGCCCACTTGTACCTTTTTTCAAGTAATTCTGTTTATTCCTCTCGTAGCCGTTCATCTGGAATTTCCAAAATTTCTAATCTTTCGACTAGAAAAGCTGCGTTAAGAGCAAAATTAAAATACTTATTTCATTGCAATTTGAGAATACATATCGTAAGAAAAGTATTTTACGAGAGCGATAAAAGAAAAAAGCGATGCGGTGGGTGAAAAGCTGGCAAGCCTTGAAACAAAAAAGGAAGAATTTCGCTAATGCTCGCATAGGAATAAAATATATGTATTGATTAGATCCTTTGGAAGCAGTAAAAACATTCAAAGGGAGATAGAAAGGATCATATTGCGCAATTTCGGGTAATGAACCCTCACCAGTGACCCTTTATATACTGCCATTACAAAAATGATAATAATAAATAAAATAAAAATACAAAAAAATAAATAAAAAATACACAAAGGAAGTCTAAATCAAAGACACTTGTCTAAACTGGGCATTGTTCTGAAAATGATTCTAAACGAACCAATTTAATATGCAAAACGCGGCGTCCCATCTGGGGCTAGTGAAAAATTAAAATCTATAGGTTTGATCCCTTAGGATCAGTAAAACATTCAAAGAGAGATAGTATGGACTATATTGCGCAAGTCATCAGTAGCCCTTTTAAATCCGACAACGAAAGCCAGACTGATGTCAGAATGACTAGCTCTTTCCCAACAAGGTAGCCAACTGGCTTTGTTTTAACCGAAACGAAAGGCGACGAGCAATACAGGGAGGCAGGCACTATAAATAGGAAGATAAACCACTTTTCCTGGGACACCGATTATCGTTTTTTACCATTGACAACACCGAAAGGACACCGATTATCGTTTTTACTATCATGGACAACAGCGAAAACTATTTTTCCTGGGGACATCCTCGATTCCATAAAGAAAGAAAATTAAATAAAAACATAGTTTTCACGATACGCCAGTTCATGTATATACGTGCCCAATGTTCTTCACCATACTAACGCTATATATGGTGCTTGGTCTACTAGAGTAATTGTTACCATCAGTTAAAGCTGTTATTCCCGATTGACGGATGTTCACTTCAAACTACAAAAACTGAGTCGTTTTCGTTACAGTAGATCGGCTGCGTGATCAGTATGGTTTAACCGCATCTTGGCATTATTTTAAATACGGTCACGCATCACGTAAAAATGACCGTGTAATGTATACCCCCTTGTACCCATATTTACAAATGTAAATAGTAAAACTGGGGGCTTTATAGGGGTAATTTTCTTAGTTTTGATGCAAAACAAACATTGTGGGTACTTGTGAACACACAATGTATGTTTTGAGCAAAAACGTAAAAAAATCATTTTCCCCCAATGACGTTTTCATTCTTTTCTTTAGCCAAAAATGTATGTATATTGCATGGGCAAGTTTTCGAAAGGGCATTGTTATGGCGTAGACGATACTACGACACGCAACACAGACAATGCGGTGAAACAAGGTAAAGCTGAAATACAGGATGCAACAGACTTCTATGCTTGGCCTTGTTCTGAGACGAGTTCCAAGATCAACTACACATACATAACAAACGAAGAATACTCTCAAACGAAAGCATATGATGCGGAAAAGAACAAAGAAGCAAAATCAATCAAAGACACAATAAAATTTGTTTGTTTGAATTGATGCTTCACGTCCCAGTCAGCAGCAATGGTCATGTCGGGACGTTGCCTTCATTTTATGGGACTTTTACCCAACATTAGGATGTCATGACACTCAAAATGTGCTTCACAAATATAACCACCACACCAAGCCATATGGATGGTTTGACTAAACCGCTTTTCCTGGGCAAGCGGTTAACCAGTAATCAGATGGTCGGTCAGTAGAAGCTTTGCCTGGAGGCACAAGCAGTCCATATATTTCTCCTAGGCAAAAATGGGTGGGGGCCCATAAATTCCCACCCGACCACCCTTTCCATTACGAAAACATGCCCATATTATATACAGTAATTTTTTTCAGGTCAAAAAGCGATAATTTTCATAGAAAAAAATTGATATTTTTCTTATTTTTGCTCAAAACATAGATTGTGGGTACACGTGAGAACCGCCTCGCCAAGGCGGTTCTAACGAGTACCCACAATCTATGTTTTGGAGCAAAAATTAGAAAAATAGGTATACCCCTGCATACCCCAGTTTTACTGTATAAAAGTGGGGTTTAAGGGGGTATTTTCATTGCACGGACATGTTTTCCTAATAAATAAACCTGCAGCATATCGCGTGGCAGCATATCGCGTGGCATCATCAGACGTGCAACGGCAAATCGTAACTATAGTGTTTTTCTTTGGGTCTGATTATGGCTTTCCGCAGATATTTTGCTTTGTTTTTCAATCGCAACAGTTTTAGCTTTGAAAATCCGTTCACATTTTGACTATGGATTTCTGTACAAAAATATTTTCCCGTAAAAAAGCAAGTACTTGGTTTTTTTTATTATGATTGCTCAAAATTATTATAAAATGACACAAATGACTAACCTGTAATAAAACCTTCTTAATCAAGTAAAAATTGTCCAAATATACCCATTTTCTTGATCATTAATTATCTCCCTTGCCACTGCAAAATCCCTGTTCAAAATTCATTTTGGACTTTAAAAACGATTTTCTAATTTTGCAGGTCCTATTAGCACAAACTAAGATCAAGATTTTGACATTTAACTTACCTATCGTGTACAACAAAAAACAAGTCTGCGACAAACCAATCAGAGACAAGGTTATAAACTTAAGAACAATGTTTTTATTTTTTTTTTTCGTTTGAGATGTGACTTACCGTCCATGTCAATATGAATTTTGTCATGTGGGGACGTTGTCTCCATTTTATGGGACATCTACCCAACTTTGGATGTCATGACACCCATAATGTGCTTGCAAAAATAACCATCCAAGTAAATGTGTGAATGGTTTGACTTGAACCACTTTTCCTTGGCAGGAGGCTCAGACCTTCTGAGTTGTTAACCACTTATCAGATGGTCAGTCAGTAGTAAATAAGCTTTGCATGGGACACAAGCAGCCAATCTATTTATCAGAGCTTGACGCGGACCCATATTCCCTGACAATGTTTTGAAAAGACCAGACTCAAGTTCATGCTTATGTTAACGCATTCTAGTCTGACTCCTGTAGGACTCCTACGCGAGCATGATGACAAAAATAATGTCACAGCCCAAAATAAATCAACAACGACAATATATTATTGAATCGAGGGTACAGAAGAAAAAAGTGTCAAATTTATGAGCAGAGTCGTGCGACTGCAACAACAGAAAATAAAGTACAAAATTCAAATATTCATCCTGTCCTTTCGAATGTATTATCCTCCTCATCAGAAGCACCTCTTACATGTTCGTTAGCAAGTATAGTTACTAACTAGAAAAGCGCCATGAGAGGCCCGCATACCCCCGGCTGTTGGACCCCCTACCCCTCTGACCCAGACATACTCACCACTGACACATTGAACCTCAAATAACGAATAAAGGAGAGCAAACTCAAAAAGTACATCTAATAAATTTGCATTTGCGAAAGCACAGCCTACAACCATGGTGGGGAATGTAGTAGAATGACAGATCTATTTCACAGCAGTATACAGAGCTGACTTGTATACTCGATCTAAGACTTGATCGCGGACATTGAGGGCTCTCAGTCTAAGATGGAAAATTGAATGCCATTTTTCAATAATAATAATGATGATAAAAATATAAGATCTCCTATATCTTGACATCTAGCCACTCTCTGTGCATGAGCCCTAGTGTCTTATGTCATTAGGAACAAAGTAAACCTTATAGAGAACCTATGGTCCAAGTGGTACAATTTTTTAAAGAAATTCTAGATTTTGACTTCTAGTCCCATCCCATCCCATATGGACCCTAGAGTCAGAACCTTACAGGGTACCTGTGGTCTACGTATACATGCTTTCTATCAATACTTTGTGGATGTCAAGATATAGACTTACAGCGAATTTATCTTGGTATCTATCTTGAAAGTTGCAAAATTTCAGTAATTCTCTTTGGCTCCATGTTGCCAAATCTAAAGGGTCACTGAAATCGCGGTATGGCCCATCCTCTTTCTTATTGTGTTCACTGCTCTTACAGGATCTACGTTTTAATTTTTATTTATTATAAATGTGTCCTAATTTGTTTACCTCTAGCCCCACCCCTGGAGATGGTACCCAGGATTTGGTGCCTTGGAATATAAAAGCAACCCCTATAAGGTATCTATGATCTAAATAACAATACATCCATATGATTGTTTGTTACGATATGGAATTAGAGAAGAAAAAACATTAACACTGAAAACAGCATATTTTAAAGGTGACCTAGATTTCGACCTCCAGCCACACCCCGGACATGGACTCTAGGGTTCGAAATCATGGAAACAAATCAGACCCTATAGAGCAGCCGTGGTCCAAGTATGAAAGGTTTCTGGTAATTGGTTCACGAGATATACACCTCTAGAGAAACTTTAATCAGGAATTACGAACGAAAATGAACTAACTAACATACGAACGGACAAGTGAAAACTATTACATAGGTGAGTTTTCGTAATGAGGAATTAAACACAGGAACAACGGCGCAGATTTAACTAGGTATTTTTATTGGAATGCGATTCCTAATCTTTTCAAATTGTCAACGATGAATTTCGACAAGGTGCCAAAAACAAATTTTAGACTCATAGAAAATGATAATGACTATTTAGTGAAGACTCAGAACTCAGCAAATACAGTGTCTAAGAAATGTAATGAATGTACCTGTCTCACTTTCACAAAATTTGGTTTACCATGTAGACACATCTTTGCTTGCAGGCGATACAAAAACATTTCTATCTCTGAAAAATATCTCTTTCCGAGCAGGTGGGTAAAGGAACTTGAAATGCCAGACATCGATGAACAGTATTTTGGCCAAGCATCCGTTACTTTTTCTAAAATGAACTCAAAGAAAGCAAAGGCAATATACATGTAGTTATTGAAAAGCTTAATAAACCTAACGTTTTTGTCAATATGAATTTAAAGAAACACTTGAGGTGATAAGGAATTTGACAACAGAATGGCAGTGTTCTCATATAACCGAGAATCCTATAGAAAATATTAAAACAAAATAACAGGCGAGAACTGAGTCAACACCAGTTCCCGCCAATGAAGCGTTAAGCTCTGAGTTCAAATTAGATGCTCAACAAACTGGAGAGGCAACGACATTGTAGTAACGGAAAACTCTTCTGACCATATCCCAGGTCCCGAGGTTATAAAACTTTTTTCATGCTCAGCTCAACTGAGTCTGAAATTTATCCTGCTCATAAATGTTAAAATGCCAACAATTGTTGGCATTTTAACATTTATGACCAGGATAAATTACTAGTTTTTGACTTTAGAACCTGAATTTTCCACTAATTTTGATTATTTCAACATTTATGAGCAGTTGAAATTTCATGCTCAGCTGAGCTGAGCTTGAAAAAAGTTTTATAACCTCGGGGCCTGATTCAAACAAATTAAGAAATGAAAATGTAGCAAGTACCAAAGCAGCCTCTTCAGCTTCAAATTATGATCAAGAAAACAAGTCCGTGTATACCCCCTTATATCCCACTTTTATATATTAAAACTGGGGTGTACAGGGGTACGCCTATTTTCCTTATTTTTGATCCAAAAGAAAGATTGTGGGTACTCGTTACGTTGGAACGACTTCCCCGAGGTGGTTCTAACGTGTACCACAACAAATGTTTTGAGCAAAAACGAGAAAATTATCAAAAATATTATACTGAAGGAAAATTATATTTCTTTATACTGCAAGGGCATGTTTTCGTAATGTAATGAGCTCAGTACTGTATATATAGATAATGTAAAATGTCGAAGGGGTCGTCGAAAGGGGAGTAAAACATTCAGGAGTTTTGTTTTTGTTTTGTTTTTACAAATTCAATATCAAAACTTAAAGATTCACACAGAAAACAGAAAGCAAACGATGTATTTGAAAAATATGAGTATAATAACAATCACAAAAATGATAAATCAGCAGTATCTAATGCCGTGGAAGACAAATTGATAGACAAAGAAACCCGAACGAATGACACTAACCCTGAAAACATTTAGCTCACTATATTCATTATTTAACTACAAGAGAAAGATAAATGTGTATTTGGAAACAAACAGATTTTTAATGAAGTTATTGATGGAGGACAAACAATTATGAAAAGTTTTCTCCTAGAATAAATGGTTTTCAACCAATTGTGTTTAAGCAAAACGAAGAACATTTAAAAAAGATCGACAAGGAAATGGTCCAAATTTCACATACAATTAGGGAAAAAGCAGATTATACGCCCTGGTTTACGGTTTCAACTTTATAGCATAAGCATATTTGATAGTGCATTTAATGACAATCACAAGTAACATTTTAACATTTGATGGCAATGATTTAAGACTACAAAAACTAACGGTGCAGTACCAAGCCTAACTTATTTGTCTTTGCCTTTGCCGTGGCCCCGCTATGTTTTGGATTTTAGCAAAACAAAATAAGGGTCCATCTGCTATGTTTTGGATTTTAGCAAAACAAAATAAGGGTCCATCTTTTAAATTGCCTGAATGAAAGTCTTAGATAACTTTTAACAATTTCCCGTTTAATTTTAATCCGATGTGGAAAAGAAACCAGAGGACCAATGGTCCTGTAAACGCTCACCTGAGACCTGAGATATATACCAATAAACTTGCTTGACCAGAATGGTAATATACATGTATATAACCCTAGGGCAGGGTCAGAGCAACCTCTTGAGTCAATTTCTTTTTAAATCATAAAGATTCTGTCCATTTACCAAATTTCCCCATTCAAATGTGTGGGCAACCTAAGTTGACCTTGCCGTAAAAAAGGTCAAGGTCATCCCAGGGTCATGATTTATACAAACTTTGTAGAGCTCCATTGCCTGATGCTTCATGCCAAGTTTCAAAATCATAGGCCTTCTGGTTCTGGACAAGATTTTTAAAGGATTTGCTATTTATAGCCATGGCGGCCATCTTGGTCATGTGACCTTGACCATTTATGCAAACTTTCATTCACTCTTCCTAAGAATGCTCCACATAAAGTTTGGCTTTGATTGCCTGTGAGCCTTCGGCTCAGGTGAGCTATAAATGGACACATAAAGTAACATCACTTTGTTATTATAGATGTCTCTACGATAGTGAGATGGCAAAATACCACGAATGTAACGAATGGCTCCATCTCCGGTGCATAAGCAACCGTGAAACCAAGCATATACAAGATGACGATACTTATACGGCGAGTCAAGATCAGGGTTGCACTTGACGCAAAAATTCAACACCTTTGCTTTTCATTTTCCTTAGTTTATAATAACTAAAGACCTATCAGGTTTAATTTAATTTAATGCTTTATTTATTTAACGAGGATTCCGTTTATATCAGGTTTATATTCCAGTGATAATTTTTTGGGTCTCATGTGTTTTCGAATTTCACCATAGTGGGTAATTGGAAAAGTTCAGTACAGGGGCTTCGAAACAGTGTTTTGGGCACCTTAAATGAGATCATATGCAGCCTAGATAAGTCATTGCAGTTAATTTAATACAATGTAACATGTGTGGTTGCATATGAAAATTATTGACTGCAACTATCATGGGGCTACGGACTCTATAGGCCATGCAAAAATATATTTGACCATATCAGCTGTCTTATTCAATTTCTTCACAAAACCTTCAGACATGTTTTACTAGTCCTCATTGTGAAAAACGAGAATACCATTTGATCCTTGTTGATAGGAACCTGGCTTTGAACGTCCATTTGGAAAATAGGGGCTATGTACTCTTCATACAAATGAGGATTTTTAAAGAAGCAAGTACCCTTCACTGTGAGGATACATTAAAATTCAATTGATTCTAAACTTTCTTTTGTCTTAACAATGAAAGACTAGATACCGAAAATCATGTTCTAATCATGTCTATAATTTTACCGACCTGCCAAATAGAGACACCACGAAAAATTAAAAAAACATAACAAAGGAACAGTTTCACTTTCTATGCCATTTCTTTGCTTTGTTATATTTTGTCCAAACTGAATTCCGTAAAAAGTGTATTACATTGGGCATATGTGCCTTTAATATTATATAAATATTGGACCTTACTTTTTGAACATAACAGCAAACCAGCTTAGAAAACACCCAAAATAGATTAAAAGTGCAACATCATAACATGTGAAAAATAGTGATATTTGGACATATATTGCCTTTCTTTAGCAAAATGTTGCATAAAATATCCTATTGTCATATATCGCCAGAAACCTTAATGTCTTAATGTTATGGTAAAATAAAACATTTATTCTTGGATAATAGCTTATTGAATAATACGGGCATTATATGACATAGCTGGTAAAAGCAACCCTGATCGTGACTCAGTCGATTACTACCCAGTCAACAGCTAATGTTATGTCGGGACATGACTCAATTTTGTGGGACTTTTACCCAAACTTATGATATCAACACATCCAAATAACCACCCAAAGCCAATAAGGCCTGACGTTTTACGAATGACTTGACTTGAACCACTTTACCTGGGCAGGCTCAGACCTATGCGGTTAACCAGTAATCAAATTATCAACAAGAAGCGGATAACCTCAACCCATCTATTTCTGTGACGCCTTCTGACGCATTGAATGAAATGATCGATTTTTACTCCATCGTTCCGGTTTTTATTTGTTATCGACTTTTCTGATCGTTTCACTCTTTAGTTATTCTCGAGTATTGGATAATAAAAATAAAACAGATCATTTAAGAGCATTGGATATATTAATGAGAAAGGGGATGGGCCATACCGCGGTTTCGGCTACTTAAGCCTCTTCAGTGACCCTATAGATTCGGCAACATGGAACCAAAGAGAATAATTACTGTACTTTTGAAACTTTCAATAGGCTAGTGTAAACAAATGTTTATTATGTGTATTAGTGTATTATCCAAATGGGGGTCAAATATTTACCTACTTCCGCTGCAAGTTTTTCTGAGAAACCAAAGGAACAAAAACGCTCTATATTTTTCCAATATTAACCCCCCACAGTGCGAGTATTTTTCACTTTGTCCACGCAACATTGTGTTCTATTATATTTCTTTCAACATTGCCTTACTAGATTTGTATAAACTTATTTGTAAAACAAGCAAAAGTGAATCACTCTTGTTTGAGCAAATTCCGTTCGATGAACTGAGTGTGAAAACATTGCTTACTGACCATAAACCATGCTTCAATGTAGATGAATGGCGAAAAATTGTTTGGTTTGAAAATCACTTTTCAAAGTCTCATGAAACAGATGATAAGGATATGAAGAAATTTTGAGACTGAAATATGCAAAATTTCAGTCTATTTTATCATTTAAAGAATGCAGCTGTGCCTGGTCAAAATTGTCGAATAAAAGCATCAGAGATAAACTCAAACGCTTTGAATTAAGTGATGAACAAAACAAATGATAAGAGGCATTTGCCATTTATCATTGATGATGATTTGAAATCTATGCTAGAAGGTTTAACTGGTGAATATGTTATTCAACATGTTGTTTCATTTGACATAACTAGTTCTGTGGAAAACAGTGTTACAGACACCAATCTACCGTGACCACCTATTCAAGATCGAGGAAAGCTGTGTGACAGTGAACAAGGACCGTTTCGTTGACTTATATCGAAGGATGTATTGTCCAGTGAAATTTAGGAATACCAATATTCCATATGATGAAGTTCGCACCATTATCATCGGTAAACGAATGGACACGGCCAAAAAGACAGGTTACAGCACAGCTGATCCCAAGAAGTGGCTGCCACCAAAGTCAGCAATAGGAAAACTGTGTGATTTGTTCCAACTTCAGATCAAATACCTTGAAACAGCTGGTATTCACCATGAGCCCTTGCCTAACTTTCTCGATAGTAGCTGTCTTACTAAGTCAGAGGCCGGTGAAATAAGAGTACGACTTTGGACCGGATGCGCATTTTGAGTCCATCAATGACCTACCGGACATGAGCTCACTACCACCACGGAAGCCGAAGAAGGCGCTACCCAAAGACGTGGTGACAGTCTAAAGCGTGATTTGACATCTACACCTACACATTGAAGCATGAATTTGCTGAAATTTGCATTGAATTAAGGCAATGCAATCTTCATTACATTGAACTTTCTATTTAAGATTGGTAAATGTTCTGAACAGTGGTGCTTGGGTGTCAGGATTAAATGGGAGAAATAAAAACATTTTTCCTTGTCTAGTGTATATGTGTTTTATGTAATTGCAGCATACCAGATTGTAGGAAGAAAAAAAATGCACTACTATTACTTTGCTTTTTACATGCATGTCTGTGTGATTTCATATGATTGAAACAGCAAGTGTTCTTATGACCATATACACTTTTCTCATGCTATGGCTCACTTTGTTCTAGATTACAAAATGCTAAACATTGGAAGTGAGTTTTTGAACCATGTATCTGTATGGACAAGTCATATTACCATGTTACTTCGTATTTTTCACATATATGTATGCTTGAGATGTGTCTCTGTAAGTAAGTTTGTGTTGTGCTGTTCAATGCATTTCTTTGAATAACCATTTGAGACCACGCATGAGAAACCCTACAATTTGGGCTTCCTATATGGTCCGACACAAACCAGGCTGTACAGTCACAGAAGCAGGCTAGAAGCTTGAAATTTTGCATATAAGTAGCAGCAGAATTCTCCTATCCATGTAGCGAAAATAAGGGGGCAGTTAGTGCACAGCTGATCTGCGGCGTTATTTTCACATATGCATTTTTTGGTTTTCTTATGCGTCAGCTCATTTGAGAAAGAAGTTCATTTATTTAGCATTTTATCTACAAATATGATTATACTTATGACAATCAGACAAAGATATGTATTTAGGGAACAAATCATACATGCCACTTGTGTATTTTAATTTTTTTTTGTATATACATTTTTACCCATGTCTGAAAAATACACATACCAGTTAAGTTGATTTCACTTGTTGTTGCTCATTACATTACTGAAAGTCAGGAAATCTTGAAATTGATCTCTAGCTGTCAAGAGGATGCGGCCAGAGTGTTTATGTTTATAATAAAGGTTTTCTGAAGATTTCATAGGTTTCTCGCCTAAAGTTTGAGTGTTTCTGGCAGCTTCTGTGTAATTTGTATAGAAATTATGTTGCATTCTCCGTAAAATTCAACATTTTGATCAATGCAACAACATGATGGAAACCTCTTTGATGTTACATACATGCAGCATAAATCTATGTCAAAGGGGGAGGGGGTCAGATTTATTCAAAAAAAATATTTTGTCAGTATACTTATTTTTTGCAATAGATTATCAAGGAAATGCTACAATATGCTTATTGCAACCCAAAATTTTGGGTAGAAACTATTTATCCACGAATAACAGGTAAAACATCTTCATTAGATTTATAACTGTAAACAACACTGTCCATCACTTATGCAAAAACCTGTACCTTAAATATACTATGCAAAATAAATTAAGCAACTTTTACTTTGAACAGTGACTCCATGTGTTTTGTAGACATTAGGGAAGTTCTTCTGACAATGGCTTGCATGTATCAAATTATGGTAGAACCAGTCTTTGTGTGATGCTGAAGTGACATTTGATTTTAAGCCCATGGAGGCATATCTCAAGTAAAACATAAACCATCAAGTATTGATATACATATTTTGCACAGTATATCTATATGCATTATAAGTGTACACTTTGTGTATACCTATTAAAATAGGACAGTCACTCTGTTCATTCAGGTAGAACATACATATACAGTATATTTCCATAGCCTTGGTGAATTACAAATAATGGACCCGAGCCCATTTATCAGTTTTGGGGCTTTTTGACAGCCTTCCCCCCTTGCCCAAACATGGCATTTGGATATAATGTGTCATTTACAAAATTACAGTTGTGTTCAAAATATTTTGGTTGGGCAAGGGGGGAACATGGTCTTATAAAAGGTTTCCAATATTCTACATGATAAATTCAAAGATTTTGTCCAATTTTTAAAGAAGTCACTGCTTGAGTTGCACAAAACATTACATGCCTAAAAACAATAGAAACTAATTTTTCGACTGCAATAAACGTCATTTCAGTGCCTGGAATGTGAGATTTTGAAAATTTCTTGGGCATTTCACAAAAGAAATCTTCCGAAAACCTTAGTTCTGCTGCTGGGATAAAGCAGTAAAGCTGAAACAAATTCTAGGGGAACCGGGACAGCCTGATACCGAAATTAGTTCCGTAATTCACATGTTTATTAAATTTAGTTTTTCTTTCTGCCATGCACGGTCATATCATGGAAAATTCACCTTGTGTCGTGCTAAGCATTTATTTAGTAAAGATGTTTACCGTACTTTTTGATCAACTTCAATCATTTTTCTGACTTGAATTTATACATTTTGAACTCCATACTATTCAGGCATAGCAAATTAGTAACGATTTTCTTTTGTTTTCAGCGTTTTACCGTACAACATCAGTGGTCCAATTTACTATTCTGTTGTTTATAACACCCTGATTTACCGCTTAACTACCTGTAGAAGACCCACAGTCCGAAAGACAGGATAGTAAAAAGACTTATCGGCTATCAACATTGGGACAATCGATAGACATCAGGAAAACATGTCCGTGCAATGAATACCCCCTTAAACTGGGGTATGCAGGGGTAAACCTATTTTTCTTATTTTTGCTTCAAAACATAGATTGTGGGTACCCACAATCTATGTTTTGAGCAAAAATAAGAAAAATATAAAAAAAAAAAATCCTCTGAAAATTATCGATTTTTGGCCTGAAAAAAATCGCTGTATATCATATGGGCATGTTTTCGTAATGGTTTGTTGTGTTAACAGTGCCTACCACTGTATAGTCATTCGACAACATCTACACATCCGAGTGAACTCAAATCCCGGGACTGATATAGATCCAACATTGTGAGTCATCTCAGCTACAAGACTTATTTTGGGACACCTTTAAACCAAACTCAAGATTACAAATTAGCATCAACTGTGCTGGACTTAATGTCTACGGAAAATAGACTTGCAGTCTACATTGAGACTACCTCGCCCTATCAAGATACATTTCTACCAACTTCTTTGTGGACAGTGCCATCCAGATTCTATTCTAAAACTGTGTTGTGGACAGTACCAGACCCTCAGTGACAGATATTTGTGGGTTAAAGTAATAACAGTCAGAACAGTGTTCAAAATTTATTGATTAATCCTTTATGATTGACTAACTTAAGTTTCTAATTTCCCTCATACATTGCTCTTGTTTTACATACTAATGTTCTATTTTGACATTTACAGCTATGCCTGACTTTATTTGTATGTTCCAATCTTTAATGGTCAATTATTTAAAGGTTGTTTTAAATTACATATAGAAAAGTCGGTGGCTGATAAAAATCAAATTGCAGAGCAAATGGCTGAACCTGGTCAGCTTGTAGGTCAGCCTGTAGACAGCGAAAGGCGCATCATGTCCCTAACGGAAAAAGGCACAGAAATTTACAATACGACCTATGCGACACACAGTGAAAAGGTGCTTAATAGTTTATAGCAGCTAGATAAATTTGTTAAGCGTGCGCACAAATCATGTGCTAAAATGGTTCTCGTTCACTTACATCCAGAGGGTCACCCCGAGTTGGCACAGAAAGCTTATGCCATAATTGATGACCAAAGTAACTGATCTCTAGTGAGATCAGAGTTCTTCACACTCTTTGATATAGAGAGTGAAAGTTATGCTTATAAGCTTTCCTCCTGTTCTGGTCTATCTACTGTGGCTGTTGCCATTGAGTCAATTGACAGGTCTGCCCAACTTCAGTTACCTACCTTGATAGAATGCGATAAGATTCCGAATCTCAGAAGTGAAATACCAACCGCTGAAGTAACCTGTCTATACCCATATCTTCAGGGCATTTCAATTTCCTAGCCTAGAGGAGGAGGCATATATGCTAATCCTCAATGGAAGGGATCTTCCTGAAGCACACCATATTCTCGACCATCGGATAGGCGATATAGGTACCCCTTACGCCCAACGCCTATCGCTGGGTTGGGTCATTGTTGGTGAGGCTGTCACGGACTGACTCTACTAAATATAAAGTCAGAGGATACAATGGCTTGTTGTGCCCAACAAATCATGTATCGAATGACCAAGGGTATACGCTTCCTGCTATGAATGACCAGCAAATCTATGGGAGGGTTCAATTAAACAGAATTTTCAAATTATGATGATTTATTTATAATGATGTTTAAAGTGAGAAGCAAAGAAGGAGAAAAAGATAGAAAGAGATTACAAAAAGAAATTACTGAGAAAAGAAAAAAAAAAAATACGTCCTTTGTTCGTCAATTATTTTCCCACATTGTAGTACTGTTCTATATTGTCCCTACACAGTTTCCCATTGGCATCTCCGGGTATACTGTCACACGTTCGTCTCACTAGTACACTCCGCACCACTGCTCACAAAAACAGTCCAGTGTTCCCAATACGAACTGTAGACCACGCCCGTCCATAGTAAACCAAACACAATGATTTTATATCGTCCCGTTTATACCGTCACTGCCACCCCATATAGTTTAGCCCAGTTTAGTTTCAGGAATTTAGATTACGTCCATAGATTACAATTTCAGGTAACAACTTCAGCTTCAGGGCCTGAAATAAAGTAACTGTGTCTTAACAACAAAAGAACTGATAGTGTCGCAATTTATCATAACGAAATCTCCTGCAGCTATGCACGTCACAACATCCAATTGCAAATAACCTCCCACAATTCCGTACCCCGGAACTGTATTAGTTTATTCGCTAGATTGCTTGTACTACATATAAACTATAATACTCCAGTATCTACATTGAAACATTTATTCACATGTAAGATACAGTTAAGCCACATATGTCGCGAACTAACCCTAGTTCCTCACCCAGCGACATCACAAGCAAATCTCCGACATGCATCCACAATTCCTCACCCAGGAATTGGTCCTGCCAATCTATGACCAAATTCATAGAAAGCCATTTCTCAGAATACGATAAATCTTGCGAGACAATCTTGTTACAATATTAAACCTTTCTTAAATGACATCACTAATTTCAGTAATAGCAATTATTCTTAATGACGTCATTAACGTCAAATCTAAGCGTTACGTTACTATAACGTAAAACTTAAAATCTGAAATTTCCAGCTTTACAGCTTTGTTCCGAGTCAACATTAACTTCCTTTATGATGAGATGATTAGATAACATAACATAACATGAAACTAAATGTACGTCAACGACAATAACGTCGCTACAAGTAACGTAGCACATAACAGAAATTTCCATTTTACAACTTTGGTTGACATACATACCGCGCAATGTCATTCTTACGCGAAATTTAATACATAAAAACTAAACCAATGCCGCTTCACGGCAACGTAGCGTGCAGAAATATAGAAATCTTCATTTTTACAACCCTATCAATGTGCTTTCCACCATAATGAGCTACATTATTATGGCTATACAATCTCACTGTACAAAATGTATATTTATGAACTGTTATAACTTACCGACGGCCGACTATTCAGACTGGCGCTGACCATGACCAGGTGTACCAGATAAACCCATATCCAAACATCTCAGATTCATGCCCAATCTTTACATTTCTTCCGATAATTCATATTGACTTCACACAAACTAAGCTGCCTATTTATACGCATAAGTTTGTGAACATTTCCCTGAAAACCATACCGTTTTCCATCATATATTCCAAAACCATTCATCAGAACATGTGAATAACCCACCGTGAGCAAGTAAATAACAATTCTAAATGCACATACACTGACAACCACACCCAGATCAGCTTGCAAAAAGTTATATTGCTAACCATAAAATCGGCAATACAAATTTTCTCTGGATTATACCTCAAGGTGTAAATCATATGATTCAAATCCCCGGACTTCATGTTTTCGTTAAAGCCGTGTCACTCTCAGAAACCATTTATGGCAAACTGATAAAACACGAATCTGAGCCCAGTACAGAATCCAATTAAACTGCACATAATGCCAATTTCCACGCCACAAATCAACAAATACCATAACACAAAAAGAATGTTAAAATATCACAATTGAGCATAAAATTCTTCATGGCACAAATATTTTTTGCCGTGTCTAACATACATAGATATCCTTGACAATGCAGTAAACATGTCATGTTTACTCCTGTATAAGAGTTTCCCAAATACCTATTATGCTCAACTAAACATTTAAAAAATCAAACAAATTATCCAAACCCCACAAACAGCAAAAGTACATTTTTTATCGTGACAGAGGCATGTTTGGGCAAAGTCCATCAACCGCCTGACTTTGTAATTGCCAACATCACACACATTCTCCGGAATGGCCGGGCTTCAATTTGCAATCCATGCAAAAACCAGTTGTAGGTGAAGGAGACTATTTCTGATCATCTAGGCTCGACAGTTTTTCAGAAAACTAAAGATGATGATAAGCTGGTCTTTCGGTCGAAGATCGCAAATTTCTGGAGATAATGGGAAAATGTTCAGAGAAAACCCCAGAAGGCAATTGGATTGCCCTTTCGTACCGAAAGAGCAAAATTACCTAATAACAGGTGTCAAGCATTAAGAAGGGCTAAGGCCCTTGATAACAGGTTAATAAAAGATCCTTTAAAAATTCCTATTTTGTAGCCTTTATGAAAAAGGTGATTGATAGCTTCCCCTTTGCAGGAAGATGAAGAGTGTCGGTACCTGCCTTTCATCCCCTGCATTAATGCTGCGTGGCAGAATATGCCTCCGCTTGTAATTGTTAAGGGCAAAACGTCACGGTCCATAAGGTCGTATAATGTCCGTGAAGGACCCGAAGGCGCACTGTGGACATACAAAAATAAAACGCTTACATGACCGACGAAATAGGAGCTTAGTGGTTCAGCGAAATGTTTTTGAAATATTGTGGGGAAACAAGACCACAGATTCTTATTATGGACAACCATCATTCTCATTAATCCCTTAGTCTCCTAGAAGCAGCATCTGATAACAACATCAAGGTTCTAGCATTGCCACCAAACACGACCCATTATCTTTGTCCCCTTGACCGAGCTGTCTATTGGTCATTCCAGCGCGCATATGACTCCACTTGTTCTGATTTTACCTCCAGTAGTGTGAGTGCTATGATTAACAAAGTTACCTTTCCAAAGCTGTTGAATACTGCGTACGTTCAGTCGTTTACTCGAGTAAATATTGTTGTTACCGGGTTTCAGTCAACTGGGATCTGTGACTGGGGTCCACTTGCCATCCCAGTCAAAGGGGTCAGTACGTCTGAGCCTTTTAACAAGAAATGAACAGCCAAACAGCAGAAGAGCACCCCCTTCAGTGGGTTGTTCGAGAAATCAATACGCCGCGACCGTCTGCTGTTGAAACGTCTGTTGAGCCAGAGTCAGAGGCACCATCTTCGTCGAATGCAGATGACAGCTGCCTGAGCTTTTCCCCAGATATCATCGACCAAGAAGGGAATGTTGTTGGCCAACTTGGTATAAATTAACGATGATGAATCTATTCCGATTTCCCCAAATCGAAGCCATTTGTTGCCAAACATCAGCCAGATTTCATTAGACCAGGATCCAGTAATGCCTCTCAGACGAGGAGTATGGAGCTGCCAGCGTCCTAGTGGCCATGAACGACAGCAGCGATTCGTCTGCCAACTGGGACTATGACATCAACGTATTGTTAGGTGTTGGCACTTCTGAAATACAGACAGTCGAAATAAAAAACCTAAGCGCATTACGGCACATACTGAGGTGATCGAAGAAAAGAGAGAACGAATTAAGAAAGAGAAGAAGGTGGAGCAAATAAATGAAAGAAAGAGAAAGCAAGAAGAAAAGAACAAACTTAAGCTTGAAAAGCAATTGGTGAAGAAACAAAAGTCTGAATAACCATTTATCAACATTGAAATCTAACGTTTAATACACGTTGAACAAACGTGTAAAAATGGTTGAAGGTTTATAAGGGACGGACCATTTGATTTTCTTGGGTGGGGGGGAAGGGGGGGCAGGGGTTTTTTGTTAAAAATATTTTGGTTTTAATATCACTGAAAAAATTATTTTGGTTTAGAGTGACAGAAAAAAAATATCTTTTGTCAACATGCCAAAAAAAAAAATATGCGTTTGAATAAAAAAAATGAGTTCAATTAAAAAAAAAGTAAATTCTGTTGGTCAAAAATTAAAATATTGTCAGGGCAATCTGGTACTTATATCTTGCAATCTTAATCTTAAAACAACAGCATTTCCTAAATGAATTATAAAATTGAGCTTCCAGATGCCACACGACAATAGGTGCATAATAAATTATATAAGGAATAAATTCAAACTCCAGTCTCTTTATGAGTTTAATGCAATGTATGTATGAATGAAAAATCAAGTTACGGTAGTTATAGAAAATTGCGATATGACATGGCTTTTTTCATATGGCTTGTAATATCAAAATATGCTCTGAAATACTCAGGATTAGACAGTTCTATCTACTCTTAAAAAATGCTAAAAATGCTCCAGATGCCACCAAACAGAACTAAGATTTCAAAATTTTCCCGGGAGAGCATGCCCCCGGACCCCGCTAGCAAGGCTTTGCGCCCATGGCTCTTGCCTTCCCAACATCGGCCTTCGCGCATTTGGTGCTCAGAAAATGATAAACTTAAACCCCCTAACATGTCTTCATGAAAAAGAATCTGCAAGATTCATGTTTGCATGAGTTAATTAAAATCTGGGGTTTTCTCTTGTAGTATCAAAATATGCTCTGAAATACTCTGGATTAGACAGGTCTATCTGTTCACCAAAAATACCAAACAGTACCAAGGTTTCAAAATTTTCCCGGGGGAGTATGCCCCCGGACCCCCCTAGCAAGGCTTTGCACCTGCCACTCGCCTTCGCACCATGGGTTCTGTGTCTGAAAAAAAAATATATTGTTTTCCTTGCCAAGCGAAAAAATAAATGGTTCAAGAAAAAAAAAACAGACGCCCCCTCCCCACCCCCTCCCCCGAAAATCAAATAGTCCGTCCCTAAAGCCTAAAGCATATTTCAACATCTAATAAATGTTATATATGAGCCTTCGTGTGAGAAAAAACAACAATTTGGGTCTCCGACCAGGTCCGACACAAATAAGGCTGTGCAGCCAAATGGCTAGAGGCTTGAAATTTCGAATTTGGAAAGAAGAATTGCACTATCCATGGAGTGAAAACAAAAGCGCTGATCAGCTGCAGTTATTGCACAGTATATAGCATGTTTTTACACTACATTTTGACAAACCAAGCGAGGTGACTGTACATATTACATGTATGAGCCACAATTCATGACAATAACCGGTAACCTTATACGAAAACTGACGGCATGTCCACACAGTCTCACCAGAACCTTTTTCTTAAAGGGACTATTCTAAAGTCCTAAATCCATTTGTATATGAAAGAACAATAACTAATAAATACATTATGTCGATTTTTTCAACAAAATTATGATTTTGTGTGCGCTAATTAAAAACATTTATTTTTGGGGAGCTTAAAAACGAACATCGGTTATTTCCCTTGTCGTCTTCGAAAATTGTGTTATTTCCCTTTGATTTGTGACGTCACAGTCGAAGGTCACCAATATGGACCAATATGGCGCCGTATTGTTCTTTGCGCGAATATCGTAATTAGAGCGGCGAATCACAAGTTAAAATTCGAAAATATGCGGTTTTGTGGGGTTTATGATAATACCAGAATGAATCGAATAAAAATCAAAAACTTATGAACATTTTGCATAAAAAAGCGTTTCCGTTTGACGAACTTGTTCGATTCATTGGACTAAAAAAATATCAAAAACGCGCCGCATCGGACACTGGAATGCGCCAATAAATTGTTTGAATTATTTTGGCCACACAGCTGCCTATCCGATTTTACATACGAATATCCTAAAAATGTTACAAAATTGTATTATAAAGCGCAACTGCGAGGACAAGCTTTCGAAATCTCTGATTATATTGAAAGAAACTGCCTAAAAATCATGGATGCTTTTCGAGACGATCGTGCATTTCCATGACCATTTTGAAATATATAGAAAACGGCGCATTTAGAATTTCCCCCTGCCCAACTCATTTGACTGAAAATCAGATTAATTTCGATCCAAGCTGGGATATTTTTTGGCTGTGTCGGAAATGTAATCTCTCTCTCTCTCTCTCTCTCTCTCTCTCTCTCTCTCTCTAGCTCAATCGGATCATAATTCGCAGTCAGGTTTGGTAATTTTAGAGAAACGAACTCGTTTCAATACATCAAGAACAACTCCAGTCAGTGAATGTCTTATATGACAGAACTCAATTTAGATATACACACTTTGTCCCTGCGCATAAAACTCAGAAATGAGGGTGACGCAGTATCAATAGACAGGTAGATAGATCTAAAACATAGTAAAAATGGCAAACTTCATCCAGAAAATTTATTATAGTAGAAAATGCCATCTTAAATGATGCTTATGTTGTTTAACGTCCTGGTCAGAATGAGAGTACTCTGTGGCAAAGCAGATAATTTAACCGGCGAAGAAAAAATCTGCTTCCCTGTTGGGGATCGAACCGAGTTTCTCTTGTATGCGACACTATTGAAAACGCTCAACTTATAAACCGTGTTTGTGAGTTTGATCACAGGCTTCTTTAGTCATGAAAATGTAACCAAGTTCTTGTCTCTATGATATGACCATTGGCTGTTTGTGAGACATGAACCAACACTTGACATGTAGATTTCTGGATTTGAAAAGCAGTATACAGAGGTCATTCTTCTTTAGATCTATATAAACAAATAAAAAGGTACAAGTAGGCAAAGATCAGGAAAAGGCGCAATCAGAAAAAGATTCCCACTCCAAAAACCGTGGTGGGAAAAAACCAAACCAACAATCAGGTACTTATACCATGAAACATATCGTAAGCCGAATGAGCAGCTATTTTCCCAATAGGTGGCCACTCAGTTACCTTAACTTAACTAAAAATATGAAAACATACATAAGGCGCCAACAGCACAAAAAAATTTTTTCAAACACCAAGACATAAAACGAAAAGAACCACCACAGAAGTATCGACTTGGAACGATCAGTAACACAAAGTTACTGGCGGGCTTAAACCGGTTTAAGTTTGTTTGTTTGGATTAAGGCTTAACTTCCCAGTCAACAATTTTTCAGTCATATCGGGATGGAGCCATGCGTCCTGGGTTTAACTAGTACTGTAGGGAGTTAATGTGTCTTGCTCGAGGACACAACACGGTGCCGCTTGTGGGGATCGAACCCAGAACCTCTCGATTCGGAGTCCGACACTCTACACTAATACCACCGCACTCCCTGATATATATAAGAAGCATCAGTTCGGTTGCTAGAAGTGCTTCTTGACAAAAATTTCAGTTGTCACTAATCCGCTTGAAAGTACTGTATTACATATTTTCATAGGTCGAAGAATGGCTGGAAATAAAAACAAGCATCTTTCAATACATATTATTTTATTCAAATTTATAAACTTTTAAACTGACAATACATTATGTATTTTCTCTTTAAAACTACATGTATAAAATTATATTAGATATCATTTTCTTCCATTTTATTAAATTCTAAAAAAAATATGAATTTCATTGACAACTACTATCAAAATAAGAAAGTATACAGAAACAGAATAATTGAAAACAATAATACAACTTTAATAGAATTCCATATTTGAGACAGGGCTTAGAATATTCAGTTTGTCCAAGTACTGCTAACAAATTACATGTAATGAAAGCCCAAATTGAGCATGAAAAGTGAATGAGCCAGATGCATTTTATAGATGGTACAGCGCTGCATGCATATTTGATAAATGGTACAGCTCTGCATGCACATTTCATAAATGGTACAGCTCTGCATGCACATTTTATAGATGGTACAGCTCCGCATGCAAATTTGATAAATGGTACAGCTCTGCATGCACATATGATAAATGGTACAGCTCTGCATGCACATTTGTTGAGTCATGTACTGTAAGCGCCTTCATACATAAAATTTGCGATCATGTACTAAATAACAAAGTCTCTATGTACATGAATTTACATGTTTGTTTTTCATTCTTATTTTTGATGATGTGACATGGTCATTTCTTTTCTATCTATCACAAATACAAATACTGTAACATTACAAACCAACACCAACAATATATCCCAATGAACAGTAAAATGCTATATAAAGTCATGATAACATATTATTTCTTCAAAGGAAAATGCAGTGCCTCAATCTGTAATAGCTTATATACATGTATGAGCCACCTTGTGAGAAGACCAACAATATGCGAAAACAAAGGCGCGGATCAGCTTCACCATTACTGCGAAGGTGATATGCGCCTTTGTTTTTGCTACAAGGATAGTACAGTTCCTCTACTTTCAAAGTTTCAAGCCTCCTGCTCGGTTTGTGTCAAACCTGTTCGGAAACCACATTGTTGGTTTTCTCATGAGGCGGCTCACATGTAAATGGCTAAAAGCTTATGATACATATACATGTACTTACAGGAATCTGAAAATAGACTAGCAAATGTGTTTGCCAGCAAGATAAACATGATAAAAGAATGTACACATGAAGTATCAACTGTTCTTTGGCATTGCTCTATTCACAACCTTGTATTAAAATGGTACCTATGTTAAAAAAAAAACAACAAAAAAAAAACAAGAGTGCTGGTATAAATACTAACAAATCTAAGGTGAAATCGAACTAGATTTAGATACCAGTAAAATTAAAATTCAAGCCTTAAAATTGTATGTACAATTTCTAGTATTTACAAATGCAAGTGAAAAGCAACTGACTTTGACATGTATTTCATACATGTATCTATGACATGTCCAGGCAATTTTAATAAAGGTGCAGATCAGCTTTGAGTAACTGCACAGCTGATCATCACCTTTGTTTTACCTACTCAGATAGTTCAATTCCTATTCTTCTTAAATCAGAGATTTTCTGCTGTGACTAAGTGTAATTTGTGTCAAACCTGGCTGAAATCCCAGAAGACCATAATTCTTGCATCGCTGCTCAAATGGTTTTATTGTGGTTTAACATTATACCCCTGACAGTAAACATCAGGAAAACATGTCCATGCAATGAATACACCCTTAAACCCCACTTTTATATAGTAAAACTGGGGTATGCAGGGGTATACCTATTTTTTCTTATTTTTGCCCCAAAACATAGATTGTAGGTACTCGTTAGAATCGCCGAGGCAGTTCTAATGTGTACCCACAATCTATGTTTTGAGCAAAAATAAGAAAAATATCACAAATTTGATAGTGAAAATTTTCAAACTTAAAAAATCTGTAACATTGCATGGGCAAGTTTTCGTAATGAAAAATCAGTACTATAGAGAAGTAATTTCATTAAAGACAATCAAACTTCCCTCAACCTGCACACAATAAGAATAATTCCGTATTTTAGAGTGTGAATGTATTGACAAATACACAAAAGTAATAAATTTCATACTCTTCAATGACAAAAGTTCTGGCTAATAAAACAGATCACATACTGTACAGTGTACATGAATCAAGCTTAATACATGTACTTGTTTTGTTATGCAAACAGTATCTACAAATCTCACACCATCAGCTAATTGAGTATACACCTGATGAAATGATTTGCTGATATTAATTTCTCAAAAGGAGTATAGGGAATATCACCTCTCCTCGACATATTGAACATTTCCATTCAAAATATTATGAGACACTATTGAGAAATTACAGGAACATTTCTACATGTACACTATAGGTTTGAAGTCATTTTGAGTCATTTTGATTTGTTGAATCTAGCAATATGGGCCTTTACAACATCTTCTTTCCGTGGTTTGGGTCCCGGGGTGCTGTGCGCTATGGGCTTTGGTGTCATGGGCATCACAAGGCTGTTGTGCAGTTTAGCCCTCGCATAGCTCTTGTTGAGTTTCCTTTTCTCTAGAAGGACTTCCAACAGTTCTTCAACATAACCTGAAAGAACAAAGAATCAATCTTCAGTCGCAATTTGTTAAAGCGAGATCAACCTAAATGCATTGGCTGTGATACACCATTTACAGTTACACACTTTCTTTTAGAATGCACTGACTTTGCAGCAAAGCGAATTTCTTGTTTTCAAGCTAATAACTTGAAAGAATTGTTTAAAGATGTACCCGTTGGAAACATTTTATCATTTCTTAGACAAGTAAATCCGTTTTATAAAATATAAATTTTTATTCCTTTACAATGACAATTATATCTTACTTAGTGTTACATTTTAATACGATTTCAAAATATCTTATCATTTTACCTTGTTAGAGGCTAATGACCCATCAGGGTTGATGCATCGTTACACAACAAACAAACAAACAAACGTTGCAACTTGTGCTCTTTATTTGTTGTCCTGTCTGGATTTAATATTCCATCAACAGCTAAGGTTATACCAAACAGGAAAGGTTTTTGATTTTAAAGTCTCATCAAAAATACTAGAGAAACCAGAGAATGAGCCAAAAACCCTTTTAGATTAAAATGCAAGTAGCTTTATAACCACGATGCCAAAGTGGTTCCAAGTATATTTTAAACCAAAGATGTCAAATATTAAATACAAAACTGTTTTATGTAAAACAACATACCGAAAGACATCTGTGTTTTGACTTCTTTTGCTATGGCATCACCATGTCTGGACTTCGGGAAGGCGATCTTGAACTGAGGTTGGCCATCTTTCGTCACAGCTTGCGCTCTACCAGTGTTTTCGTTGAAATGCAGTGCTGCCAACGCCAATCTACATGTACATGAAAAAACAAATTCTGCTTAGACTGCTTCATTTCATGACTTGGTAGACTTACCATGAATAAGTTGGATCATTGAATACACTAACACCATCATTGAATGAACACCAGAGCATTAGATTATAGGTAAGAACATGCAATGGTAAAAGTAAGCAATGATCAGGAACCTTGAATCTACAACTTTTTCTTGCTCATTCAACTTTTTAAACAACAGCTTAGATCATATTACTTTTCTTGATTAGACGGCGATTCAAACTTTAATAAAATTATCAGTACCACTACCTTATCAGCATGGACATGTACATGATACTCCACTAAACTACAGATTGTGGATAATAACAGATTGACTATTACAACAACTGTGTGTTTGTAATAATGATATCAGTGAAAACTAACCTTGCTTCCATCTGAGAGTAGAAGTAGTGGACTGACTTCGGTGCAAACTGACACACAATGTTATGGAACGACTCCAGTGATGATGTCTGCTCTAGAGGAGACAGTTTCTTTATGTCATTGACTAGCAGGCGCCCCTTCACGACCTTCTCTAACTCTGCATATGGTTTGTACCCTGTAAGTGTAAAACATGTACCTGGATTTCTTCTACATGTACATTATGTAACATGTCAATTTAAGTGCATCAGTAATGATGTGCATTTTTTTGTCCAGCATGTAAACAGAGCTCAGTATGAAAATACACAATACTTGACAACAGCCTTTATAATATAAAACAAAATTGGGTTAAAGACGCTTTTAAGTGAGGGCCTTTCGGAACCTGAATTTTATGGTGACTTGGTTTACAAATTTAAGAAACTTAAAGGAATTAATGATTTTTCTTTTCAGTTCAGAAAAATCATAACACGTTACAAACGTATAGGTTATAACTTGAATGTTATGCGACAGTCTGCATGCTTAGTGTTTAACCCAATCATGGTTGATAACTATGCTGCCTTCTTTAATTGCACGCCGGTGGGTCGGGCGTCAGACTCTATGATGGCCCCGACATAAAGCTATTCATTTTAGTTGGTTGGGGCCGGAGCTTCTTGTCTGTTGCTTGGCCCACCGGGGTCCTACTGGTGTTTTTCTTTTGCTCCGGAGTTAGTAGGTTATTCGGCGCCCAGGGATCTCCATCGTCGGGCAGCTTACTCAGTCTGTGAGTCCTGGTTTTTGATTCATCAGGATGTTTATCATGATTTATTTGTTTGTTCTTGATGATTCATTGACTAGTTAGAGATTCACCACGAGGACCGAATAACTAACTAAATGTTATGAACCACTGCGGAAGCTGAGGGTGAGGTTATGGCCATGTAAAACCGGTTTAAGCCCCCCAGTTATTTATAACTGACCGTTCCAAGGCGGTACTAATGTTGTGGTTCAAATTTATTCCGATTACGAGTTTCATGTTGCATGGCTTTGTGGCCACCCGATTAAAGTTTGGCTGTTCACTTAGCCCTCTGCATTTTACTTGTTCTGTCCAAGCTAGCACTGTGACCACCTAATACCTTCAATAGCTGCTCACTCTGCTTTCCGTTATTCATGTTAAACGTTGGTATCTATGTTTAGTATTTTCTTAATATGATTTTTCTTATTTCTTGTATATCACTGAACCACTGCGGAAGCTGAGGGTGAGGTTATGGCCATGTAAAATCGGTTTAAGCCCGCCAGTAACTTTGTGTTACTGATCGTTCCAAGTCGATACTTCTGTGGTGGTTCTTTTTGTTTTATGTCTTGGTGTTTAAAAAATTTTTGTGCTGTTGGCGCCTTATGTATGTTTTCATATTTTTAGTTAAGTTAAGGTAACTGAGTGGCCACCTATTGGGAAAATAGCTGCCCATTCGGCTTACGATTGTTTCATGGTATGAGTACCTGATTGTTAGTTTGGTTTTTTCCCACCTCGGTTTTTGGAGTGGGAATCTTTTTCTGATTGCGCCTTTTCCTGATCTTTGCCTACTTGTACCTTTCTAAGATAATGAAGATGTGTGTATGACTGTATGTGCTGACACTTAAACAATTGTACAGCATACTACTTTTTCAAAGTGCTAACTACACTGTAGTAATCAATTTATAATATATACATGTATAACAATCAATGAATAAGTATGAATGAAGCTTCAGAAGTACATTATGGCATAATTTATCCCTGTAAAGGTAATAAACACAAAAATAACAATGTTTTAATTAATGATTTACCTTTGATCATCCAGTCTCTGGGCTCCAACTGACCATGTTGACATCTCGGGAACTTGTCTCCATGACCCTCGTGTACATCAGTCACATGGTTCAGGATAGAGAGCCACTTCTGTTGCACCAGCTCGCCATCACCGCCACTCGAGGCTGCGCACCAATACATGTGATTGCTCACTGACCTTGCCCAATCTTTCACCTTCTGACAGCCCTTTTTCTTCCCTGCAGCCTCTAGCTTCTTGTAGATACCTAGAAATAATCATTATTCATCAAACATTATCATTATTCATCAAACATTATAAGTCAAAACCAAAACATTAGTCAAACCAATTTTTTATTAACTTTAGACTCAATGCTTGATAGCCATGATATCTCAGTTGAATGTAAAACTGAAATTGATGTGGTGTCTCAAACTAAACAGTAAAAGGGTTTGCCAAACTATCTACATGCCAACTGTATAAATTTCCCAGTCATTCACATTACAATATTTAACTAACCATTTTTCAATTGTCTGAAGTGCCACATCACATGAAATTATGAAACACATATTTGTTTGAGGACCATGATTAAGCCTCAATTTTAACCATCTTTTTCACATGCATACCTAAAGTAAACAGATATTTTTTTATTACCTTTAGCACAATGCCAAACATCAAACCAATGTTGAATGTCTGTTTGTTCTTCTCTCATATACTTCTTCACAGATGCATGGCGGTCTGTGATGAGATGGCTAACTGTCAGGTCATTGTCTTCTATCAACCAGGAAAGGGAGCGCTTCAAACCTTCAAGCTCCATCGCATGGGAGTTGCGTACTTCGTTGCTCTGAAATGGACATTTAAAAATTTTACACGACTGAAAAAGCAAATGAAGTGGTTTTATAACCATTTGCAAATATTTGTTTTATGTTTTGGAGACGAATTTTATGCTGTTTGAACCTTTAGTATTTGGGGTGTGAATTTCTTTCTGATTGCGCCTTTTCCTGATCATTGCCTACTTGTACTGTTTCATATATTTAGTATAAGTTGGAGTTACTGAGTGGCCGCTTATTGGGAAATAGCTGCTCACTCATGATACGTCATTGAGCAAGACACATAAACCCCCTACAGTACTGGATTATAATAAAACCCAGGAAGCTATTGCTTCGTCCAGACATGACTGAAAAATTGTTGACTGGGACATTAAACCTTCATACATAAAACATAATTATTTTTACCCTATGTATATCTATCATATATGTATTCTCATTTGTAGGTAAACTTCCTACGATGTATTGGTTACCTAAGCTTCACAAAAGACCATACAAAGCTAGATTTATTGCAAATTCTAGCTCTTGTACTACCACTGAACTTTCTAAATTATTAACTTCTTGTCTTACTGCTATCAAATCTCATGTTATAAGATACTGTGAGACAGTGTATGAAACTTCAAATAAAAATTGGTTTTGGTCAATAAAAAATTCTGGTGAGGTGCTCAGTAAATTGAAGTGTAGAGGGTTCCGTGCGACAAGCTTGTCCACATATGATTTTTCTACTCTGTATACAACATTACCACATAATCTAATTAAAGAAAAACTTCTGGATTTGATAGAGTGGACCTTCAAAAGGGCATTAAAAAACTATGGTTCACTTTATTTGGCATGTAATGATAGAAAGGCTTTTTTCACTTCCTCTGACCAAAGTCGGTATACCCTTTGGTCATGTCAGAATGTGTGCGACGCCTTATCCTATCTCCTTGATAATATTTATATTAGATTTGGGACCAAGTTATACAGACAAATTGTTGGAATTCCGATGGGTACAAATTGCGCACCTCTCGTAGCTGATTTATTTTTATACTGCTACGAAAGAGATTTCATGGATTCTCTTAACCATGATAATCAAGCTGATGTTATCGAGGCTTTTAATTCCACATCTAGGTACCTCGATGACCTTTTGAACATTGACAACCCTTATTTTGAAGGTATGGTCAATCAAATTTATCCACCTGAACTTCAGTTGAACAAAGCTAATATCTCAGATACCGAAGCCCCCTTTTTAGATCTACATCTTTCTGTTGCAAATGGATTTGTTTCTTCTAAAATTTATGATAAGCGCGATGACTTTGATTTTGATATAGTAAATTTTCCTTTTTTGGATGGTGACGTTCCTCGTCGTGCGTCTTATGGTGTATACATTTCGCAACTTATTAGGTTTGCTAGAGTCTGCAATCATGTTACAGACTTCAACGCTCGAAATAAATGTTTAACGGCAAAACTTCTCCAACAGGGCTATCGGTATCATAAACTTCGAAAAACCTTTTCTAAATTTTATCGTAGACACTATGAATTGATTTCCAAATATAATGTTGGGTTAAAGACACTTTTAAGTGAGGGCCTTTCGGAACCTGAATTTTATGGTGACTTGGTTTACAAATTAAAGAAACTTAAAGGAATAACTGATTTTTCTCTTCAGTTCGGAAAAATCATATCACGTTACAGACGTATAGGTTATAACTTGAATGTTATGCGACAGTCTGCATGCTTAGTTTTTAACCCAATCATGGTTGATAACTATGCTGCCTTCTTTAATTGCACGCCGGTGGGTCGGGCGTCAGACTCTATGATGGCCCCGACTTAAAGCTATTCATTTTAGTTGGTTGGGGCCGGAGCTTCTTGTCTGTTGCTTGGCCCACCGGGGTCCAACTTGTGTTTTTCTTTTGCTCCGGAGTTAGTAGGTTATTCGGCGCCCAGGGATCTCCATCGTCGGGCAGCTTACTCAATCTGTGAGTCCTGGTTTTTGATTCATCAGGATGTTTATCATGATTTATTTGTTTGTTCTTGATGATTCATTGACTAGTTAGAGATTCACCACGAGGACCGAAGAACTAACTAAATGTTGTGAACCACTGCAGAAGCTGAGGGTGAGGTTAGGTACCTGTAAAACCGGTTTAAGCCCGCCAGTAACTTTTGTGTTACTGATCGTTCCAAGTCGATACTTCTGTAGTGGTTCTTTTTGTTTTATGTCTTGGTGTTTAAAATTTTTTGTGCTGTTGGCGCCTTATGTATGTTTTCATATTTTTAGTTAAGTTAAGGTAACTGAGTGGCCACCTATTGGGAAAATAGCTGCTCATTCGGCTTACGATATGTTTCATGGTATAAGTACCTGATTGTTAGTTTGGTTTTTTCCCACCTCGGTTTTTGGAGTGGGAATCTTTTTCTGATTGCGCCTTTTCCTGATCTTTGCCTACTTGTACCTTTCCATTTTGGAAGAAGTTGAATAGACGTTTGATTCTGAATGTGCCAGTTCCTGGTCTCTGTTTATATGTATATGGAATGTTCAGACAAGCTTTAATAGTAGCTAGTTCTATATAAAAAACAGTAACTCAGAATTGTGACATCTTGGCAGTGACTTCATAGATTGTGAATGATATGCACAGGGCTTTTTTCAGAGGGCCAGTAGATTTTGAGACCAGTTGGCCCGGAAAGTGGCATACTGATAGTTAGCAAAACCTCTGTATGCATGTATACTACTGTATTTGTACAGAACCTCTTCTTTGTATATTTTTTTCATGTACAAATTGCACATCACTGAAATACATACATGTATTATTTGGTAATATTTTATAGCATATATGTACCTGGACTAGTTGAATATCCATGACATGGCCAGTTGTAAGATTCATGGTTGTGTACGAGCCATATTTAGCCGTGTGTCCCGGGGAGCAGCACCTCATGTCACCACCTAAGCGTAGAGCTTGTCCATCTTTCTTGGCATTTATCACCATATTATCTTTGTGGGTATTCCAAACTTCAAGAATGGTTGGTGTCAAGTAACTGGTCTGAATGATGTTGTATGTGCTAAGACTAATGTTCGAGATACTTGCAAAATCCAATGCACGAAGAAATTTCGATGTGTTACATCCTGAAAACATCAACGCAGCGCTTAATATCAAATTTCCCATCGGCATATTACCAGACATTGGTTGGCTTCTCCAGGAATATTCATGTTCACATTTGACACACTTGATATCACACACAAGACAGCTTCCAATTGTCTTTTTCATCACAAAACATTGGGAACCACACATTGAACAATGGTTAAGAAGTTCGTCCAAGCAGGAATCAAAGACGATGTACTTCTGCTCTTTAGCCTCACTGGAACATGTAGCAGGTTCGTTCATCACAAAATCACTATCACAGTCTTCTGGCTGCCAGTCTGGGTCTCGCGGGTCATCTGACTGCACTGATATCAGACTATCATTCAGGTCGTCTGGTTTGGTTGACAGTGGTGGTAGCTCTAGAACTCTCTTTGTCTGCGTCCCTTTTTCTACCATTGTAGCACCACACTGGGCCATAACACTGCGTCTATTCTGAAAAAAAAAAAAAAAAAAAAGTCATGAAAAATTATAAATGACAATTTGTACATGTATATTTCTGTTTCCGAATGTTGAGAGGCTTCGCTCACCAATGTACATTATGTCTCTGGTGGCTGTTAAGAAATCGTAAGGTATAGGAAAAATCCAACAATTAGTAATTACTATTTAGATTTTTTTTCCATAAACCAAAAAAAAAAAAAAAAAAAAAAAAAAAAAAAAAAAAAAAAAACATTTTTTTTTTTTTTCAATTTTCAAAAGACAGTGGCTAAGTGGCTATTTTGCCGGACTCTGCAAAATTTTAGCGGACCCAGAAAAATAGTATATTGGACTTATAGGATATTTTGCAGCAAATTCAAAATCCTAGTCATTCTATTGAGAAGTCAGACATGCACACTGAACTTTGACTGCCGTTAAAATATAAAATTAACTTTTGGGAGTTTTGGTACATGTACAATTTTAAACTTGCATTACATTGTACTTGACAGCCTACTTGTGTACTTCCATTTTACATGTAACCATATTCAAATTTACTCTTTCTAGAGTATGTTTCCAGAATATCAATATGCATGTACATGTGAAATTGGTAATTACAGGTGGCAATGAGATTTTGAAATACATTTTTCTGAAAAGCAAACGAAACAATATTGAACACTGTGAGTGTGAGGGATACATGTATGAAGTGCTTCACACCTAAAATCAAGCATACAAAAACCAAAGTTTTGAGATTCATATGTCACTGGAAACACTGAAGACAAGTTTTTTCCATACCATGTCCTTATTAATATATACTTACCACTAGATTATGTGGAGTCTGGGTCTGCATTTCGTAGTGGCTTTGGTTTGATGATCTTCTTTCATTGCCCCTTGTAGACTTCTTCATCACAACTGTTTCAGTTCTCTTTTTCTTGTGGCTGCTGTTGTTGACATCTGATGACATAGAGACATCTGGTGAGGGTACGTCAGGAGTGGTAGGCGTTGTTTCTGGTACTGTCGCTGTTGCCACATCTGCAAACCATGTCAGCGGGCAGTTGGGGGCTGTCTGACTATCACTATGGCTCGACACTACTGGAGCTTTCTGTAGATTTGATGTGAGCTCTGCGAACCAGGTCAGGGGGCAGCTGTTGGTCTGGACTGTATGGCATACGCTTGAAGAAGAGACTGCTGTTGTCGTTATAACGGATGTAGTTATGACGGAGTCAGTTGTTGCTGCTGCAGTTGTGACCGGCAGTGGAACGGCTGTGAATGGGCCACAATCTTCAAACGGCATTGCTTCTTCGATGACTTCATTTGCTGGCTCATGGTGGGTGTTGGAGGATTTTGCTGCCTAATTAAATGAGAAAAAAAATCACTGACATCAAAAAGAACAATAAAATGCACACTAACAAGTAGCCCAAAGTGTAACAATCGCTCACCTTAGAGTCAATAGTAAAAGGACAAGAGAAAAGTACATGTGTAGTTGTGGTTTTTACCATATATGGGCTTGGTGACTATCTTGGCCAATTGACCTAGATTTTTATAAACAGGTTCGTTCCTCCTTCCAATATTATTGATGCTTCATTTGTTTGGCAAAGTGGTTTTAGAGGAGACGTTTGAATAAATTACAGTAACATACAAGTATATTGCCCCGTGGTGGGAGCAAAGTAGCCACTGGGGTCCAGCTATTTTTTTTTTATTTTTTCAGAATAATAATAATATTCAGTCCTACTGCCCATATTCTGCTGCTGCAAGATTTTCTCTTTAAATGACATTTTAACAGTTTTCCCCAATCAAATGCATAGGTGACCTTTGTCAACATAGTAAATAGGTCAAGGTCATAAGAATCATAGTCTATATGTACACAGTGTAGTATTTTAGTCAATACTTCATGCCAAGTTTCCTTGAAATCTGTCCACAGGTTTCAGAGAAGAGTTTTGAAGGGTTTTTATCATATATGGGCATGGCGGCCATCTTGGTCATGTGACCTGGATTATTTATATACACATTGGTTCCCCCTTTCTATAGATGCTTCACATAAACTAGATGGCTTTGAATGGCAAGCGGTTTCAGAGAAGAAGATTTATGAAAATGTGAACAGACAGACGCACACACAGAAGCCGGCTCAAGTACCATCTTATAAGCTCCCCTTCGGCTTAGGTGAGCTAAAAATGCAAGAATATGATTTCCATTGTAATTTGGTAAAATAGCGAAGTTGCAATATTCTCTTCCATACTGGCATACAGAGTACAACTGTAAATGAATTGGCATCGAAATAGGACGTGGAAAGCACACTGTTCCATCTCTACGTACAGTCAACAATTATTTATGCACGATAAACATGCTCACAACACATATATACAACAAGTAAATGGCTTATTTTAGTGGGGTTTGGTTACTGGTATATTTGATTATTTTTCATATATTAATATTCTTGATTTGGTATATCGGCATGAAACAGAGACTAGCATAAAGAGAGTATGACTATGTACATGTTGTAGAGACCATGTTTAATTAAATGTTGTTGATGTATTACTCGAATGGCATGCTTTTTTCAAAAATGCAATATATATGTGCTCCTTTTATAACATATTAAGTATATGCTTTACTACCGATGAACCAGTACATGCCGATTTGCTTTCATACATGATGATGTTCTTGCATAGATGTAGAGTACGCTCATGTGAACACCAGCCATAATTATCTTTTACAGCATGTATATTTACTGTCAAATTGTTTTAATCGTACTTAAGGAGTGCTGACTCATAGCTCTTTCCGTCTGTTGTCCAGTGTTTGCCCTTTCCAAACGAAGGCCGCATCTCACCATGTGCTGTGTGGCAGTTTGAGGCAGCCACTCAGCCTATATTTCCGGTATGTACATATACATGTAGAATGTTTCATACCCAGTTTTATACATATCCAGAGCATACAAACGCTTATCGTGATTGGAACACTCGAGTATAAATGATTATACTTTAGGCATAGAAGGGTGTTGTCCGATCGTACCATCATGGGTTTCCTTTTTCTCTTTTTCCATTAATGTTTTTCTCTGGCTCCCCGCGTGATGCAAACTTTTACATGAGCAATTCAGCCCAGCAGTTTTCCTTAGTTTCAAATCAGCTGTTATAAGCCGAAAACCAGTAAGATGTCCGATCGTACCGGGGACGACCCTAGGATAATTTCTTTAGACCATATAATAAACACACCGCTACAACACAATAATGTATCTTTACCCCAGAACAAGGGTAGCTTTTGTAAAAGTTTTCGTATTAGCGGCGTAGAAAATTTCGATACGCCGAGATCTGAAACATGTTCGTTTCAAGCGGCGTATGTGCGACTTGAAATGATATCACAGCCTTACAGGTATGGCAGTGATAGATCCCTATCCTATTAATAAATTATTATAACACCGGGTACGTGATACCGCTCCAAGTGCCGCCTAGCAAATATTCTCTCATTCGCCCAATGCAAAATTACAAAATGGCTACCAGTTGGCTGTGAAAAAAATAAGGAAAGGTGTCAAATTAACATGATTAATGGGCACAATTGAGCATAATAAATGAATTAAATTTGAGTCCCCCCCCCCCCTTTACAAACCAACTGAAAATACAATGCTGCCACCCCCCCCCCCCCCTTGGAAACTGTAAGCAATAGAACATAACCCCCCTCCCCCACAACTCTATCTTCGTATACTGTCATACGCCCTCATGGACTTTTTACAATATATCGCATGAAATGTTGAATACACTGTTTCATGGTTCTAGAAAGAGAAGACTTTGGTTAGTGCGAGGTTTTATTGTCTTAGGTAAAATTTTTGTCTGTCAGTAACCCATCAACGGGCAGTTCTTAAAAGCAAGATATGCCAGACAAACTTTTTTGATTCACAAATTTCACAGCCACAATCTGCCTCCAGTACAATTAATTTTCACAGGAAAATTGATTACAACATCCTGCTATGAAGAAATCAAATATCAAACAGATGCAGATATATAATTCAGATTACATACTTTTTTGAGAACTCATCTAAAAGCTTATTAGCCATTTTATTTTACTTCCTAATTTGATTCTGTTTGCTTCAATGAGTCCTGCTTGGTCACCGCGTCCAACCAAAACGCCAGAACCCGGTGCTAGACTCCTGAACGCCGGTATTTTCACGCCGAAATCCGGTACTTTTTGCTGGATTCGCCGCCATTGTCGGGTAAGAGACAAGTAGCTGTTAGACAGTATTGTTTATTTTACATGTAAGGGTACCTTGATGGGACTGTTAAAGTTTATCTAAGGGACATAATTCTGAATACAGCATGAATTACATACCTTTCAGTATACTGTGACGTCATAACGTCATCTATGCATAGCAACGACGTCATGTAATCAGTGTAACAAAGTCAGCCATTACTGTGCAGAAGTATTTATCTTGTGTTGTCAATTAAACTTTATTATTGGCACTTGGTGTTGTGTTTGAGTGATACAATGATTAACAGGGACTGCCTAGCCGGATCTACATGGATTTGTTAAATGTGTTAACAAGGTTCGGCCATAGACTAAAACGCATTCCTACCAAAAGTGTTCATACGTTTTGGATTTACTTGAAATTCCGACCACCTGATCCATGGAAATGCATTCCAAAATGACATTGTATCATAAACTGGCCATTGCTTTAAAAATATTTTCCAAGAAAGTTAGGGGAGAGGCACAATCTACAAAATCAAAAAGGTAACGCCCAAAACAAAAACGGTATCGTCTTGTCTTGGTAATTGCATGAAGCGTTTTTTCTCGTATATCTAAAGACTTGTATATACGTGTGGTACAGATCATGTTAGGGCATGGTATGAATGTCATCCAATTACTTGACACATCCCATTTATGCCTTAAACACCTGATAAGAAAGCAGATTAACATCCGTCCGAGCCATTGTTATAATATTGAGTGCAGCCACCCTATATGATAGATATACACGAATGCCGTCTTTACGATACTGACTACAGTAGGTGTCCACGCATGGGCGACCTATACGGTAGGATTTTTCCAAAGTAAAAGCGAAGAAAACGGAGCAGTCCAAAAGACGAAATACCTATGGTTTTCGTAATACTCTATGGTGTAATTTTAGACAATAGGAAACCAGTGTCTTTTGACAAACTGTAACTAAACATTTCAAGTGGAGAATAGATTAACAAATAGACAGAAGGTTCAGGGAGTACCACAATCAAACAACGCACCCCATCCCAAGTACCCAGAGGAAGAGGAAACCGATACAATCATAAACAACAAAGATAGTCGTAAACAATGGTAGAAAAAACTAGCTCTATCTTCCCAATCTACCAGAGTCTACACAAATAGCAATGCCATTTAATATAAGATGACACACACCAACTGATACAATTAACAAAAAGTAAGAACAAAATCCAAACCATCGCCTTAGAATGGCCAGCAGCAAGCTTCTGGGGAGGGGGTTAAAGTACTTTTACTGCGCAAACTTCAGCCTGAATTTTTATGTAATTCTTAGAACACGATAAAAAATGATTCGGTTCACATATAGGTCTCCTTACCCCATCAAAGTATCATCACAGAAACATTCTAATTAACTAAAACACTATGCTGAAACAATTAAGAGGGATCATGGCTAAATCTTAACACTGCGAGCCAGAGCTAAAGAAAACCAGAAGTTGAACCACGGTGGGTCCAGTCAAAGACAATCATCAAGCTTCAACCAACTACCTAAACCTTTAAATGGAAGCCATCATTGAGTATTAGACCTGAACCATCGCCATGCAACCTAAGAGTGCAGCATAGCTATCGACCATAAATGGGTTAAAAACTAGGTATGCAGTCTGCCTAGATCGATTTCCGACCAATTGTTGCTTTGCTTTTAAAACCGGCTCGGTTAACGTTGCTTGTGGAGCCAGCGACGAGGCTAGCGACCAATAACGCTACTGGGTGTATCTAATACTGGGTAGGTCGGTTTACAGGTCGTTTCGCCTGATCACAAATGCGATCTTTAATGGCACAATTAGTGTTCTCTGTTGTTGTTTTTTATTGTCGGTTTCGTGAGGCGGCATTACAATTCTTTGATCGTACAGGACTAAACTGATACTAGATATACATGTAACTTAGGTGGTATTTTATTCAGTCAGCTAAATGGGCGATTCCAGCTGTTTAAAAAGCTATCCGTGTGCAGCCTTATTAGTGATGATATGTCCGTAGGAGGAAAACTTGAAGGTGGATGCTTGTGTGGAGAGAAAAGTGACTTGAGTGCCGGCTTTCTAGCCAAGAATCTACTCAACATCCGACGTCTCGATGTGTACAAGGCCAGATTCGACTTTTCCTTTGCCATGGTAGAATACTGAAAATATAAACATAACAAATACTCGCCTGTTCAAAACACTGGATCTTTGGTTAGGAAAAGAAAATTTTTTTTTATCTTATATGTATATACGAGGGGTTATAAAAATTACGTGGACTTTTCCCATAACTTGATAACGGTTCAGGTAAACATATTTAAATTGTAGCTGACGATAAACTTGCTTAACTTCACTAGATTCATTCTGAAAGTTTGGTTAATCTAAAATTGTGTATTAGCAGTTGGTGATGTTTTTTCTTACCCCACACTCCCCATCACGGAGCACGTCAGAAATGACGTTTAAGTTTTGCACTGCAATATCACATTTCTTTTGCGTTTTCTTCAAAACGGCTTTGCAGATCACACCCAAACGTACCATGTGTCTTAATGAACCCATAACAAAACAATTTATGCTTGCTCAAAAATTACGATGGACCGGTTGTGCACCTATGTTGTTTTGCTTAGGCATACATGTTTGTTTTTTCATAATGTTTAAGCGATGTCTGAATGTCATGCAACACAGATCAACCGGCAATATTGTACAATTCCCATTTGAAACTAATCCTAATTTCTTATTTGCCAGTAAAACTTCAAGGTCATTCGATAAAGCATTACAAATGAAACATTGCGTGCACGTTTGAACAAGTAGGACCCAAATAAATATAGAAATTCATATCCGTCATTGAAAATGCTCTAACGTTTAAATCATAATGTTAAAAGTCAGCATCCTTATGTCTAGTCCAAATTTATTCTCAAATCAAGGCAATGCATTAAAAGTTTTATATACCGATAGGTAATTTTAACCATGCTCCAATAGTTAAACAATCTTTTAACATACTTTGAGCAGTTAAACTGTAAAAATCAGTAGCCCTAAAAAGCACATTTTGTTGTTCAAAATCAGTGTTTTTGCGTCGACGTCACTGACGTCATCGGAGTGCTCCATGGTGGCGAAAGTAGGTATTTTCATTTCACAATTATTTTGTAACGGATGAAGAGATTGTGAAGAAATTTTGCACACTGCTGCATATTACATGGGTCCATGTGGATTGAAAGTGTGAGTGGAATCGAGTCATATAATCATAATTTATAAGAAAAGTCCACGTAATTTTTGATAATCCCACGTATATATTCCTTATTCCTGGCCAAAGCCTTATATTTTCAAACAGAAATAGGAACAATTAATATGGTATATACCCTATAAACTACACTAAGGAGTGTTCATCATTAACCTATGATAAATAGCCTCCCAGTGATATTTTATAACTGACCATTCCTATGCAGTACTCCCTTAGTGATTCTCCTTGTTTTGTGTTTGGTGTCGATTTTTTGCTGTTTGCACTTTTTATGTGTACCTTCATAAATTTAGTCAAGGTAGTTGAATGACCACCATTTGGGAAATAGCTGCTCACTCGGCTTACAGTATATTCTCTCTGTGTGAGTAACTATTTGTGTTTTCCCACGTGAGTTGTAAGATGGAGCTTTAGTTCTGATTACAGCAGTTCCTGATCACCCTTCCCCTAGTGAGCGCAGTTGCAATCTGTTTGTATAAGTTCCTGATCTTTACATATTCTAATTTGGTATCAATTTTTTTTTTTTTTTTTTTTTTTTTTTTTTTTTTTTCAAAATTTTGCAGAAAAAATTTACGAGAAATTTTGATATAGAAACGATCCGATTTTTTTCTAAATTAACCAAAAAAAATAATGGTAAATATAGTGTTATCAAAGGACAAAACGAACAATATTTGTTGTACGTCGCCCTGATTTATCATCATCATCATCATCATCACCATCATTATCACCATCGTCATCATTATGAATAATTATTACGAATGTTTTGTTATTATAAAGAACAGCAGCAACAACAAGAACTATAATAATGATAGCAAAAGGCTGCAGCTAAGATTGTTGGAACTTTTGTGCATACGTTTTGCAACTAGGCAATAATTATTATTTAGATAGTCGTACATCCGTATATAAATTTTAGAATGCACAGACCAAGAGACATGATGTCGATGTCTGTTATGCACTGGTACCATCCTTTAAACATAGGTCATAAACAGAAAACGAGTTTAAATCATTGTAGGGAAATGAAAATATAAAACGGTTCTAAAGCATACGCACAGACACTAAAGTCACTCACTTAGAATGTTCTACATATGCATAAACTTGTATTGACCTGAAACTAGTTTAAACAGTAGCCTACTCAACTCTCCTTGTCGACTCAAAATTTGTTCAAAACATTTTGCTGGACATATTGGAATTAAAGCAACTTATAATGCGGACAAATTGACATATGTGATACCAGTATGGCTATTTCACTATTACAAGAGCTGATTTGCGGGAATAAAGGCAAACTGTTGATTAAAAACGATACCGTTTTTTCCGGCGTTACCTTGAATTTTGTGAGGTGTGCCTCTCTCCTAAATTTCTTGGAAAATGTTTTAAAGCAATAGCCAGTTTATGATACAAGGTCATTTTGGAATGCATTTCCATGGATCAAGTGGTCGGGGATTTCAAGGAAATCCAAAAAGTACGAACACTTTTGGTAGGAATGTGCTTTTAGTCTATGGCTGAACCTTGTTAACAATAATCTCTCGAGGTATTTGACAAATCCAGCAAATTTTATGTTTGAGATGAAAATTCGGCAGTAAGAAGAATAAATGTAGATCCGGATAGGCTATTTTGCATGTCCCATCAAGGTACCCTTACATGTAAAATAAACGATATTGTCTAACAGCCTGACAGTCAGCAAATATTTACCAAATGATATTTTCTATCAGAAATATGCATATTTGGGTAGCATTCCTCTCATTATACTCTGACAACATTCAAACTTTATTTTAGTGGGACATTTATAAGGTACTTTACATAATGTGCACCAACACCGCGTCCTACCGAAACGCCGGAATCCGGTGCTATACTCCGGAACGCCGGTATTTTCACGCCGGAATCCGTAAAAGGACCGGATTCCGGCGTGAAAATACTGGCGTTCCGGAGTACCGGATTCCTGCGTGAAAATACCGGCGTTCCGGAGTTTAGCACCGGATTCCGGCGTTTCGGTAGGACGCGGTGTTGGTTTTTTATTTAATATCTTATTAGAAAACTCAGAATATTCTACCCGATCTCAAAGGACCAAATTATTTAATAAAATCTGCACTATGCATGATCCGAAATTCAAATTTTCAAGCCTCAGGCCATTTGCGTGCCTGTACAGCCCGGTTTGTGTCGGACCTGGTAGGAAACCAGTGGAAACCAAAATGTTGGTTTTGTCATGATGCAGCTCATTTGTATGAAAATCAAGAAGATAATACATTTAGGAAAAACAAGTCGAAGAGGTAACAGTGGTGTTAAATACCCAAGAAGCAGTGGCCCCATCCCGACATGACTGAAAAATTGTTGACAAGCACATAAACTCTAAAGCCCTCTAATATATGAAAAAGTCAAACATTTCCATTCTCCTGCCAGTCCGCCCTGAAGGTGTTCTGTGAGTTGGTACAGCAGCTGGTGGCTCAACTTCACTACTGCCTATATTTTCAGAACTTTCTATAACTCGAACATCTTCATCCTCGAATTGTTTTCCCTGTCCGTCATAGCCACCGCAACCTCTTGCTTTCTCCTCGAATATTACGAAAACTTACCCATGCAACATACAAGGTAATTTTCAGCTGTAAAAATTGAAAAAATCAGGGAAATTTTTGAATGTTTTTCTTATTTTTGCTCAAAACAGATTGTGGGTACACGTTAGAACCGCCTCGGTGATGCGGTTCTAACGAGTACCCACAATCTATGTTTTGGAGCAAAAATGAGAAATATAGGTATACCCCTGCAAACCCCATTTTTCATTATATAAAAGGGGGTATACATTTCACGGACATGTTTTCCTGATGATTGCCTTCTTGGTTTTCATACACGTGCTGCAGTTCTGCGAATTTTGTCACGTTCCTTTACTTGTCTTGAAAGTGAAAAGTTATCCAGGTGTTTATTTATTTATGGAAGCAAGTGTTTCCCTATATCACCACTGTCGACCAGTTCTTATCAGTAATATTCAAACACATTTATCTTTCACCTTTTGTTTTTGTATTGTTCAATCTCTTCTTCGGATCAAATTTCTGTATTCGAGATTTTTTAGATGTTCTAGATAATTTTGTACCAGTTTTTCACTTACAATAAAAGGCTTAGAAAATTCTTCACTTTTTTGTCATTTAGAGATACAGAATCACTATTGACGGCCTTTTTAAGGTTGATACGGGGTTGGTAATCATCTACTGGTCGTTATGTATTGTCGTCAGCGCGTAATCTAGAATCAGAAACACTTTTATAGTGATGTTCTGGTAGTGTGTCGAGTTCTGGTAGGGGACGTGGGATCCTATCCAATGGCAGACCATCCCAGCCATGCCTTGAACAAAAGTCGCATGCTATCCCTGATTTCTCTTCACAGTGGAAACACTGGAACTCCATACAGTTCACCTATTTCATAATGATCATCAATAAATTTTAAGATCTTGCTAATGTATGCTGAAACAGGGACAGTATCCCGTTGACCTTTGGATTTCTCATTGTACTGTTTTAACATTGCTTTGTTAAAAAAGAAAAGTTCATTGTAGGGTTCGGACCCCCTATAAGAAAAAAAAAACACTTTAAACATGACCACGCCCCTATTGGGTAGTCATAATAGCAACATGCAAACACGCATGACCCCTCCTCCCCTACTTTTAAACCCCCCCCCCCCGATACTTAAATAATGAGTGGTGCATAATGTGATAGGAAAACAACAATTACATTAACAAGAATGAGTAACCAGTTGGTTAACGAAAAAAATGTGTAAAAATCGTGTTTTTCACAGATTTTTGACGAAGCCTCCGTGGTGCAGTGATTATGTCACTCGCCTTGAAAACCAGGGGTCGCAGCTCCGATCTCGGTCTTCTCCAGTGTGTCGGATGGGACTATAAACCTAGGTCCCGTCTCCATATGACCTTAGCTTTTGGTGGCACGTTAAACCCCAATCAACCAACCAACAGATTTCTGTTTTTTATCAAACTGCGCTTTAGACATAAAAGTATCGACATGATTATTTATCTCAATAAATGAACGCTTCGTGAGCATAACCTCTCTCCTATCTCTCAAACTACTTTTCAGCTCAATTCCATTGTATTCAGAATTTTCCTCTATTTGATGAATCAAGTTCTCTGTTAAAGGGGGGTCAACAGCTCCAAATGACTGAATGCTGAGCTTTGTAGCATTGGTAATTGTCTTGAGTTGATGAATGTCAAGGGTGTCCTTTTGGAAAAGTTTACAAGCCTTATCAAGTTACTGTAGAATTTCCTTAAGTAAACACAGGGTGGCCATAAACTTGAATGTTTTTAAATGTTTAAGGATCCCCTTTGCTTTATTTCCACCCTCACTGTTCGAATATGTCGTCTGTTCATGTTCAAGTCCGAGTATCAAGGCTGAGTAAGCATCAAAACAGGTAGTTATCGCATCAGACATGGATAACCACCTTACTTGTGTTGGTTTTTTTAAAACCGCTTCGCTTTTGAACCAAGTATAGCTTGTAGTTCTTTGATCTTATTGTATCTGGGTGCTGAGTATTGATAAAAGTTGTAAATGGAAATCAACATTTCATGTACTGTTGCAAAGTATGGCACCCTCTTGGCAGCCCAGTAGGAAACTAAGGGAAGCCTATGTGCCGGACACCATATGTGAATGATCCTAGGATTAAGGGATTTCAGTTTAACTCCAACGCAGTTGAATGAACAAGTAAGGTGATGAATGACAGATTTGGATAGGATAGGCAACAGCAATAACTTCAATTTCAGGGGGGTCCATCGTTTCTGCAAGTGTGCGAAAAGCGCTCACAGGCAACGCTTTTTCGAACATCACCTGTACAAAGCCTCTATGTTAAGGCTGAAGAGCCATCTCTGTATTTACGACGAGAGAAACTTGCCCTACAGTACGCCATTAGAATTGCGGCTAATCCATCAAATCCAGTTCATAAGGTGTCTTTTCCGCCATATATTTCTGAAGAAGTCGTACGGCTTTATGAAAGTAAACCAAAGGTTATCCGGTCCTTTGGTTTACGTTGATTGATTGATTGATTGATTGATTGATGTTTAACGACGCGTCAACCCTAATGGGTCATTAGCGTCTAACAATTGTAAAATGCATAATTTAGTTCAGAGAAAAAGCAAAATATATGGTAAGAATTACCAAAGTTATAAATAATTATTCCGCTAGATGAAAGATACATTGATTAAAATGAAATGATAGAAATGGAGAAAGGTATAAATATGATTTGTGTTAAAAAATTATATTTTGTTAAAGAGGTTAGTTCGTTTTAAAAATGACAAAATGCGTTCAACAGATACATTTTTGAACAAATCTTTCAAACTGTTACTTTGAAAGCAGGAACGACGTACATCTATAAAATCAATGCATTCAAGCAGAAAGTGCTTGACAGTTAATTGTGTGTCACATCCAATACATTGAGGTTTATCTTCTCGTTTAAGTAAATATGAATGTGTCAATCGTGTATGACCAATTCGAAGACGAGAAAGAACAATCTCTTCCCGTCTCGAAAGTTTATGAATTAAACTTGGTCGTTTTACATGAGGTTCAATTTCTTTCAATTTATTGTCATCTGCTTTGCTCCAAATTGATTGCCATTCATTAAAGACATACTCGTTGATAAAAGGTTTAAAATTGATAAAAGGAATTTTAAAATATGTTTGTTCTAGGCTCAGTGATTCTTTTGCTTTCTTGTCGACTTGCTCGTTACCATATATTCCTACATGACTGGGAACCCAGCAATACACAATAGTTTTAAATTCAGAAATGCTATGATGTTTCAGCAATATATTTTGTATTTGTTGGTTTTTGGACATTATATGGTTTAGGGCCTGAAGGACTGATAGAGAATCAGAGAAAATAACGAATTTGTTGTACGAGTTACAATCATTAATGCAGTCTAAAGCTAAGTCAATAGCCTTAGCTTCTGCTGTGAAAATTGAAGAACCATCAGGTAGACGTAAAGTTTTGCAAGCGTCTTTGGAATAAGTAGCACAGCTACTTTGTTATCTTCCTTTGAACCATCAGTATAAATAAAATGATAATCAGTAAATTGTGACTGTAGTTGGTGGAAATTTTCTTTGAGAAAGTGTGGATTTGATTCTGATTTTTTCCCTGTATGAAGTGTCAAATTTACTGTTGGCTTTCTAATGCACCATGGTGGAATTTCAGAAACCGAATGTTTTTCTATTTTATCTTGATTGATTTTTGCTGATGTTAAAAGTGGTGACTCGTAAACCAAAAGACCTGATAGCATTTGGTTTACTTTCATAAAGCTGTAAGAGCTCGTCAGAAATATATGGTGGGAAAGTTACTTTATGTGCAGGATTAGAGGGGTTTGCTGCAAGTCTGATGGCATACTGAAGAGTAAGTTTTTCTCGACGCAAATATAGTGATGGTTCTTCTGCCTCAACATAGAGGCTCTCAACAGGTGACGTTCGAAAAGCCCCAAGGGCTAGTCTTAGTCCTTGGTGGTGAACTGTATCAAGCATACTCAGGTATGATTTTCTAGCTGATCCATACACAATGGATCCGTAATCCAACTTCGACCGAATAATTGACCGATATAGCTGCAGAAGGACAGTGCGGTCAGCACCCCAGTCGGTATGCGATAAAACCTTTAGTAAGTTTAATGCTTTTAGACATTTTGCCTTTAAATACTTGATATGCGGTATAAAGGAAAGCTTTCGATCAAATAGAACTCCTAGAAATTTAAAATCTTCAACCACTGGAATAAGAGATCCATATAAGTAAAGTTCAGGATCATAGTGTACTTTCCGTAGCTGACAGAAATGTACACATTGTGTTTTCGACTTGGAAAATTTAAAACCATTATGCGAAGCCCACTTTTCTATTCTATTTATACACTGCTGTAAGTTTTTTTCAATAGTTCTCATACTTTTCGATCTATAGCACATGCAAAAGTCATCTACATACAATGATCCATCTGTTTTAGGATCCAAACAGTCCATTATGCTGTTGATCTTGATATTGAATAATGTTGAAGACAGAATGCTCCCTTGTGGGACACCCTGTGCCTGATCAAATTGTTCGGATAAAGTCGATCCAACTCAAACCTGGATTCATCGATCCGCAAGGAAACTTTCTATAAATGTAGCTAATCTGCCTCTAATTCCGAGATCATGGAGATCTCGTAGAATGCCATACCTCCAAGTGGTATCATAAGCTTTTTCCAAGTCGAAAAACACGGCCACCACATGCTCTTTAGCAACAAATGCATCTCGTATGAATGTTTCCAGTCTTACCAAATTGTCATTGGTACATCGTTCAGATCGGAAGCCCGACTGAACAGGTGAAATAAGATTGTTACTTTCTAAGTACCAGACAAGTCTAACATTAATCATTCTCTCTAAGGTTTTACAAAGACAACTTGTAAGTGCTATTGGTCTGTAATTGTTAGGTTCTGTGTGGTCTTTTCCTGGTTTAGGAACTGGTATAACTGTGGCTAGTTCCCAACTTTCGGAAAACTTCCCAGTTTCCCACATATCATTGAATATTTCTAATAGAGCTTGAAGTGAGCTAGGAGGAAGATGTTTAAGCATTTGATAGTGAACTTCGTCGGGACCTGTTGCTGTATCATGGCTTTACTGATAGCATCCTTCAGTTCATCTAAATTAAATGGTGTATTATATTCTTCATTATTAGATGACTTGAAATTTAATTTAATTTTTTCCTGTTCTTTCTTGTATTTTTGAAAGTCCTTTGAGTAATGGCTTGTTGATGAATTTGAACAAAATTGTGATGCCAAAGTGTCTGCTATATCTTGCTTTGTTGATGCCAATTCAGATCCGTTGTTAAAATTTGTATTAAGATGTTGATAAGTAGCAGTTTTTGTTTTACCTGATATTGTCCTAACCATATCCCAGACCTTTTTGGTTGGCGTTTTGTAATTTAATTTTGACACATATGTTCGCCATGATTTACGTTTGGCTGATTTAATTGTCCGACGGGCCTTTGCTCTAGAATTCCTATAAGTATTTAAATTTTCATTAGTTGGAAACTTGCAGAACCTAGATAGTGTTTGTTTTCGTTGTTTGATAGCTTCTTTACAATCGTCATTGTACCATGGGTTACTTTTCTTTGGGTTTGTCGAGGTTTTTGAAATGCATTTTTCAGATATACTTATTAAAGAAGAAGTAAAAGTTGCTATAGGATCAGAAGATTTTGAGAGAGAAGTGTTAGTAAGGGATTCATCACATAAAGTATGAAATAAATCCCAATTAGCTTTATTTAGTTTCCATTTAGGATTATGATCTTCATCGTGATTCTGAATGCTTTCAATTATTATCGGAAAGTGATCGGACCCGTGTTGGTCTTCACATACAGACCAATTATAGTCAAGATAGAGAGAGGGAGGAAAGAGTGAGAGATCAATAGACGAAAAAGTACCTTTTCCAGAATCAAGATAAGTTTTAGATTTATCATTCATTAAGCAGATGTCATTCTGTGTGATAAATTCCTCGATTAACTCTGGGGTCATTATCGTTACTACCCCAAAGTAAATTGTGACCATTGAAGTCACCTAATATCATAAAGGGAGGAGTTCGAAGGAAGGCGGGATATAGACAGAACAGAAAGTAATCTCTTTGTCAAGAGTAACAGAAACAGCTTTAGCTTGTAAATTTGTTTCAACTTAATTTCATGTTGAGGTAAGGAAGACTTAACTAGAATAGAGCTTCCACCAGAAGCTCTGACACAATCACAGTGGATGTGATTGTAAACATTAAAGCCTTTGAAAGAAAAGTTGTCGTCAGTTTTCAGAAAAGTTTCTTGTAGACAGAAAACAGAAGGTCCTAGTAGACTTAATAGTAATAGTAATTCTTCATAACGTGGTTTAATGCCTCGATAATTCCACTGTATAATTCTTTGCTTACTTTTGTCCATTAAATAATTTACAGAGAATTAAAAAAAATTGACCCTTCTTAAATGTAAAAGACTGGAAACTAAGTATTTGGAATTCTTGGAAGATGCACTTTGCGAGGACTAGGAGGAGTGACATCTGCCTCCATGCTAGTTTCTTCAAGGCAGTCATAGTAATTGTCAGTTCTTACGGGGTCATCAGCCCCTTTCGGTACTCTCTCGGACAGAAGCTTTCTTCTATCCTTTGGTGAGAGAGGCTTTGGTGGTGCAGGAGGCTTTCCTCCTGCCGTTGGAGGTTTACCTCCAGTTTGAGGTTTACCTCCTGCAGTTTTGTTGGACGGAGGGTTTTGAGCAGGAGGAGGTTTGCCTCCTGCTTGTGCAGGGGATGCTTTACCTCCTGCAGTCTGGTTGGTACCAGAAGGGGCATCGCCTCCTGGATTTTGGTGTGTTTTAATTTGAACGTCGTATGTTTCATCAGTATGTGTCATGGCATCTACAAGTTTGACTTGTGTGCCAGCACTTCTTATGATGCTGGCATAGTTTCTGCTTGCAGTCGACGATTGCTGCTCAACGATTTTGCGCGCTTCGAAGAATGAAAGATTTCTGATATATTTGATTTTAAGGATCTCCTTTTCTTTGTGCCAGGTCGGACAGTCGCGTGAAAAAGTGGGGTGTGGGCCACTGCAGTTGACGCACTTTGCTGTTTTATCACAGTTGCGATCATCACTACAGTGTTTGTCTTCTCCACAATTTGCACATAGTTTTTTGCCTGTTACATCTGCTTTCGTGATGGCCGAAAACCTGACAATGGTAACATCGTAGAGGATTTGGTACGTTTACCTCCACGTTCACAGATATGTATGCTGCTTTTATTTTCTTTGGCATAATTGGTGTATTGAATGTTAAAACGTAAGTGCTTGTACGTTTTAGGACACCGTTTCTGCGAACTTGAATGTTACGAATGTCTTGAACTCCTTGAATTCTCAAATGATCTAGGATTTCAACGTCAGTGCAAGGAACTAAGTCCTCGCAACGAATGACACCCTTTGAACAATTGAGAGTTTTGTGCAGAGAAATGTTGACGTCAAGGTCAAATAATTTCTTGGTCCGTAGCAGGTTTTCGATATGCTTCTTCTTTTCGACTTCAAGTAGCAGATCGCCCGATTTAAGCTTTTTGATACTCTTCGGTTGACCTGCTAATGATACGATGCATTTCTCAATCACGAAAGGGGATAGATCTGAAACTTTACTCGATGAGTCTGCCGACTGAACGACTAAGAAGCGCAGTACGTTTAAAGCTTATTGTGACGTTACTTGTGCAGTAGGCTGTCGAGTATCAGAATCCGAAGATCCATCTGACTCTTCAGACCTTTGGCGTTTGTTTGAGTTCTGTTACGATTGATTTTCTGGAACACCCATAATTAAATGGATTAATTATTCATCTCGAATGCTTTCCGCCCTCCTTGGAGCCCTACAAGGGAACACTTAAAATGAGTGGCTTTCCTACTCAAAAGTGTTAGAGATACACAGAGATATACTCGCACAAGCTTGATGCCTACACGATTGCCGCCGCCTTCTAGGAATGATAAAGACAGAAAAAAAGACGTTGATGGGCATATGGTAGGTATCATGGACGATACTAAAAAGACAAGAAGAGAAAGAAAAAGGTGTTCCTAGGGCTTGGCGCGACAAAGCCGATTGACCATACCCGAGATCGCATGGCCTCCCGTCTAGTCGAAATCAGGGCCAAAGTGATGTGTTGCATGCCGACCATGTCCGTCAGCACAGCCGACACACTCAATCACCAGGATCCCTTCATCCAAACGACACGGGTCGCAGCTCACGGCAAACGAGCCGCTCCTCTATTCGACCGGGTCTTACGGTTCCGCAAGAGGGGGGCGACCGGCCAATTCTAACCCGGGTTCGGCACGGGACCTTTGGTTTACGAGTTGCACCACTTTTAGAATCAGCAAACATCCAAAAAGATAAAATAGAAGAACATTTTGTTTCCGAAATACCATCATGGTGCATTAGAAAACCAGAAGTTAATTTGACTCTACATTCAGGGAAAACATCCGAATCAAATCCACACCTTCTAAAAGAAAGTTTTCATCAACTAAATCTCAATTTAGGGCTATCAATGTATTTATACGGATGGTTCAAAAGAAGAAAACAAAGTTGGTTGTGCTACTTTTACAAACGGCAATTGCAAAACATTACGTTTACCTGATGGCTCTTCAATTTTCACAGCGGAAGCTAAAGCTATAGACTTAGCTTTAGATTTCATAAATGAATGTAACTCAAAGGACAAATTTATTATATTTTCTGACTCTATGTGAGTTCTTCAAGCCTTAAACCATACATCATCCAAAAACCCTCAAATACAAAAACTATTAATAAAACATAATACCATCTCAGAATTGAAAACAATTCTTTATTGCTGGGTTCCCAGTCATATAGGCATATATGGAAATGAGAAAGTTGATACGAACGCTAAAGAATCGTTAAATCTAGAAGAAACTGTTTTCAAAATTCCTTGATAAATTGAGGGAAGTTGAACCGATCGTTAAACGTCCAAAAGTTATTCATAAACTTTCGAGACGAGAAGAAATCGTTCTTGCTCGTCTCCGAATTGGCCATACAAGAATAACACATTCCCACTTCTTAAAGCGAGAAGATCAACCTAAATGCATTGGCTGTGATACACCATTTACAGTTAAACACTTTCTTTTAGAATGCACTGACTTTGCAGCAAAGCGAATTTCCTGTTTTCAAGCTAATAACTTGAGAGAATTGTTTAAAGATGTACCCGTTGAAACATTTTATCATTTCTTAAACAAGTAAATCTGTTTTATAAAATATAACTTTTTAACCATCATGTATTATTTCATATATCGTTTCTTTACAACGACATTTATATCTTACTAAGTGTTACATTTTAATACGATTTCAATATATTTTATCGTTTTACCTTGTTAGACGCTAATGACCCATCAGGGTTGATGCGTCGTTAAACAACAAACAAACAAACAAACAGGCAACGCTGAAAAAAGGTGGCATGTTTCCACGGTGATGGTTCTGCTATATATCTATAATAGCAAAATTTTGGGTGTTTCATTACCCTTTTGTCCTGTAAACAAAAATAAAGTTTTGATGCTTATCTAATTTTGAGTAGTATATTCTATATTTAATGGTATAAAAGAGTAAATTATATGTATATGCAGCTTTTTAATTGTATTTAATGGCCTGTCTTCAGTTAAATTGTATTTATCAAAGGGGCCTCAATATGTTTTCAACTGAAAAGAAAGATTTGCTTGTAACAATACGAAAACTTGCCCATGTTTCGGTTGTAAAATTTGAAAAATTTCTGCAATTTGTTTTTTACATTTTCCTTATGTTTGGTTAAAACATATGTTGTGGGTACACGTTAGAACCGCCGCGGCGAGGCGGTTCTTACGAGTACCCACAATCTATGTTTTGGAGCAAAAATAAGAAAAAAATAGGTATACCCCTGCAAACCCCAGTTTTGCTTCATGAAAGGAGGGTTACAGGGGGCATTTCACGGACATGTTTGCCTGAAGAAATGGTCTGTTTCTTCCCCCTATAGACAGAAATACCCTTTCAAAGTTGTCATTTTTATCAAACCGTTAAAAGTGTACCCACTACTGCACACAAAAAATATATGTCTCTCGTCTATAAATGACTCTGAAAACATAGTTATTTTTTCTCTTTCAGAAACAAATGTCGAACTAACGGAAAAAAGAAATGCCACGGTGTTGTGTTATTGTTGATTGCCATAATAGTGAAAAATAGAAAAATGAATTTTGCAGTACTCATCAAATGAACTATGGGGCAGGTCGGTGCATTTGTGAGCCTTCTAACAGATTTTTGCCATTTCCAACAATGAAACAAAACCCGGACGGTCGTCAACAATGGACTAAAAATGTTAACAGATTAGATAAAAAAAAATGGGGAGATATTGATATCCGAAATTTAATGGCAGAATACGCACTTCGCTGACTGTGAACCAAGTCCACATTTTTCAAGTGACAACCTTAATCTTCCCTTGCTAACACAATAAAAGGCGACAAATTAAAAAGCAAGATCATCCCGATAAAAATGAGATCCTTTAAGAGCAGCGAATATATTAAAGAGAAAGGGGATGGACCAGACCGCGGTTTCGGCTACTTAATCTTCTTCAGTGTTTTCAGATTTGTCAACATTGAGCAAAAGGATATTGCTGTAAATTTGTAACTTCCAACATGATATCATTATAATCCAAATAGGACCAAATACAATAAATGCTAATTAGAAAATGTATCTAAAGCGATAAAAATTTTCTGATTTCTCAGAATACCGTCGCAGATCTCAAAGGACCAAAAGGAAAATGTAATCTGCACTATGGATGGTGTGCGGCAAGACGTTGTTTTAGGGCCGCCAAACAGCACAACTTCAGCTGCAGTAATAGCATTAAAAAAGAAAACAGATCCTTTAAGAGCACCAACCATATTAAAGAGAAAGGGGATGGGCCATACCGCGGTTTCAAAAATCTCACTTACAGAAGGCTCTACCATTCGTTGAGGAAGTCGCAAGATACAGGGAGATACGGGGAGACTTTTCAGGGCCGCCACATGGCACAACGCCCCCCAGCAGCAGTAATAGCAAACAAAAATCAAACTGATATCCTTTTAGAGCAGCGAACATATTAAAGAGAGAAGTGATGGGTTATACCGCGGTTTTGACGACTTAAGCCTCTTCAGTGACCCTATATATTTGGCAACATGGAGCCAAAGGGTATTACTTCAATTTTGAAACTTTCAACATGATAGTCGATAAAAAGGCTATTATAATCAAAATAGGGTCGCATATATTAGATGCTGGTTAGAAAGGAATCTTAAACCGATAGCAATTTTCTGAGTTCTCAAAATACCCTGATTGATCTCAAAGGACCAAAAGGAAAATATAATCTGCACTGTGGATGATGAACGGCGAGACGTTTTAGGGCCGCCACATGGCACAGCACCAGCTGCAGAAATAGCAAATAAAAATAAAAGTGAGATCGTTTAAGTTATAAAAATAAAACAGATCCTTTAAGAGCAGTGAGCAAATAGAGCAAATAGAATTTCAAATCATTAACCATGATTCCTGTGGAATCTTTGAAAAGTGAATATCAGCGAATTTTTAAAAAATTCGGCTCCATATGTTATGTAATCAATTTAGGCATATATTATCACAAGATCTGGTTTTATACAGAGTAAATATTTGTAGACATACCTAACTTATTATATAAACAAATTCATCCAGTTGTCCATTTCTTGCCAGTGACGATGGTTCAAAACAAGAAAAGTTGTCAATTTATTTCTGAATATCGCAGGGGTAAAAGTATGTATTAACTGAACGCACCTGTAATGAGAAAGGGGATGGGCCATACCGCGTTTTCGGCTACTAAAGCCTCTTCCGTGAGCCTATGAATTTGGCAACATGGAGCCAAAGGCAATTACTGCAATTTTGCAACTTTCAACATGATAGTCGATACAAAGACAATTATAATCCAAATAGGGCAAAATAAATTAAACGCTGGTTGGAAAAGGAGTGTAAACCGATAAGAAGTTTCTGATTTCTTAGAAATACCCTCGCCGATCTCAAAGGACCAAAAGGAAAATATAATCTACACTATGGATGACGTACGGGAAGACTTTTTAGGGCCGCCACACGGCACAACTCTAGCTGCAGTAATTACAAATAAGAATTAAAGTTTGTTTGTTTGAATTGATGTTTTACGTCCCAGTCAACAGCAAAGGTAATGTCGGGACTTTGCCTCCGTTTTATGGGACGTTTACCCAACATAAGGATGTAATGACACGCAAAATGTGCATCATAAATGTGACCAGCCATGAGATTTTGGGTCCAAATCAGGTCTAGAACCGAAACTGAGTTATTGCCATTTTTTCTTATGCCTTCATAGTCCTGGAGTGCACATGTGAAATTTTAGCCACGTATACAACGCCGTTTCTGAGATATTAGGGGTTGAGCAGAATGACCCCTATACCACAAAAGCGCAAATCCTGCATTTGCAACAATAGATTTTTCTTGAAACACAGCATGTAAAGGAAGTGTTTTAAATGCAGTAAAGAGCTGCTGGTAATGAAAATAAGTGTTTCAAAGCAATTAACAATGTTAACAATAAATCCTTCATTTAAGAGTTTGAAACAATGAATCATTTATAGCAACCGTTGCCATGGCAGCGTACATTAAAACTGAGATATTGCTCTCAGCCCATAAAAACAGGATATTGAACATTATCATAACAGATTAAGTTATACCACAAATGAATTATTGCCATATTACTATACCTTCATATTCCTGGAGTGCATGTGAAATTTTAGCCACATATACAACGCCGTTTTTTGAGATATTAGTGGCTGAGTAGACTGACCGCTATAGCACAAAAGCAAAAATCTGCAGTTTTTCTTCAAACACAGAATGTAAAATAAGTGTTTAAGATGCAGTAAAGAGCTGCAGGAAATAAAAATAAGTGCTTCAAAGCAATTAACAATGCTAATAATATATCCTTTATTTAAAAACTTGAAACAAGGAATCACTTATAGCAACCGTTGCCATGGCAACCTACATGATATTTTGCCCTCAGACCATGAAAACAGGTTATTAAGTTATGCCAAAAGTTCAAAGGATAAAATCATTATATTTTATATTACATGTGATCAGAACAGATAAAGTTATGCCACAAATGAGCTATTTAAAACAATGGATAAATTATTGTAATAGTTATCATGGCATGAAAATTTGGGTCCAAATCAAGCACCTGGGTGAAATTTAGATTTTGCTATTTTATGATACTTGTATGTCTCTAAAGTATGTCCGTGAAATTAAAACTACCATATCTTTAGCAGTTTCTGAGAAAGAGGCAAAGTCCATATGTAACTATACCATTCAATATCACATGTATTTTGCAAGAGTCACGCTTGTGACAATCTTCAGTTATGTCATCTCTAAAATACTTTTATTTATCCAACTGCAGAATAAATGTAAATACGATGAGAAAGCAAATATTAATCACAAGCTCACAATTCAGATAACAGTATATTTCATCCAAATTAAATAAAACACACCGTTGCCATGGCAACCCATAAGGAAAAACTTGTCGATGTAATGTATACACCCTTATATCCCACTTTAATTTTGCAAAACTTGGGTATGCAGGAGTATACCTGATTTTCTTGTTTTTGCTCCAAAACATAGCTTGTGGGTACTTGTTAGAAGTGCCTTACCAAGGCGAATCTAACCCACAGCCTATGTTTTGAGCAAAGCTGAGAAAAAATATCAACAATTCTCTAATTGAAAATTTTCGATTTTTACAGCTTACAAAAAATCTGTATATGACATGGGCCTGTTTTGTAATGAATATCCACGAGCAATATTTCGATAATGATTTCTTTACTTTGGAACAACCAAAAAGCTAAAATGGCTCGTGTAAGGGTGCACATGTATGCTTCTAGATGCGGTCATTATCACAAGGAGCAAAACCTGTAGCTTCAGGAAAAGTATATCATAATTTAAGCACTGTTGCAGTGAAACCTACTGTAGCAAACGGCAAAGGCAAACATAATTTCACGTGTTTTCATGCAATCTGGAGAGCACCTTAGCTGTCTGCTGCTCTGATATTTTGGTGCAGAGCTGGCTTTTAAATTGACAAAGTTGGTCTGAACACCTCCCCAATAAGTTTTCAGTCAAAACATAGTTTTGGGTCTCGTTGCAAGAAAACTAGTCTTCAGGCTTTCCTACTAGCTCCCACACTGCCATAGAGATGGCTAGAGGTTTGAAAGTTTGGATGAGGGATTTTACAATATTAAGCCAAAAATGAAGGCATGATCAGATGTGCCATTACACACAGCCTATATGCTATGTATGTTTTGTTACATATATGTATTAATTGACATTATATAATTGTTTACTATTTAATTATTGAATGACCCAGATTTTTGACATAAACAAGATGTTTTTATTTAGGAAAATTCTAGAAAATTCAATTTGTTCTTTGATGGAACAATCTGGAAAGGTGTGGAAAGTTCTAGTAATATTTCCACTGTCAAAAAGAGTTTGGTAGAACACGGTGGAACCTTCCAGAAAGAAGTTATTCCACTAGAACATTCTGGAACTTTCAAATTATTCTAAAATGGAAAGTGATGGAAGCTTATGGAAAATTGTGGAAACTTGTAGAAATTTCTTTTTATCTCCAAAAGAATGTTCTCCCATGTTATAGAAAGAAATGTTTTAACTGGAAGTTTCCAGAACAACTTATTTTGGTAAACATCTTGTTATTTTTAGTATATGACATCATAGATTTTTCTGGAAAGGACTCATGTGTTCCTCATCACTATATAAGAACTGAAAATTTTGATTAAGGCATTCTTTGGGTAGTTTCATTACTAAAAAGCTAAAATATTGTGATACTGGAATTTTAACTTAAAATTGGATTACTTTTTGATTCCTCGGCTACCTCTAAGATTCTAGTCACTCAGACTGACTTGCAGCTGAGAGAAATTGAAATAAAAAATGAAATTACATTGGAAAACTTAAGATTAGATCAAGAGGAGATAATAAGAAGGGAGAAAGAGGAGCGAGAAGAGAGAATAAGGTTAGAAACTATAGAACGAGAAGATAGAATGCATAGAGAAAAATTAGAACTTGAGAAATTAAGACTAGAAATGGAAGAACGAGAGAAGGAAAAACAAAGGGAAATGGAACGAGAAAAAATTGAGTTAGAAAAAGAAAAATTAGAAAGAGAAGAAAGGCTTGAAATTGAAAAAGAAAAAATTAAATTTGAAATTGAAGAAAAAGAAAGAGAAAGGCAATTTCAGTTAAGAATGAAGGAAATTGAACTTAATGACAAATCAAAATCAAAATCTTTGCCTTTGGCTACTAGTACAGTATTTGATGTCACAAAACACATTCGTCTCGTTCCTCCATTTCAAGAAAAAGAGGTTGACAAATATTTCTTACATTTTGAGAAGGTGGCAGAAAACTTGAAATGGCCAAAAGAGCACTGGACCTTGCTTTTGCAAAGTGTTGTAATTGGTAAAGCTCGAGAAATTTACACTCAGCTTTCTCTTGAGCAAAGCTCAGATTATGATACAGTAAAGGAACTTATTCTTAAGGCTTATGAGTTGGTCCCTGAAGCTTACAGGCAGAAATTTAGGGATTGTAGAAAAGATCATGACCAGACTCATGTTGAATTTGCCAGAACAAAAGAACAACTATTTGATAGATGGTGCTCTTCAAAAAAAGTAGGTTCTGATCATGCAAAGCTAAGGCAGCTCATGCTTGTTGAGGAATTCAAACGGTGCATAAATTCCGATGTCAAGGCATTTTTAGACGAAAAAGAAGTAGAAACATTGGAATCAGCAGCTCATTTAACTGATGATTATGCTTTGACCCATAAGGCATCCTTTGTTAATAAATCTTTTTCCAGGAAACCATTCAACCCTCAATCAAGACAATTTACAACTCAGTCCAAACCATATTCCCCTCAGTCAAAACCATATTCACCTCAATCAGGTCCAAAATCTAGTCCCAGTAATCCACCCGACAATTCCAGTCCAAAACCCAAATTTTCTGATGAAAATAAAAATCAAAATCCCTTATCCCAGCCAATTTGCAATTATTGTAAAAAAATCTGGCCACATTGTTTCTGAGTGCTTGACACTAAAAAGAAAGAAAGAGAGAGAAAATCAGGAAGGCACTAAACCAACAGGCCTCACTTCCATAAGGTCAAAACCACTGTCTTATATTCAGGATGAAAATCCTATTCTGACCAAAACTTCTAAAGAATCAGTCTCAGAGTCAAATTCTATTATGGACATTTATAAACCTTTCCTATCGGATGGTTTTGTGTCACTAAATAGTGACTTTGCCCAGTCTACCCCTATCAAAATCTTACGAGATACCGGAGCTTCTCAATCCCTTATCCTGGCAGATACTCTGCCATTTTCCGAGAAGACTTCTTGTGGGACAAGTGTCCTTATCCAGGGTGTAGAGTGTGGATTTGTTAATGTACCGCTCCATAATATCTATTTGTCCTCAGACTTAGTTAAAGGTCCCGTGGCTGTAGGTATTAGACCTTCCTTACCTTTTAAAGGTATTCATTTGCTGTTAGGCAATGATTTGGCAGGAGATAAGGTTGTGGTAAACCCACTTTTGACCAGCACACCATGTGTTGATCAACCGCCTGATCCCATTGAGCAGGAAATTCCCGACCTTTACCCTTCTTGTGCTGTTACTAGGGCAATGGCTAAGAAAGCCAAATTATATGATGGGATGCAGGACATAAATTTAACTGACACTTTGATAGGTCAGTCCTTTAATAAAGAGATTTCAACATCTCTTTCCCCTAATCAGTCTGATATTCAGACTGACCCTAGCAATCCAAGGTCGGGGTCAGAAAATGACCTTTCAAGATCCAACTCAAATGACCAAGGTCATGACCAGCTGTCAAGGTCACAGCTTTGTAAAGAACAACACAGTGATCCTGAGATCTTGCCTTTATTTGAAAGGGCTTTTAATGAAAATGAAATATCCCAGGTTCCTGTTTGCTATTATGTCAAAAATGGCATTTTGATGAGAAAATGGCGTCCTACGGATGTCTCCGCGGAAGATGAGTAGACTGTTAACCACCAAATTGTGGTTCCTAGGGTTTATCGCCCTGAAATCTTAAACTTGGCTCATGAAACACCCATGTCAGACCATTTAGGTGTAAATAAGACCTATCACAAGATTCTAAATCATTTTACTGGCCAGGATTAAAATATGATGTTTCACAGCATTGCAAATCTTGCCATACTTGTCAAATGGTAGGAAAGCCCAATCAGACCATTCCATATAATGTATTTCATACATAAAATGAAGAACAAAAACCAGCGGTTGCTTAGGTGGAGTCTCATGTTGCAAGAACATAATCTTGACATTAGACATATAAAAGGAAGGGACAATATCATTCCTGATGCCCTTTCCAGGGCCTAAATGTCCCAACAGTGGTGATGTTCAGCTTTATGCTGTTGATTTTGACTGACCATATAAATTTAATGTTTTTGTTTATGCATATGATTGTCCATTTATTATTGCAAAAGAAAGCTTTAGTACATAAAACTTTCTTTTCTTTGAAGAGGGGAAGTGTTACATATATGTATTAATTGACATTATATAATTGTTTACTATTTAATTATTGAATGACCCAGATTTTTGACATAAACAAGATGTTTTTATTTAGGAAAATTCTAGAAAATTCAATTTGTTCTTTGATGGAACAATCTGGAAAGGTGTGGAAAGTTCTAGTAATATTTCCACTGTCAAAAAGCGTTTGGTAGAACACGGTAGAACCTTCCAGAAAGAACTTATTCCACCAGAACATTCTGGAACTTTCAAATTATTCTAAAATGGAAAGTGCTGGAAGCTTATGGAAAATTGTGGAAACTTGTAGAAATTTCTTTTTATCTCCAAAAGAATGTTCTCCCATGTTATAGAAAGAAATGATTTAACTGAAAGTTTCCAGAACAACTTATTTTGGTAAACATCTTGTTATTTTTAGTATATGACATCATATATTTTCCGGAAAAGACTCATGTGTTCCTCATCACTATATAAGAACTGAAAATTTTGATTAAGGCATTCTTTGGGTAGTTTCATTACCAAAAAGCTAAAATATTGTGATACTGGAATTTTAACTTAAAATTGGATTACCTTATATTATTCTATTCTGGAACTTTTGGATTAGTGCTCAAATTGTGTAAAAGACTGAAATTCAGGGGATCAGAAATATTTGAGGACATTAAAATTGTTCAGAGGGACACATTAACATCTTAAAAGGTACTGTAAATTACTTTTGTTTGTTTGTACATGTTTATCATTGTTTTCACTGTAATCATTCATTTAATCATTTCTAAATAAATTTTGTTAAATTTTAAATCTAGCTTGTTGCTGGCTTTCTCCAAAAATTAGCTAGCTTCACACACAAAATTTGGTTTCCTATCTGTCTTGTTACGTCTGGCACGTAACAGTTTTGATAAAATGCAAAAAGAAGGGATTTTGAATTTTGAAACATTGCTGTAAAAGACACTGACAATATACTGAACTCTCACTTTCAAAAGAAAGAAATATACTGAACTCTCACTTTCTCTAGTAATTCTGGGCATATGATTTTTTCTAATTTTAGATTTGACATGTCCTAGGTTTTTACAGTATGAATATTTCCTCTTGCTGTCAGTTTCACTTTTAGAAACAGATTCAAGTTTTATTACTGGTTTAACACACAGAGGGCAGCGTTAGCACAATATTTTGACACCTCTTCGTACAAATACCACTGTCTTTGGGGATCTAGTCCTTTGTAAGGGATGACTTCTGGCAGTTCAGAGCTGCCTCTTGGGAATCTATTGTTTGGATTCTTCAGCATATTAACTGTCTCTTCATTGTTTGTTGCATTCTTCCTCACGTAGATGATTTCTGGATGGGCAAAGTCCATTCTGAATTGACATTATATCAAAAACAAATTACCAATTACCTTCAAATCTTTAAAACTTAGCAGGATATAAAGTTAATGTAAAATACATTGGGGCATTGAAACAAACATGTATCTTTGTAACTACATGCAAAACTCTACTAAATGCTAAGTATGATGTTCTAGTAGATCTCTTTTCTAGCAATAATGCTGGTTTATGAGAAAATCAACATTCTGCATATGCAAAAAGAAAGACGCAGATCAGCTCTGCAGCTGTGCTGATCAGCGCCTTTGTTTTTCTTACATTGATAGCTCAATTTCTCTTCTTTCTAAACATAAATTTAAGCTTCAAACCATCTTCGGTGTTTGTCTCCGACCTGGTCAAAAGCCTAAAATGTTGGTTCCTCGTAATGTGGCTCATACATAGTATTGGAAATTTCTTTTCTGAATTTGTTTATGTGAAAGTTGATGGTGCATTTATACCTGAAATAATGGTAGGAAGTCAGATGAGGTATAGGTTTGAAGAATTTCTTGAAGTAAGTGCTCCAGTCTTAAAAATTTATTGGACATTGTGGGTCATCAACTAGCTGGGGGATGTTGTGGCCACTCCTGGATGACTGGGATACAGACAGTGCCATTTCTGCCATTGTTTCAACAGTGCTGCCCCTCCACCTAACCTTCCACAGACCAAAGTGCCAATGAGGGCGAAATTTAGTATGGCTGGCTTCCATCAGCAAGAACTCCACAGAATGGTGTCTTCCGGTCATAGTGCGCCATAAGCCATATCTGAAATTGACCATCTGCTGATAACAAAACCAAAGATTATTCTGTTTTCATGCTCTATTCAACTGAGAATGAATGTATCTTGTTCATAAATGGTAACTGTTACAATTGTTGGCTTTTAGAACATTTATGAACAGGATTGATCACTAAGAATGATAATTTCAACCCAAGGAATCTGGCTTTTTTAGTTTATGATAAGTTATATTATTTTATGCATAGCTGGTTTGAGCATGAAAAATATTAAATATAACATTTTGGCTAGGTGCTAAATATTAACTGCTGGATGACATTCTGCCCCACGCAGTTGTCCATATGTAGCCTAACATCAGTTTCCCCATAATCTTTATATTGAAAATGATGATGGAGTAGGCTGGTAACAGTGTTGGCTTCCTTCTCACTATGCTTGGCCTCATCAACCTGATAAAAAATATGTGAACCTGAAAACAAATTATTTATCGCAATTGATAATTTCTGTCAGCAATACAGTACAGACACACACTGCAGACATAGGTCACAATGCAGTGACAAATCAGGGTCATCGATGATAAGTATCACTAATGCATTAAGAAAATGAAGATCTAACACAGACTACACAAAGTACCTCCCAAGTCTCGAATGGACTCTTACAATATGCCATGCAAGGAAAGCATCTACAAGACAAGTGTAGGTTAAATTCTAAGATGAAGAAAAGCTAAGCGAACCAGTAAGTCTGACATTATTAATGTTTTTGTTTATTTAAATTTGGCTTAATTAGTCAATATCTATGATATTTAAGTTACAACAATTCTACAAAAGTACATATTTTACCTGATCCTTCAGCACAAACACCAAAACACTGGCACTTTCTTGGTGTTTTGAAGAACAACGGCCCCACTTGTTGGGCATAATGTGGGTAATGCACCTGATGTGCATAGTCGAAACTGTAATGCTGCATGCCGGCCATAGAACATGGTGGTTTACCTGAAAATATACAAATGTACAAATGAATTGTTCCACACACAATCATATACATGTGTTTTATGATGCACTCAGTCAGAGCAGAAAATGTGCTTTAAACTAGATAGGTTTTATAGAAACTAGACAAAAGACCATCTTTCATAATTGTCTAACCTCTATACACCTATAAAAGATTTCTTGGACTACATTGGGTATATTTTTCTTTGAACCACGATAGAGAACAATGTCAAATTAAATTGAGCTGTGTCTTGAGAAAACCAACAAGCTGCAGTGCATATGCAAAACCAAAGATACAGTACATGTAGCTGCACGGCTGATCAGCACCATTGTATTTGTCACATATAAAAGTACCATCCCTCTACTTTCTAAATCTTAATGATTTTTTTATGAAAATTGTTTAACTTGACTTGTATTGGACCTGGTTGAAAACACAGCAAAGACAATGCCTCATTTATTTCATATATATATATAAAGTATTCACTTAGCCAAATGTAATTTGGTTTGTTTGATTGCATGCTAAACATCCTTGGTAAGGTAAACAGTTATGGTTATGTTGGGGCAGTTTTTCTAACAACACTTTTCCCTGAAATACTTGTAGTTGACCAGTACTCAGTGTTCATCTTTCACCATTAACTGACACTGAACCAGTTCATGTGCACAGAGAAAAGCAGTTGCAAAAATCATTTCTGAGTCTTTGCTAGAAACCCAGCTACTTTTGTTTTTGTGCATGTTTTTATGAATATATATTTCCTCTTGGTTTACTTTCCTCGGGCAATGTATTGAACACAAATGAGATCCTTTAAGAGCAAGGAACATATTAAAGGGAAGGGGGATGTGCCATACCGCGGTTTCAATAATCTCACAGAAGGTACTTCACCATTTGGTTACAAGAACAATGTCGATTTTGGTACTCAGTTGAACTTCGGGTACTATGGAATATCGACAATTGTCTCGACCAGGATAAGACGTATATTTATAAAACAACTTACAGATCAGACGTGGTTTATAACACACAACCTGTGGTAAGTTTTGGTTTTAGATAAATATTTACCAATTAAGAAATTAAGTTAAATAATTAAAGTGTTAATATATAAAGTCTTGATATTTATTTGTGTTTTAAATCTGCAGTATTGCTGAAAGATAAAACACATTCAATGATAAAGGAATACTGACACTACTGCAAGCAGAAAAGTGAAAAATAAAAACTTTCATATAGTGCAAAAAAGGAAATAGAGACTGATACAATCAAAACATATCGCGGAATGCGCTGTCAGCTATTTACATGGTCATTTAGTAACGAAATAATTACATGAAAATATTACCACCAATGTCATCAGTACCACCAATGTCATCAGTACCAGAGTTACCAATTTATTCTTTCATGCGTTCGACACTTTCCAGGTTACCCGTAACCATCTCTGGCCGGGAAAGTTGTGACGCCAGGTGGTAACCATGTTTTCATCCTTTTATTGTTACTTTCCAGAATAAAATCACCCCTTCACATTTACTAACATGTCCTGATGTACCATAGCATTGTTCTACAAACTCTTCTTTTTACTTCTCCTGGGCACTGACTCATATTTACCCTGTGCTTTAATTAGTCTATTTCCATGTATTGTGTCATATTTAGTCCATAGAATAATACGGACAACTGTTTCATTGACGATAATATGTAGTCTATAATTACCTCTGACATCAATTCTATAACCATGCAGAGTAAGACAGAAGGCAAAAATGACCTCTACATCCTGCCATTCATTTATAAAATTCTTCAACAGTAGGAGTTGGATTTGTACTTAAACATTGTTGTGCATAATATGTGAGTAGTTCGCTGTTTGTAACTTTAATAAATATTTCAAATATCTGCCATGATTTATGGTGATTTGTAGCACATTCGCAGGAAGCTAAAGCATTCACACTTCTGTAACCCAATAACTTGGCTAAATTTATATATATAGTAACAGTATGTGTTATCAATTACGCGAATACCTAGTTTATAGAGCAAACCGTCATAACCTACAATAACCCATTCTCTTCCACTGTCAGCGTGAATTTGTTTCAATTCTCGTCCAACGGATTTGTATGAGAAAGAGTTGCTGTTAATTGGGTCAAGTAATTTCACTTCTGTTTTACCTACATGATCAGCCGGTACACTGTCATACGGATCATGTCTTTTTATTTCAAATTTAATATTTCTGTCCTCGAATATGACAGCGTGGTTTTCAGTTTCTCTATCTAAATTGTCACACAAATTATTGTTGTTTTTTTTTTTGTTGTTGTTGTTTTTTTTTTTTTTTTTTTTTTTTTTTTTTTTTTTTTTTTTTTTTTTTTTTTATTCAGTTTTACGTCCCTTTCAAGATTATTTCAGCTCATATGAGACGGGCCAATCAGTAGGTGGGCTAAAACGAGAGGACCCCGAGAAAAACCACCTGGCACACCCGCAAGCAGAAACTTGGCTTGTCTCACGCGTGTCCAGAGCGGGGCTCGAACCCACACCAGACACAGTGGTGAGATGATCGAGTGATTAAGAAACAGAGCTCTTAACCGCTCGGCCACAGGGTCCGCTCATTATTGGCATGTCTTAATTCATTTGTAACCTGATTCAGTACAACCTCTAAAAAGAGATCATTTTACAGAACTTCTAATTGCTTCCAGTCAGTTATTATCAAAAGGTACAAGTAAGTAATGATCAGGAAATACGCAACCAGAGAGAAATTTCCACTACAAAAAACCGAGGTGGGGAAGTTCACCAGAAGTGTGTCTGGTTGAAAAATAGAGGGCAGATTCTCAACTGGTGTGGCTACTTTTCAAACAATATGTCATGTTCAGCTAGGTAGAAATATGTATATAAACAAGATACAGTCTTACACTTTATTGAAATCAGTTGATTTGATGGGCTAGCATTATACTTTATTTTTTAGCATTTTGACAACCTCACCCCCTGGACCAAGCATGCCATTTTTATATGATGTTTGTAATGTAAAACTACAACTGCGTGCAAAATGATTTTCTTGGTACCGGGGAGAAACACACCTGACAAAACTGCAATTCTCAATAAGGTTAATTGCAGAAAATGGTTTCACTCCAAAAATTGTAATCGGTCCATTTTCCTGTGGGAAAACTTTTTGGGTTACAATGACGGCATATTCAAACTATTTAATTCACTGACATAAAAACTTAAGCATTCTCTATAGGCAACGCTACCATACAGAATGGACGTTCTCTTTGTCATTTCTTCTTCATAAGACTACATGGAAAGAGGTTGTTCGCACTGTCGAAGAATTTGCGACCGAACGGGAAAAAGACACAACTTCTCACTTTCTATCGCGAAGCAACACACGCTTTAGAAAGTTTCTGAGTAAGAGGTAAGTAATAGACTGAAATGTAATGTTGATATAGTTATCATTGGAATTCTTTATTTCATTTATAATAAATAATAATTATGTATTGAATTCATAGCCAACGAGTCGAAATAATGAAAGTCGCCCGTCCAACTATTTTCAGAAATTTCAACACCTACAAATAATGCATTTAGGTGCGTGATGCAGGCTCAATGATTTTTCATACTGTCTATGATAAGGACATGTATATGGCAATTTATGAGCAAATGCCTTGGTAATTTTCTTACTCTTCCCTAAAAGGCAACTCTGCATGTAGCGAATATATTTCTACTCCGCTTCCTCACAACCAATCCTTTTGGATTGTTCCACCTTACTTTCTGTGCACTGTTTAACGATTCTACTTATTGTATCAATTTTATTCTTAGGGTCAGCTTGAACGCCTGTTTGTGTTGTATATTTTTCCCCCACACTTAAGATACTGTGGCTTAGAGGTACAACAGGGTCACTTCTCGACGGACCAGGGACAGGGTCGCTGCATGTTTGTTTCATTGGTCTTTCAATACCAATAGAAGTCATTGCCTTGCTCAAAAAAGAAGCGTTAATATACAATTAGTATTATCCAGCCGTAACTATTTCAATCAGCAAGAGTACAGAGTACATTTACACACAGGAATGTTTAAGTAACTCGTGCTCTTCGGATATTTTCAGACTTCTTTACTCTAATTACTGGAGTTGGAAAATTAAACACGCTCCATAAAAACGATGCAAGCTAAGCTTATGAAAGTTGAAAGATTGGTTGCGTAACCACTGTAATTTTTCGGCTAACATCGGTGACCTAGTATTGATGTTTGTCATATATTAACATTTAGAAGAGTTTTAACAAGTCTCAACATAATTTGAGCCGCCTCGTGGGAAAACCAACAATGTGGTTTCCGAACAGGTCCGACACAAACCGGCCTGTACAGCTACAGAAGCAGGCTAGAAGCTTGAAATTTCGGATTTAAGTAAAAGAGGTTACCGCGAAGCTGATCTGCGTCTTTGTTGTCGCATATGCAGATTGTTGGTTTTCCCATGAGGCGGCTCATTTGCTATCGGAGTGATAATTCTAAGCGCGAAAAAAATCGCAATTATATTTTTAAAATGAAAATACGCTATAAATAAAACTACAAAGTATTATAACATAATGATAATTCCGTTATTATTTGACTGAAGTCGGAACATTGAAGCACCATGTAGACATTTTACGTTACTTACGTCAAAGTTTTTACTGGAATATATATCCGAGGTGCCATTGAACTTTACTTTCACACTGACGTTAGCGCCGCACATTACCTGTAATTATTACGCCTTCACCATTCATAGATAGGAAATGATTTCCTCTATCTATATATTGTATGCACAGCTCAAACTCACATCAGTCTATGATGTTAACAAAATGTTAACAACTCAAAAGTGTTAATGTAGGATGTTCGGTGTGTCTACTTATATAAAATACTATTCATGTAATTACGGCAATGAAATGCCCTGGTGAGATATGACACAGGAGCGAAATGTATAGGGCCGACATGACCCGGTGTCAAAATGTCCCATGGCCGAAATTAAGCCGGGCCGAGACGACACAGTACCAAAACAGTGGCGAAATTACCTAGAGCCGAAATTACCGTTTCGGATCCGGGTCGTTTCAGCCCCGGGTCGTTGCCGTTCCGCGTCGATTCGGCCACGGGTCAATTTGACCCCGGGACAAACATTTTAGTGCTAGTGGTAAATCATAAACTTACATTTTTTATCAATAACTGTTATTCGCTTACCTTCCCAAACAAAGTTCCATGTTGCGGTTTGTCACGCTAGTGATTTTGCACGTGGAATTGTTCATTCACGATTCACACTTGTCTGTCATTTGACAGACTGGTATAATCTGACAAACGATAGAGATAATGTTTAGAAGGATATATAATCTGTCGTTTTACCAATTTCCTAGACCTGTATATATGAGTATTCTTTGTCCACAAAACGCCCACATTTTTGACAACAACGATTGTATGCACCATATCACGAAGAATCCGGATATAGTGCTTTGCGGCTACATCCTCCATCCAACGTCCATATATTTTAAGGCAGTAATATTGGGATTCGGAGAAATGTAACCAAACTCTACTTATAAGAGGTGCTTCATCATTGTTTTTATCCTTTTATACTTTCTCCATTCTGGTGATTACTTCCCGAAATTACTCTGTTACTCAGTTACTCTTCCATTCTGTTAATTGGCCCAGAAAGGATTTTCAAATTGTCCTCTTGTTTCACCGCAACTTTATCTGTGTCTAAAATTTGCATATTATCGAAGAGTTCTTCCTTTGATTTGCATCGTGCGGCAATGCCTGAAAGTGACGGTGTTAAGTCTTTGTTTGGCTCTTGTTTTTGTCTGTGAATATATTTTGTTGCGCATAGGATGCCTCTTCCCAAGTGTAACAGAGCTTGGACTGACTTCTTGGAGTTCACTAAGGAAGTCTGCAAATTGTTGGCCCTTTTCTTGTTTATGAGGGACGAAAAGCTGCTTCTCTATTGTATTTAATTTTCTTCGTTTAACTGAAAAACATCAGGGGAAAAAGTCAGAATTTTCCATTTATAAACATGAATAAATCATGAAAATATGACAACGTAAAATTTCTCGCCAGGCACTTATAACCTGAAACATGAAGTGCATTTGGGAGTACTGTTGTATACTAGAAATATGCGCATTGATCACAGTTTCGTTTAAAAGTTTTAATTGATTTGGCCAGAATGGATTTCTTTGAAATGCAATTTGTTTAAAATGATTAAAAAATAAATAATAATAATCTTTATTTAAAGTCGCTTCATATTTCAACAACTAACATAAGCTCTATAGAACTTTTATTGCGACTATATTAAGAACATATGTACACTGAGCTGTGGAAATGTGACTTGCTCAAGACCACAACAGACGACGCTCCGGACGGGGATCGAACCGGGGACCACACGGTCTAAAGTCCGATGCGCTATCGACTGCGCCACTGTCCGCTCCACAATGATTAATTTATAGTTATTTGCGAAGTCTTAAGGATTTATCAATATTGACATGAGTGGGTGGGGTATGTAAAACAGAAATCTACTGTTTTCTTGAATCTGTTAATCAAATGATGATGTGTATTTATTGCTATTAGACGTCACTGATACTAGGAATGAGTCAATATAGTTATTATTTTAAAATTTTAAATTGCTTGGTGTAAAATTGGAAATGTAACTGGTTTTCGTGGGACCCATTTCCTGGAAAATAGAATGCATTTGAATAAAAATTACGCAAAGCTTAAATGTCTAGGATACATAATCTGACAAATTAAGAGTTATTTTGGGGTCATGGAAATGTATTTCTCTGGGAAAAGTTAGTGTAAACATGTTTTTCTGGAAAATTCTGAAAGTGGGTAACTTGGGGCGGCTCGTGTGCACTTACTGTTTGCTGAAAGATGACATGCCTTTTGTTTCAGGTTCTTATATGATTGAAGTCAATGACTACATCGAAAAATCTGTCTTATTGTTTTCAAAAAGCTAAGAAAAATGGGTCCGACGATTTCAACCCGGAAGTAACTGAAAAATGACTCACTTGCTCTGAGCTGACCACTCATTCCACAATCATGTATACACAAATCCATGTATTTACAACATATTCAATAGTCCCATGATAAAGCATGCTAAAGAATGTAGCATTGTTGACAAAATAAACAATGCTTTTTATACAGGTAAATCTTCAATTATGTATATACAGTGACCGGCTATAAGTCCTTAATTGACCTTACAGCGATATTCTGCAATTGGTTTCTTGATGTCCATGTGTTTTCACTTTTTCTGGGACCCGCAGTGTCACTGATTTTGCCCATTGTGTCCGCAAACAATGTGTAGATGTATTTGCTTTCTGTATGTAATCATACTTTCAGTAAAAGTCAACTTAAAGAAGCACAGCAGCTATATGGTTACAACTTTGACCAAGGCTGAAATATAAACAGTAAGAATTTTATGCCAAATTAACAAAGACATAATTAAAATAATGTCATTTTGCCTGCCAAAGACTTTAGCTTGGATAAATCATCCATCATTTATATATAGAGATAGATATTGTTTCATACTATTAATATAGGAAAGCTTAATATTTCTGTTTTCTAATTCTATGACTTACATGTACATTTTTTAAAGAAAAGAATCTACAGCCTACCCTGCAAAGCATGACAGCTTGTAGATTGTATTGCTCCACTTTACTTTTGAATACAAATCCAGACGTCGTGTGGTATATCTGAGAGTCTCTGGGATGGACGGCATTGTACTTTTAGGAAACAGTTAATTAATCGAGTCTTCTGTTTCATTACTCCGAATAATCATTTGGATGAAAAGTAACTATAAGATTTCTGGTCTTTGTAATCAGTCAGAACTCTTCGGGCTAGAGACACTTTCCCTATTCGAATATCGTGACCACTGAGATAAACGGAAATATTCTGACTCATGGTTTCGGAACAAGTAGCTATTCCTTAACTTTCATCCATCCATCCGCTGACTATTTCTGTAAATGGTCCGGATCTGGAGGTTGCCTTTCATCATGGGTATTCAAAAGCGACCTAACAAAATAAAACAAAAATATTTTATACAAAATGGTTTATTCAATAATTCATTTTACAAAAGTTGTCTTTCTTTCAATAACTTACACCCACTTTTAAGACTTTCAGCATCTCAGGTCATGTTGGGATAATATATTATAAACTATGAATATTTTTTGGATGGTTAATTAGTGCCAAGTGCTTATTCATCGCCGCAAGATCCTGTAATCAGAAGTGCGCACACTTGCTGACCATACAGGTTTGACACTACTATCCCCCCACACACACACACACGTGCGCGCGCGCACAATATTTAAGATCTTTATTCTTGAATGAAACAGAAATGGTAAACTACTCACCGATATTGTTTTGCTAAATTTTCCAAAAGTTATGAAATTGATTAAGATTCTTTAATATTCAGTTCGTATACAGCAAAACATCTCGCAACTAGCACTTCCTTATTTCCAATCATCACCACCGGAAATAGCCTACCGTTAAATTGAAAGTAAGCCTTACGCGAATGTGAGTGCTCGCATAAAATGGCATATTTTATTCCCAAAACTACTGGGATTTACAAAACATTCACGAAGCGTTGGTAGTGGATATAATAAGCTTCCATCGTAAGTAGGAGTTGGTGTTAGGAGTTGGTGTTTATTAGTAAATTAGTGTATTAGTGAATTTGAAAATCCTTATGGCTGCTACCGAAAAACATATTGTATTGTGACATTTATTTTCATTTTTCCAAAGAACGTGTGTATCAATTCCAGATTTTCAGCTCACCTGAACCGAAGGCTCACGGGGAGCTTATAGAATTGTACGCAAGCCGGCGTCCGTGCGTGTGTCCGTTCGTCCGCCAGTGCGTTCTTATTTCCAAAGATCTTCTGCCCTGAAACCGCTTGGCCAATCAAAGCCAAATTTTATATGGATTAAAATAAAACAGAGATCCTTTAAGAGCTGTTCACAAGATCACTGCCTCTCCCAAATGGTTAACATACACACCCGAGAAGACAAAACCCTTGATTTACTGTTTACAAACTCACCATCCCCAATTAACCGTGTTAAAGGAATGCCCCCGATCGGCAAAGCAGATCATGACATTGTCTATGTTGAGTACGACATTAAGGCTAAAAGGATCCAGCAGGCCCCGCGTAAGATCTTTCTATACAAACGAGCGGACATGGACGGTCTACATGACCATCTGGCGCGCTACAGGGATTCGTTCCTTTCATCTGACCATAGTCGCATGTCAGTTAATGACATGTGGGTCAGTTTCAAGTCGGAGGTTCTCTGGGCTATTGAAAGGGTTATTCCATCAAAAATGACCAAAACAAAATACAGCTTACCTTGGATCGATAGTTCGATCAAACGCTTGATTAGGAAACGCGATAAGCTTTACTTTCGTGCTCGTAAGTCAAGTAGCCCTGACCTAAAGAACCATTACAAACGGTTCAGAGCACATGATCAAAAGAGCATCAGAGATGCATATTGGAAGCATGTTACCAATATCTTCTCGTTAGAAAATGATAGCCCTGATCCCGACTGTCCCCGGAAAAATGAGAAGGCAAAAAAGTTTTGGTCATTTGTTAAGTCCCTTAAAAAAGACGCGTCTGGGATCAATACCCTTAGAGAAAACGGAATTTTGAAGACTGACACCTTGGATAAGGCCAACATTTGTAATAGGCAGTTTCAGTCAGCCTTCACTCGCGAAACAAATGATGAAATCCCCTCCAAAGGCACAAGTCCCTTCACCGCCATGGGTGAAATTACAGTTGACCCCAAGGGGTCACTAAACTGTTGAATAATCTGAATATACATAAGGCGCCTGGGCCAGATGGCCTGAGTGCTAGGGTGTTGAAAGAATGTAGTTCTGAAATTGCTCCTATCCTGGCCTGTATCTACAATGAGTCGCTTGCTCAGGGTGCTGTACCAGATGATTGGCGACAGGCAAATGTAGCCCCGGTATTTAAGAAAGGTGAGAAATATGATGCAGCTAACTATCGACCGGTGTCGCTTACTTGCATCTGTTGCAAAACTCTAGAGCATATAATAGTCAGCAAAATAAACAAGCACCTGGCCCTTGAAAGTATCCTTGCTGATTGTCAACATGGGTTCCGAAGTCAAAGGTCTTGCGAAACCCAGTTAGTTCAGTTTTATCATGACTTAGTTAGTAATCTGGATCGAGCTGTGAACAGCGGGCATAAGCAAACAGACGTGATTGTCATGGATTTCGCTAAGGCCTTTGACAAGTTCGCACATAAAAGGTTATTATACAAACTTGACTTTTACGGGATTAGAGGATCCACACATAAGTGGATCGACTCGTGGCTCTCTGAGCGCTCTCAAAAAGTGGTATTAGATGGCCGAGCCTCAGATCCAGTCCCGGTTCTATCTGGTGTCCCGCAAGGATCGGTCTTGGGACCGGTCCTATTTCTTATTTTCATCAATGATCTTCCGGATAATATCAGGTCATCTGTTCGGCTATTTGCTGATGATTGTGTTTTGTACAGGAATATCAAGTCTCCTTTGGATTGTCACATTTTGCAAGATGACCTGAATAGCTTGGCCAAATGGGAAACGGATTGGCAAATGAAATTTAATGTTAGCAAATGTCATTCAATGAGGGTGACTCGGCTACACCCAAGCAATCACATACAGTTCAGCTACACACTGCACCAGCAAATATTAGAACAGGTTCAGTCCGCTTAATACCTAGGTTTAACTATCACAGACAACCTTGATTGGGGTCAACATATTTCGGAAATTACATGCAAGGCAACTAAGACTTTAGGCTTTCTTCGGCGCAATTTGGCTTTGGCACCTAGGCATACAAAAGAAGTTGCATACAAAACATTGGTTCGTCCTCAACTTGAGTATGCAGCCCCTATTTGGCATCCCTATCATGAAACTCAGACTGAGAAGGTGGAGAAGGTGCAGAAGACTGCAGCCAGGTGGACATGCAGGAGATGGAGGAACTCCAGTAGCGTCGGTGATATGCTTGACGAGCTTGAGTGGCCATCCCTGCAGTCCCGCAGAGAGCGGTCCTCCTTAACCTTCTTCTACAAGATACACTCCGGTACAGTGACTCCGATACAGTGTCTCTTGATAGACAAATACCTGACCCCGGCACCCAACCTAAGGCGAACTCGGGCATCGCATGAATTACAGTATACAAGACAATTTGCCTATAGTGATGCCCTGAAAAACTCATTTTTCCCCAGAACTATTTCGGTTTGGAATAGTCTCCCTTCTTCAGTGGTCTCATCTAAGACCATTGAGGAATTTAAGGCTTCTATTTAATCATAGGCCCAGAGGCATGCGTTTTAGTATGCCTCTATCTATATCTTGTAAATAGTTTTAATGGCCCACCCCAAATGTTTTTTCTCCCTTGACTAAATTCTAAATTTAGTCACCCACCCCACACCTGAGGTGATGATCAGAAATTGATCGACTCAGTATCAGAAGATAGATAGAGCAGTATCTGTAGATGTATATATAAAAACTCCAGGTCACAAAGAGCCCTAGTTAATTTTTAAAGCAGTTGGGTATTTAAGCGTCATTTTTTTCTAACTAATTCTAGGATTATAGATAAGTAAACTTATCAGCTATCAGCGCCGGTTTATAAAGGGTCACAGATGAGGGTTCAGTACCCGAAATTGCGCAATATGGCCCATACTACCTCCCTTTGAACGTTTTCACTGCTTCCAAAGGATCAAGCTTTTATATTTTATTTGCTATTACTGCAGCTGGTGTTGTGCCGTGTGGCGGCCCTAAAAAGTCTCCCCGTACATCATCCATAGTGCAGATTATATTATTTCTTTAGGTCCTTTGAGATCAGTTAGAATATTCAGAGTTCTAAAAATTGTACTTTTAGAGCCATCTTCTAAACATTGTTTCAGTTATTTGACCACGTTTAGGCATGCGTCTTTGATTTAGACTAACGTAAATTTTTGAAATTGCAGTATATTTATCTGGCTATCAGCGCCGGTTTATAAAGGGTCACTGATGAGGGTTCAGTACCCGAAATTGCGCAATATGGCCCATACTACCTCCCTTTGAACGTTTTCACTGCTTCCAAAGGATCAAGCTTTTATATTTTATTTTAAGCAAGGAATTTTCATTAAGGGGATAAAAACATAAACTCTATTTTCGAAACACTTTCTTTTATAATTCCGTGAGTAGAGACAGCCATTATACAAATAGGTTTTTATGAAGAATTAAGCACAAAAAGCTACAAGTAGGCAAAGATCAGGAAAAGGCGCTATCAGGAAGAGATTCCCACTCCAAAAACCGAGGTGGGAAAAAACCAAACTAACAATCAGGCACTTATACCATGAAACATATCGTAAGCCGAATGAGCAGCTATTTTCCCAATAAGTGGCCACTCAGTTACCTTAACTTAATTAAAAATATGAAAACATACATAAGGCGCCAACAGCACAAAAAAAATTTTTACACCAAGACATAAAACAAAAAGAACCACCACAGAAGTATCGCCTTGGAACGATCAGTAACACAAAGTTACTGGCGGGCTTAAACCGGTTATGCCATAATATGTATCATAAGCCACTTTGTCAGACTTCAGAAGAGGAGTATTTGCTTAATTCTTCATAAAAACCTATGTTGTATGTGCTCATAAGAATTGCCTCAGTGAATTAAGAATAGCACACCATAGCTCATTTATGTGACATTAACTTGATATATTTTTATCCAGACACTTAGCCTGTAACTGTATCATTCAATCTGCTCAGAACTCTTAGAACCATCAGAAAAATTCAAACATTTCAGTTTAAAAACAATCAGCTCAGAACTCTTAGAACCATCAGAAAAATTCAAACATTTCAGTTTAAAAACAATCAGTTCCACATTGAAATTGTCCCTTTATCAGTAAGAAGTCATAAACACTGACACTGTAAGGCAGCCTGAGCCATATTAATTAATCAGCTTTGCGGTTACTACGAAGCTGATCTGGGCCTTTGTTTTTGCATATGCAAGTTGTTTGTTTTCTCATGCAGTGGTTCATATGTTAATTTTCCATTTTTGATAAGAAAGAATGAAAGGAAAAAACTTGTATTCCATGAATTTTCAGCATATTTGGATATTAAACAGTGATAGAAGTTTTTATCCTAAAAGCTTGCAAAAAAGGATAAAAAAAAATAATAGACTTGGCAGCCTGTGATCGTCATTTGCTTTTCATCAAGTTACATGTAACTCTAGGGCATTTCATTTTTTGGCTCTAAATAGAGAATCAATACTGTAGCCACAACGGGCATACCTATTTTTCTTGTTTTTGCTCCAACACATAGACTGTGGGTTATCGTTGTGGCGGGTCTAACATGTAGTTGTACCCACAATTAATGTTTTGAGCAAAAATAAGAAAAAAAAATCGAAATTCTTTAGCTGAAACTTTTCATTTTTACAGCTGAAAAACAATGCTGTATAATCATATAAGTAAACAGGTACAAGTAGGCAAAGATCAGGAAAAGGCGCAATCAGAAAAAGATTCTAACTCCAAAAACCGAGGTGGGAAAAAACTAAATTAACAATCAGGTACTTATACATATGCTTGTTTTTATAATGAAATACTAATTTAGCAGACTGACCACCTTTTGGGAAAAGCTGATTGTATTAGAATACATTAAAAAATATTTGGACTCTACATTACTTTAAATCAACAAATTTCGTCCTGTTGCCTTAAGGGCTGACACTAGGGCTGAAAACCAGATAATAATGTTTGTTTGTATTGAGGCTTAACGTCCCAGTCAACATTTTTTCAGTCATGATGGGATGCCACGCTTCCTGGGCTTAACCAGTACTGTATATATCCATTTATTGAAACTGTGTCACCCTCATTACTGGGTATTATGCGCAGGGATGCGTGCAAGAGAATAAAAGTAAAAATGGTGAACACAAAACCTGAAGAATATCTTCAAAGGATGCTTCTTTCATCGACTGATCGACAGCTTTTAAGTGTTCCGTGGAGTCGTTGTGTCTTACTAGAGCCGACTTCTGTATGTTGAGAGTTCCTTCAGCGGACCATACTGATTTTATCTTATACTTTGAACAAAGCTGACATTAAAGCCGCAGATTTTGATTCTCATCATGGCTCAAAATTAGCCATGAGTACATTGTCTGCCATTTATTCAGTGTCTCTGGTTTCAAATAATCCACACTGTGGCTGGTACCGATAGTGATCATAACATTATCTAGAATTTCATTAATTAGCCCTTTCACAATTTCTGAGGGCCTTGGTAAATGCGATCGTTGAAAACATTGCTCAATCGTTTTTTTTTTTTTTTTTTTTTTTTTTTTTTTTTTTTTTTTTTTTTTAGCCATGATGGTTTTTGCAGTCGTACGCCGTTTGGGTAACCGTACTCCGTTGAAGGTCCAACGAGAAACCGATATCGTCGATCGGATATAATTTACGGCACTTGGTAGCGAGTCAGTATTAAAAACTGATCGACCGCATAATCAGTGTTGTAGAAAATAAACACTGGCATTTCAGGAACTCTTCGCCCCCTTAATTTTCTGTTTCTCTCCTTAAATGCCAGACGATTGTGTGCCCAATGAGAGGGGTTAATAGTATAGTCCCCTCACATCTCTCCCGGTAAAGTACTGGCGTTTTGGTGTATCGCCAGAAGTAGACTATAAAGATTCCGATTTGCTTATCGTAAAAAAACATTGAAAACACATGTAGAATGATTGATCAAATTTGTTAATGGACAATTTGGCCCTGGACCACCCCGCTACTAAGGTCTACTGATAATCCAACTAGAGTATTTACATGCCATAGTCTCCCATAATGGCTCTAATAAAATATTAAACACTCTGCTGCACAGCCTCCATCGGTACCTGAGATTGCCAGAGAAACAGGAGTTCATTAAAGATAATAAAATGGCAATTAGGCAGTGTTCATGCTGTGTCTTTCCGATAACCTGTTAATTTCCCTGCTGATAGGAAGCATATGTATGGTCAGTTACATATGCTGCTGCAGTTTCCTGTGGTTGTAATTAGACACCAATGGTCTGTTTTATAAATACTTGATTTTAAATATGCATTTTTCAGTTAACTTAAGTCCAATTCGCATGCGCCAAAAATACACGCGTGTAAATATACTCCGGTGTGCAAAGTTTACTCGGGGTAAGCAAGTAGCGAATGCGAACGCAAATACACACCGAAGTAAATTTACATATGGGTAAATTTACTCCTGCGTCTGACCAGATGCACATTTACTTTTGTAAATTTACTAAAACGTCCCTTGCGAACGCAAAGTAAAATTTACCCATAAGTATTTTTATTTCAAGTCAATGTCTGCTTTTAGATAATGAATTTTCACTTTTGTTTGTTCTTTATTGATTATATGACAATTGCTGAAACTGTTGACATTGTTGCTAAATACTAGTATGAGTTTATTGCTATTCAGCACATTTATGATCATATGGAGTGCAAACAGCTACGCTACACTGTTTCTTCATCATTTCTTGGTGAGGATTCTTTGGGCATTTGATTATATGACAATTGCTGAAACTGTTGACATTGTTGCTAAATACTAGTATGAGTTTATTGCTATTCAGCACATTTATGATCATATGGAGTGCAAACAGCTACGCTACACTGTTTCTTCATCATTTCTTGGTGAGGATTCTTTGGGCATTTGAACATTAATTCCTTGTGAAAGGATGATAATAGGGAACTGTATTGAATTGCTAAGGTTGAGCCTGATCATTAATGATTCTCCTGCGCTGCAAAAATCTACAAGAACATCTTGAAGCAGCTTTTCTTGTTTTGCAAATACAGAAAACTTAAATGAACTGGTTTTAATCCAGAAATGATTTATTTACATACAAAAATACTCCTGGTGATAAAACCCATGCAAAACGCAATTTAAATTTACTCACAGGTTGATTTGCACGCCGGAGTATATTTACACACCGCAGATTATTTACACTCGTGTATTTTTTTTGCGCATGCGAATTGGACTCTAGACAAATGTACCTATTCACATCTAAGTGGTGTTGTTTGTTGCTTAGCGTGTTACTTTTTTATTTTTATTTTTTTTTTCTGTGATATTTTTGAAGAAGTAAACAGGGATGGGTAACTATGCAGCGACACAAATAATAGATAAGTACATAGTGAGTACTTATCTATTATTTGGGCCGCTGCTCCAGAAAACCAGCAATCTGCATATGCGAAACCAAATGCGCGGATCAGCTGTGCGGTTAGCTGTGCAGTAACCGCACAGCAGATCAGCGCCTTTCTTTTTCACTTTATAGACACTATCACAAATTGCTGATAAAAACTTTTTTATTTAGGGAAACAAAACTATGTAGCAAAGTAAAGGTCCATATCTGCTGTGTTATATTGTGCTAAGTTTAACACTGAAAGGCTTGAAATTTCTGGATTTATATGTATTGCTAATCGAAAACAAAGGCACATATGCTCTTGATATAACTCATTTTTATGTATAAAATGAGCTGCGACGCGAGAAAACCGGGCTTTGTGGTTTCCGACAAGGTCTGACACAAACCGGCCAGCACAGTCATAGAAAATGGTAAGAGTCTTGAAAGTTTGAATTTAAGTAGAAGAGGAATGTACTATCCATGTAGCAAAAACAAATGTGCTGATCATATGTGCATTTACTGCACAGTCTGATCTGCATTTTTGTTTTCGCATAGGAAGAAGATTTAATACCCGACCCTCTTTGTGTCATCAGCTGCGCGAGCCATACGTGAGGAAAACCGAAATGTGGGCATGAGTAGGTATCGAAACGTCCAGATCTCACCTGTAACCGAACGAAACAAGCGCACCCAAAATTCGATGCACGCGCTTCTCTGACCATGCAAAAATGGCTACCGATTTCCAATGTAAACAAAGTACTCACGAGAAACAGTTATGTTTGCGTATCTCGGAGTATGCACGCGTAAATGGTACGCACGATTTTCGATTTAGCAGCGTATTGCCGATCATGCATGCGTGAAATAAGCAAATACGCATCTTGACTAGGGCTCTTTCACATGACCACATTGGCCGCCAAGAACATATATCACACTGGTAAATGTAAAAGCACTGGAGCTAGTTGCAACGCACTGGTGAAGATTAAATTACGAACTGGAGTAAGATTAAAATGGCGGAAAAGGTAAACAAAACTTGTACCTCTCTTCATTAACGTTCCCTTATAAATTTGTGTGTGTGTTATTTGCCATGTCACCTGGCACAGAGAAGGGCGGAAGTATTTTAGTTTATGATTTTATCACGCAATATGTGATTTATTTCATGGGTTAGAAGCCAAATCCGATACAGTTTTACCAACATGACTGGTTGCATGTGTTTTCGTGCCAAAATCGAGGAAAAATGCATGTCTGAGTATACTTTTTGTTATATTATCATATATTTATGAATAAATATTCAAGAGACACGATTGTCGATCGCCAATTTTTTTCTTCGTACCGAAGCAAATGTTTTATTGAGTATTTTCTATTACAACGCACTGGGAGCATTTTTTGAAGCATTGATACAACGCACTGGTGGTTAGACAAACTTGCTGATTTCACATAGACAAAACATCGAACTCGTCAATAAAAAAACATACATTATTTTAAAGCGGTCAATTATAAAATATCCTATGTAAACTACAACATAAATTTGTCTTCACGAGTCAAAATACCCCTTTTTGATAGGTCATATTGAAAAGTGGTTGTGTCTACATTCATTTCTGACTATTTTGCATCTGACGGGCTACCTCTAGACGAACCTGTTCTGACCCTTGTGTATATTTTCCGACTAGTCATACTAACATATGAGGCATATAATGTATAGGGCTATCCTAACAAGCAAGACGTAAAACTCATGAACGTCTGATTGCATTCACACTGTTAATTCATTAAACGATGTTTCCATTTCAGTGAATAATAACAACGCCTCTGCTTAACCCTCACCCTAGTAACAACCATAGTCTTTGATTTACATCCACGTCTACAAAGTAAAGGGGTCAAGGTACCGAAATCGTATATCCTAGCTCATAAAAATCCGTAATAACATTGACAAATACGAGATATGTAGTCATACAGGCATGGACCCCCCAAAACAGGAGGTGTTATCAGGTTTTCGCAAAGGGTGAGCATCATCTGCCCATTATAATGCACCCGCCATGTCCATATGACTGATTACAAAGCCGAGAACCCTTCAAAACTCAAAAGATGCCTAAGAGAAAAAAAATATAACCTTTCATTGAATAGAAGCAAAGAAAATTTCGGCCTCGGTTTGTGACACCGAAAAAGAGAATAATAATAACTCCCCAAAAGACTGCAGCTTTTTCCACACCTTCCAAGTCCGGCTGTATGTTCGAAAGGTTGCGAACCCCAGAGTCTTTACCAAGGGCTGGCATATATATGAAAATGCAAAGGTCAAAGGATAAATATATTGACTAAGCATCTTAAATTCATAAAGCGTTAAAACTGTTACAGCCATATTATTCTTTTAACTTCAATACTTCGTACCACTTCGATCAATCCATAAGATGCAACGAAACACCCATGGAGCTACACTGTACATCTGTGCGACCGGTTTCAGTACTTTAAATCGGATTATGGCACTTTTTTGTCGCAAAGAATACACCGTATGTATAAATATAAGTAAAGCCGGGAATTAAAGCAATCAGAGCATCTGCGGACCAACCAAAAAGTCACCAATTAGCCACCAAAATATGAATAGTCGTAAGCATTAATAAAACAAGGCATAGCTTTCGCCATATTCAGTTAAATAAAGTCCTTAAACTTAGAGTGACCTATTTGAAAACTAGGACATAATGCATTTGTACCTTTCTTTTTTTTCTGGCTGATCTGGGCCCAGAATTACAATGCTCCCTTTAAGTTAAGGAAGACTTTAGCTAAGGTGACAAATTTTGACTCAATATATTATCGTTAAAATAAATAACATAACTGTTTTTACAAAAACATACAGGTGTGTAAAATAAAATGTAATTTACATAATAAACCCCATAAATTTGATTTTAGTACGCTTTAGATGCATCTTTTGGGATGCTGAACATCGCCACAACTTCCTTAACTTTAAGGGAGGATTGTAATTCTGGGCCCTGTGTGCTAAGGTTGATGGACAAGAACTGTTAGTAGGATGATGAGGATAAATGTGTTCTAGTTCTGAAAATATGGAAATTAAAGTAGGCTATCACACAGTATATGCAGAGGTGCACCATGCCGGGGATTTTCGTAGACATATATTTTCTGAAAGCCAGTACCCTAAGCTACTAAATGCCGCTTGTTAGCACTCTGACTGCTGGGGCTTTATCGTGCCAGAGCGCGTTACGTACGTTACCGATGTATGATTTTCAAATTCAAGCTGCTAAGGGGATCACCAAAATTTATGACAAAAAGCAAATATTTGACAAGAACTTTACCTTTAAATATGAAGCAGAGATGTTACCAAATCTAATAGGACCAAATTCAATAATATTTAGATTTAATGACTACTGGTACAACAGAAGTAACGTAAATAACCCATGTAAATTGGCTTATCCACCGTGTTTCGTTTCTTATAGAATATAGCTTAGACCAAATACCAAAATACAATTTATATTAAAGTTATCTACAGTCCTTGCCCTTTAGAATGACATATAGTAGAGCTCTCTGTGACCCTCCATCACTCCACAGATGCTGATTGTCTTCCTCTACCCCCATTTAAATATTATGCCCATTTATAAACATGTCCCAGCAGAAACAGAACAAAGACACTTCCTTTCCTGAACAACATCCCGGTTTTTGAAATAAAACTTCCATAGGTACTAAAAGCACACAAAAAACCAACTACAGACCATGATTCATGATAATGGTAACATATTTTACGTAATATCATGGTAACGTATGTAACAATTTTATATTTTCACTATAGAGTCATATACTTATGATTAATTGTAGATTATCATTTTTCTCTAACAGTTATTTCAATTAGGAAATTAAATTTATTGAATATCTGTCCTAAAAGTTATTAAAACAAAACTCAACTATATACAGACCATGCTTCATGATAACGGTAACATACTTTACGTAATGGCATGGTAACGTACATAACAATTTTTTTATTTCTCTATAGAATCAAATACTTATTTCTCCCATAATTATTTCAATTAAATTTACTTAATATCTGTCCTAAAAAATGAAAGAAATGAGAACCAAAAGGGGCAACAATCGCTCACCTGATAACAATTAAGTCTAAAAAGGATTTAACCAGTAACAGGAATGGAATGAAATTTATTTATTGCGGTTCTATTCTGCTGAAATACAAATTTATTAAAGCTTATTTGCGGATTCACATTATTGTATAATTCTATTATGATCGTAGACTCGCGTCACAGATTTATAGTTATAAAACTGAATGACTCGCCTGTTGTGATTCACTTCCTTCATAATGTTAATGGTAAATCTGTGACATCAGTCTACTACGATCGGTATAATATATCATACATATTAAATAGACCATAAAGTGAAGGCTCTAAAGAACATTATATTAGCTGAAGGAGCAGCTATTTCACTAAAGGTGGCCATACAACTACCTGAACTCTACCTGAACTTAACTACTTCCGAGTGACTTCAGAAAACGACACCAAAAGCTAAAACAAATACATGTAGGACCACAAAAGAAATACAACCTGGGGGCGTTTGTGAAGCAATGTAAAATTGTGTTTGCATGTGGATTTGCTTATAACATGCATCCATTCTTTCACAAAAAACGAAAACTACACCATAAATACAGCCTGCTATATGTTTTCTAAGTATTACTGCCTAATTTACATTTAGTTTTATTCCCACCTCGGTTTTTGGAGTGTGAATTTCATTCTGATTGCACCTTTTCCTGACCATTGCCTACTTGTACCTTTTTAGGATCACAGGTAACACAACTGAAACTACTGACTGACCATCGGATGACTGGTTAACCGCTTAGGTCTGTGCCTGTGCAGGAAAAGTGGTTAAGTCAAGCCATTCATACATATAAGTCTCAATGGTTTAGTTGGGTGGTTATATTTGAAGCTTTTTTGGATGTCACGAAGGGTCTGGCCCCAGCCAAGCCTACTTAAACAATATTTTCAGACACGCCAGTAATGGGAATTTTCATTCCTGACTTACATATGAACATGTACTTCTTACAGAAGTTTAAATAAGATATTGAAGGTGTTATAGAATGGTCACACTTACAAATTCACCATCTTACGTGTAACATGTTTTGTCTTGAAGGGCAGCTTATGCCATAGTTCAAAGGAGATGCGATCAAAGATATAACCGCTAGAGTGACCATAGTACTTTCACCCATTAATATTATACATTGTCATGGAAACCGGAGTTCTGTTCTGATCTGGTTCTTCCTTATGCATTTAAACTGCAGAACTGTATCCGTCTAAATAAAATACATGTACATGTAGTTTGCGGTGTCGCAGACAGTAAATGCGCAAAATGACAAATTTTCGTGATAAAGAGGGCAGCTGTTAAGTGTTTTCTGTCCCATAACCACCATTGTTGCTTCTACTGATTGTTTTAAAGTGATGGTTTGGATTAAAGTCTTACTTGGTGTTAAATGGAGTAGATATCTATTTCCTTTGTTGCCGTTTTTGTTTTTGGCCCAATACTTGTAGAAAATTCACGGTAAAGAAAGTTTCGAACAACCAAGTTCTCACTCCTGGGCTTGACACTGTACCACTAGGTCACCACACTCCACTCCCTACTGTGTATTTCATTATATAGCATTATCATCATTAGCAACCTAATTATGTTGGGTTTTGCAGATTCCATGCAAGTATCCATCTTTCACTAACCATCCGATGCATGTTAGGTGTATACCAATCAAAAGGAATACGACCTCATGGAGTCGCGCTTAATGTTGTTCTCAATGGAGAAGAACGCTCACTTAGCACTGCCACTCTCTGTCTTACCACATCGGTTCGGTATAATTATAATCATTTATAATTTCACTAACAAAGTACATTTTGCCAACATGTTTTTCAGCAGTCACATATAAGAAAACATATGAGAGTTTCTTTTCTGTGCAATACAAAACACATTATGGTCTAACATTACAATATCATGTGTAGTTTCCTGCAGAAACTACCAATTTAGAAAGCAATAGTTTTGACATAATAGAAGTAAATAAAGATATCTTGCCAACCCCACAAAAATTCACCATTTTTGTCAATCCCTTGGATTATGGTATGACGTTTGAATTAGCTATAGCACACTCACTCAAAAGCCATCTTGACGTCAACAGACATATCTGCAAGGCTCATTTTTATGTAGCTTCAACAAGTTTAGCCCTATAGTGCCTTGTTACACACCAGCTGTAAGGCTATGTCACATAACCATGGCTAAAGTTAATCAATCCACCTTCACATTTTGCTTGCAGAAATATGACGAAGATTGATTGCTCTAGTGTAATATCTAGTGAATTTCATGATTGATTGATTGAAAGACTGTTAGAATATATAAAGATGACCAAAATACACTGAAACCATTTTAGAGCCAAATTCTGAAATCTAAGATGTTCAGATTCATAAGCGTTTTGGACTCTCAGCCCTTTTAGTATGAGTGTAAATGACTTTACGACTCTTACAGTTATCTACGTTACCATATAAAAAGACAATAGGCGACATGCATTAAGGTGGCGTTGTGTTAGTATTAAGCTTGTAACCATTAAAACAATGGCAAGTTTAAATTGAAAATGGGTCATTGAATTGAGTTTTTCCCCAATGACCCTTCGAAAAAGTATATTATGTATTTTCAAATGCATGTATGTATATGTCAAATACATGTATGTAGTCAAGCAAGAACGATACAAGCTTCACTCAGCGGGATACAGTTACAAAGTCCAAACATTGTTGGTTAAATTTGGACAGCAGACTTACTTGCAAACACTAAATTCATTATTTCAAAGCAAATCCTTACGACTTATTTCACCTCAGACCTCTGTATGAAAGACATGTTCTTACGGTATCTTGCCGTTCGTTATCTACGTTACCAATGACAAACCACTCGGTAACAATAAGATGTCATTGGTTTATGATATGGTTATCATTTAGACAATGCCAAGTTTTAACTAGAATGTATCGCTGAATTGTACTATTCCCCAGTGTCCCCTTGAGAATGACTAAGTTTGATTTAGTTATACACATAAATATATGTAAACTGGCAAGTGGGGACGACACAAGTCTCAATATATGGCATGCAGCTGCAAACAAAGTACAAACTTTTTTGAGTGAACTTATTCGAATAACAGTCTTTATTCAAAAATATTTCCACGCAATCAGTTTGAAATTCGATGTACTGTTTGTTCATGCATATTTTGTTACGTACGTTACCATACGGGTACAATAAATTATAATCATAGAAAAGCATCTGTTTTAGCATATTTTTCCTATTTGCTAATTTGTGTGTTTGTTTTAACACTAAATTTTATACAAAAATATACCAAATGTTTATTTTATGGCGATTCTCATGAAATTGGCAACATGTCACGTACGTAACGCATTCAAAAGGCCGCTACGTCCAAACGCCCCAACGGTCAGAGTGCTAACAAGTGTCATTTTGAAGGGAATTGGGTGGGCTTTCAGAAAATTATACCCTACAAAAATCCCCGGCATGGTGCACCAGGGTCTATTGGCTCCTCAACGTCTAAAGCAAGAAAATGCCTCAGAATTATGTCCGAGAACCTAAGACCCTACATTATATAGCTAAACAGGTGGTACAGGGGTAGACATTTTTTTTTTCTTATTTTTGCTTGACACATAGATTGTGTGTTCTCTAAGAATCGCCTCTGACGTGTTTTGTTTAAGCAAGAAGAGAACAAAAATCAAATTTTCATCTAAAATTGTCATTTAACAGCCTTGTAAGTCTTTGCATATTAGATAGCGTAAACACAGTTGTGGTCAATGTTATCAATGTATGAAAATTCAGTTGTTACGGCTTTTTCAAAAATGAACACTGTAAAATAATGTCTCTGTTTTTCTGGACGAATAAGACGCAACCCTGAAGCTAGTTTGTGTAACCACCAGTGTGTTGTACCAATGCTTCAAGAAATGCTCCCGGTGCGTTGTAATAGAAAATCCTCAATAAAACGTTTGCTTCGGTACCAAGAAAAAAATGGCGATCAGAAATCGTGTTTCTTGAATATTTATTCATAAATATATGATAATATAACAAAAACTATGCTCAGACATGCATTTTGTCCTCAATTTTGGCACGAAAACACATACCACCAGTCATGTTGGTAAAACTGTATCGGATTTGACTTCTAAATCATGAAATAAATCACATATTGCGTGATAAAATAATAAACTACAATGCTTCCGCCCTTCTCTGCGCCAGGTGACATGGCAAATAACACACACGCAATTTTATAAGGGAATGATAATGAAGAGAGGTACAAGTTTTGTTTACCTTTTCCGCCATTTTAATCTTACTCCAGTTCGTAATTTAATCTTCACCAGTGCGTTGCAACTAGCTCCAGTACTTTTACATTTACCAGTGTGTATATGGTAAAAACCATTTAAAAATCTACATCTGTGGAAGAACTCATGGCTCAAGTACTACAATGTGTATATAATTCATGACCCTGTGATGACCTTGACGTATTTTACGGCAAGGTCAACTTAGGTCTTCTGTGCATTTGGATGGGGAAAACTGTTAAGAAAAATCCTGCAAGAAATGGACAGTAGGACTAAATATTTATGCTTCTGAAATACATTGTACCCCAGGAACTCACTTGCCCTCCACCCCAGGGTAATATACATGTATATTTTCATGATTCAAACCTCTGAATCCACTTGGCTTAAGCCAAATTTGATATTAAGCACCTATAAAAAAGGGGAAACCAATATGTATATATATGAAAAATCCAGTTCACATGACCAAGAAAGCCGCGATGCACATATAATGTAAGAACCCACACTACTCTTCTTTTGTCCAGTGACTGTACGAGTTGACTCTCAAGGGAGCGATCGATGCCCTTGGGCTACTTAATACTTCCTGCTTCCATTGTTTCTCTAGACTCAAGTCGCTAGATTCTAAGTCATCACATTCTTTTTAAGGATTGCCGGGTGAGGCTTTTCGGGGTTGCCGGGTGAGGCTTTTCGGGGTTGCCGGGTGAGGCTTTTCGGGGTTGCCGGGTGAGGCTTTTCGGGGTTGCCGGGTGAGGCTTTTGGTTCCGCATATATTGGTCGCGAGAAATAGACGGGCTGTTTGTGTCCCAAACAAAACTTATATTACCAAATGACCAAACACCTGATTACGATTACTGATTACCCGTTTAGAAGGTCTGCCCAGACAAATTGGTTCATCAGTGTAAAAGTAAAACATGCCATGGCATCCTCAATGTTGCAAAAATGTCCCATGAAATAGAAGCAGTTTCCCGACATGACCATAGATGTTGACTGGGACGTAAAGCTTCAAACAAACAAAGCTTTCTCATGTTTTACGACATGAATTCTCAAAATGCATTGACAGGGTCAAGACTACACGCTCGTGATTATAATATTTGTCATCGATATTAAATGAGCCACAGCATGGGAAAACCAACAATCTGCATAGGCGAAAACAAAGGCGCAACTCAGCTGTGCATCAGCGCCTTTGTTTTCGCTACACGGATAGTACAATTCCTCTACTTTCTAAATCCAAACTTTCCAGCCTATATCCATCAGCTTCTGTGACTGTACAGCCAGGTTTGTGTCGGAACCCAAAGTGTTTGTTTTCTCACGCACATGCTCAAATGTTTGTCTGGGATCCTTTTTGTTCACCACGACACGAGAAACTTCTTCGCGTATAGAAACTGGCTGAACAAATCAGTCACTTTTGCTTGTAAATAAAATCAGCCTTAATTCTTCAGACTGCGATAAAGAAATACAGATAATCAAACGGCTTGAAAATTTTTCTGTGGAAAAGGTTATCATGCATTTGTTTTCCTGAGTCAGTCTCACACGATTGACAAATATAAAATTTAGCCTCTGCGTGAGAAAACCAACAATTGGGGTTCTGATCAGGTATGACACAAACTAGCCTGTACAGTCACAGACGTAGGCTGGAAGCTTGAAATTTTGGATTTAAGAAGAAGGGTTATACTATCCGTGCAGCGAAAACAAAGGCGCTGATCAGCTGTGCAGTTACTGCACAGCTGATCTGCGCCTTGTTTTTTTTTGTTTTGTTTTGTTTTTTTTTGTTTTTTTTCGCCTATACATGCTGTTGGTTTTCTCATGCACTGGTTCAATAAAAAACGAATCATTCAAAATATAAATATGAGCCGCGTCATGAGAAAACCAACAATTTGCATATGCGAACACGTGGGTGCAATTGGAATTTAGATTTTCTGTAATTTTTATATGTGGAGTTAAGACAACTTTTCTGATGTTCGGTTGGGGATCTAAAAATACAATTCTAAGAAATAGCGCACCGAAGATCATGCTGTTCACTTATTTGGCTAAAGTATGCTAGACATACACTACACCTTTCTTACGTAAGAGTAAATTCTATGGAAGCAACCTTCAGCCTGAATAATCAGATGCATGACGTTTACCTATAAAACAGCCGTGCGCGCTTTGTTTATAAGTCAGACAAATCTTGGTTTATTATTTGGTTGTAGCTAAAGCAGTGAATATGTATTATGAACCTGAGTAGAGTAAGAAATAAACTATACGATTGTACGTGGACTTGTTAATGTTCTTTGGAGGATGTAGTATAACAAAAGGCGCAGACTAGCTTCGCAGTTACTGCGAAACTGATTAGCGCCTTTGTTTTCGCTACACGGACAGTACAATTCCTCTTCTTCCTAAATCCGAAATTTCCAGGATCTAGCCATCTTCTGCGCTTGTACAGCTTGGTTTGTGTCGGACCTGTTCGGAAACCACATTGTTGGTTTTCTCATGCCGTGTCTTGTATTTATTAGATCTAGTTCATGGATTTGGTCCTAAAATGCAACATGCAAAGAGATCTGCATAATTATGTGCATGTCTGCCAGTAGTTTATTTATTCATGTCAGGATAACATTTCCATCATATATATATATATACATCTTACACCCCAGTTTTGTATTGTGAAATTGGTCTTTACAGGATATACATTTTTCTGGTTCCAACACACAGGCTGTGGGCATACGTTATAGCCGTCTCAAGGGCGGTTCTAACGTGTACCCACAAGTAATGTTTTAAACGAAAATAAGGAAAATATAAACAAATCAACTCGAACATCATTTTTTCAACTGAAATTATTTTGCATAAGCGTGTTTCTCGGAAAGCCGTTCGACCAGTGTCTTATTTTCACGTCTCCTGAACGATGGCATCAGGATAATATGTCCGTATTATGTATACCCCCTGAATCCCACTTTTATATAGTAAAACTGGGGTATGCATGGGGTATACCTATTTTTCTTATTTTTTTCCAAAACATAGATTGTGTTGTACTGGTTTCTCGTTACAACAGACATGCTGTGGGTATACGTTATAGCCGTCTCAAAGGCGGTTCTAACGTGTACCCACAATCTATGTTTTGAGTAAAAATAAGAAAAATATTTTTAAAAAATCTACAGAAAATTTCCATTTTTTACAACTTAAAAATCTCTGTATATTGCATGGGCAAGTTTTCGTAATGGGGAAGAACCAGGTGCAAGTTGTCATGGAAACCTCAAAGACAACCTCTGAACAAGTGAGGACTTCAGCCTGGACTGATAATGGTCGGAAAATAAACACACTGACCCCGCTATTACGTAAGGTATTGACTGGATTAAGTATTGGTCAGTTGGTGATAGTAGCCATTTCTGCTGCTACGATTGGAGCTTTCGTCAACTCAAATGTAAGATTTTGAAACCATAGTTTCGTTTAGGTACATAAAATTATTTCTACGGCTATTCCACATGTTCAGCAAATTCAAGGAAACATTACATTTTGCTAGTTAGGATCAGTGGGCAAAAATGTGTATTAATTATGATCTGATAACAAGGCTAGGATCAGTGACCGCCCTAGCATGACTCAGTTGTTGACCATGGACCTAAAACACTAAATCAACCGTCCACTTGTTCAAAGTACGCGCTGGGATTATGAACAGCTGTGAGGTTCACTTCATTTATAAGAAAACCCATAACCGTTCTTTCATAGCGGAATCTGGTTTTATTATGTTTTAGTAGGTCTGACACATCGCTTTGCATTATAGAGCATATATACAGAAAAGAGTTAGAACAGTCTAGTCGCCGTCTTTTTCGAATGAAAAGCAAACATTCATTACCATATCGAAAGGGCGTCTTATTGGCGCTCCTGACCGGCGTCACAGTTACAGTTTGATATTTGTAATAATAAAGCCACATGGCATTGTCATTTGTTAAACGTACATGTACATGATCGCGACATCCATAATCGGGATTCAAATACATGTACGTGTAATAGATTATTTCTCCTCTTAATATAAAAATATAAAAAACACATATTGAGCCGCATCGTGAGAAAACCGGATTTTTGCCTAGGCGAAAACAAAGGCGCAGATCAGCTTCGCGGTAACCGCGAAGCTGATCAGCGCCTTTGTTTTCGCTACTCGGATAGTACAATTCCTCTTCTACTTAAATCCGGAATTTCAAGCTTCTAGCTCTTTTCTGGGCTGGTACAGGTCGCTTTGTGTCGGACCTGGTCGGAAACCCCGAAGACCGGTTTTCTCCCGTCGCGGCTCTATTGAGCCTAGTGATGGATTGTAAGAATTGACCGTAATCAAAATGTCCTTGGTTCGAATACTATACTCGTTGGGTTGTGTACGTGAACAAGACTGGTATACATGTACAACCCTGAAAGTGTTTTTGCCATGGGACTTAATTTAAAAACTGTTGACTGTTAAACTGAATTCAGATTATTTTCGCTAGTTTTACTTGGTTTAAACATATTTTATTTGAATTATTTACATACATTTCTTTTCATAGACATATACTTTTACTCAAAAGTACAAAAAAAAAAAAAAAAAAAAAAAAAAAAAAAAACAAATAGATAATACATGAAAGAAGAATGCAAACATTACATGTACTCGTTTTAAGCATACAAAAATTGACATAAAATAACTTTGAAATAGAAAGGAAGAATATTAAATAAATCACAAGTAAGTTGATATCTTAACAAAGATATATTTTTCTTAGTATTTTATAAATACATTGAACAACACAAAAATGCGAGCTTAATGTGTAATGCAATATAAAGAACAACTGAAAATGGGAGAGAGAGAGAGAGACAGAGAGAGAGTTTTACTTCTACGAGGCAAGTACAATGTATAGATCGATATGAATGCGATTAGTCTTGTACTGGCGTTCAAAGAGGATGATCAGAGTGGTAACCAGCAAGCGGAAAGGTTAATATGAGTAGTAATGGCTGGCACTATAGCCCAAAACTTATAGCCCAAAACTTATAGCCCAAAACTTATGGCCCAATTTCAAATAAGCGCAGCGCCTGAAATTGGGCCATAAGTTTTGGGCTATAAGTTTTGGGCTATAAGTTTTGGGCTATAGGTGCACACCCTGGGTCTCAGTTTATGAACTAGCTAAGTTGCATGTGTAGGTAAGTATCCTTGAGTTAAGACAGGGACTTGAAGTAATGTACAAAAGAAAGGTTATCTTTCAGGAATAGTTGGTAGCCCTGAAAAGGGCTGTTTGAGTATTTTGTGAAGTCTGAATTTATTTTGTAGTCTTCTTTCGTTTGGTTGCTTGTATTTCTTTCTTAGCTATGCCTAATCCTACAGCTGGAGATGGTGTAGCCGGTTGGTCACTATTGATGATGTCTAATCTGATAGGCATTCTGATCGCAGGGAACTGTATACTTGGCATTAGCGCTTGTCGCTGTACTTCTTCTTCCAGTTGTTTGACTTTGGTTTTCATCTCATTGAGTTCTTTAACCAAGACATCTATAATTTGAGTTCTATGCAACTGTTGTTGCATATGTGATGTCTGTTGCTGGTACTGAGAAGTCGCTTGTACTGGTTGTTGATAGTACTGCTGTTGTGTAGTTGCCGTGTCATTAGTAAAGACTTCATTACATGCTTGTAGTAATATGTCTGGATTGTTAATCATATCATCAAAGCTGATTTGATTCGAAGCCATGACTGAACATGTATGTGAAAACTTGGACTGTTGAGCTAAGCTTTTATACTCACTGAGAGGATTGACCTACTTTCTGTCTCATGTTTGTAAAGTTGGCTGTGATTTGTTACTTATACTAGAACTTCTGATTGGTTTGAAGTTTAAAGTAGGTCAATCCTCCCAGAGAGTATAAAAGCAATTGCATTTTGCAGTTCTGTACACTTTCTTCGTGTACAACAAAATGGCAAAACAGTTTGATTGCGAATGCTACTTGAGGGCTTTGGAGGAGCAGGCGGACAGCATTGGTGGGGCGGCTACTAGCATGTTAGAAGCTGTGGACACTTTCAGGAACAGCGCTGAGTCCTTGCAGCGGACTGTGGCTAACTTAAAGACCATGATTGGTATGACAAGACGAGCCATGAATTTGGCTCACGGTGATCGTGTAGTTGAAAAGGTGGAGATTAAGAGGGAAACATTGTCACCAATAGTATCTGAGGAAGACTGGGATGACAGGCCCAGTCATAACTACAGTGAACAGACTGAAGATTGGGACGCCGAGGCAAACGAGCCATCTTACAGTTTTGAAGGCAGGAACTTAGCGGTTCCTACCTATAGAACTGTAAAGTTGGCTCGCTGGGGTGAAAGATGCCCGGCTTGCGGTGGCAGATACTGTGCCTGCTCCTAATCTGTGGCTATAGTTCCACCCAACGGCCCTTTTCAGGGCCACACATTTCTTTCCGATTGAAATAACTTTTATTAATGTGTCTATGTTGTATATGTGTTGTCTTACGGTTATGGTGTGATCTTTGTGGCGTGATCGTATGTGAACTTCTCATTGGTTCTGATCAAACCACATTTGATTGGTTCTGATTAAAATGTAGGTCAATCCTACTCATCGACTATATAACATCGTGTTCTGTGTCTCTCTGTACATTCTGGAACTATGGGGTTCTTTGAAAAATTCAGAAAGTTGTGTGCCGTTTTGAAGCGTAAAGAATGCCATCAAGAAGACAGTTCTGTCTCTTATTACAGGGAACTGGAGAGGCAACAGATCAGGATGGGGGTTCAAATTTTTTTGGCCCGTAGAGGCATTGGTAAAGCCGGTAAGCCGGTAGCTGTCGTAAGGCCAATGCCTCGCAAGCCTTAGTGTCTGGTTATTACTGACCAAAAACAGTCCTTTTCAGGACTACCAAATTTTCAGATAGAATACCTTTGTAATATTGTTACTGACCAAATCTTCAGATAGAATATCTTTGTAAGAAATTTGCTGACCATGTCTTCAGAAAGAATATGTTTGTAATATTGTTACTGACCAAATCTTCAGAAAGAATATCTTTGTAAGACATTTGCTGACCATATCTTCAGAAAGAACATGTTTGAAAGGAATTTACTGACCATATCTTCAAAAAGAATATGTTTGAATGAAATTTACTGACCATTTCTTCAGAAAGAATATCTTTGTAATACTGTTACTGACCAAATCTTCAGAAAGAAAACCATTGTAAGAAACAACAAACACAAAAAACAGTTTTTTTCAATTTTAATTTGTACTAACAATTTTTAAGTGAACACATTTGAATAATATAGTCTCTAGAATTATTTGAATAATACAGTCTCTTAGAACATTTTGACAACAGTTCATAACTTAAAAATCAGTTCAATGTCAATTTACTCAGTGATTTCTTCAGCTCATCCTCTGGATCAAGAACAATTTCGTCACAGTTCTTAGCATCATGAGTCTCTGATTTACAGATGAAGCAATATTTCCTCTTAGGAATCCTTCGTTTCGTCTTCTTTGGCTCAGCTGTCTTCTCTACTTTTCGTTGCTTGCTTGGAGTTGGCTCTGGCACATCTTCGTCACACATTCGCTTTCGTTTGTTTGTCTTTTCCACCACTGCAGTTGATTCAGTTGATGTTGAAATTTTCTCTGGTTTTGTCTCATCTTTCTGTGGACACTTTGAAGCCCAGTGATCGAACGAACCGCACTTGAAACATTGTCCATGTGCTGGTTTTGCATCTGGTTGTTCTCTAGCAAGCTTTAACTTCAAACAATCGCTGGCCCAGTGTGTTGTTTCTTTACAGTAGTAGCATTGTCCAAAAGGTGGAATAAGCTTCCCTTGTGCCTTCAGCGTATCTTCTAATGGTTTTAGCTGTTGAAGCTCATCTGTAGTGAGAAGTTTCTTCAAAGATATGAAGTGATAGTAGATACTCTTAGCCTCACTGCTCATAGTTGAATCCATGTTTACTCTTTGACTATTTGAAGTAGAATGATTCTGTGAGTCTGTGTCGCCGACTTTATACCCTGGCGCAGCATGTGTAAAGGTACCTTTCATCAATGATTGATGTTGATAGTAGATACTCTTTGAGTCATTGACTTTTTCTTTTCTTGGATCTTGTGACATGTTGCTTGTTCAGATTTGAAATGATAATGTGAGTCTGTTCTCCCAGTTTTTATACGTTCAGTTCAGTGTCAGTTTGTCGATTGCAGAAATGAGATCTTCATATTCCATATCTTCCTCCTCACAATCTCTTCGAATATCTGTCAGTATAGATTCTAGATGAGAAATCACGCCGTCGTTATTGGCAACGTGAGTTAGCCAGTGGAGATAAGTAATCGGACTGTCATCAATGAGTCTCCACATTTCATTTGCAATTTTTCTGCACCAATATTTGAAAGTCCCAAATGTTTCCAATCTGTTCAGCCACATATTGATACCTTCTCTTGTTTTCAAGAATTCGGCTTCGGTTGGTTCTAATGACAAAGTCTGTTGCAAAGCACACTTGTACACGTCAAACTGTAAGATCTGATCTAAACATACGGGTAGACTCTTTGTAATGCTATTCATGATGTATATCCGAGCAGGTATCTGGAATAACTTGTTGGATACTGCAGCGTCACTTGATTATCTGCTTGTGTCTCGAACAACTTCCAGTTTCCAAATGATACCATGTCTCCGTCTTCTTGCTTTATATTGTCTAACAGTCGCCAATTCAAGCAAAGTTCACTCTCAGGTCTAATATGAAATGTTGATTTGGTTATTCCCAACATTCTTAAGAACAATAACTGTGTGCCACCTAATAGTTTATGGACATGATATCTATTCATTTCACGATTGAGTAACACATATCCATGGTACGTACTCCCTTCTGCAGAAATGTATCCTGTCATGAAATGGTTCTTTAATTCCTGATGAAGTAATGGTTCTACCTCTCTGACATCACGATAAAATGGCCATGTTACTCTCCACAATCTGGATGCTGTCAGCGTAAATATCTTACGTTTATGTAAGTCATAAATCGCCGTGTGGAACTTCGTTCTCATGTCATCGGTCAGGTTTGGCAATTCATCTATGTCCAATAACATTCGTATCAATTCTCTGTGATAAGTTTCCCGAGATCTTGTAGTCAAAGCTCTCTGTAGTTTTGTGAAGTTGACTTTAAACCACGCCTCTTGTATGTTCCATTTGAATGCGAGTCCTTTTGCAGACGAATACATCAAGTAGCTGAAAATATTTTCTTGGATTTCTGGTGGTATGTAGACTTGAGCCATGATTCTACAAAATGAATAGTGTGAAATTGTCTTATATAGCAGTAATAATACTTATGCATACGTTTGCGCATGCGCAATACGTAATAAAATATTTTCAAAATATGAACGTTACTAAATACTGAAACATGTGCAAAAAAGAATTTCGAGAATCGATCAAGTCATAATAAAGTTACTGTAGATTTTAATTTCTAGATTTTACTTTTCTATTTCGCGCATGCGCAGTGGCGCGAAATTTAAATTTTAAAATTAACATATTTGAGATATCCTACCATATGCAAAGATAATTATGTAAATCGGATCAGTAGTTTAGAAGTTAGGCTTTTTTTAAAAAGCTCATACTTGTTATTTTTCAGTTAATACACAGTTGTTCCCCTTGTAAACGTTATATGTAAATATTAACTTTAGCATCTTAATGGCTTGACCATTTGACTTTGTATCAACCTGAAATTTTTTGTAACATGTTTAAAACTTATTGTAATATTTATCTTATGTAAACCATCATAGCTGTTGACTTACTTTCGTAGAAAAAAATATGTTTAACTTGTCCATGCAAATACTCAAACCCAATTTTACTACGCAGAACAAAGTGATCCCTATATATAGTTTTTCACAACTTCTCAAAATTAGCTCAGCTCAGAGTTACCAGTTATTTGGAAGGTTATACCGCTTCAGCCCGTAGATATGAAGATATTGAACAAGCATTTAGAGGCAGGGGTGTGGAATGATATATCAGGCCACATCTAAGGGCGCTAGCTTGGCTAGAGAATTGTAATAGGCCCCGCCTCAGAAACAGTCCGGTGCATGGTTCACATTCGGGTGTTTCACTTGCAGTGGATATCTTCATCTCGCCAGGGATTCTGAAGTGCAGGGTAATCCCAATATGATAGCTGGGGATTTGTGGTAGACCAACAAGGTCGATCAGTTGTGAGACTGGCCATATTTCTTGCTGTCAGGCGAGACAACATTTGATTAAAAATTTGTCATGTCGCGTCCCTAGGTATATAAGCTGAGACAATCTGATATTCTGAATTCATTCATTGAATAAACTTCGCAGAGTCAACATGGCAAATAAACGAAGACTGGTAGATTATTCTGATAGCGAGGAGAGTGAAGGTGAGATGATGAGGCCACCACCCGGCAAAAGGCAGAAAGTATCTGATGACAAATATTTTGATATCAAGCTGAAGAGAGAGACTGAATCGAGATTGTTCAGATCTAAAGCCAAAATTTATGAAGTGGATGTGAAGAAATTTCCTGAAGATGTGTCACCACTAGAGTTTGTTCCAAAGCTGTTTGATGACTTGGTGGAAGCTATCAAGATACAGTGTAAAGTGGCGGGCGATGACAAAATCCGTATGACTGTCAACCATCCAGGCTTGAAGTTGGGAGTTTTTGTGACATGGCGTGATGTGTCCTCGTTGACTGGAGAAATCATCCTACAAGAAATTGAGAAAGTGATGCAATCCAATGACAATTTCAAGATCAACGATGGACAGATGAGAATTGACGTGACAACGTGTAGTCTCCCTACTGGTGCTGGAAGAAAACCACTTCATCATGGACTGTATTTCGAGTCAGAGACCATGAGACAGAATAAACGAAGTATTGTCCAGATCAACAATACAGATGATGTCATGTGTATGGCCAGAGCTGTGGTGGTGGGGAAATGTAATGCTGACAAAGATGATTCAGGTTAGAATCTTGTTAAAAACTACTTTAATCCTTTAACATGTTCATATGTTTTTGCCTTATGTAGGTTTTCAAAAGTTTTAATAACAGAGACCTATTATGAAAAAATATCCAAACATATGTTTACTTTGTACCTGATTGTTTAGTTTTTTTTCCAATTTCCATTTTCAGATACTTGGAAGAAAAACTGGAAGTATATCAGAGATTCTGATCGTCCAATGCAGACACGGGAAGCGAAGAAGTTACTGGACCAAGCTAAGATTCCTCATGACAAAGTCTGTGGTATTGAGGAATACAAGAAGATCCAAGATGTTCTGTATCCAGACTACCTGATCAAAGTCCATTCACAACATCCTAAGGATGGACTGATCTTTCCACTGCAGTTTAAGAAAAAACCAGAGACAAAAGTCATTCATCTGTACTGGAATGGAGACAAGCACTACGATACAGTAACCAAGGTGACGGGACTGATGGGCTGCGCTTACTACTGTGAGTATTGCGATGTCGGCTACACTAACAGAGGAGATCATCGATGCAATGATGGTTGTGATGGTTGCTATAATGACATTCCATGTATACCTGGACAGAAAGTCAAATGTGTAGATTGTAAGAGAACTTTTAAGAGTCAAAGTTGTTTTGATAATCATAAGGCAATTAAGGATAATCAGAAGAAATCTATTTGTCAACTTGTATACAATTGTGAAAAGTGTTCAGGTCGTATCATTGGTCGTAAAAAGAATCATGTATGTCCTGGTAAAAGAAAGTGTAAGTTCTGTAAGGAAATTGTAGGTCCAAATCATCAATGCTACATTCAGAAGTATGTTTCTAAGAAACATGTATCTAAGGCAGCAGATTCAGATGCTGAGGAAAGCGAAGATGAAGAGAAAACAACTACTGGTCCGAAATTCGTCTTCTTCGATTTCGAGTCATCTCAAGAAACTGGGGAACATCACGTCAACTTTTGCGTGGCACAAAGAGCTTGTGATTACTGCATAGATCTACCCAGCGATGAACACTGTCCAGGCTGCAGCGCGTTACCAGGGGGACGAGAAGTTATCTTTGAGGGAACAGATACGCTATCTAGATTCTGTGCGTGGATACTGGGAAACGATAACAAAGGAGTGACTTGCATAGCTCATAACTTTGGTGGATACGATGGACAGTTCATCTTGAGACACATCTTGGAAAATGGGACAATGAAACCTGACGTGATCATGAATGGAAATACGATTATGAGAATGAAAATAGGCAAAGTGACATTCCTGGACTCCTACTTGTTCCTGCACATGAGACTTGCCAATTTCCCAAAGACATTTGGATTGAAAGAAATGAAGAAAGGATACTTTCCTCATCTTGCCAATACACAAGCCAATCAGGACTATGTGGGACCTTACTTCCCTGCAGAGATGTACATGCCAGGACAGATGTCAGAAAAGGATAGGACCGAGTTTTACAAATGGTACAACGACAAGGTAGAGTCTGGAACGATCTTTGACTTTAGACGAGAGATGGAAGAATATTGTAGGAGTGATGTGGATATATTGAGACGTGGATGCGCTAGCTTCAGAAAGATCCTGAAAGATATCAGTGGTTTAGATCCTTTGATGGAATCCTGTACGATTGCCCAAGCCTGTTCCAAAGTCTGGAGAAAGAATTACATGCCAGAAAACTGTGTGGCCATCATTCCTCCAGAAGGATATCCAAATCAGAAACATTACTCGATCAAAGCAGTGAGATGGATTCAAAGTATAGCAAAGGAACAAGGTATAGAGATACAGCATGCATTGAATGGAGGAGAAGCTAGGATTTGTGGACACTGCGTGGATGGTTATCACATAGAATCTAGAACTATCTACGAGTTCCATGGATGTTATTGGCATGGCTGTCCAACACATTTCCCAGATAGAGAGACGATTCACAAACAAAGCTGTCAGACGATGGGACAACTGTATACTAACACCAACTACCTGATGCATAAATTCAAAGACAATGGATACCTCGTGATCGAGATGTGGGAATGTGAATATGACAAAAGGTACAAAGAGGACGAAGAATTCAGAAAGACTGTAGACTCTCACTTTACCAACTTAGATCCACTGAGACCAAGAGATGCCTTGTTTGGTGGGCGGACCAATTCAACAAAACTCTACCATGAAATCGACGAGACGTCACAGGATGAAATCAAGTACATTGACGTCTGTTCCCTGTATCCAACCGTATGCAAGTATGGACTGTTTCCCTTGGGTCATCCAACCATCCTATCTCAAGAAAACGTGGACAAAGACAATATTGAGCAATATGAAGGACTGATCAAATGTAAGGTATTGCCTCCTAGAGACTTGTTTCATCCCGTACTTCCTTACAAATGTAACAATAAACTCATGTTTCCCTTGTGCAGAACTTGTGCAGAAAGATGTGATCCCTCACAAAAGTGTACACATTCAGAAGACGATGAAAGGGCACTAGTAGGAACTTGGGTTAGCATTGAGTTAAAGGCTGCATTAGAAAAAGGATATGAATTACTGGACGTGTATGAAGTGTGGCATTTCCCGGAGACGACACAATATGACAAGAAAACTGGCGAGGGTGGTATCTTCACGAAGTACATCGATGTCTTCTTGAAAGTCAAGCAAGAATCGAGTGGCTATCCCGAATGGTGCAAGACCGAAGCTGACAAGGAGAAATTCATACGTGATTACTTTGAAGCAGAAGGAATCTCATTAGAAGAAATAGAGAAAAATCCCGGACTGAGAGCTATAGCCAAGATTATGTTGAACAGTTTGTGGGGTAAGCTGGCTCAACGTGAAAAAATGACAAAGACTGAATACATATCTGACCCAGCCAAATATTTTGAACTGATAACAAATCCATCTAAGATCGTGAAGAATGTAGACATATACGGAGAAAGATTTGTACACGTGAACTGGGAAGAAACAGACAATCTTGTTGAACCTCACACTTGTAGCAATGTGGTTGTAGGTGCATTTGTGACGGCACAAGCCAGGTTGAGATTGTACGATAAGTTAGATAAACTGGGATCAAGAGTATTGTACTTTGACACGGACTCAATCATCTACGTTCACGAACCAGACGAATGGAATCCAGAAATTGGGGATCGTCTTGGTGAATGGACTGATGAAGTACCAGATGCAAGAATTGTGAAATTTGTTGGTATGGGACCTAAGAACTATGGGTATGAGTATGTGGAGAAAGATGGACAAAGAAAATCTACATGTAAAGTGAAAGGATTGACACTGGACTATAACACGTCTCAGCTGATACATTTCCATCAGATGTTGGAATGGTCAAAGTCTGAAAGTAGGAACTTTTCAGTGACTGCAAAGTACAATAGAATCAAAAAGCACAGCGATAGGAAAGTGACCACTGAAGAACAAACAAAGACTTACAAATTCACATACAACAAACGCGTGGTTCTAGTTAAAGGATACACGGTACCCTATGGATATGACTTGTAAGAGACTGAACAAATATGAACTGAACAAAAGTTGAACAGAATGATATGACTTGAACACAGAAAGTATACAAGTTGACAAAAAGGATTTTTGTCGAAACTTTTTTGCAAATGTTAAATACTGTTTCACAAAGTTGTTTCCACAAAAGTTTTTGCAATTGTTTGATGTTAATTTAAAAAAATATTGTTAGGTGACAAATTGTAAATTTTTTAGCAAAAACTTTTTCTAGGTGACAAGATGTCAATTTTTTTTGCAGACATATGTTTTGTCATGCAATTAAAAAAAACATATAAAAACACATGTTTTTCTTGTTCTTTCATCAGTTTGTTACACAGTTAAACAGTTACGGTCATGTCGGCTATACAAGTTTTACAACAAGATATTGGTAGTTTGTTCTTCAAACATACTGCCAATATCTTTATATCTGGTCCTAGTGGTTCTGGAAAAACGGAATTTGTTAAGAAAATGATTGAATACAAAGAAGATTTGTTTGACATTCAACCACAACAAATTGTGTGGTGTTACAAAGAATGGCAATCTGCCTACAATATCCTGCAAGAACGTGAAGGATCAAACATAAAATTCATTCTCGGCATCCCAGATGACGAGGATGACATCGTCACTGATGTAAGTGTACCACACTTAGTCATCTTTGACGATATGTTGGGAGACAAAGATGAAGAAAAGATAAAGTTATGGTTTACGAGAAAAGGACACCACAGAAATGCGAGTTTGGTCTACATCACACAAAACTTATTTCAACAAAGCAAATCATCCCGCACGATAAGTTTGAACGCTCATTATCTGGTTTTGTTCCAAAGTCCAAGGGACAAAATGCAGATCAAAGTTCTTTCCAATCAACTGCAAATACCACATATGATTCCTGCCTTTAACGATGCAACATCAAAACCTCATGGTTACTTACTGGTCGATTTGAAACCAACCACACCAAATTACTTGAGATTGAGAACAAATATTTTTCAACACTGGTTTACAAAATCAGATCAATCGGGACCAGTGGTTTATTTTCCAAGCGTATAAAAGGGTGTGTTTGGTTTGACATTGATCAGTTTAGTCATCATGGCTGTAGGGAAAACATCTGCTAACTTGATTCGTGCACTTTACAATTTGAGCAAGGAACACGATGCTCAGAAACGAAAAACTTTGCTTAATGCAGGTTTAGCTGAAATGATCAAATGGTTTTCATTAGCAGCTCGTAAAATCATTGAGGGAAAAATGAAATTGCCTAAACAAACTAAAAACTTCATGGATAGACATAAAGATGATGTTAGAAAATTAGCAAGTGCAATGACAGATCCAGAAGTCAAACGTAGTATCATTCTAAAACCAGGCGGTGGTGGTTTCTTTGGTGGTGTAATTATCAGAAGTTTGATTCGATGGGATGGTACTAAACTCTTGAGACGAAAAAGATCAACTCCAAAGAAATCTAAAACTAAAAAAAGGCCTGCCAAAAAATCCAAAAAACGTATCAATGATAAATTTGTGACCAAAAGAAGAAATAAAAAAAGTAAATCTGTAAGTCCTAATTCACCAGCAGTAGGTACAAGTTGGCAAAATCTAGGAATGTCTTCACCTGATGCCAATGCAAGACGAATGTCTTTGTCAATTGCAAGATTTTCACCACTTAGAACTTCACCAAAACCAATTGTTTCACCTCTGAATGCAAAACAACGTTACATCATGCAAAACAGTCCTACATTTCAGAAACGACACGGAACTATTCCATACATGCACTTGTTAGATCCAAAAGAGTTTGTCATGAATGATCAAACTGCATTTCCTTCTGATGTTGAAAGAATAAAAAGAGCAAAACAAGAACTTGTAAAAAGAACTGCTAAGAAACGACTTTTATTTTGAAAAAAACTATAAAAGCTCAATGTCAGCTAAATTTTAACACAGTTTGCAAAATTGCATCAGCATGGCAGCTACTAAAACAAAGCGTCGTACTAGAAAAATATTAAAGAAAAAAAGTTTAATCAAATCGTATGGTTCTTTTCTTGAAGGTCTGACTCATTTACCACCTAGATGTCGTCAAAAAATGATCAATGATTCACCTAAAGAAGTCATCGACTCAGTCGGTGAATGTTGCCTGAACATTATAAAAGGCAATGTCCGTTTGACAAAAGCTCAAAAACAAAAATTGCAAGCTCGACAACGTCACATACGTTTACTGAGTTCAAAGCAAGTGTCTGTGCCAGATAAAAAGAAAATTATCAATCAGAAAGGAGGCGCATTGCTCAGTTTATTACTAAAACCTTTGCTTGCTCCCATTGTTGGTTCAGTACTTGGAAGTCTCCTCAATCCTCATCATGGAAGGGCGTAAAATGGCCATTGTTCCATTTAAACTTTGGGAAGACATGAAACGCTGGAAAGAAGAACAAATTCAAAAACCTAGATTACCACCTAATCCAAATGTGTCTGCCACAGCAAGTCTTCAGAGAGACTTATCTTCGGTCATGGCTGACGAAGACATGTCCGAAGCTGAAAAAGCTCAATTATTTGGTGAAACTTTACACAAATTTCAATCGGCTCACAAAAAAGCTTTGCAAGATCAATCTTTAAAATTACCAAGTGTAACATCCAGTTCCTCTAGAATGAACCAACTTGTATTAGATAGTGTACCTAGCACGATGAAACGAAAAGCACAACTTTTACTTAACATTTTAAAAGATAATCCAAACATGACTTGGGATGATGATGGTACCGTAAAACTTTATGGTAAAGCTATTGAAGGATCTAATATCATTGACTTGGTCAATGATGTTTTAAGACATAGAAAAGGCAGTGAACCCACGGGATGGCAACCGTTTGCTGAAGGGTTAAGAGAAATGAATATTCCTCAAGATGTAATTGGAAATAGGGAAAGATGGGAGTGGATGCATCGGGGCGTATCTTCTTCTCCTAGAACTCCAGATGACAATTATGTCACACCAGCCCAAAAACGTGTTTCGACAGCACGTAAACGTGCAAGTCGTATTCCTGTTTCTAAAACACAGAAAACAACTAAAAGAAAAGTCAAATCAGAATTTACACCGTCCGAGCTAGCAAAAATTAAAAAGCAGTTGTATTCTCCTTTGTCTGCCACAAAAAGTTATATAAAAGAAGAAATGTCTACGCCAAAGTTCCAACCCAAACAGTGGCTCACTTACGATGATCAATAATGAATTTCGACAAATTGTATTATGATCCAAAAAGTCCTGCAGGTTATGCTGGTGAACAAGCTTTATTCAAGCTTGCTAGAAAATCTTCTAAAAATGTCAAATTGAAAGATGTCAGAAATTGGTTGAAAAAACAACAGACCTACACTTTACATAAACCTATCAGAAGAAAATTTTTACGTCGTAAGACTGTTGTTGCAGGAATTGATCATCAATGGCAAGCCGATCTAGCAGACATGTCAAAAATGTCAAAGTCCAATGATAAGTTTAGATATCTGCTTTGCATTATCGATGTGTTTTCAAAATTTGCATGGGTTGTACCCATTGCAGACAAGACGGGAAAAACTTTAGTAAATGCATTTAAACTTGTGTTGAAAAATGGGCGTCAACCAAAAAGTTTGCAAACTGACAAAGGTACAGAATTCAAAAACAGAGACTTTCAAGGGTTTTTAAAATCTAAGAAAATTCATTTCTTCACAACTGAAAACCCAGAAACAAAAGCAAGTATTGTTGAAAGATTCCAAAGAACTTTGAAAAGTCGCATGTGGAAGTATTTCACGCACAATCGCACTTTGCGATATGTTGATGTTCTTCCAAAATTAGTCGAAGGTTACAATCATGCATATCACAGAAGTATCAAACGTGCACCTGTTTCTGTGACAAAAGAGAACGAACCTCAAGTGTCTGAAATTCTTTTTGGTAAACCTAAAAAACTGCAAAAACAAACTAAATTCAAAGTAGGTGATTATGTTAGGATCAATAAAACTAAACGCACATTTGACAAAGGATATCTGCCAAATTGGACACAGGAATTGTTTCAGATTTCTGATGTGGTGAAAACTCAGTTTCCCACCACCTATAAAATAAGAGATCTCGATGGTGAATCTGTCAGTGGTACATTCTACTCTCAAGAGTTACAACGTGTCGAAAAAGATCAGATTTTTGAAATCGATTCGGTCTTAGCTCACAGAAAACGCAAAGTTGGAAAAAAGTGGGTTAAAGAAATCAAAGTACACTGGAAAGGATATCCATCTAAATTTGACAGTTGGATTCTAGAGTCTGATCTTGTATAAAAGCATGAAAATGGATTTTAGAAGTTCATTCAATCGCAGTGGTGATAACACTTCTGTGCAATCATCTGCAGACAGTAAAACCAAAATAGCTAAAAATCCTTTAACATTTTTCACTCAGATCATTGTAGTATACATGATAATCATCACATCCCTAGTTCACATCAGTTTGAGAAGTCCAGATAAAGAATTGTGGTTGATTTTACTCAGCAGTTCGATAGGTTACATTTTACCATCACCTGGCCTAAAATTCAGAAAACAACAATCTCTGTCTTCTTCTAGTGACGAACTTTCAAAAGAAGTAAAACCATGAAAGATTTTTACTTGACATTACTCAGTGATAGTTGTTTGAACACTTTTCCAAGTAACAAACAATCCAATTTTACGGTACGCTTAGATCATCCAATACAAATTGACAAAGAAAATTGGGAAGTTGCTCTTGCAGAAATTATCACTCCTGCAGAAATTTTAAATATTTCGGATGCCAACAATTTTTTCTTTCTAAGATTAACCGAACAAGCTGCAAAGAGACTCAAATTGTCCAGTAATGAAACAGAAGTATGTACGGAAAAAGATTTATGTGTAGAATATAGACTACAAATTCCAAATTCTAATTACACCTCTGCACATCACTTAATCCATGAGATGCAAAAAGTGATCGATGCTAGTTTCAAAACTGCATTGGACACAGCTAATCACTCAGTCACTCTGTCATATGGAAATAATAGCAAACGTACAAAAGTACGTTTCGTGGGAGAATATAAAAATGAAATGCACTTGATGTTTCCACAACCTTTGGCAGAAATTCTAGGCGTGGATAAAACATTCTTTGGCAAACCCATAGGAAACGATAAGTATCAGTTCAAATATGGTGTAGATTTAAATACACATAGCAATCGTTTCTATGTATACTCAGATGTGGCAAACTACACTTATATCGGAGACGTTACTGCACCAATACTTAGAGTTATTCCTTTCAAATACATCCAAGGAGAAATTCATTTTCATCAAGAGTTTTTGAATTTGCATTATGTGCCTGTTGCAAAATCTTACATTGATCAAGTTCACATTAGTATAAAAGGCGATACAGGTGAAGATATTCCATTTATTACTGGAAAGACGTTGATCAAGTTACATTTCAGACCCAAAGAATAATTTAATAATGCGTACGCGTGGAACAATTTGTCAATATGGGTCGGGATTCAACGATTATCCCGTCTATCGTGGCGTTGCAAGACAATATGGAAATGGTTTAGGATCAATCTTTAAGGCTGCTTTGAGAACAGTTACTCCAATTTTAAAACCTTTAGCAAAAGTTGGCATACAGAGTGCGAAAAAAGTAGCAAAAGATCATGGAATTAAAGCTTTGAGAGAAATTGTTAAAGGTCAGAATGTCAAACAAGTTTTAAAACACAGAGGAAAATCAGCATTGAAATCTTTTGGTCAGTCTACAATCGATCAGTTCTCAGAGGGTATAAAATCAAATCAGAAATCCAAAAAGCCTCAGTCCAAATCTAGACATCGACCTGTTCACAAAGGCAGGAGAACACTTACAAGAAAAAATCTTAGATTTCCACCAGATTTTTTAAGTAAATAAAACAAAATGATTCAAATTGGTTCTTGTGACTGCAGTAAAACCGAAATAGAAATGGAATCAGTTCCTCCAACCATGACAACCATGGAGGATACTCAGTGGACAGATTATCATCCTATTGCTTCATTGGATAGTCATCATGCACCCATTGAATTCGTCATTCCACCACAGACAGAAAATTATACAGATTTATCTCAGACGTATCTCTATCTGAGATGTCGAATTTTGCAAGCTGGTGTTGGAAATGATCTTGAAGCCAACAAGAAAGTAGCCCCTGTGAATAATTTCTTTCACAGCATGTTTAGCAGTATCGATTTGTATTTGAATAACAAACTTGTGACAAGTAACATGGATACTTATCCATACAGAGCGTATCTTGAAAACTTTTTTTCATTTTGTTCTGATGTAAAACAAAATCAACTGAAAGCTGGGGAATTTTGGTACCAAGATGAAACTGGAAAATTTGTTGCTTTTGATTCTGAGCCGATCAAAGCTCGCATGGCAGCTGTGGCAGAAAGTAAACCTTTGGAATTGATGGGACGATTGCATTTGGATCTTGCCATGCAAGAAAAATATTTGCCTAATGGAATTGAAATCAGACTCAGATTGAATCGAGCTTCACCTCAGTTTTGTCTCATGGTAGGTGAAGATGATGCTTATCCCTCGGTAGTCAAAATTGATGTAGCCAAAGTCTCTGTGAGAACAGTACAACTTCTACCAGCAATCACAAATGATCTGAATCAGACCATAGCTCAGAAACAGGCAAAGTTTCCTATCAGAAGAGTAGAAGTCAAAACTTTCACGATAAACGCTGGATTGAGATCAAAGATTGAGGATCATTTGTTTCAAGGCCAACTTCCAAAACGTGTGTTCATTGGCATGATCACAAATGAAGAATTCAATGGAAGTTATGCAAGCAATCCTTTCAAATTTAGTCATTTCAGGCTCAGTAAACTGGATGTCACATGTGATGGACACAATATATATGGCAGACCATTCGAACCAAACTTCAATGACGATCAGTATCTAAGATCATACATGTCACTATATCAAGCACTGAGCAGCCAGAATCAAGTTCAGAACTGTAACATCAGTCTTCAAGACTATAAAGACGGATACTGCTTCTGGGGATTCGATTTGACACCAGACCAAGGAGCTGACCAGAACCATCTGCACCCTTTAAAAACAGGAAACCTGAGACTAGAGCTTCAGTTTGCCAGAGCGCTTGACTACACACTCAACGTCATTGTCTACGCAGAGTTTGACAATCTGATAGAAATAAACGGACTGAGAGAAGTGACCACAGATTATTAAGAAGATGCATCAGGGGTATTACATTGAGAAAGATCTGGAATACCAAGCAGACGTATACAGACAGACATTCTCGTCACATGAATCCGACGAACCAAGTGCCTTACAGAAAGAAGTGGAAGGACAAGATGTGAAAAGAGAAAACTTTCTCGTCAAAGCTGTATTGATGAATCTGAGAGAAGGTGTCAGAGACTATGTTCGACATGAATGTCAGGGATGTAGAATTGACCATCCAAGTCAGAAATACCATGATATGTGTCTATGGACCACTGCAGAAGAATGGATCACCGACTACAAGTACCATGAACCAGCTTTAGAATGCCTCAACATCTTCGATGTCCTTGAGGATTTTGATGATCTCATGTGGGAACACATGATGGGATCACAGAGAAAGTCCATAGAAGCTGTCCATTTACTAACTCCAGAACTCACCAATGAAGTATATAAAGACTGGCAGTATTTCAAAAACAATCAGAGAGACATGACAGATCAGTGGAAGACATTCTGGGCCAATAAACTGTTAGAATCATACCAAGAAGCAACAGCAGCTGAAGAAGAAAGAACAGCTGAAGAAAACAACAAAGAACAAGATTGTCCAGAATCATCTCCATCAACAGAAAACTGAAATGGATACTATACAACTCAACAGAATATTGAACAATATGCCAGTGAAAGGAGAAGTGTGTGCTAAAGACTTATTACCAGATAGAAAACCACTGCACACAAAAGCATACATAGTAAACACAGACTTGTCAGATGATCCAGGAGAACATTGGACAGCAGTGTACTTCAGAGACGATAGAGTGATCTACTTTGATTCCTATGGTTTGCCACCAGATGAAGATTACATCCTACCATTTATCAAACGAAATTCAACTGGATGGATACAGAACACACAAGTGTTACAAGATCCATGGAGTAACACTTGTGGAATGTGGTGTATCTATATCATCTACCAGCTCAACAGAGGACATGATCTGAAAACAGCTATTCACAAAGAGCTCAAAGGCACAGGAGAAGACTTATCTCAGAATGACAGAGACATTGACATGTGGTTCAGAAAGAACTATGGAACATTTATCAAAGACAGTACAATGTGCAAGACAATTCCAGACATTCTATTAAAACAACGAGTACAAACTTGCAGATGTCTGCGTAAAACACATTGTCTTTCAAAACAGTATCCCATGTACAGATTATTGTAAATATGTTGTTGTTGTTAAGAGTTACATTGTAAACGAGAACAGAGGGACGGTCCTAATCCTCTGTTTCATCGTGCATTCATAGTTAGCGGGACAAATAAAATTGTTGAAAATGTTAAAGTCAGTCTTGGGTTTTCATTTCTCCTCTCAGGAGGTAGTAGTAAAGGGATTAAAGTTTGGCAATAACTAGCTGAGTTTTTGACGCTAATCAATGTTCTCGAGATACGAGAACATTGAAAAGCCTCAATATATTAGGAAGACGCTATAAAGTTATGCCTTTTGACTAGTTGAGGTCTTGAGATACAAGACCAAGAGACAGTGAAACGCATACCACTTTAAAGCCTCTAAGGAAGCTATAGAGTCATGCCTCTAACAGAGTTGAAGTCTTGAGATACAAGACTAAGACACTCTTCAGACGCATTCAGCTGTATGGCAACAGAGACTACTACATACCCACACGACTACCCCAGACAAGTCCAGCAAGTGGCACAATGTGACAAGTCTACCCAGGAACACATTACTTCAAGTCCCTGTCTTAACTCAAGGATACTTACCTACACATGCAACATAGCTAGTTCATAAACTGAGACCCAGGGTGTGCACCTATAGCCCAAAACTTATAGCCCAAAACTTATAGCCCAAAACTTATGGCCCAATTTCAGGCGCTGCGCTTATTTGAAATTGGGCCATAAGTTTTGGGCTATAAGTTTTGGGCTATAAGTTTTGGGCTATAGTGCCAGCCATTACTACTAATATGTCTTTTCGTTTTTCACATGCTTGCGCTCAAATTAAGTTATTGTAGTTCACACCTTAAACGCTAAAAAGTGAAGCAAGTGATGAAAGTGTTTATTTCAAGCAATACCCATTTGACCATGTTTTTGCTACAAAACAGGGCACAAAGTTAGGTTCAACGAGCCGATGCATTACGTTATTTATATTTTAGAACGTCGTTTTCACCAATCACAAATTAGCAAATGTGACGATGCCTTCACAAGTTCGCCTGTCCGAGATCTCGTGATTTCGCCAATCATCACATAATGTACACGTAGATACACCACGTAATACCACTGGAAAAGTCGCATTTATAATTATGCACGTTTTTCAAATCTATACATCTTATCAATGTGCACGTAAATCACGATCTATACTAGGAACAGAGGAAACAGTGTGGCCATTAAATTAATAAGAAAATAATTTAATGTTAACATGTACATGCATTTCGCCGAGTGTTGCGGCGAAAGGAAACTTAAACGTTAAAAAACGAATTTCGCCGCGAAACACGGCGAAATTCCACCGCGAAAATCGGATTTTCGCTGCGAAATTTCGCCGTGTTTGGCGGCGATAATTACTAGTAATTGATTAACGTTTACTTTTTCCTTGTGCGCTGATTCCGCCGCGAAAAATCACAATTGATCAGCGCGAACATAGCAAAAATGGGGAATTAGCCAAAACACCAATGTACTTCGGGATGTTCGCTGCTAACATTCGACATTTTTGAACTTCCGGTTTTTATTTTGTTAAATAATTCTTAATTTGCTGCAGCTATTTTTCCTAATATTTCATATTTGAATCCATATTGATGGTATATATCGGACAGGCCATTAAAATTATCGATCTAATGAATTTCATTTTATAACCCCATTTTCTGCAAAGTTTTAAACAAATGTTGCCAGTAGAAACTAGAGATTGGCTGCAAGCAATGCTTTCAATATACCCCCCCCCCCCCACAAAATTATCTGAAGCTTGCCAATAACTGCCTAAGTAAAGCATGCAGAGACTTTGTCACAAATATTTTTTCAGCATTATAATCGTTCATGTACATCCTCAGTATGTCTCCCACGTCCCTGCACGGTATTTAAGGAATGTACTGAAAACTCTAGGAGAGATTGATTTCACTGTATGCACTATTGAGCATTATTCATCATTATACTTATGTGATATCGACCCGAGAATACGAATATCTCAAAAGTCATTAACTGTTTTAATATATAGAGTCATAGAACGTCAGCTCTAAATTTAGTAACTAATATAGACCTGCCAGCACGCGCCAGCCAGTTAATATGACCATTAGAAGACTTGCCACGCGGGCGCTTTGGGCCAATGAAAAGCGAGATTTTCAGTGGCTTATATAATAAAAGAAATTGTCAAAAATTGGCTATGTTAAAAAAGCTGTAAATTTTTCACAAATGAGCTTTTTAGCATAACAATTCTTTACGCACATCTGCAATATATCTTGAACAAATCAGCAAAAACCTTAGGATGAGTTGATTTCACAAAGTATGCACTGCCAAACATTATCGTATATAAGCAAAAGTTGGAAAAGTGCGAGGTTAAAAATGCTGCTAATATGTCAGAAAAATCAGCATGATAATTCTTTAAGCACAGCTTAAATACGTTTGTCTGTAACAGGTCTGCGAAGTACTAAAAAGAAATACTGAAAGCCCAAGGAGGAGTTGATTTCAAAAGGTTTGCACTACCGACCATTATTGAATATAGGCAATTATCGAAAATTTGTCAAAAACATTTTTTCATCATGATACTTCATGCTCATCTGCAATACTGCCTGAAACATATCTACATAGTATTAAAAGGAAACCATGAATGCTGTAGGAGGAGTTGATTTCCGAAAGTATGTACTTTCAGCACAAAGGCAAATATTGGCTTTAAAAGTCCCATGACTGACCATTTGGTCCCTAAATTCATACCACACACGTATTGTCTGATGATACATGTCTGTTGAAAATTTGAAACAAATCGGGCAAATGCTACTCAAGTTATTTAGCAAAAGTATCAACGAATGACGGCCAGGCAGAAAACAGTATACCCACCACCCCAAACTTCGTTTATTGGGGGTATAATTTCATCCCCTTTAACTCGAGTTTGCCGTTTCAGCATTTAGGTCAATCAAAGTTTTTGTGGAAATCAGGTATTTAATTCTATCGTAGAACTGAAACAGTGCCGCAGGTGCCAGGTGTTCTTAAAATCTATTCAGTATTTATCGTAAGGTACGGATGTCACCTCCTCTGATAAAAACATTGTCATTGTTTGGTTAAAGCACATTTTTATTTCCAAATTCTTTGCACAACATATGCAATGCATATTTAGAACACATATTTGAAATAGGATAAGGGCAAAAGCAGAATTTCATCAGTTTTAGCAGTTACCTTTCAGTATCTACATGGCCAAAATGCCACAGTTTGAAACTGTCACTCAAATCAGCAGATCAATCAATCTAGATGTTTTTAACATGAAAAGAAACTCAGATCTTCAGAACGCTTGGTCTTCTTTTGTAATGCAAATGCTGAAACGGCAAACTTGAGCGAAAGGGGGTGTAAGAGGTAGGGTTAATTAAACTTTAATATAACAAATCTCCAAATTAAATTACGCTTCTCCATTAGGTGTGATTGTTAGAAATTTTGAACTATTTTAATGAAATTGGATCGAATAAATAAAATAGCCAAAAGAATATTATCCCCTTCAAGATGTGCGTTGATGTGTGTTTGTGGTCCTAAATAAACTGCTTTAGCGAAATAAACTGATGTTTGAAAACTTGTTTGAAGTATTTGTGTTCAGGACATCTATATATGAAAGAAATAAATAATTATTTCTTAAACTTTAAACATTTTGTTACGAGGTCCCATACAGAGGCCTGTAGATTGAAAAATGCACACTACCCTGTGGTTATTTTGTTTCCAAATGCCTTCGTTTATGTTTTGGAAGCCAGAAAGAGTTGATAGTAAAATGTATGAATACGCTTATTTCAGCGAACACCCTTATTTTTTTTTTTACTTTTATCTCGCTAAAATAAGTGTACGGATTTTACAATATATGTAAAGCGAAGTTTGAACTAAATTATACACATTCGTGAACTTGTTGAGCACACGAGGTACACATGACTTGTTTGTTTGTACTTGGGCTTAACGACCCAGTCAACAATTTTCAGTCATGTCGGGACGGAGCCAACGCTTCTCGAGTTTAACCAGTACTGTAAGGAGTTAATGTGTCTTGCTCAAGGGCACGACACGGTGCCGCCTGTGGGGATCGAACCCAGGATCTCCCGATTCAAAGTCCGATGCTCCACCACTACACCACCGCGCCGCCTATAACTTACTTAGTTGCCAGATCAAAAAATAGAATTTATAAAAGAATGTTTTCTGTTTCGCCCTTTAAAAAAGGTCACAACTGATTATAATTAAGATGTAAATAAGAAGTATGAAGCCTCCATGGCGCAGTGTCACTCGCCTAATTGACCAGAGATTACAGGCTCGATCCCGGGCTTCCTCAGTCTGTCGGATGAGACAATTGAGCGAGGTCCCGTCTCCATACGACCTTAACTGTTAGAGGAATGTTAATCCCCAAATCAACCAACCAACCAGGAAATAAGAAATAATACCAGAGGAACAATGGCCTTGATATCGCTCACCTGAGATTTTGTCTTTGATGAATGACCTTTGGCTAAGGCCATGTTGGCCAACGTAAATTGTAAACTTGACCTCAAATACTCACATAATTATTAACACTATAAATTGTCTGTATCTACCAACTTTAAGAGCTTTCTGGCAATATTTGACCTTTCTGATTAAATTTACAGTTTAATAGGTCAAGGTCAACCCAAGGTCATGATTTATAAAATTTATGTCATAGTTACTATGAAGGGCCAGAGCCCCCAATGCTACATACCGAGTTTCATTGAAATCGGTCCACCGATTCCAGAGAAGTTGATTTTTAAAGGATTTTACCACATATATGGGCATGGCGGCCATCTTGGTCATGTGATCTGGACCATTTATACAAACTTTGGTTCCCCCTTCCTAAGGATATCGCATTTTAAATTTGGCTTTGATTGGTGAAGTGGTTTCTGAGATAATCAAGTTTTAAGTTTAATATCTAAATGACATTGACCAATGTCAAGAGATGACCTTGACCTTGAATACTCATAGGACTTCATTAACTCAATAAGGTGTATGTTTGTACCAACATTCAGGTCACAGGCCACAAAACTTCCTGAAGAATCCAATGTTTTCCATTTTTTCCATTGAGAAGCCTATGTGACCAATGTTGACCTTGCCATAATATAGGTCACGGTCAACCCAAGGTCATGATTTATATACAGTGTAAACTATGATGGCCCAGAGTCCCCGATGCTACATGCCAAGTTTTATTGAAATCGGCCCAGCAGTTCCAGAGAAGAAGATATTTAAGGTCTTAACCATATATGGGCAGGGCAGCCATCTTGGTCATGTGATTCCCCCTTCCTAAGGATACCGCATTTTAAATTTGGCTTTGATTGGTGAAGTGATTTCTGAGAAAATTAAGTTTTAAGTTTAACATCTAAATGACATTTACCAATGTCAAGAGATGACCTTGACCTTGAATACTCATAGGACTTCATTAACTCAATAAGGTGTATGTTTGTACCAACATTCAGGTCACAAAATGACATTTACCAATGTCAAGAAATGACCTTGACCTTGAATACTCATAGGACTTCATTAACTCAATAAGGTGTATGTTTGTACCAACATTCAGGTCACAGGCCACAAAACTTCCTGAAGAATCCAATGTTTTCCATTTTTTTCCATTGAGAAGCCCATGTAACCAATGTTGACCTTGCCATAATATAGGTCACGGTCAACCCAAGGTCATGATTTATATAAACTATGATGGTCCAGAGTCCCCGATGCTACATGCCAAGTTTTATTGAAATCGGTCTAGCAGTTCCAGAGAAAAAAACATTAAGGTTTTAACCATATATGGGCAGGGCAGCTATCTTGGTCATGTGAGATAGACCAATAATACAAACTTTAATTCCCCCTTCCTAAAGATACCACATATAACATTTGGCTTTGTTTGGTGAAGTGGTTCCTGAGACAATTAAATTTTAAATTTAATATGTAAATGACCTTTGGCCAAGGTCAATAGATGACCTTGACCTTGAACACTCCTCTGACTTCATTAAATCAATAAGTTATATTTATCTACCATTTTTCAAGTCACACGCCACAAAACTTCCTGAAAAATCCAATGTTTTCACTTTTTTCCATTGAAAAGCCTATTTACCAAAGTTGACCTTGCTGTAAAATAGGTCAAGGTCATGATTTATACAAACTATGATGGGCCAGAGTCCCTGATGCTACATACCAAGTTTCATTGAAATCGGTCTACCGGTTCGATAGAAGAAGGTTTTTAAGCTTTTTACCATATATCGGCAGGGAAGCCATCTTGGTCATGTGACCTAGACCATATATACAAACTTTACATCCCCCTTCCTAATGATGCTCCACATGAAGTTTGGCATTGATTGGACCAGGGGTTTCAGAGAAGAAGATCTTTGAAAAGTGTGAACAACGACAACGTCGATCATGCCCATCCTATAAGCTCACCTTTTGAGCTTTCGGCTCAGGTGAGCTAATAATGATAAATAAACATTTGATCTCTCGTGAAAGACTATCTTTCTTTTTTGTTGTTCTGATACCGTAACCTAATCGAATATAGAAGAAATTTATTCGAATTCCAAAATGCGGAAACATTATTGTCACTACAATGACACACAGAATATGAGCACCTAAGATTGACACGCTAAGGAGGAATATAGCGAACCGCAACGAAAGAACACGTTTTATGTCGTGGAATTCAAGAAAAGTTACATTTTAAATCAAACGTATAGTCCACCAATATTCACCTATTATAGTTCGTTGCAATTCTAAATATATCTTCGGAACGTTTCGTGATTGCTCGTACATCATCGTGACTCTTCGTGATTGTTAGTACTATGTTTGGTTATTTATTGCTATGCTAAAAACTTCGTCAGGAATGCATAGCTCAAATGGTAGAGCACGCAGATTAAGATTATAATTTCTTTTCATTTTACCGACAGTGGTTCGAGTCCCACGATTGATTGCATTTATATATATATATTTTACTTCTTATCTACCCTATTCATTCTCTGTCGTATTCAATAATTTGTTGTTGTTTTTTATCAATTTTGTGTATGTTTTATCTATTTTTTGTACATATATTTATTTCATACTCTTATCAATTTCAAATTTTCGGAAGATAGGAAATGGTTTGACTTCTGCTTAGACATATTATCGATATGCGTGTGTTTGAAAACCAATAATGTTGCACGATATGGCACATAAAAGTGCAATAAAGCAAGAATATCATGTTCTGCGTACGATTGCTTTTGATAAAACTTAATGTGCATTTTATTTAAAAATGGCCCCCGTCCATTGGTGCCTAGGAGAAATAGATGGGCTGCTTGTGCCTCTATGCAAAGCTTCTGATCAACTGACCGACCATTTGATAACTGGTTAGCCTGCCCAGGAAAAGTGGTTTAGTCAAACCATCCATACATATAAGCCTTACTGGCTTAGTTAGGTGGTTATATTTATGAAGCGCATTTGTGTCATGACATCCTAATGTTGGGTAAAAGTCACATAAAATGGAGGCAATGTCCCGACATGACCATTGCTGTAGCATCAATTCAAACAAACTTCAAATTTATTTAACAAAATAAAAAGAAAAATGTATTTTCCACCTTCTATTGTATTCGAACCAGGGAACCCACGTTACAAATCCGATCCCCTAACCACTGAGCTATGATCCTTATGAAAAACAATGTAGCAAAATGGCTTTAACATTGGGAACACATTTTTCGCGTACTTTGAGTCTTACTGACAGTGCACGAATGAATTACGATAATTTATTATACAGTGTCATAGCGATTTAATTTATGCAATGCATAAAGGTCAACATCAGATGAATATTTGTCCACTATATTTGTATTTGAATTTCAGATGAAAGAAATTGATGTGCTGAAACAGAAAACAGGTATTTCATTTCTCATTACGAATCTTCGTATATCTAGTACTTTTATTTGTGTATTCTTGCTCAAATATAGATTGCGACAATACGTTAGAAGCAACGCCCTTAAATGGTCATTGCTGTAGAACGTGATGTAAAGCAACAAACCACACGTATGAGGTCATGCTATAATGCTATTGCCAGCTAACGCGCACTCAGTTTCACTTCGTAACCTCGCTCCGCTTCCATCACGGGACACTGACTGGAACATCCTGTCTTATGTAATTGTGATCGCCTTAGGCGTAATTTCACTAGGCATAATAACGTTAAAAGATAAAGTGGTTTTGCAAAATTTCCTTTCGTGGCTTCAAATCGTGAGCTTAAAGAATGAGTTTAACGTCAGCGTTATCTAACTAGCATGACGCGTTATATCCTAGAAACTCGCCACGGTATTTGTCTTGTTTTGTTGTTCTGAAAATCCATGGAAACCAAGAAACCACAAAAGCCCAATCTCATTTGTCACATAATCAACATCGTTGATAAAGAAGAGATGAAAAAGAAGGGAAAAAGATGGACTAAACAAATGTCAGTTGTTTGCATCGTGTTAAATGGTTGTGAATTTTGCCTTCACACCTCTTCTGTATTTCTTGTTTGTTCCTCGTATCATGTGCCTAAGACCCTGTTCTTATCACTTAAATGAAAGCAATGTCCATAGTTGACCTAAGATGAGCAAAAATATGTGAAACATCAAAGATTGCTAAACTTATTTTGCGTAGTATGACTGAATGATACGTCGCACCACAAAATTATTCTCATATATAAACTGAGCTTCAAGAAGAAATTCAAACTGGCTTCTCTTTTATTTAATTTGGAGTTTATTCTGGATATTCAGAATTAAATTGGACCACTTCCTGTTCTTTCATTACTTGTTGAAGTCCATTCAATTCAGCACCGAGTCCCTACCTATTGGGAATCTTACGAATATGAAAATTCGTAACTAAGAAGTGATGCATAGCTTGAAAAAATCCCACGTCCCAGATGGGATTCGAACCCGGACCGCCGGGGTAGAAATCCAATGCTCTAACCACTGAGCCAAAGAGTCGACTCCCTGACGCAGTATGTCAGAGATTGTACATATGTGATACATTGTATCGAATAGCTGTGCTATTTATAGAAGCTACGCATGATAGATAATCTCGAATGAATGAGTGGTGCTATGGGACATAACACACCCCCATTTCGAAGAAGTAATCATTTATGATTACGAGAATGTCATTATAATGACTAAATGACTCAAATGGTCCATCCCGGACGAGCCCCCATCTTACGAATATGAAAATTCGTAACTAAGAGATGATGCATAGCTTGAAAAAAATCCCACGTCCCAGATGGGATTCGAACCCAGACCGCCGGGGTAGAAATCCAATGCTCTAACCACTGAGCCAAAGAGTCGACTCCCTGACGCAGTATGTCAGAGATTGTACTTATATGATACATTGTATCGAATAGCTGTGCTAATTATAGAAGCTACGCATCATAGATAATCTCGAATGAATGAGTGGCGCGATGGGACATAACACACCCCCATTTCGAGGAAGTAATCATTTATGATTACGAGAATGTCATTTTTTGACTGAATGACTCAAATGGTCCAATCCCGGCTCAGCCCACATCTTACGAATATGAAAATTCGTAACTAAGAAGTGATGCATAGCTTGAAAAAATCCCACGTCCCAGATGGGATTCGAACCCGGACCGCCGGGGTAGAAATCCAATGCTCTAACCACTGAGCCAAAGAGTCGACTCCCTGACGCAGTATGTCAGAGATTGTACATATGTGATACATTGTATCGAATAGCTGTGCTATTTATAGAAGCTACGCATGATAGATAATCTCGAATGAATGAGTGGTGCTATGGGACATAACAGGAAATAGATGCTCATTCGGCTTACGATATGTTCTCTTTGTATTACGAGGGTGATCCAATAATGAATGGGACTTTTCTCCTATTTCATGAACCCTATTGACTGACTCAAGTTTACAACTTTCATTTACTAGATACACATCTGATCTCTCTATAGAGCACATTTTATCTGATTTGCCCAACAACTTTGGTTGCTATGGTTATTTGAGAACTACTCGTGCAGTATCCATGGCCACGATTTGTCCTTTGAACTAATATAGTATATTAAAATAGAGCTGTGCCACACAGTTTAAAAGATATAACTGATCATAGTTGAGTATTGTCTGTATAAAACATTATCTCTGAAAGATTTTCCTACAGTTAATTTGGATCTAGTGATGGTGATCAAGATGTGGTTGCCTAGCAACCGTTCTACTCTATGAATTCTGACTTTAAGCATTTTCTGAGTTCTGTTGTTGCTAAGCAACATAAATCTAAATGGTCAATTGTCTCTATTGTAATTCATTTGCAATATTTGCATTATAACTTATAGTTCCAAGGTTAAGAACCATTTATCATGTCATTTATACTCAGGCTATGATACATTTCCCACCCCTACCCCCAATTTCGATGTATTTTTTCGCAAACAAAACCCAGCTTTTCTCATAAAAATGTTCACCCTGTGTAAAGTTTAAGCTGTATATATGTGATATTTGCAGCGCATAAAGCCAACAATGCACTTTATAAACTACAATATGTCTTTTGTGGATCCTTTGCCACCAGTTACCATGGCAACCAAATTTATGTACATATTACATACGTGGCCATGGGCTGTTGACTAGCATTCTCTCCTTGCTAGGCAACGGTAGGTTGTTTTCTAGATGTCAAATTTTAGCGTTGATTTGAGTCTGCATTATATTGAGCAACAATAATTATTTACTCTCAACAAGCAAATTTTATTTACATAGAAATAATTCAGAAAGTCCCATTCTTTATTGGATCACCCCCATAGTACCTAATTGTCAGTTTTGTTTTTGCCATCTTGGTTTTTGGAGTGTGAATTTCTTTGTGAATGCGTCGTTTCGTGAACATTGCTTCTTCAGGAAAACATGTCCTTGAAATGTTTACCTCCTCAAACTCCAATTTTATATAGTAAAACTGGGGTATGCAGGGGTAAACCTTTTTTCCTATTTTTGCTACAAAGCATAGATTGTGGGTACTCGTTAGAACCGCCTCGCACAATCTATGTTTTGAGCAAAACTAAGAAAAATATGGAAAAACATTCTACTGAAAATTTTGTTTTTGTAATGTACTTTTACGTTTCCTGAATACTTCAACATCCCCTGTCTCTTGCAGATAACCTGGAAGAAATGATAAATCAGCTTATCACAAACCAAGATGGCATAGTCAACCTGAAACGAAGTTGCGAAAACCAAAGAAAATTGGAAGAAATTGAAGCAAAGGTTACGGATGTTCGGACAAGTTTTGAAACGGAATTCCTTGAATTATCACGCAATCTGACGGAGATAAAAGCAGTTCATACTTCACTTAAATCTACAGTCCTTGATCTTGGTACCAGAATTAAACAACTGGAATCTGTGAATGACGATACTTGTAATGTCACCATGCTTCAAGATCGTGACGAAAGAATCCGGCAGATAGAAGCAAGCATTGTTGATATTGATGATATTTCACAGGTCTCGAATAATATCACCGAGCTTCAAAACGGAATGTCAGTTCAGATCGCAACGCTCTTGGACCATGAAACCAGACTTACCCAGATAACCGAGCTTCAGATAACCGAAATGTCATTACATAACGCAACGCTCTTGGACCATGGAAACAGACTTACCCAGATTGAGTTACTCATGGAGAGTAATGATACATTTAATGACTCTAAAATCCAAGGGTATGACCAAAGAATAGCGCAGTTGGAAGAAGATAACATAATTATAGGAGATGATATTCAGTCACTAGGAACTGCAATTACACAACTTGAATTAAGCGGGATAGAAGACCGAGAAAATATGAGAAGCCTGAACGGAACAATTGAACAGCTTGCTTCTTGCGTGTCAGTTCAGAACATCAGTGACAGGTTATCAGTCTTCGACAAAGAAATACAACTGAACAGTGATGCAATTGAAGTAAACCTCAAGACAATGTCACAACTTGGCCTCGACATGAACGCAACTATGACACTTCTCTACAACTTGGAATCAAAAGTATCGACCATTGAAGGTAAAATATACTCAACAAAAACGTATACACTGATTATTCACGTAAAGGTTTTCATAAAGTACTAAAATACAATATGCCATAACATTCTTATTTTGGGTGGATTTTTTCTTAATTTCCATTTTGCACATGTGTGGAGAAAAAAGTTTTGCAAGAGGTGAGCACGTTTGCACGTTTTAGGAGGCATATTGTATTGTTCTTTTGTTCTATTTGTGGCTTACAGTCCCAGTCAGCCAGTCAGTAGGTATGGCCATGTCGGGATATTGCCTCCATTTCATGGAACTTTTACCCACCCTTTTACCTACACACATTATGTGCTTGGAAAATAATAAAATGGATGGATGGGTTCGAACTTTGAATGGAACAACTTTTCCTGGGCAGGATCAGATCTTCTCAATGGTTGCCAGAAATCAAATGGTCAGTCAGTAGTTTGTAAGCTTTGCCTAGAGACACAAGTGGCCTATCTTTTGCTCAGGGCTGATCAGCGCCTTTGTTTTCGCTCCACGGATAATACTATCCCTCTTCTTCTTAATTCCGAAATTTCAAGCTTCTAGCTTTTTCCTGTGCCTGTACAGCCCGGTTTGTGTCAGACCTGTTGGTAAACCCAAATTTTTGGTTGTCACATGCACAGGCTCCTATTTCTTTTCAGATGAGGCAATAATCTACGCTCAATTCCGGTCCGAAGGGGACTTAACTTTTGAAAAAGGGGGTAAGCTGGTGTTTAGCAACAAGTCCAAGATAGCCAATGCCGGGAACGCTTTCAACCCGGACATGGGCGTGTTTGAGTCTCCAGTTGACGGGCTATACTACTTCAGCGTAGGGATATGTTTTTACGAGCCTGGTCATTGGACGGGATTTTTTATCATGCAGAAAGACGTGGATGAAGAGTTAGGGATCCAACTGGCCCGTGGGCAAGTAGGAAACAAATACGGGGGACATTGCAGTGGTGCCTCGGCGGCAGCTTATTTGCGCAAGGGTTCTCAAGTGTGGACTGAGTATGGGTTAAACAGTAAAGGTGTCCTTACTGTTCACACTCCTCGTTCGTTCTCTGCGGTTCTTTTGAATACACGGATGTTGGAAGAAAATAATCCTTGAAACGTGAAGAAATAAGTGGAAAGAAAGAAAAACCGTAGATTATTTATATGCACAAGTCATGCAATAAATTCTGACAGTGGCCTCAATATCAGAATGTAACCCTTCCTTTTAGTATAGGCTATTGAATATCGTTACTAAAATGTCTGAATGGGTATACTTTCGTGGACTGCGGATTTAGCCGACAGAAGAACAATGTACAATATGGGCCTGTGCCTGAGAAATCCTACAATTTGGGTTCCGACCAAGTCCGACACAAACCGGGCTGTACAGTCACAGAAGATGGTAAGAGGGTGGAAATTTTTAGATTTAGAAAGTAGAGCAATTGTACTATCCGTGTAGTGAAAACAAAGGCGCTGATAAGCTTCGTAGTTACTGCAAAACTGATCTGCGCCTTTGTTTTCGCCTAATAGTATGCAAATTGTTGGTTTTCCCATACGGCGGCTTACATGTCAAAATGGACAATTATTCGGTGACATTATTTATTCTCTCGAAAATCCAAAACATTGGTTTGTTTTGCCATTGTGGCAAGCAACTATTTTCCATCAGACAGCGATAAATCGTTTTTGGAAAGCCGGATTGTTAATGCAAAGTTCTATATTGGATGAAGAATATCTGCCCTGTCTGCAATTCAGCAAATAGCTTATAAGCAAATTACAGATGTCAAGGATCATCAAGTTCATTTTTCATTTAAAAAGATTAATTTTTTTTTTTCACTGAAACAATAAAAGGTGTATTTAGGGGTTGTCTTAGATGTTATTGTTTTTTCATGTATGGGCCCTACCCATTAGGGCCCTGAGAAATAGATGGGCGTCGCCACGCAAAGCTTATAAACAACTTACTGACCACTTGTATTTAGGGGTTGTCTTAGATGTTATTGTCAAACATATTGGGTCATTGTAGGCAAGATTAGATTAGATTCATTCATTCTTTATTTCCTCCAAGGGAGATTTACAATCAAACATACAGTATACATAGTAATACAAGACAAACATCAAAGACATGCATTCATAAGACATTGGAAGGAGATTTACAATCAAACATACATTATACATAGTAATACAAGACAAACATTAAAGACATGCATTCATAAGACATTGGAAGGAGATTTACAATCAAACATACATTATACATAGTAATACAAGACAAACATTAAAGACATGCATTCATAAGACATTGGAAGGAGATTTACAATCAAACATACAGTATACATAGTAATACAAGACAAACATCTAAGACATGCATCACTAGACATTGGAAGGAGATTTACAATCAAACATACAGTATACATAGTAATACAAGACAAACATTAAATGCATGCATTCATAAGACATTGGAAGGAGATTTACAATCAAACATACATTATCTTTTCACTGAAACAATAAAAGGTGTATTTAGGGGTTGTCTTAGATGTTATTGTTTTTTCATGTATGGGCCCTACCCATTAGGGCCCTGAGAAATAGATGGGCGTCGCCACGCAAAGCTTATAAACAACTTACTGACCACTTGTTTACTGGTTCACTACTTAAAAGGTCTGACCCTTTCCAGGAAAAGCGGTTCAAGTCAAACCATCCATACAAAGACGTAAAAGTTTTTGGTTTACTTGGGTGGCTATTTTAAGTATATGAGCCGCCTCGTGGGAAAACCAACAATCTGCATATGCGAAAACAAAGACGCAGATCAGCTTCGCGGTAACCGCGAAGCTGATCAGCGCCTTTGTTTTCGCTACACGGACAGTACAATTCATATACTTTCTAAATCCAAAATTTCCAGCCTCTAGCCATCTTCTATGCTTGTACAGTTCGGTTTGTGTCGGACCTGTTCAGAAACCACATTGTTGGTTTTCCCACGAGGTGGCTCATATTTTGGTGATATGAGTTCTAATGTTAGGTAGAGGTCCCATAAAATGAGCCACCTCGTGGGAAAACCAACAATGTGGTTTCCGAACAGGTCCGACACAAACCGACCTGTACAAGCACAGAAAAGAGCTAGAAGCTTGAAATTTCGGATTTAAGTAGAAGAGGAATTGTACTATCCGAGTGGCGAAAACAAAGGCGCTGATCAGCTTCGCGGTTACCGGAAAGCTGATCTGCGTCTTTGTTTTCGCGTATGCAGATTGTTGGTTTTCCCACGAGGCGGCTCAAATGGAGGCAACGTCCCGACATGACCACAGCTGTTGTCTATGACGATAAGCCACAACTCAAACACAAGGGTGGTCGGGTGGGAATATGTGCCTCCGCCCATCGGAACCTAAAGAAATAGATTGACTGCTTGTGTCTCCAGGCAAAGCTTATACACTACGGACTGGCCATCTGATTACTGGTTAGCCGTCAGGTCTGATCTGAGCCTGACGAGGAAAAGTGAGTTTAAGTCAAACAAGACATACAGGTAAGCCTTACTGACTTAGTTGGGTGGTTATATTTGCAGCACTTTTTGGATGTCATCATAATTGTGGGTAAAATGACCATAACCAAACGTATTTGGAAATAAAGGGCTGGTACTTTATTGATTATATACTTATAGACAAGTAACTATTTTTCAGGAGAGCGCTAGAAATCATTTTAGGGAGGCCGGAATAGTAATGCAAAGTTATATGGTGGAAATTGTTTATCAACCTTTCCGAAACAATTCCTGCCTTGTCTGCACTCCAGGAAATGACTTTTATGTAAATTACAGAGGTCAAAGGTCAGCAAGTGCATTTTTTAATTTTTTGAACATGGGGTGTACATATAAGATTGGTCATCTCTCCGATGTTACTTATCCTAGACCACTAAAGATGGTCTTATTTAAAAGCACATACATAGCCCTTTTATCATATGGTTAGTAATACAAGTTATCTAATTTGCATATTCATGAATTATAATGAAAATATTGAAAATTACAGAAAAATCGTTAAAATCCACAAATAAATTGGTTTTAAACCCAAACTATATAATTGTGACACTTTGTTATTGAACCAGTAATATCATAAGACAAATTTATCGATGTCATGGGCCTAAATGAAAATTATCTCATTTGCAAATTCATGAATATTATAAAAAAAAAAGTCGAAAATCAAAGAAAATGAGGGAAAAAAAACTATATCCATTGCAAGGTTTTGGACGTGTTATAAGAACTATCTTGCATTCCTGAAACCAATTTTCATGGCTGTTAGTGTGGTTATAAGGACCACATAAATGACATAAAATATTGTCCTCAACAATGAACACACGTGCATAATGTAAAATAACATAGTTTCCACACCAACACCTAATGTGATTCTAGAGAATAGGGTATACACACAAAAATATACATATACCAACAATAGTATGCTCTAGAATACTATAATTGGTCTGATAGTGACACTTGGACATAGCAATTTAATCTTAATACCTATTATTCAAATTATCAAATTTATTTATTCATGAAAATTCATAAAAACACATAAAAAATCGGAGAAAAATCTTGAAAACAAAACAAAACAAAACAAAAACTTGGAGTATATGTACAAAATCACTTGTAGCACAGCTGTTAACAAACCAAGGATGCTGAAAGTAGTATAAGATGAATTCTATGGCAACGAACTATGACCCTAAAGTCTGATATTAGCATGATCTGAGTTTCAATTTCATGAATTTTAATGAAAACTTCAGAAATAAAAATGAAAAACTGAAGAAGAAAAAATAAACGAATAAACCTACAAAATGACTTGTATCTCGACAACTAAAAGCCCCAACATACTGAAAATGGCATCAAATAGTTGCTAGGGCAACATTATACCATCTTGTTTTACAATAGATAAGTCATTCGATTTTTTGTTTTATGAATATTAACAAAACTATTTGAATTTCGATGAGAATTACAGAAAAATTTAGGCGATGTACACAGAAAATCACATGTATCTTGGCTACTGATAAATCTAGAGAGCTATAATTGGTACCAAATGATAGCTAGGACAATGTTCTCTGAATCTGAATAGTTTACTGGTGACACGCCAAATGACATTATTTCACCAGGGGGTTCGGATGGGGGAGAAATTAGTCCCTTGAACGCACGAGTGAAGCGAACTTGGACACACAGTCATCAGACATTTCAGCAGAGGAGACAAGTGAATCAGGGAGGTCATTCCAGTCCCTGATAGTCTGTGGAAAGAAACTACTTTTGTACGCTTCTTTGCTAGCTGAAGGTATCTGAAAAGCCAAAGAGTGTTGATTTCTACAACGCCTATTCTTTGGGATAAGGTGGGTATTCTGGCTTTACCCTTTAGACCTTTGTATAGCAATATAAGTCTACTATCCTTCCTCCTTTTCTTAAGAGATTCCCATTTCAGTTGACCTAAAATGCCAGTCATGCTCCCAGTTTCAAAAACATAATTTCCCGTCACAAACCTTGCCGCACGATTTTGGACCTTTTCCAGTTCTTCCTGGAGGCCATGAGTGTGAGGGTCCCAAACTGAGCTTCCATATTCCAAGACCGGCCGCACCAGTACTTTATAAGCTGCTTCTTTCACATCTGGGGGACAAGAATACAAATTTCTCCTCAAGAATCCGAGAGTTCTGTTAGCCTTTGTACAAACATTGGAAATATGAGTATTCCATTTCAAATCATTTGTGATAGTTACACCCAGGTATTTTATGCTTTCAACGTTTTTCCAGTAAAAGTGCCCTCAAGGGTGTAGTTAGCCTGTATCTTACTAGACCGTTTATTTGTCAGCTGCATCATGTTGCATTTGACGGGTTGAAATCTCATTCCCCATTTTCTAGCCCAACTGCCTAAGCGATCAATGTCTCTTTGAAGTTTCAATGTATCCTCTTCATTCTTGATTTCACGATAGCAAACACAATCATCAGCAAAGAGTTCTAAAACTATGAAATCTGATATATAAATCATCATTGATTTTTAATGTGTGTATTAATGAGATCTTTATAAGTAAGAGAAAAATCAATGAAAAATCAAGGGGTGTACCAACCAAATCGTTTATATCTTAGCTGCAATTTTCCTTAGAGTGCCGAATATGGTACCAATAGAATGCTAGAATGCACTATTGCCATGAAGTCCGATAGCTTAACCATATATTTCTAAATTTTGTGAATGTTACATAAAAGTTCCAAAATTTGTAATGTTAACGGAAAATTGAAGCTTGTGTTTCAACAAAATTGATTGAATCTTGGTTGCCAACTAGCATGCCTTGTATATCTTAATGACAATTAAACATTGTCCTATCTGTAAATTTGTGCCATTTTGAGTTCTCAATAGCTATTGGTAGTCGAGATATAAGCCGTTTTGTTGGTATACCCCCTTCATTTTTCGTTTATTATTCACATATTTTATAGATGTCATCAATATCCATACTGCAGACATAGTTGAAGATTTATACATTAGATTATATGATTATAGGACATTGTCCTAGCATATATGACATTGTCCTAGCAATTATGTGATAAAATTATAGATCTCTAGGTCTATCAGTAGCCAAGACAGGTGTGATTTTCTATATATACCACCTTTATTGTTCCGCATACTGTGTACATCCTCTTATCTCACCGCACTTTACCCCCATTTTCCTATGTTTTGGGGGTTAAGTGCGATGCCCACTTATGTTGTAATACCTGCTGTGAACATAAACAGCTTATCAGTGTTGAGCTGTCTCTCCTGGGTAATTATGAAAGGAACGGTCGGATTTACTGTAATCTGATACCTAGCATTCCAGGTATTTTACAGTACAAGCCAAACTCAAAAATTAATTTTGTTCATTTTTCATCAAAATCCAATTTCATCAAAATAATTGAAATAATCATAAAAAGTTAAGCGGCATTACATTTTCAATCTTCTAAGTCGGTAATGTACAGTGGTGTTATGGCTAAAAACCCAAATTAGCCGTTTTAACGGCTAATTTGTTAACGGCTAATTGTAAAATTTCGCGGCGAAATTGTGTGTAAAATAAAAGTCAGCGCAGATTTCGCGGCGAAATATCGGCGAAATTTCGCGGCGGAACACGGCGAAAAAAGTTTACCTGTTATAACGCATAAAATCAATTGACCGGTGTTTCGCGGTGTTTCGCGGTGAAAAAGACGACAGTCACATTTTTTTTTTTTTTTTGTTTAAATAATATTTTAAATGAGATGTTTTTATTTCATTTCAAGTTGTATCAATATTTTGTTTACGTCTCAATTTTGTATAAGTATCGTTTTAGTCCCGACAGTCACAACAGTTTACAGTTGTATTGTTTAAATTTCATTTTAATTTGTATGCATCTATTACTTTTCAAGTTTTGTTTTCTTTTCAATTTTGTATAATCATCGTGTTTTATTCGTGTCTTTACTACTTTGAAGTTTCTGAGACCCTGATTATTGGTTTTGTGTATATTTTCATGCTTCTTTTTCAGATTAATCAGACTTACCCGATAATGTTAGATCCTATTATCTAGCTTAATTAAGAGACAAAAGCTCATAGCGGCGTTAGCAATTTTCATGGTATGATTGCCCACAGATTTGTTTGTTTGTATTGAGGCTGGACGTCCCAGTCACCAATTTTTAGCTCACCTGAGCCGTCAGGCTCACAAGGTGAGCTTATAGTATACCCATGCTCCGTCGTCCGTCCGTCGTCCGTCGTCCGTCCGTCGTCCGTCGTCCACCATTTTCAAAGATCTTCTCCTCTGAAACCGCTTGGCCAATCAAAGCCAAATTTTACATGAAGCATCTATGGGAAGGGGGAACCAATGTATATATAAATAATCCAGGTCACATGACCAAGATGGCCGCCATGCCCATATATGGTAAAAACCCTTCAAAAATCTTCTTCTCCGGAACCACTGGACCGATTTCAACCAAACTTGGCATGAAGCATTAATGGCTCAAGCACTACAATGTGTATATAAATCATGACCCTATGATGACCTTGACCTATTTTACGGCAAGGTCAACATAGGTCGCGAATGCATTTGAATGGGAAAAATTGTTAAATTGTCATTTAAAGGAAAAATCTTGCAGAAAATGAGCAGTAGGACTGAATATTAATGATTCTGAAAACAATTGGGCACCAGGGGCTCATCCGCCCCCACCCCGGGGCAATATACATGTATATCTCCATAATATTCAAACATCTTCTCCTCTGAAACCGCTTGGCCAATCAAAGCGAAATTTTATGTGAAGCATCAATAGGAAGGGGTAACAAATATGTATATAAAAAATCCAGGTCACATGACCAAGATGGCCGCCATGCCCATATATGGTAAAAACCATTCAAAAATCTTCTTCTCCAGAACCGGTTGACCGATTTCAACGAAACTTGGCACGAAGCATCGATGGCTCAAGCACTACAATGTGTATATAAATCATGACCCTGTGATGACCTTGACCTATTTTACGGGAAGGTCAACATAGGTCACCAATGCATTTGAATGGGGAAAACTGTTAAAATGTCATTTAAAGTGAAAGTCTTGCAGGAAATGGGCAGTAGGACTGCATATTAATGATTCTGAAAAAAAATTGGACCCCAGGGGCTCATGTGCCCCCACCCCGGGGCAATATACATGTATATTTCCATAATATTCAAACGTCTTCTCCTCTGGAACCGCTTGGCCAAACAAAGCCAAATTTTAAGTGAAGCATCTATAGAATGGGGGAATCAATGTGTATATAAATAATCTAGGTCACATGACCAAGATGGCCGCCATGCCCATATATGGTAAAAACCCATCAAAAATCATCTTCTCTGAAACCAATAGACTGATTTCAAGGAAACTTGGCGTGAGGCATCGATGGCTAAAGTACTCCAATGTATATATAAATCATGACCCTGTGATGACCTTGACCAAGTTTATGGCAAGGTCAACATGGGTTGCCTGTGCATCTGAATTGGGAAAACTGTTAAAATGTCATTTGAAGGAAAAAGCCAACAGGAAATTGGCAAATGGACAGAATATTGAAGATTCTGAAAAAAGAAAATGGCCCAAGGGCTTATCTGCCCCTGCACTGGAGTTAAATACCATAATATTCAAACATGTTTATTGGTATATGCAGCTGATCTCAGGTGAGCGTTTACAGGACCATTGGTCCTCTGGTTTAGTCATGTCTGGACGGTGCTACCGTTTCCTGGGTATTAATAGTACTGTGGGTAATCAATGTGCTTTGCTCAAGGACACAACACGGTGTCGCCAGTGCGGATCGAACTCAGGACCTCTCGATTCGGAGTCTGATGCACTACAGCTATGCCACCGCGATCCCATCCCACCGCGATCCCATCCCATATATTAATACAAGTCTTTGGATTCAACATGATGAAGCAATCGGCTTCAACTCTGTTTTAAACATTTAATCGCCTGTGGTTAATGATACTGCTAAAAGCATCAATGAATTTCGATTACGTCAAGTTGATGCCGTTTCGTTTAAATCAATTTAGTCGAAACGACATTTGGTCGCATACGACCTTCACCGGGTCGATACGATATTCGGTCGAATACAAGCAATACAGAAACGTACATGTACAAAATTGTGTCGAAATTGTCGATTTTTGCTAACCGTTTTGAGTTTAACAGCGTGTTGTGTTCCTTCCAAAATCATCATGTACTAATGGCTTGGAACACGTCGAATATCGAATGACAAAACCTCATTGTATACACTAGAAAAGGGAAGATAATGTGTTTAAATACACTAGAAAAGGGAAGATAATGTGTTTAAAACAAAGTACTGACGTCAGTATATGAAGTTTTCAGTTTATTTTTGAACACATATATACAGTAAGGGCCGTGTACGCACCGTGGCAATATGAGCGCATGCCGCATTAGATTAATTAGAACAAAGTTGAGCGCAGAAGCCTAGTGGTGGATTAAAGGAATTGACCGGAAACTAAATGTCCTGTGTTCGATTCCTATATTCGTTGGGCGTACCTGAGCAAAACCGGTATACATGTATTACCCTGAAAGTGTTGTCACCGTGGGACTGTTGACTGTTGAACTGATCTTCGCTAGTTGTACTTCTACAAGGCAAGTATAATGTATAAATCGATATGATTGCGATTAGTCTTATGCTCGCATTCATAGAGGGTACCCAAATGTCAATATGCCTATTCTTGTTTTGTCGTTTTTACATGGTTGAGCTCAAATTAAGTTATCGTAGTTCAGGAAAATTTACAAAAAAGAATGTAAGGAATCTAACTGTTTATTTAGCACTCCCCTTTAGACAATTTTTCTGCTACAAAACAAGGCACAAAGTTAGATGGCCCCTGCCTATTGGGACCTAAAGAAATATATAGACTGCTTGTGCCTCCAGGCAAAACTTATAAGCTATTGGCTGATCATCTGATTATAGGTTTACCGCTCAGGTCTGTGTCTGCCTACGAAAAATGGTTTCAGGTAAAACTACCCATACATATAAGCAGTATTGGCTTAGAGGGATCGTTATATTTCAAACATGTCCCATAAAATAGAGGCAGCGTCCCGACATGACCATTGCTGTTGATTAGGACGTAAAGAATCTATTCAAATAAACAAACAAACAACAAAGTTAGATTCAACGAGCTGGCGCATTACGTTATAATTATTTTCGTCAATCCGTGATTTCGCTATCGCACCACGTACGAAAAACCATTGGCAAAGTCGCGTTATGCACGTTTCTCATTTCTATACATGTATAATCGTACATATTATGCGCACGTAAATAATGATCTATGGAACAGATGAATCATAGTGTTGTCATTAAATTAAAAATTAATTATTTTATGATAACATTTACAGGTGTTTCGCCGTGTTTCGCGGCGAAAAAGGAAATTTTAACTTACCTGTTGTAAACGTTAAAAAACAAATTTCGCCGCGAAACACGGCGGAATTTCACCGCGAAAATCCGATTTTCGCGGCGAAAAAATAACCGATTAAACGTTTAAATTTTCCCTTGGCCGGTGAAATTTCGCGGTGGTTTCGCCGCGAAAAATCACAAGTGATCAGCGCGAATTGTGCAAAAGTGGGTTTTTAGCCATAACACCACTGTATTAAGCATTTTGTATGCTGAACAGAGCAGATGTTCCTTACCTGGAATTTCTTATCAGAGGCTGCTGAACTGAAATTATCCCTGCTAATTAGTTTTTCTGCCTTTTGCACCATGGGTGTCTAATGACCAAAATGGATTTTTAGAGTTAAGAGAATGTACACACTATGGTAAAATTCCTCTTAATTCCAAAGGTATACTTAATATTCATAAAACAAAAAACCAAACGACTTATATATAGTGTAATACAGAAAGGTATAACCTTGTCCTAGCAACCATTTGGTGCCATTCTCACCATGTTAGGGCTTTTGGTTGCCGAGATTTCAAGTTTTTTTTTGTAGGTTTACCTGTTTATTTTTTCACTTTTTCATTCCTATTTATGAAGTTTTCATTAAAATGTATGAAATTGAAACTCATATCATGCAAGTATCAGACTTAAGGGTTACAGTACTTAAATTGCCATAGCATTCATTAAATACTTGATTCAGCAATCCTGGTTTGTTAACAGCTCTGATATAAGGGCGGTCGGGTGGGAATATGGGCTCCCACCCATTGGGCCCTAAAGAAATAGATGGGCTGCTTGTGCCTCCAGGCAAAGCTTATACAGTTCTGACTGACCATCTGAATACTGGTTAATCGCTAAGGTCTAAGCCTGCCCAGGAAACGTAGTTTCAAGACAAACCATCAATACACATTAGCCTTATTGATTTAGTTAGATGGTTATATTTTAAGCACATGTTGGATGTCATGACCCCTTCATTTTTGGTAGAAGTCCCATAAAATGGAGGCAACGTCCCGACATGACCTTGGCTATTTACTGGGACGTTAAGCATCAATTCAAACAAACATAACACATGATTTTGTACGTATACCCGCTTTTTCCAAGACTTTCCTATGTGTTTTATTAATTTTTATGAATAAGCAAATTCAACGATTTGAATAATATGAAAATTGCTAGGACCATGCATCACTATCAGACCAATTATAGTATTCTAGAGCATGCTTATGTTGGAATATGAATATTATGAGTTCACTCTCTTCTTTTGAGCCACACTAGGGGTGCGCGTGGAAACTATGTATTTTTACATCATGCATATGTGTCATCCCTTTGACCACACTGGCAGCCATGAGATTGGTTTCACGGATGCAAGATAGATCTTATAACCCATCCAAAGCCTTACATTGGTTGTAGTTTTTCCCTCGTTTTTCCTCGATCTTCGACATTTTTATTAATATTCATGTATATGCAAATGTGATAATTTTCATATAGGCCCATGACATCAATAGATTTGTCTTATGATATTTCTGGTGCAATAAAAATGTCACAATGATAGTTTGGGCCTGATTTTTTATGGATTTTAAAGATTTTTCTGTCATTTTGAATGTTGTCATTAAAATTCATGAAAATATGCATCAATGCAAGTTAATCTCCAATGTTTGATAAGCATATAAGCAATAAATGACACCAAATCTTTTGAAATAAATTTGCCAGAAAATGTGATTTTGTGCCAACTTGTACCTTTTCACGGAAGCGTTCAATTGGGGTACTTTTAGTACTTTGATTATAATAGTGACTTATTTGTTGCCACATGGCAAGTATATAATCATTTAACATGTTATTTGCACAGGTACTCATGAAAACTTCCAAAAAATCTGGTTTTATTTTGAACATACCATCAATAATATGGTACATTATTAAGATTTTTTACATTTTGCACTCCATGACCTTTGACCTCTGTACTGACCTACAAAACGGATTGTGACTCTGCAGACAAGGCAAGCGCTGTTCCGCACATATTGGGCAAGCAAAATAGCCTTGTCTGCATCCATTACAAAGCCGGCCTCCCTGGTCTCAAAATTTGAGATTGGATCACTAGTCAATGAATAAAGAAACGCAACAAACATATTGGGTCATTGTAGGCAAGATTAGATTAGATTCATTCATTCTTTATTTCCTCCAAGGGAGATTTACAATCAAACATACAGTATACATAGTAATACAAGACAAACATCAAAGACATGCATTCACTAGACATTGGAAGGAGATTTACAATCAAACATACAGTATACATAGTAATACAAGACAAACATTAAAGACATGCATTCATAAGACATTGGAAGGAGATTTACAATCAAACATACATTATACATAGTAATATAAGACAAACATTATAGGCTTGCATTCACAGGACATTGGAAGGAGATTAACAATCAAACATACATTATACATAGTAATACAAGACAAACATCAAAGACATGCATTCACAATGGAAAGAGATTTACAATCAAACATACAGTAAACATAGTAATACAAGATAAACATCAAAGACATGCATTCACAAGACACTGAAAGGAAAAAAAATCGTATTGGCATATTATATCAAAAATAAACAAAATGACCTGTGTCATCAACTTGCTTACGCCCTGACTTGCTTACAAAAACTTCATCGAAAAATAGTACCAGGAATAAAATTTTAAAATCAATCCTAACACCCCTAAAACTGAAAGTGGACCCATCCAATTGATAATGATGGGAGAATCCATTCGTCAAACATGGGTTTAAGTGGCTGCAGATGTAACAGCTGATCAGATGGTAACATTGGATTAATGAATTTTGACCTTTAACGTCACCAATGTCTATGCAAAATTGCCTTAAAGGCCGGTAAATTTTTATTCGGCTTGCGTTTTATTCATGCGACGTCTAAACCAACCAGTTGCTTGTTTACTCTTGTTGGCATGACGTCGGTTGCGTATCGCCATGGCGTTAAGAGTATTACCTTAAGTCGGATTTAATGTCAAATACCATGAAAATGAGGGATGATATGTGCAATCAAAAATCTGAAACTTGACTGATAATATAAAATGTAAATATAAGTACCTAAATTCAGATTTTGGCTTTCACTGGATGATGAAAAACTTAAGTTGTTATAATGTCCCCGAGAAGCCCGAAGGGCTTCACCGGCATTACAATGTAAAACAGCCTAATGTTTTTCATCATCCAGTGAAAACTTAAATCTGAATTTCAATCCTTAATTGCATTTTCACATTCGCACCGACGTTTACGTCACCATTTGAGTTTTTCATGATTTTGACGTTTTGATGTTAGTTTTCCAATAAAATGACTCCTGCGGCTTGACACCAAGCTGAAAGTATACAAGGCTGTAGTACTCCCAACCCTCTTGTGTGCATATGAGACCTTGAGAGTATACCAGCATTATGCAAAAAGACTTGACCTCTTTGAGAAAGGTGTTAAAAATCAAGTGGCAAGACAAGATTCCAGATACGGAGGTCCTGAAGAAAACAGGGATGCAAACTTAAAGCTAGCACAGCTAAGATGGACAGGTTATCTTTTAAAAATGCCTGATGAGCGACTTCCAAAGGAAGTCTTCTGTGGAGTACTACAGGAGGGATCAATAATTCAATGTTTGGTCCAACATTAATTTTACCTGCAGTAGTTCCTATGTCAAAAATGTACGATTTTCTTGGAATGATCCATCTAATTGTTATTTTTCACCTTTGTTAAGGGTGGGAATCTTTTTTCCAACTGCACCAAATACTGGTCATTTCTTTAATGTTACCTTTTGATATAACGATCATTCTATTCCTTTGCCCTTGTGGTAAAAATCCAACCAGGTAAATGTGTAAATGTATGCGTTAAAACATTATTTTGCATCTTTTGCCTAAAAGCTAAAAGTGGCAATAAGAGCAAAAATCCATCTTGAATACATAAAATACCCAATGACTTCTGTAAAATAATATCCATCTCTCTGTAGAAAACTCTTTGTATGTCTGCAACTGAATAGATGAATATTTTCCACATGTTTCAATTATCAAAATGAACGACAATAATTGCACAAATAAGTATTTGGAAGCCATCTTGGATGCCATCTTTATATTGTTTAATATTTAATGATGTTTTGAAATAACGTAATTATTATAAGGGCATTTGTATAAGCCTGTACCTAATAAATGATTATTTTGATAGATTTTAAGCATAACTCATAAACAGCAAAAATGTGTAATTTGGAAGCCATCTTTGGTGCTATCCTGAATATTTTTTAAACTTTATCTTTTTTGAAAATTAAATTAACCATCGCCGATAATCTAGATTATGCCTGCTCTTCTATATGATTAATAAATGTCAAAGATTTCAATAATTGCAAAGCTCTCTATTTGGAAACCATCTTTGAAGTCATCTTAAACAAATTGAGTCGACAATGTGACGCCTGCTCTTATTTGTTAGAAGAGGTCATTTGCTATCAAACATTTTTCTAGATACCAAAATTCCACGTTGGCCGAAAACAATCCCGTATACTAGTATTCTACCGCACTGAATCGTATTTAAGCCATTTTATAGACCGGTCTATAGCTAGACCTCCTGTCTACACTTTCTTGTTCAAAAATGACAGATCTACACGTATTTGAGCCACCTCGTGGGAAAACCAACAATGAGGTTTCCGAATAGGTCCGACACAAACCGGGCTGTACAAGCACAGAAAAGAGCTAGAAGCTTGAAATTTCAGATTTAAGTAGAAGAGAAATTGTACTATCCGAGTAGCGAAAACAAAGGCGCTGATCAGCTTCGCGGTTACCGCGAAGCTGATCTGCGCCTTTGTTTTCGCCTATGCAGATTGTTGGTTTTCCCATGAGGCGGCTCATTTATTATAGATGGCTGGTTGATCGGAGTTTAACGTCCCACCAAAGGTTAAGGTCATATGGAGACGGGACCTCGGTTTATAGTTTCATCCGACAGACTGGAGATACCCCGGGATCGAACCTGCGACCCCTGGTTTACAAGGAGGTTTCTGTTTATTATAGAGCTGTCCCCCCACCCCGGGGGAGGGCGGGAGATACATGTATCCGAGGAAATGAGCGGGTTTTTGACCAAAGTTTGGACACGGCAGTGCGGGGTAAATACCCGGGGTTTGCTTTATATAGGAAAAAAGGGCCATGGAATGAAAAGATAGCAGACTGCGGCAATGGTTTAAACGACGATCAGCCCCCGCAGGGTGGGGCTTTTAGTAGGGATTTGCTTCAGGCCAAAGTCAAAGTCCCCGCTATTCCCCGGGGATGGGGGCCGTGGTTATAAATGACTAGTGCATTAATAAATCACAGTTTGTATGTCGTATGAAATTTAATTACATTGCTAGTCACATGAGAATTCGCAAATGTTTTACAGATTGCAAGATCAATGGGTTTTCCAATCATGTCCTATCAATGACAATATCATTTACTTAATATAATCTGAATAAAGCGTATATATACTAAGTTCTACAGCCAACGCAACTTTATTTTTTCCTCTTTATGATTGCTTAATTATTTGAAAATTGGTGTGCCGTTATTAAAATGACTCGAAAAACTTCACTTGGTCACGTGATCGACGTCACTGCAGATGTCAATCATATGCTTTATTTTGTGTTGGCAGCCTAGCTTTATTGAATAAAGTGTATTGCAGCTATGGGAAAATCGTTCTCTGCTAAAGAATATGGTGGTTTGCACAGTTAAATAGCAAGAAATTCGTAAAAATTGCTGATTTCCTTCATTTTTTAAAACGACCACATCGCCAGTTTTTACGTTTTTGTAGGCGAACCAAAAATGTCCGATGACTGATTTTCACAAGTCATCTTTGAAAATGAATGGGCTATATATATTCGGAATTTCCGATGAATCGACTGAAACAACAAAAAGTTATTTAACTTTTAATGACGAGTTGGCTGTAGAACTCAGTATATATGCCATTATGTCAAATGCATGGATGCAATATACATGTACAATCATATATGTGTTTTCCTGGAGTATTAAAATGTGTAAATAAAGGGCCAAACTTTTTAAGGTGTGAATAAGTGCTCCGGAATAGTAGGCTAACAAACAAAAGAAACCTGTTGAAATAATTTTCACACTTTCTAATCAAAGTATAGATAGAAAATATGACTTTTCTGTCAACGTGACTGGACATTAAGACATGGCACAAGAGACGAACTACCAAACAATAGCAAAATTAATATTGCGCCGCCCGGGAATCGAACCCGGGTCGCAAGAATGGGAATCTTGCATGATACCACTACACCAGCGGCGCTACACTCTATCATAATATCGTTACCTAAACATGTCCATGTCCAAGCTGTAAGAACTTTTTTTTTTATTTTATTTTTATTCAAAACACAAAGGCAGTTCTAACGAGTACCCACAACAAAAAATGTTTACCCCATTGTTACTATAAAAAGTTCAAGGGATCATACTGTTCATGGGCATGTTTTCTTATAATAATGTTAATTTCAAAAAAAGGCAACGACCTCATAAACACTTTATTGAAATGAAGTGTGTGTGTGTGTGTGTGTGTGTGTGTGTGTGTGTGTGTGTGTGTGTGTGTGTGTGTGTGTGTGTGTGTGTGTGTGTGTGTGTGTGTGTGTGTGTGTGTGTGTGTGTGTGTGTGTGTGTGAGGGGGGGACGGGGCTGGGGGAACGGGTCATTTATTTCCAGAAAGCTGTGGAAAATTATTTTAATATTTTAAGGGAATTGGTTTAAACTTTATTTCTATTGTATAACATATGATAACGACAAACATGATGACAACAATACAGATTTTTACATACAATAAGGATTCGGAAGTAAGTCAGTTAAGACTTTTGTGATCCGTTTCCCGAGTTTTAAGGGAATTGGCAAGCAAGCAAAACTTTTGGGGTTTGGGGAGCTTTTGGCTGAGGAAAAACATCATAGGAAGCTGCGTAGAAATGTATACAGTTTCTATTTCAGGGGTCAGGGAGCTTACTAACACCCACCTGTTATGGCCGCTTTATTCCCCGCCATACATTTCCTTCACATTTAAACTACACACGAGCAGCGGTTTATATTAACAGTCTTTATGCATATATACGTTGCTCAAAAATAAAAAAAAGAAAGAAAGAAAAAAAAAAAACACTGCGCTTTTTTTCTACATACCGCATTATAAAGTACCCTAATTTTAGACTGGTAGTATAATTATTTGTGGGTTTGTTGAAAATGTGCATCCCCGTACATACATTTAATGCTCTTATTTTTCAATCCTCAGGGATTGTTATTGCAATTATGTTTCTGATCCCATCTTTTGACTTAATATGGTCGAATTTCTGCCTTTCTTGTTGGGCTCTTGTTTAGTTTCGTGAATGATCATCTTGATGAACCAGTGGAAATGCTCTCCTTCCCGCCTAGTATCTTTTGGTCGAGGATTTTGGCTTTATTTGCAGCAACATTTGTAATACATGTGTTAGCCAGTTGAGATCTTGGTTTATTTTTTATTCTAATCCGTTTTTAATAATCGCTAATACATTTTCGCTATTCTTATAGATATGGTAATTTCGCTGTCCCAGTAAAAATGGTTTTTATTAATGATAATGATTATTGCTGTATTTCTGGTGTATTTGGTTGGGATTTTAACTTACATGTAATTCTATCAAAAGTTTTTGTTACACGTGTTCGGCAGTTGAACGCTATTTTTGTTTTTTACTTAATTTTCTTTCTTTATAAATTCGAGAACGTCCCCAGGAGAAGTGGTTTTCGGCGTTGTGCCCGGTAAAAACGTTAAGTTGTGTCCCGAATAGTGTGATTTGTCTTCATCATGCTTGTCCCCAATTAAAACGATAATCGGTGTCCCAGGAAAAGTGGTTTATCTTCATTATACTACTGTTTATTATGCCTACTTCTCTGTCGTGCTCGTTCCCTTTCGTTCCTGTTGAATCTTAGCCGGGTGGCTACATTGTTGGGAAAGAGCTAGTCATTCTGCTCTTCGAGTGGGTTGTCGGAAAATGTTTTGTTGTGTTTTGTGTGTTTTCTTTCCCACCCGCTGTCTATGTTGGGACTTTAAATTTAATTGCATCGATTCCTGGTCCCTCTATTCTTACTTTAAGTTGAACTTGTTTATACGTTGCAATAAATGGACAAATAACAGTGTTCCTTTAATTATTTTGAGGAGTGTGTTTGCATCTTCTTACGAGGTCTGCACACTTTTCCATCATGCAAACATATCCACGCAATGAATACTCCCTTAAAACCCACTTTTATATAGTAATACCTTTTTTTCATATTTTTGCTCATAGATTGTGGGTACTCGTTAGAACCGCCTCGGCGAGGCGGTTCTAACGTGTACCCACAATCTATGTGAAATATGAAAAAAAAAAAAAAAAAAAAAAAAAAAAAAAATATCCATTGAAAATTTTCAGTTTTTACAACTTTTAAAATCACTGTACATGTATATTGCATGGGCATGTTTTCGTAATGCTTTACTCAGAATTAGTCGCCACCCTTATAGCACTGGCATCAGCAACGGTGAATAAGGCTAAAACAAGGTTCCTCCTTTTATTTATTTTTTTTTTTTTTATTTTTTATTTTTATTTTTTTTTTTTTTTTTTTTTTTTTTTTTTATTTTATTTTTTTTTTTTTTTATTATCTTTTTTATTTATTTATTTTTTTTTTAATTTTATTAAGCCGTATAAATCGCATACAATACTGCATTTTGCATTACGAGAACACGCCTATACAATATACAAAGATTTTTTAAGCTGTGAAAAAAACTTTTAGTAGAAAATGTTTGATATGTTTCTTATTTTTGCTCAAAACATTGATTGTGGGTACACGAGTACTCACAATCTATGTTTTGGCGCAACGATAAGAAAAATAGGTATACCCCTGCATACCCCAGCTTTGCTATAAAAAAGTGGGGTTCAAGAGGGTATACTTTTCATGGGCTTGTTTTCCTGATGATATTACAAAATCAATACCTGTTATAGTGTTTTGCCTTGGCTTTTCAAAACGCTGATTGACAATACCCAAGTTATTTGATCTGCTCTCCCTGTACTTAACCCATATGGGACGAATGGACTTTTTCGTCCAGGTTCGTACAGTTTAACTCTATAGCACACCAGAGATGCAATTTTGATTTATTTTTATTTATACTACTTCCAACCATCGAGAATAATAATAAGACCATCAGAGACAACATGTACTGCGGCGTCCCGTATATACTGTTTGCCATTGTTTCATACATTGGACGCTAGACGTATATGGGCTTATACATTTTCTTTTTTTCTTTTTCTGTACATTACTCATCGTATTTTTTGTATTTTTCCGTACAGGAGTGATTTTATTTTTTGCAATCAGATAGTTTGAATCAGGTATTGCTTCATTCTAGCTGTTTTCTTTCTCTTCTTCCATCATATAACGAGAAAAGAATAATATATAGCAGAATTACATAAGCTGAAATAACCTGCCCGCGGTTGCAATTGTTTATGCACAAAGATTTCGAAATACGGATATAAAAAAAATATTAACAGTAGGTCACCTTTTGAATGCGAGTTCTAACGCATTGAGATAGGCCTAAACATTGCTAAAGCGATATTCTCAGTTGACAGGTAAGCATTGTATTTACACTTAACATGTTTGTTTTATTCCCAGTACACAGCGTTCAGCCGTTGGTCAACACTAAATGAACCTGTGTACGCAAATATCAAAGCATCGGTGTTGTAGTTGTACCACAGGGGTCGTGGATTTGATCCTGTCGGACCTCTAAAGTCGGATGAGATTTAATGTGCTAAATCTGTCAAATCTGAGACCCCTAATATTATGACATTCATTACTATGATAGTATACATAGAACCTGTTATGAAACGGTGTCGCGCTGGGTTTCCACAGTTTACTAAACATACATACAAGTGCATCCCTTAAAAATACTGGTGCGTATCTTTCCAAGCATATCTCTGTTATTAGCTCACCTGAGCCGTAAGGCTCACACCCAGCAGGCACCTGACGTCTGTTTGACGTCAGATATTGGTTATATTTTGGTCGCGACGTCATATAACCAATTTCCAACGTCTATCAGACGTCGTTTCCTGACGTCTTTTGGACGTCTGGATTGGACGTTGTTTTGACGTCAAACTAGTTCGTCAGTTAGACGTCGTAATCAAGACGTGATTTAGACCTTGTGTTTTTCATACTTCTGACCATGTGTGGTGTGCAAATTAATGAAACTTCACTTTGGGTAAAAATCAGATCATTCGTTTCGTGTGTTTCTTTTGCTTTCTTTCTTTCTTTTTTTTCTATGTTACTTCCAGCAGACACTTGACGTCCGTTGGACGTCAGATTGACGTCAGACTCCAACGTCATAATAACGTTGGAGTTAGGTTGATTTTGAAAGTTTGTTTGTTGTCAAAACTAGACGTCAATCTGACGTGCTAAAGCCAACGTCGGTTTAACGTCTGAAAGCTGACGTCAATCTGACGTCCTAAAAACGACGTTTGAATTCATGTCATATAAATAGTTTAAGGTGTATATTTTTTCGCATTTTTGAATAACAGTGGATTCAGAAGAGCAGTGATGCACTTTTGATAGTCCCTGTCACTCCTTTTTTTTTTTTTTTTTTTTTTTTTTTTTTTTTTTTGATAGAGTTTTTCGGAACATACAAAATGTTCAAGATATTAATTCAGCCTGATGTTGGTACATCTTATTTAAGCAAAATTTTATTGCTTTATGGTGCTAAAACCAATAAGACATTAGTGTGAGAAATAAGATTATTCTGAACAATGGTGAAATAAATATTAAAATATACAAATTTTATTTTCATCTTAATTGAAAGTTTGATAATTTAGTGAAAGACTTTATTTTGATTAATAGATAATCATTTTTTTTCTACATTAATTAAGCATGAGGGCGAAATATGGGATTTCCCATACGAGACTCAGATATGACTTTTAAGTGGCAAGGTTGAAATTATTATTTGAATTTGATATTATATAGAGGATCTTACACGAGTGGTCATTTCATATGAAATTTATTAAACGAGCCTTCAGCGAGTTTAATAAATTTCATATGAAATGACCACGAGTGTAAGATTCGTTTTATCATATTACTTCTAAAATAGGATTTTTTATCGCCTTCGAAGTGGACATATTTTCAATGAAAATTTACATTGTTGTTACGGACGTCGTCAATGACGTTACGTATTCCCGCAAAAGTGTTATTACACGTGTGGTCATACGATTTTTATGACATGACGTTATCCACTGGAAAACAGCGATGTCATATATGATAAAATTTCTTGCGCAAAAGTAACAACATCAAATTCAAATAATAATTTCAACATAGCCACTTTTAAAAAAGCCATATCTAGGTCTCGTATCGGAAATCACCATGCTTAATTAATTTAGAAAAAAATAATTATTTGTTAATCAAAATAAAGTCTTTCACACCTTCTATTAAGACGAAAATGAAATTTGTATATTTTAATACTTATTTCACCATTTTAAATTATTGATTGTTCACAATAGTCTTATTATTTACACTAATGTCTTATTTGTTTTAGCACCATATAGCAATAAAATTTGACATGAATAAGATATACCAACATCACAGTGACTTAACTTTTAAACATTTTGTATATCCCGAATAACTCTATCAAAGGAGTGAAAGGGAATAACAATAGTGCATCACCGCACTACTGAATCCACTTCAGGATTTCAGAATGTTAATTTAACTGCGAACAAACATTCACGATATCGGTTTTAGCACGTCAGATTGATGTCTGTTTTTGACGTCAAACAAACTTTCAAAATCAACCTAACCACAACGTCATTATGACGTCACATTTGAGACATCAAATCAACGTTGTTTTTCTGACGTCAGAATGACGTCTGTTTTTGACGTCAGAATGACGTCTGTTTTTGACGTCAAACAAACTTTCAAAATCAACCTAAATCCAACGTCATTACGACGTCGGAGTCTGACGTCAATCTGACGTCCAACTGACGTCAAATGTTTGCTGGGCAAGGTGAACTTATAGTATAACCATGCTCCGTCGTTGTTGTAATTGGCGGTGTCGTCCACAACGTTCAAACACCCGCTTGGCCAATCATAGCTAAACTTCTCGTGGATCATCTTTAGGAAGGGAGAAGCAAAGTTTGTATAAATGGTCCAGTTCACATGAACAAGATGGCGGCCATGTCTATATATGAAAACAACACACACACACAAAAAAAAACTTAAGAATCTTTTTCTCTGGAACCGGTGGAACGATTTCAACGAAACCTGGTACGTAGTATCAGTGTCTCTGGTGCGTTATAGTTTATATAAATCATAACATTGGGCTGACCCTGACCTAATTTACGGCAAGGTAAAAGCTGGCCTTTAAAATAGGCCTTTAAATGGACAAAAGTGGAAACATTGTTTTAGGAAGTTTTGTAGCTTGTGACCTGAAAGAAGGTAGATACAGACAACTTATTGAGTTAATGGATTTAAGTGAGTATTCAAGGTCAAGGTAATTATTTGAGCTTGGCCAAAGGTCATATTAAATTTAAAGCTTAATTTTCTCAGAAACCTCTTTACCCATCAAAGCCAAACTTCACGTGCGTCATCCTTAGGAAGGCGGAACCAAAGTTTGTATAAATGTTCCAGGTCATATAACCAAGATGGCCGCCATGCTCATATTTGGTAAAATTTAAAAATCTTCTTCTCTTAAACCGATAAACTGATTTCAATGAAACTTGGGGACTCTGTTCCACCATAGTTTGTACAAATCATGACCTTGGGTTGACCCTGACTTATTTTACAGCATAATCAAATGGTCACATATGCTTCTCAATGGACAAAAGTGAAAACACGATTTTTCAGAATGTTGGATGGGGCCGGAGCTTCTTGTCTGTTGAATGGCCCACCGGGTTTAACTGGTGTTTTTCTTTTGCTCCGGATTTTCAATAAGTTATTCGGCGCCCAGGATTCTCCATCGTCGGGCAGCTTACCGTGAGTCCTCGTGTTTTATTCATCATGGTGGTTATCATGATTTATTTGTTTGTCCTTGATGATTCAATGATTAGTTAGAGATTCTCCACGAGGACCGTACATTTAACTAAATGTTGTGAACCACTGCAGAAGCTGAGGGTGAGGCGAATATTCTGTGGTGGTTCTTATTGGTTAATGTCTTGGTTTTGAATTTTTGTGCTGTTGGCACCTTGTGTGCGATTTCATAATTTTAGTTAAGTGTGTGTAACTGAGTGGCCAACTATTGGGAAAATAGCTGCTCACTCGGCTTACAATATGTTTTCTTAGTATAAGTACCTGATTGTTGGTTTAGTTTTTTCCCACCTCGGTTTTTGGAGTCAGAATTTCTTTCTCATTGCGTCATTTCCTGATCATTGCCTATTTTTTACCTTTGTAGCCAGTGACCTGAATGTAGGTAGATTCAAACACCTTATAGAAGTAATGAAGTTATGTTAGTATTCAATGTCAAGGTCATTTATCAAAGGCCAAATCTCAGGTGAGCGTTCTCAGATCCAATGGTCCTCTGGTTGGTGTTGCATGGTGTGCATGAGTATTATATACAGTAATTTACTTTCTTCGCCCTTACAGCTCCGTAAACACAAAATTTAGCATTTTCAATAGGCCTTGTGCGCACAGTCTCTAGTAAGCAGTTATTTCTTGCCTGGTTGGTGAATAGTAAACAATTATTTCCATGATGGCTGTTTGGTGAATAGTGAAAACTGTTGCCCCGAGTGTTTTGATAGTCGACCTCCTCATTAATGGCAGAGTATCTTTTACAGATGCTAGAAGTCCAATTTGATTTTGAACTGATATGGAGAGTCAGACGATTTTAATATTGATGGTATCTAGTATATATGCTATTGTTGGGTAAATAAAACAGTTATTTCATGGCTGTTTGGTGAATAGTCAAATTGCCCCTCGGTGCCTTGGCTGACCTTCGGCCTCGGGCAATAGTCCACCATGGTCATCCTCATCACCTCGGTGCAATTGTTTTGATTATTACCCAACCGCCTATATTAAAAGAGATTGAATAGTTTTGACTATCTGCACAAATCAGTACTTAATTGGCACGCGATGTGCGAAATGTACGTAACGCGACAAATATGACGTCATCAACCGGTCCATACTTTTAACAATACCATGCTAGTGACGTCGTCCATGCAAACGTAATGGGAAAACGGGGTGGAATAGTTTTGATTATTACCCAACCCCCTGTATAAAAATCAATTGAATAGTTTTGATTATTACCCAACAAACTATATAAAGAGAAATAAAACATTTCATGCTGTTTTTAAACAATTTCAGTTAGAGCCAGTTTAAACCAGTTTCAATGAACTGTTTCATGTCATGTGACGAACTGTTTCATGTGCAACAGTTTTTACTGTTTCCCAGTCATGTGACATGCTTTGTATGCTTTTATACTGTCTCACCATACTTGCAAATATTGTTAAACAAAAAGTAATCAAAAGCAAACAACCAAACAAATGAATCAAACAAACAAAGAAAACATGATCAAACAAACAAAAACAAGCAAACAAACATAAAACAAACAAATCCAACGAAGCGTTAATAACAAATAAGCACATGAAATAATCTAAGAAAACAGAAACAAAAAAACTAACAGTAACTTAAAACAAAACAATCAACAAACAAACAAGCAAAACAAACCAAACAGAATAAAACATAACAAACAAACAATCATACAAACAAAAAATGAACCAAACAAACAAGCAGAATAAACAAAACAAAATTAGTAAGATAAGCAAGCAAGTCAATCAACTTTTTTTAAGTGCAAAATAAACAAGCAGAACTTACAAAAAATAAATAAATAAATAAAATAAAATAGTAAACAAACAAGCAAATCAGAATCAAACAAGCAAACATGTTCTATACAACAAAACCAGGATATAAACATGTTTCAACCATATTTTCAGTTTTGTGAGACAAGCCAAGTTCTGCTTGCGGGTGTGGTCAGGTGGTTTTTCTCGGGGTTCTCCCGTTTTCGCCCCACCTACTGATTGGCCCGTCTCATATGACCTGAAATAATCTTGAAAGGGACGTAAAACTGAATTAAAAAAATATATATATATTTTCAGTTTTAACATTTAATGTTACCACCAGTCTTGTCATACTATAGTATGTGTCTGTTATGAAGTTAATAATGAATGTTTGAGTTGGGTAATAAAACAACTATTTCAAACCTTCCTGTGTGACAGTCATAACTATCACCCCTCGGAGCTGTGGATGATCCGATGAACTGTTGCCCTCGGCCTTCGGCCTCGGGCAACAGTTCATCGGGTCATCCACAGCACCTCGGGGTGATAGTTTTGACTGTTACAAAGGAAGGTATGAAATAGTTGTATACTATCTGCACAAATCAGTGCTTAATTGGCACGCGATGAACGAATTGAATAGTTTTGACTATCTGCACAAATCAGTGCTTAATTGGCACCCCGGATTGGCACGCGATGAACGAAATGCATGTAATGTGACAAATGTGACGTCATCAGCCGGTCCATAGTTTTGACTATACCATGCTAGTGACGCCACCTATCCAAACGTAAATGAAAAACGGGGTGGAATAGTTTTAACTATACCATGACCGATGACGTCAACGTCACGATCAAAACGTAGAAAATCTCGAGCGTAAATAACGTCGCGCGACAATTAGTAGTCAATTTTGTAACGAAATCGCAAATGATTGGCTGTTTGGCAGAATAGTCAAAGCTATGTCCCTCGGTGCCGTTGACAGCTCAATGCGCAATTGCCCTCGGCCTAACGGGCTCGGGCAATTATTCATTGAGCTGTCAACGGCACCTCGGGACATAGTTTTGACTATTCCCCAACCAGGCATGAAATAACTGCTTACTATACCATGGCCAATGACGCCAACGTCACTGGAATGACGTGGAATGTCTCGAGCGTAAATAACGGTGTCAATTTACGACAACATCGCTAATGCTCCTGGTTTAGTTGGATAATAAAGCAGTTATGTCATGGCTGTTTGGCAGAATGGTCAAAACTATGACCCTCGGTGACGTTGACAACTCAATGCCCAATAATTCATTGAGCTGTCAACGGCACCTCGGGGAATAGTTTTGACTTTTCACCAACCAGGCATGAAATAACTGCTTACTATTCACCTAACCACCATGAAAAAACTGTTTACTATAGCTTTGATATCCTTCAAGCTGGGTACCAGGCCATGGTATAGTCCCATGTTATATCCAAAACTATGGACCGGTCAGAGGCCAACTCATGATATACAGAAATATATGCTATTACTGTGCATATAGAGGGTTGGGGGTATTCCACCCCGTTTTCCCATGACATTTGTATGGACGAAGTCACTAGCTTTGTATAGACAAAACTATTGACTGGCTTGTCACGTCATATTTGTCGCGTCTCATGCATTTCAAATATCGCGTGCCATTTAAGTACTGATTTGTGCAGAAAATCAAAACTTTTCAATCTCTTTTGACATAGGGGCGTGCGGGCGTGTGCGTGCGTGCGTGTGTGCGTGTGTGTGTGTGAATAGCTTAAAATGTTTTCTATTATTTCAGTTTGGACATTTCATCTACAAAAGCACTGGCGATTCAAGAATTGAATTTAGCGGCCATGATAATATGTGGCCATCCTTTAGTTACTGGATACAAGTATACATGTACGAAGCTATCGACACTAGAAAACACCATGGCAAACACACAGGCAAATACGACGGGGATTGCGAACGATGAACAGCTTCTTACAGCATTGAATGACGAAAAAATTCAATTAATGATACCAGTGATAGTTTACGTGTCAGTCCTAATGCTACTTGGTACCTTCGGTAATATTCTTGTTCTCGTGTATTACGGGTGTGTGGCAAGGCGAAATACTAATTCTTTTTTCATTGTGGCTTTAGCGGTATTTGATTTGTCAATTTGTGTGGTTACCATGCCTATAGAAATTATGGATTTGCGATTCTACTACATGTTTACCAATGTTCCAGCCTGCAAGATTTCTCGTGTATTAAATCATCTGGCAGCGAATGGATCGGCGTCAACCTTACTAGCTATAGCTGTAGATCGTTTTAGACGACTGTGCTGCCCGTTGAAACCCCAACTACAACTCAAGCATGCTAAAATAGCAGTGTTTCTAGCAGCAGGCATTGCTGTCGTGTTATCCTGGCCTGCACTGATATTTTACGAGCCTGTCACTGTCAACATTACACACCCAGACAATAATAACAAAACTCTTCAAGGATCAGACTGTACAACTGCAAAAGACGATAAATACCGGAGCTATCTCTGGGCTTTCAATATTGTGCAATTTATCATTTATATTGTCGCAACTGTTATACTAATAGTCCTGTACAGTCTTGTGGGGAGAGCTATATACAGATATAAAAGGAGAAGACTAAAATATGCTTCAACAAAACGAGTTGCATATGGTCCAAAATGCAGCCAGACTGAAACACCATCAGACCGCAATGGTGAAACAGACAAACAAGCTACAGCAAGTGAAATCGGGAACTGCTCTACTGTAGAAACGAATTTACCTGATGTCACTATTCAGACAATCGATCCAACACTAGAAAACGGCATTGAACGTTTGAAAACTATTTGTGATGCCAATGGAATAGAGGATAAACCACGCGGTAAAGACCAAAAAGCTACAAGAAATCGATTTAAAAGCAAAAACAAACCAAGATTTAAAACTCCGAGAGAGAAAACGCCAGATATTAACACGATAAAATGCACTATATTAATGTTAGTTATCACTATATTTTTCATAGTGGGATATCTGCCATATTTAGTGTTAGTGATTTGGAGGATTTTCCAGTCTGGTTATGAAGGAGATATCCTGAGTGACCCTGGTCTCGTCGGGTTTAACATTGGCATCAGATCCTACCTAATTCCTAGCTGTGTGAATCCGCTACTCTATGGGGGTTTCAATGGTAATTTTAGAAAGTTTTTCTTTGCCGTATTTTGTCCATGTTTTACTAAGAGACGGAAACAATCCCGTTCGCCAACAAGTATCACTAGCCATTAAAATATTATTTTCACTGCTGATCTAATGTTTTTTGGATCATATGTTCCTTCAGCCTTGTTTTATTTTTCCGTCTGCCATTAGAGTTTCGTGATTTTATTATTTTGAAAAGGATCATAAAACTGTGTTCCTTAGTGTAAATACTCAAGGTAACATAAAATTTAGTTAGCATCTCTCATTTATGCGTCTGCGTCTACCAACTCTCAAAGATGTCTGAAAGAAGTGGGACTATTCTGTTTTCCAGCACTACCATTTTATTTTAGATCAGATAGTACAAAACAAACAAAACATGAACATAAACCCGGAAAAGCTCACCGGACCTGAGGTTGATTGCCCTTGGTGTAAAATAGGCCAATGTCATCCAAAGGTAGTGGACCCGACGAACATGTTTTGGACGTTACAAGTCAAAGGTACCATAAACACGAGTGTTTAAAATGTGTTTAAAATCTAAGCTGCAATAGCGATACTCGTCGCATCATTTTAGGAGCTTGAGAAGTGAAACCAACGTTGTGCGTCTTTTAAAAAAAACTCGCCAATTCGATCGGCCATTGCCGTTAGTGTTTTAATTGTTTCACGGGTTATAAGGTTTATCTCCAGCATGCAATCGTTGTTCAAAAGGTTATTAAACGACATGAGCTACCATGCCCTTAGAACCCATGTTGAACAAAATGCAGATAAAAGATTGAAAGAATAACTGTCTGGGTACCTTCAGGTGTCTCAAAATGTTCGAACACATTCAGTTATCGTTGTAGAGAGAATGCAAAACAGTACAATTTTTGACCCCAATCTAGTTGATGACAAATTTTCTGATATACAGTGCATAACTGAATAGTATGTCTTTGAAATGATATAAATGAAATTGTGTCATTATTTGCTATCTGTATGAAACATTGGTAAACGTTGGCATTCTCCTTGCTCTGCTTATTTTGTCGGGTATATTAACTTTTTTTTTCCAAAGGAAGTTTCAAAAGAAATTTGGCTTTGAATAGCCAATGGGCTTCAGAGATGTTTGAATTTTATGATTTTTTATGACCATAAACACATATTTAGACCTTGGGGAGAGGCAGGCAACTTCTGAGGACTTGTTCTTTCTCGAGACTGCGGCTGAATTTTGCTAAGATTTTTAGGCAATAACCTAATCTTTTAGGCTATTAATCAAAGCACAGACTTTATCAGTTATCGGGTAGTTGCAAAAAAGATGTTTTGCAAAGAAGTCTAATAACTGTACTGATGGAGTTTCTTACCAAAATTGGAAAGAATGGTGTTAGCATATTTAAAAAGGAGGTCCAGTTAAGGCAAGCAACATGATAAAAATTAGTTGTAGGGCTTGTCAAAGTTACAGGGTGCCCGGTGACTTTTCGTGTCAAAAATATAGGTCAGGTTCAAAAATATAGGTTTTTCGAGGTCAGAAATATAGGATAAAATAGGATGTATATAGAACGAAGAAAACAAGCTAAATTAATGTTTATCAGCCACCAGTCACATGATACATCTGCGAAGCCAACCAGATATATTCCTCTTTCCAAATAGAAAGAAAGGTTGAACAAAGAAGAAATTCTTGATAGCCAGGATTCTTGATCTGAAATTTCAAATCAAGAGGTTTGTACAATATTACTTGGAAATTCTGAAAATCCAATGGGGAGATTGTTTTCAAAAGTAAGGAGATCCTCCAAAAGAAAAGAAATATCACATGCTGTTTATCAATAACACAAGAAAGAGAAATGAGTAAATAAGAAGTATGTTATGGTTTGGGTAAAAGCTTTCATGCTTTCAGAATTTTAGTGTTCTTGAATTTCTGTAACCATATGATTCTTGTTGTGAATAGTAAAACACTATCATTGTCACTATCAAGAAATTTGAAGGAAATTATAATTTAAGCACTTAAAATTATATTTCAGAGCCTGTTGACATTATGTTCAGAATCATTATTTTATGCTATGTGTATACAGTCTACCTCAAGTTATAACCTTCTCATTATGCTGAAATGATATGTTGAAAATTTTAGTGTAAAACATCATACCATTCTTCAGCTTTATAATCATCACAAGTCTTAGCCAAAAGGTAGCAAAGTTTGGATTTTATCATACTAATCAATCAGATTTGGACACTTAAACAAGAATTTAAATGTATTTCCTCTATCTTTTATGGCACTAAATCTTAAATTCTTAAGAACAGATTTGAATGCCCACAAACCACTTTCAGAGCAGAACTTAAATATGCCTTTGCCTTTAATGTCAAATTGTACCACCACTAATGAAACTTCAGTATTTTTTTCACTTGCTACACATTCCTGTCTCAGTCCAGAATTACCACAATTAGTATTTAATTCCATTTTTCTTTCTCTCTATATACACAAAGGTTTAATTAAGGTTAGTATGTGATCCAGGGTGTTTGTAAAAAGTGTTTTTGATTATTATATACAAAAAGTTAAGATAATTATAGTCATTTACAGTATTAACTAATAAAGTTGATACACTTGAAAGACAGATAATTATAGTCATTTACAGTATTAACTAATAAAGTTGATACACTTGAAAGACAGATAATTATAGTCATTTACAGTATTAACTAATAAAGTTGATACACTTGAAAGACAGACTAAATTCAAATTGAATTACATGCAGTTTGGCAGCTCCATATATCACATCTTGTTCTATATAGGGACTTTCATTCAATCTTTTAGTTTCTTGTGTATCAAAAATCCAAAAATATAGGTTTTATAGGTATTTTGGAAAAATATAGGATAATATAGGTTTTTATAGGTAAACCTCAAAAATATAGGATAATATAGGGTTTTATAGGTTACCGGGCGCCCTGAAGTTACTGACTAAACTTTTTCCTCTGAGTATAGATGTATTTAGTTCTAGGGGAGATGCAGATAAGTGTTCACCATTAAATGACTTTGTTGTAACATTTTCTCAAAATGAACTTGGTTTAAAATACATGTACATGTAGCTCATGGACATCCCAAAGTCATAATTAAATACATTTGGCCCAAGATCTGACAAAAGGGTCTTATGGCCAAAACTTCAAAATTAAGATATTTCAAGCATGTCAAAGGCCAAGTCTTTCTGAGTGTTTCCTGAAAATTTGAAAGAGATTATCTTCACAAATAGCAAAGGTATTAGTGTTGAAATTTGTATAGTTGCTGCAATCTAAACATGACATCATGAAAATTGTTGATGACATTTAGACGTTGACATGTTTATGTCACTTTGACGAAAAGAAGCAAGGACTAAAACTCTTGAAATTCTATTTGTTTATTGAAGTTCAACATATATACCACTGAACAGTCTATGCATTAGGCAAACCTATTCACAAACCTTTAGATAAAACATGCATAACAAAGGGTATACCTGGTTTTTAAAATTAGGGCAGTCCTAATGTCACAACAGTTGCCATGGCAACATACATAAGTCTCATAAGAAATATATGTCTTGGATTGTGTTACAATATTGAAGAAGTTTGACATGAATATAAGAGCATGTCAAATCAAATTTAGATGGATTTTGAATTTTATTAACATAAAATGTACTTGAATGTCCGAAGCCTTTTGTCAGATCCACGCACATTTGTAGATTTTGTGTCCCTGGTGGTAATTACCATATTTCAAAATCATTAACTTTTTGTTCTAGAGATTTTTTATCATGGACATTGGTGCTATTTTGATCATGTGACCTGGGCCATTTATATGAACTTTCTTTGCATGTTGCAGCAGACAACAGAATTTAACATCACAGATTTGCTTTGACGTCACTTCCTATTGAAGAACCACCTATCAAAACGGGTGTTAGATTAAGGATCAAATATGATAGAACTACTATTGCGTTATATCTCTTTCTTATATCTGTATTATCAATAAGAGCTGTCGCAGGACAGCGTAGCTTGCCTGACTTGTGCTTTGTCACTAAATCTATTAAAATCTATGATCCATGACCTTGACCTCAAGGTCTCTCAGGTGGGCCGTAATACATGTATCTACCAACATGCAAAATATGAACTTGATCCATCCACATATTCAAGAGATATAGACTTATAAAAACTTAAACCAAAAACTTAAACACAAAATTTTTAAGCCCGTGACCTTGACCTAAAGGTCACTCAGGTGGGTCATGAAGGAACCAGTATCTATCAACACTTGATCCATCTACATATTCAACCTTGACTTACAAAAACTTTAACCAAAATCTTAAACACAAAATTTCTAAGTCCGTGACCTTGACCTAGTCACTCAGGTGGGTCATGATGGTACAGCATAAAACTTCAGACCAATATCTATCAATATGCAAAGTATCAACTTGATCCATCTACACATTCAAGAGATAATAGACTTACAAAAACTTTAACCAAAAACTTTAACACAAAATTTCTAAGTCCGTGACCTTGACCTCAAGGTCACCAGCGTGGGTCATGATGGTACAAAATAAAACTTCAGACCAATATCTACCAAGATGCAAAGTATCAACTTAATCCATCCACATGTTCAAGAGATATAGTCTTATAAAAACTTTAACCAAAACTTTAACATTAGAGCAACGCCGACGCTAACTCTGATGCTGGGGTGACTGCAATAGCTCTTCCTGAACTTTCGTACAGGCGAGCTAAAAAGGTTATGCACTATTTACGAGGTATGGCAGGAAAGTTCGTAGACACTTCAGCTATCAGAAAAAGTAACGCGTTGTTGAAGAAGCGTTTTGCATAATTTCAAGCAGCAATATCTTATGAGTATATTTCAGAAATTTTGTGGAATTTGAAGTAATAACACGCTTGGTATGGCCACTTTTCTGCTAGGGGGTAGGGCCGTGCGGGGCAGGTGTCAAAACGTGATAAAATGTGACGATTTTCACATTCTGTTTTTGCTTGTGAAACGGCAGGGAAGTGTGCTGTAACGTTGAAATATTTTGATCCTGAAAGAATGTTTAATCAGCAACGTTTCCTGAATGTTTGGGCCTTCACGGCAGTACAATTTGATATTTGTGAATAAAATTTCAGATGCAGTCCGAAAAAAATGCTTGAAAAATTGGCGTAATTTTGACGTCGGAGAACAGCCGATAACCATAAAATCGTGTGTTTTTGTTTTGGAAATCGCCAACAAACACGATGGAAATTATGTAAACAACAACATAAAAGCTATCAGCTTGTCGGTCACTCGTTTACAAGTGGCAGAGTTGATTTCTGGATGCTCGATAGATCATCTAAGATGATAAATGGCAACAGAAGGGCACTCGTCTTACATTCTCAGCGAATGAAAATGGTTTCATATGTTCAACCGGTCATCAGAGAACTTAGGGACAGTTAGCACAGATCTGCATTTGACAGCTGGATACACATGATAAGATTGTACCGATATCCAAAGACCCTATGTGGAATAACTCTGAAACATCAGTTAAACTTGTTACAAATATATGAAGCACTGACAGCAATAAACTTCAAGTAACGTCACTGAGACGTTGACCCTTGCCCCGCTCCCGGTTAGGGAGGTGCACATAAAAGGCTGTAGAAGATGTCGTGTTGGCCAGATTTTCATAAAATTTCGTCTATTTGCTCATGAAATATTTTTGCAAACCCAGATATATTCATTTTGACTGAATTTCCTTTCCTGTTGAAAATACTAATGGTGTCTACGAACTTTCCTGCCATACCTCGTAGTAGCGGGGTTTTTTTTTGTGACACCCTGTATAAATTCTCAAGTAAACAAACAAGGCTTGTTTGACCTTACCACAATGCAAGGGTAGGCTCAGAAATTCTAAGCTGTAAGCCAGTAATCATATGGTCAGTAATTGCATAATTAGCTACAGAGGCGGATCCAGGATTTCTGATGAGGGGGTTCTGATGTACAAATGGGGGGTTCGTTTGCTTATTTTTAAACAAAATTTATTGAAATTCTCCATGAAAATGAAATAATTTGGCTCCAGAGGGGGGATCGAGCGAACCCCTTGAACCCCCTCTAAATCCGCCACTGAGCTATGCCTCTGGAGGCACACACAGCCCAGTTATTACTCACAGTCACAAGGATAACATGTCCATGCAATAAGTACCCCCTTAAGCCCCACTTTTATATAGTTAAACTGGGGTTTGCAAGGATATACCTGTTTTTTGTATTTTTGCTCCAAAACATAGATTGTGGGTACTCGTTAGAACCGCCTCGTGTACCTACAATCAATGTTTTGAGCAAAAATATCCAATTTGTTTCAATGAAATTTGCAATTTTAGCTTCTGAAAAAATTTTCTGAATATTGCATGGGCAAGTTTTTGTAATGGTCAAGATGAGCAGGGGCCAAAAATGGACAGAAAATATAAGTGAAAACTGTCTGAAAAAGGAAATCTTTATTTCCATGGTTTGCACATGACATGATGACAAATTATTTTCTAAATTCACCATAATTTTAAGGGTTCAGAAATCAATAGCTAATAGGATCATTAAATGACATTTGTATAGGACAGAAAAGTTTTTCCTTAATTGAGCCGCCTCATGGGAAAACAAACAATGTGGTTTCCGAGCAGGTCCGACACAAACCAGCCTGTACAAGTACAAAAAAGAGCTAGAAGCTTGAAATTTCGGATTTAAGTAGAAGAGGAATTGTACTATCCGAGTAGCAAAAACAAAGGCGCTGATCTGCATCTTTGTTTTCGCCTATGCAGATTGTTGGTTTTCCCACGAAGCGGCTCAATTCTCTACAGTATGATATACTGTAAATTCGGAAATGTTCGCGAGAACTTTATTTTCATTAATATTCGTGAATTTGTCTCCTCGCGAAAATGAAGTTCTCGCTAATTAAGAATTGCTATAAGCCTTACAGAATGCATCAGTACATGTTACCGAATTCAAGTACTCGCTTATAATTTGGAAATCGAAAATTTGCGAAATTAAAGTAACGCAAAAATTTCCAAACTTACAGTAGTTACAACTAAGTTCAATTTTTATGGTTACCCACAAAACAAGTTTAAAAGGAGATAAATAGATGAGCCGCCCCATGGGAAAACCAACAATCTGCATAAGCGAAAACAAAGGCGCAGATCAGCTTCGCAGTAACTGCGAAGCTGATCAGCGCCTTTGTTTTCGCTACTCGGAAAGTACAATTCCTCTTCTTCTTAAATCCGAAATTTCAAGCTTCTAGCTGTCTTCTGTGCTTGTACAGCTCGGTTTGTGTCAGACCTGTTCGGAAACCACATTGTTGGTTTTCCCACGAGGCGGCTCAGATATTAAAGTAACCATGCAGATAACAAAAGTTGTGGATTTAGAGTGTTTTGCTCGCTTCTCCTCTATGACCAAATTATTTCTTTTTATGAAAATAAAGTTAATGTTATGAGAATTAAACCCCTCTTACTAAATTTGAACCTATTTTTTATCTATGGGAGAATTTTACAAAATGTAGGTTTAAAAGGTATGAAAACTAGCCCCCTTACAAAATTTGAACCCCTTGCCTGAGATCCTGGATCTGCCCCTGGACCTCCAGTGGCTTTGATTATACTGCACATGAGCCGCAACGCGGGAAAACCGGTTCAGGGCTTTCGACCAGGACAAACTGGCCTGTACAGTTTTACTATCCGTGCAGCGAAAACAAAGGGGCTGATTAGCTTCACAGTTACTGCAAAGCTGATCTGTGCTTTTGTTTTCGCATCAGTAAAAAAATCTGGTTTTTTCACGATGCGGCTCATGCAAAAACAAAGACGCAGATCAGCTTGGCAGTATCTGTGAAGCTGATAAGCGCCTGTTTTCGCTACACGGATACTACTATTCCTCATCTACGTATATCCCAACTTTCAAGATTCTAGCTTTTTTCTGACAATGTACAAGCTAGTTAGTGTCAGACTGGGTCGGAAACACCAAAGACCGGTTTTCTCACGTTGCGGCTCATATAAGGCAGCAAATAAGTGCCCCAACCATGCCCCCACCAAAAAGTCTTTATTATTAAGAAGGCAATATTTAACAATTATTTGTTCACCTATTCAGCAATTTTTAGCTAAAATCAATATAAAAAATTTGTTTTACAAACAAAATGTTTTGTTTCTACATGATTGAGGTTTAATGTCCCAGTCAACAACTTTTCAGTCATGTTGGGATTGAGCCACCATTTCCTGGCTAATAACCAGGACCCAGTTGTTCAAAGCATCGTTAGCTTAACGATATTGTTAAGACATAAATTTGTTAAGCAAATATCAGCTAAAGTAACAAATACACTGTTATTTTTTGTTGAAAAAATGTGAGAATCCTTTGCACTGCAAAGGATTCTCACATTTTTTCAACAAAAAATAACAGTGTATTTGTAATATTCACGTTTGAAATTTTAACGAAACGTTAACTAACGATGTCGTTAGTTTTGAACAACTGGGCCCAGTACTCTGGGGAGTTAATGTATCTTGCTTAAGGAAACAACACGGCGCCCCCTGTGGGGATCAAACCTAGGCCCTCTCGATTCGGTGTATGATACTCTCAAACTAAAATGCAATCAGCTATACAATTAAGAGAAAATTATTCAAACAACAGATTCATGTGTGAACACATTTAATTAAAAAGGCATTAGGGACATGATTTTTAGGTACACAAGAAATGATTTAAATCACCAATTAACGCAACATTGCTTGTTGGTATACATGAACCATACAAATTATATTTTGTTTGTTTGCTTTGTAGCTTAATTCCATCAAATTTCCTTTTTCAATATAATTATTCTTGACATCAATATCATATTTTCATTCAACACTTTCCATTAAATTCTATCATTTTTCTTCTACTTTCAATGCTTCACCATTATTTTTTATCAGTTTCCGTTTTCAATACCAAATTCCTTCTATTTTCCATTTTCATTAATAAAATTCCACACATTTTCCTTTCTCATCACTTAAATTCCACTCAGTTTCCTTCTTCTGTGAAAAATTTAAACCAGTTTCCTTTTTCAGTAAAATCCTTCTACATCTGAGCCTGTGCGTGACAAAACCAACAATTTGGGTTTTAGACCAGGTCCGACACAAACCAGGCTGTACAGTCACAGAAGCAGGCTAGAAGCTTGAAATTTCGGATTTAAGAAGAAGAGAAATTGTACTATCTGTGTAGCGAAAACAAAGGCGCTGATCAGCTTCGCGGTCACCGCGAAGCTGATCTGCGGCTTTGTTTTCGCTTATGCAAATTGTTGGTTTTCTCATGCACAGGCTCATCTATTTTCCTTTTTTCATTTTGCTGCTTTCCACCAAATTAATGGACTACACACCAAAGATGAAACTGCCTTATCATCAGACAAATCCAAATGCTTTTGTTTTGATTGCTAGCAACAGTTTGGTCTTCAGTATATTTTTGGACGAGTATAGCGGTATATAGAGCCTTGAGATGCAAGTATTTGCCGATGGTAGGTGGAACTCGTCCGCGGGTCGTATCGTTATACTGGGCATGGGCTGGAAACCTTCCTCGCTGGCAGGCAGGGCTGGGCTCGATGTCCAAAAGTATACCTGGAAAACAAGGAAACATTACAAATACATCACCATGCAATATACAGAGATTTTTTCAAGAAGCAAAAATTGACAATTTTATTAGAAAAATTTTGATTTTCTTTTTTATTTTCGCTCAAAACATACATTGTGAATACATGTTAGAACTGCCTCGGAGAGTACCCACAATGTATGCTTTGGACCAAAAATAAGATAATTAGGTATACCCCTAAAAACCCCCATATTGTTCTATATAAAAGTGGGGTTTAAGGGGTATACATTTCACGTACACATTTTTCTTGATGAGAATTACAATTTGAGCTTTTGCAAGATTACTGAAACACACCAGAAGCTTGAAATTTTAGACTTAAGAAAAAGATGGATTGTACTATCTTTTCTTATACTGCGGCTTAATTTTATCAATTTGCCATTTTTCAAACGTTTGACAATCAATCAATCAATACTTCTTGCAAAGTTTATTGTTGTGTTATAGGTGACTTTTAGTTTCAAAATCAGATATAATCCTTGCATTGTTTACTGTCTTCTCGTGACCTGCATTGCCCTGTTTACTTATCTAGTTGATAGAACATGTTTACAAATAAGACTTATTATTATTCTAATAAATAGAGGATCTTACATGGAGTGGTCATTTCATATGAAATTTATTAAAGACTCCGGCATGTTTAATAAATTTCATGTGAAATGACCATGAGTGTAAGATTCGTTTTATCATATATGTTTTATCATATGACTTTTAAAATAGGATTTTATCGCTTTATAAGTGGACATTTTACATTGTTGTTATGGAGGCTGTCAATGACGATATGTATTCCCACAAAAGTTAATACATCTGTGGTCATAAGACTTTTTATTACATGACGTTATCCACTGAAAGAAAGCGATGTCATATGATAATTATTTTTATTATTATTAATTCTTATCATTATCATGATGAAACAACTCATATTTTACATACCAGATCTTGTCTCTCATGATTGCTCATCTTCTCTACAACCGACCAGAACCAGCGTTTGAATCTCTGTACTTTCTCATTGTTCTCACCTACAAATGAGCCTCGACGTGAGAAAACCGGTCTTCGGGGTTTCCGACCAGGTCCGACACAAACCGGCCTGTACAAGCTCAGAAAAGAGCTAGAAGCTTGAAATTTCGGATTTAAGTAGAAGAGGAATTGTACTATCCGAGTAGCGAAAACAAAGGCGCTGATCAGCTTCGCGGTTACCGCGAAGCTGATCTGCGCCTTTGTTTTCGCCTAGGCAAAAATCCGGTTTTCTCACGATGCGGCTCAAATACACAGAGTAGTTTAATTTTGTTTTGTTTTTAATTCAGCCTGTGCGTGACAATACCAACAATTTGGGTTTCCGACCAGGTCCGACACAAACCGGCCTGTACAGTCACAGAAGCAGGCTAGAAACTTGAAATTTCGGATTGAAGAAGAAGGTTGTACCATCCGTGTAGCAAACAAAGGTGCTGCACAGTAACTGCACAGCTGATCTGCGGCTTTGTTTTCGCCTATGCAAATTATTGATATTCTCATGCGGTGGCTCAATTCAGTTCAAGTTTACGTCCCTTTCAAGATTATTTCAGCTCATATGAGATGGACCAATCAGTAGGTGGGGCAAAAAGGGGATTCTATACAACATTAGAATGTCATAACGCTCAAAATGTGCTTGTAAACCAATTAGGCTTATATTTATGGATGGTTTGACTTGAAACACTTTTCCAGGACAGGCTCTGACCGTTTGAGCATTTACAAGTAATCAGATGGTTAGATGGTAGCTTATAAGCTTTGCTTGGAGGCACAAGCAGCCCATCTATTTCTCACGGCCCCAATGGGTGGGGCACATCCCAATAAAAGAAGAAAGATAAACCTACCACTTTCATCATTAAACGATGTGTAGCCTATGAGTGTCTGTACATTTATGGTCCCAACACCATTCAGAAGCAGACGCAGATCCTCTGATGTGAGGCCTTCTAGAGAGTTTGAGGGGATTACGTCAAACACACCTGTACGTAATTTCTGAAAAAAAAAAAGTCAATATCAAACAAAATTATCTTATTACCGGTAATGAAATGGATAAATGTGCCAGCATTAAGTTTACTACAGAGCAGCACTGTTTGCACACCATCTTATGCACTCATGTACATTTCATTTATCCTTTTTTCGGAATCTCATAATCTTTAAGAAAACTCCTTACTTGGGATTTCAGAATTTCCTTATATATCTTCTACAACACCCTATTCGACTTCCTTTTTCATTTCATCGTTCACCTTATTTAGAAAAAAGGTACATCTCTCTATTTGGCTTCTCATTTGTATCATGTTTGTGCACTCATGATTTGATTTTCTTTATTTTATAACTGACCTTCATAAAGTGTTTTATAACTAACTGTTAGAGCTGCTTTATTTTCAAGAAATACATACATGCATGGCTAAAACATACATACCTTGAGAGCCTTTTCAGCGACCTTGATCATCCTGTACTCCGCATACCGTCTGACGTAGTCGTGAACGTTCTGTGCCGTCACTTCAATGTCAGTCCCACCAGGCAGAAGTTCTACCTGTTCACCGCCCTGAGAAAAGAGTAATATTTGTTAAAACATTGCTCTTTTGATATAATCCCATTCAAACTGCATACAATTACAACAGGGTTGCCAATATAAAATTTTCAACTAATTATTGGGCTTGCAGCTAATGCAGCTTGAGCATGCAACATGACTTGGCAGTCTGATTTTACTTTCAGAAAACCCTGAAAAATATTTACATTGTATTTTTGTTTGGCTTTTTAAAAGGCTTAATTTTAATTGTCCCAGTCAACATTATTTTCAAAATTAGGCCACTTCTTTTCGGGGTCATAATCAGTACTATGGGGCGTTACAAACATTCTTCACAGACCCGAGACCAGTCAAGTTAAAAAACTCAAGCTCTCCAATTGGAGTCGAAACACTAGGCCACCAAGTTTTTTAATGTAGGAAATATTAGCCACATTGTGGGAAAACCGGATCTTTGCCTATGAGAAAAAAAAGGTGCAGATCATGTTGGCAGTTAACTGCGAAGCTGATCATCGCCTTTGTTTTCGCTACACGGATAGTACAGTTTCCCTTCTTCTTAAATCCAAGTTTCAAGCTTCTAGCCTACTTCTGTGACTGTACAGGCCATTATGTGTCAGACCTAGTCCCGAAGACCAGTTTTCTCGCGTCACAGCTCATATAAGAAAGGAATTTCAAGTCCCTGCTTTTACCTTGTGAACACACTTTCATGATTTCTCAAGAAAGCTTTTTTTCTTACGACCCTAATTAACTTCAAACATACAAAACATTATGAAAACTTGTCTATGCAATATACAGAGATGTTTATAAGAAGCAAAACTTGAGAATTTCATTGGAAAACTTGATTTTTTTTTCATATTTTAACTCAAAACATACATTGTGGGTACATATGTTAGAGCCGCTTCGGCGATGCGGTTCTAACAATTACCCACAATGTATGTTTTGGATCAAAAATAAGGAAATTAGGTTTACCCCTGCAAACCCGTTTTTCTATATCAACATGGGGGTTTAAGGGTGTATTCATTGCATGGACATGTTATCCTGATGCAAGATACAAACCTCTTCAGTGCATGCCTCTACACAGAAATTCATATCCAATGCCGTAAACATCAGAGAAGCATCCTTGGTTTCCGAGTCGACCACCAGCTGTCTCAGACTCTCGTACATAACTGGGTCAAAGAATGCCAGGTCGTGCCAACTTATCTTGCGACCGAGTATATACTTGAGCACATGACGGTTGAAAAACAGGGGACACATCTCATTCTGTAGCAGACAAAGCCCGATGATTCTGAAAAAAAAAACATGAACCAGTTTGTTATAAAATCACGCAAAACATGTCTTAAGGTTTAAAGAGAGTACATGTATTGTTATAGCCATGTTTGGACTTGAAATTTCAGTTTAAGATCTACAGAAATCTGGGGGCAACCAGACATAATTATGGTTAACTAGTTCTTATGTTTTTGCACTTAATAGACAAAGGCTTTCTCTGGCCCATCATATACCAGAAAGGAGAATTTTTCTTGCATTTTTTTCTATGTAAACTGATCATTTTCAGCCATTAAACATCAAGCTATCAAACTTTTTACGCTCATCAAAGCAGGTAACCGGGAAGCTGATCAGTGCCTTTGTTTTCACTACACGGATAGTACAATTCCTCTTCCTTTTAGATCAGAAATTTCCAGCTTCTAGCCATCTTCTGTGACCCTACAGCCCGGTTTGTGTCTGACATGGTCGGAAACCACGATGAGTTTTCTCGCGTCGCGGATCATATCATATGGTCCATTAGATTACCTTCCTATATTTCTGAAAGCATTCAGCCTCTCCTGCGATCCCTTGCCTGGCCTCGGAGAATAATACCCACGTTTTCCCGGTTGCCAGAATAATGGCGACTTGTCGTCGAGCTCGTCGTCATCTTCCATGTCATTGCTACGGAGATCTGATGATGACCCCGCCTTTTTCTTCTTGTCATCGCGGCTGGTAGACGATAGGTTGAAAATGTCGAGATCTAGTAACGCTTCTGCATTGAGCTCCCTAGAATATGAAAATAAGAGTTTAGTTTCAAAGACTAGACAAAATTGAGCCTTCCCATGGGCAGTTACTGCCTCTGTTTTCACGTAAGCAAACATCTGATTTTCTAATGACCCAGCTCAAATCTACCCAACGAAAACACATATACTGATTTTTACAGTTAGGTTATTCATGAATTACAGAAATACAATGTTATTTCTGGTTGATTTTTTTTTTAAATTTCAAACCGACTAACCTATTACGTTGCATACATATATCAACCGCCTCATCCACCCTTTGTCTGAGTGTATCTTCTGACGTCAACATGACCAACAGTTGTGCCGGAGATAGTTCCAATAACATACCAGTGATCTTTGGAGCAAGGGACTGAAATAAATAAATAAATCAATAAGATAAACAAATCAATATCATAAAACAAAAAACAAGTCTATAAGATTTTACAATTCTATGTTACATAGGTGCTGTTTGCTTCTTCTTCTTTTTTTTTTTTTTTTTTTTTTTTGCATATTCATATTACATGTATTTTGTTAAGGTCACATAATTAAGTGGCCACCTTTAGGGAAACAGCTGCTCACTCGGCTAATGCTATGTTCTCTTTGTATCTGTACATGATTGTCAATTTTTTTTTTCCCATCTCGGTTTTTCAAGTGAGACTTTGGTTCTAATTGCATCAGTTTCTGATCACTGCTTACTTTAACCTATATTTGACGAATGGATTCCCCCATCATTATCAACTGGGTGAGTCCAATTTGATTTTAAGGGGCATTAGGAGTGATTTTAAAATTTCATTTCATTTTTCGACGAAATTCCTAAAAGCAAACAGAATAGCCCCAGATGGGACGCCGCATTCTGCGGCGTCCCATCTGGGGCTATACTGTTTGCCTAAGTCCCATAAAAAGGACGCCAGGCTTAAATGAGTTAAACGTTTTGATGTTGAACTCAATGACCTATACTTTGGGGCAAAAGACTGAAACATATTGCCAACTAATTAGGTAGTTTGGTATCTGACAAAAACTTAAGTATACTCACACATTGTAGATACTCAAAATGCCGCATTAAACTTTAACCATGCTATGCTGAGCTAAATGAATAACACTATACTTACAGGCTGTAATGCCCTTTAATACTCTGGGGTACAATCTCTCTCCAAGTTGTCTCGTATACTGTGACAGTGTCTCACTACTCAAGTTGGTAGGTATCTCCGGGCTCGACAAAGCCTCGTGACCAGGATTACACATACTTACAGGCTGTAATGCCCTTACTCTGGGGTACAATCTCTCTCCAAGTTGTCTCCTGTACTGTGACAGTGTCTCACTACTCAAGTTGGTAGGTATCTCCGGGCTCGACAAAGCCTCGTGACCAGGATTACACATACTCACCGGCTGCAATGCTCTAACTCTAGGGTACAATCTCTCCCCAAGTTGTCTCCTATACTGTGACAGTGTCTCACTACTCAAGTTGGTAGGTATCTCCGGGCTCAACAAAGCCTCGTGACCAGGATTACACATACTCACCTGCTGCAATGCTCTAACTCTAGGGTACAATCTCTCTCCAAGTTGTCTCGTATACTGTGACAGTGTCTCACTACTCAAGTTGGTAGGTATCTCCAGGCTCGACGAAGCCTCGTGACCAGGATTACACATACTCACCGGCTGCAATGCTCTAACTCTAGGGTACAATCTCTCTCCAAGTTGTCTCCTATACTGTGACAGTGTCTCACTACTCAAGTTGGTAGGTATCTCCGGGCTCGATAAAGCCTCGTGACCAGGATTACACAAACTTACCGGCTGTAATGCCCTAACTCTAGGGTACAATCTCTCTCCAAGTTGTCTCCTATACTGTGACAGTGTCTCACTACTCAAGTTGGTAGGTATCTCCGGGCTCGACCAAGCCTCGTGACCAGGATTACACAAACTTACCGGCTGTAATGCCCTAACTCTAGGGTACAATCTCTCCCCAAGTTGTCTCCTGTACTGTGATAATGTCTCGCTACTCGAGTCGGTAGGTATCTCAGGACTTGACAAAGCTGCAGGACTTGTATCCGACGGCATGTAGAACGGTGCAGCATCGTAGGATAATGTTCTGCGGGAATCCCGCTCCCGACTGCTCCGTCTCTGGGCCGCGGACGACCGCTGTCTCTCACGTTCTCTCTCCCTCTCTCTTTCCCTGGTTCTCAGTCTTTGAATTAGATCTGTAGGAAAACATCAGGAAATAATTAAGTAGAAAATGAGCCTGTGCATGAGAAAAACAACAATTTGGGGTTCTGACCAGGTCTGACACAAACCGGCCTGTACTGTCACAGAAGCAGGCTAGAAACGTGAAATTTCGGATTTAAGAAGAAGAGGGATTGTACTATCCATGTAGCGAAAACAAAGGCGCTGATCAGCTTCGCGGTTACCGCGAAGCTGGTCTGCGCCTTTGTTTTCGCATATGCAAATTGTTGGTTTTCTCATGCACAGGCTCAAATATCAATCAAAAAATGTAGTCTAAGCAGCACAAAAAAGCTGTATGTATACCTTATACATTTTACAGCAAAGCTTTTCTTCAACAAAAAATACCATTAGTTGCTGAAATAGTATGTTATGGTGTGTTGCACTGTTGTAGTTTTGCTTCCATAAAGACTCAGATCAAGCAAGCATTTGTTTTCCATCAATGCTTCATCGATAGCTATAGACCTAAAAATATCGTAAAGTAAGGATATAAATGCCAGAGAATGATTCAATTTAATTCAGAATCCCAACCCAGACACTAGGCTCGTATTAAGTGGTTCGAGTAGTAAAAGTGGGTGAAGGGGTAATCTATATGAGCCTGTGCATGAGAAAACCAACAATTTGCATAGGCGAAAACAAAGCCGCAGATCAGCTTCGCGGTAACCGCGAAGCTGATCAGCGCCTTTGTTTTCGCTACACGGATAGTACAATTCCTCTCCTACTTAAATCCAAAATTTCAAGCCTCTAACCATCTTCTGTGACTGTACAGGCCGGTTTGTGTCAGACCTGGTCGGAAACCCAAATTGTTGGTTTTCTCACGCACAGGCTCATATATAAACTTACTGTATTGCAATTTCCCCGTGCTACCCCCGACCATCACTCCGTCCAAAGAGGGCAACCTTTCTTGTGACAGGACAGCCTGGAAAGGGCAAGCATTATTATGTGAGCCGCGACGCGAGAAAACCGGTCTTCGGGATTTCCGACCAGGTCCGACACAAACCGGGCTGTACAAGCTCAGAAGCAGGCTAGAGGCTTGAAATTTCGGATTTAAGAAGAAGAGAAATTGTACTATCCGTGTAGCGAAAACAAAGGCGCTGATCAGCTTCGCGGTTACCGCGAAGCTGATCTGCGCCTTTGTTTTCGCCTAGGCAAAAATCCGGTTTTCTCACGATGCGGCCCATGTAATATACAAGGTTTTTTAAAAGTTCTAAAAAATGAAACTTTTCAGTAGATTTTTTTTTTTTATTTTTCTTATTTTTGCTCAAAACAGATTGTGGGTACACGTTAGATCTGTGCTTCTGTGCGTAAACATGGCAACACTTGCAGGATAAATGAAAAATTTGTTCTGGATTTTAACAGAGGAGACATGTGACTGCTTTTAGGAATATTTTTCTTACTTCCAAAACTTATTTTTTACCAAAATCTGAGGCCAAAAACAGGCCTTAAACTCCCTGGGTCTTTTTCACTGAAAATTAATAAAAATATTGGTATACATGAAAACATAATTATAACCCGGTCTTACATTAGCTATAGCTGTATAGAAACTCCTTGCTACGCCACTACCCTCGCCTGGTTCATCAGTAAATGTGACCTTGACCCTGTGTACAGCCAGGGGCGGACTACTTGTATTGTTCCGCCGGTTAAAGTGGGTGTTCAGCTGCTTGAAAGACTGGCAGATCAACTGATTTCTCTCTCGAACAACCTGTAATATATGGCAGACTTCTAGTCAATTTAGCCACAGACAGTGTCAATAAACAGAGTAGCAAACAACAAGAAATTAGTAGTCCTTCAAAAATGAGCCAGGCCATTGTATCAGAAGACCATGAATTTATTGTTCTTTTTTTTTTTTTAAATGTCTTGCAGCTTTTTGAAAAAGTCTCGTCCCCACTCATGAAATTCTCATGATTACTTAGCAGGGATTTGCAGAGAGTAAAACTGAAGACTGTGCGCTAAATTCTTTATCCCTTTTTTAACCATCAATCTATCAAGCTATGAAAATATTTATTTGAAGTTGGTGATAACAGAAAACATTTTGGGAAACCAGCTGAAAGTTTTGACTATTACCATACCTCTAGAGTTAAGTCCCTTTGTTGGCCATTTCTTATCTTTTCCATTTCTCGTCGGAATTTACTCTCCTTCACCGGAAAGCCTCCAAGTTCGCTGATGACTGACCCAGGCTCAGCCCCAACATCGTCACAGAACACACGGCCAAACAAGTCGAGTGACAGTCGCCAGCGACCCAGCAAAGCATCATGGGAGATCATTTGGCTACGGGTTGCTGGTTGCCTGTAAAAAGATTGTAGAATAAAGTTTAGTTCTGATATGCTTTGTGTCCTCTATCACAACTGAGGTCAAGGCAGATTACCAATACTATGCGCACATTCACCATTAACCCATTTTTGACGAATGGACTTTCCCATTATTATCTATTGGATAATTCCACATTCACTTTAAGGGGCATCAGGAGTGATTTTGAAGCTTCAATAAATTTTTGATGAAAATTTATTTACAAACAGAAGAGCCCCTGATGAGACGCTGCGTTCTTTGTTGTCACATCTGGGGCTATGCTGTTTGCCTATGTCCCATTAAAATGTCGCCAGGCTTATTTGAGTTAATGTGCTTTTTCATACAATAAAGTTTATGAATGTTTTCTTTTTCAATTTCAATCAGGAATAACTCAATTTTTGAAACACAGCATGTTTTGCTACATAAGTTTTAAAATACATGTATCTTCTTTTTATCATATGAGCCGCATCGTGAGACAACCGGATTTTTGCCTATGCGAAAACAAAAGCGCAGATCAGCTTCGCGGTAACCGCGAAGCTGATCAGCGCCTTTGTTTTCGCTACACGGATAGTATATTTCCTCTTCTTCTTATATCCGAAATTTCAAGCTTCTAGCCTGCTTCTGTGACTGTACAGACCGGTTTGTGTCAGACCTGGTCGGAAACCCCGAAGACCGGTTTTCTCGCGTCGCGGCTCATATTAAAACTTGAGAACAACAGGCAAACAGTCAACAACTCAAAACTTAAGATAAGCTAGTGATCTGTAATGTATGTATATACCTGTTAGCTCCTAGAGGACCCTGTGATGTTTCTATGACAACTGTATTTGCCACATTTTCATTGGCTCCCACTAAGTCCATGTCAACAAGTGCTGTATTTGCATCTGACTGACCCAGACTGCCAGATGACCTTGAAGGCTCCAAGGTTGCTCTAGCAGACGACACTGACATTGGCGTCTGCTCTGAAGAGGATGAATCTGCCACACTGGCTGTCATGGTGTTTGGAACATATGGTGGCGGAGCTGTTGTTATGACTCTAGACGCCGTCTGCTCAGGTGTTGCAGAAGTTTCAACCTCTGACTGTAAGTATGGGTGCACTCCAGAAGAATACTCCATGGCCGAAGTTGATGGCTGCTCAACAGGTTCTATAATGGCTGAAGATGCTGATGATTCGTTTGATGCTGATGCTTCTTGAGCAGACGGCACGGGAGAAGCAGGTGACTGGGCAATGACTGTGGCATTATTTTGAGTGGTGGTCGGAGGACCAGAAGTCTCTTTTGTCATGTCAACTGACCCAGCCACTTCAAGGCTGCTAGCCGGCTCACTTGAACCACTTGTACTCAAATCCAGTGACCTAGTTTCATTTCTTGTATTATCTAACAAAGAACTGTTGTAAGATTCTGGCAGTGACTGGCTTAAACCGGTTGACTGGCTGTAACCGGTTGACTGACTATAACCAGGGGTGTCTGATGAACTCAGACTGGGTCCTAGAGAAAGTTGACGACTGGTTCCTGTTGAAGTGCTATTTATAGAGTTAGTTCTGGCTCCTGGTCTAACAGGGCTATCCCCTGTTATACTGTACTCTGTGGCTGAACTACCAGACGACAGGTGTGACTGTAAAGTTGAACTTCCTGGGGTCATATCCATGGCAACCGAAGGTGATTCACTACTGGTTCCCGGTTCTGAAGGAATATGTTCCATTGGTGTGGTTCCCATTTCTGTGCTCTGAGACACGATTGGCGTCGTCTGCCCAGAAGATTGATCAGCAGACTTTGATGGTCTGGCGTAGGAATCTGACATTGTTGTGATGAGGCTGGAACTACTTTCACTGGTGGAAGGTTCAGAGGTTGGGACAGAATGCCTTGGACTGGTAGTAAGATCAAGACTGCCAGGGGTCTGTGGTATAGACTGTGTACCTAATGCTGAAAAATAAATCAATTCCAAATGTTTCAGAACCTACATTTTGGCATCTATTCCTTCAGTTTGTGTCAGTTTTCTATGAACATAAAAAGCTTTTTTTAAAAAACTCATTATGATCACCCAAATCTATAAATGTTTCAATCTTTATCAAATAGCTATTCCCAGTCTAGCATTTTTACATAAACTGTGTTATTGAGAAGGCTGATTCGTCAAACTTGGTTAGAAAACAAATTCCACATCTTCATATCACTGTCAAATGAAAATATCAATATCAAAATGAATAGCTTTAAGACCTTTAAAAACATTAAAAAAGAAACAAAGATACTAAAATTACCTGAAGAAGTTCCTTGCTGACTAGCTTCAACTGGTCTTGTGACTAAAACATTAACAGCTGATTGGCTGATAGTTGAAATCGGTGCCTCTGATTGGCTAATGTCTCTCTGTCCCTCAACTTGTCCTACAGATGGCGTTGATGAGAACAAAGGCCCTGGTACCATGGTTACGACAGAGGGGGTGACCGACCAGGCCACCGTAGGTGGACGAATGATGATTGTCCCCATGGAAGCTGCGGTGCTACTGCCTGGATCTATTCTTAATACATTTGCCATTTGCAAGGGAGTGCCCAGAACAAAGTTGGAAGCAGACGTAACAGATGTTACAGACGCAGTGCTTGCAGACGACAAGTTCAACGCTGACAGATTAGCAGACGAAACTGCAGTGCTGGAGTGAACAATCACGCTAGGTTGGTGAACGTCTGCTTTGGCTAGTGTTGAGGGTGGTACAGTGATAGAAATGATATTTGGCTGGATATATCTTGGAGGTAAAAGTCCAACTGGAGTGTCATATGGTCCAATTGGATACTGACTGGCTCCTGATACAGACGGGGATTCAAATGCTAGAGGCTGGCCACTGGTACCCGGGGCTATAGAAAGACCAGGATTTAAAGTAACCGGTTGAAAGGAAGCTGGTCTGACAATGACACTGGCTGTGGAGCTTGGTGCTGTTGTTTCTGTGCTCACGGCGGGAACCAAACTTGAAGCAGAAGTTACTTCTGGTGGAATAACTGGCGCTGTGCCAATAGGTGACTCTGGCATTCTCACTGATAGCGACAGATGAACTGGTAGCTTATCAAGTGCATTCTCCATTCCAGTGGGCGGTTTCACATCAGATGAGGTCTGTGGAGCGACCGTCTGCTTTACCACACCGAATAATTCTTCACGGCGTGCATTCGGCTGAAGTAGATGTGGCTGATCGGCAAGAGGTATTGCCTCAACCAATGGCGTGTGGAAAGGATCAGGTGGTGGGCAACCTAGACAAAGCGTTGACTCGGACCTCTGGAAGAAAGGATGTTTACGACCAACTTTCCCACCAAGTTCGCTATCCCCGTCGATACTTTCCGTATCCATCGACATTGCAGTGTTCCCTTCTTCGTCATGCTCATCATTTTCGTTCTCGTCATGATCTTGCCACGAGATGACGGAAATTCCATCCCGTAGGACGTCAGTGTCGGTGTCCGTACCGCTACGCATGTAGTAGATTAGGGCGTCAAACACGTAGGCAACATGTCTCAGAGAAGATATGTCTATCACCGGTAAGCAGTCGGTGTGCTCGTTGCTATGGGCTCTCATCAGGGACAGAGCATAGTGTAGGAAGTCACGTCTGGCATGATTGGTATCTGAACCTGGTGGAAAAAAAAAATCGTACTAAGACTCTTTTTCAAGAACTAGAGGACCATTGGTCCTGTAGCTCACCTGAGAGATTATCACATTGTAAGCTCATGAGATTTAAATTAATTGAGAATCGACCAATGAAAGTCTATGCATGGACACTATTGACCCCCGGGGCATGGCCAAATTTGACCCAGGGGCATGACTGGCACAATTTATAATGGGGACTACCAAACATTGCTACATACAAAATATAGAAGCTCTGGGCCTTTTGGTTTCAGAGAAGAAGATTTTTGTTAGTTTTTCCCATTGTAAGTCTATGGAGACTATCTACCCCCGGGGCGTGGCCAAATTTGACACCAGGGGCATGGCTGGCACAATTTATGTAGAGGACCATTAGCCATTGCCACATACAAAATATCAAAGCTGTGTGCCCTGTGGTTTCAGAGAAGAAGATTTTTGAATTTTTTTCCCATAGCAAGTCTATTGAGACTATCAACCTCCGGGGCGTGGCCAAATTTGACCCCAGGGGCATGAATGGCACAATTTATGTAGAGGACCATTAGCCATTGCTACATACCAAATATCAAAGCTGTGGGCCTAGTGGTTTCAGAGAAGAAGATTTTTTAATTTTTTTCCTATTGTAAGTCTATGGAGACTATCAACCCCCAGGGCGTGGCCAAATTTGACCCCAGGGGCATGAATGGCACAATTTATGTAGAGGACCATTAGCCATTGCTACATACCAAATATCAAAGCTGTGGGCCTAGTGGTTTCAGAGAAGAAGATTTTTTTAGTTTTTCCTATTGTAGTTATATGGAGACTATCGACCCCCGGGGCGTGGCCAAATTTGACCCCGGGGACATGATTGGCACAATTTATGTAGAGGACCATTAGCTATTGCCACAAACAAAATATCAAAGCTGTGGGCCCTGTGGTTTCAGAGAAGAAGATTTTTGAATTTTTTTTTCCCATAGTAAGTCTATGGAGACTATCAACCCCCGGGGTGTGGCCAAATTTGACCCCAGGGGCATGAATGGCACAATTTATGTAGAGGACCATTAGCCATTGCTACATACCAAATATCAAAGCTGTTGGCCTATTGGTTTCAGAGAAGAAGATTTTTTTAGTTTTTTTCCTATTGTAGGTCTATGGAGACTATCGACCCCCGGGGCGTTGCCAAATTTGACCCCAGGGGCATGATTGGCACAATTTATGTAGAGGACCATTAGCCATTGCCACCTACAAAATATCAAAGCTGTGGGGCCTGTGGTTTCAGAGAAGAAGATTTTTTAACTTTTTTCCCATAGTAAGTCTATGGAGACTATCAACCCCCGGGGCGTGGCCAAATTTGACCCCAGGGGCATGAATGGCACAATTTATGTAGAGGACCATTAGCCATTGCTACATACCAAATATCAAAGCTGTGGGCCTAGTGGTTTCAGAGAAGAAGATTTTTTTAGTTTTTCCAATTGTAAGTCTATGGAGACAATCGACCCCCGGGGCGTGGCCAAATTTGACCCCAGGGGCATGGCTGGCACAATTTATGTAGAGGACCATTAGCCATTGCAACATACCAAATATCAAAGCTGTGGGCCCTGTGGTTTCAGAGAAGAAGATTTTTGAATTTTTTTCCCATAGTAAGTCTATGGAGACTATCGACCCCCGGGGCGTGGCCAAATTTGACCCCAGGGGCATGAATGGCACAATTTATGTAGAGGACCATTAGCCATTGCTACATACCAAATATCAAAGCTGTGGGCCTAGTGGTTTCAGAGAAGAAGATTTTTTTAGTTTTTCCCATTGTAAGTCTATGGGACCTATCTGTTGCCATGGAAACCACAATTTTGATACAATCTGCTCCAAAACCTAATGCCATCAATCCCCCAACCCAATTATGGTTCACATTAAATTTGATCAAGATTGGCCTACTAGCTTCAGAAATATTCTTCTTTGAAATTGTGGACGGACGACGACGACGGACGACGACGGACCACGGACGACGACGACGGACGACGGATGCCTGCCTTCGGCTCAGGTGAGCTAAAAAATGTCAACAAGGTGTCCAGCTTTGTTATTAAACCAGAATTTGGCAGGCATAGATTTACTTGCTTGAAAGGCATAGATTTACTTGCTTGAACAACGAAATTTAAGATACGGATGCTAGAGACCTTTGATTGATTGATTTTAGTATCAAACCTATACAATGAAATAATTATAACATTGTTATCTACACACCGCAGGTGCCTAAAAATCATCAATACAAGCAAATGTATTGCTCAGATTCTGTGAACACATGGGCTAATATGCACCTTCAAAGTTCACATACGATTCAAGATATCTAGAAAATTTTGATGTAAATATCATAAAATAAATTAACTATGGAATTAAAAAGTCCTTGGAAAAAACAGACAGAATGAACTATGAGATAGATATCTCAAACTTACCCACTGTCCCGAACCTTGCCCTTCTTCTGGTATCCACAACTTGCAGAATTCTTGGCTCCTCCCGATTTAGTCTCTCCCGACTTGATCGGGAGTTGTTCACATGAAGAGGGTGTGTCGGGCTGTTTGTGTCGGTGGTGTTACTAAGAGCAGAACCAAATCGCAACTGAGCCTCTGTGGAATCCATGATGGTGATTAACCAGTCCCAAGTAGGTTTGAGGTTATACTCAAGGTACAGCTAAAAGAGTATATAAGAATCTTACAAGAGTGTCAGGTATGGATAGACAAATCTGTCCCGAGGGTCACATTTTGGCATCACGAGGCTCGCCGAGTGATGCCAAATTGTGACCCGAGGGACAGATTTGTCTATCCATACCTGACACGAATGATGGATTCTTTTTCTTGCACGCTTTAAAGTGGTGAAGCTTGATTTTCATACTATTTACCTTGAAAAACGCAACAATCGCGGCGTCCGCCATTTTGATTTAAAACGTTTTGATGTCCTTGTGACGTGTGCGCTGAACGACAAAATTACGTGACGTCCTATACAACCAGTGTTAAAAAAGAACACTTGAACGCAGGGTGCGACCGGGGTGAGATAAGAATTTCTCACATGGGGTAAAACGTAGGATTTCTCTATCTGGTGTGCAAGAAATTTATTTATGTATAAAATTTCCCAGTTTTCTGATATATACTGTACTGAGAGGAATTAGAAACTAAGTTTTTAATTTCCCATATCATGTGTTGAGGCCCCGTAAAACTGATTAAAGGTCTCCAGTAATTTCTTAACAGAGTGTTCAAAAGGCATTACTGATTTATCTTTATATTGCAGTGAATATATCTCTGGAGGGCTTAAATCCGTTTTACAAGGCCCAACATAAAATATGGGAAGTAACATTCCAGCCTGCCAGTAATTTTATATTACTGATCGTTCCAAGGCGATACTTCTGTTGTAGTTCTTTTTGTTTTATGTCTTTGCATTGAATTTTTGTGCTGTTTGCACCTTATGTGCGTTTTCATATTTTAGTTAGGTTTAGGTAACTGAGTGGCCACCTATTGGGAAATAGCTGCTCACTCAGCTTGTTTTCTTAGTACAGGTGTCTAATTGTCAATTCATTTTCCCACTTCGGTTTTTGGAGTGGGAATTTCTTTCTGATTGTGCCTTTTCCTGATCATTGCCTACTTGTATCTTTTTCTAAATTCCTCTCAGTATATGTCCAAAATTCTAACATGACGTTAACGTCACCATTGGCAAATTAACAATAATTCACCGTAAACAAAATAATGCACGTAAGGTGGCGTTTTTGTGACGTCGCTCATACATTCATGTCCCCCGAGAATGTGTCCAGTGGAAAACATTTTGAAATCGAAATAATTTTACTTTACGTAGAATTATCTTTGATTAACGCATGATTTTGTCGGGCATATGCGATATTTAATTCACTCCGGCTGCATTGTCGTGAATTAATACATCACAATCTGCCCTCCAACATCCCACATTAATCACAATAATTCACCGTAAAGAAAAATTATTTCTTAAATATCCAAACATAATCAATATCATCCAACTCTCAGAGGAATAGACAACAAAGGCCTGAAAACTTGGTTAAATATCTCTGGAGAGATTGTGCAGTAAGCAAAAGTGTATTATGATGGGGTTACTTACAAAAGACCTATAGCAAAATAATCATCTTAGAAGCCATAACACTGGCATGTAATATCAAAACCCATGTTATAAACAGGTTTGATATGACGAGGTTAGACTGTACCTGTAAATCTGACGCCTCTTGGTCAGATATATCCAGAGTTCTTGGCAGTGTCGGAGCTAACGCATGATAATCCTGCAGCATTGTCAACAAGTCTGCTATCTGCCGTACAACAACACCAAAAGCTCGTCCCAGCTGACTGACCGTCGTCGCCATATTGACAGGTGCCTCCTGGGTAACAGTTGTTGCCGTGGTAACCGTTGTGGAGCGACGGAGGTTGGAGGGGTCAATGTAGATCAGACTTCCCCCTCCCCCTGTGGCTGTGGTGTTACCTGTGGCGGAGCTGGCTGCTGGACGTGAGCTACTGGTGGGCTCGCGCTGGCGGATGGCCCACTGCATGGTCTCGGGGGCCTGGACAGTTCTCTGCCCATGCGTACCTACAACATACACATTAGGCATGAAATAAAAGAAGGCAATTACAAAATATAATATTGTGCAGAAAACTATAAAAGCTCCTGCACTCGTACTTTCTTCCATACATCCTGTGTATTAGAGATTGCATGCTTTCTTGTCGCATTGTTCTTATAGAACATTCCAGACCTAAATCATGATTTGTTTCTTTCACTTTGTGATATGACCTAAAACATTATTCTTGCATGGCTGTTTGTCAAGTTTTCTGATCATCAATAACTGGCATAACTTACTTTATATTTTCATCACTCTTAGATTCTTTTTGATTCTACTGTGGGTCCTAAAGTAAGTCTTGTGCGTGAGGGGGTCTGGAAGAACTTACCTGAAGTGCTCCGTCGCTCTAACTGTTCATCAAGAACGTTTAAATCTTCAGCCTCCTGATCGTCACTGTCCGGCCCATCACTCTCGTAATCATCTTCCTGGTTTGATGAGTCACCGGAGTCGGAGAAGTGAGCCAAACTACCAAGACCTTAAAGAGGAAGCACTCGGTAAAAGAGATTGTTTAGAAATTTAACATCCCAGTCAACAATTTATAACAATTAATCAGTCATGTAAGGATGGAGCTACTACTATTACTATGGGTATCTATATACTCATTTTGTGTCTTGTCCAAGGACACAACTCAGCCCCTGTGGGGTTCACACCTAAAACTGGTTGAATCAGTCTGGCTCTGTTTGCTGAACACTTTTACGAAAGACAAATTATTTTGAGATAACGGGCAGATGAACAAGATAGCTTTTGATTTGAGCCGCCTCGTGGGAAAACCAACAATGTGGTTTCCGACCAGGTCCGACACAACCCGGCCTGTACAGCTACAGAAGCAGGCTAGAAGCTTGAAATTTCGGATTTAAGTAGAAGAGGAATTGTACTATCCGAGTAGCGAAAACAAAGGCGCTGATCAGCTTCGCGGTTACCGCGAAGCTGATCTGCGTCTTTGTTTTCGCCTATGCATATTGTTGGTTTTCCCATGAGGCGGCTCATTTGGTACTGGTATTATGACTTGTCTTCGTTTCAATCTTTTTCAAGATTTCTGAGGATTCGGTCCTTTTCTGTCTAAAACCTTCTCAATTCTTACCAGCGTCTGACCCAGCTGTTGCCATGGTAACTGCACTCCTCTGTACACTGACATTGTCCTGGTTGCTATGGATACTCTCGTCATCGCTCTCTGATTCAGCAAGAAGGTCAAGGTCCATGTCACTCTCAGCAACTGGAATACAAGTTCACGTTTGTTTGATTTTTGACCGAGCCATCATTTCCTCTACGTATTTAAAGTAAATGTCTCTTGTGTATATCAGTGTATAGTTCAGACTAGAACCTACAGTTTACCACCAGGTCAACCATCTTCCCTTATCATATACAGTGAGCATTTATTTGTTTGTTTTTATTGAGGTTGAATGTCCCAGTCAACAATTTTTCAGTCATGTCAGGAGGGACCTACCATTTCCTGGGTATTAACCAGTACTCTTGGGAGTTAATGTGTCTTGCTCATGGACAAAACATGGCACCACATGTGGGAATCAAACCCAGGATCTCTCCATCTGGGGTTGATGCTCTACCACCAGGCCACCAAACACCTTGTTTGTGGGGGGGCAAAAAACTTAAGCAGACTCTACTTTGTTCCAAATGAGATGGACTTACAGCATGTATCAGTATTGAATGATCAAGGACACCAAGATAATCAGCACTCTTATCCACGTGGCCAAAGAGGTTGCCAAAATTTAAAGTGACCGAGATAGATTCAAACTCAAAGGGAGATAATTACCATCATCCTGTTCTGGAGGTTGTTGTTCATGATCTGACCTCTCCGACTGCCTATCTTCATGGTCTGACTGCTGCTCCGATGAACGCTGGAACTCTAAGATGCCACCTCCTTCTACCTCAATCTAGGAAAAAGTCAGGACAGTTAAACATTAGATACAGAAACAATGAGAATAACTTTTTATATCTCTTTATGCACTAGTCTTCTGGATCAGACTTTAATGGACATTGACATTGTGGGTCCTTTTTTCTAGATGCATTAGAATAACCATATGCATTAGCCACATTATACACATATTGTATTGGCATAAGCACCAAAAATGGTTTTAAAATCAAGCAAAACCATCAAAAAATGATGTCCATTTTGCAAAAACAAATAATTATTTTCTAAAACAAACAAACAAAAAACATACCTCCTCCATGTCAACCGGAAGCATTTCCTCTTCATCTCTATCAGCAGGAGCTTCACTGTCTGGCTCATTGATCTCGACTCTCGATATGTCAGGGCGGTACGGGGACGATTGGGTAACCTGGTCTGGCGACTGCGTTCTAGGTGGAAGGGGGTCCACACTGAATACTTCCTCGCTACCCTGAAGTAAAAAAATATTTATCATCTTAATATGTAAAACTGTTGGAGAGGTTTTAGATTTGGACAAAAATGTGTTGATATGTCGGGGACGGTACAGGGATGATTGGGTCACCTAGTCCAGAGACTAAGTCCTGAGGTAATGAATACTTCAGCAATTCCCTGAAGCCAAAATTAAATTATCATTTCCATATCCAAAACTATTAGAGGCATTTGTGAGGTGGACAAAAAATGCTTGAATCTTGATATGTGAAAGCTTTGGAACACTCACTTACACTTAAGGACACCCTTTTGAACTATCTCTTGGAAACACTCTCTAAACATTTTGGAATAAAAAAAAACCTAACACTTGGAGACTCTCATACACTTCTGAACTTTCTCTTACACTTTGAACTATCTCTTACACTTTGGGTCACTATCTTCCACTTTGGAACTCTCTCTTACACTCTGGAACTTTTTCTTACACTTTGGGTCACTATCTTCCACTTTGGAACTCTCTCTTACACTTTGTGTCACTATCATCCACTTTGGAACTCTCTCTTACACTTTGGAACTCTCTCTTACACTTTGTGTCACTATCTTACACTTTGGAACTCTGTCTTACACTATGAATCTTTCTCTTACACTTTGTGTCACTATCTTCCACTTTGGAACACTCTCTTACACTTTGTGTTATTATCTTACACTTTGGAACTCTCTCTTACACTTTGGAACTCTCCTTAAGTTTAGGTAACTGAGTGGCCACCTATTGGGAAAATAGCTGCTCATTTGGCTTACGATATGTTTTCATTGTTTAAGTACCTGGTTGTTAGTTTGGATTTTTCCCACCTCGGTTTTTGGAGTGGGAATCTTTTTCTGATTGCGCCTTTTCCTGATCTTTGCCTACTTGTATCTCTTACACTTAAGAACTCTCTCTTACACTTTGGAACTCTCTCTTACACTTTGTGTCACTATCTTACACTTTGGAACTCTCTCTTACACCCTGGAACTTTCTCTTACACTTTGGGTCACTATCTTCCACTTTGGAACTCTCTCTTACACTTTGTGTCACTATCTTACACTTTGGAACTCTCTCTTACACTTTGGAGCTCTTTCTTACACTTTGTGTCACTTTGAAACTCTCTCTTACACTATGGATCTTTCTCTTACACTTTGGGTCACTATCTTACACTTTGGAACTCTCTCTCTTACACTATGGATCTTTCTCTTACACTTTGGAACTCTCTCTTACACTTTAAAATGCTCTCTTACACTTGACTAATGATTAAGTTAATCTACACAAACCTGTACGGCATCAATATTAGCTGACTCAAGTGAAAAAGTAGCAGTTGGCCGTACAGCTCCAAGTCTGACAGGGGCAATCAGAGAATTAGCGACCTCACAAAGTTCTTCTACTGCTACGTTAATTAGGGCTTGGAACACTCTCTTATAGTAAATCTTTCAATATATACTAACCTGTACAGCATCAACATTAGCCGACACCAGTGGGAAGGTAGCAGTTGGTCGAGCTGCTCCCAGTCTTACTGGCGCTATGAGAGAGTTAGCAACTTCACAAAGTTCTTCCACTGCTATGTTGATTAGGGCTTGGAATGCTCTCTTACACTTGACTAGTGGCTGACAGGAGGGTATACCAGTGCTGAAATACATTTGAGCCGTTGTGTGACAAAACCAACAATTTGGGTTTCCGACCAGGTCCGACATAAAACGACCTGTACAGTCACAGAAGCAGGCTAGAAACCTGAAATTTCAGATTTAAGAAGAAGATGGATTGTACTATCTGTGTAGTGAAAACAAAAGCACTGATCAGCTTCGCGGTTACCGTGAAGCTGGTCTGCGCCTTTGTTTTCGCATATGCAAGTTGTTGGTTTTCTTGTGCTGAAATACATTCAAAATTTGATTCAAATTAAGATTTTAATACTGTATAAGGAGTCCTAGTGCAACACTTTTTAGTAGCAACATTAAGTATTTCATGGAGAACGAACAAAAAATAAAATTTAATAACCTCTGATCAAATATTAATTCCATCCTTACAAAGTCTTTTAGAGATAGTAGTCAGGTGTATTTGAAGTTTATGACTGGGTCCAAAACAACACAAGAATATGGTTTAAGGCTTGCAATTTCAAAATGAGATTTAAAAAGTAGGATAATTCACACATCTATTCAAGTAAATCTATTTACCTTTTCTTTTTCCCAGAGTTAGGAGTCATCTCAATGTTGAGTATAACAAATATTCTGGCCACAGATCGTATAAATCTTCTGGCTACCATTTTGGCTTCAGCTTTACGCCCCTCGATATTTTCATTCTTCATTTCTCGTATCAGAGTTGTTAGTAAAGTGTCAAGCATCTGTGAGAAAAAGATGATTTTGGTTAAATTAACAAAGATCCTCGCCATAGTATATAAAAGCTCCAGGCCACCATCTTGGCTACAGCTTTACGACCCCATGTATCCTCAGTTTTTATTATTTGTATTATGTTGTTAGCAGGATATCTAAAATCTATTAAAGAAGAATGCTTCTGGTTTAGTATCACAAAGGATAAATCTCCCTCAATATTCCTTTTCTTAAAGGACAATGATTGAACTGTCAAGTCTAAAACAGCCTGCTCTGACTTCAGATGTGACTGTTCTTCTTCAGCTTAGATAAGTAGCTTTTAACGACCGGTGGACCAGGGACTTTAATTTAAAATTCTCTGACTTATGGCTAAATCACCACTAACCTCAACACTACACTTGACAAGCAGACAGTGGGTAAATTTGTCTAATCTTGCAGTCCCACTTTGACTCTCAAGATACAACTGTTCTTCGTAAATCACGTCCGGGCTACTGCTGCGTCTTGGTCGCCGGCCGCTCAGTAACATGGCCCTTACAGCAGTCCAGTCGTTGAGGATCCTTTCCAGGGCTTGTCTACTGAATCTTGGCGGCTGTAGGTCATGCTCAGGCATCTCAACATCTGGATATAGAAAAAAAATTGTAACTATTTCTTCTCATTATTTTATCTTTTACAGTATTAGTAGTATTATCATCTAAAACAGCCCCTTTTGAATTTTTTAATTCAGTTTTACAGCCCTTTCAAGATTATTTCAGCTCATCAAGATTATTTCAGCTTATAATGGGTCAATCAGTAGGTGGTCTGAAAAGGGGAGAATCCCGAGAAAAACCACCTGGCACACCTGCAAGCAGAACTTGGCTCGTCTCACATGGCCAGTGCGGGTCTCAAACCCACACCAGACTTTTTGATAAGCACTACTTTAGCTTACACATTATTTTTCCAATTAGTCTACTACTACTAATGAGACAAAAACCTGGCTCGGCATACAAGCTTGGCAGCTCGGGCTCGGCATGGACTTTCATACCACACCATGCCCTGAGGTTATAAAACTTTTTTTCAAGCTCAACTCAGCTGAGCATGAAATTTAAACTGCTCATAAATGCTGAAAAAAACCAAATAAGTTGAAATTTCAGGTTTATATCACCATATCCTGTAATTTATATCGCTCATAAATGTTAAAATGCCAACAATTGTTGGCATTTTAACATTTATGAGCACGATAAATTTTAGTCTCAGCTGAGCTGAGCATGAAAAAAAAGTTTCATACCACACCATACCTAATTCTGAGGCTGGTGTCTTCCTAGGAACGGCCGATGTAACCCTGTTCCTATTCCCTGGTGCTGGTCGGTACTGTCTCTGTTCAACCAGCTGTCGACCCACAGTCTGAACCAGGAACAATAGGATGTTCTCTCCCCTAAAACAACATAAAAGATACATTATTCTTGCACACCTGACATAAAAATGTCAGTATATCCAAGGTTTTGTGCAAGGGTAAAAATTCTATCTACCACAGGTTGTTTGCCCCCGTGTTCAAGTGTTCTTTCTTAAAACTGGCTGTATAGGATGTCATGTAACTTCATCGTTCCGCGCACACGTCACAATGACGTCAAAATTTTCTATTTCAAACTGGCAGACAACATGATTTTAGCATTTTTCAATTTTAAAGTTGTGAAAATCAACCCTTACCACATGAAGGTGTGCAGGAATTGTACTATCCATGTAGCAAAAACAAAGGCACTGATCAGCTTCGCAGTTCGAAGCTGACCTGTGCCTTTGGATTCGCATATGCAGATTGTTGGTTTCCTCATGATGTGGCTCAAATAATTCCTGAGCAAGCCTGACTGGCGGGTTAGTTTACTAGAATTTAGTGCCTAATTTTCATCAGTAATTGCCGATTTCCTATCTCCAAGCAAGAATGTTCCAGATATCTAGTAGGTCTATCTCTGAAGTCAGCATGCATACAAAGTCGATAGCTATTGCCTAAGCCTCATTGTCTCAGGGTTGACTACAGGCAAGGTAAATTCAGAAATCTGGGAGTCGCATAAATCTTAGACCAAGATCAACTTCAACATTTGAGCCAACAATGTGGTTTTTGAACAGGTCTGACACAAACCGGACTGTACAGCTACAGAAGCAGGCTAGAAGCTTGAAATTTCAGATTTAAGAAGAAGAGGAAGTGTACTATCCGTGTAGCGAAAACAAAGGCGCTGATCAGCTTCGCGGTTACCGCGAAGCTGATCTGCGTCTTTGTTTTCGCATATGCAGATTGTTGGTTTTCCCATGGGGCGGCTCATTTATGTCTTAGCTGTCTATATCAAGAAAGCTTATAAGAATCTTACACGAGTGTCAGCGATGGATAGACAAATTTGTCCTAAGGATCACTTTGGCATTACGAGGCTCGCCGAGACAAGTAACACATACCTGCTATTATTAAGAGTGACTAGGTCTGTCTCAGCCAGAAGCTTGATAACCACATACCTGCTATTATTAAGAGTGACTAGGTCTGTCTCAGCCAGAAGCTTGTTCAGTAGGTCAATTCTGACGCCCTGCTGCCCAGCAATTATGACCTTACATTCTTAATTTCTCGCAGTAAGCGTTTATCTATTTCTTTAAATGATTAAAGCAGTGAGTAACAACAACATACCTGCTATTATTAAGTGTGACTAGGTCCGTCTCAGCCAGAAGCTTGTTCAGTAGATCAATCCTGACTCCCTGTTGCCCGGCAATCAATGCCTTACATTTACATTTCTCCCAGCAGTCACAATACGCAGTTGGAGATGTTCTCTTTAGTCTGAAATTGCCAATGTTTACATCAAAAGCAATTTTTTTTTTTTTTTTTTTTTTTTTTTTCAGTTAGCTGAGGGCAACTCATTTATTCTCCCCGTCATTTGGCACACAGGGTCGGGGAGGATCATCCCCCTGAGTGCCTTACAAACTACATGGGTGGATTTGCGTATAAGAAAGTGTGTTCATTCTCCACTCTCCATTCACAATTCATTCAATTAATATGTTATGATGGTCTACAATACAAACAGTTGTTTTAACAATAAAAAATATCATATCTACATCAATGAATGGTTACCACCTATAAAATTTTGATATTTTGTTAAAAATTATGATTTCAAATATTGTCATGTGTTAATTGAACCTGATTTACTGGTAGCCTTTCATTGATGCTAAGTATATCTAAATTTATGTATATCCTACTTTGTTGTGTAAATTCCAGCTTCACTAAATGGGTTAAAGCTAAACTTGAATGACAATGTGTTCACCTCAGATAAGTGAAAAAGAAAACAACAGCAACAACATATGTATATAAGGAATAAGGTATCAAAAGCAATTTTAACGATTACATTTAACATCATGACTTTGCAATAAATAGGCTTTAAAACCTGACTTCTACATGGTAAAATGGAAATACGGTAAAAATTCTATTAAACACCCACACTCTAATAAACGCTCTGACATACCCCTATTTGCATGCCCAAAATGGCCATTTTATGTGAGTTTTGGAATTCAAAGAACCTCTAATAAACACCCACTTTAAAAAAAGTTGGGAAATATCCAATATTTTTAAGCAGTTAATCAATAATTTTGCTATTTTGTTACAAAATCTATTTTTCTCTTGTAGTCCAAATAAGCGGTAGTGCATAGGATACCCGAACATCTATTTGGAATAAAAGTCCTGTCTAGGGCAGATTGAGAGCCATCAATAATTTCAGTTCTTATGTATATGGATTCTTGAATGTTGCCCTCCAATGTAGGCTCCAATAAACACTCATCCCCTTCTATTGTAAAGGTACTGTTTTCAATAGAATTTTTACAGTAAATGTGTATCCAGTATTTTTTTTCTACTCTAAAGCATAAATTGTTCCTACATACTGAAAACTTTCTTTGAATTCATGAGGCAATGAATTTGCAAAAAAATTACTGTCAGAAATTTTCATGTGACTTTCATTTCGCAAATTTTCTATTTCCGAATTATTGGTGAGGTTTTGAATTTGAAAGCGAGTTTTCGTATGTCTATGTGATTTATAGAGATTCTTTATTAGCGAGAATTTTATATTGGTGAGACATTCAATTCGCGAAAATTTCTTGCAAACATTTCCAAACTAAGAGTATGTTCTCGCTTTAAATAGATTTCTGAATTTCCAGTATGTGACAAATACATAAATAGATCCTTTTTGATGACTGGTTGCATTGTGTTATGGCTTGTCATTCCAGCCAACAATATTTAGGTACTGTAAATCCGGAAATTTTCGCGAGAACTTAATTTTCGCTAATATTCTCGAAGTCGTTGCTTCGCGAAAATAAATTTCTCACTAATAAAGAATTACTATAAGCTTTATAGACTGCTCGAGTACTCGCTCGCGAATTCAAGAACTTGCTAATAATTCTGAAATTGAAAATTCGCGAAATAAAAGTCTCGCGAAAATTTCCGAATTTACAGTATGGTAGAATAGAGACTGTGCTAGCTTTCAAATCACATGCTTTTCCCTTCGAAGATCTAAGCTCTACCACAAGGCCACTAAGCGCTCACCGATAAACCTCTTATATTATTTTCATACACACACTACAGCTTTGAAACTCCACACAGAAAACAGCAGAAACCCAAACAGACTTCATTCATGTAGCAGATAATTAATGAAATGCTACATTTACTCCTCACAAATTATTACATAAGAATACTTTGTTACTCACTTGCAATCATGTCCCTTGTGACAGACTCGGGCACATTCAGTACAGCAACATAGAGAGCCCAGCAATCCGCAGGTCTTACACTCAAAGATGTCCTGAAAGTATTCATGTAAGACTAGATCAATTTTCATGTAAAGCAATGTAACCAAAGTTAAAGTTTTCTAAGCTTTACTTTAGAGGATTTTATTACCAATAAATATATGCAATCAAAGCTGCAAAATCTTGAACACTAGGCTATAGTCACAACTGATTGGAAACGGGCTCTGTTCCGCTCAAATCTTATTCTAACTAAGTGATCAAACTTAAGATATTACGTAAAAGCTAAGAATTTCCTCCTACCTGGTTTATATGCTCGGCTCCAGTCCAGGTAAAACTACAGGTATCATTACAACACAACACCAGTAGAGGTGAATTATCCAGACTTAAACCACATAGATAGCATGATAGATAAAGCCTACCTGGTTAATGTGTTCAGCCCCAGTCCAGGTAAAACTACAGGTTTCATAACAACACAACACCAGTAGAGGTGAATTATCCAGACTTAAACCACATAGATAGCATGATACATAAAAAGGTACAAGTAGGCAAAGATCAGGAAAAGGCGCAATCAGAAAAAGATTCCCACTCCAAAAACCGAGGTGGGAAAAAACCAAACTAACAATCAGGTACTTATATCATGAAACATATCGTAATCCGAATGAGCAGCTATTTTCCCAATAGGTGGCCACTCAGTTACCTTTACTTAACTAAAAATATGAAAACATACATAAGGCGCCAACAGCACAAAAAAAAGTTTTTACACACCAAGACATAAAACAAAAAGAACCACTACAGAAGTATCGACTTGGAACGATCAGTAACACAAAGTTACTGGCGGGCTTAAACCGGTTTTACATGGCCATAACCTCACCCTCAGCTTCTGCAGTGGTTCATAACATTTAGTTAGTTATTCGGTCCTCGTGGTGAATCTCTAACTAGTCAATGAATCATCAAGAACAAACAAATAAATCATGATAAACATCCTGATGAATCAAAAACCAGGACTCACAGACTGAGTAAGCTGCCCGACGATGGAGATCCCTGGGCGCCGAATAACCTACTAACTCCGGAGCAAAAGAAAACCACCAGTTGGACCCCGGTGGGCCAAGCAACAGACAAGAAGCTCCGGCCCCAACCAACTAAAATGAATAGCTTTATGTCGGGGCCATCATAGAGTCTGACGCCCGACCCACCGGCGTGCAATTAAAGAAGGCAGCATAGTTATCAACCATAATTGGGTTAAAAACTAAGCATGCAGACTGTCGCATAACATTCAAGTTATAACCTATACGTCTGTAACGTGTTATGATTTTTCTGAACTGAAAAGAAAAATCATTAATTCCTTTAAGTTTCTTAAATTTGTAAACCAAGTCACCATAAAATTCAGGTTCCGAAAGGCCCTCACTTAAAAGCGTCTTTAACCCAACATTATATTTGGAAATCAATTCATAGTGTCTACGATAAAATTTAGAAAATGTTTTTCGAAGTTTATGATACCGATAGCCCTGTTGGAGAAGTTTTGCCGTTAAACATTTATTACGAGCGTTGAAGTCTGTAACATGATTGCAGACTCTAGCAAACCTAATAAGTTGCGAAATGTATACACCATAAGAAGCACGACGAGGAACGTCACCATCCAAAAAAGGAAAATTTACTATATCAAAATCAAAGTCATCGCGCTTATAAAGCCTACCTGGTTTATATGTTCAGCTCCAGTCCAGGTAAAACTACAGGTATCATTACAACACAACACCAGTAGAGGTGAATTATCCAGACTTAAACCACATGGATAGCATGATACATAAAGCCTACCTGGTTTATATGTTCAGCCCCAGTCCAGGTAAAACTACAGGTATCATTACAACACAACACCAGTAGAGGTGAATTATCCAGACTTAAACCACATAGATAGCATGATACATAAAGCCTACCTGGTTTATATGTTCAGCTCCAGTCCAGGTAAATCTACAGGTATCATTACAACACAACACCTGTAGTGGTGAATTATCCAGACTTAAACCACATAGATAGCATGATACATAAAGCCTACCTGGTTTATATGTTCAGCTCCAGTCCAGGTAAAACTACAGGTATCGTTACAACACAACACCTGTAGAGGTGAATTATCTAGACTTAAACCACATAGATAGCATGATACATAAAGCCTACCTGGTTTATATGTTCAGCTCCAGTCCAGGTAAAACTACAGGTATCGTTACAACACAACACCTGTAGTGGTGAATTATCTAGACTCGAACCAGGGGGATACAACATGCTCATCATGATGGCGCGGTCAACTTCTTGCGTGTCCTTGACCATCGAGACTTTCTTGATGGCGTCCATTAATGCCATGGCTGCTGGATAGGCTCGACCTCGGACAGCCTGCATGAACGGTGTACAGCCTTCGGCATTCCTGTGTGAATACAGCAAGACATATTCTCAATTTACAGATATTTTACAGCATTATTTTTCCAAAACATTTTTGGTCTTTCGTAGCTTCTCACTTCTTCTCCAATGAAAAATGAGCCGCCTCGTGGGAAAACCAACAATCTGCATAGGCGAAAACAAAGGCGCAGATCAGCTTCGCAGTAACCGCGAAGCTGATCAGCGCCTTTGTTTTCGCTACTCGGATAGTACAATTCCTCTTCTTCTTAAATCCGAAATTTCAAGCTTCTAGCTCTTTTCTGTGCTTGTACAGGCCGGTTTGTGTAGGACCTGTTCGAAAACCACATTGTTGGTTTTCCCACGAGGCGGCTCAAATGTATGATTTCAGTGGCTCTGTATCTTGTTTGTTTGTTTTTCTTCAATCTTCTATTGCTGTAGAGCAAGGTTTTGTGTGGTTCATTACATAAAAGCCTGAAGACAGGTTGACAGGCTGAAGATAACAAATATTTTAAGTAACTTAAAACTTTTTTTTTCTTTTTATTCTCTAAGAAAATGACATATCTACCTTGATGATAATAAGTCCCTCAGGTGAGGTTTCAGCGCAGGGGAGTCACAGATCAGCTTGAGTATAAGTAGAGCTTGATTTGGCCTCTCTTTCTCTTCTATCTTGACTGGGGGCACAGTCAGCGTACTAAACTCGCCTAGGAGAGGGATTGAGGACTGGCCACTGGATGATTGTCTACTCAGACTTGGACGCTCTGAATCAGCTGCTGCAAGAAACATTAAATACATGAAAATGAAACCTACAATAAATGAGCCGCCTCATGGGAAAACCAACAATCTGCATAGGCGAAAACAAAGACGCAGATCAGCTTCGCGGTAACCGCGAAGCTGATCAGCGCCTTTGTTTTCGCTACTCGGATAGTACAATTCCTCTTCTACTTAAATCCAAAATTTCAAGCTTCTAGCTCTTTTCTGTGCTTGTACAGGTCGGTTTGTGTCGGACCTGTTCGGAAACCACATTGTTGGTTTTCCCACGAGGTGGCTCAAATTTTATCAATCTGACTGTTGCAAAACCATTTTCCCTTCAATAATTATCACTTTTGCATATTACCTGGCTTAGGACATTGACCAAGGAGATTCAGTATCTAAGTCAACACTTCCCTAGAACACTTCTAAATGTTGATGAATTATCGTTGGCTTGATTTGATAGGTGGATATGTTCATGGTAAACAATTAAGATCAGGCAGGGACAATCTGGTATCATAACCAAATCGTCAAGAGGCATACTACCATTACATAGTAAAAAAGTTCTATCCCTTCATGATCATCATTTACTCCCATCGCATGCCCTTATGCTAGCTAACTTCTTACCCTGTCGTGTGACAGACTCATAACTAGGTGGGTCGGGTGGCCAAGTCAGTGTTGGTATAGCTATCCCAGGATCATCACGGTCTGGGTCTCTAACGTCAAGCCCACTCACAGCCCGGGCTGCTGAGGTCGCCCGCCTCATCATCTCACGCAGGTTTACACTGAAAATAACATAGAGTTAAGAAGAATAAAGATAATCTTTATATCTGCATGTAAGAGAAAGTATTTTCCTGATAAGGTTTGCTTTTGAGTTCGATCCACACAATGTAAACACATTTCTAAAATCAATGTCATTAATGTAATTTCGCTCTATGACGGATTTATAACTTCTTATGTGTTTTTTACAACATGTAATCATTGTGATATATATAAAGAAAATAATTTCATAAAATTTTCAAAGAAATTCCAAAAAACAATGGTCAAACTCATGGTTTCTCTATTTTATATTTGAGTTTGTACGTTCTATGTGACATACTATGAACTGCTTTCTTTCGAACACTTTAATGCCATATTTTCAAGCCATCAAGTGCTAAAAGCATTTCAAGAGGCGTTTAATATACATGAATGAATGGTTTACCCCCTGCTAGTAGTATCTGATGGAGAACTGACACTTCTAGACTGTATGGCTGTCAATGCATCGACTGCACTGCTGACGGCATTGATCGCCTCTAGCGTCGACGTAAAATTTGGACCCGTCCCCGGGGCGTTGGTCTCTGACTTCTCGCTGTCCTTGTTTGAGGTCGGAACACACATGGCAACCACAGTATGGAGGATGTTCCTGTTGCCATCACAATGCTCCTGCAGTAAATCTTGTACTGCCTTCTGATTGGCTGAAAATGTTTAATGTCAGGATGATAATGATTATCTACTATCTGATTGGCTGAAAAATTGTTGCTGCAGTAAATCCTGTACTACCTTCTGATTGGCACTAAACATGAAATGTCAGGCAGATGAATGAGTAAATGGTTCTGAGCACACATGACAATATATGCTGTTAAAACGATATGCTCTTTAAAACATGGACAACATATAAAATGTGTATAAAAATAAAAAAGCATACAAAAGCTAGAAAAAAAAAAATGCATGAATTCAGTTGTAGAAAAACTTGCCTTGACTATTTTGTTGTACCCAACAGTGAAATGAATTAAATGAAATTAACCAGTTGTCAAACACAGCACTTATGGCTTCAATGCAGGAGTGATTGAACACTATAAACACTTAGGAAGTATAAATTAAACTAAATATCTGAAACTCTAAACAGAAAAAAAAATATTTGAGCCACCACATGGGAAAACCAACAATCTGCATAGGCGAAAACAAAGATGCAGATCAGCTTCACGGTAACCGCAAAGCTGATCAGCGCCTTTGTTTTCGCTACACGGATAACTTACAATCCCTCTTCTTCCTTCATCCAAATTTTAACACTTCTCGCTATTCTGTAACTGTACAGACTGGTTTGTGTTGGACCAGGTGAGAAACCCAGTGTTGCTCTTCTCACGCACAGGCTCATAATTTTATACCTCCTTCCTGTTCATAAGAAGCCAGTATTGATTTCACCTTCTCCACGTCACATCTCAGTAGGTGGGGTATTAACATCTGATGCTCTACCGCCAACACAATAACCATAGCCTTGTTCTTTAGCGATGTAATGACGTTGTTTAAGTACTGGCATTTCATCCCGAGGCATCTGACAGGGGGTAGGTCCAGCCACATAGGGTCCCGGATACCCTCGGTGCAGTCTTTTGCAAGGGGATAAATCGCTCCGTTGCCATCTCGAAGCTGAACCAGGGATTCCTGCAAATATCAACATAATATTGTTTAGTGGTTTAACTTCCCCAGGCACCAGACTTGGGGGGGGAGTAGTCTAGTCACATTGGATCAGTCTTTGGCCAGTGGGTAAATACATGTAGCTCCGTTGCCATCACGTAGCTGAACCAGGAATTCCTCAAAATATTGATATGATATTGTTTGTCTTGTGGTTTAACATCCAAGTCAACAACTTCAAAGTCATGTCTGGATGGAACCACTGCTTCCTGAGTATCATCATCAAGTACTATGGGCAGTTAATGTGTCTTGCTCAAAGTAAGAGACAAACCAGGGATGTCATTAAGAGCCGGCAGTCGGCAAAAATAGCTATGTACTTTTCATTTTTTCAAGATTTTAGCCGGCTACTTTTAACTGTTTAAACAATAATGAATGGCAATTTTGCCTGTTTATCTGTAATTTCTGCCAGCTACTCAAAACCGTAGTGAAAACCCTGCAAACCAGCACCAGTGGGGTTTGAATAAGGTCACTACAACAGTGTTCTCCAAAGTTTGTGAAACCTTGCAGGACACTCGTTCAGACTGAGTAAGATTTTCTGTCTGACCGAACCAGTTTCTGTCTGACCGGAAAAATAGGTGATTTCCCTAATATGCGTTCTCAACCCTCAAGGGGGATTGAGCTCTGAAAGGCAATGAAAAGATTATCAAATTTAAGAGCCCTTCAGCAAAATTATCTTCATTAAACAAGAACGCCGCGGAGGTCGATATCGCACCTGCATTGGGCAAAATAACCAAAAACGTGAAATATAGGTCAAGGGCACCAGTTCAAGGTGTGCTCTGAAAGGGTCAAGGACAATTACTATGCTAGGTTTCACACTTGCAGCTATCACAGGTGCAGAGAAAACCAAACTTTGACATAAAGATTAATAAAGTCAATGGACCATGAAATATAGGTCAAGGTGTCAGCGGGTCAAGGTGTGTGCTTGAACGGTATGTCAAGGACAATTACTATGCAAGGTTTGAGACTCGCAGCTATCACTGATGTCCAGAAAACTAAACTTCAACGTAAAATTTGCCAAATTCAGTGGACCGTGAAATATAGGTCAAGGTCAGCGAGTCAAGGTGTATGCTTGAAGGGTATGTCAAGGACAATAACTATGCAAGGTTTGAGACTCGCAGCTATCACTGATGTCCAGAAAACTAAACTTTGACGTTAAATCTGTCAAAGTCAGTGGACCGTGAAATATAGGTCAAGGTCAGCAGGTCAAGGTGCGTGCTTGAAGGGTATGTCAAGTACAATTACTATGCAAGGTTTGAGACTCGCAGCTATCAATGATTTCGAGAAAACCAAACTTTGACGTAAAATTTGTCAAAGTCAGTGGACCGTGAAATATGGGTCAAGGTCAGTGGGTCAAGAAGCGTGCTTCAAGGGTATGTCAAGGACAATTACTATGCAAGGTTTGAGACTCACAGCTATCATTGATGTCGAGAAAACTAAACTTCGAAGTAAATGTTGACGGACGAACGGACGCACGAACGAACGGACGGATGGGCAAAAATTTGGACTCCTATATCGCACCCTGCTATAAGCAGGTGCGATAAAAAGGTGCATAAAGGTGCATGGTATGGGTACAAGTTGAATGGTTTATAATTATGGCGTCGTTTGTTTGTTTTTCTCTCTCATTTCTCCTATCCCGAGTCACCAAGAGAGTCTCAGTTCATCTGGAAGGCAACACTGGCTCAGGCCTAAGAAACTGTTTGTTTGGTATTGCCCCAACCAAGGGTATCGCGTAATGGGTTATTCGGTCGCCATTTTCATTGTATTTTACAATGTTTTTTTTTTGTCAGAAGCTTAAACTTGTCAGACGTAAGCTTAAAATCAAGAAAGACGTGAGGTTGTCATGCCCAATATCAATATAGGGATCAACCATGGTTTTCAGTGTTCAAACATTCGATGGATCACGAGGAAGGTGTTTGAACACAAGGCCGCAGGCCGTGTGTTCAAACACCTTCCGAGTGATCCAGCGAATGTTTGAACACTGAAACAAACCATGGTTGATCGCTATTCTTGTATTTTCACTCTAATCCACTTAAAATCTCTTGAAAATGACATAAACAACGTAAAAACTCATCGAAAACCGCGGAGCTTCTTCGACGTCGGCCATTTTGTTTCTACGAAACACATGACGTCACGTCGCATTGACCAATGACGTCGGCCAAAACCCATGTTCAAACGGCACATGAATTTCATGATTTGAACATGGGTTTTGCTGTTTGAACACAGCTTTCGACCAATCGAAAACGACTTCAAACAGCTATGCGCATAGATATCTATGCAAGAATCCTCTTTCAAACATGAAAAACGAAAATCTTTGCCTACAAGCTGTCAACCCAATGCATTGATAAAGCGCATGCAGATGGTCGCTTGCTTTTGATTGGTTGTCTTAATATATTCGGCCCAAAATCTAGTCTGGTTCACAATATTTTACATCGACAGATCGCATGTATTTTGCGATATAGTTGAAAACCAGTCAAAATAAAACCGGATAAAAAAAATGAACCAAAATGGTCAGTTTTGGGACGTTACGCTCTGAACAAATTTCGGGCCATTTCGACCAAAACATGGCGTCGGACACAGTGTCTTACGTTCAGAAATTATTCATCTGCCCAGGGCGTTTTTTATCCGGCGGTCTGACGAGATACAATAGCTTTTTACACTGATGCAGTCAAGCCGAAAATAACTCACTAACAAATACATTTTGGATATTAATAACATTCCACTAGGACTATTTACATGCTTCAGAAGTGTAACATAGACTGACAAACTTCAAACTATGGCTGCATTGGTCATCACCAATAAGAAGAATATAGTTACCTCTCCCGTGTTATGAAGACTGATATCACTGCGATGACAACCCATGAAGGCCTGTGCGTCTGTCGGGAAATGGGAGTCACGCTTTACCTTGCCAGTTCTCGTTAAAATTCTAATCATTAAGCTAAAGAAACATTACCAGGTGTGAGCAAAAGATGACATTATTATCCAAAGTATTTCAACAGAAACATAAATTTACCTCTCCAGTATTATGTAGACTTATATCACTGCGATGACAACCCATGAAAGCCTGTGCGTCTGTCGGGAAATGGGAGTCGTGTTCTACCTTGGCGGTACTCAGGTTGTATATCATGTACCTTAACTTGACACCCGATCTGGCAATCACATGGATACCTGAAATTCAACAAAGAAACATATCTAAATGGTCTTAGGTTTTCATACATACAGATCATTACTAACCTTGGATTGCAATTATTTTCCATGAATACATATCTTGTCAAATAAATTTCATGATTAAAATGATTAAATGAGCTGCATCATGAGAAAAACAAGTTTTTTCTATGTGAAAACGAAAGCGCAAAGTAATTTCACAGCTAATAAGGACCAATGTGTTTGCTTCACTGATAATACAATCCCTCTCCTTTCAAAATTTCAAGCTTCTAGTCTTTATTTAAGACTGTACAAGCCAATTAGTGTCGGTCGTGGTCAGAAATCATGAAGACCAGTTTTCTCACATCGCAGCTCAAATGTTACTAATCAAATCTACTTTTGATGATTACACTCCCAAACACTCAGGGACTTTGGAAATATCTGATTATCAACTGACAAGTTTAACCAGAGGACCTATGGTCCTGTAAACGCTCACCTGAGATCTGCTGTATATACCAATAAAATATGTTTTAATATTATAGAAAATAGTCCCAGTGTAGGGGCAGGGCCATTTTTTTTTTCTTCAGAATAATAAATTTCCTACAACTTTTTCACTTCAAATGACATTTTTACAGTTTACCCTTTCAAATACATAGGCAACCCATGTTGACCTTGCCTTAAAATAGGTCAAGGTCTTCATAGGTTGGTTAATTGGGGTTTAACGTCCCACCAACAGCTAAGGTCATACGGAGACGGGACCTCAGTTTATAGTCCCATCCGATGGACTGGAGAAGCCCGGGATCGAACCTGCGACCCCTGGTTTACAAGGTGAGTGACATAACCACTGCACCACGTAGGCTTCTAAGGTCATCATAGGGTCATGATTTATATATACACTGTAGTACTCGAGTCATTGATGCTTCATGCCAAGTTTCTTTGAAATCAGTAAACCAGTTCCAGTGAAGATTTTTGAAGGGTTTTACCATATATAGGCATGGCAGCCATCTTGGTCACGTGAGCTGGACTATTTATATATGCATTGGTTCCCCTTTCCTATAGATGCTTCATATAAAATTTGTCTTTGATTGGCCAAACGGTTTCAGAGAAGAAGATCTTTAAATATTATTGTAATATACATGTATATGTGAGGGCAGACCAACCCCTGGGGTCCAAATTTTTTTCAGAATCACATATCTTCAGTCCATTTGCCCATTTCCTGCAAGTTTTTCCTTTCAAATGACATTTTAACAATTTTCCCCATACAAATGCATGGGCAACCTATGTTGATTTTGCCACAAAATAGGTCAAGGTACTCCAGTCCCCGATGCTTCATGCCAAGTTTCATTGAAATCGGTCCAGTGGTTCCGGAGAAGAAGAATTTTAAAGGTTTTTTATCATATATGGGCATGGCGGCCATCTTGATAATGTGACCTGAATTATTTATAAACACATTGATTCCCCCTTCCCATAGATGCTTCCTATAAAATTTGGCTTTGATTGGCCAAGTGGTTTCAGAGAAGATCTTTCAATATCATTGTAATATACGTATATTGCCCTGGGGTGGGGGCAGACCAACCCCTGGGGTCCAAATTTTTTTCAGAATCACATATCTTCAGTCCATTTGCCCATTTCCTGCAAGTTTTCCCTTTCAAACGACATTTTAACAATTTTCCCCATTCAATTGCATAGGCAACCTATGTTGACCTTGCCGTAAAATAGGTCAAGGTCATCCAAAGGTCATAATTTAATAAAACATTGTAGTACTTCTGTCCCCAATGCTTCATGCCAAGTTTCATTGAAATCTGTCCAGTGGTTCCAGAGAAGAAGATTTTTGAAGGGTTTTTACCATATATGGGCATGGCCGCCATCTTGGTCATGTGACCTGGATTATTTATAAACACATTGGTTCCCCCTTCCCATAGAATATGCTTCATATAAAATTTGGCTTTGATTGGCCAAGCGGTTTCAGAGAAGAAGATTGAAAAGTGTGGACGACGGACGGACGCCGGATCATGGCCATCCTGAGCTATAAATGTTCAAAACTGAAAACAGACCAAACCAGATAGGAGATGACCTTCAAAGCCACAGAATTAGTTGAGTAAATGATTTTTGTGTCTGTTACACTCAAGTTTACAACTCACCCTCACAGTCCACAGCCACTGCCAGAATCTGACCATTCTCAACAATCGTCACCTTCTTGGGCACTTTCTGGAAGCAGTCTGGGAGACGTGGGGCACTCATACTCTTGACCACCTGTAACTCATCTTTCCTTAGCAGACGACAGTCTTGAAGCAAAGCAGACGGGTCTTCCTTGGCGCCGTGGTCGGCACTGGCATCTTTTGCTTGAAATTTCACAGCTGCATATGCTCCATCCACCTGTGTGAAATATTGTTACAGTTTAAGAATTTGATATTTATAATTTTCTTTGCAGACGGCAAACTTGTAGCAAAGCAGACGGACCTTCTTTAGATCTGCCATGCTCGGCATTGGCGTCTTTCACTTAAAACTTGATAGCTGTATATGCATCATCCACCTATGATTACGAAAAATCTGTTAACTTTTAGAATAAGATATAATATATATCATTTCAGCAGGCCGCAGACTTGGAGCAAAGCAGATGGACAAACTATACATCATGTGTGAAAAAATTACTGACCTTGACAACTTTTCTAACAGTTACAGTTTTGATATTTTCCACAAAGATGACATTCTTCAATTCTTTATAAGTTTTCTCAATTTCCTGTTATACTGAATATAATCAGGGATTGTTTCAATAACATTTGGCGTTTTCTCAAAATATTTGTATTGGATAACATCATAACAAACAAAATACTAACTTTTAGAACTTTTCCAACTGGTACAGTTTTGATATCTTCCACAAAGATGACATTCTTCAGTGGCCAACTTTCTTCATCCTTAGGGGTCTTTTCAAACTCCTTACTGGGCGTTGGTGCCTTTTTACGCTCTGGAGAAGAAGAGAAATAACATTGGTAAATAGAAAAGAACTTGAGATTTACCCTATAAAGACTTGTTTAATACATACACTAAGTGATACTGCAAAAGCTCTGCCAGAAATGGGTATTCTAAAAGAACATTAAATATATTTCCGAAATCAGAATAGCAGTTGATTTCACAGTCATGGTAAAATATAACAAGAGGGCATTGATACTTTTTCCTAACACACCTTTTTTTATTCAGTTTAACATCCCTTTCAAGATTATTTCAACTCATATGAGACGGGCCTATCAGTAGGTTAGCGCTCTTAACCACTCAGCCACTGGGGCCGCCCACATAATAATGCTTCATCTGGTGGTTAAAGTGTGGTGATAATTTGATGAAATTTTGACAAATGGCTAATAAAATACTCAAACTATACATAGGAAAGACAGACAAAAGTTTTGAAATTAACTTAGTTTTCTTACTTCTACTAGACATGGCAGGTCCACTGTGGTCACTACACGTTGATGAAGCCGGTGAAGGTGGAGGAGGCATGTCAGGTTTAGAGTCCAATGATGAATCTCTCTCTGGCTTAACCTCAGGTCTACAACAGAAAATAATTGTACATAAGACCAATGCCAATAAACTAGCTTTGTTATTTCTGACTAAACCCCAGCCTGTGCATGAGAAAACCAACAAGTTAGAGGCTGGAAATTTTGGATTTAGAAAGTAGAGGAATTGTACTATCCGTGTAGCAAAAACAAAGGCGCTGATCAGCTTTGCAGTTACTGGGAAGCTGATCTGCGTCTTTGTTTACACCAATGAAGATTGTTAGTTTTCCCATGCGGCGACTCACTCTATAACCATCCCCATTTGTAACAGAAACTAGATCAGATAAAGGCTAAAAACTATATATAGATTTAGAACAACAAAACTTAATTTTGTTATATCAGTAAACAGTTAAAGTGGTTGGTCTGTACAGATGTGCCACTGATCTTCACCTTTATTTGAGCCGCATCGTGAGAAAACCGGATTTTTGCCTATGCGAAAACAAAGGCGCAGTAACTGCGAAGCTGATCAGCGCCTTTGTTTTCGCTACACGGACAGTACAATTTCTCTTCTTAAATCCGAAATTTCAAGCTTCTAGCCCGCTTCTATGACTGTACAGGTCGGTTTGTGTCAGACCTGGTCGGAAAACCGAAGACCGGTTTTCTCGCGTCACGACTCATTTTAGACAGTTGTCACGACTCATAATCTAAGGTAAATCAAGTAAAATTGTTTTGTCACCAAAACAAATCTATGAACTAAGCCTTTCACGAAGACACACATTTGCCTACTCATTCTCGAGAATTAACCTCCAGAAATATTTGAGTCTGTGTGCTTAAACTTAAAATCAACTTACACAGGAGGTTTTATCTTGAAGCGGCACGTGTCATTGAGTGACCAGGCTGACTCGAGTAACTGTCCCACTTTAGGTATACCATCAACCGTGGTAAATGCTACAGCTCCAGAGTGGAACATTGGGGAACTTCTTAGACAAACCTAGAAAAGGAGAAGGTCTCTTTTGAATAGAAATCTGCCTATAGAAATTTAAAAATAAAAAATATAGCGGAAATGGAAAAAAATCTCTCCTAAACAATAGCTGGTCTGGTTCTTGAATTATCCCAAAATTTGTTTTCTTGGTTGATGATGTTCCTTTTTGAAAATTTTGGTTAAAAATATAATTCCCCCTATTAAACATACAGGAAACAGAAATATTTTTATGAAGATGTGTTCCCCCCCCCCCCCCACCCGAGATCAACAAAATCCTTTTGCATGCACTTGTAAATCCTTTTGCATGCACTTGTATTTTACAAAAATGCATATCATATACAAATGACGCTCTTGATCTCTGTGGGGGAAGGCTGTCAAAATGCCAAAAAACTAAATTATGATACTAGCTCATCAAATACCTGATTTCAATAATTTTGTGCAAGCCTGTAGCTTGTTTATATACACATTCTTCCTTGCTGAAATTGGTTTAGTCATGTCAGGAAAAAGTCTATCTTCAGATTTTCAACCAAATAATCCATTATACATGTAATACAGGATTTCTTCGTTTTAGAAATTTAAGTATCTGTACTGATGTGTTTTAATTAAGCTTAAAGGTTTCTTTGCACCCAATTTGTGCTTTTATCTGTGAAGACTATTAAGAGGTATATCATAACGAAGCGTATTTGAGACAAGTCAAACTCTGCTTGGACAGGAGATTTTATTCTTTGCTAAACATAAAAATGTTCTCTGGGTCAGTTTTGTTGCCATAAAGCACAAACAATTAAGTTTTGATGTAGCATCCATGTATAAGGTGCATTTATCAGACACACAACTAAAAATCTTAGTACATGTATTGTATGTATAATGTGTGTATTTATGATATACCTCAGTGAATAGGGTAGGTAATACAGGTTATGCTCAAAAGTTATGGACAATATAATTATTTACCAAAGGAATGCAATATTTTTTTATTTACTTTTTATGAAAATGGGGCCACCTGCAACATCTTTTTATGTCCCAAATGTTATATTGGCATGTATTTGATGGATATGGTCGGAAATTTTGATATTCTGAATGAAAATTTTTTGTCAAAAAATTTACCCCTACCCTCAAACCAGAGGACCAATGGTCCTATAAACGCTCACCTGAAACCCGAGATATATACCAATACACTTGTTTGACTAGAATGGTACTATACATGTATATAACCCCAGGGCAACCCCTGGAGTCATTTTCTTTTTGAAAACATAAAACTTCAGTCCATTTGCCAATTTACTGCAAGTTTTGCCCTTCAAATGACATTTAAACAATTTTCCCCATTCAAATGCATGGGCGACCTAAGTTGACCTTGCCATAAAATAGTTCAAGGTCATCCAAGGGTCACAATTTATATAAACTTTGTAGAGCTCCATTGCCTGATGCTTCATGCCAAGTTTCAAAATCAAAGGTCTTCTGGTTCTGGAGAAAAAGATTTTTAAAGGTTTTTGCTATTTATAGCCATGGCAGCCATCTTGGTCATGTGACCTTGACCATTTATATATACTTTCATTCCCACTTCCTAACAATGCTCCTCATAAAGTTTGGCTTTGGTTGGCCAAGCAGTTTCAGAGAAGAAGATCTTTGAATATCACTGTAATATACATGTATATTGCCCCGGGGTGGGGGCAGACAGACCCCCGGGGTCCAAATTTTTTCAGAATCATAAATATTAAGTTCATTTGCCCATTTCCTGCAAGTTTTTCCCTACAAATGACATTTTAACACTTTTCCCCATTCAAATGCATTAGCGACCTATGTTGACCTTGCCATAAAATAGGTCAAGGTCATCCCAGGGTCATGATTTATATAGACTTTGTAGAGCTCCAGTCACTGATGCTTCACACCAAGTTTCAAAATCATTGGCCTTCTTGTTCTGGAGAAGAAGATTTTTAAAGGTTTTTTTTCTATTTATAGCCATGGCGGCCATCTTGGTCATGTGACCTTGACCATTTATATAAACTTTCTTTCCCCCTTCCCAAGGAAGCTCCATATGAAGTTTGGCCTTGATTGGCCAAGCGGTTTCCGGGGAGAAGATGTTTCATTATTATGGAAATATACATGTATATAGCCCCGGGGCAGGGGTAGATAACCCCCCCCAGGGGCGAAAATTTTCCATTTACATTAATCTTCTGTCCATTTGCCTATTCCCAGTAAGTTTTACCCATTAAATAGCATTTTACAATTTTTTCCCATTCAAATGCATTGGCGACCTAAGTTGACCTTGCCGTAAAAAAGGTCAAGGTCATCCTAGGGTCATGATTTATATAAACTATGATGGGCCCGCTTCCCCAATGCTACATACCAAGTTTCGTGGAAATCGGCCCACTGGTTCTGGAGAAGAAGATTTTTAAAGGTTTTTGCTATTTATAGCCATGGCGGCCATCTTGGTCATGTGACCTGGACCATTTATATAAACTTTCGTTCCCCCTTCCTAAGGATGCTCCACATGAAGTTGGGCTTTGATTGGCCAAGCGGTTTTAGAGGAGAAGATCTTTGAAATTGTGAACGACGACGACGGACGACGACGGACGACGGACGCCGGAGCATGGGTATACTATAAGCTCACCTGTGAGCCTTCAGCTCAGGTGAGCTAAAAACTGAAGCCATGGCAAGTACATGTAAAATGTTCAAACAGAGTTTATTTTGTTGAGTGCACAAGACATCAGGCTTTCTGAAAAACACATGCTTACAGTCATAACTTTCGTATTTTTCAAGCTACAGGCTTTCAAAATATAGGCAAACTGAATGCTATTTAACACATGATCCTTAAGGAAATTGAAGCGACATGTGTCATTGAGTGACCAAGCTGAAAAATGATGCTGATTCAGGTTATTGTCCTACTTTAGGTATACCATCCACAGTTGTAAATGCTACAGCACCTGAGTGTAACATTGGGAAACTTCTTAAATAAACCTAGAAAAGAAACATTGTTTGTTTTGTGGTTTACAATTATTGTCAAGAATTTCTTAGTTATGCCCGGACGGTGTCTATTAGCCAGAACTAAGGCTGGTTAATGTGTCTTACTCAATCACACCATTGGGCCCCGTGGGATTCAAACCCATGACATCGCCACCCCCTTGGAGTCTAAAGCTCTATCATTAGGTCCCTCAAAAACTAATACCAGAATCAGCAAAATGAGAAAGTTCTTTTTCCTTATCTCAGAACTGAAATACTTTGCAGATAGTAGTTTGTTTGTTTGTATTGAGGCTTAACGTCCCAGTCCACAATTTTTCAGTAATGTCAGGATGGAGCCAATGCTTCCTGGGTTTAACCAGTACTGTAGGGAGTTGATGTGTCTTGCTCAAGGACAGAACACGGTGCCATCTGTGGGGATCGAACCCAGGACCTCTCAATTCAGAGTCTGATGCTCTACCACTACGGCACCATGCTCCCTGCAGATGGTAGTCTGTAAACATACCAGTGAGCCAGTAGTGACATCACTCTGTGAAGCTGTTTTACTCTTCTTCTTCTTAGACCGGCTTCTCTCTAACAGTTTCTTCCTCTGGGCAAATGGCATGGCACCCCTATACATAGAGAAAATCAGTTATTTTTATTCAAAATTGGTCTAACTGGAGCACCTTTTAATGTTCCTCCAGCTCTTAAAGGATCTATTTGAGCCGCCTCATGGGAAAACCAACAATCTGCATATGCAAAACCAAAGGCGCAGATCAGCTTCGCAGTAACTGCGAAGCTGATCAGCGCCTTTGCTTTTGCTACACAGATATTACACTTCCTCTTCTTTCTAAATCCAACATTTCAAGCTTCTAGCCTTCTTCTGTGCTTGTACAGGCCGGTTTGTGTCAAACCTGTTCGGAAACCACATTGTTAGTTTTCCCACGAGACGGCTCATTTGTTATCAATGCAGCTGACGTAGTGACAGGAAATATTCCTGTATCCCTGCACCTACAGGTCAGTTCAAATTGTATTTCAGCCTTTTTTGCGTTGCAGTTAAATTTAAAGATTCAAGCACCAGTTAAGTCACATGGACTTGGGACTTTAGCTTTCATTTTTATGTTTGTTCCGGGCGGACTTCAGTTTCTTATTATTAGCATGTGCTTAGAGTGATGCCCCATAACCAACATAAGTAAAAGCCATGTATTAACAGCATGTGTGCATGTGAATTGCACTATTAATACATGGCTTTCTCCTCTTTAATCAATGGTTGTTAATATCATGTGACACAGGTATTTATGCAATAATAATGAAAGCATAAGCTATACATGATAATCATTATCTGATCCACTATATTCTAAACCAGAAACACTACTTAAACATGCACAGCAACAATAAATTAAGATATTATCAACTTTAATTGAACCGTCTCGTGGGGAAAACCAACAATGTGGTTTTCGAACAGGTCTGACACAAACCGGCCTGCACAGTAACAGAAAAGAGCTAGAAGCTTGAAGTTTTGGATTTAAGTAGAAGAGGAATTGTACTATCCAAGTAGCGAAAACAAAGAAGCTGATCTGCGTCTTTGTTTTCGCCTATGCAGATTGTTGGTTTTCCCATGAGGCGGCTCAATTGTTAAGCAATGAACGCTAGCTACAACACAAATCCAAGACTTACCACCAATATAAAGCGCCACTTTCCAACCTGGCACATGTAAACAATGAACACGTATGAAGACTACATATCTTATCCGACTGGAACTCCGTGAACGTCTGGGCCGCATGTTCCAATTTCTGCGCCACCACGCCCAGCGTGTCGTCTATCCAGGTCGCGACTTTGTCGGACTCCGTGTAGACCGAGGCACGGACTGCGCAGGCAGAGATACCAAGGATTTTCTCTTGTTGAAGGCCAAGAGGGATTGTCTTGGGGTGATGAATATTTGAATTCTGGAAAAGTAAAGCAAAATTAATTTTTGTTAATTCAGGACATGACTATTTGTAGTTTGAAGCACGCACAGCTTAAGCCAACATACTCAGGATTTTCTCTGGTTGGAGGTCCAGAGTACAGCAAATACTTAACTTCTTTGATACTTCTGGATCTATCTGACAGTTGAGCCGCCTCATGGGAAAACCAACAATCTGCATAGGCGAAAACAAAGACGCAGATCAGCTTCGCTGTTACTACCGCGAAGCTGATCAGCGCCTTTGTTTTCGCTACTCGGATAGTACAATTCCTCTTCTACTTAAATCCGAAATTTCAAGCTTCTAGCTCTTTTCTGTGCTTGTACAGGTCGGTTTGTGTCGGACATGTTCGGAAACCACATTGTTGGTTTTCCCACGAGGCGGCTCAGTTTATAAGCACTTTCAGCAAACAGAAACAACTGAAGAACAACTTCACGCTTGCTTTTGAAGTATGAAAAGTGTTTTTATTTTTGTATATAATTAAGTTATCAAAGAAAAGAATTTGCTTTCAATACTTGGTCTTGATAATACAATGAAGATTGAACCCGACAGGTATAATTACATCCTCAAATGAGCATATGCAGTCTATTAAATGAGCCGCCGCATGGGAAAACCCAGTCTGCATAGGCAAAAACAAAGGCACAGATCAGCTTCGCACTTGATCAGCGCCTTTGTTTTCGCCACACGGATAGTACAATTCCTCTACAATTCCTCGTACATCCAAAATTTCCAGCCGCTGGCCATCTTCTGTGACTGCACAGCCAGGTATGTGTCGGACCTGGCCGGAACCCAAATTGTTGGTTTTCTCACGCACAGGCTCAAATAGACTAGGTCCTGCGCAGAAGCTCCTCTGGTTCTTAGTATTTTACAACCCACACATCAGCTGAAGTCGTATAATGATGGGACCTCCACTTAAAATCTCATTTAAATGAATGAAGTCTGGAGTGGTTTGCAAGGCATGTGACATTACCACTACTCCATGCAGTTTTCTCTGGTACTTTAATTTTTTCATAGGTAAACATCTGTGTTTCTCATAAAACAGCATATAATATGAGCTGAGACACGAGAAAACCGGTCTTCAGGGTTTCCCACAAGGTCTGACACAAACCGACCTGTACATTCACAGAAGCAGGCTAGAAGCTTGAAATTTCCGAATTAAGAAGAAGAATAACTGTCCTATCTATGTAGCAAAAACAAAGGCACTGATCAGTTTCGCAGTTACTGCGAAGCTGATCTACGCCTTTGTTTTCACATAGGCGAAAATCTGCTTTTCTCACTATGTGGCTCATATATGAGCAGCGTCATGTGAAAACACTTTTATTTTCGCCAATGCAAAAGCCACATTTGTTTTCACTACAGATCACCTTTGCTTTCACTACTCAGATAGTAAAATTCCTCTTCTTAAATAGAACATTTCGAGCTTCTAGCCCTTTTCTGTGACTGACAAGGCCAGTTTATGTCAGACGTGATCAAAAAACCTGACAAACGTTTTTTCTTGCATCAGTGGCTCACATAATACCCAAATTAACCTACCTCTGGATGTTTATAAGGTTCATAGTCGTTCCATTTCCAGCTGTACAGCTGGCCATTGGTTCCTATAGCAACCAGGTCAGAGTGCATGGCAGCAATATGGCTGAACCGGGGAAAATTACCATCCTGAAAGAAAATTGGAGGATAAATTGACAGGGGGTTCATTAGTCACAATTCTGTTGCCTCCGACTTCAGCAAAGTTTAGTTAATTCTTAAGTATCCTGTGAGTTTAGCCATCACTATTTTTCAATTTCCACTGCTTTTCTTTTTCAAAAAAAGTACACAAGTTCTTGACTTTGTGATCGAGTATTCAAGTAGCCTTACAATCTCTGATGGCAATAATTTGGAAATTTACAAACAAACCTGTGTATGCATCAACAAAATTATTTTCTTGCAAACAATTCTAAATTTACAGCATCATCAATAATATGCTTCTATGGACACATAACAAAAATTGAACCGCCTCATGGGAAAACCAACAATCTGCATATGCGAAAACAAAGGCGCAGATCAGCTTCGCAGTAACTGCGAAGCTGATCAGCGCCTTTGTTTTCGCTACACGAATAGCACAATTCCTCTACTTTCTAAATCCAAAATTTCCAGTCTCTAGCTATCTTCTGTGATAGTATAGCCCGTCTTGTATCCGACCTGTTCGGAAACCACATTGTTGGTTTTCCCACCAGGTGGCTCAATTATCTTTCATTAATCTACTTTTTCCATCCAATACTGCATATCTTCCCCAAACAGTAGTGGATTGGACAGAGGACTCTGGCCCTTCTTCAGACTGTCAGTAGTAAACCCTTCCACTTTGTCTCGCTCCAGTGATTTCAATGCTTCATCTCGCAGGGTTGTGTCCAGACGACGTCTATCCCTGATTCTAAATATAGATTCCCGCTCTCTGTCTCTGTCAAGGTCACCGACTCTTTCTGATCTTTCACCTTAATTTAGGAGTACAAAATTATGAGTTTATTAAAGTAATGTGGTATTGAAGCAAGTTTTCTAAGCATTGTTTTGTTGGGGGTTTTTTCATCTTAATATACAAAATGTTCCTAGTATATTATACAATTGTTGCCCTTGAGTGAGGGTGACATGACGATTTGTTCACCCGAGACAGGTAATATTGCCGAGGGCGAAGCCCGAGGGCAATATAACCTGTTGAGGATGAACAAATCGTCATGTTACCCTCACTCATGGGCAACAATTGTTTTATTATACCGAATCACATTTGAAATAAATTAGTGACATGCTACATGACAAACACATGTTTACACATTTACGATAATATACTCATCAAAAGAAGTTATGCACCAGTTAATATTTTTCTCATTTTAAAATCATGTCAAGTATAGATATTTTTCAAATAAACTTTTAAAACTTAATACCATCTTAAAGGGCTGGACTTCCTCAATAACAAATCAATATTTTTTCTTAAAAAGATTAAATAAAAATGTGCAAAAATGCATGTTTTTGAAAACACCAAAATTTGGGATGCAGCAAAAAGCCCACATCTTTATTTCTGGGCTTTCAAACCCGAATTCGTTTCACATCCTCATTCGAGATACTGAAAGCAATCATTTAAAGCTAAAAACTAAAAATTGATTTTTTTTTTGACAAAAACACTATTTTTGACCAAAAATAAAGATTTTTGAGATTTTGTTTAAATTCTAAGATAAAGCTTAGTAAATCATCTCTCCAATAAAATGGGTTGTTTTTCTTTCAAACACAGCATGCAGCACCCATAAATGTTTAACTGGAGAAACTGGTTTTCAACCCATCCAAATTCAGAATTTTTAAAAAGCTGCATATTAAAGAAGTACTCATGCAACATCTTCGACATGAGATTGCCTTTAACAGAAAGAAAATAGGCGGCAGGTTTTGGTGTTAAAACATCTCATAGTGATCCAAAATTGAAATGAATTTCGAGTTTACTCATTCTTTCCAATATTTATCATTTTTTCTCAATAATTGCAATTTTGTCAAAAAATGATTTTTTACTAAATTTTGAGATTTTTTAAATTGTTTTAAGGCTTAATCATTAGCTTTGGCGCTCTTGTGTGTAAATTTGGAAACAAAAATTTATTCTTAATGCTGTGGCATTTTTTGTGGAATTTTTTCGATTTTCCCATTTTCAGCATTTACAGAAAATGGGAATTTTAATTTTTTCTAAAATCGTTACCGCAATGATTTTTGGTCTTATCATACACATTATAAAACTCTTTCAGACTGTGCAAATTCAAAAAGCTAGGTTTAAAATTTATTAGTTAAAATGTCACTTAAAAATGTGAAAAAATCTAAATGGTGCAAAACTTCTTTTGATGAGTATATGACGTCAGAGGGTACTATGATCATGCGACATGACAGATTAGCACCCTCCATGTGCACTGTAAACAAACGCAAGTGCAGCTGCACGTTTTAGGCAGATATGGCGTCAGAGGGTAATATGATCATGCGACATGACAGAATAGCACCCTCCGCGTGACCTGCTCTGGACCAATCAAAATCCACACTCAGCCAATGAATATTAATGAAGTATAATAAAAAAGAAAGAAATCTTATTTTAAGTCATGTGGGAGAAGTTTTTTGCTAGTAATGATGCTTTACATCCACTGGCAACAGCTACGGTCATGTCATGACCGTCAGTTATCCTGGCAACACTGTCCCTGGGCAAGTCTCCCAGAGGCAGACGACAAATATGTTGTGCACATTTCTTTTACTACTGACTGACAAATGCTTTTCTTGACTCCTAAACATACATTGTACAAATTCAACAAATTAGAAACTCATACCTAGCCTAGATCTTGTACCAGAGCCTCTACTCCTGATTGAAGAATAACCAAACATGTCTTCACTGAACATGGCGTCAGAGTCAATGATAACACTAGGATGATCCGGGTGTATTCCACTGTCGAGAAGTGAAATTAGGTCGTCGGGAACGTACGAGTCCTGGCTGTCGTCGTCATCACCTTCCCCTTCATCGTCACGACTAAGTAAGTTGTTGACGGCAAGATTGACATCTAGGTTCTGAAATATGGTTTTATGACATAAATTGAGTTGTGTTACATGTCAAATGATTTGGCATCTGAATCCAACGATTTCAGATTCATCCATCCAGTCTGAAATGGAATTTGATTTAGTATAAGAGCTTAGATCCATTATTTTGTTTGATTTGCGGTTTAATGTCATTTGAGGCAAATGATTTCAACTTAGGAACTTGTGAAAATTGATCTATCCAATCTGATTACTCTGAAATGGAACTTGATTATAAGGTTAAAGAGCTTGGAAACTTTTTTGTTTGATTTGTGGTTTAATGTCCCAGTCAATAGTTTTTCATTCATGTTAGAACAGAGCCACTGCATACTGGAAATAAATCAGTACTATGGGGAGTAAATTTGCTTTTAGAGCACTTAGCTTTCTTCATGATGAAAGTGACAACACTGAACAGGCTAGCATCCTAGCAAAACAAAAATTTCATTATAATCTCTTATTTTAAATTTTTATATTACTTAGGAAATGACCAATCTAACCTGATATGATCCAATTTGCAGTAATATGCAGTTATACTTACAGTTCTTTGTAATTCCCTAATAATCAAATTCCTGGACTTCCCCTGAAGCACCACCTGACATTGACTGATCAACTCCTCCGGGACGACAGACGCAGGCACCAGGGGACGTGTCCCCACTATGACCCCTGACCTACGTCCTCTGTTGACGTGGACAGCCCTCTGCATGGTGCGGTAGGCCTGGGACGTGGTGTTTCTGGCACTGGCCGTGGAACCTGTCACGCTAACGCTGGTGCCCCAACGACTGAAATATATTAATCAGAGTTCAAAATATTAAAAAATCTTAACATCCTTCTTTCTTCACTTTATAATTTTATAGTTCAACTAGGGCTTTCTTGGCTTTTAAATTATAAAGTGAAGACATGGCCTTCATTTAAGTCTCATCTGAATGACTGGAGAAACCTAAGATTGAAACCACAACCCATGATTTATAAGGCTTTTAAAGGTTAAACCATGGAGGTTTACGAGTTTATATAGGGAAATGAGTTTAATGACTAGAATTGTCTTTCAATCATAGTCAAAGCCACACCTCAGGCTACATAGTAACATCACATAGTAACATCAGCTTGCATACAGTTCACAAATTTGGCTCATCTAAAATACTGAGTAAAACTTACGCTGTAGGCTGATCAGTTCCTGTTGTACCAAGGACATCAGAAACTAGTACCAGAGGGCTCTCAACTACATGACTAGCACCACGTGATGTTGATGGTCTTTCACTTCGCTCAGTCTTACTGGCTTTAGTGCTATAACAGATAAAATTGTAAAGATAATAGATTTGGAAAACTTTATCAATTTATGACGTCGTTTATCAGTCCTTGTGGTTCCGAGGACATCAGACACTAGCACAAGAGGGCTCTCAACTACATGGGTTGCACCACGAGATGTTGACGGTCGCTCACTGGCTTTAGTAAAGCAACACAAATTATTGTGACGGTATTAACAAAATTTTGAACATTAAAAATACTGATTTTACATCCTACAAATATATATCTAGACTTTGTTGTTGTTTATGTGGATTCAATGTCAAATTGTCAATGAGTTTGGACTTGAGATTTAAGAACTTTGATTGCCTGGCTTGAAGTAATTAGTAATATGAAATAAGGCACTACATTTGTCGCTCTACTCCCATTGCACAGACAATTTTAAAATCAGCTACATATATGACAGCTTCCTCACCCTGGTGACCATAGCCGATCATAACCATTATGGAAAGTTAGTTTATCAGTAAGTACAATGCAGCGCGTGTTGAAACGTGACAGGAACACGTGTTGCAACATCACGATGACGTCAAAAATAACAATTCCGGTTCCGGTTGACGAAAGATTTTTTTTCCTATCAATGTACAGAAGAGCAGAATAGAACAGAACATTTTACCATGTTCTACCACAAGAGCGACGCGTCGCTATTAAAAGAGACAAAACATACAAAGTATTACTACTGGCACTAGTAACATTCAGGCTCTGTGTGTCTGCTAAATCTATATCTAGGACTGAATGTAAGCTTAACCCATATTTGATGAATGGATTTTCCCATCATTATCATTTGGAAGAGTCCACTTTCATTTTTAGGGGCATAGGGAGCGATTTTTAATTTTTATCTAATTTTTCGATGTATTTTCGTTAAGCAAACAGAATAGCCCCAGATGGGACGCCGCGTTCTGGGGCTATACTGTTTGCCTATGTCCCATAAAAGGGATGCCAGGCTTAAATGTTAAGTGGTTTATCCTACCTCTTGCTGGTGGTGGTGGCTGTATCATGTTTACTAAGGTCAAGCCTGTCTGTCAGAAGATTGAACTGAACACGACACACTCTCCCGTCCTGAAATCAGTCAAAAATACATGTGCATGTATGACTATAGTGTTGCTGTGCTAAGATTCGGAGTGTTCTGTGACTGCTGCATAATATGATACTGCCACTGGCAAAAAATATTTATCATTTATTTCTATATGTTCAAATATACATGTGACCAAAACCAAAATGTTTGAGCCATGCAATACCAGGGATTCTTTTTTGGAGTGATTCGCTTATTTTTCAGCCAAATATCTCAACAAAACTGGCTAAATGGGAGGAAAAATCTCATTCAAAACAGTTACTTTCGCTAAAGATTGGCAAATTTTTCTCCCATGATATTTTTAGCAAGAATTATCCCTGCAATCTTGTTTATGTGTAACTTCCAGACCATCCACTAGTCCCAAGACCCAAGCAATTTGAACTAGTATCAGAGGGACAAGAGTACAATTGCTTTTCTTGCAAGTTGTGAAAATGTTTGAATACAAACAGCCTAAACAGTAACTACCTCAAGTAAGAAAGCAACATGATTAGGTCCAACCACACACTGTGTCACTGTAAGATTTCTAAGAGAGTTCAGAGCAGGGGGAGCTATGAAACCATGGCGGCTGATCTTCTCTGCAACTTCTCTTAACCTGCAAGAAAATGAAAAAACATTATTTGAGCCATAAAATCAAATAAACTTGCTGCAGGCATGCATGATACCCAGCCACGCAAATTTAATTTAGTACAAAGAAACAGAATATCTTAGTCAATAAATTTTCCAGATATAGAGCATTTGTCATGTAAAACTCTGTATGTATTTGATAAAATTTACCCATCTTCAATCCCAAACCACTATTTCCTGATATGAACTTTTATACAAAGTTTGAAGAAAATTGGTCAATAATTGCACAAAACAGAGACAGGAAACAAAATTTAACATAAATCAAGGGCCATAATTCTGTACTTATTTGATGAAATTTACCCATCTTCAATCCCAAACAACTCCATCACGATACAAACACCTATACAAAGTTTGAAGAAAATCAGTCAATAAATGCTCAAGCCCGGAAACAAAATTTTAACGTAAATCAAATTAAGGGCCAAAACTCTGTACTTATTTAACAAAATTTACCCATTTTCAATCCCAAACCACTCCTTCCTGATATTAACTCCTATACAAAGTTTAAAGGATATTGGTCAATAAATGCTCAAGATAGAGCATAGAATCTGTTTTTTGTTTTTAGCTTAAGCTGAGTGATATAATTTACTGAATTTGGGTATGATGTGAAATCCTACAGGCCCAATCCCAACTACTCAACAATTACTAAAGAATGTGTAAAACATAAAAGAAATTGTGCAAAGATACATTATGAAGTGACTTATTAAGTTTCACAAAAGATCAGCTCTTCAAAGTACTGATTACAAAAAAAATTACATGGGGGGAAAAACTGACTGGGTGGGGAAAAAACTGACTGGGGGGAAATTCCGGCCTGTTACACCGGAAACGAAATTTAAAAGTAAATCAAGGGCCATAACTCTGTACTTATTTCACAAAATTTACCCATTTTCAAACCCAAACCAGTCCTTCCTAATATGAACTCCTATACAAAGTTTGAAGAAAATCGGCCAATAAATGCTCAAGATAGAGCCTGGAAACGAAATTTTGTTAATGTTGTAAATCAAGGGTCGTAACTCTGTACTTAACAAAATTTACCCGTCTTCAATCTCAAACCACTCCTTCCTGATACGAACTCCTAGATACAAAGTTTGAAGAAAATTGGTCCATAAATGCTCAAGATAGAGCCCAGAAACGAAGCACTGTGGGACGGACGGACACTCAAACGCAATTTTTTTTTGAGGGTATAACATAATACCCCACACTTTTTCAATTGGCGGGGTATAAAAACCAATATTTTGCATATGCGAAAACAAAGATGCTGCGCAGTAACTGCACATCTGATCAGCGCCTTTGTTTTGCTACTAAGCCTACACAGATAGTACATTTCCTCTTTTACCTAAATCCACAATTTCAAGCTTCCCTGATCTCCTCTGCTGAAATGTCAGATGATTGTGTGTCTAAATTTACTTCTCTTGTTCCTGATTCTGAACCAGGGAACGCTTGGCTCAGTCCTATGTGCTAATGACTGTGCCAGACAGCCCCAACATACTCAGGTCCTACGTTACCGCAGATGCTCCGTTAATACCAAGGTATTTGAATAGCTTGTGATTTCTAGCTTGCTGCGACCCTTAGCCGTTGTTTACATTAGAGATAACCCCGGGGAGATCCCCCGAAGCGAACGTCATCCCCAACAAGTTTGAGGCACATTTTGGTCGATATGTCTAGATAACTGGACTGCTCGGTGGCAATTAATGACAAAAACTTACAGCTACCGAAAATGTTTGCTTAAATACTTTGGGTGATGATGATGAGGTTGAATGTTGTTTGAAACTATCTGTTCAATAAACTTCCAAGATAGTTAAGACTTCTCAAACTGATCAGTTTTCCATTAAGATGAACTCTGCGATTATATACCTACCTTGAATAACATAACATCAATATGTTTGAATTTGCAAAACAGATAAAAAAAGATTTATTTTTTTTTTTCGATTTGGAAAATTATAGGAGCTAAATGATAAAAATGTAATAGATGTGAGCAAAAGATAGTTTATCTTGTTTATTTTTAGTGAGCAAATGAAACACTAGTACAGCGATAAGCGAGTAAACCAGTATACCCACGATGCCAAGCCGCTTCAAAATGATTTGATCAAGGCCCACAACTGGTGACGGTAGTTTGTGGCTTATAGTATCGTTGAATATCTTAAGTCCGTGAATATTCCAAGTTCGTGGGGTCAATGTTTGTGTGCCTCTCTGGCAGACGTCTGCTTGTGCAATGGTTGGAAAGGTGCCAAAATGTTTCAAAGGGTCAACTTCCTTCATTTATAAATAAATTGTTGTAATTCTGATCTAAATAAGACCAGTGTGTGCAGTTATTTTGCAAAGGTCACAAAATATTGATTTTTTTCTTATTTCCAAATTTTGTACCTCTTAAAATGCTCTAAAATCTACAAAATAAGAACTGTCAAAAAACCAGCATGTGTCTGAAGTTTGTTTACAATATGGCAGTCAAGGTCATGTGATTTCCAGGAAGAGCAAGGCCAAAGACATTTTTATTATTTGGTTGTTGCAACCTAGGGGTGCTTACCCTTTACCTTAGAATGTGTAGGTTTTTAAAATAAAAACTAATGTATTTTAATTGCATAAAAAAATAAATGTGATGGATTGATTTTGCATTATCTGACTTGTCAAAGTCTAAATTTTCATTATTAGTCATATTTAGTTTGAAAATATTGCCATTTCTTGGTATTCTTGAAAAGAAATGCCCCTAAGGGTATAAGCTCATAAATGACTGCAGAGGTACAGTTGGAGATGAAATCATCATCACATTTGCCAAATTTTGTTTGAATTTTAGGGCTTTTTCTCATTGGAATCATTTTAATGTGCCTTAAGAATTTTCAGCAACCCAATAATTGATTTTTGTGGCCTACTTTTATGGCGGGAATTTCCATATAAGTGACGTCACGGACTTAGGATATACAAAATGGCTGCCCAATGTAGCAGACAATGTTTGTAAAAAGAGTATTTTAATGAAAAGTTTAGTGTTTGAAACTTCAAATTTGATTTAGAAACAGAGGAAAGGAATAAATTACTCTTGATAAGGTAGGAAATTAGACTGTTTTTTCTCTGAAGATTGTGCAAGCTGTCTTTGACTTCTTAGCCCCACGAACTTAGCATACTCAAGGATACGTGGGTTTCAAAAACAGTAAGAACTAAGATTAACTTTTTATTTACTGTTTAAATAATTAATAGTCGATCAATTTCTGACCATTTCCTCAATAGCTGTGGAAATGTGACTTGTTTAAGGCCACAACGAAAGGCACCCTGGCTGAGGATTGAACCGAGACCTCTGGGACCAGAGTTTACCACTCTACCCCTGCGCCAGTCTGCTCCACTAATCTTAACCGGAATGGTCCATCTTGTCCGATGCAAAATAAATATCAACAAAACCCTCGGGACAAAACCCAACCAATCCCTAACTCACGTGTGTCACGTTATGAACATGATTGACTGAATGAACCCAGTCTCATCAAAGAAAAAAAATAAACAAGAAATAACCTCTCATTCAACTGCTCATCGGTTCCAGGAATTGGATGTACCACAAAATGTATGGATGTCATCTTCTTTATTCTTTAAAGCCTATAAAAAAAACAACAATATTTTTAGAATAAATTGCATAAAATGAGACGATGTGTAAATTTTTAATCAGGTCGGTGCCATATTGAATTTCCAAAGGGTCTTTGTAAGCCGCTCTCTGATTGGCTACACTGTTATTACAAAACCCGCCTGCAAAGGGTCGCCGCTTATGTGGGAAATGTCTCAAGCGAGCACCGAAAATACATGCTTCCTACCGAAAATCCAAATTAACATGTAACATATACTTTTTTTTTCTTTTTTTTTTCATTCGTAGGTAGGTAGGTAGGTAGGTAGGTAGGTAGGTAGGTAGGTAAGCGGGCAGGCAGGCAGGCAGGTAGGTAGGTAGTATTAATTACGATAATGAGTATGCATGTACTTGTCCAGGCATCCACTCTGGAGAACGCAGAGTAAATGGTTAATTTCCAGATTCTTCGACATTGACTTCATTACGAATACTTGCACCCCAGGGGGGTACTCTCATTTTTTGTTTTTTTTTTAAGGCCCCAGCTTCTACCCCCAAACCCAAAAAATTACTGAGATTTACTGACCACCCCCAAAAAAATACCAGTCCTATCAGGCATACCCCAAAAAAATACTTGAACTTTTAGCTTACCCCGAAAAATTATTCATCTTTTTTATGCCTATTGATGAAATTTTATCACATCCATATGATCTAAGCTGTTGGTGGGACATTAAATCCCAAATCAACCAACCAACAGAACACGCCACAATACAGTTAGTGTATGTAGGAACTAGGAAGTAAATACCAAGTTGGATAAAATTTAAAGATTTTATTTATTCTCAAAGTGTAAGTCTTATGATGGTTTTGTTGCAATCCAAACAACATCATCATGATCAAGCTTCCAAAATTTCACCGAGACCAGCAATAAGACATGGTCGCAAACAAAATTGAATCTTAAAGCATTGTAAGACATAAGTGTAAGCCACTCGGCGTACTCTGACGTTGAATTGCAAAACTGAATTATTTTTGTTTTATTTATTGCTTCACATCCATGTCAACAGCTAATACATGACATGTTTATATATAAAGAGATTTCCCAAGAAATGTGCAAAACCCAAAAAATTACTTAGGAATTATAGATGACCCCCCCAAAAAAAAAAAATAATTCAGAAAAGGCATGACCCCAAATAAATATCCATAAAAAGCTCACTACCCTAAAAAAAATAACTAGTTTTTCTGAAAACCCCAAAAAATATGGAAATTCAAAATTTTGACCCCCAAAAAGTCAGCCTCGCCTATGTATACAGAAAATTTCAGAGTACCCCCCCCCCCCCCCCCCCTGGGACTTGCACATGCAATATACATGATAAACAGATTATTTTTTTCAATTGTAGAACTAAATTTCACCAGAAAAAAAAAAAGATTTTTTTTAAATATTTTTGCTCAAAACATAGATTGTGGGTACACATTAGAACCACCTCCGCTAACGAGTACCCACAATCTATGTTTTGGATCAAAAATAAGAAAAAATAGATATACCTCTAATATTTATATTAGATTTGGAACCAAGTTATACAGACAAATGGTTGGAATCCCGATGGATACAAATCGTTCCCCTCTCCTAGCTGATCTATTTTTATACTGGTACGAAAGAGATTTCATGGATTCTCTTAACCATGACAATCAAGCTGATGTTATCGAGGCTTTTGATCCAACTTTTAGGTTCCTCGATGACCTTTTGAACATTGACAATCCTTATTTTGAAGGCATGGTCAAACAAATTTATCCCCCTGAACAAAGTTGAATAAAGCAAACAACACAGATACATGTACCGAAGCTCCCTTTTTACACTTACATGTACATCTTTCTATTGCAAATGGACTCGTTTCTTCTAAAATTTATGATAATTACTTTGATTTTGATATAGAAAACTTTCCGTTTTTGGAGGGTGGCGTTCCTCGCCATGCTTCTTATGGCGTATACATTTCGCAACTCATTAGGTTTGCTAGAGTCTGCAATCATGTTGCGGACTTCAATGCGCGAAATAAATGTTTAACAGCCAAACTTCTCCAGCAGGGCTAAGGTATCATAAACTTCGAAATACATTTTCTAAATTTTGAATTGATTTCCAAATTTAATCTTGGGCTAAAGGCCTTTCGGAACCAGAATTTTATGGTGACTTGGTTTACAAATTTAAGATACTTATACAGGAAGGGATGATTTTTCTTTTCAATTCAGAAAAATCATTACACGTTACAGACGTATAGGATATAACTTGAATGTTATGCGACAGTCTGCATGCTTAGTTTTTAACCCAATCATGGTTGATAACTATGCTACCTTCTTTAATTGCACGCCGGTGGGTCGGGCGTCAGACTTTATGATGGCCCCGACATAAAGCTATTTATTTTAGTTGGTTGGGGCCGGAGCTTCTTGCCCCACCGGGGTTCAACTGGTGTTTTTCTTTTGCTCCGGAGTTAGTAGGTTATTGGGTGGCCAGTGATCTCTATCGTCGGGCAGCTTACTCTATCTGTGAGTCCTCGTTTTTGATTCATTATGGAGTTTATCTTGATTCATTTGTTTGTCCATGATGATTCATTGACTAGTTAGAGATTCACCACGAGGACCGAACAACAAACTAAATGTTGTGAACCACTGCAGAAGCTGAGGGTGAGGTTAGGTACCTGTAAAACCGGTTTAAGCCCTCCAGTAATTTTACATTACTGATCGTTCCAAAGCGATATATCTGTAGTGGTTCTTATTGTTTCATGTCTTGGTGTTTAAATTTGTGCTGTTGGCGCCTTATGTATGTTTTCATATTTTTATTTAAGTGTAGGTAACTGAGTGGCCACTTTTTGGAAAAATAGCTGCTCATTCGGCTTACGATATGTTTTCATGGTATAAGTACCTGATTGTTAATTTAGTTTTTTCCCACCTCGGTTTTTTTGGTGGGAATCTTTTTTCTGATTACGCCGTTTCCTGATCGTTGCCTAGTTGTACCCTTTTACTAGGCATGTGTTTGGGGTTGTTCTCCAAATGGCACCATGATTGGTTGGTAAAATTTGTAATTGGTACTTTACCAATGGTACCATGGTAATTAAATTGGTACAAATGGTAATAATGTTACCAACCAACGGTACCATTAGAGAACCCCAAACACACGATAGGTGTATGTTCCGGGCTCTCAAATCATTCTCCAATGATTGGTTGGTAACATTTTTACCATTGGTACCAATTTAATTACCAATGGTACCATTGTTAAAATGAAACTGGGCGGCCCCCGTGGCCGAGCGGTTAAAAGCGCTGTTTCTTAATCACTCGATCATCTCACCGCTGTGACTGGTGTGGGTTCGAGCCCCGCTCTGGCCACATGTGAGACAAGCCAAGTTCTGCTTGCGGGTGTGTCAGGTGGTTTTTCTCGGGGTTCTCCCGTTTTCGCCCCCCCCCCCCCCCCCCTTCTGATTGGCCCGTCTCATATGAGCTGAAATAATCTTGAAAGGGACGTAAAACTGAATTTAAAAAAAAAATGAAATTGGTGCAAATGGTAAAAATGGTAATACCAATGGTACCATTGATACAAATGTTACCAACCAATTATGTACCACTGGGGAACCACAAACACACGCAATATAATTGATGACTCTACAGAGCTAAAGTTGGTTTTGTCATCCTTCCAAGAACTCACAAACACACTTGAACAACTAATAATAAAAGTATTCAATAAATAAAGATTTTCATTCTGTTTCTGCTCACTGAGAGACAAACGGCCAAGGCGGACATTGCCAACATTCGTTCCTTGTTTTCTCATGCATTTGGCAGACTTGTCCTCAACAGATTCTCCACAATGTCTACATATTGTACAAGATCTGTCGATTTTAGTGTACCTGCCTTTTTTTATTTCAAATTCACGAATACTGCATAGAGACTGATTATCTCGTACCTTTGGACATAATGACATCTTTCAAACTACATGTACTCGATAATAAGTAAGAAATGTATGTACATTCTCAACACCTTGATAATTCTAGTTATTGTTATTGAATCACAACAAACTAAGGGCAAGAAAGTGGTAAACATCTATCAATAGCGATCCAGTAATGTCTTTACTGGCCGTTCCAATACGGTTCCAATGCTGTGTTTTATTTTCATTTCGTCTGCTTCTCTTTTGTACTACTTGTAGCCATGTTTGACTGACTGATGCTAGCCGGATGGCTACCCCGCTGGGAAAGAGCTTGCCATTACGAAAACACGCCCATGTAATATTCCTAAGTTGTAAAAATTGAAAATTTTAAGCAGAGACATTTTGATATTTTTCATATTTCTTGCTCAAAACATAGATTGTGGGTACTAGTTAGAACCGCCTTGCCGAGGCGGTTCTAACAAGTACCAACAATCTATGTTTGGAGCAAAAAATAAGAAAAATATGTATACCCCTTTATACCCCGATTTTGCTATACAAAAGTGGGGTTCAAGGGGGTATTCTTTTCATGGACATGTTTTCCTGATGCCAACCTGCTTGGTATTCGTCATGTTGTATTATTTTCCATTACGTCTTATAATATACAATGTCATTGCTTTCCCTATGGGTAAGAATGGGATTTAAATTTATTTTATCGTTTCCTAGTACACACCGTACATACGGCTCGTCAAATTCCAACTGGTACGCCAAATTCCAGATGTTTATGTCGGCGCGTGCGTTTTGGCGGGTAAGTTATTTTGCTGTATTTTACACAGAATACCTAAACTTTTCATGGTATAATCTTATTGAGGCTTATATTTTTTCAGTCTCCATCTGAAGGATCATTGATAATCAACGTTTACAGTGTATTTATCGTTTTATTCTGTCGCTAGGCGACAAAAACAATACGCCAAAGTACAGACGGGCGAATGTCATATGATAAGCGAAATTACAGACGGTCGATACGGAAAATTCCAGACGGTTTATGATACGGGTCTACTAAAACACTTCTTTGTCAGTATATGGTTTAATTTGCATCGCTACTAACCATAAATTGCATAAAGAAAACATTACTTGGAAAGGAAATAAAGTGAAACGACTGTCTTTAAACGATTTTATATGCCGTTTTTTTTACTCAAGATGGACAGGCTGATTGTACTTTTGACTACATGTAAATTTGGAAAAAAATGAAAGCAGATAGTGTGAACATTTGATAATATTCCACATAACTTAACTGATACATGTATGGCTACTGCAAAGCAATTTTAAATATTCAAATAGAACACTACGCGACTCAGTACACGTACATGTATAAGCGCCATGAGACGGGGAATTATTTACGAATAGCGCATTGTTTCTAGCTTTAATTATATGCATACCCCTAATTTTGATTATAAATTCTGTATGGCATGGGCCGGAACTGAACTTTGCGGTCTGTGCCTGGTCTGTACCACTCGAGTTTGCCGTTTGAGCATTCGCTTTACACAAGAAGACTATGTATTCTGAAGATCTGAGTTTCTTATCATGTTGTCCACAAATACATCTGGGTTGATTGATCTGCGGATTTGAGTGACACTTTCAAACTTAATGTCCTTTAAAACGGCAAACTCAAGTGAAATTTTATCTCACTATGTGGAATTTTGGCCATGAAGATACCGATAGGTAACTGATAAAATTGATAAAACTCTGTTTTTGTCCCTATCCTATTTCAATATGCATAGTATATGTTGTACAAAGAATTTTGAAATAAAATTGTACTTTAACCAAACAATTAAAATGTTTTTATCACAAGAGGTGATATCATTACATAAAATTAATGCTAAATAGACTTTAAGAACACGTGCACTTTGGACACTGTTTCAGTTCTAAAATAGAATAAAATTTACATGATTTACACAAACACTTGAGTGACCTAAAACGATGAAACGGCAAACTCGAGTGCAAGGGGGTGTAATATGAAACTAGCCGCGAACTGAGGTACATATTGTGCATCCTGCATACTGCCACAGAGTCAGGGGGCTCATAAGTCATCAACATAACACGCGTATGTGTCGGCCGGGGTTCGAGCCCACAACCTCTGGAGGATGATGGGAACTAACTACCCACTAGATCACTCAACCTGACAACAGGCCGTGGTTAAGGTCGTTGACTATCAGCGCCTTTAAAATAAGATTAACCAAGGATCAAGAACTGAGACAATCAGGTTTCAAACCCCGACCACTATGTCACTCTCATAAAGTTATACTGTGTTTGAGTGGAAACAACACAGCAGACACACAAAGTTGAAACAATTTCGAATCAATGTTGATTCAATCAACTTTGAAACAATGTTGTAGAATCAATGTTGATTCAGTAAATCGTATTGATTCAACAATGTTTAAAGATTGACCGAATCAACATTATTTTAAGATTATTTCAACAATGTGTGTCCTAATGTTGATTCTACGGTTTCAACATTTTGTGCAAATGTTGATATAGTGAATCAACGTTGTGTGTCTTGATGGTGGCCATTTTATCTTTGCCAATCTATAAACTGTATGACAGCCGTAAAATTTCCAATTCAAGAATTTATTTTTTGAACGTGTTCTTAGGTATGAGCATTGTGTGTGTGTGTGTGTGTGTGTGTGTGTGTGTGTGTGTGTGTGTGTGTGAAGATGAATGAAATATTCTTATAAGGGACGCAAAACTGGATTTAAAAAGTATACTTCCAAGTTGACCGCTTAAGAAGGCCAAACACTGCCAGGTATTTGAAAAAAATCGCACTCAACACGTCTGATGCGACACGTATCCAAAGTCGTGTCTACGTCTGTTATTTCACGTATCAACAGCTATTGTCCGTCTGGTCTTTCAAGTATAAAACGACTGTCGTGGTTCGTATCATGTAAAATCACACATGGTTCAAAAGAATGAGCTGCGCTATCAATAGTAGTAATTAATTTGAATGGAAGCTTAAACCAGGCTTTTAAATAGATACTCAGCTATATATATTCGAGCATGCGAATTTCAATTATTTCTAGTTATGGAGATATTTGGCAAAAAGTATGGATGTTTTCTGAAAAATGGCCATTTTAAGACTTTCGTGCAATGGTTTCGCCAATCCACGGGTAAGATGACCATGACACCTGTATGTACAGATGCGTGGATGTCCACACAAGACTGCCGATTATTATTTTCTTCTGAAACCGTTAGCTAAAGTATAATAAAACAAGAAAAAACAACAAAAATAACTTACCCGCCAAAACGCACGCGCTGACATAAACATCTGGAATTTCACGTACCAGTTGGAATTTGACGAGCCGTATGTACGGTGTGTAGTAGAAACTTACTAGATCAGCAGGCGCTCTACTACAATATCTCGGTCCACTTTCGTGTGGAAGTATAACGAAACACAGATGGAAACATCCCGTCTCAGTCTGGAAACTTACATGGTTGTCAGCTATAGATAATACACAAGTTGGCTTCTTTTAAAAGAATCCAATAGAAAGGTCTGCTGCTAGTTGATAGAGGTGGTTCACTAGTAAAATATTTTAAAGATTCCAGAGGAAACAAGAAAATGGCTGCAGTATACCACCCGCAAGGTGATAACTTGTAAACCCTGTTTGCTAGTTACAAAGTATTTTAATGGCGTCAAACTTCTTCATAGAGCTGCAGTTTATCCATATTCTTAACAATGTTTTTTTTTTTTTTTTTTTTTTTTTTTTTTTTGTCAAGAACAATCTTCATGCACATCATCAGTATGTCTGAAAGATAACTTCAAAGCATTTTAAGGATATATTGAAAACTCTAGGAGGGGTTATTGTTTTCATCAAGAAAAATCTTCATGTGCATCTGCAATATGGCTGAAAGCTAATTGCAAAGTATTAAAAGGATACACTGTAAAGTCTAGATGGTGTTGATTTCACAAAGTAGGCACGATATGCCATAGCTCAATATGTAAAGTGAACGAAAATTTGCCAAGTTCAAAACGCTGTAACATTGTTTAACATCTTCATGCACATCTTCAATATGTCTGAAAGATAACTGCAAAATATCTAAAGGATATACTGTAAATTCTTGGACGAGCTGATTTCACAAAGTATGCACTATACGCCATAGTTCAATATGTAAAGTGAATGAAAATTGGCTAAGTTCAAAATGCTGTAAAATTGTTAAAATTTATTTTTTTTTTCACCAAGAAAAATCTTCATGCACATCTTCAATATGTCTGAAAGATAACTACAAAGTATTAAAATGATATACTGAAAACTCTAGGAATTTTCACACAGCATGCACTGTTTGTACAATAGCAAACATCTAACATTAAGAATTACAAAGTGGCATAACTCTTGCAATATTGATCCTTCAGTCCCTATTTCCTACCAAACATGCATTGTCTGATGGTTATGGTGTTGAACGAGAACATATTATGAACGAGTTATCCACGAGCAAGAGTACTTGCCACGAGTCATTTGCAACCACGGCCCCCATTCCAAGGGAATAGCGGGGATTTGCTGGATCAAAAGTCAAAGTCCCCTGCGGGGACAACTTTTTTTAGTAAAACCACTGCTGTTTTCTCCCTCAGTCTGCTATGTTTTCATTTCACTGCCGTTTTAAATATATAAAGCAAACCGAGACTTTAACTGTTGTTGTTGTTTCAAACTCACTCCGAATCTATCGGAATGTATGCACCGGGTAGGTGGTGCGGCTTGTTGTCCATTGTTTACAGACTATGTATTGCTGCGTATTGGATTCTGTACAGTGAATTTGGGCGGGTTTCTTGTATCGATCTTTTTTGACGTCAGCGATGGCCAATTTAGATGTAAAATAAATAGAACCAGCTCAAAATTTACTGCATTCAACCTCAACACAGTGGAAAGGTCTGAGGACGATAGCGTAATGGTAAGAGCGTCCGCTTCGGAAGCGGGAGGTCGCGGGTTCGATCCCGGGTCGCGTCATACCAAAGACGTTAAAAATGGTATCAGTGGCTACCTTGCTTGGCGCTCAGCATTCATAAGGCAAGCACTGGCTTCTCTTCTCCCCAAGGATAAAAAAGATAACGTCAGTGACGGGAATACAGTAAATATGTTAAGGTGATGGTTGGTGGTGGGCAGTTTAGTTCTATCATTGTGGTTATCTTGACGTTATTTTGTGATAACCGAGGTGCTCCCAGTGGTTGGAGCTAGGATAATACATTCAAATAATAATAATAATAATAATAATAATAATAATACATGCAATAGTGCGCCACTTTTGCATCACGAAGCAGAGATGCCAGACCGAGGTCCGAGGGACAGATTTGTCTAGCCGCACCTTTCACTTTATCTTGCACATCTCAAGAGATGTGAGGCATGATTTTCATCAACATTACATTGGAAATTTTTGTTATATATGATGTACGTATTTCAGTGTGATGCATCATCAAAATATCACATAAATTAGGTACGGTATTTGTTTGAAAGTATCACAAACCTGACACAATTGGGAGAGACAACCAGACTGTTAGTATGTCATACCGGCAATGTCTCGTACCCGTATTGTAGGTACATCTGTCTTGAATGCACGATCTGTGCTCTATAGCTGGGACCTTTTCATACTTGGCGATGTTAAATAATTTTCTTAAATGTGTCTTAAACTTTTCTTAAAGCTGATCATGACACATCACACCGCACATTGCTGATTTTTACAGCAAATGTTAGCCGCATCCCAAAGTTACTTGTTGACTTTGGTGTTAAGAAAAAATGCATGTCGATATGAAAACTAAACCTGTGGCATATCTTTACAAAAAATACCTCAAATATTTAGCTTAGAGATGACTAATGCAGACTAAGGCCTTTCATTGGTTTATGTGATTTTGATTGTAAATAAGATAATAACTTTAATAAGACATTTGAAACTTTGAATAACGTAAATGTTACACATTTTTGCATTATAATTGTCCAGCGACTATGGCTGTGCTAACTCGGATCCAAAATAACCCTTATTGCATCCGAGGTGCTAATAAGCCACCAAATGAAAGTACTACTCGTGTACATTACATCATGTATGCAATATCCATGGATGTACAGCCCGTTTTGGCTTGGTTAAAAGACAGCCTTTCTTGACCTGGTGGTATTTTGATTTAGACATCCCTGATGTAATTTTTTTGAATTGCAGCACAAGTGTCTTGCCTCGTAATGGGTCACTGATGAGGGTTCGTTACCTACACCCTTTGAATGTTTAACTGCTTTCTAAGTATCTAATCATAATACTTTAACAAACTCTGTCATCTTTTGCTAGTGCATTGATACAGTGTTATAAACACATTTTTGCATTGGTTATTCTATCATAAAACCTATAAACAATAGTCTATATTTTTCAGTCTTCACCCTTCGAAGGGAACAATTTGTGACAAAACTCTATCCCTGTGGCGCACCATTCCGGTAATGAATATGTTGACCCCGAACTTTTGCTTGATTTGGTTGATTTCTCATCTTCTGCTTGTTCTGCCACTTTCTCTGCAGTATCCTTAGCAACGCTGGTAACAATGTCTGTTGTATCTGGTTCCTCTTTATCAACAGCATCAGCAATCTCGTCCACAGCGTCCTCTCCGGAAGAGGGACCCATCCCCGCGCATGGATATTGATCGTTGATCTGCTTACGTCCTTTCCAACAGATACAAGCAAATTTACAGAAACAACATAAAAATGGCCCACACGGAATGGCATTGATACATCCTTCGAGACATCCTAATTGTTCGACTATACCAGAATCAGCAACATGATCAGCCACCTTGAGTGCCGTTTTACCAACTTTAGCACCTACTGCAATAGCTTTCTTTTTCGATACTTTTCTCTTGATTTTACCATCTGTATTCCTGTCGTCCTGCTCTATTACCTGTTCACTTGGTTCTGCAAAGGCATTGAAAATATGGTTTAGCTCAAAATTCGGTTTTGTTATGGCAACGCCCAAATTATCAATTTCAGGGAGTGCGGCGGCGTAGTGGTAGAGCGTCGGACTACGAATCGAGAGGTCCTGGGTTCGATCCCCACAGGCGTCACCGTGTTGTGTCCTTGAGCAAGACACATTAACTCCCTACACAGTACTGGTTAAACCCAGGAAGCGTTGGCTCCGTCCCGACTTGACTGAAAAATTGTTGACTGGGACGTTAAGCCTCAACACAAACAAACCAACCAAATCAACAATTTGTCAGTCATGTGGGAAAGGAGCTATCCCTTCATGTTTGTTATCCATTACTCTGCAGAGCTAAAAGTGGCTTGTTCAAGGACTACACAGAAGAAGTGGCATCTTACACCAGTACATCTGACCCAGTAGGCCTGTACCCTATTTCTAGGTCATCGCGCTCGGCTTGTTTCAAGGAACGCTGGCTATAAAATAGTTACAGCCCTATTATAGAGGTTAAGTAATTTCTTAGCCAAAAACAAAGTGTCCTGCGTTGTCGTTTATAATAATATAATTTCCAAGTGTATAACGCTAACTTCAAAGATCTATTTTGAATTTGATTAATGCGAATGTTGATGAATGGAAAGAAAATGTTTGATCCCTGTAGAAAGCAGTCTGTACTTCTTTCCGTAGAATGACTTACCTTGGGCGATAATACCATTACCAGCAGGCACCACAGGATCAGCGTGGCCAACTTTAGAGGACATTGTCTGAGAAAACAGAAAAAAATCAATCAAACCGCATTAACCCATATTTGACGAATGGATTCTCCCACCATTATCAATTGGGTGAGTCCATTATCAATGATGTTTAAGGGCGTTAGGAGTGATTTTTTAATCTCATTTTTCGATGAATTTTCTCTGTGCAAACAGAATAGCCCCAGATTGGACGCCTCGTTCTGTGGCGTCACACCTGGGGCTATGCTGTTTGCCTGTCACATAAAAAGGACGCGAGTTACTAGTAATTGTTTCGAGTGGCTATGACAAAGGACATTATAACTTTTTTTTCTCTCAAGACGATCTCACCCCTGTTGAAATGAGCCAGTCAGCAGGTGGGCGGGAAAAACATGTGGTACATCTACAATCAGAACATTGCTTGTCCCACATGCGATCCAAGCGAAGATAGATTCCACAGCGATGAAATGGCCGACTTATAAATTAGCGATCTGTGCCCGATCTTTGCAGTGCAACCTCCTTCGACGTTGCTTACAGCGTAAATTCTTTAAAATATAAAATTTGCCGAAAATAGGAAAACGAATATTAATATAAATACATTTATATCATTTTGAAATAAATTGCATTGCTTCAATCTAAGGCTCACTCATCTACATATTATATGATTACTTCAAACATACATACCGTTCACCACTTCCAGTGTTGGTGTCCTTGTTATGTGCAAAATGAGCAAAGGCTGTGGAATATATATGCGCCAACCCCATTTTAAATTTAGATCAACATGAATAGAATAAGCCTATCCTTAATTGTTTTATTCCTCACAAATACAATGTAACTGCATTGACAAAAAATCTACTGAGTATGCAATATATTGATATTATCTTATTTTGTCTATTATTATTGTTAAGTTTCGCAATAGCTCGTAGTGTTAGAACATGCCTTCAAGGTTTCGGGCTTGACGAGTATAATTAGTTCAATTCGGCCAAAATAAAAAAAAGGTTTGAACAAATATACATATATCTATATATAATATCATAAGTATCTGATTGCGCGACGATATTTTTGCCGATTAACCCATATAGGCTTGGAGTTCCATTTTTTGTGGGCACGTATGTAATTATTAATTTATTTCACGTGAAATCATGCACAATGTGTGTCTGATTATAATCTTCGATCATTTTATATGATATACAATTCTCTATAAAATGTTAAAATATATCACTACAGGAAACACCCGTTGAGTCAAAATCCAATAGACCTACTGGTACCGTAGGGATGGGAAACGTCTAGTCGGCAGAAATTGGTTAAGGTTAAGTTCGAGTCAAATGAAAATAGCCTTTTTAAAAAACACTCGCGCCCGTGTTTTCGATAGAGGCAATGCATAAATCATACTATGCCATAAGTTTAATGCTGAGCTGTTCGAGCTTTGATCACACGATCTGGAACGTAATGTGTGGAAACCGTCGAATGGCATTTTATTATTATTAATTTTTTTTATATATAATAATGCTGATCAATTCTGATAAGAATGAAAATGCTTTTCAAGGAGTGGATTAGAATTTTATACGTATACTCAAGGTTTTTGGCTGATTTTGCTATCGATAAATGGGAATGTGTTTAATTAACTTAGTTTGTACTCTTTTTAAAATTAGACAGATATAGTATAAAACAGCAAGAAACTATTGAAAATGGGGGAGCGTTTTACACACTTAAACGTCTATATACTCGTTCCTATATAGAAGCAAGATCCCTTAATTCAATTCCCAATACATTTTTATTTTGTGAAAGTGTAATTTGCAGAGATGTTCAACAGTGTATGTTTTCTTAACGTAACGACTTGAAACACTCGCATTTGCGACTAAGACTGTCGATCAGTATGTGTTTAATTTATGATTAAACGCAAAATATGGTCATAAGAGAAAGCTCATCATACCATAAAGCTGCCTCATCAATCAACAATAGTTTCTTGCTGACAGACCTCAATGTAGTTTCATTCTAGAGGCGTCGATCACATCACTCGTTAGTTCAATGCCTTACACTGTCTAGTCCAATCATTTTCCTGTTATGTCAATAAAGGGCGTTTCGCACGTAGTCTGGTTTGAATTATTCGACTGTTCACAAGCCGCCTAGACACTCTTATATGGTAGGTGGCACGTATTTCGCTACCAGTTTCACATGACGCAAAACGTTTACTACAGGGAATGTACAGTAAAACTGAATTCCTTTAAAAGCAATGAAAACCCGTTTTGATTTGGTGTCGAAGCTTTTGATGGGTATCGCATATTTGGCTATCAGTTTCACATGACGCGAAACGACTACTATAGACCCCGGCGCCCAACTTATGAAGAACCAGCTAAGGTTCGTAGAGCACTATATGATAGCACAAAGACAAAATACTGATTTCAATGTTGCACCAAAAGATTTTTTTTTCCACAAGACTATTCCATTGTGTACCCAAGAACACTGAATAAATTAAGGCTCACTGATACAGATGTGTTCGTTTAAGAATGCCTCCATTTAGATATTCTTGTAGATAATTTTAATGGTCCATCCCTAATTTGATAAATTCCAAATTTGGCCACCCAATCTACCTACCTACCTACCTATCTGAACCTCCTTAGAGAACTTCAGAAGGAATTCCGGTATACCAAGTGCTATTGGGGGATTAGCTGTAATAAAAAAAAAGTAAAGTGGGTTAAATGGATTTGTATAGTCAAAAAGAGTGTTAGTATAGTTTAAAAAGACTAAAACAGTATCTGGTGATTAGGAGACACATGCACCACCTGGCAGACAGCATGAATGAACTGTGCCACAGTGGAAAGCATGACATTGCTGGTGATTAGAGCGTTTCAATGTATTACAGTGCTTGAGAAGAAGCTATATTTGTTGTAATTGGTTGAGGTGTGAATTTGTCTGTAAGCCAGAGGGTGGATGAATCTGGACTCCCTGCGGTTTGATATGAGGTAGTCTGTCAGAGGGATTGCCACAAGGTCATATGTGATCTTGTATAGCATGACCAGTCGAGTGTCTATGGGTCTTTGCTTTAATGGACGCCAGCAGAGTTTTTGGAGCATTTGGGTTACACTGCGCTGAGCAGAGCATTTCTAACTTGTATACGAGTATATCACAGTCGAAGTGGGGAGACCAGACAGAGGAGGCGTATTCTACCTGAGATCATAATTAGAAAATGATTGATTCAGTATATGTAGGTAGGTAGATGGGACTTTTTTTAGATACATGGTACGTGGAAACACCCCAAACCACCCCGAAACACACCAAACCACCCCAAACCACTTCAAAACCACCAAAAACCCATCTTAAACACGTCAAGACTACATGAAATACACTTACTGTATCCCAAACCATGTCTTTAAGGGATTCAGAACCCTACCCCCCCCCCAAATTAGTCTCATATGGGGGCTAATATGGGTATACACAATAGCATGTGGGTTTGCCTAGAAAAAGCCCATATAAAACCCATATAAATGTATGCATGCAACCTTTGTATGTTGAACGTATCTGGGATCTTCTTGAGTAAGTTTATATGGGTGCTGCAGTATGAAAGAGGATGCTGCAGTATGAAAAGATAGATAGATAGATAGATAGATAGATAGATAGATAGATAGATAGATAGATAGATAGATAGATAGATAGATAGATGGGTGTTTAAGGTGGTATGGGTATGATTGAGTGAGGTTTAAAGTTTTGATGAGGAGGTTTGGTGTGTTTTGAACTGGTGTAATTTTTGGGCGTTTGGGGAGTTTCTTTGACGTGGTTTGGGGTGTTTTTGGAGTGGTTTGGAGTTATCTATCTATCTATCTTTTCATACTGCAGCACCCTCTTACGACTATTATGTGCAGTTACGCTGTCAGTGCTAGAATAAAAGCAAGATTATAGGAGATTTAAAAGTGCAATAGTGAGACTTGATTTAAAAAGACATAGTGTTAGTGAAGTTATTTACGATAAGATTTGTGTTGTATCGTTTGAATGTGTTCTGGGTTGGTTTTAAAGTGGTTTGGGGTTGTTTGGTGTGTTTTTTGGGTGTTTCCACGGTCCCTGAAATTTGTAGTGATATAAATAGGAGCAATTAAGCCGTAATAGGTGTATAGGGGCGTACTTGATTTAGAAATTTTAAGAGTGATCGGATTGCTCCGAGCAGCACGCTAAATCAAGGGAAAGTGGGCAAACGGAGTGAATTCCCATTACTAAGGACGACTTCGGTTGGAACTATTCTAACTATGGTGTTACTATGGGAGATGTGGCCTGGTACCCGACTCTTCCATAACAAATGAGACTGACCAATCACGGCCATCGTTAGAAGCCTCCATCACAGAAGAGTTTTACCAAACTAACCAAGGTAGCTACCATTCCTATGGGCTGGGAGGAAAAGCAATAATGTTTGAAAGTCAAATTGTTGCTTTAAATGATTTTGATTTGGAAGTGTGTCTCTGCGTCCGGTACCGGACGAATTAGACTAGAGTCTCCGCGTCCGGCAATGCCGGACACCGAGCCTATCCTCACTGGAATAGCTCCGTGTCCGGCACTACATTTTTCCTACCAGTTTCTTGGTTAAAAAGTAGTAAAAAGTACAAATAATTTGACTACTATCAATACAGTTTGAAGAATAAATATTTTTTCAATCGTGTTCCGCCATTTTGAAAAGGGGGTGTAACTCTTAATTTGTTTGTCTTGTGTTAGATGAAACTGTAGCGAATTCAATATCATGTTGCATTTTGGTTGTTGAATAAAAAAATATTATAATCTTGTTGTTGTTTTTTATCAAATATGATTATCTATCAAATAAGTTCTTTAAGCCCATGTATTTAACCTTGTGTTAAATGATGCCAAATAGCCTCTTCTTAAGGTAGCTATAGCCAGCTAACCGCGAATTTCGCACCTCTCTTGTTCCTTTTGAAATGATCTCCGACCCCAAACGACCATTCTTAAGTAAAACAAACAAACAATATAATTACGTAAATTAGAAAACAATCCATCCATTAAGATGTGCAATGCAAAAATAAATTATGTTGTCTCTGTTTTTGACCAGATTAGACACAAACCGGTGATCATGCAGATGCAACTTATATGAACGTACGGCCTATGATTAAAACATGTATATAATATTTAGTTAAGCTTGTCATATAAAAATGTTTCATTTATATTTGTCAAGAGCAGACACAAACCGGTAATTATGCAGATGCAATTTATATGATATTCGTTATAAGAACTTATGGTCGTGTTTATCACCCTGCAATACGCATGGATGTCTCACAAACACCTCCATGCTGAAGAAATAAATTTTGCACTCCTCGCATTGAAACATTGTTGACGCCATGGTTGGTTGGTTGGTTGGTTGGTATATCTTCCGCCGTGTTCGACGCACCTCTTCTTGAGTAATCGTTATGTACACTTCACCGTCTTTATGTGTTGTGACTTAATGTTTATCATTCTTTACAACCAGAGTTAAAACGATTCACCATCACCGTATTTACAACTTAAAGTCTCTAAAAAGTCTGTATTAGCTTGGGTGCACCACGGCCTTCGTACTAGTGAAGTCTATACTGACTTCTTTTTGCGTTTTCTTCTGGGAATAATTGACAGTCTCTTATATCTCTCTATATGTAGTGCGTAACATAGTCTTCTGCCAAGGGCGATAACTTCACCAATAATCTTGGGATCAACTACCGTAGTACAGTCTGTTATGATTTGTATTAATGTATCTTTGTCACTGAGGTTTATGTTACTGTCTTTAAAGACAGGGTTTTCATGCCGGGGGGTCTGGTTCCCAGCATCAAAGAGAACAGGTAGCCAGACAGTAGCAGTGGGCGTGGCTTACACCAGGTAAGCTGGCTACCTATAGGGATCATAAAACTGATAAGGATCACAGGTCATAATTGATTGTAATAGCCACAATTCATTTACCAATAATACCATTATAGCTGCATTTATAAGACAGGATTAGAAACAAATTTAATAATAATCTAAAACATTTTTCTTTCTTTCTTTTTTTATTTATTTTATCTATTTATTATTTATTTTATTTATTTTTTTTTTGAGTCAGTTATTTTTAAACATTTAATAGTATATATAGTAAAATCCAGTTTTGTGCATGTTAAACAGAATCCCATATTTGTATTTATTTATCATTAAAATGTTAATTTATGATGATTTTTAATGCTTATGCATTTCAAGAATATAAGTTCCTATATTTTTTTTCTATTTTGCTTCTCATAACCTTTATATACTACTAAGGTAAAATCTAGTTTTAAACATGGTAAACAGAATCACTATTTTGTATTTCAGTGTTTATTTATGATTTTTTAATATCCTTCCCTTTCAAGTATATAAGTTCATATTTCCACTTTAATTTTGATGTCTGACAGATAGAAATCACACTATTTATTTATTTATTTATTGAAACAGTGTTAGTAATTATTTGAAGAAAACCAAGAAATAAATTCTTCATGACAAGACAGTTTTGATTGTCTATTGTAACCAATTATGAAGTGTGCCTTCTGCTACATAATAAGAGATAATAAGGCTAGTTGCAGACAGGTAAGACCTGTCAATCATTTTGTGATGTCACAGTGGCCCTCAGTTGAAAACCAATCAGAATCACAGAATTGATGTTAACCCTTCAACAGTCAGGGAAAGAATGGCACAGGTATACCTGTGTGGCCTTTTATACCCCAGCCCTGTCGTTAAGGAAATACTTCAAGTCTCTAAGTATTGGGTGTCTGACCCAGTTTAAGCTTTCACACTCCAGCAGGAAATGTCTAAGAGTCTCTTCACCAGACTTACACAGCATACACGTTGGATCAATCTGGTTCTGATTAAAAGCTACCCGATTCGTTTGAAGAATGTATGTTCCGGTGACTATCTTCAGGTGAACAGCTATACGCGCGACATCCCGAAGACTGCCAGATGACACTATCAGTGGATGGTTATTTGCACACTGTCTAGGAGAACACTCTAACCATTTGAGACTTGGGTATAATGGAACCACAGCTTGAATCCTATCAGGCCAGTATTTCCTTACTGCTTTGTGTACTGTAGATCTCCACTTGGCCTTAGTTGGGGTATTGTGTAGAATCTCTGTACATTCCGGAAGGTCATACAGTATACATAGTTTCTTTATGGCGATATACCAACTGGAGCTGCTCATGGGTTTCACTGAGAGCTGCCGCAATGCCATCTGTCTCTCCACAGATGTATCCGGTAGTCGAGCAATATTGCCAAAGAAAGTAAGAGCTCTTTGATGTATCATTGCTTCAGCCGGGAGTGTTCCTGAGAGTATGTATAATGTCGGGTCAGCTGCAGTTGTGGGAAGGGACAATAGTTGTTTGAGATTTTTCTTATTAAACTTGTCCAGCATGTCTGTATACTTTTGACGAGGCAGAATCACTTCCATGCCATATAGAAGGACAGGTAGAACATATATCTGGTACAAATGTATAGAGGTTTCTGGATCTAAACCATTTTCTCCGTGTAGTCCTGCTGACATCAGACTATACATAGTTCGCCTTGCTTTCTTTATGTTCTCTACAACTGCGCTTTCGTCTGTATCTGATGAGCGACAAATCCCCACATGCATTGTTTTGTTGACCGTTGGCATTTTCACCCCGTCTAGATCCCAACCTTCAGAGTGGTGTGAAGCAGAGCGCTTAAGCTTATAAAGGATCTCGAGTATGACACTTTTGACAGGTTGTAAGATAAATCTTTCCATCTTGCTATTGTCAACACCAATATCCAATAGAGACTGCATAATATCAGGACTGTCGGCTCCAATGGCTACATCGTCAGCACATGCTGGTGCAACGCATATTACTGGCCCAATTCTTGTGGCATCTTTATTGGTAGATAAGCGATCTAGTAGGCTATTGGAGTAGACTTTGTACAGGTCTGTACTGAGAATTCCTCCTTGACGGACACCCTGCTCCACTTGAAACTTCTTTGAGATGTCTCCCTGCCACTTCACTGCTGATTTCGCATCCTGATGTAGGCCATTGACGAGCGTCCACAGGTTGCCCTCGACTCCAATGTTGAAAAGCTTTCGCATTAGGCTCTGGTGAGAAACTACATCAAAGGCTGCCTTTGCATCTAAGAAGGCAATATAGGCTGGAGCTCCGATGTCTCGCCTGTCACGGATGTACTCTTCTAAAATCAACGCTGTGTTCATGGGTGAGGAATTCTCAGTAAAGCCGCGTTGTAGTCCGTTTTGGGATTCAAGTATTAGAGGCTTTATTCTTGACCTGATGACTGTTTCTATTAATTTGGTGAGGATTGGGATAACTGTTATTCCCCTGTAATTCTTAGAGTCTGTGTTACTGCCTTTCTTCTTAAAGACTGGCGTTATCAGTCCTAACTTCATTGATTCGGTCACTTGTCCGGACTCAAATATTTTGTTAACGAGGAGACATAGATCATCCAGGATATAGTCCTCAGCAAACAACAGATGTTCCGCAGTTATACCCATAACGTCTGCAGCTTTTCCCCTATTGAGATTTTTGACAGCTTTTTTTGAGTTCATCAACTGTTACCGGAGAAGTAAGCTGACCCTGTGCCAGGCATATATCTTCTATTTCTGGTAAATCCTGTAGTACAAGGTTATGGTAATCTTCATCAAAAGAAGGATCTGTTGAGGTTGCCGATAGTTTACTGAAGTGTTCGAACCAGCCAGACATAACACCCTCTCCCTTGTACACCTCACCGGACACATGTAGTTCATCTATGTAACTGGTTAGCCTTCCTCTTTGTTTTCGTATTAGTTTATGGAATAGCTGAACATCGTGTGGCTTGGCATCGAGTATTTCTTGCCTCTCTTCGTTGAGCTTGACCATGGTCTGGTTTCTACATGCACGCCTTAGAGCTTGTCTGGTCTCACGTTTTGCAATTAGTAGCGGATGACTTGGGTTGTTTGGACAGCCCCCATATTTCCAAGCAGCAAATGCAGACTTCTTTTCTTTCAAAACTTTGTGTATTTGTGGGTTCCAGTCTACTAGATTTGGCTTTCTCATCCGTCTAACTTGTGGTGGCCCTGCTAGTCTGGCGGCTTTCTGTAATATGTTATTGAATTTGACTACACTGTTGTCCAGTCCACTAGCCGAGGCCGCTGTGACCTCAAACTCTGCCAGAAGCTCGACAAGGTTGCGACGATAACCATCGATGTCCGTCTTCTTCCAGTTTATCTTTGATGTTATTGTTCTGTCAGCTTTCTTCCTTGCCTTATCTAGGTGTAGGCTCAAGGTACAGGTGATTGGATAGTGATCAGAGTTGTTTTCTGGAATATCAAGCCTTTTAACCTGTATAACTTTGTTGGAGAATGACTTGGAGAAAAAGAAATGGTCGATTGTCGTTGAATCAACACCATTAGGATGTATAAATGTCTTGTCTGTAATAACTGTAGCTAGGCAATGATCAGACAGGAAATCCTTTAAACTTGAGGATCTTCTTGTAGATCCAGATTCATAATCTTCATTGAAATCCCCTCCAATCAAGATACTGTGTGAGCTGTTATATTTTGAGATAATTTCATGTATTTGGTCCAGACACTCTTGAAAGTTGTCGAAGTTGTCGGTGACTCCTTTACATGGCATGTATGCTGATATAAGTAAAACTGGCTGATCTGTTTTCAATGTCACACACTGTAGCCTGTTACCCCCATCTGGCAGTACAGATATGAGATTATCTATTTCTTTTTTCCACAATATGCCAACCCCTCCATAGCCTCTCGGCATTTGCACTGGCAATATTGGGTCGTCGGAATCAACTGCCTTGCCCACTCCGGTGAACTTTCCGTGAATTTTTTTAAGCCTATTTAGTTGACAGTCAAAAAGCCAATGTTCTTGGAGAAGAATTATATCATTACTCTTGGCAAGTTTGTCAATAGCATGCTTAGCCGTGTTGATATTTTTACAGTTGAAAGATACAATTCCGCAACGATGCAAGGCATTTGATTCAGAAGTCGGCTTCGGTATAATATGTGTATTTTCTATGTCCAGTCCCGTGTTTTCCACCCTCCCCATAAAAAGACTGTGACTCGGGATTGTATCCATTTCCATTTGGGAAATTTTTGCGAAATAATGGTTGACCCTGGGTATACTTGGCCATCTCCTGGAACTGTCTTCTCTGTGGAGCTTGTGTCTTTGGGGGCTGATTATCCATATTTCTGTTTGTGGCACAGACCATGTTTGGCACCATCACCTTTGACCCAACAATAGGATGTACAGCGTGGGGTTTATTCTGTCGATGCTGGATTATCGTTTTCGTAGGCACGCTACTACTCGGCTGTTGGTAATATGGTATCGGGTGTGATGTAATGTTGCACTGTGCAACTCTAGGGTCTGACATGGTCCTCGCTTCGTACGAAGTATGGCTATCAGCAGGCCTGTGTGCTGGTTGACTCAAAGTCGGTCCAGGGTAGGGCCACTGTGACCCCGAGTCTCGAAAGTGTTGAACTTCAGTTTGTAGGGGTTGGGGTTTAACACTGGGGTACTCGCTTGTGCTTGGTACACGGTACTTCACTGAATTCGCAATTGGTTGTTCCACTATATCGTCTGAACTAACAGGGGCATTGTTATAGGTGTCTTGCTGTCTACTGTCTGCTTTTTCAAAATCTTGACTTCCACTCTTGAGTAAAACGAAAAACTGTGAAGAAAAGGCGCGAAGGATTCCGAATATGCTCAACTTTAACCAATGAAAACTCTTGTAAATAAATCAACCAATCGCAAAGCTTGTTAGAAAACTTGCGACAAATTTGTGTGCCAAGAAACCGAAGCCGAATCCTTTAGCGTAAAACTGTGTACTTTAAAAACGAAACCGAGTTCAGTCCCATAATTAAATATTTTTATAATAAAAATAATCCCATTATGCTCAGGTCGATCGGATCAATCGGATTGGCTATATCAAGTGCGACCCAGTATAATTTGCATTTAATAATAATAATAATAATAATAATAATAATAATAATGATAATAATAATAATATTATTAATGATAATAATAATAATAATAATAATAATAATAATAAACGGTCCATAAGATACATTCGTGTAAACTATTAGCATTTCAAAATGGCCGCTCTTGCAAAGTTTTCCAAATCGAGCAAATTATTTCAGAAATATGGGGCTAGTAAACGAATTATGCACTGGTTAGAGAAGACAGTTAGACAATATGCGCAAGTATCAGTGAGTATGGATGTAAAATATGCATATTCAATGTATTGTATTGCAGTATTTTGCGATTTATTCAATCAGGCAATCATTTCGAGTGACACTAGTTTTCGTGAATCCGGGTCGTTTCGGCCCAGGGCCAGGGTCGAAATAACTCATGGCCAAAATGACACACAGCCAAAAGACTTGCGGCCTAAAAGACCCGTTACCAGTTTTCGTAACATTTAATGATTTTTGTAGAGTGGTTTGGTTTTTGAACCTTTCGGATAAGCTCAGTGATCATGATATTGTTTCTGGCACATTGAAAATTGCTATCCCCCCTATAAAGAAACGTAGGAGAAAAGTGTATCGTTATCAGAAAGGTGATTATGAATCTATGAGAGCAGAAACACTTAAATTTGCAAAGGAAAGATACTTCAACTGTTACTCAGATACTCGGTCGGTCCAGGAAAATTTCAATCTCATTACATCGTTTATTCAGGAATCGACAGATAAACATATCCCCTCAAAAACTAGTCGCTCAGTTTCCTCTGTCCCTTGGATAACACCTGAAATAAGAAGGAAGATTCGCAGAAAAAATGCAACTCATGTAAAAGCTAAAAAGACTGGTAGTGCAAAATTTAGATCTAAATTTGAATCTTTATGGAAAGAGATCAAAGCTGATATCAGGAAGCAGCATGATCTTTATGTGAACAACTTGGTAGGAGATGTTAAGGCTAATCCTAGAGATTTTTACAGGTACATAAACAGAAAAAAGATACCCAAGGTATTCCCCCGTTGAAAAAGAGAAATGGAAGTGGAATTGCACAATCCGAATTTGAGAAGGCGGAAGAATTTAATGGTCAGTTCTCGGATGTTTTCACTAAAAGTGAATACAACCAGGTCCCTCTTATGGATAGATCTGCCCCATTCATGCATGATATTGTGGTCACAAAGGAAGGGGTGACCAAACTTCTCAAAGGCCTAATCCCGTCTAAAGCCTTAGGGCCTGGTGAGCTTCATCCCAGAGTCCTAAAGGAACTGGCTATGGAATTAAGTCCGGTATTCGCCCATCTCTTCCAGCAGTCAATTGATACAGGTGAAATTCCTAAAGAATGGTCTCTTGCTAATATTTGCCCCCTGTTTAAGAAGGGCGACAGGTAACTTGCCTGCAATTACCGCCCTGTTTCTTTGACATGCATTCCTTGTAAGCTTCTTGAACATATTGTATGCTCAAATATTATGGCCCATCTTGATGAACATGAACTCTTGTCGGACAGGCAACACGCATTTAGGAAATGGCATAGCTGTGAAACTCAGTTGACTACAGTGATAAATGATTGGGCAAAAATCTTAGACAAAAAAGGCCAGGTCGACACTTTTATACTCGATTTTGAAAAGGCTTTCGATACTCCTCCCCATGAACTCCTTAAAAGCAAATTGTTTAGCTATAGAATAGGTGGAACAACACTGAATTGGATAAATGCTTTCCTTTGTTTCAGACAACAAAGGGTAGTGGTTAATGGTATTAAATCGGATTGGGCTCAAGTTGTGTCGGGTGTCCCTCAGGGCACCGTTCTCGGCCCCTTGCTGTTTTCCTTGTATATAAATGACATCTCGGAAATAAGAAATGTCTGAAATAAGACTCTTTGCTGATGATTGTGTTTGCTATTGTGAAATCAAAAATGAAGAGGATACATTGAAACTTCAGAGAGACATTGATCATTTAGGCAGTTGGGCTAGGAAATGGGGAATGAGATTTCAACCCGTCAAATGCAACATGATGCAGCTGACAAATAAATGGTCTAGTAAGATACAGGCTAACTACACCCTTGAGGGCATTGTATTGGAAAACGTTGAAAGCATAAAATACCTGGGTGTAACTATCACAAATGATTTGAAATGGAATACTCATATTTCCAATGTTTGTACAAAGGCTAACAGAACACTCGGATTCTTGAGGAGAAATTTGTATTCTTGTCCCCCAGATGTGAAAGAAGCAGCTTATAAAGGACTGGTGCGGCCAGTCTTGGAATATGGAAGCTCAGTTTGGGACCCTCATGGCCTCCAGGAAGAACTGGAAAAGGTCCAAAATTGTGCTGCAAGGTTTGTGACGAGAAATTATGTTTTTGAAACTGGGAGCATGACTGGCATTTTAGGTTAACTGAAATGGGAATCTCTTAAGAAAAGGAGGAAGGATAGTAGACTTATATTGCTATACAAGGGTAAAGCCAGAATACCAACAGATGACCTTATCCCAAAGAATAGGCGTTGTAGAAATCAACACTCTTTGGCTTTTCAGATACCTTCAGCTAGCAAAGAAGCGTACAAAAGTAGTTTCTTTCCACAGACTATCAGGGACTGGAATGACCTCCCTGATTCACTTATCTCCTCTGCTGGAATGTCTGATGACTGTGTGTCCAAGTTCGCTTCACTCATGCATTCAAGGGACTAATTTCTCCCCCACCCGAACCCCCTGGTGAAATAATGTCATTTGGCGTGTCACGAGTAAACTATTCAGATTCAGATTCAGGGCTTACTGTTCCAGCAAACAATTTTTCTGTCAAGTCTGGATCAGACGGTGCTTTCTGTGAATTAAACAGCGCTCTGGGCAATTAGTGTGTCTCATCAAGAACTGAAGGAAATAACACGGCACCCCCAGTGACAATGGAACAGAGGACCTCACAATTCGGAGTCGAACTCCATACGGTATCATGTGAGCTACCATCTTCGCAACAACCAGAATGCTCCAAATATCTGACTTATATTTAGCATTCTAGATACAGATCTTTATTTTTTTTTTGGTTGTGGGGGGAGGGGGGAGCAACTGCATTCATTTCCATTTGATCATGTAACAAAGTTGCTTATTCAGTGTCTATGACCAGTGCTAAGCTGAGCCTGTGAGCATGGCAGTCATTTATTTGCGTGACAGTTGTGCAAATGATGGCATTCTTTTATTCATTAGTACAACAGTTTTGCAGATAAGTGTTGTCAATGGCATGGGCTTAGCCGCTATTACATGTAATAATTGCACTTGAAATTATATACAACATTAACAACAATGACTTCTTGAGCTTCAACACCTAGATAAGAGTGCACTTTGTTTACGCAGTGCAGTATCGGCTAAGAGCATAAGTTGTCAACCACTCATTGATTTGACTTTTTTACAGATCGCTGGTCTGCCAACCTTTGTAAAAGTTGTTGAAGTTGGGCCAAGAGATGGTCTACAGAATGAAAAGGTAGAATACAAAGAATCAAATAAAGTATTTCATTTATACTGGACATACCTTTGCAATCCCAATAGAAAGAAATAAAAATCTAATCTAATCAGAGTTTACACAATGCCAGTTAGATGTGAAACTTTTAAGATTTTGCCAATTACAGACAATAGCTACATATTTGAGCCGCCTCGTGGGAAAACCAACAATGTGGTTTTCGACCAGGCCCGACATAAACCTGCCTGTACAAGCACAGAAGCAAGCTAGAAGCTTGAAATTTTGGAGTTAATTAGAAGAGGAATTGTACTATCCGAGTAGCGAAAACAAAGGAGCTGATCAGCTTCGCGGTTACCGCGAAGCTGATCTGCGTCTTTGTTTTCGCCTAGGCAGATTGTTGGTTTTCCCATGTGGCGGCTCATTTGTTGTGTGAAAAGTTTGGGTAAAGTAAATAGCATCATAAATGACATTTTAGGAATTGGTTTATTTGTTTGTTCTCATCTTCACAGGAGCTTGTTCCAGTGCATACCAAGATAGAGCTAGTCAACAAACTGTCTCTGGCAGGCCTACCTCTCATAGAAGTCACAAGTTTTGTCTCTCCTAAGTGGGTACCACAGGTTGGTTAAATGTTTAATTTCACATTAATCTGAGCCTAAGTTCAGCATTTCAAACCAGGTGTCCAGGTCTTGAGAATGACAAAAAGGGCCAAAAAACATGATTAGATGATTGAAATGTAGAAGGGATATATGAGCCGCGATGCGAGAAAACCGGTCTTCGGGGTTTCTTACCCTGCAGGTCTGACACAAACCAGCCTGTACAGTCACAGAAAAATACTAGAAGCTTGAAATTTTGTATTGAAGAAGAAGAGGGATAGTACTATCCGAGTAGCGAAAACAAAGGCGCTGATCAGCTTCGCAATTACTGCGAAGCTGATCTGTGTTTTTGTTTTCGCATAGGTAAAAATCCAGTTTTCTGCTAACAAGGCTCATATATAAAGATACTGATGACTCATGAGCTTCAATGCTTCCCTGTACACTTGCTATAAACAGCTGTTCTCACCTAACATCTGAGGAATAATTTTTCCAAAGGTTTTCAAATCTTTCATCATTTTTTGTCTTGGTATTTGGGTATTTGTAGAATATTTGGGGGAATGATTCTTTGTTTATAGATGGGAGATCATACAGAAGTATTAAAAGGCATCTCGAGACATGAGGGTGTAGTTTATTCAGCTCTAACACCAAACCTGAAAGGATTTCAAGCTGCTGTGAGTATTGGATACTTAGGCAATTACTGTAATCCCAAGTGGTATGCATTGTCCTGGTATATTGTGTCACTTTGTTGGTTACCCAAACAGTGTGAGAGTTTTTCCTGGGTTTTCTGGTTTACTCCTTCCACAACGTAAGACTATAGAATGCTGACATTCATGCTTTCAAGAATATGTAAATAACAGTTACTGTTTTTTTTTTTTTGTTGTTGTTGTTTTTTTTTTAAGAAAACTAAATAGTATTATATTTAAAAGAAAATGATAAATAGATAGAATCCTATTTAGATCAAATCAAAATGTGTGCGAAAATTATTTTCAATGTTTCAGATGTCAGCAGGAGCCAATGAAGTGGCAATATTTGGAGCTGCATCTGAATCATTTAGCAAGTAAGTGGTATTGATTTGATGAAGCTTGCTATCGTGATCATAAAATTAAAAAGAAAAAGTTTAAATAGTATTTGAGCCTGTGCATGGGAAAGCCAACAATTTGGGTTTCTGACCAGGTCCAACACAAATCAGGCTGTACAGTCACAGCATAAAGCTAGAAGCTTGACACTTTGGATATAAGAAGAAGAGGAATAGTACTATCCATGTGGCGAAACCAAAGGCGCTGATCAGCTGTGCAGTTACTGCATAGCTGATCTGCGTCTTTGGTTTCGCATATGCAAATCATTGGTTTTCTCTTGCGAAGGCTCATTTATTTTACTTCAATTGCACAGAAAGTTCAAGGAACTTATGGACGCCTTCTTGAAAGCGTGGATGTTGGTGTTATGTGGTCAAACATAAAATTTAGCATAATGTGGTCAAACATAAACTTTAATAGCTGCAAAAATAACTTGGGTTACAGTTAAATTTGATCATCATAAGATGATATTTTTAAAATGGTTTTGTTTGATTTCTCATGTAAAGTCCATAGACAATGGACTGGGAGTCATGGACTAATTTAAATTGCAAAGCAAGCCAGAAATTTGAAAACTCTTGGATCATTAAATGTTAGAATGTTAAAAACCCTTGGACCATTAAATTTTTAGCTCACCTGAGCCGAAGGCTCACAGGTGAGCTTATAGTATGCCCATGCTCTGGCGTCCGTCCGTTGTCCGTCCGTCCGTCAGTCGGTCCGGCGCCCACAATTTTAAAGATCTTCTCCTCTGAAACCGCTTGGCCAATGAAAGCCAAACTTCATATGGAGCATCCATAGGAAGGGGGAACGAAAATTTATATAAATGGTCCAGGTCACATGACCAAGATGGCCGCCATGGCTATAAATAGCAAAAACCTTTAAAAATCTTCTTCTCCAGAATCAGAGGGCCGATTTCCACAAAAATTGGTACGTAGCATTGGGGACGCGGGCCCATCATAGTTTATATAAATGATGACCCTAGGATGACCTTGACCTATTTTATGGCAAGGTCAACTTAGGTCGCCAATGCATTTAAATGGGAAAAAATGGTAAAATGCTATTTAATGGGTAAAACTTACTGGGAATAGGCAAATGGACAGAAGATTAATGTTAATGGAAAATTTTAGCCCCTGGGGGTTGTCTGCCCCTGCCCCGGGGCTATATACATGTGTATGACCATAATATTCAAACATCTTCTTCTCTGAAACCGCTCGGCCAATCAAAGCCAAACTTTATGTGGAGCATTCTTAGGAAGAGTGAGTAAAAGTTTGTATAAATGGTCAAGGTCACATGACCGAGATGGCCGTCGTGGCTATAAATAACAAAAACCTTTAAAAATCTTCTTCTCCAGAACCAGAAGGCCTATGATTTTGAAACTTGGCATGAAGCATCAGGCAATGGAGCTCTACAAAGTTTATATAAATCATGACCCTGGGATGACCTTGACCTTTTTTACGGCAAGGTCAACTTAGGTTGTCTATGCATTTGAATGGGGAAATTTGTTACAATGTCATTTGAAGGGCAAAACATGCAGTAAATTGGCAAATGGACTGAATCTTTATGATTTAAAAAGGAAATTGACTCCAGAGGTTGCTCTTCCCCTGCCCCGGGGTTATATACATGATATGGTTATATACATGTATATTAACATTCTAGTCAAACAAGTTTATTGGTATATATCTCAGGTGAGCGTTTACAGGACCATTGGTCCTCTGGTATTTTTATTCTGTTTAACAAAAATGTCACTCTATTTTCAGAAAGAATATCAACTGTACTATCTCAGAGAGTCTAGAAAGGTTTGAAGCAGTGATGGAAGCAGCAAAATCTACTAATATTCCTGTAAGAGGGTAAGCCAGTGAAAAAATAGTTCAATCACAGGACATCCAGAAAAGGTGCTGATCATTCTGAAGCTGTTTTGAAAGTACATGTAGACTGATTGGCATTCTTGTTATTTATAATATCATACTTTATATTCCTTTAAACAGTTGAATCTTTGATTTAGGAAACCAGTTAATCTTAATGACAGGAAGTTTGTTCATGTTTGGTCTAAAATCATTTCCAGCCTCAAGTGCAACAAAAAGCTTTTGAAGCTATGTATAAGAAAAACTGAGTGACAATATACAGTTCTTTGAACTCCTTAAGTTGACAGCCTATTTAAGAGATTCATATACCTAGATATATCACAAGAGTAGACATGCCTTATAAGATTGTATGTGTTCTATTTCCAGGTATGTGTCCTGTGTACTAGGATGTCCATATGAAGGTGATGTCCCAGCGGAGAAAGTAGCAGAGGTAAAATAGAAGCATCAGTTAACTTTAAATATTGAATGATTGAAAGTGGGGGATAAATAGAGGATATTTGCTTTTTTGAGGTGAATACCAAATATATTTCATTGTGTGAGTTGAAAACATCAGAATTTTCACGAGTGCGCAGCACGAGTGAAAAATTTTATGTTTTCAACTCACGAGATGAAATATATTTGGTATTCACCGAAAAAAAAGCAAATTTTCTTTTTATTTTATACAATACACAGGCATTTTCCAATTCACAAGGCAGGCGGTGAAAATGCAAAAAACAAAAATTTTTGAAAACACAAATAATTTTGGTACCACATTGTTCCTTACGTTCTAACCAAGAAAATGAATACCCACACTTTATGTTTTCGTTCATAAATAATGGAGTTATAGGCATTTGAATTTCTGAAGTGAGACACATTTAATGACGTCAAGTAAATGGAAACGTCAGAAGTAATCCAAAATCTACAGTGACGATATAGGCTGATATCAGTCACTAGTGACTTTTGATATCAGTGAGATTTGATATCAGTGAAATTTCATATCAATGAAAATACCAATTTTATCAAGTTTTGATATACATTGGTTTTCACTGTAAAGTATAAAATAAAACCAAAACTGTAAAGTATAAAATAAAACCATAAAAAGTAATATAAATAATGTGTACATATCACTCAATATTGGAGTGCTTTAATACTTGGATGTCAGGACATGTATGTAATACACATCAATCATCAAACCACACTACAAGGTGTAAGGTCATGGACCTTTGCAAAGCAGTAATGGAAAAAAGTTCATAAGACCAAGGGCTAAAATTGGATTAAGTCCTTACAACTGAGCCTTTCAACAATGCTAGAGGTATCAGCCATGACATGATGCCATTTTAGTTGAGGTCAAATGTTCGTGATCTTTCAGGAAAATGTACCATCCAAAGTACAAAACTGGAAAGTTATAAATAAGATAATAAAACATCAGTTTTAACATCATTAACAGTTGAAAAGTGTTATAAAATATTTTGAGGAAAGGTATTTCATGGCTTTACAGGTGGCAAAAGCATTGTATGACATGGGCTGCTACGAGGTCTCACTGGGAGATACAATAGGAATTGGGACACCTGGCGGAATGAGGCAACTTATAGCTACAGTGTCTAAGGTAGTGCCGGTGGAAAAATTAGCTGTACACTGCCATGATACCTATGGACAAGCCTTAGCCAATATATTCTCGGCTTTACAGGTTAGTGGATTGATCTAGCTAGAAAATCCATATTAAAGTAATAATTCACAGACAGAATGAGGCAACTTATAGCTACAGTATCTAAAATTGTGCCTGTCGAGAAACTAGCTGTGCATTGTCATGACACCTTTTGGCCAATTATTAAATATATTCTCAGCTTTACAGCTGAGTAGATTGATCATTACAAAAACATGCCCATGTAATATACAGATGTTTCGCAAGTTGTAAAAATGGAAAATGTTCAGTATAAAACGTTTGATATTTTTGCTCAAAACATAGATTGTGGATACACGTTAGAACCGCCTTGCCAAGGCCGCCTTGCCAAGGCGGTTTGAACGAGTACACACAATCTATGTTTTGTTTAAAAAATAAGAAATATACTCCAGTTTTACTCTATAAAAATTGGGTATAAGGGGGTATATATTTCATGGGCGTGTTATCCTGATGTAGTTCAGTCGTAGGTATCTGTCTGTACTCAGTAGTATATTATTAGTTACAGGTACATGTACCATAAGAATCGACAAACTATGGATGAAGACAATTTTATTATCCCTCTTAATAGGTGTTTGCGGAATTATTCAATATTACTAAAACAATATTATATGACTGATTGTTTACATAATCATTTACAGTGCACAGCAATATAACAAAACCAATTACGTGTACATGTATTCTATACAAAGTAACAAAAACATAAATTTCTTCATTATGGTTTGTAATTCTGTTCTCTATGATTTAGAGGGCAGTTTTAGTGGTAGACAGCTCAATAGCAGGACAAGGGGGCTGTCCCTATGCTAAAGGGACCAGTGATCATGTCTCAACTGAGGATGTTGTCTATATGCTGGGTGGAATGAATATTAATTCAGTGAAAACATAGTTTCTAATTTTGTCCTATATGACTTACAGATGGGAGTTGCAGTGGTTGACAGCTCAATTGCAGGACTAGGGGGCTGCCCCTATGCTAAAGGGGCAAGTGGAAATGTCTCAACCGAGGATGTTGTCTACATGCTGGAGGGACTGAATATTAAAACAGTAAGTTGGTATTTTGGTAGTTAGAAAGCATATCTTCAGAGTACCTTACCAGTTCTGATTCAAACTGGGCTACATTACAACAGAAGACGCCCAGAAACTTGATATTTTGGATTTTGAAAGGATAGATTCGACTATGTATATTGCAAAACCTTAGTTTCCTCGAATATAATAAAAGTACTTAGTTGACATTTGAAAATGAGACAGAGTAGTTCCACTGGATTGCAGCTTAAAACTTCATTCATTGAAAATAAAAGATGAATGTTTTACGACAAAGCATATTTCTTTAAGTTGTTAATTTAAAATAAAATGATTCAATATACATTGTACATACATGTACATTTTCTCTCTTTTTCCAGGGTGTAAATATACAGAAATTATTAGAGGCTGGACAGTTCATATCTAAAGTACTAGGACGACCAACTCATTCCAAAGTTGCACAAGCCACAAAGTCATCTTTGTAACATCTTTGGTCACCTCTAGTCATGCAGAGATGCTTGTATTCACCATTTTTGCATTATCGGTTGGTTCCCAACTTGAAAAAATAAATACTGGAAATCCTGGTTCGGGTTACCTGTTTTTCCAATATTGATTTTGTTTGTCAGCAGGAAACCAGCTGATAATGCAAAAGTGGTGAATGAATGTCAAACAGATTGAAGGAGCCATGGTTAGAAGGTTGGCTCGATGTCATGGGTCTGTTTTGGACAAAACATGTTTGCTTGGCAAGCTGATGAATTCAAATGAGCTAAGCAAGTGATTCCTTATGCTCAAATATCCACAAGCTATGCTGTCACAACCAAAACTTCAAACTACGAGGGTCTGTGATGAAGGAAGACCTGCAAGTGGTGGAAGGTGCATTTTTTGTGGTTTAACATCCCAGTTAACAATTTTTCAATCATGATGTCTTGACAGAGCCACTGTTTCCTGGGTATAAACATGTACTATTGGAGGGCGGGGTTAAGGACACAGGTGGGGTTTGAACCTTTTGGTCCTTCGTGTTCCCCAAAATTGTTGAAGAGTTAACACTAGACCCTGTGCCACAGTATGTGAGAGCAATAGAAAAATAAATGAGGAGCAGCATGAGAAAACCGTCTCTTTACCTCCGAGCACTAACATGCCTATCATCCCAGTCTCAGCTTACCTTGGTTTGGGAAATTACAGAGGCAAGATTATATTTACATGTATATGTACCTTTGTTTTTATGCTTGCGAAAAGGAAATGGTTATATCATAATCAGTATTTCCTGAGATGACAAAATGCAAATATTTAAACTGCGGGTAGTTATATGTCGCTATGTCTCTTGTGAAAACGTATATCTCATAGCTAGTCTCAAAAGTATTGTGCTTTGTTACTAATACTTCCTTTTCATTTTTGAAGTCATTTTCTGAGACATGTATCAAAGTGTCATTGAGAGCATTATGTTAACTGTCCCTGTTACTCGTGTTGTAATTTTGAAACAGTAGGTTTGTATTTTATCTGTACAATATTCTTATGCAGCATACATATGTGTGATATATTTTATACACATTTTATCTTCATTTGTTAGCTCGACTGCACGAAGTGCATAGAGCTATTGCAGTCAACCCGGTCGTCCACGTTCCCGTTCCCGTTCCTGTTCCCGTGCGCGTTCCCGTGCGCGTGCGCGTCACACTTGCGTTAAAGTTTTCTAGAAGTCCATATCTTGACAACCACTCATCAGAAAGCATTCATACTTGGACCATAGATACCCTGTAGGGTTAGCTTTCATTCCATGGCATCGGGCCCCTGGGTCCAGGCCAGGGGGTGGGGCTGGAGGTTAAAATCTAGAACACCTTCAAAAATGGCAATTCTTATGTTAAAGTTTTCTAGAAGTCCATATCTTGACAACCACTCATCAGAAAGCATTGATACTTGGGCCATTGACACCCTGAAGGGTCGGCTTTCATTCCATGGCATCAGATATTTGGGTCCATGCCAGGGGTAGGGGCTAGAGGTTAAAATCTAGAACACCATTAATAATAATGGCTTTTCTGTGATATAGTATTCTAGAAGTCTATATCTTGAAAACTTTTTATCAGAGGGCTTTCATACTCGGACCATAGGTACCCTGTAGGGTTGAGTTTCATTCCATGGCATCGGGCCCCTGGGTCCATGCCTGTGGGGTGGGGCTGGACGTTAAAAACTAGAACACTAAAAAATAGATGTACTGCTGTGTAACTTTAACAAGGAGGCATATCTTGACAACAACTTATCATAAAGCATTCATACTTCATACACTTTAGGTTCCATGACATCGGACCTCTGGGTCGGAGTCAGGGGGGCGGGGCTAGAGGTCAAAATCTAGAACTCCTCGATTTTTTTTTCTTTTTATTTCTTAATAGAAACAACTTAGGAGGATGGTTGGTCATTCATCTTTTGACTTTGTGACACTGACTTGTGTGTCATGACGGTAAGGGTCGGTTGACCTACTTTCCATGGTTCAGTGATTTTGCCTTATATCTTGACACTCAATTAGTATATTTTCTTACCTCTTTCAGATTATGAGTTAGTACGACCAGGCCTTTGACCCCAATATACTTATAGGTCACTGTGACCTAATTTCACGGTTCAGTGATTTTGCCTTATATCTAAACACTCAATTAGTATATTTTCATACTTTTTTCAGATTATGAGTGAGTATGACCAGACCTTTGACCCCAATATACTTATAGGTCACTGTGACCTAATTTCACGGTTCAGTGATTTTGCCTTATATCTCGGTACTCAAATGGTTTATGAACAAACTTCTTTCAAAGTATGTTTGGGTATGACAAGACCTTTGACCCTGAAGTAGTCCTAGGTCACTGTGACCTAATTTCACGGTTCAGTGATTTTGCCTTATATGTTGACACTCGATTAGTATATTTTCATACTTTTTTCAGATTATGAGTGAGTATGACCAGACCTTTGACCCCAATATACTTACAGGTCACTGTGACCTAATTTCACGCTTCAGTGATTTTTGCCTTATATCTCGGTACTCAAATGGTTTATGAACAAACTTCTTTCAAAGTATGTTTGCGTATGACAAGACCTTTGACCCTGAAGTAGTCCTAGGTCACTGTGACCTAATTTCACGGTTCAGTGATTTTGCCTTACATCTTGACACTCAATTAGTATATTTTCATACTTTTTTCAGATTATGAGTGAGTATGACCTTTGACCCCAATATACTTATAGGTCACTGTGACCTAATTTCACGGTTCAGTGACTTTGCCTTATATCTCGGCACTCAAGTGGTTTATGAACAAACTTCTTTCACACTATGTTTGCGTATGACAAGACCTTTGACCCTAAAGTAGTCCTAGGTCAATATGACCTAATTTCACGGTTCAGTGATTTTCCTTTATATCTCGGCACTCAATTGGTATATGAACATACTTATTTCACGATATGTATGAGTATGACAAGACCTTTGACCATAAAGTAGTCCTGGGTCACTGTGACCTAATTTCATGGTTCAGTGATTTTGCCTTATATCTCAACACTCAGTTGGTATTTTTTCATACTTCTTTCTGATTATGAATGAGTATGACCACACCTTTAACCCAAACATACTTTTAGGTCAATATGACCTAATTTCATGGTTCAGTGATTTTGCTTTATATCTCAACACTGAATGGATATAATCATTTTTCTTTCACATTATGAGTAAGTATCACTAGACCTTTGACCCTGCAATACTTATAGGTCAGTGTGACCTTTTTTCACGGTTCAGTGATTTTGCCTTGTGTCTTGGCACTCAGTTGGTATATGAACACACTTCTTTCACAATATGAGTGAGACCTTTAAATCTTAGGTAGTTATAGTTAACTTTCATGGTTGTGATTTTGCCTTATTGCATCAAGGCAAAAAGATGTGAGCATAATGCTTTGGGTTACTGGTCGGGTTCGGCCTTATGCTTGACAAAGGTCAGAAGCAGTCGAGCACGCTGTCCTGCGACAGCTCTTATTCAGTTATTTTATTACTTTTCCTTCTGAAATGTACCACAGAGCACCAGGAAATTAGACTATTGAACTGATGATGAGAGATCTTCTTTTAGGCCATGTTTCCACGGACAATTTTTCTTTGACAAAGTAGGTTTGTCGCAGAAAAATATGCTTGTGTTTCAATTCTGTGGCGAAGTTTCATCGTCAAATATCTGTGACAAAGGTGAGCGATCTAAGTAATATAAGTAAACTTTGCTTTGTGTGAATGCAAACTCATTGCCAAAGTTTCTGTGACAAATAACCTTCGTCAAAGAAAAATTGTCCGTGGAAAACAGGCTTTAGCATATTGGAATAACAGTATCTATTGGAATAACAATATCTGTAGACAATTCTGTGTATTGGTGCAGTTTTAAGGTCAACATATTTTGATATTAGACTAATACCACAAGTGTTTGCCAATTTAAATATAGTTGGTAGGGCTTTTTAGCTTAGGTTTTGGTGCTCTCAGGTTAGATACCCTTGTTTGGCATCTTATTTACTAGTTGAGCCGCATCATGAGAAAACTGGATTTTTGCCTATGCGAAAACAAAGGCGCATATCAGCTGTGCAGTAACTGGTAACTGCACAGCTGATCAGTGCCATTTTCGTTACATGGATAGTGCAACCCCTCTTCTTCTCAAATCTGAAATTCCAAGCTTCTAGCCTTTTACTGGCTGGTTTGTATCAGAGCAGGTAGGAAATCCTGAAGACCGGTTTTCTCGCATCGCAGCTCAGTTGTCAGTTACTGATGAAAGCATTCATTACAAGTACTGAGTACTGGTTATTCATTTAGATATGAGCAGCGTCGTGAGAAAACCAGATTTTTGCCTCTGCATAAACAAAGGCGCAGATCAGCTTTGCAGTAACTGCGAAGCTGAATTCAGCACCTTTGTTCTCGCTACACGGATAGTAAAATTTCTCTTCTTCTTAAATCCGAAATTCCAAGCTTCTAGCCTTCTTCTGTGACTGTACTGGCTGGTTTGTATCAGAGCTGGTAGGAAAATCCTGAAGACCGGTTTTCTCGCTTCATGGCTGAGTTGTCAGTTACTGATGAAAGGATTCATTATGAGTACTGGATTAGATATGAGCTGTGTCATGAGAAAACAGGATTTTTTGCATATGCAAAAGCAAAGGCGCAGATCAGCTTTGCAGTAACTGTGGAGCTGATCAGCGCCTTCGCTTTCACTGTATGGATAGTGCAATTTCTCTTCTTCTTAAATCCGAAATTTCAAGCTTCTAGCCTGCTTCTGTGACTGTACAGGCCGGTTTGTGTCAGACCTGGTCAGAGACCCCGAAGACCGGTTTTCTTGCGTCGCGGCTCATATAGAGGAAGCTTTTCTAGAAAGTGTGGTCACTGGCTGTCCTGACTTGACACAAGCTCTTTAATGTTGCCGTTCAGTCAGGAAGCAAATACATGTACTAGGTAACACCATTTTTGTTTCCTTTAAAATGTTATATGTATCCAGTATGCTTTTATGTCCTCATGAGATTATTTAATTGTGCCAAAATGTGATATTGTTATAGAAATAAATGGAAGAAAACCAGATGATGTTAATTTTCATTTTCATTCTTTTGCAAATGAGCCACGCCATGAGAAAAACGGATTTTTTCCTATGCGAAAACAAAAATGCAGATCAGCTGTGCAGTAACTGCACAGCTGATCAGTGCCTTTGTTTTTCGCTACATGTATAGTACAATTCTTTTTTACTTGTAGACAAAATTTCAAGCATTGAGTCTTCTTCTGGGACTGTACAGGTTGGTTCATGTCAAAAATCACAAAGACCGATTTCTAGCGTCACTGCTCAAATAAGAAGTGAACAGGAGTATCAGGTTCTGATAGACAAGTCATGCCAGTTGGTCGCTGTTTAACTTGGCCCTCTGATGATTGTGAGATAGCAGTTACAGAATTTCCAAACAGTACCTTTTCCTCATGACTGGCTCCTTTTCTTGCTGACATTTAGGTGCTATATCCAGATTAAACCAAATTTAAGGCTGATAGTATCACTACTGACAATCACGTGGTATTGTTTACATACAAACCGATAAATGATTGGTGACACACACTGCAATTGAGACGGAAGTTGAGGTTAAATATTCGAGTTTTCTCCTATAGCGTCTACTCTACTGAAAATAGATGGGTGCAGTCCATGCAGAAATTGAACATTTATTGAAAGAATGTAACATTAGAAATCTGGGCTATTTCATTTCAACACTTCAATGTTATTGTGTTGGAAGCACTATATGTTCATGGGGCGGAAGTGTTTGTGAAAACGAAATAACCTGGATTTCTTATGTTACTTTCATTCAATAAATGTTCAACTGCATTGACTGCATCTAGAGTAAATGGTATAGGAGAAAACTCGAATTTTTTCATCTCAACTTCGAGCAGTATGACATCGTGCGTCACCCATTCCATACCACGTGTTTAACAGCTGCGAGTATGTCTGCCAGAGATATGCAATCACTCGGGGTATTTGAGCTACAATGCGAGAAAACCCGTCTGGGATTTCAGACGAGGTCCGACACAAACTAACGTGTACAGTCTAAGATGAAAGCTAGCCACTTGAAATTTTGGATTTAGAAGAGAAATTGTACTGTCTGAGTAGCGAAAACAAAGGTGCTGGTCAGCGGTTACTGCACAGCTAATCTGCACCTTTGTTTTCGCATCTATAGGCAAAAATCTGTTGTTTTTTTTTTTCATGACGCTGCTCATTTCATACAAAGATTTGGCGTATGCCCAGTACATTGTCTATAATATAGCTCAAGTAGATTGAAATGTACTTTCAGACTTGTTGAGGTTTATTGGATATGATTCAAAACATAAATCATTTATATTATAACTTTATACATGTACAGACAAAGATGGATTGTACAGAAACAGATCTCGTAAAAATACATTTAAATTTAATGAATTCATGTACATCTTTTGGACGGAATCTCTTTAACATAGAACTTGCTTTAAACAAGAATAACTGTGAAAATGTTGAAAATATTTACCGGTATGACAACAACATACAGCTGGATCAATGAAGCTTACTATTTATCCGAAACTACCAACATGAAATCATTTAGAACATATGAATAATGAGAACATCCAACTTAAACTTTAAGACGACTACAGAAACTTACAAATGCAATCTTTTTTCTTAGGAAACAATATGAAAGTATCCATTTTGAATGTGATTTTTTCCATACATGCTCTGCAGTTGTAACAGTCCAGAGGAAACACAGTAAGATTTCATTAAGGATATCTTTTGTTTGCTATAAACAATTTTTTTCCCCCACGGATTTCATATTTGAAAATGTTTATCACAAATTTATATTGTTTTTACTTATTTTGAAATAACAACAATTTCTTATTAACATTTATCATTTTAACGTTTGCTTCAAAAATACTGAAAATAAATCTTCATCTTTAAACTGTAATCAATCCTTTCACTCTAGGACGTCCCTCTCTAACTAGGAATGATAATCCCAAAATATCACAGAACAATAAATACAGCAGTAGTCTCTTCTGACACCTTGTTACACTTATTTCTTGGGAGCAATGATGCCTTCCAACTGGGTCTGAAAAAATAGAGAATATTACATGAATTAAACAATTTGTTTAGAGAAGAATGTAGTCAATAAAACTGAAATTTCATTTGGTTTAAATGCTTTGAGACTTATCTATAAATTGTCCCTCTAGATGCTATTTCTTCATGTACATGTTTTGAGATTTTAAGAAGCTTTCATATTCTATGATACAATGGTGATTAAGCCCTTTATAAGGTGTTTTGTGAGGAACTGTTTCAAGTAATACATTACAACCTTCTATAATGTGTCAAATAAATCTCTAAAGGGAATGTTTCTCCCTAACTTAAAATACAACCATAGTGGTTTTGTATATACCTACCTTAAATTGTTAATTTGATATTTTCTTTGTATCCACCTACCTTATTTTTTTTATTTTTTTTTTTTTTTTATCTTTGTACATTGTATCTACCTACTTCAGATTAATATTTGTATGTGCCTACTTTAAGCTGTTGGTTTGTTCTTTTAAGGAACTGAATCTCTGTATGTTTTTTCGCCTGGGCCTGGCTCTGTTCCTGATCTCTCTTCTCAATCCACACTAAGCCTTCGTCTTGCCAATGTTTTGTATCTACCTACCTTAATTTTAATTTTATTTTTGTATGTACCTACCTTAAGCTGTTGGTTCGTTCTCTTAAGGAACTGAATCTCCTCTGTGTGTTTTTTCTCCTCAACCTGTCTCTGTTCCTGAGCTCTCTTCTCGATCTGTTCACACTTAGCCTTCAACTCGTTCACATTTCGCTCTAAATCTCTCTTCTCATCTTCCAGTTCACCAATCTGGAATTATGGGAGAAAAGATTCCATCTAAGAAAATCCTTGCAACAATGTCATACACTGTAAAGAGTGAATCCTAAATGAATGATACATGTACTACTACAGTTTAACCTCATTATAAAGTGCCTCACTATAGTGCAGTTTTAAGTATAACACGGCAAAGTCATGGCTCCCAAAATGATTATTTTGCTATATGTGTAAATAGCCTTAATATATTACAACACAGTTTCACTTATAATACAGTCTGATTCCATGAACCCAAAAGAAAGTGCTATAATGAGGTTGACCTGTACTTTATTCATCTTAAATTTATCATAAGAGGTTAATGTAGCATGAATATCATATCAAATTTTGATGGTATAGATTCTAATTGTGAGCAGTGGTAACTCTTAAATTTGGAGCCCTGTGGCCTAGTGGTTTGAGTGTTGGTGTGGACTGAGATGTTGGATTTTGCCCTTCAGCAAAGCAGGGATTTTTCTGGAGGGATTTTTGTGGTAAAATGACACATCATTTCTCTAAAAGACCAATCAAAATTGCCAGAATGGGCCTATCATGTAAATAGATGGGGAAGAGTATGAAAACACGAGAAAATCGACGAATTTGGCTGAAGAGGGCCCATACTAATGTTTTGCCCCTCGAAAAGCACATTAATTCCCCCAGTACTGGTTCATACACCCAGGAAGCAGTCATTCCATCCAAAAATGACTGAAAAACTGTTGACTTGGTTTTAAAACCACAAAACAAATAAATCGTTTGTTGATTACAATTATCTTGGCAAAACATCAAAAGTATTTTTACATGTAAGTAAAATTAAAGTTTTGATTGAACATCGGCAAGACTATTTCACAACCATCCAACAATAGTATTAATGTAATTGCCATTTTAATTGAAATTTGATCTTCTGATCTTTTTAATTATTTATGAGCAAAGTGTGACAATGCCAGCACATATAACTTTTTAGAGTCTCAACGGACTGCTCATTTAGGTAGAGTCGGATCAGGGTGTGAGTTTTAGCTTAGACTTTAGTTTTTGATGGACTGTTTGGAGCTGCCAAATAGCATTTAAATGCTGATTTCATTTTTTTTTACTGAATATTGGAGAAGCTTGCTTTGATGGATGGCTCCAGAAATAGTTCTTGCCCTAGTTACAACATAATACAAGCTGTGACATTCAGTCTCTACTTATATTCACAATGAGGCTCATCACAAGAAATTGATTTTCAGGCCAAGCATAACAAAATTCTGTCATCGCATCAAGAGAAGCTAGCTAGATGATTGGAGTTTGGATTTTTTCTCTATATTGCTGACATTGCTTATATTGTTTGATTTGCAGTTTTATATTCACAATAAACAACAATCATTTGAGCCGCGAAACAGGAAAACCAACATTACAATGTGGTTTCCGAACAGGTCCAACACAACCCAAGCTGTACAAGCACAGAAGATGGCTAGAGACTGGAAATTTTGGATCTAGAAACTGGAGGAATTGTACTATCCATGTAGTGGAAACAAAGGCGCTGATCAGCTTTGCAGTATCTGCGCCTTTGTTTTCGCATATGCAAACTGTTGGTTTTCTCATGATGCAGCTCTTTTTTGCTTAACAATACGTCCTGGACCACTGCCAACCTTAAAGTGAATCTTCCTTTAACCTGTAACTTAGCCTTGGGGAAGAAGGAAACAATTTCTCTAAAAGAAGAGTCTGTCTAGGAAATGTTTGCAAAAGAAGGGTCTATTTTGGAATTTTTTAGTACTGCCTGATATAACATCAGCACCTTTTGTAAAGTGATAGTTGACAGTGTAGCATAGACTACATTAAATGACCCGCCGCATAAGAAAACCAACAACACTTTGCATATGAGAAAATAAAGGCATAGATCAGCTTTGCAGTTACAGCGCCTTTGTTTTTGCTACATGGATAGTACAATTCCTCTATTTTCTAAATCCAAAATTTGCAGCCTCTAGTCTGCTTCTGTGAGAGTACAGCTTGGCTTGTGTCAGACCTGGTCAGAAATCCCAAAGAACAGTTTTCTCGTATCATGGCTCATATCAAATGGTAAAGGATTTAAACAGTGTGAATGCTGATCAGTCTAATCTGGGACTGCACATTTTTTTCAGATAACTTGACACAACACTTCCAAGTCTTGTGGTTTAATGACATTTTTAATCAAAGTACAGTATAGTTGTCTTTAAGATTACATAAATAATTAACAGGAACAGTTAACTACATTCCATGAACTTCATGAATTAATTATTACATCGCTTTCCAAGGTGCTATAATTAAGTGAATTGATGATGCTTTCTAGTTTAAGTGTTACAATAACAAATTGTGTTTATGATAAAAACTTTTATCATGCATGGTTACTAACTGCTCTGCATTGCTTACTAAATTGGTTCGGTACCAAGTGTGATTCTATGTTGAGAAAATATTATGTTACAATCTTCAAGTACACAAAAATATGTATGTATCAAGTACAATTTACTAGTGAGAGATTTACAAGCAGTGGGAACATTTTGGACATTCATATACAGTATACTGCACTTTACATCAAAAGCACACTCCTTTAATTTACCTTCAAATCAATGACTTTCTGTTACAAAAACAGTTTTTATATGAAAACTGGCAGTATGCAATGAACTCTGCATATTGCTTTATGCAATACAATTAAACACTTTTAGTACTCCGCAAAATTCATACAGCTAGAAATAAGTTTTAAAGAAAATAAAACTGACCGCACTTGGGCAAGAACTATATACATGCAGTAACAGAAACTTGTCTTGGAACAAGTGTTTTTGTAAGAAATCATACCGTATGTACTGAAATAAGAATAGCCAAGGCAATGCATTAAAGATTTTATGGCTGCCTACATTTGCATATGAACAGACATCACGACATGTCAGTATAATGTATACCCCCTTATACCCCACTTTTATATAGTAAAACTGGGGTATGCAAGGGTATACATGTACCTATTATTCTTATGTTTGCTCCAAAACGTAGACTGTGGGTACTTGTTAGAACCGTCACACCGAGGTGGTTCTAGCTTGTACCCCACAATCTATGTTTTGAGCAAAAATAAGAAAATCATACAAAAATTTCAGTAGAAAATTTTCAATTTTTACAACTTAAGAAAAATCTGTATATTACATGGGCATGCTTTCATAATGGATTTTTTCACTTAACTCAAGTCTGTATCAAACAGTCAACACACCAACTTTGTTGACAAATAAAAATTTGGATCCAGAATGAATTTTGAAATTCCTAACTCAGATCCTAGGACAATATCTTAATACCTACCCTCTTTTCCATATCAGCTTTCCCCTGTTCTGCCTGTAGTGCCTTTCTCATACCAAAGGCTACGCTGCTCTCGTACAGTGTCTGATAGGCAGCTATCGTCATTCTGATTTCGTCTCGGACTCGCAGCAGTAACAGACCTCTCTCTGAACAGTTGATGGTGACTTGTCTGATCAATTCATCTAGAAACATAGAGATGTTAGAAGTAAAGACGCTGTCAGAGTAATAGACTGTTATAAAAAATTATCACTTTATATTCTATGAGGATTATTTTGTCCACACAAGCCCTTGATTTGTAAGACTTTGCTTGGTTTATATTTTTGAGGTTTTAAATATCACTGAAGTACATACAGCTGAGAATCAGCATTTTAAAGCCAAATACAATAGAAATTTATAACTGCACCTACAAGAAAGCACATTTAGACCAAGGCCATGCAGACCTTGTTTAATGTCTCACCACCCGTAGAGTTCTCTACTGCAGTCTGCAGGACAGATGCGAGTCTTTCTTGCATCTCTGTTGTAGCTGCCTAACTTCTCCTGAGTTAGGTCATACAAAGACAGGACCTCGGTTTTAAGTCCCATCGGAAATTGCATGCATTTAACAGTGATTTGACTGACTTACCAAAGCACTGTGAGTAGAGTTCTCTACGGACGGGACAGATGCCGGTCTCTCTGGCCTGTCTCTGTTGTAGTCGCCTGTCAAGCTCTTCCTGAAGGTTGACAACATCCAGTCTGGTGGCTGGTGTGCTGGAAACTTGCTGTACCCACAGCTGACCTCCCTCTGTCCATTCCCTGCATTTAAGAAGTACATGTATTTCACAGTTTCAGTTTCCTTTTTCCAACAAAAAGTGTGAGTTTAATTTTATGGCTTTCACAGTCATTTTCAGACTATTGATATGTGACACAAGTAAAGACTTACATGTCTTTACACCTCACATGTGAAATCATGTCAAATGCAAAAAAAAATTATATGAGCCTTTGCATGAGAAAACCAACAATTTGGGGTTCTGACCAGGTCTGACACAAATCAGCCAGCAAAGTCACAGAAGCAGGCTAGAATCTAGAAATTTAAGAAGAAGAGACATTGTACCATCCGGTGCAGCAAAAACAAAGGCACTGATCAGCTGTGCAGTAAGCGTCTTTGTTTTCCCATATGCAGATTGTTGGTTTTCTGATGCAGCGGCTCATATGATGTTTTGTATTATTGTTTTACATCATAGATAACAGCTACGGTCATGTCAGAAGGTTAGTTATCCTAGCCACACTGTTCTTTCATGTCTGCCAGAGGCAGATTGCCATACTAACTGTACATTTCTTTCACCACTAACTGACAAAATTATGCTCTTCTTGAATCAGTGGAAGAGGACAAATGTTGCTCTCTATATAATAGATGGGCACAACTAAACCTTTAAAATTTTGGAACTGTACCATATTATTATATATGTCAATTTAAGTGTGCAAATATGGTGCATGACATATTACACCTCAACCTCTTTATAACACTATTGTTGGGGTCCAATACAATTTTCGTGTAAGCTATCCAAACCATGTTATAATGAGAGTAAAATATATAGATATATATACAGTCCAACCTGTCTTAAGCAAGCGGCCAAGGGAAACACTAAAATCGCTTGCTTAAGACAGGTGCTTGCTTAATAGAGTTCATGTTCTGACATTAGTGTGGGCATCCTAAACAAACAATGTTAGCTAGAAATAAATAATAGCACTTCCCTGAATACAAAATTAAAAATGCATAAGGAACTGCAAACAGATACTGCCAAGAAGCACAATTATCTTCTTGATTAGCTCTTGGTATGATTTTCCTCTATTAAAATTAAAGGGATGAAACTGACACAGTAAAGCTAAAATCTTTATGAAAAGGTGTTGCAAATGATTGCATAGTATGTTACTACAGTTATTGTTCTGTCAGAGGTAATTGTCACTAAGTTCTCCCAGACAATCTGTCTAGGATTAACTTTTGAGACAATTAACAATGAATTATGGCATCTGGAAGGTGTGAAGACAATTTTGACACCTGACAGAGTTTAAATATCTGTGTAAAAATATTTCTTTTTCATGTAATTGATGAAATGAGTGGCTGCTTAAAGCCAAAATTGGGACAGAAACTAGTGGCCTCTGGTCACATAAGACAGGTGCTTGCTTAATAGAGGTTCATTTACATGTAAAATCAATTGGGGGGAAATGAAAGTGTTTGCTTAAGACAGGTGCTTGCTTAATACAGGGCTTGCTTAAGACAGGTTGGACTGTAGTAAAATTAGACCATTTTGGGTCCATAAATGGTCCGTGTTATATCCAAAACCGTGCTGTACATAACGAAGCGTGTTATAAAGAGGTCCAGGTGTACATGTAATTTTTTTTTATGGTTTGATCTAGAACGAGTCTGAAAAATTTTAATTTCAACTGCACTTTTACCTTGGTGGTAAAATAGAGTTCAGAATTTCATCTGTCTGTTGTGCAGTTTTGGCATCCATGGGTGCTAGCTTCTGCTTTGCTGGTGGGTTTGGCACCGGGGATGTGCCAGTTGGAGCAGCAGGGCTCACCTTCAGTGCTCTGGCCTATAGTAAAAAGATGTAACAGTAATTTAAGTTTTAACGAAACTCGACAAATTTCGTGAAAGAACTCACACTGTAAGAGGAGATATTCTTTCTGCCATCTTGTTTATTTAGACAACAGCTCAGTAATCACTTTGCAAAAGAACTCCTCAAAATTCACCAACATGGCAGTACATTTTGTTGACAATCTACGTAATGCTGCATAACAATGGCAGAGACTGACATCAGCCAGTTGCCCATCAGCCAAAAAAGCTCAGTAGTAGCGGTAAGGTAAGCGCCTTCCTGAGAGATATCCCACCTTCAATCTCTATCCAGACCGTCAAAAATTCTTTGGGTGGTACCAAATACAAATCAATTAGGCGTATGCGATTTTATGACACCAAAAAGCCTATGCCTATTATCAAAGTGACTTTTCAAAACTCAAAGGATTGTGAGACTGTATTGAGCTCTAATGGCATTGAAATCAGTAGCATCAAGAGGAAGATATTATTCAGCCCTGAAAGGGATTTTAGGGTCATCAGATGCTTTCATTGTCAGAGGTACGGCCACATTTCTAGCTGTTGTGATTTTGATAAGCGCTGTGTTAATTGCGGAGACTCCGAATGTAACGAAGGTGAATGTGAAAAACTGCCAAATTGTGTTAACTGTGGAAACGGACACAAAAGCTCTTCGTCTACTTGCCCTGTGTTCAGAGAAATCCTTAAAAAACGAAAACTGTACAGTGTATTTAAATCCTAGCAGTCAAAATATGAAAATACTGTTTTTAAACTGCCAGTCCTTTAATACTGCAAAATATGACATTTCATGCTTATGTTCACGTCTAAATAGTGATATTTTATGTTTAAATGAGACTTGGGAAGACCCACAGAAACCTTTTAAATCTGGGAACTGGTGCAAAATACTTGAAAATAGCATCAAAGGCAAGGAAAGACAGACATGGAGGGGTGGCAATTTTCACAAATCCTGATTGTACCAGTTTTGCGGCGAGTTGCAGTAACTTGTTTGAAAGAGCTAGTCTAGAATCCTGTGCTGCAAAGATAATTACCAATAGAGGTAAAGTTGTTTATCTACTCTGTGCCTATGTACCCCCACAACAGGAGGAACAACTTAAGCTGTTGAATGAGTCCATACAACAGGCCAACCTGGAAAACCTCATATTGATGGGAGACCTAAATGGCAAAAGTCCAGAGTGGAACAACACAAGCCTAGACAAGCATGGAGAGATAATAGAAAGCATGCTTTCAGATAACAAACTGACCATTCATAATGATGGACAGCCTACAAGGAGGGGTGGCCACAGTGTAATAGACTTGATCATTACTTCTGTAGATATTGGAAACCTGGTGACCTCTTGTAGCACACTGACCCATGAAACTGTCCGCTCGGACCATAAAGCAATCCTAAGTGACATAGAGATCGACACACAGGAAACATACACAGAAACCAAAGAGATGCGACAGCTTAAGAAAACAGACTGGCACAAGTGGAGAGAAAGAACAGAACAGGACTTTGAGGGGTGGCCTGGTAGTAACGTCACACGCTTTGATGATGCATACACTGACTTTACCACAATACTGACAGAAGCATACAACGAAGTGGTCCCAACAAAGGAAGTCAAGTTCTCAAATAGAAGGTTACACCCTTGTTGGTGGAATGACAATGTCAGGTCTGCAAAAAAGTCACTAAACCATCACCAACGCAAGTTTAGGAAGCGTAATACCATCCAGAATAAGCTGAACCTGATCACTGCGGAAGACAATTTCCAAAAAGCCAAAGAAGATGCACAAGAGAAATGGACTTCTGATCTGATAGACAAGTTTGAGGATTCTTCAAATCCCAAAGAAATGTGGAATGTCTATAAAAAGATGACCAGGCGGCCAGAGTCAAATAGTGTCCTGCCCCTGATCAAAGATGACTCACCTCCCATCTTTGATCCATCAGAGGAATGTACTTTACTGCAAAACAACTTTTTCGATTGCTACCAGAAATGTTGCAGTTTATCTCAGAAGGACCCCTCTGTATCTTCAACTTGTCCACAACTGCATCTATTTGTCAATGTTTGGTTCAGCTTGGAACTGTAGTCGTTTAGGTAGGTATATCCTGTCTGTAGTTGTAGTATCCTTTGTTGGTTGGTCATATATTACTTTGGTGTTGACTTTAGGGTGGTACTTGTAGTACTACAAGTACCACCCTAAAGTCAACACCAAAGTAATATATGACCAACCAACAAAGGAGGCATATTCCATGATACTACAACTACAGACAGGATATACCTACCTAAACGACTACAGATCCAAGCTGAACCAAACATTGACAAATAGATGCAGTTGTGGACAAGTTGAAGATACAGAGCACTATCTACTACAGTGTCCCCTTCAAGATATACATCGTGATGTAATGGCACGTAACCTTGGACAGAAGATTGGCCTGTATCACCTTGATCTCCAACATCTTCTTGGATCTGAAAGCGACAGTAACATCCCAGGATATCAAGAGACAGTAAAGTGGGAGCTGGCTGAATACATCAGGGCCACGGGAAGGTTCACATCACCACCCAAAACTCCCTCAAGTCCGTGACCGCTATTTGCACCATCTTACAAGTACAATAGAGAAAAGTTACATTAGAGAAAAGCCATACCAGAGAGAAACCATACATGAGAGATCTGTGTGCCATAGAGGCCGTGAATAGCGGAATAGCGGAACATCACAGAAGAATAGAATAGAATAAACTTTATGTCACTTAAATTGACATCACTGGCACGCTTATGATCTGAGATTTCTCTGACTTAAAATAGCCCTCTACTCTAACCAACCTACTCTAGAGATTAGTTTAGACTGGAGAAAACTCAGGTTAGCACGCTTCTTTTTGGTGTGTTAAACAAAATTGCAACCCATTCTTTATTTAGCAGAGGTGGCCTATATTGGGTCAGTAGCTAAATAAAGGTGCAAATCAAGAAACCACCAATTAGACTGTAGGGTCGTCTGTAGTCTGGCGGGTCAGCCGTCAAAATTAATTTTTGATAACTGAATAGAATAGAATAGAATAGAATAGAATATTTATTAGGTATACCAACTCACAGAGTAAGTGTTCACCACAACAACAGCATACATAATGAACAACATTTCAAATGACACACATACAAAAGCAAAGTTGATTTATCATTTTGACAAAATGAACCACTGGGTATGATATTTCATTTTGACGGCTGACCAATTATCAACATCATTTCAAATAACCAGCAATGAATGCATCAACAACGAACATTGACATACAATTAGAAAAAATGATCTTCATGTCAAAACAGAAAACAAAAACTCATGAACTGAAACATGGAAAAAGACTTCCAAGCATGAAAATATTCAATTCGCATCACAACAATGATGAACCAGCACTTACCCGCGGTGTCTTTTTATCAGTATTTCTACTGACGAGTACCGGATTGTCATATTTGACCAAAGATACGCTTGGAGGAATCATTTTGGCGATTTTTACGACGAGAGGCCGACTTGCTTGTTACCCAAATGATGGTTTACACTGCTGTCATAGAAACGATTCGTTGCGCGTGCGCTCGGGTATTCCCGGTTGGATATAATAGATGTAACGAATTATAAACGCCCAAATAACAAATATGACTCCGTTCACGGAGACTAAAGTAGTTTCGATCCATTTGATGATTTGTATGTTTCACCATAGACTAAAGATACATTGTTTAGCGGTATACCAGCAAATAATTCTTTCTTTCTTCAGCTGCTGAGTCGATCAATTCCTGATCAGGTTTGGGATGGGCGACTAAATTTTGAATTTAGCAAAATGGGGAAAACATTCAAAACGATTCACCATTTTTGCATTATCGGCTGGTTTCCAGCTTAAAAATAATCTATATTAGAAATACAGGTAACCGTTAACCACCCTGGCCTTTTTGGCCACCTGTATTTCCAATATTGATTTTTGTAAGCTGGAAACCAGCCGAAAATGCAAAAACGGTGAATAGGCTGCAAGATACATCGGAGACTAGAGATTTTTATCAGTACTTATGACACTCTCTATCAGTAGTTATGCCATTCTCTCTAAACTGCTTAAAATCAAGATTGAATTCGCTCTGGATTTACGCACTCCTACAAATTTTGCACGTGGTGCTACATCGTTGGACCAAAGGCCTAGGGAATTTAAGGCCTGATTTCGGCCTCATGTGTTGATAAAAAACTGAATTTTGGAATTTTGTGCAGAAACGTATTGCAAATAGCAGGTATAGGTCCCTGCTTATAAACTCTATCACAACTATCACGTTCAAATTACACATGTTGCCATGGCAACGCTCCAAAAAGCATAGAAATACCATTTTTTGCAATTTTGGGTCAATTTTTCACCATTCAACATCATTTTCAACTACCGGCCCACGCGACGAACAATTTCTTATTATGAAATAATTATGAAGTATCACCCAGGGATATTGCATGCTAAGTATCATTTTGTTCGGAGTGTGGGCTGGCACTTAAAAATTAAAAAAATGTGTTCAGAAATGGTCGAAAATAGACCAAAATGTGCAGAATGTGCTCTATCTATGGTTCTTCTGGGCGTTGCCATGGCAACGCTTGTAGGATAAATGGAGTACTTGTCCTTGTTTTTAATAGAGGAAGCATCTGGCTGTTTAAAGGAATAGTTTTCTCACCTAAATTCCAAAATTTATTTTTTGACAAAGTCTGAGGCCAAAATCAGGCGTTAAATGCCCCAGTCCTTTGGTAACCTTTATTTCCAATATTGATTTTTGTTAGCAGAAGACCGGCAGATTATGCAAAAAAAAGTGAACTTGATGATAGACTTCGGAAAATATTGGTATTTTAACTGTGGTCAGTATCTGCATAACTTTTCCAAAACTGATTGATACATATGAAATTCACAAAAGAACGGTCTCTAGCTGCATAACCACTGTACAAAAGACGATTATTTATAAATATTTCCTAGTTTCCTTAAATTGTGTCTACAAGAATTCTACATATACCTTGATACACTAAATAACCAATTACTCACTCACCATACTCGACATCGTAGTAAGTCATCTGACTTGTATTGATGCTTGTCGATACTGTGTGCGAATTCCTCTAGGTGGTTGGCCAGGTTGGTAACAGGTTGCCTCAAATTTGGTTGGGTGCCCGTGCCAGTGTTTATTCAGCCTACTCTTAAACGCGTTTACGGAGGTTGCATTAACTACATTTTCAGGAAAATTATTCCAAGTGTCCACTACACGGTTACTGAATGAGTTTGCTCTAACGTTTAGTCTTGATCTTTTTTTTTCTGCAGTTTAAATGAATGTCCTCTTGTGGCACGATATTGAGCCATTGTAAACAGTTTATCCTTGTCAACTTTGTCGATCCCATGTAGAATTTTATATGTTTGTATCATGTCTGCCCTCTCCTTTCTATATTCCAAGGTTGGTAGTCCAAGTTTTCGCAATCTTTCTGTATATGACAAGTTCTTGCACGATGAAACAAGCTTTGTTGCGCGTCTTTGGACATTCTCAATGATTATTTTGTCCTTTTTATACAGGGGGGCCAAATTGGTGTAGCATATTCAACATGCGGGCGGATCAAGCTTTTGTATAGATTCAGGAACATCCCTTCATCTATGTAGGTGAAGGTCCTAAATATGATACCCAAGTTTCTATTTGCTATATTGACTTTAGATGTGATGTGGTCTCGAAAGGTTAAGTTCTGATCTATAATGACACCCAAGTCTTTTTCATTTTTGACCTTTTCTAGTTCAATTTCCACATTTTCTGATACCATCATATATCTAGTCCCAGTAATGTTCTTCCCAATGTGTAGATGGTGGCATTTAATTATATTAAATATCATCCTCCAAACATTAGCCCAGTCAACTGCTCTATTGAGACTGAATTGAACCCGGTTGTCGTTGTCACTGGTAACGATAGAATACAGTTTTGCGTCATCGGCGAATAATTTAATGAGCACATTTATAATATCCGGAAAATCATTAATGAAGACTAGGAATAACACTGGCCCGAGTACACTGCCTTGTGGGATACCACTGGTGACGTTTTTCCAAGTTGACTGCGAACCGTTGACTATGGCCCTCTACACTTGACAATTCTTTAGTGATGCAGATGAATGAAACTAAAAGAGAAAATAGGCAAAGATATAAATATTGAATCAATACCACTAAGCGCGGTGGACTAGTGGTAGAACGCCAGACTCCGAATCGAGATGTCCTCTGTACGATCCCCACTGGCAATGGGTTGTACCAATGTGGCAGGACACATTTCTCCTAATACTGATCAATAATCAGGAAGCATGGGCTGTTGATTTGGATGTTGGACCCCAATACAAACTTAGACGGTCATAAGCTCATTATGTTTTTGTTCATTGTTATCTGCTGTATAAATCAACTAGCTAACCCATACTACGCTTCATTTTGTGAATCGTGAACTCGCTCCACTTCCGTGTTAAGATATCATGTCTATTTACTATCAGCGGGAACATCTTGTCTATTTACCGTCAAGTCGTCTTTAAATAATTTTCTTATCTTATTTTAAAAGCAAGTATCTCTCTGGAATGCGACAAACTAGAGACTAGTTGACGATGGAAATTTGGCTTCTTTTACATATCAGTCTTTCGAACCAGTCTTACTAAGTATGATTCACATAGGTGGGAAATGGATCGATGAGGCAGTGCAAAAGTGGTATCTTCTTGTGGCCGCCATCTGTTAGTGTTCCCCCGTTGTCTTATCGAGACACCACAATACGAAGTAAAAAGTCTTAATAATGTGCTAGTGAAGTTTATGTACAGTTATGACAATTTCTCATTTATATACAACTCCTAACACTGTGAAATCTCGTTCATTTGGTACATCGCCAGCTTTTAATTGTTCTTTTTAGTTTAGCACCAAAACTACTCCAGAAGACAGGTATCTTGGAGGACATAAGAAGGTGACCTTTCCTAAACTTATGTTCGTGTTCTATCAGTCTGTAGTCTATACTACCTACCCACCTACACACAAACCCATCCAGCCAGCCACCCACCCACTAACTTACTTGAGCTCGGAACTAGTCCCCTCCGGTCCCCCTGTTGTAGTATTGTCAGTTTGACGTTTTACCATTAAACTATTCTGATTCTGACCCATGTACCTACATACCTACTACCTACTAACTATGTATGTACCTACCTACCTACCTACCTACCTACCTACCTACCTACCTACCTACATACATACATACATACATACATACATACATACATACATACATACATACATACATACATACATACATACCTACCTATCTATCTACCTACCTATCTACCTACCTACCTACCTACCTACCTACCTACCTACCCTACCCTACCCTACCCTACCCTAATGATCAGCCATGAGCTTGGCGCGAAAATTAAAATAAATGAAAACGAACTCCTTACAACGTTTAAGTACCGTTTTCGTTGAAATAGCAAACAGAATAGCTCCAGATGGGATGCCGCGTTCTGTGGCGTCACAACTGGGGCTATACTGATTGCATATGTCCTATAAAAAGGAAGCCAGCCTTAAATGAATTAAGCTCTAGCCCCAGAAATTTTATATCGCTCACCGTTCCAAGGCGATATTTGTTGTGCATCTAAGTCTGAGTGTAACTGAGTGGCCACCTATTGTGAAATAGCTGCTCACTCGGCATATTTTATCGCAGACACTAAATGAATTTATTTCCATATTTAATGTTGGGCTAAAGGCGCTTTTACGTGAGGGCCTTTCGGAACCAGAATTTGTATGGTGACTTGGATTACAAATTTAAGAAACTTATAGGAAGGAATTATTTTTCTTTTCAGTTCAGAAAAATCATTACACGTTACAGACGTATAGGGTATAACTTAAATGTTATTGTTTTGTTTTCCTGTTACTCCCATCAATCAATTTCTGATTATTCTTGGGAGGTGTACATTGTACACTCCGGTGTGTTTGCAGGATGAGCCTACATGCATGAGGATAGAACCTGTGTAGGGATCTTTAACCTGCACAGGGGATGACTGTCCCTGCACAGGGGGCCTCCAGTTAACGTCCCGATCCGAAGGACGGCGCACTGTATCATGTCATTCCTGCAAATGACACGAAGGGAAGCAAGTTCGGACCAACAAATTTTCCTCGCCGCCGGCGGGGATCGAACCCGGGACCTCTAGCACAAGAAGCCAGTGCGCTAACCACTCGGCTACCTCGCTTCCCACTGTTATCCGACAGTCTACATGCTTAGTGTTTGACCCAATCATGGTTGATAACTACGCTGCCTTCTTTAATTGCATGCCGGTGGGTCGAGCGTCAGACTCTATGATGGTCCGACTTAAGGCTATTCATTTTAGTTGGTTGGGACCGGAGCTTCTTGTCTGTTGCTTGGCCCATCTAGGTTATACTGGTGTTTTCGTTTTGCTCCGGATTTCAGTAAGTTATTCGGCGCCAAGGGATCTCAATCGTCGGACAGCTTACTGAATGTGTGAGTCCTCGTTTTTGATTCATCATGGTTGTTATCATGATTTATTTGTTTGTCCATGACGATTCACTGACTAGTCAGAGAATTCACCACGAGGACCGAACAACTAACTAAATGTTGTGAAGCACTGCAGAAGATGAGGATGAGGTTAGGGCTCTGTAAAACGGGTTTAAGCCACCCAGTAGTTTTATATTACTGATCGTACCAAGGCGATACTTCTGCTGTGGTTCTATTTGTTTTATGTTTTGGAGTCGATTTTTGTGCTGTTTGAACCTTGTGTACGTTTTCATAGTTAAAGTTAAGTTCGGGTAATTGAGTGGCTGCCTATTGGGAAATAGCTGCTTACAATATGTTTTCTTAGTATAAATAAAATATAAAGGTTATATAAAAATAAAATATAAAGATACTTATTAGATATAAGTATCTAATTGTCAATTTGTTTTTTCTCGCATCGGTTTTTGGAATGAGAACTTCTTTCTGATTGCGCCTTTTCCTGACCATTGCCTACTTGTACCTTTTCATTCGGCACACAATATGTTCTCTTTGCGTTAGTAAATGATTGTCAACTTTGTTTTTACCACCTCGTTTTTTGAATGGAAATTTCTTTCTGATTGCTTCATTTCCTTACCATTGCTTAATTTTACCTTTCTATATTTAGAAAATTTGTGCCACAAAGGGTAGCTCTTTCAATAATGTAATAAAATCAAATGTAAGGTTGTCCATTTAACCGTTCTCTTTGGGGATTCGGAAAGTAAGCAAACGGAAGTAAAAAGGTACAAGTAGGCAAAGATCAGGAAAAGGCGCAATCAGAAAAAAAGATTCCCACTCCAAAAACCGAGGTGGGAAAAAACCAAACTAACAATCAGGTACTTATACCATGAAACATATCGTAAGCCGAATGAGCAGCTATTTTCCCAATAGGTGGCCACTCAGTTACCTTAACTTAACTAAAAATATGATAACATACATAAGGCGCCAACAGCACAAAAATTTTTAACACCAAGTTTATTGTAATGCATGTTAATTTGATCACACAGCTGCACACTAATTCATTCTTCATATATATATATATATATATATATATATATATATATATATATATATATATATATATATATATATATATATATATATATATATATATATATATATATATATATATATATATATATATATATATATATATATATATATATATATATATATATATATATATATATATATAAAACAACTTTAAAGAATTCTAGGCAAACCACTTCTCTGAACAACGCCCTTCGACAACCTGAAGATATCATTCTTGAACAGAAAACACCGTTTATGCTGCATCGGATTCTTCTGGTGCATGTAATTTAATTCCAGTCAGTTGGATCCAGGTTTGGAAGTTTCCAGTCCATGTGATTTATACGAACCGGTTCACACTCTATGTTGAGATACTTCGCTCACTAATTAACATTATGTTTCTGGTGGCGGTCTAGAAAAGAAAAAAAGGGAGGGGAGGTATGAAAGATAGAAATTAGAAATAAAGCGGATGGACCAGAAAGAAAAAAAAAGGCTCTGGTCCTACTTACAGACTTGACCCTACCTTGCTTAGAATAAGAGGGAGGACAACCCCTGCTTGAAGAGTACCAAGTCAGGGGCCTCGTCTGGTAATGAGTTCCAAACAGGTATGGTCTTGGGAAAAAGCTGTGCTTGAAGGTTTCCGAGCTTGTGGAATACTGACGAAGCTTCTTTGACCTAACAATTATATTTTATTTGCTATTACTGCAGCTGGTGTTGTGCCGTGTGGCGGCCCTAAAAAGTCTCCCCGTACATCATCCAAAGTGCAGATTATATTTTTCTTTTGATCCTTTGGGATCAGTGAGGATAGTTGGAGTATTTCAAATATACTCTACGTTAAGGATCATCATCTTAACAGAATTTTGCATATTTGGCCCCTTTGGGAATATAAGTCTTTGATTTAGACTATACTGGTGAAAATTCTTGAAATTGCAGCAATCATGAATGTCTGGCTTTCGCTGCCAGTTTTGTAAAGGGTCACTGATGAAGGTTCATTACCCGAAATTGTACAATATGGCCCACCTCTCTTTGAATGTTTTTACTGCTTCCAAAGGATCTAACAATTATATTTTATTTGAGTGGTTTGCTCTGGTCCTGGTTGATGCTGGTATAAGATATGATGCAGCAGGTATATCCACTATGTCTTTGATGATCTTGTACATCTTTACAAGCTGGAGTTTCACCCTTCTTGACTCTAGTGCCTCCCACTTCAGATCCTGTTGTATTTCTGTATCATAACTTATGTTGTGGAATCTGTTGGTTAGGTACCTGCTCTTCTTTGGAAAAAGGTAAAAGTAGGCAATGAACAGGAAATGGCACAACCAGAAAGAAATTGCCACTACACAAACCGAGGGGTGGAAAGAAAAACCCACAAAATGTCCAGAGTACCAATGATCCGCACGGAATTTGTTTACAAATGACGTCAATGTCAGCCATTTTGTCAGTTTGACGTCACCGTGACGTCACCGTGACGTTTCAACACGCGTTGCAGCATACTAATTAATCAATCAACGTTCCATATATTTTGACGTCATCGTAGCGTTTCAACACGCGCTGCATCATACTAATCAGCTAATTGATCAATTTTAAAACTTTCCACATATGGAAATGGTTGTAAATCAGTTTTCAGTAAACATACATGTATATGGAGGATTTAGTTGACCTTTGTGTATTGACAGAATGACAGCTGGAGGTTTTTAAACGAGAATAAACCCGCTAAAACGGACAAAACCGGTTGGATTTTTTTTTCTAAAAGCATAATAAACATGTTCGTAAACCATCAGTGTAGTGTGTTCCAGATTTATCTAAAAATGGAATTTTTGGTTGGTCATTTCACTCTAGATCAACCAACTGGGCTCCAGAGATGGGGTAATGATAATGTGTAATGGTAATGCATTGTAATGCATTACAAATTTCAAAGTAATGAAAAGTAATGTGTAATGAAGGATTTCATCATTACAAGTAGTGGTAATTTAATTAATTACAATGGAAAAAATGCCTGCAATGCCACCATTACTTCTCATTACATTATTATTACGTTGTACGTTAAAAAATGACACAGCTACTACAACTTCACATTCTGTGCATCAAGTCAGGATGATGTGGTTAAACAGCAAATGAATAACCAAATATAATTTCTTTGCCAAGTTGTAAATTTATAATGTTAAAAACAAAGAAAGAGAACATTAGTTGATGATGATGATGATGATGATGATGATGATGATGATGATGATGATGATGATGATGATGATGATGATGATGAATAACAACAGTGTTGTTGTTTTATGATTTAAAAAAGTCCCAGGAGATAACACTTTTTATTATGTTACTATGGTACAATTCTATAGCAAGATCAAAATTTACCTTGGTAATTAATCTACTCTGTTGTTACAAAAGGTGACAAAGTAGAACAAAAGAGTTTGTGATTGTGAAAACAGTTGCTCAATTTAGGCAGATTAAATCAAATTAAAGACTACCCTGATGCATCGTTTGACAGATCTATGCACACATGAATGACTTTCAAATGTGCTATTCAAATTCAAACTTTCAGAAAAATACAGCTAGTTAGCTGTACACATCCAAAAACATGAAAAGTTAAAAAAAAGAAGAAAATTTAATTTAACTTAAAAATCACTTTTTTTTTGTGTGTGTGTGTGTGTGTGTGTGTGTGTGTGTGTGTGTGTGTGTGATAGTCAACTTACAGGAATAAAGAAAAGAGAATTTCAAAAGAATTTAGGTGTTTCTCTATGAACAAATTTTAGAAATCTTACTTTTCAGTTGTAAACATAGACAGTTCAATTTATTATGTCCAACCCTCACATTTAGCGTGGGACAGATATCCTCAAACAACATTTTTCAAAGGTGGCAAATGTCTGTGGTAGAACATGTCATACACTCACTTTTGTTAAGGTTCCAGCATGATAATCTAACACCACGTTTTAATGCTGTCAGGCAATTCATAATATGTTTCTTCCAAAGTGAATTTTGTTCATATACATCATATCGGGACAAAAGTAATGTCTAATGGTAATGATACATTTCCAAAATAATGGTAATGGTAATGATTACTTTTCCAAAAAGTGTGTAATGGTAATGGTAATGAAGAAATTGCAATGTAATGGTCATGTCATTCATTACTTTCAAAAGTAATTGACTCCATCTCTGCTGGGCTCGCAACGAAGCGGTAGCGAACATATGTGTGAGGGTTTGCAACTACCTTCTTTCCAGATCCCTGAAAATAGATGGTCCTTCTCTCCAGATCTCTCAAACCCCTGGAAGGGCCCCAGGGTGAGGAAGCTGTCACATTTATAATTTATTTCAAAATTATCTGCGCAATGGGAGTAGAACGTCGCGACAAAGGTTGTTTCATATTATTTCATGTGGTTGTGTGATGTGACAGGATATGATATTCTGACACTGTTGGAGGAGTTCACATAAAATTGTAAAGTTGCACTCAAACTTTTAGATTCGTAGTGAAAAGTTTTTATTCTTATTCGTACAATTATCAAACGAAAAATCAAAGGCGAGTCTCTAAGAAGCAACAATTGGCGTTGTCGCATGAACTACAAGAATTTATTTCGGCTGCATAATGTATTAGTCATCATAAAGGTCCTACCGTATATCCTGACATTGCTTTTGAATATTGAGCATGGTATCGCTTTTTATAGTGACCGCGAGCGATGTCCTTTTATTTTGTACGTTGTGGTCCATTACAATATCCGGTTATCGATTTCCGGGTCTTCGAGGCGGCGACGAAAATGTCACGCCAAATTGGATGGGAAGGTATTTAAGTGATATTGGTTGCAATTTGAAGTCCTTCGATTGTCAGATGTGTAACAATGCATTGTTGCTTCTGTTTTAGTTCGTTTCTGATTCCAGTAGTGTCCAATACAGTGGTCTAATTTCGTGTTAATCTGTTCGTACCAGAACCGTTTTGTAGCGAGTAATGTTCGGACATTCTATCGTTTTGTTTTTAATTTCTTGTTACTCCTGTGACGGTCTAGCCTCCCTTGGTAAAATTTGCTGTGGCTTGTCTCGGCTGCAGGTTACACTCCCATCAGTCAATTTCTGGTTATTCGTAGATGTACATTGATACGATCGGCGTGACGTCATAGGTCATTCGTACGAGGTGAATTCCTCGGTTTTTATCACTGTTACCTTACTGAATAAAAATCAGAAAATATGAAAGCAAATTAAAAATACTAATACAAGCTTTGCATGTCTTTTTAGATATTCATTACTTATTCAACTCAAGGTATGAACCCCGTTATTATTCTGACAAATGATTTTATAAGCGTCTATAAATGATTAAATCACAGCGATATTGACCAAGTTATACCCTCAACCGAATGAGCGAAGAGGCGGGAAAGATGCAGTTCCGGTAACCAATATTGATTTTGCCTAACGAAAGAGTAGCTTGCCTACCGGGTCAATTGTACACTCTGGTGTAGACTTTGCGCAGCATTCGGAATGTCAGCGTCAGCATCAGTGCAACAATGCTGGAGCCACCTGTTTAGCACTTTAACGGGAAGAAGAAGAAATTGCACATGGAGATTGTAAACAACAGCTGAGTCTAAGTATAGGTAGACTCAGACCTTCAGCTCCATGTATATACCCTAGTAGCATTCCGAATATGTCACACAGCCTCAGTGACAAGCATGTACTAACTCAGAAAAAAATGTTTTACTTTACACAGCAAATTTTCAAACATGAAATTCATCGTGAAAACTAAATCCTGCTCACCCTCACTTCGCACACTGTTCGAAGAGATATTAAATTTTGTCTCCAGATGATGTTCCATAAGAAACGTCTCTGATTTCCTGCTTTAAATCCATAATTTCTGTGAGATTTACACATTCAGCTGACGCGTTTGCAGTCAGTTTTGAGGCACAGTGCTGCGCCAATCAGAAAGCAACTCTCCAGGCTCACACGATAAAGCGCACGCTGTGAGGTCATGGCACCCCCGTGACACCAAAGTCAAGTATGGATGCACTCACCATGTGTCAAGGCGGTCCCCGTGGCCGAGTGGTTAAGAGCGCTGATATTTCATTACCGCACTTAACCATTCGATCATCTCACCGCTGTGTCTGGTGTGGGTTAGTGGTGAAACGATTCATCGCGGTGCATCGAAAACCGAGTTCTCTGCCGTCGGTTCGATTCACGATTCACACCCATGGTGGTTCGGTTCGCTCCCATGTTCAGCCAGGTGGTTCTATTCTACTAAGCTTTATCAAAACCAATACTAAAAGTGATTTGATATGTATCGGTCGAAGTACCAGTATCTCTCCGTTTAATTAGCGATAACACAGGTGTTTACCTTCTGACTTACATGCAAAATCGGTCATTTACAAATCGACATTTCTCCATGAAATCCCAATATCTTCGAAAAATGACTCCTATTTTGATATCAACAAATCTTCTGACTTTCTATTGGTGCAATCCATAGAGTGTTATGTGACCGAATAAGCGAGAAACAAATAAAAGTAATAAACACATATCGGCAAAATTTTCACACATTTCTGTCGCCATTTTTATCAGCCAGCATGGAAAATTTTGACGGTCATGACCCTTGTTGTTTTGAACTGGCTTGCGCTTTTGACCAATCAGATACAGGTGTTATTTATTCATTAAGACACAGTTTTGAATGAGGAAATGGCGTTTTGTGATGTGTTTAGCCCTCATATGTGATGTGATGTGTTTAGCCATGGTTAAATTCGATTTATTTCGTGAGTGACACGGCGCTGGTTGGGTCCACGCATTGTAGGCAAGTCGTGCGTAATGCTATTTTAAGTCCCACTAAACCAGTCCGACTAGGTTGCACGCTGTTTTTATAGTTTCATGTGTCGAAAATCTAGAATGCAGATGACAATCGAATTTCTAAAAAATCAGGTGTGCGTTGAGTCTTGTAGTGACTTTGAGAAAAATCGCTAGGCCAATGAGCGCTTGTGTAGAATGCAGGCCGTGCTTACTAGTATTGGCTCTCCGCAGATTTAATTGACAGGTGAATTACTGGGCATGTGTTTGTGTTTTTCATCAACACGTGGTCAAGTGATAATTGATTTCTTTACTGTAATAACTAATTGTCGCGTACAATGTCATATTTTACCGTATTGTTTGGCATGCATGAATAATGGATGCTGATTATCTGGACAATTACGTAAAGGTTAGACAACGTTTATGATATTATTTACAATCTGATATGATATGGAACGAAAGCTTGATGTTTCAACTTCCCGAAAGAATAGTATCGAAAATAATCGAACCGAGGTGTTAGTAATCGAATCGAACTGAATCGAGACTCATCTGTATCGTTTCAGCCCTAGTGTGGGTTCGAGCCCCGCTCTGGCCACATGTGAGACAAGCCAAGTTCTGCTTGCGGGTGTGTCGGGTGGTTTTTCTTGGGGTACTCCCGTTTTCGCCCCACCTACTGATTAACTCGTCTCATATGAGCTGAAATAATCTTGAAAGGGACGTTAAACTGAATAAAAAAAAAACAAAAAAAAACGTGTCAACCATGTGTAATCCTGTCTTTTTCAACCGGAAATTGTTTTGATCAAATAAAACCATCAAGGTCCGCAACGGAATGTAGTGGAGTGAGGTTTCGCAACTAAAGTATAGGGTGTACTACTTTTAGTCTACTTAGATGATACATAGAGGATCTTACACGAGTGGTCATTTCATACAAAATTTATCGACTGAGCCTTAGGTGAGTTCTATAAATTTCATATGAAATGACCATGAGTGTAAGATTCATTTTATCAGCTGACTCTTAAAATGGGATTTTATCGCCTTCAAAGTAGACAAATTTTCAATGAATGTTTACATTGTTGTTACGGATGTCTTCAATAATGTTACATATTCCCGCAAAAGTGTTAATATAGTGTGGTCATAACACTTTTTATTACATGACATTATCCACTGGAAACAATGTCATATTATAAATTGTCTTAGTTCTTAAATTTCAAGCCGTTTCAGTGGGTTTGTATTCCAAAAGCTGCTGTTTTTCTCAAACCATTTCTCTTTTTCCATTACAAGATGCCCGCGACTACCTGCGTAAGATGCGGGAAGAGCAGATGCGTGATGGTGAAACAGCTGTCAGACTGTGGGAGGAAGTCTTGAGAGATAACGCATACAAACTGGGAGATGAATGTAGGTTGTCTAAGGTTTAAATAAGTTTCAGTGTGGATTCTACTTCTATGATTCAATCAATTTTATGAAATGAGCCACATTATAGGAAAACCATGTGGTTTCAGGACAGGTCTGACACAAACCAAGCTGTACAAGTACATGTACTGAAGATGGCTAGAGGCTGGAAATTTTGGATTTAAGTAGAGGAGGAATTGAAACTATCTGAGTAGCAAAAACAAAGGCGCTGATCAGCTTCGCGGCTACTGCAAAGCTGATCTGCGCCTTTGTTTTCGCATATCCAAAATGTTGGTTTTCTCATGACGTGGCTGAAATACATTATCTCTGGCTTTGTTTTGGAAAGTTCTAAAATGCATATGCAGCAAATAAAATAAAAAAAAAAAAAAAAACATAAAAAAAACACACATAATTGACATATTGCTGATATTTTCATCACATTTTTCAGTATGGACAGTACAAGAACAAGTAGCAGTTGCAGCCCTTGATTGTGGAAAGTTTGAAACTACCAGTGTAAGATTTTTACTTCTTTCTGGCAAATTATGTCGGCAATCTCCTTTTACGAAGGCCGGTTGAAACATTTTTAAATGGGATACATAACTGGTTTACATCTCTAATGATTCAGATATAATTTTGCTATATCATAAAACATATTTATATGGGTACACATTACGTAAACTGCATTGAAGCACTGAGACTTACGGTAGTACAGGCCAACCTCATTATAACGCTATCTATGGGGTCCATATAAATAGACCATGTTATAAGTGAACCGTGATATAACGAGGTTAATTACTATAGACATATAGCAAAATAAATAATTCGGGAGCCATGACATGGCCGTGTTATATTGAAAACTGCATTATAATGAGGCGCGTTATAATGAGGTTGAAGTGTAATTGAGTTTACTGGCTAGGGTGGACTAATGGATCGCATGTCTACTATGCAATCAAGAGGTTGCCAGTTTGATCTCTGGCTGATACATGCCTGTCATATTGGTGACTAATGTTAATCCTGACTTAATAAAGGCAAACTGCCTGTTATATGTGTGAATAAGCTGAACACCCAGTTTCAGAATCTTGTAGAAATAAGTAGATGGAATATGCATCTAAATGGTCAAAACAAAAGCTTGATATTGGTTCATGCATAATACCGAGTCTGACAGTACCGTTGAAATATTTGCGATGTAGTTCTATCATCCCCTATACTGACTTTCCAAATGAGCCGTGTCATGCCAAACCCAACATCTTTCTTATGCGAAAACAAAGGTGCCGATCAGCTTCGCAGTAACTGCAAAGCTGATCGGCGCATTTGTTTTGGCTACACAGATAGTACAATTCCTTTACTTTCTTGTTTACATTGTTGGTTTTCTCATGGCATGGCTCAAATTATTTTCAGGATTGTCTTACATCACTGGAATCAAAGTTCCCTGATTCTCTCAGAGTGAGACGCCTATATGGAATGTTTTATGAATCTCGGGGCAGGTTAGTACCAAATGTGTAGCTGTTCTGTTGAAGTTTTTGGATTTGCATTTCATACTCATACATTTCCTTGAAGTGTTGCCATATAGTCTGAAATTTCTGATGTTATGCTTGTTTTTAGTTGATGTTTACAATATTTTCATTAATGTGCAATAGTATTGGTGTCAGATTGGTGAGTCTAAGAATTCATGCAGGAATTGTGTCCGTCTTAGCAGCAATAACAAGTTTTACACCTTCTTAAGTTGGTGAGTGTTTCTTACATACAGGAGAGGCAGCATTCTTTATGCAGAGAGTGAAGGCCAGTATCAGAATACACACTCCGGCTGAAAACCAGAAATAATAAATTGGCTCAAATTTTTGTTGTAGGTATGAAAAAGCTCTGGCCGTCTATAGGAAAATAATAGAAAAGGACCCAACAAATATGGTTTGTGTACTGTGCATTTACAATAGTTCACTTGCATTCTTTAAGGTACATTACGAAAACATGCCCTTGTAATATATGGACCACAACTTGAGAAAATGTACCTTCGGACAATTTTTTGAGTATCAGAATAACAATGTTACTTTTAATGTGTTATGTTTCTAGAGTCTGTAGGTCTTTATTTGACCAGATTATTCAAGTTACTTTGTGAGTTATGATCAATTTACTATATGAACCCTACAGACATCATTTTCCCTAAAAATGATGTCATAGTTGCGTAATGCAATTCTGCATGTTAGTAGAGCCTACAAAATACGATGCATTTGCTTTATAAATTTTTTAAACACTGGTCAGAACTTATTGTTAAGATAGAAGCAAAACACCCTTACAGGCAATATGTCGAAATTATTTTGTCTATTTTCATGATGATGCGTTTGCTATGGTTACTGTTTAATGATAGATAAATGAAATTACATATATTATGGGCTAAAACAAGGACAGATAACTCCAAATATTGAAAACAAATATGCATTAAAACTCATTTATTTGATAGCCCAGAGTTCAAAGATTACAAATATAGTGTTATTTCTAAATCAAGTATTACATGATTTTTTTCTGTTTTTTTCCACTTGCTACTAGTAATGTGAGAATGTCCGAAGGTACATTTTGTTGCGTTGAGGTTCATATCAATTTTTCTTAAGGTGTAAAAATTGAAAATTTTCAGCAGAAATGTTTTATTTTTATTTTTGCTCATAACATTGATTGGGTACATATGACGCCAAGGCAATTCTAACGAGAACCCACAATCTATGTTTTGGAGCAAAAATAAGAAAAATATGTCTACCCATGCATACCCCATTTTTTCTATATAAAAGTGGGGTATGAGGAGGTATACATTTCACGGACATGTTTCCTGATGTAAATGATCATACTTTTTGTCCATGGTCAGAAAAAAAGGAGACAAAAATCACCATTGATTGGCATTGTTAGACTTGATACAAATGATGGGCCACGAGGTTAGAAAACCGGTCTTTGGAGTTTCCAACCAGGTCTGACTCAAACTGGCCTGCACAGTCACAGAAACAGGCTAGCGGCTTGAAATTTTGGATTTACAAAGCAGAGGGATTGTACTATCCATGTAGCCAAAACAAAGGCGCTGATAGGCAAAATTCGTTTTTTCCATGATGCGGCTCAAATGATATAGGCCGTCACTTTTTGGTATTACATGGGATAAATTTTGTGTTAAAGTGTAAATGATGAATATTTGCAATGAATATTATTGTGTTTTTAGTACCAAATTGAAGAACTGTCAGAGGTTTAGTTTAAGATATGTCACTTTAGTGTATGCATGTTTGGAATTGCTTTTTAGTTTGCCAAGAAACGCCAAGTTGCCATATGGAAAGAACAGGGAGATATACCTAAAGCCATAGAAGAGTTGAACACATACCTTGAATCGTAAGATAATAAAATTGTTTTGTGATAAGAACGCTGTATTTTTACAAATACTTGTTGTCAAGAAAGCAGGAATCCGCTCAAAGGTTTGCAATTTGTTTCTTCAAACACAGTCCAACTAGAGGCTTGAAGACTTGAACACAGAAGCTAGATAATTTTTATCTAGACTGCAACCAAAAGTAAAGTAATTGTTGTGGCTCACATTACTAATATGCTCGCCATTTATGAAATGTTTGTTTGCAGTTATTATTACATACCCATCTAAACTGGTCATGGCGGCCCCCATGGCCGACAGTTTAAGAGCCCTGTTTCTATCTCACCACTGTGTTTGGTGTGGGTTTGAGCCCGGCAAGGGGCACGTAAGACAAGCCAAGTTCTACTTACAGTTTTTTGCCAGTTTTTTTTGTGGGTGGGGAGGGAGCGTGTTCTCCCGTTTTTGCTCCATTTACTGATTGGCCCATCTCATCTGAGCTGACATAAGTTTGAAAGGGAGGTAAACCTGAATTCAAAAAAAATAAATAAATAAATAAAATGGTCACATCACTCATTAATCATCATCCGAGGTTTGAGCTATTCTGACAAGCTTTCCTCACTCACATGTTCCCTCTCCATTCTGGCCAGTTCTGAGGTTCAGCGAAACTCATTCCAAGCTTCTTTTTGACATCAACTGAGACATTTATGGATTTATCCCTTAGGCATTTGCTTAAAGGTCTTAGGCATTTGCTTAATTCTTTTCATTACATGAATTTGGTGAAGCTCGACAGATTTGGGGCAGTTTGATCATGTTCTGCATTGATTACACAACTTATTGATCCAAGAAATATGATCGTTACAGTAAAACAAAAACAACATAAATTCCAGGTTTATGGCCGACTTTGACGGCTGGATGGAGCTGTGTGATCTGTATCTACTAGTCCAAGACTACGAGAAGGCTGCGTTCTGTATGGAAGAACTTCTCATGTCAAACCCACACAACCATCTCTTCCATCAAAGATATGCAGAGGTAAGCTGATTTACAAATGTAATGGGTTGTCTTATTGGGCGGGCAAGGAATCCAAAAGGCTAGATAAGGGAAGTATTTGATAATAAATAAGGAATACTTTTGCTTACATGTACTTCTTCATGAATACCTATGTTGTGGGTACTCATTAAGGCAATTCTAATGAGCACCCACAGCATAGATTTGCATAAATAATTTAACAAAACATAAAAAAAGAGGAATCATACTATCCAAGTAGCGAAAACATAGCCGCTGATCAGCTGTGCATTTACACCAATCAGCTGTGCAGTAATGATCGGCACATGTTCCTTTTCTTTTCCAGATCAAGTACACAGAAGGAGGAGAGAAGAATCTTGAGTTGGCAAGATCCTATTTTGCTCAGGCAGCAAAGTTGAATCCTAATAACATGAGGGCACAGTATGGTCTCTTACTGGTAAGTACATGTATATACATGCATATTTAGCAAATAAATATGGTGTATAATAATCACTCTAGAATCCAAACAGAAATTTTATCATAAGGAAATCCTTCATTTAAATAAATTGTGAACATGGGCAATGAGAGAGAAATTGATCCATGTTTCATAAGAAATAAGAAACACATTGATTTAGGGTTTATGCACTTGTTCATACATATGCAATGTATTACCTTGTGATGTTAAGATAACATGCATGGGCCAGTAGTTCAGTATTAACGACATCGTTAGTTAACGATTCCTTAAAATTTCAAATGACAATATTATAAATACACTGTTATTTTTGTTGAAAAATATGAGAATCCTTTTCATTGCAAAGGATTCTCACATTTTATCAACAAAAAATAACAGTGTATTTGCTTATGTAGTCGGCATTAACTTAAGGAGTTGAGGTCTTAACGATGGAGTTAAGCTAACAGACTTTTGAACAACTGGCCCCAGGTCTATAAATCGTGCCATTTATAAAGCATATAAGACCTGAAACCGAGATTACAACACTTGGGTGAAATGATTTATTGATGAAGAGGTTCATTACTTTGTAATAATTAATAGAGCCGCGACACAAGAAAACTGTTCTTCGGGGTTTCTGACCAGGTCTGACACAAACCGACCTTGACAGTCACAGAAGCAGGCTAGAAGCTTGAAATTTCGGATTTAAGAAGAAGAGAAATTGTACTATTCGTGTTCTGATCTGCAGCTTTGTTTTTGCATACTAAGCAAAATTCCGGTTTTCTCACGATGCGGCTCAATAAATACTGTCTATTTGTGCCTTCTCTTGGTCATTATTATGTAAGTCTTGATTTTTAACAACATAAGAAACCTTGTACTATCATTTTAGACGGCCAGTAATTTAGCAACAGGGTTTTCAAAATCACAGAAAGAGAGACAAACTAATGGTAAATATGTGGCCTGGGCCGCACAACAGATTACAGATAGTTACCAGGTAATTAGTATTAACATTGTAAATAATCTGAGTGAAAACCTGATAATACTATTAGAAACTTCAATGAAAAACTTCAATCAGCCCTGTGGCTGAGAGGTTAAGAGCGCTGATACTTCATTACCGAGCTTAATCATTTGATTATCTCCCCGCTGACAGCCTGTGTCTGATGTGGGTTTGAGCCCCACATGGGGCACGTGAGACAAGCCAAGTCTTGCTTGTGAGTGTGCGAGGTGGTTTTTCTCGCCCCACCTACTGATTGGTCCGTCTCATACGAGCTGACATAATCTTGAAAGGTAGGTAAAACTGAATAAAAAAAATGAAAAAGCTTGTCCCAAAGGTCAATGTTTGTCATCATGAGGCTGCACCAAGAGATGCCTAGTGACTTTAGGGACAGCTTTGTCTATCTTTAATTTACAATGAGGATAGATTCTTTCTTGCACATCTTTAGGTAGCAAAGCTTTGAAAAACATCTGCAATTGTTTCTGCTAATTTGAAATCAAACATATTTCCTGACATGATTGAAAAACTCAGACATTAAATGAGCCGTGACATGTGAAAAACAGTCTTCGGGGTGTCCGACCAGGTCTGACACAAACCGGCCTGTACACCTACAGAAGCTGGCAAGAAGCTTGAAATTTCGGATTTAGGAAGAAGAGGAATTGTACTACCTTTGTAATGAAAACAAAGGCGCTCTCAGCTGTGCAGTTGCTGCACAGCTGATCTGCGCCTTTGTTTTTGCATAGGCAAAAATCGGGTTTTCTCGTGACCTGGCTGAAATCTCAATCAAAGAACTGTACTTAAACAATTGTTTGTTTTTCAGACCAAGTTAACTCCAGAAGATCTCCAAGATATGAAAGTGTTAGAACCTATAGAAAAAATTCTAGAATCACTTACATCCCCCAACTGAACATAGTTTACCAAGGTGTTAGAGCATTACAAAAATATATATATGAGGGTGGTCCAAGAAATAATGTTTCTTTCACTGTTGCTATTTTTCAAAATAGCTAGCTTCAAAATTATATTGCATATTCGATTTTTCCAGATCCAATTATTCTACAAAATGTTTATTGGTCGAATCGAAATATCTCATTGCAATTAGACTAAATAGTTTGTGGGCATAAATACTGATATTTACATCTTTATCTGCACCTGGTATATTTCTATTGAATTGTCTTAATTGGCTGCAACTGTGATATTTATATCCTTTGGGGTTGCTAGGCAACATAGAATAGCCCAGGCCGACCTTAACATTGTATATTCTCCTTTATTTTCAAACATAAGATATAACAAACACAACAAGTATGGTATGTTTGTATATTAATGATTATTTTGGACATTGGAGCCCAAAGTGTTTCCCCTATACGGAACCGGCATTTTCAGCAAATTTCATGTCCATGTTTACTTCAGGTTGTCAAATGAAAGTGTTCTGAAATCTTAATCCGTCACCCGAAGTTCATGATTATGCACGTAATAAAGCACATATACATGTGTATTAACATGCCGAATTAGATACATGTATCTGGAATGGTTACTAAAATATTGATGTGTTCAAATTACTTCTTGGACCACCCACATATATTCGTATAAATGACATCTCTAAATTGACAAGAGTTTGTGCTATATTCCTAGTCCTTTTGAAACTATGATCAATTCCAAATCATGAGCCCTGTAAAAGAGAACAGGAAAAAGAGGATTTAGCTAGCCTGATCAACTTGTATTTGGCCTGAAAGCAGGAACGAAGGAATGTCAGATTGAAGAAGGTTATGCAGATACATGTACTGGTCTTGGTGCATGTAGCCAAGCTTCATTCAGGCTTGTGAAATGATGTTGACACAGTTTTCCAACTTAAATATTTTTTGTCCACAATTGTGTTCAGGGTGTAAATGTCGGCCATCAACATGTTAAATTTCCATGAATAACATGCACTATGAAAATAAATTGCAGCGGTTTTATATTATGCATAACCTGTGCTTTTGCAGTTTCTGTCTCTTTAAAACTGTAACAGATTAATTCCATAAAAATACACTATAAAATATCACATACATAACACACTTCATTGTAAGTTGTCTGTTACAGTAGCTAATTAACATTGTAACAGTTTTATAGAACTGAAAATGTAACAGTGATAATAACATGTACTTTAAAAGTAGACATTCCATTTGACTGAAACAGTTTTTAACTATCTATAACTTGTACTGTAGACATTTCATTTGACTGTAACAGTTTTAAACTATCAATAACTTGTACTGTAACAGTAGCCATTTCATCTGGCTGTCACAGTTTTAAATTATCAATAACTTGTACTGTAAAAGTAGTCATTTCATTTGACTGTAACAGTTTCAAACTATCGATAATTTGTACTGTAACAGTAGTCATTTCATTTGGCTGTAACAGTTTTAAAATATCAATAACTTGTACTGTAAAAGTAGTCATTTCATTTGACTGTAACAGTTTCAAACTATCAACAACTTGTACTGTAACAGTAGTCATTTCATTTGACTGTAACAGTTTCAAACTATCAATAACTTGTACTGTAACAGTAGTCATTTCATTTGACTGTAACAGTTTTAAACTATCAACAAATTGTACTGTAACAGTAGTCATTTCATTTGACTGTAACAGTTTCAAACTATCAATAACTTGTACTGTAACAGTAGTCATTTCATTTGACTGTAACAGTTTTAAACTATCAATAACATGTACTGTAACAGTAGTCATTTCATTTGGCTGTAACAGTTTTAAAATATCAATAACTTGTACTGTAAAAGTAGTCATTTTCCTTAAACTGTAACAGTTTTAAACTATCAACAAATTGTACTGTAACAGTAGTCATTTCATTTGACTGTAACAGTTTTAAACTATCAATAACTTGTACTGTAACAGTAGAAATTTCATTTGACTGTAACAGTTTTAAACTATCAATAACTTATACTGTAACAGTAGAAATTTCATTTGACTGTCACAGTTTTAAACTACCAATAACCTGTACTGTAAAAGTAGAAATTTCATTTGACTGTAACAGTTTTAAACTATCAATAGTTTGTACTGTAAAAGTAGACATTTCATTTGACTTCAACAGTTTTAAACTATCAATAACTTTTACTGTAACAGTAGACATTTCATTTGACTGTAACAGTTTTAAACTATCAATAACCTGTACTGTAACAGTAGTCATTTCATTTGACTGTAACAGTTTAAAATTATTAATAACCTGTACTGTAACAGTAGTCATTTCATTTGACTGTAACAGTTTTAAACTATACGTAACTTGTACTGTAACAGTAGACATTTCCTTTGACTGTAACAGTTTCAAACTATCAATAACTTGTACTGTAACAGTAGACATTTCATTTGACTGTAACAGTTTCAAACTATCAATAATTTGTACTGTAACAGTAGATATTTTTTTCCTTTGACTGTAACAATTTCAAACAATCAATAACTTGTACTGTAACAGTAGACATTTCCTTTGACTGTAACAGTTTCAAACTATCAATAACTTGTACTGTAACAGTAGTCATTTCATTTGACTGTAACAGTTTCAAACTATCAATAACTTGTACTGTAACAGTAGACATTTCATTTGACTGTAACAGTTTTAGACTATCAATAACCTGTACTGTAACAGTAGTCATTTCATTTTGACTGTAACAGTTTCAAACTATCAATAATTTGTACTGTAACAGTAGTCATTTCATTTGACTATATTTACATTTTTCTAAAACCTCCTTAGATGAATCATTAGATGTTTATCTGTATTCATACTTCCATGAACAACATCGTGTCACACGACGTCACACTTGACGTCAACAAACAATGCTCTCGCCAATCTGATTGGACGTTGTTTACTTCGACGCCGTTCCGCTGTTTGTATACACACTGTGTGTAAATTATCTACTTGCTTGTAAATATGATCACCTTGATGATTTTTCAACCAGCGATAGAAAGAAATGAATATAAATATAAGAAATGAGTTTAATTTTTCTGATGTTCATGGAGCTATGAATGGCAGTGGGTCGCTAGCAAAGCTTACACGAACCCCTTCGGGGTTCATTCACTTTGCAGGCGACCCACTGCGGTTCATAGCTCCATGAACATCAGAAAAATGAAATTCATTTCCTAAGTAACAGTTTCAGACTATCAATAACCTGTACTGTAACAGTAGTCATTTCATTTGACTGCAACAGTTTCAAACTATCAATAATTTGTACTGTAACAGTAGCCATTTCATTTGACTGTAACAGTTTTAGACTATCAATAATTTATGTTGTAACAGTAGTCATTTCATTTGCCTGTAACAATTTCAAACAATCAATAACTTGTACTGTAACAGTAGACATTTCCTTTGACTGTAACAGTTTTAGACTATCAATAACTTGTACTGTAACAGTAGTCATTTTATTTGACTGTAACAGTTTCAAACTATCAATAATTTGTACTGTAACAGTAGTCATTTCATTTGACTGTAACAGTTTCAAACAATCAATAACTTGTACTGTAACAGTAGACATTTCCTTTGACTGTAACAGTTTCAAACTATCAATAACTTGTACTGTAACAGTAGTCATTTTATTTGACTGTAACAGTTTCAAACTATCAACAACTTGTACTGTAACAGTAGTCATTTCATTTGACTGTAACAGTTTTAGACTATCAATAACTTGTACTGTAACAGTAGTCATTTTATTTGACTGTAACAGTTTCAAACTATCAATAATTTGTACTGTAACAGTAGTCATTTCATTTGACTGTAACAGTTTCAAACAATCAATAACTTGTACTGTAACAGTAGACATTTCCTTTGACTGTAACAGTTTCAAACTATCAATAACTTGTACTGTAACAGTAGTCATTTTATTTGACTGTAACAGTTTCAAACTATCAACAACTTGTACTGTAACAGTAGTCATTTCATTTGACTGTAACAGTTTCAAACTATCAATAACTTGTACTGTAACAGTAGTCATTTCATTTGACTGTAACAGTTTCAAACTATCAATAACTTGTACTGTAACAGTAGTCATTTCATTTGACTGTAACAGTTTCAAACAATCAATAACTTGTACTGTAACAGTAGACATTTCCTTTGACTGTAACAGTTTTAGACTATCAATAACTTGTACTGTAACAGTAGTCATTTCATTTGGCTGTAACAGTTTCAAACTATCAATAATTTGTACTGTAACAGTAGTCATTTCATTTGACTGTAACAGTTTCAAACTATCGATAATTTGTACTGTAACAGTAGTCATTTCATTTGACTGTAACAGTTTCAAACTATCAATAATTTGTACTGTAACAGTAGTCATTTCATTTGACTGTAACAGTTTCAAACTATCAATAACTTGTACTGTAACAGTAGTCATTTCATTTGACTGTAACAGTTTCAAACTATCGATAATTTGTACTGTAACAGTAGTCATTTCATTTGACTGTAACAGTTTCAAACTATCGATAATTTGTACTGTAACAGTAGTCATTTTATTTGACTGTAACAGTTTTAAACTATCAACAACTTGTACTGTAACAGTAGTCATTTCATTTGACTGTAACAGTTTCAAACTATCAATAACTTGTACTGTAACAGTAGACATTTCATTTGACTGTAACAGTTTCAAACTATCAATAACTTGTACTGTAACAGTAGACATTTCATTTGACTGTAACAGTTTCAAACTATCAACAACTTGTACTGTAACAGTAGACATTTCATTTGACTGTAACAGTTTCAAACTATCAATAACTTGTACTGTAACAGTAGTCATTTCATTTGACTGTAACAGTTTCAAACTATCAATAACTTGTACTGTAACAGTAGTCATTTCATTTGACTGTAACAGTTTCAAACAATCAATAACTTGTACTGTAACAGTAGTCATTTCATCTGGCTGTAACAGTTTCAAACTATCAATAACTTGTACTGTAACAGTAGCCATTTCATCTGGCTGTCACAGTTTTAAAATATCAATAACTTGTACTGTAACAGTAGTCATTTCATTTGACTGTAACAGTTTCAAACTATCAACAACTTGTACTGTAACAGTAGTCATTTCATTTGACTGTAACAGTTTCAAACAATCAATAACTTGTACTGTAACAGTAGTCATTTCATTTGACTGTAACAGTTTCAAACTATCAATAACTTGTACTGTAACAGTAGTCATTTCATTTGACTGTAACAGTTTCAAACTATCAACAACTTGTACTGTAACAGTAGTCATTTCATTTGACTGTAACAGTTTCAAACTATCAATAACTTGTACTGTAACAGTAGACATTTCATTTGACTGTAACAGTTTCAAACTATCAATAACTTGTACTGTAACAGTAGACATTTCATTTGACTGTAACAGTTTCAAACTATCGATAATTTGTACTGTAACAGTAGTCATTTCATTTGACTGTAACAGTTTTAAAATATCAATAATTTGTACTGTAACAGTAGTCATTTCATTTGGCTGTCACAGTTTTAAACTATCAATAACTTGTACTGTAACAGTAGTCATTTCATTTGACTGTAACAGTTTTAAATTATCAATAATTTGTACTGCAACAGTAGTCATTTCATTTGACTGTAACAGCAGCCATTTCGTTTGACTGTAACAGTTTTAAAGTACCAATAATTTGTACTGCAACAGTAACATTTTTGAACTATCAATAATTTGTACTGTAACAGTAGTCATTTCATTTGACTGTAACAGCAGCCATTTTGTTTGACTGTGACAGTTTTAAAGTATCAATAATTTGTACTGCAACAGTAACATTTTTGAACTATCAATAACTTGTACTGTAACAGTAGTCATTTCATTTGACTGTAACAGTTTTAAACTATCAATAACTTGTACTGTAATGGTAGTCATTTCATTTGACTGTCTTAGTTATCAATACTTACTGTACCAGTATTTTACATTTAACTGTAACAGTTTGATACATTCATCATCATGCAGATGTTTTCACTAAACAATTTGGCTTAACGTGTTCATGTTGAATGTATAGATGTTATACTGATATACTATGAATAGACTGAATATACTGTAGCAGTATTGACTCATTAGTTGTTGTTGTTATATAGGCAAGAAACATCGTTTATGTTTGTTTCAACCGTTACATTTACTTGCTTAAAGTAGCAGTCACATATAAACAGATGATATGACTGGACGCTTAACGCATAGGCATACCACCCATTATGCACAGTACGCACATGCATATTGACTGGTTACACCTGTGTAAAGGATAGCAAAATTTCAGTTTCTTCATGTCCGTTTGGTCCATTGGCATTATCTGTTTATATGTGACAGCCATGTTAAGTTACTCATATGTTTTCCAGCAAGATATGATGTATGTCATTTAAGATTTTCATCTGTAGCAGTATCTTTGTTTTGTGACTGTATCTGTAACATTTAAACAATACACTGAGGGGAGCGCGGTTGCGTGATGGTAGAGTATTGGACTCCAAATCAAGAGGTCTTGGGTTCGATCCACACTAGTGTTGTGTCCTTAACTCCCAAAAGTACTGGTCATAACCCAGGAAGCAGTAGTTCTAGCCCGATATGACCGAAAAATTGTTGACTGGGATATTAAACCTCAATACAAACAATGCACTGCTTTCTTTGTGTGTCCCGAGGTTATAAAACATTTTTCATGCTCAACTCAATTGAGCTTGAAATTTATCCTACTAATAAATGTTAAAATGCCAACAATTGTTGGCATTTTAACATTAATGGACAGGATAAAAGGCCAGTTTTTGAGGTTTGAACCTGAATTTTCCACTAATTTTGACTATTTCAGCATTTATGAGCAGTTTAAATTTCATGCTCAGCTGAGTTGAGCTTGAAAAAAGTTTTATAACCTCGGGACCTGGTCACATGTTCTTCCAAATTTTATTTTACCAATCCGTTTGTGATGGTCGGAGTTAAAGATGAACAGTATTTGAGCCGCCGCATGGGAACACCAACAATCTGCATGGGCGAAAACAAAGTTGCAGATCAGCTTCGCAGTGACTGAGAAGCTGATCAGTGCCTTTGTTTTCGCTACACCGATAGTACAATTCCTCTACTTTCTAAATCCAAAATTTCCAGCCTCTAACCATCTTCTGTGACTGACAGGCCGGTTTGTGTTGGACCTGGTCGGAACCCAAATTGTTGGTTTTCTCATGCACAGGCTCATTTACTAAGTTGTGAAATGTTCTGTCTTGGTACATTTTTTGATAGAATTGAATGTTATGTATTGATGTACATTTTGTGTATTGTGTAATTTAAAGGGTGCAGTATATATGAGCTGCTTCATGAGGTAAACAAATTTTTGCCTGAGTGTGTGAAAACAAAGGTGCAGATCAGTTTTGGAGCAAATTATTTCTTCTTCCTATTATTATCCAAAATATCAAGCTTCTAGCCATTTTCTGAAGCTGCACAGGCCGTTTTGTGTCTGACCTGGTCGGAAACCCCAAAGAACGGTTTTGTTGCGTCGCGACTCGTATTAAGTTGACACAAGTTGTTATTGTCTTTTAGTTATACCTGTTTTGAGTTTTTCAAGAATAAGCTCTTGTGAATACTTTGTTTTGTTTTTGTAGCATAACTTAACTCCTGAAAATGTTTTTGTCTAAGTGGGATGTTAAACCACAATTTTTTTCAGTCTTATTTACTTAGAGCTACAATTTCCTGTAGTATGGGTAGTTTATGTGCCTTGCTTAAGTGCACAACTCCGCACCTGTGTGTGTCCAACCCTCCACCTCTTGGTTTGATTTTCTGTGGCCTAATCACTAGGCCACAAGGTTTCCCCTTGTAAATGCAGTCATTAGTCATTTTAGGACTTGTTAGCTCACCTGAGCCGAAGGCTCACTAGGTGAGCTTATAGTATACTACTCGAGCCGGCATCCGTCTGTGGGTGCGTCCGTCCGTGCGTCCGTCCGTCCACACTTTCAAACATGTATATCTCGAAGACCAGCAGACCGATTGCAATCAAACTTTATCAGAAGCATTATTGTGGTGGGGGATTGCCTGTATTAGGTTTTGAAGCAGATAAGATCAGAACTCTGGTTTCCATGGCAACAGATAGCTCCCATAGGCTTATAATGGGGAAAAGTTTGTCAACACTCTAGCAGCCTCAATTTTGATAGAAACTTCTTCATTCTTGTAGGTAATGAGGACAACCATAAAGTCTCGGATGAGTTCGAAATTCAGCCAGATCCATCCATGGAGTGTGGAGTTAGCTGCCCTTGAGCGTTTGAAAAAATCCCCATAGACTTACAATGGGAGAGAGGTTGTCAACACTCTAGCGCCTTCATTTCTGATCGGATCTTCTTCATTCTTGCAGGTAACAAGGTCAGCCATAAGACCTCGGATGAGTTCGAAATTCAGCAAGATTCGACCATGGACTGTGGAGTTACCTGCCCTTGAACGTTTGGAAAATGGCTGTTAAGTGTTGTCAACACTCTAGTGCCTACATTTTTGATCCGATCTTCTCCATTCTTTCATGTAACAAGGACAGCCATGAGATCTTGGACGAGTTCGAAATTTGTCGAGATTCGACCTTGGACTGCAGAGTTACCTGCCTTTGAGTATTTGGAAAATGGCTGTTAGGTGTTGTCAACACTCTAGTGCCTACATTTTTGATCCAATCTTCTTCATTCTTTCATGTAACAAGGACAGCCACAAGACAAGGATGAGTTCGAAATTCCGCGAGATTCAACCATGGACTGCGGAGTTACCTGCCCTTGAGCATTTGGAAAACAGCTGTTAAGGGTTGTCAACACTCTAGCACCTACATTTTTGATCAGATCTTCTTCATTCTTTCATGTAACAAGGACAGTCATGAGATCTTGGATGAGTTTGAAATTTAGCAAGATTCTACCATGGACTGCGGAGCTAGCTGCCTTTGAGCATTTTAAAAAATCTGCATAGACTTACAATGGGAAAGCTGCTGTGAACACTCCAGCGCCTTCATTTGTGTCTGATCTTCTTCATTCTTGCAGGTAACAAGGACAGTCATAAGATCTAAGATAAGTTTAAAATTCGGCGAAATTTGACTATGGACAGCGGAGTTACCTGCCCTTGAGCATTTGAAAATGGCTATTTAGTGTTGTCAACACTCTAATGCCTACATTTTTTATCCAATCTTCTTCATTCTTTCATGTGACAAGGACAGTCATAAGATCACGAATGGGTACAAAATTGGGCGAGATTCAACCATGGACTGCAGAGTTAGCTGCCCTTGAGCATTTGAAAAATTCTCTATAGACTTATAATGGGAAAGACGTTGTGAACACTCCAGCGCCTTCATTTCTGATTGGATCTTCTTCATTCTTCGAGGTAACAAGGACAGCCTATGACTCTCAGGTGAGCGATCATTGCCCTTGGGCTACTTTTCTTAAATAAGCGAAAGTCCCTCAACATAGACTTGATTTAATTGTGAAAAGGGTATTTTGTTTGTTTGCTTTATTGCTTTACGTCCCTTTCAACAGACAACATCCTGACATGACCATTGCTGTTGATTTGGACTCAAAGCAAGAAATCAAACAAACAAAATTTTATTGTTCGCAATTAAACATAAGTCTACCTCAAGAGATTTTTGCTCATGTGTGACGAGGTCTTTAGGATAGTAATATTTCCCTTATCATTGAAAAACTCAAATATAATCTGTAAGATTTGAGCCTGTGCATGAGAAAACCAACAATTTTGGGTTCTGACCAGGTCTGACGCAATCCAGGCTGTACAGTCACTGAAGCAGGCTAGAAGCTTGAAATTTTGGCTATAAGTAGAAGAGGAATTGCATTATCCATGTAGCGAAAACAAAGGCACTGATCAGCTTCGCAGTGTTTTTGTTTTCGCATATGCAGATTGTTGGTTTTCCCATGCGGCGGCACATTTATTTTGTGTCATGTTTCACCCATTTGTTTCAGCGTATGTAGTGTTATTTATTCAATATGGATGTTGTATAGGTATAGATGAAATTTTGATCCAATAAATATATACAGATCTTTTTTAAAAGTCCTTTCTTTTAAATCCATTAAAAACCAAAGAGAACAAATAAAACTTATCATTTGAGCTACGTCATGAGAAAACCGGATTTTTGCCTATGCGAAAACAAAGGCGCAGATCAGCTTCGCAGTAACTGCGAAGCTGATCAGCGCCTTTGTTTTCGCTACAGGGATAGTACAATTCCTCTACTTTCTAAATCCAGAATTTCTAGTCTCTAGCCATTTCCTGTGCTTGCACAGCTCAGTTTGTGTCATGCCTGGTTGGGGAAACCACGATGACCAGTTTTCTAGCGTCGCGGCTCATGCCCATCAGGTTTTACCCTGCAAACCAATACAACAATTCAACATAAAATATATGTGAAACTAAGTACTGGTCAAAACCCAGGAAGCAGTAGCTCTATCCTGACATTGCACAGCTAATCAGCATCTCTATTTTCCCTACATGGATAGTACAAACCCTCCTCTTAAATCTGAAATTTCAAGCGGTTTGTCAAACCTGGTCGGAATCCCAAATTGTTGGGGTTTTTTTTCATGTGAAGGCTCAAATCACTTAGAGGGGCAATTTTCACTTTTTCTGTCTTGTCATTCTTCATTATATATAATAGGCTATACTGGATTCACCATGTCATTCTGTCATTCCGTTATTCCTTCAGAATTTTGTTTCCGCTCAATATCTTGAGAACGAATTGACAGAATCTGACCAAATTTTGTATACATATCAACACTGACAAGATCTAGCTTGAGATTGTTGCCCGTTAATTTTCGCAAAATTTTGACGGAGTTACAGCCCTTGATTGACATCAGAATTTTGTTTCCGCTCAATATCTTGAGAACAAATTGACAGAATCTGACCATGTTTTGTATGCACATCAACATTGACAAGATCTAGCTTGGGATTGTTGCCCACAATTTTTCGCAAAATTTTGATGGAGTTACAGCACTTGATTGACGTCAGAATTTCGTTTCCGCTCAATATCTTGTGAACCAATAGACAGAATCTGACAAAATTTTGTATGCCCATCAACACTGACAAGATCATGCTTAGGATTGTTTCCTGTCATTTTTCGCAAAATTTTGATGGAGTTACGGTCCTTGATTGTTTCCGCTCAATATCTTGAGAACAAATTGACACAAACTGACCAAATTTTGTATGCACATCAACATTGACAAGATCTAGCTTGGGATTGTTGCCCACAATTTTTTGCAAAATTTTGACGGAGTCACAGCCCTTGAGAACAAATTGACAGAATCTGACCAAATTTTGTACGCTCAATAACTTGAGAACCAAGACAGAATCTGACCAAATTTTGTATGCCCATCAACATTGACAAGATCTAGCCTGTAATTTTTTGCAAAATTTTGACGGAGTTAGGGCCCCCTTGATTAAAGTCGGAATTTCATTTCCGCTCAATATCTTGAGAACAAATTGACAGAATCTGACCAAATTTTGTATGCAAATCAACATTGACAAGATCTAGCCTGGAATTGTTGCCCATAATTTTTCACAAAATTTTGACGGTGTAACGGCCCTTGACTGACGTCAGAATTTCGTTTCCGCTCAATATCTTGAGAACAAATTGACAGAATCTGACCAAATTTTGTATGCACATCAACATTGACAAGATCTAGCTTGGGAATGTTGCCCGTCATTTTTTGCAAAATTTTGACGGAGTTACGGTCCTTGATTGACGTCGGAATTTCATTTCCGCTCAATATCTTGAGATGGAACTGACAGAATCTGACCAAATATTGTATGCACATCAACATTGACAAGATCTAGCTTGGGATTGTGGCCCGCCAGTTTTCACAAAATTTTACAGCCCTTGATTGATGTCAGAATTTTGTTTCCGATCAATATCTTGAGAATGAATTGACAGAATCTGACCATATTCTGTATGCACAACAACATTTACAAGACCTAGCTTGGGATTGTTGCCCGTCATTTTTCGCAAAATGTTTACAGAGTTTTGGCCCTTGATTGATGTCAGAATTTTGTTTCCGCCCAATACCTTGAGAACAAATTGACAGAATCTGACCAATCTTTTTTTGTGCATCAATATTAACAAGATCTAGCTTGGAATTGTTGCCTGTCATTGTTTTTCTCAACCTGGCAAAAAGCTCAGAAGCGGGGCTATAGTCAGATCCTCTGACAATTCTAGTTCATTCAAGATTCTTGCAAGTAATAGTATGAAGAGACAGTCTTTTTGTTACACAGTTCAAAAGTGCAGTGTACATCACATGCAAAGCAACTTTGATTAAACCCTGGCTGTGCCATCATGATCAATGGTATGCTATTAACGTATTTTGGCCCCTGCCCATTGGGACCTGGAGAAATAGATGGGCTGCTTGTGCCTTCAGGCAAAGCTTATAAACTACTGACTGTCTGATTACTGGTAAACCGCTCTGTCCAGGAAAAGTGAATCAAGTCAAACCATCCATACATATATCTAACAAAAAAAAAAAAAAAAAAGAGAAAGAAAATTTTATACCCATATAAGCCTGGCGCCCCTTTTGTGGGACATAGGCAAACAGTACAGCCCCATATGTGACGCTGCAACATGCGGCGTCCCTTCAGGGGCTATTCTGTTTGCACAGAGAAATTTCATCGAAAAATGAGATAAAAATCACTTCTAACACTCCTTAAAATGAAAGTGGACTCACTTAATTAATAACAATGGGACCGGAGAATCCATTCGTCAAATATGGGTTAACGTCCGGGAATTGCTGCAAAATTTCTTTCATATCGGTTGAAAGACATTTTATTCACAGACGCATTGCACACTTTTTGAACCCAGGGATCAAAACTGTGACCTTTGTCATGAATGAGATAGGGTTCACAAGAAATTTTGCGTCTTTTCACGTTCTACAGAGTAATTGGTTTGCACAAATGGAGTACGCGGTTCCGTGAAGCATTGGTGTATCATTATCCACACCGTCACTGCATACTGGAAATAAACCTTATACAAGCTGTGAAAAGTGTAGCGTACTTTTTATTCGTGAAAAGTGTAGCGTACTTTTTATTCGTGAAAAGTGTAGCGTACTTTTTATCCGTTAAAAATGACCTATCTTGTCAGACTGTCTAGATCTTTCTTTCTTTTTTCTTTTTTTTTACGTATAAGATTACAAAGCATGACAGTCATTTTCGATGTTTGCCTTGAATTTCAATAAAATTCGATCAGAACAAGAATTTTATGATATTTATAAAATTTATGCAGAGCTTACCGGGAAAATGTTAGTGCATGCGTTTCTTTTTTATTGGGTATATACAAGCCTTTTAGGTTTACTCCGGTGGTTATACACATTTTGGTTGTCATGAAATCCTAATCCTAGTGCTGCTTAACACAGAAAAGGTAGGAAATGTTGGGTAGAAGTCCCGCATAAAATGGGAGAAACGTCCCGACATGACAATGGCTGTTGACTGGGACGTAAAGCATCAACTCAAACAAACTACATGTAATAAACCGTATCTGTTGCAGTGGTGTCGTTAGAGCGTACATGTATCTTCTCCTCTTGAAAAATGCCACTGAAAATGAACATACGGCGCTGCATTTGTCGGCGTGGAAAATTGTACGTCCGGCGTAAAAAAATATATATATATATATTTTCTATCGGCTCATTTCTAGGAGAGTCAGTTTTGTACAAATGACTTATTTTGTGCATTAATGGCTAGCCTGGCGATATTTCGCTGTAAGACAGATGAGAAGCAAATGAGCCGAACAAGGTGACGCCATGACGTCGCTCCATGGCGCTGACGAGTAGGAGACGTATGATCATAGATCATCCAGTGACCGTCGGATAGAAAATTTGGGTGTGAGGAATTGCTTTTGAACAGATAATCAGTCTACGTCAAGAGAATGAAACGTCAATTTACGAAGCGTTGCTTTGTAGCAACTAGTTAACTTTACCCGTCTCGACGTAGCAGTAAGATGATTGCGGCGATGAAGACAAATAAGACACAGTGACACACACACACACGCACGCACGCACGCACGCACGCACACACACACACACACACACACACACACACAAATTCAAATAAGACATACACAGAGGAAAAGAGAAAAAGTGACCGAATCTTGAAAGTGAAGGGAACGTATACACTGATTTAGTAGGTATACACTCACCAAGTTTCATCCAAATCGGACGAAGGACTGCCGAGATACAGAAATTTGACCTTTGACCTCGATGACCTTGACCTTTAAAAAATGAACCCCTCGAGCTAATATCCGGGGCCGCCCTCCACCTTCCCACAAAGTTTGGTGAAGATCGGCCCAAGGACCTGGGAGAAGAAGGGGAACAAACAGAAAAAAAAAAAAAACAAATTTGACTTTTGACCTCGATGACATTGACCTTTCAAAAAATGAACCCCTCGAGCTAATATCCGGGCCGCCCTCCACCTTCCCTCCAAGTTTGGTGAAGATCGGCCCAAGGACCTGGGAGGAACAAACAGAAAAAAACAACATAAATTTGACATTTGACCTCGATGACCTTTGACCCATTTGGATTCATAAATCTTAATCAGGGATCAACCTGTATACACTCACCAAGTTTCATGCAAATCGGACCAAGGACTGCCGAAATACAGAAATTTGACCTTTGACCTCGATGACCTTCTCCTTTAAAAAATGAACCCCTCGAGCTAATATCCGGGGCCGCCCTCAACCTTCCCACCAAGTTTGGTGAAGATCGGCCCAAGGACCTGGGAGGAACAAACAGAAAAAAGACATAAATTTGACCTTTGCCCTCGATGACCTTTGACCCAATTGGACCCATAAATCTTAATCAGGGATCAACCTGTATACACTCACCAAGTTTCATGCAAATCGGACCAAGGACTGCCGAGATACAGAATTTCGACCTTTGACCTCGATGACCTTGACCTTTAAAAAATCAAGCCCTCTAGCTAATATCCGGGGCCGCCCTCAGCCTTCCCACCAAGTTTGGTGAAGATCGGCCCAAGGACCTGGGAGAAGTAGGGGAACAAACAGGAAAAAAAAAAAGAAATTTGACCTTTGACCTCGATGACCTTGACCTTTCAAAAAAATGAACCCCTCAAGCTAATATCCGGGGCCGCCCTCCACCTTCCCTCCAAGTTTGGTCAAGATCGGCCCAAGGACCTGTGAGGAGTAGGGGAACAAACTAACAAACAGACAAACAAACAGACAAACGTTGCTCAAATTATAGTATGATGTGTAACACGTAAAAACTGAGTCGCTTGAACTGGCTGATGCGCACGTATACCATATACACCCTGTCCAACGTTGACGCCGGTGAAAGGTTCCAACACCGGTTACTACGGTGCTTTCGCTACAAAATTTGATGGATGCGAATAAATTTCTTGTTTTGTTCAATGTAATATAAACTTTTGCGATGAAGTAAAACGTGCATCTAATGGAGAATTAAGTTGACTTTTTATTTCTGCTTGAACGGAAAACTGTTTTTGTATAATTTTTCCAAACATTCGATTCAAAGTTGGTAAACAAGGTTCGGCCAAGGCCTATTCGGCCGATTTCTACAGAAACTGTTCGTATTTTCCAAAATAAGCACAAAATGTGAGCAAACGAGCATTTTGATATGACTTGTAGGCAAGATTGTTGGACGTTTGCATCGTTCTCGATAGATTTTCCCCCGAAAAATGCACAGGAAGAATTTTATGGCAAAAAGTAAACACAACGCCGGTTATACGGTACCAGAATTACCTGGATTATTGGATAAATGGGCATTCTACGGGGGTCATTCAAGAATTAATGACAATGGATCCATATCTCGGAAAGTATAATTAAGCTCGGCTTTATTTGATATGTTACATGTGGACACATATATTATGCATTCGTGCTGAAAATTGTGTGCTTTTATCATGTCTAGATTTGACGCTATATTAATTTGAACATGGCCCCTGAAGCGTCCATGGACACGAAAAAGTCATTTTTTTTCTCATTTTTGTATGGAGGTAGGGTAAGTAAAACGTGTAGGATTGTTGCTTGGAAGTCTTATCAGTGATTTTTTATGATTAATGATAGCACCAGAGGCCAACAGGAGCAACCATAGTATTCATGTCAATTTCCTGATTTGCAACACGCGTGGTCAGAATCAGAATAGTTTACTGGTGACACGCCAAATGACATTATTTCACCAGGGGGTTCGGATGGGGGGGAAAATTAGTCCCTTGAACGCACGAGTGAAGCGAACTTGGACACACAATCATCTGACATTTCAGCAGTAGAAAACAGAGAGTCAGGGAGGTCATTCCAGTCCCTGATAGTCTGGGGAAAGAAACTACATTTATAGGCCTCTATGCTAGCAGATGGAAGCTGAAATGCCTTGGAGTGGCTATTTCTACAACGCCTAGTCTTTGGGATAAGGTCATCTGTAGGTATTCTGGCTTTACCCTTCAGACCTTTGTATAGTAATATAAGTCGATTATCCGTCCTCCTTTTCTTGAGAGATTCCCATCTGAGTTGTTCAAGAATGCCAGTCATACTACCTTCCTCGAAAGTATAATTCCTAGTTACAAATCTAGCGGCACGATTCTGAACCTTCTCCAATTCCTCCTGGAGGCATTTAGTATGAGGATCCCAAACAGAACTTCCATATTCCAGGACTGGGCGCACCAGTCCTTTATAAGCTGCTTCTTTAACATCTTGGGGGCAAGAAAATAAGTTTCTCCTCAGGAATCCAAGTGTTCTGTTGGCTTTAGTACAGATATTATTGATATGGGTATTCCACTTGAGGTCATTTGTAATTGTTACACCTAGATATTTAATGCTATCAACATTTTCCAAAACCGTTCCCTCGAGGGTGTACGAGGCCTCAATTTTATTTATCCGCTTATTTGTCAGCTGCATCATGTTGCATTTGACAGGTTGAAATCTCATGCCCCATTTTCGGGCCCAGCTCCCTAAAAGGTCAATGTCTTTCTGAAGTTTCAATGTATCTTCTACTGTTTTAATTTCACGGTAACAAACACAGTCATCAGCAAAAAGCCTGATTTGAGAGTCAATGCCAACGGGTATGTCATTTATGTACAAGGAGAACAACAATGGACCGAGAACGGTGCCCTGGGGGACACCAGACACAACAGGGGCCCAGTCAGATTTAACACCATTAACTACTACCCTTTGCTGCCTGAAGCACAAAAAAGCATTTATCCATTCCAATGTCCTTCCACCTATACCATAACTAAATAATTTGCTTTTAAGAAGTTCATGTGGAGGGGTGTCAAAAGCTTTTTCAAAGTCCAAAATAAAAGTGTCAACCTGACCCTTTTTGTCCAATATTTTTGCCCAATCATTTATCACTGTAATTAACTGAGTTTCACAACTATGCCATTTCCTGAATGCATGCTGTTTGTCCGACAAAAGATTATACTGGTCAAGATGACCCATGATATTTGAGCAGACAATATGTTCTAGAAGTTTGCAAGGAATACAAGTCAAAGAAACTGGGCGGTAATTACAAGCAAGGGACCTGTCACCTTTCTTGAAAAGTGGACAAATATTAGCAAGTGACCATTCCTTGGGGATTTCACCCGTATTGATTGACTGCTGGAAGAGATGTGCAAATACAGGTCCTAATTCTTTTGCCAATTCTTTAAGGACTCTAGGATGGAGTTCATCAGGTCCTAAGGCTTTAGATGGGTTCAGACCTTTAAGGAGTTTTGTTACTCCTTCCTTTGTTACAACAATTTCATCCATGAATGGGGCCGACCTATCCAGAAGTGGGACTTGGTTGTGTACCGTTTTGGTGAATACATCTGTGAACTGTCCATTAAATTCTTCTGCTTTTTCGAAATCTGATTGAGCAATACCACTTCCATTTTTCTTTTTCAAAGGGGGAATGCCTTGGGTATCTTTCCTCTGACTATTGATATACCTATAAAAATCCCTGGGATTAGCCTTAACGTCCCCTACCAAGTTATTGACATAAAGGTCATGCTGCTTCCTTATATCAGCTTTGATTTCCCTTCTTAAGTTTTCAAATTTAGATCTAATTTTTGCACTTCCAGTTTTCTTAGCTTTTGCATGAGTTATATTTTTCCTGCGAATCTTCCTCCTTATCTCAGGAGTTATCCATGGGACAGAAGAGACAGAGCGACTTGTTTTTGATGGGATATGCTTATCTGCCGAGTCCTGAATGAAAGATGTAATAAGATTGAAATTTTCCTGAACCGAACGGGTATCCGAGTAGCCATTGAAATACTTTTCCTTTGCAAATTTTAATGTTTCTGCCCTCATAGATTCATAATCACCTTTCTGGTACCGATACACCTTCCTCCGAGGTTTCTTAATGGGGGGAATAACAATCTTCAGCGTTCCAGAAACAATATCATGATCACTGAGACAATCTGGGGAGTGGATGTCTACAAACTGATTGGGAAGAGAAGTGATAATCAAGTCCAAAGTATTTCTTTCTCTGGTAGGGAAGTGGACTAATTGATCAAATCCATGATCATTAATAATGTCAACCAAAATTTGACCTTCAATCCTACTCAATGGTGACCCACATTTATTGTGTCTGTCCGGCCAAACAATATCTCCAAAGTTGAAATCCCCTAGAACGTGAACTGAGGGGGGTTTATTTCCTTTATGTTTATCCCTAATTTTGTTAAGCTGCTCTCTGAACAAAGTATCAAATTTCTGTAGGTCTTCCAAAGGTGTCAAGTTTTCATCACTATGGGGCGGCCTATACCAGCTTGCAACAAAATGTGCGGTTTTATTAGCGAATACTTTTACCCAAACTGATTCTGACTTATTTTCTAATTCTGTCATTGGCATGTGTGGGATATCCTTGTGAATAAGTAACATGACACCACCACCATCAAGAGTTCTGTCCTTCCTGTACACACTATATGGGAAAGTTTCCGGAAACAATTCTGAACTTGAAATAGAACTGTCAATCTTTGTTTCTTGAATCGCTACAATCTGAGGTTCATGAAGATCAATGAAAGCCAACAACTCAAGCTTTTTACCTCTAATGCTGTTGATGTTTATACTGAAAAATTTCAACCCACCAATAAACTTGCTTTTGCTTGTCAAAGTTGAGGGTGCTGAGGACTTAGTTTTATCACTGTTTCCAAGTGGATTAAACCTATTTTCACTTTCCAAATTTAACTGTTCGTCAAAAAAAGAGTCAGAAAAATTGAAGAAATCACATTTTGGACAAATCCAAGTACAGTTTGTGTTTTGCATGGTTTCATATTGTGAATCGGATAGAAAAGAGCAGTCATTGTGCACCCACATATCACATTTGTCACACTGAACCGCCTTGTGGCAATTGAGGACTAATCCACTGCAAAGGCTACACTCAGCCTTGCAGTTTGAACAATACCAAGATTCACTACCGGATTCTAATTCTAGCAATTCTTCCTTTCCAAGGTTGGCACATGATGCGTGGAAACGCTTTTCACAATCTGCACATTCTACTACCTGATCAGCTGCCTTACAGTATTTTTTACATAGACGACACTGAAATCTAGGGCCCGGGTTCATTTCGATGTCTCCGGCCAAAACAATCAAAATGAGAAGATTTGTTCCATTTGAGTTCTTAAAGCTGCGTAAACCCTCTGATCCTCTTCGGTTACCAATTTTTCTTGTGAAAGCCAAGCTCTGAGCAATTCCACTAACTGATTTTCCAAATCCTATACTACAGTCCTGGTTTGCATTTAAAATATCTCCTGATGTTGTCCACTTCCAAACACAGAGTCCGAAAACCAAAAACAAAGCCAACCTGAGGAGCAGCGGACAAGACTTCGGTGTATGGAAACTACGCACAGGATTTTTTCCACCCCGACAAGTCAACCGCCCCACAGTTGGACCGACAAAACCTGAAACCAAAAACAAAGCCAACCTGAGGAGCAGCGGACAAGACTTCGGTGTATGGAAACTACGCACAGGATTTTTTCCACCCCGACAAGTCAACCGCCCCACAGTTGGACCGACAAAACCTGAAGCCATGAGTTCCAATTCAAATGATTAAACAAAAAGACCTTCAATCACTATATGAAAAAAGTGGGTGGGGGAAGGTCAATCCAGAAAAACTATTCTGATTCTTTAACTTTTATGACAGATCGTTGCAGCCCTGCTAGAGCCGTTCAATGTCACTGTCAATGAAGCTTGAACAAATTCTGGTCCAAAAGCTTGTCAGCTCTCAGGCCAAAAAAGTTTCAAGAAAAGAGATTTTCAAGTAAAGTACGAATCGTTTTGGCGCGAAAGCAACAGCAGAACAGGACAAAATAAACCCATTCTGAGCCTAACAGTATGTTTTAAACCAAATAATGAAACAAACAAATAAATTCAAACAGCTAATGATGTGTTTAATCTTAAAGGTGTTCCTATGGCTTCATAACAAAAACAAAAATTCAAAAATCTGAGACTGTTATGGTACAAGTATTAGATTTTAAAAAGACTGGCTAGATTTGATACAGTTAAATTTGAACAGGAGACGGTGCTGATTCATTTTGAAACTCTGTGTACAATGTCACTGTGATCAATACCATTGACAGTCATGCTTACAACAACCACATATTCAATCCTCATGAAATGTAGTAAACAGATTCAAGATACTGGTCTTCCATCCAGGCAAGTACTAGCTTTTATAAACAACAGTATGTCGCGTCCAAGCTCTTTTACCTTGTATTCTTTGGTTGCCTAGCAACCACAGAACCGGCATGGTAGCGAACTTTTGTAGGAACAATTGAATAGCATACATCTTCAAATTTGGTTGATGGTTTATGAAAAGCACACAAGTGTTAAGAATAAAGTTTTATTGAATCATTGTCATTAATTCTTGAATGACCCCCGTAGCTTTATAAGATGCGGATTGTGTTACTAATTCGTGCCCAGCTTCTGCCTACATACCTCTTTTATGTAGTTTAGGAAACTATACGTTCATTGGCATGGTTATAACCCTAGAATGAATAGATTCTAATGAAACAGTTCCGTATTGTTATGAGATAGAAGTGGTTCCAATAGGAAAACTTGTCCGTGACTCACCAAATGCACGTAATTATACTTTGAGGTACATGTACCTTGGTATTATAAGTTTCACCAACCTTTCTGAAACCCTTTGAAATTGAAGCACTTTCTTGCTTGTACTTACTTACTCGCTCAATAACTCTATGACTGACTCTGGCATTCGAACGTTTATAAGTCAAAACATTATCCAACATGTTATAATAATAATAATAATAATAATAATAATAATAATAATAATAATAATAATAATAGGTTATTGAATGAATGTCGAAAACTATTCTGAACGAGTTCATATTGCGAGGACGCACGAGCTTGCGAGTGAATCTCAGCCATATGAACGAGATCCAAATTGTTTACGATTTTCATTCAATAACCTTTTCATTACATGTATATACCCTAAAGTACGCAATGGAAGGTTTGTAAATGCTTATTCCTGGCATCTCCAGTCCTGATAGACATTTCATTTGGCCACATTTCACGTACAAAGGTATCGGTTTTAGCGACTTATCACCATATTGCAACACACGCAGGGCTTCGCCTTAGTGTACGCGAGAACCGTGACGTTGCAGTAAAATTGATGACGTCGACGTGACTCTTTGGCGTCGTTGCGATCGGAAATTTCATGAACAAAGTTAGAAATTCGGAGTACAAACACTTTTAAATCATTTTTCTTCCAAAATTTGAGGTATTTGTCATGAAATGAAGTTTTGTGTATTTATTGTGCGAGGAAATCTGTATTTTTCCTAGTTTCGTCGTTCGTTTAGTTGAAATGGAAACGGAAAATGGCTGCCAGATATTTTTTTTCAATGGCGACCTACTGTACTATCGAAAGTAGTCCCGCCGGGAACTTGCTTCTTTAGACCCGTGCAAACTATTGAATATGATATAAGTTTCCATCGAAAACATTCTTCACTGACGAGGGTTCAGTACCCGAAATTGCGCAATCTGGCCCAATTACCTCCCTTTGAACGTTTTACTGCTTCCAAAGGATCAAACTTTTATATTTTATTCACTATTGAATATGGAAAATTCTAACACGTCTCGCCTGTAAGATAATGGTTATAAAACGTGTCATATTGTGCATCAATTTTACTGGGCGAATAAGCGTGACTTAAATTTTCGACGTTTTTACGCCATTTTGGTAAGATTATGACCTAAGCAAGCTCATAAGTCACATTACCTTGACATTAGACGATAAAACGTCATTTCAACGCGTTAAAACGTAACAAACATGTGTAGACATTTGCGGTAACGTCAAAAGTTTGGCGGAATTTTATCAGTGCAATGGTCGAAAAGTTATTGAGAAACTTAAGGTTTAAAATGATTTCATTTTGTTTATTGCATGTTAGAATCGAAAAAGATCAGCTCTAGTGCGTGATTTGTTGAATAACAATTCACTATTTGTCAGTCAGTTGTATGCAGATAAATCACTCGCGTTGCGCGCTCATGATTTGATCTCACAACTCACTGCTAGAGCTGATCTATTTCTTAAATATTCAATATTTTAAGCAATGTAAAGTGAACGGAGTAATTTCTTCGGTATAAATATAATACATGTATGCTGTGTTGGAGCAAACAATGGATTTCAAATGGCACCCCAATCTGGAAAAGCAGTCCCACAAAATGTCGAAGCCCTTCCCAATCTGGCCACAACAGTTACTGTTGACTGGAACGTCAAAGCAAGAACAAACATACAAACAAATAATTTATCTCCCCTTCAGTGACATCATACATGCACCTTATGTTAACCGTATATTGCCTCATATAGTTATTTGGAATGCTATACCCGAAATACACTAAATAATCAAATTGATACGTATATGTTTACTTATTTTTTGTCAGAAAATGGAATGTCACGTCTGTGGAAAAAAATCCCAACCAAACAGGAGCTTTTCAATGGGGAGAAGATTATATTTTCAGTAGATACTGGACTTCTTAGTTCACTTGGAGCTCGGTCTTCAATGAAAGTTTCTAAGGTTGCCGTTTGAAACGAATGTGGATCTTTTTTTATCTTTGATTTATTAAAAGGTCAATGATGATTCCTTTCGCATCGTCCACTTATATTGTCTCATTCTGCAAGAAACAATACGATACTTTGCCGTTTGGATAATGCTAGTCTTTACCCGCCAGTAACTTTGTGTTACTGATCCTTCCAAGTCGATACTTCCGTGGTGGTTCTTTTTGTTTTATGTCTTGGTGTTTAAAATATTTTTGTGCTGTTGGCGCCTTATGTATGTTTGCATATTTTTAGTTAAGGTAACTGAGTGGCCACCTATTGGGAAAATAGCTGCTCATTCGGCTTACGAAATGTTTTCATGGTATAAGTACCTGATTGTTAGTTTGGTTTTTTCCCACCATAGTTTCTGGAGTGGGAGTCTTTTTCTGATTGCGCCTTTTTCTGATCTTTGCCTACTTGTACTTTTTTATGTTGACTTCCCTCTTGAATGTTACAAATTTACAGTAATTCTCTTTGTTGCCAAATCTAAAGGGTCACTTGAGTATCCTAAACCGCGGCATGACCCACCCCTTTCTCATTAATATGTTTTTTAATCATTGATTGTCAATAAGCCAGACAAAGAAGTTATTTTACTATTTGGCTTACGCATTTTTAAATACTTTTTAAAAACTCTAATTCATGGGAGAAAATCGGGTTGATCAGAGGAACGTTTATTTTCCAGAACAGTAAGATATGTTGTTTTTGTTTTGGTTTTTTAGTTTGTAAAGAGTTGTTAGAAACATCTTTAAGTTAATCTTAATGAGTCAGTTCTGAAGTAAGAACAAATACGAAGAAGTTTAATTAGAAATGAGTAGTGTCTTATATGGCTAACGGCAACCTTTTCTACAATGAGACACTATCTATCTTATACGGAACCGTTTCATTTAAAGAAATCAATATAGACTTGATCATGGCCATGCCAATGAACGTAAAGTTCCCGAAACCCACATGAAAGATTATTGTTATTATTATTATCATCATTATTATCATTATTATTATGCTTCGACTCGAAACTTCCGAATGCGTGAGTCAGTAATAGAGTCATTGAGCCAGAAAGTAAGTACAGGCAAGAAAGTACTTCAATTTATATGGGTTGCAGAAAGGCTGGTGTAACTCATAATACCAAGGTACCTCAACGTATAATTACGTGCAATTGGTGAGTCATGGACAAGCCCTGTTTTCCTATTGGAACCACTTCTATCTCATAACAATACGGAACTGATTCATTAGAATCTCTTTATTCTAGGGTTGATAACCATGCCAATGAACGTATAGTTCCCTAAACTACATAAAAGAGGCATGTAGGCAGAAGCTGGGCACGAATTAGTTACACAATCCGCATCTTGTAAAGCTAGAATGCCCATCTATCCAATAATCCAGGTAATTCTGGTACCGTAGTAACCGGCGTTGTGTTTACATTTTGCCATAAAATTCTTCCTGTGCATTTTTCGGGGGAAAATCTATCGAGAACGATGCAAACGTCCAACAATCTTTCCTACAAGTCATATCAAAATGCTCGTTTGCTTACATTTTGTGCGTATTTTGGAAAATACGAACAGTTTCTGTAGAAATCGGCCGAATAGGCCTTGGCCGAACCTTGTTTACCAACTTTGAATCGAATGTTTGGAAAAATTATACAAAAACAGTTTTTCGTCCAAGCAGAAATAAAAAGTCAAGTTAATTCTCCATTAGATGCGCGTTTTACTTCATCGCAAACGTTTATATAACATTGAACAACACAAGAAATTTATTCGCATCCATCAAATTTTGTAGCGAAAGCACCGTAGTAACCGGTGTTGGGGCCGTTTCACCGGCGTCAACGTTGGACAGGGTGATATATACAGTGACCCGTAGTTTTAATTACCATTACGAAAACATACCCATGCAATATACAGAGATTTTTAAAGTTGCAAGAATAGAAAATTTTTTGTTGAAATGTTTTGATATTTTCTTATTTTGCTCAAAACATAGATTGTGGGTACACGTTAGAACCGCCCTCGTGGGGGGTAACTCGGAGGTAATTTTGGTACGGACGTGCCGCCCGATACTTTAAAACATACCCTATTCATATATCTGGTAATCGAAAAAAAGGGACCTATTAATATATTTTGACTTGAAAAAGGTAACCTATTCATATATTTTGATTGTACAAAATTTTGACCTATACACAATTATATACAAATATTTCGACTTTCTGAGCTGTGTTTGTCAGCAAAAAGTGCTCTTAAACATGGATGTCCGAACAATTTGGTCATTCATAGACTAAATATGGAAAAAAATGGGGCCATTCATATATTTTGACTTGAAAAAGGTAACCTATTCATATATTTTTTCTTGAAAAAGGTAACCTATTCATATATCTGGCGAGGCTGAAAAATGGGGCTATTCGGGCGGCACATCCCTACTACGTCATATATAGGTAGTTACCCCCCCCCCACCCCCCCGAGGAACCGCCCCTGCAAACCCCAGTTTTTCTATATAAAAGTGAGGTTTGCTTGGCCCACCGGGGTCCAACTGGTGTTTTTCTTTTGCTCCGGAGTTAGTAGGTTATTCGGCGCCCAGGGATCTCCATCGTCGGGCAGCTTACTCAATCTGTGAGTCCCGTGGGTTTTGATTCATCAGGATGTTTATCTTGATTTATATGTTTGTTCTTGATGATTCATTGACTAGTTAGAGATTCATCACGAGGACCGAAGAACTAACTAAATGTTATGAACCACTGCAGAAGCTGATGGTGAGGTTAGGCGCCTGTAAAACCGGTTTAAGCCCGCCAGTAACTTTGTGTTACTGATCGTTCCAAGGCGATACTTCTGTGGTGGTTCTTTTTGTTTTATGTCTTGGTGTTTAAATTTTTTGTGCTGTTGGCGCCTTATGTGTGTTTTCATAATTTTAGTTAAGGTAACTGAGTGGCCACCTATTGGGAAAATAGCTGCTCATTCGGCTTACGATATGTTTCATGGTATAAGTACCTGATTGTTAGTTTGGTTTTTTCCTCGGTTTTTGGAGTGGGAATCTTTTTCTGATTGCGCCTTTTCCTAATCTTTGCCTACGTGTACCTTTTTAAGGGGGTAATGGGATATACATTTCACGGACATGTTTACTTGATGCACCATACGAACTTGGGTCAGCCTCGGTCTTGTTTTAATTGAACAAGAATCACTTTAGGCCTACAATGCGATTTTCTGGCTTGGCAATGCTTATGTTAACAGCAGATGGAAATGACACGACCAAACCGACGACTCTCTCTCTCTCTCTCTCTCTCTCTCTCTCTCTCTGAGTCTCTCTCTCTCTCTCTCTCTCTCTCTCTCTCTCTCTCTCTCTACCCGCAAAAGCTTGTGTTTCATAACCATTTTAAGTCACATAAAATTTGTCTGACCGAGAGGTTTCTTTTTCTTTACGCATACTGAAAACAAACCTTACGCATCTGCACGTCGTTTTGAAGTTCATCAGGTTCCACAAAATAGAATTACAAACATTGTCCCTCAAAGTTTTGCAACTTGTATTAAAATACGTACACGAAATAGACCTATTAAAATCCCTGTCGGGTATAAGGTACACTTGTTGTAGCCATAGCGGATCTGTAGATGATCCGGATCAAAAGAATTTTCAAAAGAATTTTACAAAAATATAAAACAAGATTTTTTTAAAACGAACTTGGCCACTTGACTCTTGTTTCAACTATGATTCATTCCATCGGTCAATGATCGCGGATAATGACGTCAACATCTTGTTCACGTCAATGGTTCCCGGCTCATATACAGAAACCCGATGGAAAAAGCTTTCTTTTACACATGGCGGTTTGCCGAATTTCCCGAAAATGAAAGGTACCATGTAAGTTATCTTTCGATATTGGTTGCTAATATTTTCCCAATTATTTTCTGTCATTTTGACGAAGTTTCCGTCCTAAAATCGAATATTACGACATATTTAATTAGAAACTTTGAAATGGTATCATTGTAGTTACTCCGAATCACATTTAACCACATACTGTCATTTTATGCGCTCAAAGGGCTTGGATTGTTTGATGTTTGTAACTAAATGTATATTTTTACATTCTGGGTGTTTATATTATAAAATTAAGTGTAAACAATGAAATAATCTGCGTTTTAAACAAGCATCATATACTATTTCGACGTTATTCAGATCACCCATGAAAATCGTGTGTTCGGTGGGGGTGGGGTTGAGCAAACATGGCTATGGGAAAATGACGTCGAAAAAGGCACATGTTTTGGTCCTTGGAATATTTCATAAGGTTCACTGTATAACTACATGCAAAGAATTTGAAGAATAAACCCATCGGTGGTGATATATAGTCCATGATTCGGATTACCTCCAACTGATTCGCATTGACTTCAAATATGCATATACTTTCACGCTCCAGTGGTCACAGTCGCGTGCTTGATCAAAAATGAAAAGCATTTCAGATGATGAGGAACAAAATTGGCTTCAAGCTAATACTAAGTTTATTATACACAAATCATGTATATGCGCATGCGCAGCAATTTTCATGAACTTGATCCGGAATGGGTAGAATAATTGTATATACGGTGTGTTTCTAAAAAAAAAAAAAAAAAAAAAAATCACGGACTCCCCAAATATGAAAGTGGACTCATCCAAATAATAGGGATGGGAAACCCCATTGTTCTTATTGTGGGTTAATTAGGCAGAAGCCCGGGTCAACACAAAATATTCACTCAAAATGACAAAATAAGCAATGTGATGATAGTTTATTATGCATGCAGTGATAACATTTACCTTAGCAAGGTATGTATTTTAGCTTATTACAGAATCTTGTGACATTCATTTTGAAGAGAGACAAATCATGTAAAGAAACTCCGTCGGTGGCAGAAAATGAAAGTCTGTCATTTTAATTACGTCAACCAAACCTGGTAGCATTCTGCATTCTGATTTGTCAAATATGGAAGTGGAATCCCGGAATTGTGGTAGCACTCTGGACAACGATTGGTCAGTCCTCTACAAGGGGATTTATTGCTGGCAGATCAAAAAATAAGTGTGTCATGGGGTAAGAAAATTAAAATAAAGGAAAATAAAAAAAACATAGCAGAGCGAGGTTTCGATCCTCGGACCTCTGGGTTATGGGCCCAGCACGCTTCCACTGCGCCACTCTGCTCTATGTTAGCATGTCGACATGTAATATATATATCGACAACTGCCTTTTCTATAAATAGAATTTTTAAATCTCGTGTTTTACGAGACTGTCCGATATCAAACGTGATTTACCCAGTTGGGCGAAAAGAGAAAGTAGTCGTCAAAGTTTTTCATTGTTTATCGCATTATTAGACTTTGTATCGGTTATTCGTCATGCTAATTTATTGGATCTATTTAATCTCTACATGGTCAGTTGCGTCAGAACAATGAGATAATCTGATAATCCGAAAAACAGTCCATTGAAATAGGTTGAAATTACACCCCACCCACTAATGACATGTCAAACTCAAATGCTGATGTTTACATTCTGTCAAGATTTTTCCCAGACCAAAAATTAGATAAGATTGCTGAGGAAATAATAGGGGTTGATCTATGTTGTTGTGTGAATGAACATAGATTCCATTTGATGTCTTTATTACATTCTTTGTAAAATAAAAAAAAAAATAATAATCCACTTTTCTCCTTTTATTTTTCATTTTAGATTTGTGCATTTTTACTTGATCCTTCAGATTATTACAGGCTTAAGAAGCCTGCATGATACACTTAATCAGTTGTCATGAGTTTGTTCTTGGCCTTGGCTTCATGCTATCAGACGAGGCAGTAAATCAAGGTCCTGTCCCATATGACCTGACCTTATGAGTAAGACACAAAATATGAACCCTATCAGCACGGTATGCCATACAGAGATGTTTTTTTGTTTTTTTTTTTTATAAAGAATAAGCCTTTCATTTGTGGAATGTATGAAGTGGCACAATATGCTGCATAGGCACCTTAGGCAAACATACTGAGTTCAGATTTTGGCTGCAGTTGGCCTTACAGCTTAGCATCTGACTAGATGAGTTTGCTTCAGATTTAATATTAGTCACAAAGGTATACTTTCAATAGTTCCTGTGTTAGTTTATCTCAACCTGCACATTACAAAAGCGACGGTTATTATCATCTTTTGACCCCTGCGCACCGACAGGGAGTTGGAAGTAGGATTTCAAAAAAAATTGTTTTGTTAAAACACATTTCCAGATTTTGGAAAACGAAACATGAACATGTAACATTGAGTCATGACATAGCATAAAATGGTTTTCTTTACATAAAAGTGAGATTTTTTGTTTTGAATAATCTGCAACATTTAGAAAGGTCAACATGAATCACAATATGTCTTGAGGTTTACCTGTGTTCACAGGGGTTTTGCTAACTATCAACATGCCTCTGGTCTGGAGGGCCAACTGGTCTCAAAATCTACTGGCCCTCTGAAATTTCAACTGGCAATCCTCTTTTTTCACTACAATGGCTTCTGTGCAAATGATTTCCGTGGTTTTGTATTTATGCCCCTGTTATTTTAGCCTGCGCACGAGAAACCCAGCAATTTGGGTTTTCAACCAGGTCTGACACAAACCAGGCTGTACAGCCACAGAAAATAGTTACAAGCCTGAAATTTCAGATTTAGAAAGAAGAGGCATCATACTGTCTATGAAACAAAAACATGGGCGTTGATCAGCTGTGCAGTAGCTGATCTGTGCCATTGTTTTTTCATATGCAAAAGGTTGTTTTTCTGACGCAGTGGCTCACTTCCTTTTTTGTTTCAGGTAATTTGACAAAATGAAACAAATAAAAATATTTGTTCGTTGGTGAATCTAGTGTTTTAGTTGAGTTACCAGCAGTAACAAGCCATGGCTAGTGTGGACTATAGTCAGACAACTGAAGACCATCAAAGTCTGTTGGTCTTGATACGACAAACAGGTAGCAAAATGTTACGAAAACATTTCAACCAATGCTGGGACAGAATCAGTCAATTAGAATGCATTGCCGTCCCGGGACAGGGAAGAGACATGTGGGTTCGATACAAGGGGCATTACTCTAAGGAAAATAATGAGTATGGTGACTTTCAAGCACATCGGAAAGCGCTTGGCATGATATCGGTTGGACGATGTTCAACGGAGCAACAATTTGATGAGCTCTTTCAATGTTACAGAGATGAGAAAGAAATTTATTCAAGTACATTGATCAATTCACGGTTGATTGTATTTGGTATGAACATTGATGGTAGTCCGCTGAGTGAAGAACAGAGAAATAAAATCAGAGATATTTCCCCTCCTCCGTTGTCACTTAAAATAGACAAAGATTTAACTGATAAAATTATTGATAAAGATTTGGAATCAAGTGATACTAGTAATGCCAAAATTGTGACAGAGCATAACGATCCATTACGGAGCAGTTTGAAAAAATCTGACACAAAACCTGTTGACAAAAATTCCAAAAATGTGATAGAATCAAGCAGAACTCGTGTTAGAAATAGTGTGACTAGCGAAGGTGCAGGTGCTGAAGTTTTATTCTACCCAAGTATAGACGATTGTGATGATTTGGAAGAAAAAATTCGAGAATTCCTGACTTCATTATTCTTTGTGTTAGAAGGGAAAAGACTTGATAGGTCATTTGAGAAAGCGGATAAAATGCAGTTTCTGCATGCACCGTTCGAGAAGAAAGATCTTGTAGGTGTTGATATGGATACAAAGTGAGTGTACAGTAAATTTCCAAAATAAAAAGAAAACCATTAATTTGTCATTACGAAAACTTGCCCATGCAATATACAGAGATTTTTTCACCTATAAAAATTGAAAATTTCAGTGGAAAATTTTTGATATTTTTCTTATTTTTGCTCAAAACATAGATTGTGGGTACACGTTAGAACCGCCTCGGTGAGGCGGTTCTAACGAGTACCCACAATCTATGTTTTGGAGCAAAAATAAGAAAAATAGGTATACCCCTGCATACCCCAGTTTTGCTATATAAAAGAGGGGTTCAGGGGGGTATTCATTGCACGGACATGTTTTCCTGATGTGCTGTGTCTAAATATGAGCCGCCCCATGGGAAAACCCAACAATCTGCATAGGCGAAAACAAAGACGCAGATCAGCTTCGCGGTAACCGCGAAGCTGATCAGTGCCTTTGTTTTTGCTACTCGGATAGTACAATTCCTCTTCTACTTAAATCCAAAATTTCAAGCTTCTAGCTCTTTTCTGTGCTTGTACAGGCTGGTTTGTGTCGCACCTGGTCAAAAACCATATTGTTGGTTTTCCCACGAGGCGGCTCATTTGTTATGGGTTTCCTAACTCAGTCATACACAAAAATGAACACCAGGAAAACATGTCCGTGACATGAATACCCCCTTATACCCCTTATGTATAGGCAGTATAGCAAAACTGGGGTATGCAGGAGTATACTTTTTTTCTTATTTTTGCTCTAAAAGATAGATTGTGGGTACTTGTTAGAACCTTGGCGAAACGGTTCTAATGTGTACCCACAATCAATTTTTTGATCAAAAATAAGAAAAATATCAAATATTTTCTGCTAAAAATTTTCAAATTACAACTTGTGAAAAACCTGTATATTACATGGGCGTGTTTTCGTAATGAAAATGCTTTACAGCTGCTTATGGTTGTTTGCTGTTTTGGATTTAAATTACTGTATAGATTATCATTATGAAAACGAGCCCATGCAATATACAGAGATTTTTAAAGTTGTAAAAAATAAAAATTTTCAGTAGAAAATTCAGCGGATGCTGTTCTAATGAGTACCCACAATCTACATTTGTACTATGTTTTTGAGCAAAAATAGGTATACCCCTGCAATTCCATTTTCACGATATAAAAGTGGTGCATAAGAGGGTATACATTACACGGACATGTTATCCTGAGTATCTACATGCATTTTGTAAAATGAAGGCACTTATCTGAAAACCACTTCATATTGCATAATTTATGCATCAAAAAAGAAGAAAAGTTGAAAAATCATTTTGTCTAATTAATCAGATTGAAACTTTTTCATTTGCTCAAAACAGCTTTTGGATAGTTACTTACTGACAAGATGCACATGTTTTACAATGATTTATTATTCCAGCTACTGGTAGTCTCTTATTTGTTGCAGGTCATTCAAGAAGAAGTGTCAAGGTCGTTTGCGGAAGCACTTGGCTGACCTCTGTCTACAGGCCGGCCTGCCCGGGGAAGCTATGTTACACTACTCCACAGCTCTAGATATACTCAAACCTGTCAATGATTCCTTGTGGATAGGTGGTAAGAATTTGATATACATTTAAGTGAGGGCTCGATAAAGGTCGTAAAACTACCAATATTTGTCTGAATGCCTAGCTTGGAGTCTGTGTAACACTTCCATTGCCCTTGGTTTACTAAAACTCATCAATGATTCTCTCCACTGCATTCTGCATTGGTGGTCAATATTTTAGGTTTTAAGCTAAACATTCACTATTTGTTTTGTTCAGTGTTATTATGGGGTAGTGATGTACCGTCTTGTTAAAGAAAAAGAAAGGCAATACAAGCCTCAGTTATTTGAGAGAATATGCCATTTAAATGTACTTTGAATGTTTTAGCGTGTTATGAAGGTCTGTGTGCCGCGTCTGTGATATCAACGTACGTACGAGCCCCTAGCAATCCACTGCCGATTAGGAGGAATGCCTCGTTTTCCATGAAGAGAGGAAAATCTGCTGTACAAGATCATGCTCTGGGTGGAAGATCAGGTTTGTTTATTGTTTTATATTCTAAAAAATGCAGACTTTGTAGTTGATTTGTACCAGTATACGCTTTGAAGTTTGGATTTTTAAACCTTCAAATAAACCCTGTGACTTTCAAGCCACAAATAATTACGCGCCTTTGATGAAACATATTTCGTTAGAATAAAAGCCTGATTTCATGACAGTTTAACCCAACTTTGAAATATATGAAACTGTAGCAATTTTTTAATCTAGTTAGCATTTAGGCTACAAAGACAAAATGCAGGTTCTGTATTTTAGTCCAAATGAATGATAGCTTCTGAAGTTCACATTACGAAAACATTATGCAAATATGCAGAGATTTTCAGTGCTGTAATAATTGAAAATTTCTTCAGAAAATATTTGATATTTTTCTTATTTTTGCTCCAAAACATAGATTGTGGGTATTCGTTAGAACTTCCTCGGCGAGGCAGTTTTAACGTGTACCAACAATCTATGTTTTTAGCAAAGCCGAATGAGCAGCTATAAACCCCTGTATACCCCAGTTTTGCTATATAAAAGTGGGGTTTAAGGGGGTTCAAGGTATACATTATATGGACATGTTTTCCTGATGAAACTATTATTTGACCTATGGGTCTTGTGTTCACTGTTGACATTTACTATCGTTTCAGCCGCTTCCCTGCATAGCTATACCAATGGTCTCCATGACCTGGCAGAGCCAAATACCAAATCTTGCCTTAATCCAGACGACATCATTGAAAAATATAAAGACGCTCTTATGTATTATAGTAAGGTAGGTGAAATAAATGAGCCGTGATGCGAGAAAACCGGTCTTCGGGGTTTCCGAAAAGGTCTGACATAAACCGACCTGTACAGTCACAGAAGCCGGCTAGAAGCTTGAAAGTTCGGATTTAAGAAGAAGAGGGATTGTACTACCCATGAAGCGAAAACAAAAGCACAGATCAGCTGTGCAGCGACTCAAATATCTTCTGCATTTGCAAAACATAGCCTCATATCAGCTGTACATTAACTTCACAGCTGAGCAGTGCTTATGTTTTTACTACATGAATAGTAAAATCCTTTAATTCCAAAATTTAATGAGAAAATTTGCTGTCAGAAATTGACAGTTGTCAGTGAAAGGAATGTACTGAGCACTGGTTAACAGCTTACTTTTGGCAAAAAACAAGTTTTAGTATGGTCCACAAAACTGAACATTACAACAGAAATACATACCGGTACATAACCTTTCTTGAAAGACTTTGGGAAGAAAATAATTATTAGGGTTGTTTGAGTCCTTTTAGCCAAAATGTTTTAGTGTTTGTTTAAACAAGTCTGTGTGGCGTTGGGATGAGACCATCAGGAAAACGTCCGTGTGATGTATACCCCCTTGAACCCCACTTTTATATAGTAAAACTGGGGTATGCAGGGGTATACCTATTTTTCTTATTTTTGCTCTAAAACATAGATTGTGGGTACTCGTTGTGTGGCCTCGGCGAGGCGGTTCTAACTTGTACCCACAATCTTTGTTTTGAGCAAAAATAAGAAAAATATCAATTTTTTTCTGTTGAAAATTTTCAATTTTTAAAGTTCAAAAAATCTCTGTATATTGCATGGGCAAGTTTTCATAATGCTGAAAATAGTTCCTGTCTCCTCATGACCTTAGCTGTTGAGTGGGACATAAAACACAAATCCCGCTATCACCATTAATTTTTGTGCTGAAACAAGGAAGTAATAATTATCTGGTGAATGTATCGAATTCTTTCAGATCAAGAGTGCTGGCATTATAGAAATGGAGGCTAGTGTGAAGGCTTGTAGAGTTCTTATAATGCAGAGAGTAAGTATCTACAAGGTTTGTTCATGATTTGAATTTCAAAATGTTGCATTTGGACATAGGTCTGAGCAAACCTTGTGGTCCAAGACAGATAAGTTGAATAAAGAATGCAAGTTTAATATATATGCCAGCGCATGAGAAAACCAACTATTTTGGGCTCCGACCAGGTCTTGCACAAACCAGCCTGTACAAACACAGAGAAAAACTAGAATCTTGAAATTTTGGGTTTAAGTAGAAGAGGAATCGTACTATCGGTGTAGCGAAATCAAAGGCACTGATCAGCTATGCAGTTACTGCACAGCTGATCTAAGCCTTTGTTTTTCGCATATGCAGATTGTTGGTTTTCTTATGCAATTCATTTTGACTAAAAGAACCATATTCAAAATCTTAATTTTGAATGTCAACGATGAAAAAAAATGGATATATTGACACTAACATTTGCAGTTTCCAGGAACTGGTATAATCAAAAGAAAATTTCCAATTAAAATCCAAATGGGAAAAATTACAAAGACTGCAAACATATAGAAATTATGTGATGGAGTCCGAGTGCACAGCTCTTCTACGAATGTGGCCACTCACATACCTTAAATTGGTCTTAAACTATATTGGTTGTCATCTGCACATGTGAACGGCAGGAAAAAGTCCGACAAAGTTGATGTACTTTAATAATATGCATGTGCATTTTAGTGAATGCATGTTTTGATAAAAAGTTACATCTTGCTTTATCAAGAGGCCTATCTGGGGAAATTTGAGAGAGGTGAGAATGTAACCATGTCATATAAGGACCTAAAAATATTGCATTGAAAAACTTTGTTCCTGTTGTACGATTTTTGTTCTTATCTTTGTTCATGTATATGAGCTGCACTAGGAGAAAGCCAGCTATTTAACATTAGCAAAATTAAAGTTGCACTTAAAACTATATACCTGATCGGCATATTTGATTTTTTTTTGTAGTCATTTTTATGCAGAGTTTCTTTAGCCACAGCTCATATAAAATAGATTTGATCAAAATGTGGTAAATTTTTGTTCTTATATGACATGGTAAATTTAGAATTGCTTTCATGTGACTAAGTTTTGAGTTTTAGCCTTTTTAATGTGGTTTACTTTTGGCTTTTAATACCAATAATATTACAGAAGACTTTAACTTGGTGTTCATACACAAAAAGAACAATAAGTAGTTGTATTTTCTTATAAATATACACCATCATTTAGAAAGTATCATCCAAAATAGCCATATTGTAGTATTATGTTGGGAAATGAGTATTTTGAACTGAAATGATATGTAAAAACATTTTCGTAAATTTTGAGTAAGTAAAATTATTGTTTTGTCTATGCTTCAATGAAATTAAGCACAAGGATGAATCGAATTGAAAAAGGCATAAATTTTTCAAAGCTGTAATCTAAGATCAGTCTACTCAATTTGCCTTGCTTTGCAGAATCTGGTTTGGGTTAAAAATGGTTGATACGATTCGTTTCAATTTGCTGTGAATTTATTTTTTGTTTGCCTATGTATACATGTATGTATTTTTGTTTGAGCTAGCTAATTATTATTTTTTTTTTTAATTCAGTTTAACGTCCCTTTCAAGATTATTTTAGCTCATATGAGACGGGCCAATCAGTAGGTGGGGCGAAAACGGGAGAACCCAGAGAAAAACCACCTGACACACCCGCAAGCAGAACTTGGCTTCTCACATGTGGCCAGAGCGGGGCTCGAACCCACACCAGACACAGCGGTGAGATGATCGAATGGTTTAGTGTGATAATAGCGCTCTTAACCACTCGGCCACGGGGGCCGCCGCTAGCTAATTAATGTATAGTACTTTATATCAGAATCTTTAACTTAGTTTAAATTTTGTCATATCAAGAGTCTTTGTATCGAGAGTCTTTGTTTGTTTGTATTATATAAGGCTTAACATTTCAGTCAATAATTTTTGCATTTATAAAGTCTTGAACTGCCATAAGTATTTGAGCCATGACATGAGAAAACAGGTCTTCAGGGTTTCCTAGCAGTCCTGACAAAAAACGGCCTGTACAGTCACAGAAAAAGACTAGAGGCTGGAAATTTTGGATTCAGCAAGTAGAGGAATTGTACTATCAGAGTAGCGAAAACAAAGGCGCTGATCAGCTTGGCAGTTACTGCGAAGCTGATCTGTGCCTTTGTTTTCGCATAGGTAAAAAAATGGTTTTCTCATGATGCGGCTCATCTAATGACACCACTTGTCGTTTTGGCTTCCTACCTGCTCCGTTACAAACCACATTCCACCTTTTGCAGTTTATCAGTGTTATGTGCTTTCTTTCCTATGGTTTCTTTTTGAGGTTTTACATCCCGATCAACAATTTTTCAGTCATGTCTGGACAGAGCCACCGCTTTCTGGGTACTCGAGGGAGTTATCTTTCTTGTTGTAACTGACAGCAACTTTTCTTCATAAGCCAAGCTGGCGTTAAATAATAAGATATCAACGACAAAATCTCTTCAAGAATGCTCAAACATTTTAGGGTTTTCTAAATGACAATAGCCAGGCAGTTTATCAGTGTAAACTTGAATCTTTTCCCATGTTAGAAATTCAGCAATTTTGACCAAATCTTCACAAGAGAATGCACTAGAAACTCTTGGTTTTCTTGATAAAAATTCAAACTCTAGTGTGCTTCAAGGCAAACACCTTTGGTAACTTACCAGTGACCTTTGCCCATCCAGTAACTGACAACTTCTCATCTCAAGTTAGTAAACAATGGCAGCATTTTTATGACCAAATCTATGCGAGAGAATGCTTAAGTATTTCAGGATTTTCTTGACCAAAGTCAGTCTAGTTTGTTTTCAGGTACACCCCCTTGGCTGTTAACCAAATTACCAGTAGCTTTCAACATTTTTCACCATCTAGTATTTCAGCATATTCATGACCAAATCTTCACATAGAAGATAGCCAAACTGATAATGCTGATTTAATTGGAAACTCTTTGTTTTCTTGTTCAAATGCAAAGTCTAGTTAGTTTCAAGGCAGATATTGTTGGCAGTTTACCACTAACTTTGCTCATCCAGTTACCGACATCTTCTCAAGCCAACATGCAATGTCAGCATTATATCGACCAAATCTTCAAAATAGAATGCTGAAAGTACCGGTATATGAGGGTTTCTTGACCAAAGTCAAATTCAAAGTCTATTATGCTTCAACTCAAACATCCTTTACTCTTCACTAGCCAGTATGCACTGCTTACATGTTTATGACCAAATCTTTACAATAGAATGATTAGTAGGTGTTTCCAAATTGGTATATATCTGGAATTTTTGGCATGTTTTATTGCTTTACATCCACATTCCAGTCAACAGCTAAGGTCATGTTGGGATGGTCAGTTATCCAACCCACACTGTTCCTGGACATTATCCCACTATAAGGTAGTTTACCTGCTTTAAGTGCACATTTAATTCACCGATAACAGTCACTGGCAAGTGCTCTTCCTAAATCCGCAGAAGATAAACAGTAGCTGTAGAAATATTTTATAACCAAATCTTCATGAAAGAAATGTTTTTACCATTATCTGATTATTGACCAAATTCTTTTTTCTGGCTTGTCTTTAGAAAACCTGTTTGGGGGATTTTGACAAGTAAATCACAAATTTTCTAACATGTAAAAAGCCAGACTAGATAGAGATTTGAAAATAGAATTCAAGAAAATGTGGAGTTATCAGACTACAGGTCAACCTCATTATAACGCCATCTTTGGGGTCCATGGAAACAGACCGTGTTATAAGTGAAACCGTGTTATAATGAGGTTACTTACTATAGACACATAGCAAAATAATCAGTTTGGGAGCCATGACATGGCCGTGTTATATTGAAAACTGCACTATAGTGAAGCGTGTTATAATGAGGTTGAACTGTACTTAAGCAACAAACTTTTTTGATGTGGATCAGACTGCTTAAGGCACCAACAGGTTTTCTTAAGACATCACTAAAATAAGGAATGAAAAGCAAGGTGTTTCATTTTATGCATTTAATATTACATGAATATATACAATTTTATACATAGACATTTACATAAATATATACAGTGATATGAGTTGTGTCATCAGAAAAACAACATTTTGCACAATGCGAAAACAAAGGCGCAAATCAGCTTCTCAGTAACTGCGAAGCGGGTCAGCACTTTTGAATTCGCTAGACAGATAGTACAATGCCTCTTCTTCCTATATCCAAAATTTCCAGCCTCAAGAGATCTTCTATACTTATACAGCTTGGTTTGTGTTGGACCTGTTCGGAAATCAAATAGTTGGTTTTCTCATGACGCGGCTCATGTATTTTTGAGGGAGTGGCTGAAATAATTTTCAAAACATCATCATGAAACTAGAGACTAAGAATAATTTGTATAAGTTTTGTTTTCCTAATTCAGAACATATACATTGTTTTAATGAATAGTATTTCCAAGACACATATCAGGTCTATTAAAAAATCATCCCAGCATGACTGAAAAATTGTTGACTTGGTCATTAGGCCATAACAAGAACAAATACATCTAAAAATATGAATAGCACATTTATGTGGACTGGTTTTTGTACAGTTATATACATAACATCAAATGATGATACATTATACATGTATTATGATACATTATTTTGATTTTAGAAAACATTATTGTCTTATGAATATCAAACAGGAGAGAAATTAATTCATTTTCTGATAAATGTAAATGGATTTATCATTTTTCTTTCCAAAATACTTGATGGCAGTTGTTGCTGTTTGAAAATGTCAAAAACTTGAGAAGAATTTGTTATTAACATGATCATGAAACTAAAAACAATAACAAAATAAAACTTAACTAATCCATTTGAAATATTTCACAAGTAGAGAAAATTCCACATTTGAGATGGTGTCACACTTGGCTGAAATAAACCAAAAAGTGAAATAGAATGTAATATTCCAAATATTGGGCACTGTATTGAATAAACTTCACATATACCATAGCTAATTCAAGGGATAATTTGAATAGCAAAAATTTTACTCACAGTAGATCAAAACAATTTTTTGTAAAGGGAAGCAGTTGAATTGCCTGCCTTTGCAATAATTGTTACCGTCTTGAATATTTAATTTTTATTTCATAAGATTCATAATTTTGCTGTTCAAATTATAGTTTTATTTCTGAACTAAATTTTCAACACAAAAATAGCACATAACTTGTTTTTTTGTTAATCCATAATGTCAGGTGTTCACAAGTAGAATGTAGGCTGAATATACATCACTTCATTAATCTTCCTTCGCTTACTGACCCTCGCCTCTTCTCGTTTCTGTCCTACAAAGTTCACCATATGTGTATACTCCGGAAACTTGTTGAGGAAATAGTTCGGCACCTGTTTACGAGTGTTGTTTGTTCTGTTTCTCTTGTTGGCGAACCATGATTTCACCTGACTGACACTAATTCCGCAGACGGTCGCTAGTTGATGTTTTTCGTCTTCTGTTGGGTAAGGATTGTCCATGTGAGTGTCGAACCACTGAGTTAGAATAGCACGAGATTCTTCATTCAGCACTGTATATGGAGCTTTGTTGTTGTTTCCCGTCGTCGAATCGCAGTTCTCTTTACCTGCAGATTCCTTGTCGTCGGTTTTCGTGGCTCGCTTTCGTCGACTGGTTCCCTGGTACTTGTACTTGATGGGATGCTGGTTACCGGTGATTGAGAGGGTGTTGAAGCATCTGACACGTTTGTTGGCCATCCATTTCTTGACCTGACGAGAGGTGATGTTGGTCATCTTGGCGAGTTGTTCAACTTCTTCGTCGGTAGGGTATGGGTAGTGGACGTGGGTCTGGTACCAGTTGGTCAGGATGTTAGTAGCTTCGCCGTTCAACATACGATGTGTCTTCAACACTGGAGTCTGATAGTCCACACTACTCTCAACAGCGTTCACTTGTTCATTCATACAGTTCTCTTCTGGAATGTTAATCACAACGTCATCACATGATTTACGCTTTCTACTAGCCGACAGGTTAAGTCCATGACTAGAATTCTCAGAAGGCACATTATTCCAGGAAATGTTTGATAGATTGTTCTGGTTACCACTAGTATTATCACAGATTTCACTGAGAGGTGACACTTTCTGACTGTCCGGGGTATAGTTCACGGTAAAATCCCTTCTTAGTTCTGGGGTGAAACTGACACTTGGACCACCACACAGTTTCTGAATCTCATTGAGAGCCACATTAATGTTCTTAGGTTGAGTAAAGTCTAGCTTGTAGGTCGGCTGAGGAGTTGACACTTTCGTAGGTAATCCATGGTTACTGTTTGAATCAGAGTCACTGAACATAGGATCCTTGGATGGTAGACTGTCTGGAGAATCAGCTGTACTACTGTCAGGGAGAGAATACCAGTTACTGACACTTGGCATGGATGACACTTCTCTTGGCTTATCAGGAGTAGCACTAATTCCACTTTCTTTGAGGCACTGCTGTAGTAGATCTTTCTCAGAATGATCTTCGTTGATTGGACTTAGATCAAACACCGATTCAGATTGTTCATTCACAATGTCACTAGTAGTAGCCTTAATGTTCACACTGTCTTTACTATCACTGTCAACCGTTTCAACGTCAATCTCATCAATGTCAAAGTCCTCACTATTCACACTGCCGTTTAGATAGTCATATTCTTCATCTTCATGGTCATCTTTGTCGACACTGGTGTTGAACTTGAGTTGACGAACAGCGTTGACTTTGGGTTCATCTAGGGGCTGGAGTAGAACTGATCCCCCATCACCGAGCTTCGGTTCTGGTCGAGGGATGGTTGAACTGTTGGTGACAGGTTTCTGGACGGCTTTTCTGATGTCGTCGGCTTTCTGGATGAGACTGTCGAGCTTTGATTCTGTGTTCTTGATCAATTGGAGACGTTCTTTGTCGTAGTATGCCATGATGTTGACCTTGACCTTTGGATCGGGGCAGGAGTTGAGAGCTCGGTAGCGGTTCATCTCGATGTTGCCAACTTCTGTGCTGTATTCTGTCTCTACTGTCAACCCATCGGCGCTGATAGCAGGGTCGATTCTGACTTTCAGGATCTTGTCTTGTAGTTTCCCGTGTTGTGTGTAGACCTCCTGGCTGGCGTTGCTGGATGATGATGTAGTAGTTTTAGGATCATACATCAGGGTCGTGATGAGGCTTGCAGGCACTTGCATCTGTAGGCACTCTTGTAGAAGAAGCTTCTGGAGGTCCTTGAACAGTGGGTTGCTCTTCAGCTTACGGAGGTAGTGTTGGTCATAGATCGGCTCCATGTGGTTGGCTGACATCGGTGAGTACATTCCGTAGAACCCATATGGACTGCGCGGTGGAGTTATACTGGGGAAATCTAGATGTAGCGGCGAGGGAAGAGTGTTCAGGGTCCCGTAGGAAGTTCGGCTCAGGTTCATTGGAGATGGAGCTGTGAAGGCTGAATACATCTTGGCTGAGTTGTCGTTGGCGAGAGAATTCAATGTAGCAGTGGTAAAATCCATGGTTAATCGGAATCACAATGGTTTTCAGAAATATCTAGTCACTATTTCATACTAAGTAATTTAACACTGAATTGACTTATTTAATCCAAGCGTTTCTGGTAGAATATGTAGTAGAATGGTTTATTCCAAGTCTGAGAATCAGAACACAACTTAGGGCACACTTATTGTTTAATTATTCTTTAAGTTTAAAGTATTCCTTTAATCAGATAAGAACAATCATAAACACAGATAATATTCCTCAGTAATGTATGATGAACTTCACTAAAGTGATGCTCACTCAGAGAAGCCCAAAAACTTATATACCAAAAATCACAAATGTGGGTGATTTTCTTCTCGACATATGGAGCTCAAAATTGTTGAGAAAACAAGTTTCCCTAGTTTGAAAATATGGAGAAATATAATTGGCTTCTCAATCTGTTTGTATGTTGTGTTTTTAAAAACAATTACCTTTCCTTAATAGGTCTTTTATCACCTTTAAGCACTTTGAGAGTACTTAATAAAGGAGCACAGGTATTCTAAAGGCTGATCCTTAATTGGCCCTTAATTGGAGATCAATAGCTACTGATTGGGGTCTAGGATCAAAGAGAAGGGGTTGTTTTGAGGAAAGGGTCTCAAATTATTCAATCTTTTAATATTAATAAGGGATTAAAGGGACTAAGTAGCCTGGACTTCTCAATTTCATATTGTTGTAAAAACAATTAGAGTTTGCCCTGCATTATGAGCCACAGCATGAAAAATCTGTATTTGGGGTTTCTTTGCTGGTCATATACAAAACCATTTTTAATTTATTATATTTATTTTTTTTTGCAGTAATAGAAACTTTTAATAATTATTGAATAATTATACAAACTGCCAGATTTACTTTCTGAACAAACAGAGCAGAGAGATGAAAAATTTGTGGCGTAACTCTGCTGAAATACAGTTATTGTCTGCATAAGAATAAATGCAGGTTTTCTCATGCCTTTGCTCATAAAGAGATTTTGATTGCAGGACAATGGGCTGAGTCTTTGAAGCTTGATCCTTGATTATGAAAAAAAGTCCAATCTGTAACCAGCTTTGAAGAGAATTTTCATAGACAAAGCAACAATCCTCCTTGGCTTTCTGGATGTTTTTGTAGTAAAAACTGTATTTCCTACTAAGTGAATGAGGTTTCAGGTGAAGCAATTACAGATTAAATTTTAAGCTTGGAAATCAGTCACAACATCAGGAAAACATGTATACCCCCTTAAACCCCACTTTTATACAGTAAAACTGGGGTTTGCGGGGGTATACCTATTTTTCTCATTTTTGCTCCAAAACATTGAAAATCGTTAGAACGTGTACCCACAATCTGTGTTTTGAGCAAAAATAATAAAAATGTCAAGATTTTTCTGATGAAATTTTTCTTTTTTACAACTGAAAAAATCTCTGTATATTGCATGGGCAAGTTTTCGTAATGAAAAATGTAGGAAGGAAAATGAGCCATGATGCGAGGAAACCAGTCTTCAGGGTTTCCGACCAGGTCCAACTCAAACCAGTCTGTACAGTCTCAGAAGATGGCTAGAGGCTGAAATTTCAGATAGAGAAAGTAGAAGAATTGTATTATATCCGGGGTAGTGCTATACTGTCTATTCCCAAAATGTCTACTGTAATAAAATTGTTGTTTCAATGAATTTTATTTTAACAAAGTTTACATGAAATAAATAATGGATAAGTTTGAATGAAAATAAAGTTAAAACTGTTGAAATAACCCACAATTTTAACAGGCTATTCAAACTTTTATACAGTAGACATTATGGGAATAGACATTTTAGGGAATAGACATTTTAGGACATGGTAGACATTATTGGAATAGACATTTTGGGAATAGACATTATGGGAGTAGACATTATGGGAGTAGACATTTTGGGAGAAGACATTCCAGCATCTACCCTTATATCCCTATTGCGAAAACTAAGGCGCTGATCAACTTCGTGGTTATCGCGAAGCAGATCTGCGTATACAAAATGTTGATTTTCTCATGATGCGGCTCAAATAACAATAATTTTTCTTTCTTTCTTTCTTTCTTTCTTTCTTTCTTTTGTATTATGTATACATGTATTTTGTGCGTTATTAAATTATTTATTTTTGTTCAAACCAGTTGATGTGTTTTAAATATAGATTATTTCATATTGGCCAATTCCATGACAATCTCCAGGGTCTCCAAGTAGCAAGAAATGAGCCGCCTCGTGGGAAAACCAACAATGTGGTTTCCGAACAGGTCTGACACAAACCGGCCTGTACAAGCACAGAAAAGAGCTAGAAGCTTGAAATTTCGGATTTCAGTAGAAGAGTAATTGTACTATCCGAGTAGCAAAAACAAAGGCGCTGATCAGCTTTGTGGTTACCGCGAAGCTGATCTGCGTCTTTGTTTTCGCCTATGCAGATTGTTGGTTTTCCCACGAGGCGGCTCAAATAAGGAAATTTTTCACCCCCTTTTCCCAGTATTAATTTCCTAATCCTGGATACAGAAGGTATCATGATTGCTATTTGAGCCGTGACGCGAGAAAACCGGTCTTTGGGGTATCCGACCAGGTCCAACACAAACTGGCCTGTGCAGTCTCAGAAGAAAGTTAGACTCTTGAAATTTTGGGTAGAGGTAGAGGTGGAATTGTACTATCTGAGTAGCGAAAACAAAGGTGTGACCAGCTGTGCAGTTACTGCGTCTTTGTTTTCGCATATGCAAATTATTGGTTTTTGGATGCAGCGGCTCATTTAATCAAAAGTATTTATTAATGTAAGTATTGTCAAAACATACTGATTAAAGAATGATGATTTAGGAAATTGAATTGAGCCATAACATGATAAAAACTGCCAAATGAACTTGGGATGGACAAGTGTCCTGTGTCGTTCTAGACGTCATGGAACAAACAACTGGTAGATTTGGACCTTAAGTTCCGTCAAGTGGACTTTGGAATTCAGTCCATCATATCTGGTCAGGTTGACCAGTGTCTGCTCAGTCCATAATGCACTTTTTAGTTGAAAAAAAAAAATAACAACAAAAAAGAAAAACAACAACAACAACAAAAAACATCATTTCTATGTTGTGGCTCATTAACATAAAGACAGTTTTTGTGTCTTAATTGGAGTGTGTTTTTCTTTTTAATAAGTTTTCATTTCTTTACTAAATGATCTGTTTGAAGTTTTACTGAAAGTGTGAAAATCTTATTTTATAAACAAAAGTTTGTGAAACAACAATAATAATTATTGTTGTTTTGCAAAAAGTGTGAATGGGTTTGTTTTTGTTTGACTTTGAAGTGATTGTGGCACAAGTTTTAAACAATTGCTTTAATTTTCAGTATGTTTTTGTCTCACTTGAAGTGTCACTAATTTTGAGAAATGTAAATAACAGGTGTAGTGGTTTATGATTAACTTTGGTGTTAATTTAAAAATGATAGATATTTTTCATACAAAAATGTCTAAATTTTTAAGTAATGTAAATATGCATTGAGAACTTTGAGCACATATGGCTAGAAAGAAAGAAAGAGCGAAAGAAAGAAATAGAATGAATGAATGAATGAATGAATGAATGAATGAATGAATGAATGAATGAATGAATGAATGAATGAATGAATGAATGAATGAATGAACGAACGAACGAACGGACAAACGAATGAATAAGTAGATATCCTTGCACAGATATGACAGGTTGAATAGCTTGAGGTTAGGATATAGGAACGAAATGTTCTGGTGGCTTCTTCAGGCTTTTATACATGTATGAGACTTTAAATTCAAGCCAAGGTCTAATCCCGGTATGACTCAATTGTTGAGTGGAATGTATAACATGAATTCAACCAACTAACAAATAATTCTACAAGACAGAGAATTGGTCTGCTCTGCTACAAATACCTGCTAGCGAGTTGAACTAGCACCCAGTGGAAACTACTAATGAGGAATAAGAAAGTAAATAAAAACTTGAATAGTTGCACTTTTGATTGACAACATTCTTAAGCTGTCTGTGAAGACAAGACTGCCAAAACAACAGACTGAAACCACCACCTCTCATGTCAAATTTCACATTTTTTCTGCTTTCAGAAATACCTACAGGCCTCAGATTTCCTTCAGAATGTGATCTACATTAACCTGAACCTATCAGACGAAGATAAAGTGAGTATACCCTTACGAAAACATGCCCATGTAAAATACAGATTTTTCCTAACCTGTATAAAGTCAAATTTTTGTGAGGAGTCAGTTTGGCTTAAAATGTAACAGACTGTGTTTTTAAATCAGCAGCATTTGTCAATATGTGTATTTTTGTTGTTATTTTCATTTGACAAGGATTATATCCATAGAATCTCCTATTTTTCTTCCAGATACAGAGGTATGGTACCCTATCCCAGCTTTACTCACAGATCGGCTTCAAGAGAAAGTCAGCATTCTACAAGCGAGTGTCGGCAATGCAGTGTGTGGCGCCACAGAACCCAAAACAGAATTGGCACCAATGTTACTATCTGTTGATACAGGCACTGGAGGGATATAAGATAGCACTGGATCCCAAACAGCTTAGGGCACAACAAGGTAATATTAACTGTACCCTAGAAGCATACCTCAATATGTATGCTACAGGGTAGTTCCCAAAATTTGGCTCATTTTCACACAGTTTTAACACAGAAGCAGTGTATTATAAGCAACAAGAATCGACCATGCAGTGTGTGGCGCTTGATAGTTCGTCTCTCACTAATGAGAAAGACCATCATTATTTCTTGAATAGTGCTGATGTGTGTTGGTGAGTTCTTTGATGGCTGACTAGGCCAATTCTGGCTCTAAACTGTCGGTTGCAAGTAGAGCAAGTCAATGTCATAGAGTCTGATGGTGGCACATTTGTTTTGGCTTTGCCACGGCTAACAAACCTTTAAATGCGTAACCGCCGGTTAAGAAAGAAAATCCGATTCACGCCCTTCCGGTTCCGCATATGAAGACCAAGAAAAGGTAAACAAAACATACACTACTAGGATCGATTGATGATTATATTTTAGTACAGAAATATATCGATTATCTATGAATGCTATTTTGTCACTTATTTACTATTGTAACTCAGCACCAAAGTAGCTCGCAAAATAATTTGATGTTCTCTGAGTTATTTATTCCCTTCTTCGAACTTGGTGTTCCAACAAGGCCAAAGTCGGCGAAATACAACTAAAAATTGGACAATTTGCTGGTAAATATCAAATTCTAGTGATTTTTCCACGACAAATTTACAGATATGTGTTAACTAAATTGCATCTGATGTCTGTGCCAGTATTTCGTTGTGTTAGTGCCCGTCATTATCGATTTGAAGGGAAGGAAAAGATGGGTATGCATTTAATCATTAAAATATGAAGGATATATTTCAAGATACGTTTGAAAACCTCAACCTGTTCAAGTTATGGTATGTATTTCCCTGTAAAGCGTTTTGAAAGACATAAAACCAAGAAAAATCAAATTAAAGTATACAGAATGCTGTAAAATCGTCTTCATGAACAGGAATATCATGCATGTGAACTATTGTATTACATGTATTTCATAGACAGTTTGTATTATTTTATATCAAACATTTTCACTGCAAATATCACAAACACACCAAATTTGAGTAAGCAACTATTAAGAAAGGGCGAGAGAATGTGACAATAATCTTCAGCGTAAAACAATTAACAAAAACAAAAACTTTAATACATGTGTTCTATAAAGACTATATTGCTATCATTCTAATGATTAAATTCGTAACCGAAATGTTGACACAGCTTTTAACCACATATGCATAGAATGCATTGGCCAGAGGCAACGAAACTGTCACCAGACCTCACACAATGTTAAAATCATCTGCGCACTGTATTGCTTTCCGTTAATATGGACGTAATGAGCGGAAATCTAAAAATATCCCTGCGACTGACCCACATTTTCGTCGTGTACAATGCAATCCCAACATGTGTTTTGGGGTAGGGAATAGAAAATCATGATTATAAAGAAAAAAATTCTGGAAATCCTTTGGGGTCCAAATATAGCAATGTCTAATTAATAAAATAGCATTGAGAGAATTATAATATTTGTCTTCGAATCGAAATATTTTACTCGGAAACACGAGCTGCAAAAGTTTGTTTACCTTTTGTTGGTCATCTGATGCGAAACCGGAAGGACATGAATCGGATTTCTTTTCTTAACCGCGGTTACGCATTTAAAGGTTTGTTAGCCGTGTTTGCGCTCTCTTCGCTTTCTTTCAGCTTCACAGATTCTCTTCTTTTCATAAAGAGCTGCTCCTTTGTTGATGAGACCTCGCCACTTTGATTGCTCCTGTGCAGTCTGTTCCCAGGACCCCATTGGTATTTCGAAATCCTTCAGAGAGGCTTTGAGGGTGTCTTTGTAGCGTTTCTTCTGGCCACCTTGAGAGCGCTTTCCCTCCTGTAGTTCTCCATAGAAAACTTTCTTTGGAAGTCGCGCATCAGACATTCTTATAACATGGCCAGTCCATCTTAGCTGTGCTAGCTTTAAGACTGTATGCATGCTTTGCATCCCTGCTTTCGTCAGGGCCTCTGTGTCTGGAATCTTGTCCTGCCACTTGATTTTTAACAACTTTCTCAAACAGCTTAAGTGGAAATGGTTAAGTCTCTTTGCATGGCGTTGGTATACTGTCCAGGTCTCACATGCATACAAGAGGGTTGGCAGTACCACAGCCTTGTAGACTTTCAGCTTGGTGTCAAGCTTGATTCCATTTCGCTCCCAGACATTTGCACGGAGACATGTGGCGCTTATAGCCTAAAACACAACAAAGTCATTTTGCTATGTTTTAAATGCAGCAAAAGAGCAAATAACAGTAAAATGTGCTTAAATAGATTCAAATGCTTTCGCAAGGTCCCGGTCCCCAAACATATTAATATCCTTGATTTGGATTACCTCTGTTGTAATGTAATTGAGCCTTTGCCTGAGAAAACTAACAATTTGGGTTTCCAACCAGGTCTGACACAAACCAGGCTGTACAGTCACAGATTAAGGCTGGGAGCTTGAAATTTCAGATTAAAGAAGAATAGGAATTGCACTATCTGTGAAGCAAAAACAAAGGCGCTGATCAGTTTCGTGGTCACAGCGAAGCTGGTCTGCTCCTTTGTTTTCGCATATGCAAATTGTTGGTTGTCTCAGGCGGCGGCTCAATTTGCAATTTTATTTTCTGGCTTTGGACAGATTTTCAAAATTTCCAAGGCTCTTTGGCTCTTTTAACGGCTTTTGGGAATACAATAATATTACCAGATAATTTTTATGAAAGGGTGTTTAAGAGAACATTATAAACCTTCATATTTTGTATGTATTGTTTCACTGTGAAGTTTCTTTGGTAGGTAAGATGTTGGGATGGCCTGTTGTTCAGGTCAGGGTGCTGCAGGAATTGATCTACTCGGCCAAGAGAATGGGCAATCATCAACTAGCAATCAGGTATATTACAATATTAATATGTAAACCTTTTTATGAGATGCAAGGTGAGAAAACTGGTCTATGGGGCTTCCAAACCAGGCCTGACACTTTTACAGTCACAGAAGAAAGTTAGAAGCTTGAAATTTTGGATGGAAGTAGAAGAGGACTTGTACTATCCGTGTAGCAAAAACTAATGCGCTGATCAGCTGCGCAGTTACTGCACAGCTGATCTGAGCTTTTGTTTTCACACAGCGAAAACCCGGTTTTCTCATGACATGGCTCTTATCATACTATATACATTCTTGAACTCAAATGACAGCCAAGTCTGGGTTAGAAGTCCTGTAAAAGGTGGAGATTGGGCCATAGCTGGTGTCTGAGATGTTAAGCAGCAGAACAAAAGCGAACTAAAGAGGAGAATGTTTGATTGGTACTATTGAAGGAAAATGCTAAAATGCTGGTAAACAGGTTTGGGTGAGTGAGTTGCCCAAACATGACCTCAATCTTGTAGTGGGGAAGCAAAGCAGCAAATCGAACAAAGTTTACTCTCTATCACTATATATACAAGAAGAAGGGAGATAATCTCAAACCAATTCAGCAATAATTCAGCTTGTACCTGTATATATTTCAGACACACACAGTTGTTATTATTCACACTGATGGACAGCTTATCCCCTCAAGAGAAAAGGGAAATAACTGCCAGCCTAGAGAATCTGACATCAACATCAGAAGCCATTACGCAGTTGCTGTCCTTGGTAACAAAACTAACAATGTCTTGTATTGAAATGTTTTTTACATGTTTCAGACACACACAGCTGTTATTATTCACACTCATGGACAGCCTGTCCCCTCAAGATAAAAGGGAGATAACCGCCAGCCTAGATAATCTAACATCAACATCAGAAGCCATTACGCAGTCGCTGTCCTTGGAAACAGGATTAATCATTCCTCCAGTGCCGCTTACTAATATACCATTTGTTAAGTAAGTTTACTGTAATTTTGGAATTTATTTTGTGAATTTTCTATTTTTCTGAATTATTGGCAATTTATTGAATTCAAGAGGTTACAAGTGCATGTACCGGTAGTACTAATGCAGTCTATTTTTATAATCAAAAATCAGTCTTTAATTGCGAGAAGTTTGAATTTGCAAGGGAAGAAACATGGGAATATTAACAAAAATGAAACTCTCGTGAACATTTCAAAACTTACAGTATAACAGTCTGCCCATCTTACATTTTCGTGTACTTTTTCCCTCCATAGACTACAGAAGAACAAATTGCAATCACTGATCAAAAATAGTTTATAAGCTTACTTTTAAACTGCCTCAAGTTGTTAACAATATCTTGTGTTAATGGTGACAAAATAAAATTGCAATGTCTTTCTTACTGTGTTCAGGTCTTTCAAATTGATGCGGTCACATTTAGAGCCTCAGAGTCTGGTAGAAACCACAGGATCTAATGACATCTTTATATTCACACCTTTAAAACTTCCGGAATGGGGTGGGGTTAATGTCATTTTCCATTGAATATGCATAATATTCTTTCCACTTTATTTATAGGTCTTTCAAATTGATGCCGCTACAGCCACATTTAGAGCCTCAAAGTTTGGTAGAAACCACAGACAGTGGAACTAACAGCATCTTTATATTCACACCTTTAAAACTCACCGAAGGAACGGAAAGCTCAGAAGCCAAGGCAGAAGTTGGTATGTCTGTGTTTGTGTTATTATCTAAATATGTGTAGCTTAAAATATCTGAACATTTGTTCACTCAAGCATACATTCAGTTGTTGTAATCATATTTAACTTTAACAGAATAACTCCTGTATTCGTTCTAATTAGCGCACATGCTCCATTAAGCTCACACACTGGTCATTCGGACTCATTCCCGAAATATATGTGCATAAGCGCACACTGTCTGACTAGCACATTTGTGCTTTATATCAGTTTTACACATTAATACTGTATTAGCTGCATTAAAATGTTTTGTAAAATGATCCAGTATTATTTTGTGATGATTGGAAAATGACATCATTATGGACATCATCATCAATATTTTTGTCATGGTGTTTTCAGCATTGCATGTGTTGTTTTCGGTCGTAATGTGCACTAATTAGAACGATATTCTGTTAACTTAAAGTTATTTTAAGTGCACTGTGCGCTAATAAGAATGAATAAGGTATTTGCAAAATGTGAAAAAAAACAACAACAAAGAAAAAAAAATTCTCTTGCTACAGGTATCCCTACCAGTATGTGTAGCAAATGCTGGGTATTCTGAACATCAGCTTGTTAGCCTCATTATTAACTCATTTCAGTCTGGCGTCCCTTTTATGGGACATAGGCAAATATAATAGCCCCAGATGAGACGCCGCAGAAGGTGGCATCCCATCTGGGGCTATTCTATTTGCATAGAGGAATTTCATCAAAAAATGGAATAAAATTTTAAAATCACACCTGAAGCCCCTAAAATTTAAAGTGGACTCACCCGAATGATAACTTTGGTGAATGCATTCGTCATATGGGTTAAAATATTGTTCACTCTTTCAGATTTTACCTGGGTGGAAGGTGACAATGTCGAAGTTCATCTCCATGTCTCTAATCCCATGCCGGATGATCTAAAAATAGCTCACTTGGGACTGTTGACAGAGGGGGTGGAGATCGAGACGTTCCCCACGTCGCCGTGTGTGCCGGCAGAGGCGGGGAACTATCTAGTCAAAGTGATAGCACGTCCTACGTCAACGGGTGAACTCATTGTGTCTGGTGAGTATATTTAAATTATTCTATATGGTTCAAATGTTTTATCTGTTATGTATGTTTCAAAATTTTTTTACTAAAATATTATGTCAGGCTTTAAATTCTACAATGCAAGTTTCTTCATTAAGTGAATGCAAGACATACTGGTAGCGCATCAGACTCCGAATCGAGAGGTCTTCGGTTTGATGCCCACTGGCAGCACTATGCTGTGTCCTTGAGCAGGACACATTAACTCCCCAGACTACGGTTTAAACCCAGGAAGTGGTGGCTCTATCTAAACATGACTGAAAAACTGTTGACTGGGACGTCAAACCTCAATGCAAACAAACAACTTTATTATTCTCATATATCATAATGGATATTCTCATATCACTAAACTTAAAACAATCTACTTTGTTGTTATTTTGAATTACTTCTTGGTAAAGCCCATTGTGATGAACAGTACACAACTTTACGATTGTCCCATGATTTCACATAATTTATACTTTGTCTTGAAGGTTACACAACAAAAGTATTCGGAGTGAAGAGTAACTGTCGACTTAGAGACTGCCCCCAGATCCCACAAACCTATTTCAAGGTGAAGGTCATTGCGGCATTAACACAGATACAACTGTCAACATCCCTGTCGAAAGCTGCCAGCTTTCTCTCATTTGGGGAGGAGGCCAATGTGGTAACAAGTGGAACAGCATTGTTGTTTACTGGACAGAGGTGAGATTTTTCAAAGTGTACTTGCAGATTCCATGTACAGATATGAAAGAACGGAAACTCATTCCCAATGATCACATTACATTCCTCACCCCCAAAAATTCTAGGACTCCGCTATTTTATATGTTACCCAAGATACATAAACAGAACAACCCAGGCAGACCCATAGTCTCAGCATGTGACGGCCCTACGGAAAACCTATCAGCCTATCTAGACTCCTTCATCAAACCACTAGCTCAGCGAGTAAAATCCTATGTGAAAGATACCAACGACTTCTTACTAAAGTTGACAGACTTAGGATCCATCCCACCTGAAGCATTTCTCGTCACAATCGACGTTACCGCCCTATACACAAATATACCACACAGAGACGCAATACTAGCTGTCAAAGAAGCACTTGAGACCAGAACTAACAAGAACCCTCTCACATGGGTCCTACTAAGAATCCTACACCTGATACTGACAAAAACAGCCTTTAGATTCTACGACTACATGTACGAACAAATATCTGGAACAACCATGGGCACGATCTGTGCTCCTTCGATGGCGATCATATTTATGGGAAAAATAGAAGAAGAATTCCTAGCCACACGTACACTCCTACCACTGGTATGGTGGAGGTATATCGATGACATCTTCATGGTATGGCCACATTCACCCACGGAGTTGTACTCCTTTCTCTCGGCCCTGAACAACGTCCACGAAACTATCAAATTCACTTCAAATGCTAGTCAAGAATCAGTGAGCTTCTTAGACGTTATGATCCACAAGGACAACAAAGGACAAATTGAAACGGGACTATACACAAAACCCACAGATGCCCACATGTATCTACATTATAACTCGTACCACCCTGTTCACCAGAAAAAGAGCATCCCCTATAGCCAGGCTATAAGACTTAGACGTATATGCAGCACGGACATACGACTCAAGGAAGCTACAGACCGACTTTATAAGAATCTAACCAAACGGGGCTATCCGAAAAAATTAGTCAAACAGGCTATAGACAGAGCTTCTCGATTGGATAGAAAAACTCTCCTAAACTCGGAAAAACAACCAGAAACAACTGAAAACGGACCTATACCATTCATTATCACACACAACCCGAAAAACCCTCCTATCTCCAAGATCTTAACCCACAACAGACGTATACTCGCTTCATCGGGAGATACTAAATACCTGCTAGACAGAAAATTCCTACTAGTCAACAAGCGAGCGAAAAACCTAAGACAGACCCTGGTTAGAACGGACAACCGCCCACCCACCATACCCAACGGATCAGGTCCTTGCCAGAAACCCTGCACAACTTGCCCTTTCATGAAACCCAGTACTACAGTTATATGCTGGACAACAAAAGAAAGCATCCCAATCCATGGACGTTTTAACTGTCAATCTAAAAACGTCATCTACATCATATCCTGTAAACTATGCGGACTACAATACGTCGGACAAACGGGCAACACATTTAATGAGAGATTCCGCGGCCATCTAGCTGACATTAGATACGGTAACGTCATTAAACCAGTTTCCCGCCACTTTACAAGCAACGGCCACACAGTACACGACGTTTTCGCTACAATTTTGACGCAAACAACCGGAAATCTAAACAACCGTCTCAGAACGGAAGAAGCCGTAATATACAAATTTAATAGCAGAGCGCCCCTGGGTTTGAATTTAAGACAGTAAGAAAACACCATGAAACCTAAAAGATGTGAAGAATGTGAACTGGACTTCTTCTCGCCAGCCACATTACGCCGACATAGAGAAGCCTTTCACCAGGAAAGCCGTACCCAATTTCAATGCTGGAGCTGTACCAAGATATTCGCCCGTAAAGAAACTGTACTCTCCCACTCCAGGAAAACACATAATGACACAGACGGGAAGTTCGTGATTGTCACCACTACTAACAAACGATATCACCCAGACATACAGAAACCTGCCAAATGGATCCCCCCCGCTGAGGCACGTACCAGAGCAGACCAGAGACCAACCATCTACCAGGTCACGATCCCCAAGCGGCCCAGATTAGAACCAGTACCAACCACCTCGGACCCACAGCCTATCCCCAGTACACCTACTACCGGACTTACCATACCAGAAATAGTGATTACACCAGCATCCCCTGAATGGCACCCGTTTTCGTTGAATGAACTGTCAAAAATTTATCCAGTCTCAATGGAGGAACTCATGTTGGAATTAGTAGTAACTGACTCGGAATCAGACTCCTCTATAAGCTCACAATCAACAGACTGCCAAGATGAAGTGGAAGCCACAGAAGAAACACATAACAGCTGCAGTATATATGGTATTTTTAACTTATAAAGAGAGACTCTTATGGTTGCTTAACAACAGAACATTTACTTTCGTTTTCTAAAAATAGAACAATCACGTCACGTGACCAGATCGGACACAAACCTTGCCGTTTTTTAGTACTTTAGCAAGATTTTGACCATGTTTTTCCAACCTGATGAAGGTCTAGGATAGACCGAAACGCGTCGTTCTAATAAAACACATGTTAACCTAACCGTTGTTGGATCGTTTGTTCTGGTGTTTCCCCTCTTGTGTTGAGATATGAAATATGTGAACCGCTACATGAGAAAACCGGGTATCTGCCTATGCAAAGACAAAGGCGCAGTTACTGCACAGCTGATCAGCGCCTTTGTTTTTGCTACATGGATAGTACAATCCCTCTTCTTCTATTCTTAAATCTGAAATCTCAAGCTTCTAGCCATCTTCTGTGGCTGCACAGACTGGTTTGTGTCGGACATGGTCAGAAACCCCGAAGACCGTTTTTCTCGCATCGCGGCTCATATGGTTCAAGTACATGTAAGCGCCATGTCAGATTGCTTACTGGGGGAAGATATTTTCCTAGTTGTAGAGCATTGGTCTTTAATAGGAGAGGTTCTGGGTTCGAATGTCACTAGGACTGTTGTATCTTGGAGCAATACACTTTTGACGAATCATTACTTAACGAGGTTGTTGATTTTTAACAACTGGGCTCAGATTTCTTCATGCATTGAGGTGTTTGATTTGTCATATTTTCAGTTCTGAGTGTCAAGTACAGCTCAAGAACTCTGGAAAGTACCCAATAGATCTAGTCACTGTCAGCTTAGAGAGTACCAAAGAATCAAGAGGTTTGTAATTTTGTGAAGAGATTGATCGCAACTGCTAATTTTCTAAGGTTAAGGCTTGTAGTCTTAGTAGCTTTATGCTGGTCACAGTACTGCAGTTTGGATTGCAATGGCTTGTGTTGGAGAGTTTGCAGGCTTCATTTTGGTTAATTCTTTCAATAATTTTCAGTTACTGGTGAAAGCATGCACACTTAGTACTGGTTAATAGGTAAAGCCTAACCATGATCTAAGGTTTGGGTAACTGACTATCTTTACATGGTATTTCCCTGTGGTCAAAATCCACAAATTCAAAAAGATTATTAAATTATCAATATGTGTGTATTTCCCTGACTGTTCACATTTCATGGATGATTTAGCTCCATAATCCTTAGAGAATTACTTTTTTCAGATCTTGTGAGTGAAGTATTCGAATGGAATCAAGAAAACCTTCATTCACAGCTGCCGGTCAGTGTGTTTGGTCTTCTTAGCTTTGAGAAATAGATTAGCTATAGCAGTGATTTAATACTGTGATTTTTTATTGAGTATTAACCACAAAATAACTGTCATATTTCAGATCTTGTGAGTGAAGTATTTCAATGGAATCAGGAAAACATTCACTCTCAGCTGCCGGTCAGTGTGTCGGGTCTTCTCAGCTTTACTCTTGCTTTAAATGGTGTTGGAGATTTCCTAGTGCCAAAAAGCTCAGACAAAGGTAAAACTTTTCATTTCTTGAATGGACCAGGCTCCGAGGTTGTAAAACTTTTTTCATGCTCAACTCATTGCTCATAATTACTGAAATCGCCCAAATAAATTTGAAATTTTAGGTTTCGATTACCAAAGTCTGTAATTAATCCTGCTGATAAATGTTAAAATGCCAACAACTTTTGGCATTTTAACATTTATCAGCAGGATAAATTTTAGTCTCAGCTGAGCATGAAAATAGTTTTATAACCTCGGGGCCAGATTGGAAAATAGCTTCCTATATTGCAGTAAGAATCAAACTTACTTGTTGACTAAAAATGAGAAGACCAATTTCACTATCATTTTAAATGATATCTGTTTGCAAAAAAATGGGAACTTAAACGAGATAAGCAAAGACAGAGTTTTGTTACTCAAATGAAAAAACTTGCAGATAGTCAACTCAGTGGAGACAGCCAAACATAGCTGTGGACAGAGTATTGCGCAGATTTGAATCTTAAGTCTGGCACAGTCTTTTACTAGGTGCACAAGTCGCTGATGGAAAGATGTGCTCTTAGTACTGGGTAACTGCTGAAGTGAAGCCTGTTCCAGTAGAAGAAGTTAACCCAGCCATAACTTCAGCTGCAAAGCAACAAATCAAACTTTGAACATATTACATGTATTTATGTGACTTACTCAAGATTCTATTTTTAGCTCACCTGAGCCGTCAGGCTCACAAGGTGAGCTTATAGTATACCCATGCTCCGTCGTCCGTCCGTCGTCCGTCCGTCGTCCGTCGTCCGTCCGTCGTCCACCATTTTCAAAGATCTTCTCCTCTGAAACCGCTTGGCCAATCAAAGCCAAATTTTACATGAAGCATCTATGGGAAGGGGGAACCAATGTGTATATAAATAATCCAGGTCACATGACCAAGATGGCCGCCATGCCCATATATGGTAAAAACCCTTCAAAAATCTTCTTCTCCGGAACCACTGGACCGATTTCAACCAAACTTGGCATGAAGCATTAATGGCTCAAGCACTACAATGTATATATAAATCATGACCCTATGATGACCTTGACCTATTTTACGGCAAGGTCAACATAGGTCGCGAATGCATTTGAATGGGAAAAATTGTTAAATTGTCATTTAAAGGAAAAATCTTGCAGAAAATGAGCAGTAGGACTGAATATTAATGATTCTGAAAAAAATTGGGCACCAGGGGCTCATTCGCCCCCACCCCGGGGCAATATACATGTATATCTCCATAATATTCAAACATCTTCTCCTCTGAAACCGCTTGGCCAATCAAAGCGAAATTTTATGTGAAGCATCAATAGGAAGGGGTAACAAATATGTATATAAAAAATCCAGGTCACATGACCAAGATGGCCGCCATGCCCATATATGGTAAAAACCGTTCAAAAATCTTCTTCTCCAGAACCGGTTGACCGATTTCAACGAAACTTGGCACGAAGCATCGATGGCTCAAGCACTACAAGGTATCATAAATCATGACCCTGTGATGACCTTGACCTATTTTACGGGAAGGTCAACATAGGTCACCAATGCATTTGAATGGGGAAAACTTTTAAAATGTCATTTAAAGTGAAAGTCTTGCAGGAAATGGGCAGTAGGACTGGATATTAATGATTCTGAAAAAAATTGGACCCCAGGGGCTCATGTGCCCCCACCCCGGGGCAATATACATGTATATTTCCATAATATTCAAACGTCTTCTCCTCTGAAACCGCTTGGCCAAACAAAGCCAAATTTTAAGTGAAGCATCTATAGAATGGGGGAATCAATGTGTATATAAATAATCTAGGTCACATGACCAAGATGGCCGCCATGCCCATATATGGTAAAAACCCATCAAAAATCATCTTCTCTGAAACCAATAGACTGATTTCAAGGAAACTTGGCGTGAGGCATCGATGGCTAAAGTACTCCAATGTATATATAAATCATGACCCTGTGATGACCTTGACCAAGTTTATGGCAAGGTCAACATGGGTTGCCTGTGCATCTGAATTGGGAAAACTGTTAAAATGTCATTTGAAGGAAAAAGCCAACAGGAAATTGGCAAATGGACAGAATATTGAAGATTCTGAAAAAAGAAAATGGCCCAAGGGCTTATCTGCCCCTGCACTGGAGTTAAATACCATAATATTCAAACATGTTTATTGGTATATGCAGCTGATCTCAGGTGAGCGTTTACAGGACCATTGGTCCTCTGGTTTCAAACAACATGTACATGGCCTCGAGGTTATAAAACCTTTTTTCATGCTCAGCTCAGCTGAGACTAAAATTGATCCTGCTGATAAATGTTAAAATGCCAACAATTGGCATTTTAACATTTCTCAGCAGGATAAATTACTGTCTTATGGGATTTATGCCAGAATTTTCAACTGGTTTGGGCTATTTTAGTAGTTAAAAGCTATTGAAATTTCATGCTCAGCTGAGTTGAGCATGAAAAAAACTTTTGTAACCTCAGGTCCTAGTTTTCTTTCAGAAGTCACAGAATCATCTCCAGATGAAGAAAATAATGGTGCTGAGGCAAAGGTAAGACTGCAGTACAGTTTTAGATGATTATTATTTGGACTGTGAGTGGGAAATTTCTGACCAGGTCCAACTTAAACCTGTCTGTACAGTCACAGAAGGCTGGAAAATGCTTAAAATTCAGGATTTGAGAAGAAGAGAGGGATTGTCTTATCTGTGTAACAAAAAAAAGTGCTGATCAGCTTTGCAGTTACTGCACAGCTGATTTTTTGCACATTTGTTTTCGCATAGGCACTTTTTTCCATGTCGCATCTTATTTAATCTCATAACCAAAGTGAAGGGCCCTTTTCACAGTTCTTTTCTACTTTTCTTCAAACAAAACTAAACAATGGTGAGCACGGTGGCCTGGTGGTAGTAGATCATTGGACACCAAATCAAGAGGTCCTTGGTCAGATCCCCAGTTGGGGCGAAGTGTTGTGTCCTTGAGCAAGAAACATTAATTCTCCACCATACTGGTCCCGAGGTTATAAAACTTTTTTCATGCTCAGCTCATCTGAGACTAAAATTTATCCTGCTCATAAATGTTAAAATGCCAACAAATGGTGGCATTTTAACATTTATAAGCAGGATTAATTACAGGCTTTGGAGATCTAAACCTTCAGTTTCAATATATTTGGGCAATTTCGGTACGAAGCGATTTTTCTGTTCTGACATGACTTAAAGATTGTTGATTGGTATGTTAAAATTCAGTACAAACAAACAAACAAACAAAACTACAACAACAACAAGTGAGTCGCATCGTGAGAAAACCGGATTTTTGCCTATGCAAAAATAAAGGCGCAGATCAGCTTCGCAGTAACTGCGAAGCTGATCAGCACCTTTGTTTTTGCTTTGTGGGTAGTACAATTTCTTTTCTTCATAAAACCGAAATTTTAAGCTTCTAGCCTGCTTTTGTGACTGTACAAGTAGGTTTGTGTCAGACCTGGTTGGAAACCCTGAAGACCAGTTTTCTCGCATCACGGCTCAAGTAGTAAACTGCATTTTGGACATTGTGGATACAATAATTGGCTGTGCTCTATATGACCAGAAACATGTTCATGGGCAATAAAGCTCAAAATCAACAAATCTCGGGATGAATCACATTGTTTGCAGTGCATTGAGGCAATACTAAAAGTCGAATACTCCGGTGGTCCTGGAAGAGAGGCTGGCTATTGTCGTTGCTCATCCGTAGCCCTCAGTATAGATGTACAACCCTCGGTATTCTTTCACAAGTGGGATGTTTTACCGTCCGAAAGGTAAACAGTTTTCCTTATTAAGGAGATTTACATTTCAATAAGTTTAAGTTTTAGCTTTCAGTTAGGTTAAAACTTTTTTTAAATCAGACGGTACGAAAATGTAATTTTTGAGAAATTTAAGTTTTTGTGTATTGTTAAGTAAAATTGCTTGATGATACTAGCTTAAAAGAAAAATATAGAATGGCTTTTGGAAAGTTTAATAAATTTTGTATAAAATTACCACAGTGTATGATTATACCCCCCGCAAAACGAAGTTTTAGGGGGGTATACTGTTTTCAGCCTGTCTGTGATTCCGTCATTCCGTCATTCCGTCATTCCGTCAACATTTTGACATCTTTCCTGAATAACTTAAGTAGTTTTTGCCCGATGTTCTTTAAATTTTCAACACACCTGCACCATAAGACAACACATGTGTGGTATGAATTTAGGGGCCAAAGGGTCAGTTTTGCAAGAGTTATGGGACTTTTTAAACCTATACATAGAATGTTTGCCATAGTGCTAATAGTGCATACTTTGTGAAATCAACTCCTCCTACAGCTTTCAATATTCTCTTTTGATACTTTGCAGATATGTGCCAGAGATGTTGAAGATGTGCATGAAGAAGTATTATGCTGAAAAAATAAATTTTGACAAATTAACAGCATTTTGAACTTAGCCAATTTTCGATAATTGCCATATTCAACAATGGTTGGTAGTGCATAGTTTGTGAAATCAACTCCTCCTAGGGCTTTCAGTATTTCTTTTCAATACTTTGCAGACATGTTCCACACATATTGAAGATGTGCATGAAGAATTATAATGATGAAAAAATAATGTTTGACAAATTTACAGCATTTTTCAAAATAGCCATTTTTTGACCATTGCTTATATACAATAATGGTTGGTAGTGCATAGTTTGTGAAATCAACTTCTCCTAGGGCTTTCAGTATTTCTTTTCAATACTTTGCAGACATGTTCCACACATATTGAAGATGTGCATGAAGAATTATAATGATGAAAAAATAATTTTTGACAAATTTACAGCAATTTTTAACATAGTCATTTTTTTTACCATTGCTTATACAATAATGGTTGGTAGTGCATATTTTGTGAAATCAACTCCTCCTAGGGCTTTCAGTATTTCTTTTCAATACTTTGCAGACATGTTCCACACATATTGAAGATGTGCATGAATAATTATAATGATGAAAAAATAATTTTTGACAAATTTACAGCATTTTTCAACATAGTCATTTTTGACCATTGCTTATATACAATAATGGTTGGTAGTGCATAGTTTGTGAAATCAACTCCTCCAAGGGCTTTCAGTATTTCTTTTCAATACTTTGCAGACATGTTTCACACATATTGAAGATGTGCATGAAGAAGTATAATACTGAAAAATTAATTTTTGACAAATTTACAGCATTTTTAACATAGCCATTTTTTGACCATTGCTTAAATACAATAATGGTTGGTAGTGCATAGTTTGTGAAATCAACTCCTCCTAGGGCTTTCAGTATTTCTTTTCAATACTTTGCAGACATGTTCCACACATATTGAAGATGTGCATGAAGAATTATAATACTGAAAAAGTGAATTTTGACAAATTTACATCATTTTTCAACATAGCCATTTCTTGACTATTTCTTATATACAATAATAGTTTGTAGTGCATACTTTGTGAAATCAGCTCCTCTTAGGGCTTTCACTGTTTCTTTTAAATTCTTTGTAGATATGTTCCAGATATATTTTAGATGTGCATAAATAATTTTCATGCTGAAAAAATAATTTTTGACAAATTTTCAGCTTTTCTTTAACTTAGTCAATTTTTTACCATTTCTCATGATAAACAATTATGATCATAGTGCATACAGTGAAATCAACCTCAAGCTTTCAATACATTCTTTGAACATCATATAGATGTGACTGGCATACTGAGGATGTACCTGAAGAATTATAATGCTAAGAAGATATCTTTGACAAATTTTCTGCGTGTTTGACTTAGGAAGTTATTGGCCAGCTTCAGATAATTTTGTGGGGGGTATACTGAAAGCCTTGCTTGCAGCCAATTTCTAGTTTTGTTTTGATATGAATTTTAAAATAGAACTTTATGGCCTTCAAAGCTGACTGAACATAATTTCACTGAAAAGCTACATTGTTGTGTCCATGATGTCACAAACTCCTGGACCCAGTTGATCAAAACTTTGTTAGCGTAATGCTGTCGTAAAGCCCTCAATTTGTTAACTATATATCAACTTCAAAAGCAAATACCCTGTTATTTTTTGTTGAAAAAATGTGAGAATCCTTTGCAATGCGAAGGATTCTCACATTTTTTCAACAAAAAAATAACAGTGTATTTGTAATGTTGTAATTTGAAATTTTAAGGAATCGTTAACTAACGACATCGTTAATTTTAAACAACAGGCCCAGCATGACATTATCCACTAAAGCATAGCGACATAATTTGATGTTTATAAATGAGCCGCCCCATGGGAAAACCAACAATCTGCATATGCGAAAACAAAGACGCAGATCAGCTTCGCAGTAACCGCGAAGCTGATCAGCGCCTTTGTTTTCGCTACACGGATAGTACAATTCCTCCTCTACTTAACTCCAAAATTTCAAGCCTCTAGCCTGCTTCTGTAGCTGTACAGGCCGGGTTGTGTCGGACCTGTTCGGAAACAACATTGTTGGTTTTCCCACGAGGTGGCTCAAATATCTATTTCAGTGCTGACCATTGTAATCTAGTCTTTGACGTTCAAAATGTATCTGGTCATCAACTAGAGCTCAGTTACACATCTCACACTGTCTTAATGGAAAATCAGCAACTACGCAGGTATGTTCATTGTAATCTAGTCTTTGATGTTCAAAATGTATCTGGTCATCAACTAGAGCTCAGTTACACATCTCACAGTGTCCTAATGGAAAACAATCAACTACGCAGGTATGTTAAAACTTCTCTCTAGTACTCAAACAACATCAAATTATTTTGTATTCAAGATTGTTACATTCCTTTAGTTTAGAGGTAGAGCTTTGGACTTGGAATTGAGAGGTCCTGAGTTCAGTCGCCACTGGCGCCGGTAAGACATATGAGCTGCCGCATGAGATAAACAACAATCTGCTTAAGTGAAAACACATGCGCAGATCAGCTGTGCAGGAACTGCGCAGCTGATCAGCACCTTTGTTTTTACTACACAGCGCAATCCCTCTTTTTCTTAAATCCGAAATTTCAACCGTCTAGCCTTCTTCTGTGACTGTACAGGCCAGTTTGTGTTGGACCTGGTCGGAGCCCCAAATTGTAGGCTTTCTCATGTACTGGCTCATATTTAAAACTCCCCATAGGAATGGTTAATACCCAGGAAGCGGTGGCTCCATCCAGACATGTCTGAAAAATTGTTGACTGGAATGTTTAACTTCACTACAAAAAAAACAAACAAACAAATCTTCATTGGTTAAGTTAGATCTTGTGCCAAATGACGGATAGAATAAATGGGTTGCCGTCAGGTAATAGAAAAAAGATCCCATGGTTCTCATGCATTTACAGATGAGAGCTCATCCTGAGGTAATTTCTCTGTATGACGAAAACCATTGGTGGCAACAGTCCTTAAATAGCTGTGAAAACATCAATTAATTGTGGCTTGCTTGAAATTCTTGATTTTGACTGAACACATCGTTTTCAAGCTCACTTTAGGATGGCCATAATAAAATGACAAGTTCTGAGCAAACATTTTTACAAATCAAAAATCATACCCCAAGGGTCCCATGTTAAGTATAGTTTAGCCATATTAAACAAAAGTGCTTTAGAGATCTAAATAATTAAACAAATGTGGTCTCTGTTTCAGAATCGGGTTTCAGCTTGAAAGGTTAAAACCACCACCAGAAACTCCAGACATTCCAAAACCCTTAACAGTCAGTTATCAATCATCAACCAGTGCTACGCCTTTAGATACCTTCAGCCTTTACTTAGCCAAGTTTGTAGATATACGGTGGAGTATTGTATCCTTTGGATTCATAGAAAAATGTTGAAACCAAATCGAAGTAAATGGACAATAAATCCAGGTTTTGAGTAGCACTACTGCAAAATTATCTTAAATTTCACACCAGGTCGGACACAAACCAGTCTGTGCAGTCATAGAAGAAAGCTAGAATCTTGAAATTTTAGATTTAAGTAGAGGAGGAATTCTACTACACTTCAGACCCGTTATAACGCGCTGGTCGGGGTCCACAAGTCGCATGCGCGTTATAGGTGAGGCTGATCGCAGTTTCTGTGGTGTATTGGTGGGTGGGGAACCTATACGACGTGTGTATTGGCTTGGCGGTTTATCGCAGAGTCCTTGTAAAATGGAATAAGCAAAAGTGAAGTATCGCGTGTTCCACAGTTTTATCAGTTTAAAACGATCTACAATGATAAAATTTGTTTATTTACAACGTACGATTTTATGTGAAAAGAGCGTCCATGACACCGGGCTTATGTTGCTGTTGTATTGTAGAGTTCCGCCTTTGACTTATTGGCGCACCCGGATATTTAAAGCGGACAAGAGTCTTTTGCCGATACCGTATTTACAGTTATTTTAATTCGCCTTTCTTAATTGAATTTTCTGATAGGATAGAATTATACAAGATATAGGTGTCCCAATGCTTAGACAATCTTTGGTTTGTGTCGCCGTCGAAAATGAGCAATGTTGCGTAACAGGTGTCATCAATTAATATCCTACAGCAACCTGTGTTTACGGTCTTGTTACGGTCTATCGATAATCCCCTAGCTCATTGGGCTTATTTTCACAACTTTTATGGCTTATCTTAAGAAAACAATGTGTCATCCACGCTTCGCGAACGGTGGATTGTGTAAGTCTAAAAATTACTGACATGGCAATTATCACTCTTGAATATACACGCAGCCGACACGGTTCGTAAACACATTATGCTTTCTAAAAGAAAACCTGTTCTTTCAGTTTTAAATATGCAAAAGATAATTAACATTAATTGTTCCCAATGTATAATATAGAGAAACTGTTAGAAAATAGCACCTTGGCAAACGCCTGACAACTGCTTTTAATTCTTTTCTCTCGAGTACCATAAAGAGAAACTGTAAGAAAACTGAACCTTGTTGAATTCCCTGCAAACGATCTTTTAACAGTGAATTCATCTGCACATAAACGCCTTAAACTGTAATACAAAAAAGGAATATATATGGGTAAAACAGCGCCTTCGCGTCGCCCCGATTTTTTTTTTTTTTTTTTTTTTTTCTCAAAAGTGGGTGGGCGCAATTTTGGGATCCAAGGTGCCCTCGCGTTATATCCAACACCGCGTTAATTCAAGGCGCGGTATAGCGGGTCTGTCCTGTATATGTGTAGAGGCTGATTTTATGTGCTTTTGTTGAAAACTACACCTCAACCTCTATATAACATCGTTGGGGTCCAATACAATTTCCGTGTTAGCTATCAAATCCATGTTATAATGAGAGTAAAATAAACAGATATATGAGCCGCCTCGTGAGAAAACCAACAATCTGCAAATGCGAAAACAAAGGCACAGATCAGCTTCTCGGTAACCGCGAAGCTGATCAGCGCCTTTGTTTTCGCTACACGGATAGTACAATTCCTCTACTTTCTAAGTCCAAAATTTCCAGTCTCTAGCCATCGTCTGTGCTTGTACAGGCCGATTTGTGTCAGACCTGTTTGGAAACCACATTGTTGGTTTTCCCACGAGGCGGCTCATATAGTAACATGATACCAAGTTTTTTCATGAATATACTTTGGTTGGAATTATTTTATCCAATATGCAGCTGTATTTCAAGTCACTTTTTCCTTTACTGTGACTAGCCATCTCTTAAAGTCAGTGGCAAAGCTGATATTAACTACCTGGAGTGGTTGTCTGCTCAAAAACAGCTCCTGCTTCTATCACCTGTCACATGGGGTAAGTTGGCTTTTATCCCTTCAAGAGTAAAACACAACACACATTCTTGATTGTGACTTGTCAGCTTCTTTTAAAGTTATTGGCAAAGCTGATATCAACTATCTGGAGTGTTTGTCTGCTCAAAAACATCACCTGTTGCTTTTTAGCCCTATAAGCATAATACACAACATTACATGATTTTGCAATATGAGTGATCCCCACTTGAGAGTTTTCCATGTTGGTGCTTAACATTTAAATTTGTTAATATGTTTTGAGCAACTTTTAACCAATAAAAAAGCTGGGGGGGGAGAATGGAACTACCAAAAAAAATCAGGGCTCCAGAAATAGTCTTTCTTTATTTCTGTCCTATAATAGGAAGGCTGGATGCAACAGTTCAGATGCAGGTCAACGTTGTTATAATGCATATCGCTATAGTGCGTTTTTTAATGTAAATTAGTCATATCGGCTTCAAAATTGATATTGTTGCTATGTGTCGCTTGTAATAACATCATTGTAACGCAGTTTCACTTATAACACGATCTGTTTACATGGATCTTGTGGATAAAGTTACAATGATGTTGACCTGTACAATCAAATGATACACAGCATTGAATCTTAACCACATGAAGAAAGAACATCTTATTGATATAATTATTTTTTATCGTTTCAGAAGTAAGAATAAATGAGCAGCTATTATCTCCCTTGAGAATTGGTGCTTTAGAGTTCAAAGTTGGGGAACCAGTGACAATTGGAGTTGAACTCTGTGTCAAACAGAATGTGCCGGGAACCGAAGACTTGTCGGGGGTCGTGTCAATATCGACTTGTCAAGACTGTGATAATTTGAGATCTTCCCCAGATATATCTCACCAAGTGGCAGTGCTAGGCTGTCCCTCATTGGTTGTGTCAAAGGTGAGTTTTAAGATTTTTCAGGGGTTTTGTCAGAATTGACTTGTCACATACATATATGAAAGACTACCGTAATCTGGGAACATGAGATGATCCCCAGATATATCTCACCTGGTGGCAGTTCTAGGCTGTCCTTCATTAGTTGTTTCAAGGTGATTTCAGAAATTGAGCGGGGATTGTGTTTAAAATGATGGTGGTTCTAATTATACTGAGTTCCACAGCCAACGCAACTTTATTTTTTCATCTCTTATTTTAAATTGGTCAATTATGTGAAAAATTTTGTGCCCTATTATCATTAAAATGGCTCGAAAATCTTTGCATGTTATCAAATTTGTGATTTTAGTGCGCATGTGCATGAACACGTCCAAGGGTACTAAACTGCATTTTCCATGCCCCGCGCGCCCGGGCTCGAATTTTTTCAAAACAGTTCACATGATTCAAATCTTGGACGATCGTCCGATAAGTGTATGGCAATACCAATGTTGAAACCCATGGCTCAATGCCAGAAAATGGCATTGATTTTCGGTACTTGAAAAATGCTTGTTTTTAGGCGTTCAACGTCACTTGGTCACATGGTCGACGTCAATGCAGATGTCAACCATATGCTTTATTTTGTGTTGGCAACCTAGCCCTATTGAATAAAGTGTATTGCAGCTATGGGAAAGTCGTTTTTCAATTTGTTTCGTTGCTTTTAATTATGGTGGTTTGCACAGTTTTGCAAGAAAATCATTAAAATCGCTGATTTCCTTCATTTTTGAAAATGACCCCTTCGCCAGTTTTTTCGCAATTCTAGGCGAACGAAAACAGTCTGACGGCTGATTTTAACAGCTTATCTTTGAAAATGGTTTGACTTCATATATTCGGAATTTCGGATGAATCGACTGAAACCACAAAAAGTTATTAAAAATTTAGGGACGAGTTGCGTTGGCTGTGGAACTCAGTATAGTATTTTAAACCTACGTTTCCAACAAGAATATGAAAAACACACTTTTTTTCATTAAAAAACTTTTCATTCTAAAATTATAATTAATGTCTCTTTCCAGATCTCCTCAGAGCAGTACATCTCACATTCCTGTTCTTATATGTTCCACTGTACGGGCTACTACCGCTTCAAAATACACATGAAAGTCAAAGGTCAAGACGGGACGACCCAAACATGGCCGTGTTCATCTGTGATAGAAATCTGTGTTATTGACTGATTTAATCTGTTATTTGAGCCTGTGCATGAGAAAACCAACAATTTGGGTTCTGACCAGGCCCGACACAAACCGAGCTTTACAGTCACAGAAGATGGTCAGAGGCTGGAAATTTTGGATTTAGAAAGTAGAGGAATTGTACTACCCGTGTAGCAAAAACAAAGGCGCTGATCAGCTTTGCAGTTACTGTGAAGCTGATCTGCGCCTTTGGTTTCGCCTATGCAGATTGTTGGTTTTCCCATGCGGTGGCTCATTTCATAATGTTGTATTGTTGCTTTTGTGCTATAAGTTACACTAACAGCTATTGTCATAATGAGCAGCCATGTCAGAAAAACAACAATCTGCAGTAACTGCACAGCTGTTCAGCAACTTTGTTTTTGGCACATGAATAGTATAATTCCTCCTCCACTTAAACCCGAAATTTCAAGATTCTAGCTTCCTTCTGTGACTTTACAGGCTGGTTTGTGTCAGGTCTGGTCGATAACCCCAGTTTTCTCTCGTCAGGGCTCATATGAAGATAAAACTCCATTTTGTAAGTCTTAGCTGGAAGGCTTGAGAGACCAGTGAACTCTAGGTTTTAAACTATTAAACAGGACCCAGTTGTTCAAAGCATTGTTAGCTTAACGATATCGTTAAGACATAAATTTGTTAAGCAAATATCAGCTAAAGTAACAAATACACTGTTATTTTTTGTTGAAAAAATGTGAGAATCCTTTGCAGTGCAAAGGATTCTCACATTTTTTCAACAAAAAATAACAGTGTAGTGCAAAGGATTCTCACATTTTTTCAACAAAAAATAACAGTGTATTTGTAATATTAATGTTTGAAATTTTAACGAAACGTTAACTAACGACGTTGTTAGTTTTGAACAACTGGGCCCTGATCTTTTGAGCAATGAAAACTGCTTTTCGGTGTAAAAACTATATGCTTTGAAAAAATACCTCTGCTTTAAATGGTAATTGTTAATTTATAACCAGTCTTGTTACACTTGGAGCGTGGTAGCCTAGTGTTTAGGGTGTCAGACTACGAAATCAAGAGGTCCTGGGATTTACATCACTGATGCCGGATTGTGTCCTTGAGCAAGACACATTAAATCCCAGTTTGTGCTGGTTAAAACCGGGGAAGTGGTTTCTCCATCCCGACATGACTAGAAATTTTTGACTGTGATGTTAAACCTCGATACAAACAAACAAACAAGAGTTGTACTGTATTGTTTGCATGGGACAAAAACAGATTTCTTCATGACAAGGTTTAACTACGTAAAATTGCCGAGTTGGGAATAATAGGCCCGTCAAAGACTATAAGTCATACTCAAACTAATGGTTTACATGTATTTGTATTGCTGGGTATATAACTTAGTCTAAGTTATTTTAGCTTGAGCTGTTTCAATATGCTTTCATTGGCATTGGTTTGGGCAAAACAATCAAGAATAGGCGTCAGTTGATGCCTTAAATTTATAGTCAAGATGATATGAGCCGCGTCTCGAGAAAACTGGATTTTGCTATTAAATGCGAAAACAAAGGCACAGATCAGCTTCGCAGTAACTGCAAAGCTTTTCAGCACCGTTGTTTTTGCTACACGGATAGTACAATTTCTCTTCTTCTTAAATCCGAAATTCCCAGCATCTACAAATCTTCTGTGCTTGTACAGCTTAGTTTGTGTCAGACCTGGTCGGACCGGTTTTCTTGCGTCATGGCTCATATATCAAATATTTGTGGTCTTGGTACTCTTAAGAATTAATTTGGAGGGAATTATAATGGCTTTGCACCATCTTAAACTATAAGAATGGACCAGAATTATATTTCCCCAAAAAGTGGTAATGGTAAAATGGGTAAACCAATATGACCTTCACTGTTTGAGGATGTAAAACCTAACATGACCAAAAAAGTTCACTGACTTATCAGATAAATGTATCCTCACAATCCCATTTATAATCTAGCCTTTCATTGAGAATACATAACTTAAGTAGGTTAGCGTTTTGAAAATAAAGACATTGTGTTGAAAGTTGCCTAACAATAATGATCAGGCAAAACAATAAATCCATATTGCATAATTACAGGCATCCACGAAATCATGTGTGCAAGTCATTTGAGCCTTCGCTTGAGAAAACCAACCATTTGGGTTTCCGACCAAGTCGGACACAAGCCAGCCTCGTACAGTCACAGAAGCATGTTAGAAGCTTGAAATTTCGGATTTAAGAAGAGGGATTGTTCTATTCTGCAGCAAAAACAAAGGCGCTGATAAGCTGTGCAGTTACTGCACAGCTGATCTGGGAATTTGTTTTCGCATAAGCATAAGCAAATTTTCTTGTGCCATGGCTCATTTTTAGCTCACCTGAGCCGAAGGCTCACAAGGTGAGCTTATAGTATGGTAGTCGAGCCGGTGTCCGTGGGTGGGTGTGTCCGTGCGTGTGTTCACACTTTCAATCTTGAATATCTCTAAGACAACAAGGCCAATCGCAATCAAATTTTATCTGAAGCATCATTGAGATGGGGGAAAGTTTGCATTAGGTTTTGAGCCAGATCGGATCAGAACTCTGGTTTCCGTGGCAACAGATAGCGCCCATTGTGTTATAATGGGGAAAATGTTGTGGCCACTCTAGCAACTTCATTTTTGATTGGATCTTCTTCATTCTTGCAGGTAACAAGGACAATCATAACATCTCGGATGAGTTCGAATTTCGGCCAGGTTCGACCTCAGATTGCGGAGTTAGCTGCCCTTGAGCGTCTGGAAAAATCCCCATAGACTTATAATGGGAAAAATGTTGTGGCCACTCTAGCGCCTTTATTTTTCATTGGATCTTCTTCATTCTTGCAGGTAACAAGGACAACCATAATATCTCGGATGGGTTCGAATTTCAGCCAGATCCGACCTCTGACTGTGGAGTTAGCTGCCCTTGAGTGTTTGAAAAATCATTCTTTTGTGTTGTGGCCATTCTAGCGCGTTCAATTTTGATCAGATCTTCTTCATACTTGGAAGTAACAAGGATAGCCATAACATCTCGGATGAGTTCGAATTTCAGCCAGATTCAACTTTTGACTGCAGAGTTATCTGCCCTTGACTGTGTGAAAAGTCAATATTTAGTGTTGTGGCCACTCTAGCGCCTTCATTTTTATTCGGATTTTCTTTATTCTTGGAAGTAACAAGGACATTTGTAACATCTCGGATGAGTTCGAATTTTGACCAGATCTGACCTTTGACCGCGGTGTTATCTGCCCTTGAGTGTTTGAAAAATGAATATTTAGTGTTGTGGCCACTCTAGCGCTTTCAATTTTGATCGGATCTTCTTCATACTTGGAAGTAACAAGGATAGCCATAACATCTTGGATGAGTTAGAATTTCTGCCAGATCCGACCCTTGACTGCAGAGTTATCTGCCCTTGACTGTGTGACAAATCAATATTTAGTGTTGTGGCCACACTAGCGCCTTCATTTTTATTCGGATTTTCTTTATTCTTGGAGGGAACAAGGACATTCATAACATCTCGGATGAGTTAGAATTTCGACCAGATCCGACCTTTGACCGCAGAGTTATCTGCCCTTGAGTGTTTGAAAAATCAATATTTAGCGTTGTGGCCACTCTAGCGCTTTCAATTTTGATCAGATCTTCTTCATACTTGCAAGTAACAAGGATAGCCATAACATCTCGGATGAGTTCGAATTTCAGCCAGATCCGACCCTTGACTGCAGAGTTATCTGCCCTTGACTGTGTGAAAAATCAATATTTAGTGTTGTGGCCACTCTAGCGCCTTCATTTTTATTTGGATCCTCTTTATTCTTGGAAGTAACAAGAACATCCATAACATCTCGGATGAGTTCGAATTTCGACCAGATTCGACCTCTGACTGGGGAGTTATCTGCCCTTGAGTGTTTGAAAAATCCATTTTTTGTGTTGTGGCCACTCTAGCATCTTTGTTTTTCAGTGGATCTTCTTCATTCTTGCAGGTAACAAGGATAACTACAATATCTCGGATGAGTTTGAATTTTGGCCAGATCTGACCTCTGACTGCGGAGTTAGCTGCCCTTTAGTGTTTGAAAAATCAATATTTTGTATTGTGGCCACTCTAGCACTTTCAATTTTGATCGGATCTTCTTCGTTCTTTGAAGAAATAAGGATTACCATAACGTCTTGGATGAGTTCGAATTTGAGCCAGATTTGACCCTGGACTGCGGAGTTAGCTGCCCTTGAATGTTTGAAAAATCAATTTTTGGTGTTGTGGCCACTCCAGCACCTTCAATTTTGATCAGATTTAAAAAAAAAAAAAAAAAAAAAAAAACTTTGTCCAGTGACTGTACTTGTTGACTCTCAGGTGAGCGATCATTGCCCTTGGGCTACTTGTTAAATTTGGTTCACTGTTTAATCATGAAACATGCTTTTGCCATAATGTAAATTCATCACATGCTTTCTCTTGCTTTGCATTGCTCGCATTTCAAAATAGAAGATAGCCGTGTAATTACTTAAGTTCAGAATGACATTGGCAAAAAAGTTGTTACCTATTTCTGAATTAAATGGGGAAAATGAGTTGCATAATTTTTCAAATTTGGCTTCTTGTTTGAATGAACAACTGTGCATTGAAACAAGCCAGGTTTTATTGGTGTTATCCAAATTTTCAGCCTCTGACTAGCTTAGCTTGTTTAGTAGGCTAGTGTGGATTAGCAACAATACAAACTTAATCTATTTTCCATGGAAGTAAAGCTTTGAAATCTAACATAAATAAGATATGAATGCTTATGGTATGGCTCATGTACTAACATCTACTGGTCAAAATTAGTTAAAGCCCCAACTGAAATTTTTCCATAGACTTACTGCAAAAGCCTCCAAATTAGTTTTGTCACAAGTTTTGAGTGAATAAACGCTTTTGCATGCAATTTTCAGCAATCAAGCTTAAATTATTCTTCTATTGATGGCTTGATTTTCATTGATTTCTTGAAGTTTTCTATAGAGTGACTGTCACGAAAAGCTCCCTATTATTCCTATGAATCTGGACACTCTCGGATAATGAAGCACAAATCGAAAGACAATCTGTATTTCAACTCGAAACTTTGTGCAATTATGCTTTACATGTTTTTGTATAACTTGAATTTGGTAAGCATTTTTGATCGCTTTTGGAATTTTTGAAATAAAAAATTTAACATTATATCTATGGAGAAAAAAACGACATGCGCCTTAACTTATTTTGACCAGTTTAGTTTGCATAAATTGCTAATAAAATCATGTTATTTCTCAAAGACTGTATATTACATGTATATGGGGAGTGCAATATTTGGAATAACTTTATGTATTTATATTGTAAAACAAAACAACTTACGAAATAGGATGTCTTTACGAGATCTTCTAATGGGGTTTGGAGAACTTGGTGGCCTTGTGGAAGGGCACCGGACACCATAGCAAGAGGTCCTGGGTTCGATACATACCTTGTAACTTTTTTCATGCTCAACTCAGCTGAGCATGAAATTAAAACTGCTCATAAATGCTAAAATAGCCAAAATAAATTGAAATTTCAGGTTTAGATCACCAAAGCCTGTAATTTATCCTGCTAATAAATGTTAAAATGCCAACAATTTTAACATTTTTGAGCAGGATAAATTTTATTCTCAGATGATCTGAGCATGAAAAAAGTTTTATAACCTTGGGGCCTTATCTGTATAATGTCCTTGAGCAAGGCAAGGCTCACCAAAAGCATTGATTAATACAAAGAAATGTAGGCACCATTTTGACATGACAGAAAAGTTGTTGACTTGGATATTAAGCCATAATCAAATGAGCCGCTACGCGAGAAAACCGGGATTTAAGCAGGTCCGACACAAACTGGCCTGTACAGTCTCAGAAAAAGGATAGAAGCTTGAAATTTTGGATTTAACAAGAAGAAAAGTTTTATTATCCATGTAGCGAAAAAAAAGGCGCTGATCAGCTTCACAGTAACTGCGAGGCTGATATGCGCCTTTGTTTTTGCATAGACAAAAATCTGTTTTTCTCGTGACGAGGCTCAAATCAAATCTTTGTGATGCTTAAAACCATGTCGAAAACAAACAGCCATTATGGCAGCTGCAAAAGTTAGCAATTATTCGTTCAGTCTGCTTTTTGGGTGTTTTTCACTCGCTATTCCAATATGCACAGTGGCTTGGTTGATAGTTCATCTGTTTCATCAGCAGAGGACTGGAAATCAATCCTTGGCTTTGAAAAATATTCTTTTACTCTTTGCTCATGACAAAAACTTGCCCTTGCAATTTACAGAAATTTTTTCATGTGAAAACATTGAAAATTTCATTGGAAAAAATTTAATACTTTTAATATTTTTGCTAACAACATAGATTGTGAGTACTCGAGGTTGTTCTAATGAGTACCCACAATCTATGTTTGGATTAAGAAAAAAATGTAAACCCCCGGAAATCCCAGTTTTTCTATGTAAAAGTGGGGTTTAAAGGGCTATACATTTCACAAACATGTTTTCCTGATGAGTGGCTTGCCTAGACCTGCGGTAACTGATGGTCTAGCCATGACAATATTTGAGCCATCACGCAAGAAAACCGGTTTTCAGGGTTTTCGACCAGGTCTGACACAAATGGGGCCTGTGCAGCTACTGAAGATGGACAGAAGCTTGAAATTTTGGTTTTATAAAGAATAGGAATTGTACTAGCCATGTAGTGAAAACAAAGGCGCTGATCAGCTTTGCATTTACTGCAATGCTGATCTGCGCCTTTGTTTTAGCATCGCCAAAATTCCGGTTTTCTCATGACATGGCTTATTTCTATTGCAAATGTAAAGCAAACAAACACATTTTAGGAAGTTAAGCAATAATGAAGACATCTGAAAATTTGGTTATTTTATATTTCTCCTGTTCTGAAGGGAGTACTCAACTATAGTTAAGACATTGGAAATAGTACTTGTTATACATGTTATTATAATATGATAATAAAAGTTTGCAAAATCTGTACACATTTTGTTTGTTAGCTTCCAGTTACATGTGTTCTATTACTATAAGGAATCCATCTCAAAAGGCTATAAGCTTGAAATTTCGGATTTAAGAAGAACATGAATTGTACTATCCGTGTAGCGAAATCAAAAGCTGCAAATCAGCTGTGCAGTTACAGCACAGTTGATCTGTGTCTTTGTTTTCGCCTAGGCAAAAATCTGGTTCTCTCGTGACAAAGTTCATCTGGGATGCTAAGAATGGCAGAGGGATCAAATCAGTCTATACATGAACATGCCGGCCTCGGTAGCTCAGTAGGTAGAGTGTCCGCTCCGAGATCGGGAGGTACCGGGTTCGATCCCGGGCCGCGACATACCAAAGTCGTTAACAATGGTACTAGTTGCTCCCCGCTTGGCACTCGGATTTTCGAGGTAAGGCTAGGACTGGTCCCTCCGATGTCAATATGATGTGACTGGATGTGGTATCAGGTAAATGTGTCTGGGATCTGATACCACAGTGAGGCAGCACTATAAAAGTGAGCATTGAGCTCCCTGTCACAACCAGACACTGTCGTGATATGACAGATAATGTTCAAAGTGATGTTAAACCCGAACAAACAAACAAACAAATATACATGAACATGGCAAGATCTGCTCTTTACTTCCTACCATGATAAATTTAATACAGCCTTCACATCATGCACTAGGCGCGAGAAAACTGGTCTTTGTCTGACACAAATCGGCCTGTACAGTCACAGAAACAGGTTAGAAGCTTGAACTTTCAGATTTAGGAAGAAGAGAAATTGTACTATCCGTTAAGCAAAAACAAAGGCGCTGATCAGCTGTGCAGTTACTGAAGGCAAAAATCTGGTTTTCTCAAGCACTAGGCCATATAATTTCAATTGTTGTGGATCGTCAAACACCCAATCGAAAGTGTCAAACACCCAATCGAAAGGCACTGGGTGCAATCCCCACTGGGAGGGCTGAGTTGTGTTCTTTGGTAAGACATAGTAGTGGTTAAATATCCCGCAACATGACTGAAAAATTATTGACTGTTAAACCTCAATAGAAACAAAAAAAAATATTACATATTGAATCCCTTGTACACTATAGAAATACATGTAGATAAGTTATCATTCGGTCTGATGAAAGAAACTTTCATTAAGACAATGAACATTAAAGAGAAAACACTGATAAATGTCCCCTGTGAAAATGTGTATCAGTATTGTGTTCTGCCTTTATGTCTTTCATTAAATGAGCCGCATCCTGAGAATACCGGATTGTTGCCTATGCAAAAACAAAGGTGCAGATCTGCCAAACTAGATCAGCTGTGCAGTAACTGCCAAACTGATCAGCGCCCTTGTTTTCGCTCTCAGACAGTACAATTCTTCTTCTTCCTTAATCCAAAATTTCAAGCTTCTAGCCTGCTTCTGTGACTGTACAGGTCAGTTTGTGTCAGACATGGTCGTAAACCCAGAAGACTGGTTTGCTGGCGTCGCGGCTCAAATGGAAGTGTTTTCAGATACAGAAACACTTGCTTTTACTTCCTTGCCATGGGCCAATGGGAAGCATATGGACATGGTGGCTTTATGGTAGAGCATCAGACTCCGAATCTAGAGGCCCTTGGTTCTTGACACATTGTTTCCGAAAGAGTGAAGACGGATATACACCCCTACATACTTGTTTATACCCAGGTCATGGCATGACTGACAAATGGTTGACTTGGATGTAAAATGGCTTAACCACAAAAATAATCATTAGAGGGTCTATGCACTAACTATTGAGAAGCCATGCTTTCACTGGTTACTTTGATTTATTTTATCTATTGAGAGAGTTTAATTTATTGTGTCACTCCCTGGTACAAGATTACTAAGGTGTGTAATCATCCTTATTCCTTCTACACAGGCTAAAAGCAGTTGTTTCCCTTGGCTAATGTTTTGACATTTACTCCCGCCAAAAATGTTCATTTCAGCCTCCAGCTATCAACCAATCAAATTGCTTATTACAAACGGAAGTCATTCATCAGCAATGGAGTAATTAGAGAACGACTTCACAATAATTGGATGAGAAAAATCTGTTTTCTGTAAGTTATTTAAGCATTTCTTCAAACTTTTCATGTAGAATATTTAGGGAAACATGTTTCAAGTTGAATGAAGCGTAAGACATTGTGAATTTTCCACAGAAAAATGGTTTTGGAGTGAAAGAAAACAGATGTTAATATTTTGATCATGGTCAATGAGATGCTTTTTGTCAGCTGATTGTGGTTTGCAGTAACTCTTTTGATCCACAGGCACTTGTAGCATAAAAATACCCCCACCCTTTCTCTATATATAGAGAAAGGGTGGGGTATATTTTTATACTACAGTGCCAGTGGTTTGATCAGCTGGATTCATTTTACTTCCAGCTAAGTAAACTTTTCTTATTTCCTAGTAGTATACATGCCCCCAGCAACAGGGAATAGTGGGGACCGACATGTGTCCAGCAAAGCACCTCCCTCCCTGTTGCAGGGAAGTCATTTGGTGAAGCCACTGATGTTTTCCTTGGTACCATTTTACACAGCCCTATTATGTCAGTGCTTCCTCCGCACTGTTGGTACTGTAGAAGGTCAAAAACAGGCCGGCTAGTTCCCCAATCCTCCCCTGGGGCTGGGGGAGGGTGCGTGGTTACAAATGACTGGTGAGTTTGCATTGATGCCAGGCCTGACACAAAGCCATTATCAATTTTGCTGAAAATATGACAGACTCCTAGCCTATTTTTTTCTCATTTTGTCTGTTTCATTAACAAGATTTATAGGCTTGACAAGTCGGCTTTTAAAATGATTTTTTGACTAAGAATAGAAGGTTTAAAAATTGATACAATCAAACTGAATCTGATTTGTATATCATTGTAAACAAGCCATTGGTAATGATATTTTCATTTTGATGACTGGACAATCAGACAGCTATTTGTATGCTGACTTTGTGTTTTCCTTTATTTAAGTATCGTTTTACATTGATGTGGCTGAATTTGCCTAGAGTAAAATGGATGAATTTGATGGTTCATTTTCTTTAAAACACCTGCGCATTTGTCAGCTTATTTTAGGAAACAAAATGTGGCTAGTAATTGGTATTTAAGTACAATTTAGATGTTTGGTTTTTTAGAATTCAGTATCTGATGAAAAGTCTTGTACACTAAAAGGCAAGAAATCAGACTTGTCTTGAATATTCAGGGGTTGGAAACCTACACATACATGTTGTCTGTTGTGAAGTGTTCTTTAATAACAAGACTTTATAAGTTACCTGTATTAACGGTGATGCACCCAGGAAGTAGTGGCTCCGCCTAAGGATTACTGCAAACTTGTTGACTAGGACACAAACAATAAGGCAAATAAACGGAGTCAGACATCCATGAAGAATGCAAGATTTTACATGACCTTAGCTGTTGGCAAGACATATAAAGCTTACACAAGGTCAGATTCAATAGGTTTAAGTATTAGATAGTTTCATTGTTTAATTTTAAAACACTTTTTTATCACAATTAAGTTGATTAAGAGAAGATAAAAATGAACTATGAACTGCAACATGAAAGTCTTTGCTGTAACTGTTACAAAATCTAGGGCTGGTCAGCTGCTGTTCATGACCCAGGTATCTGATCAACACCTTATGCAGTTTAATTCCTATGCTACACTAACAGTACTTCAAACAAAGATTACAGAAAATTTGACCTTTGTCTATTCTTGTACAGCCCAGTTCTGCATATAGACAGTTGAAATAAAACCTGAAGGCAGTGGTTTTCTCATGATGGAGCGCACCCAACTGCAGACAGACAGGTAAACAGACAGGTGAATCTTGATAAAAGAAATAAAGCTTGTCTTCAGAAAAACCTGTCCGTACAAATTTAAATCATCTAATACATACTGCATAGGATGGCATGGAAATTAATTACTACTGCTTGATCAACACATTTATTTATTTTAATGGCCTTAGTGGTAGAGCATCGGACTCCGAATTGAGATTTTCTGGTTTCTTACGCTATTGAATCCGGGTTGTCTGGTTTCTGACACTATTGAATCCGGGTTGTGTTTCATACTCAAGAAGTAGTGGCTCCATGACTGAAAAATTGTTGACATGAACATTTGTGGAAACCACCAATATTATATTTAACTAGTGATTATTCAACTAGTGATATTATATTCTCTAAAGATAGTAATGATAAATTGTGTCTAATACTAACAAATGAGCCACATCATGAGAAAAACGGATTTTTGCCAATGTGTAAACAAAGGCGCAGATCAGCTTCACAGTAACTGCGAAGCTCATCAGCACCTTTGTTTTCGCTACACAGATAGTACAATTCCTCTTCTTCTTAAATCGGGAATTTCAAGCTTCTGTCCATCTTCTGTAGCTGCACAGGTTGGTTTGTGTCAGACCTGGTCGGAAACTCTGAGGACTGGATTTCTCGCGTCACAGCTCAAATCATTGGCTAATGTTTGAAGGATGCAGGGAGGTCAGAAACAATAATGCTGGATTTTTCCATGACTAGACAACAACAATTTGAGATGTAGTTTTGATTAGATAACCAAAAACCTAGATTGTTAATTAGATAATTGAGGCAGTGCGTGAGAAAACCAAATATTTGGGTTCGGACGAGGTACAACACATACCGGGCTGTACAATCACAGAAGTTAGAAGCTTGAAATTTCAGATTTAAGGAGGCATGGATGAAAGTTTTCAGGGCAATGTATTGATATAGAAAAGTTTTCAGTATTGGAAAAATGGCTTTTCAGTATTCAGAATTTTTGGATCTTTCACCCATGAGAAGGAGAGGCATTGTACTCTTGGTATAGCGTAAACAAAGGCGCTGATCAGCTTCGCAGTAACTTCACAGTTACTGCGAAGCTGATCTGTGTCTTTGTTTTTGCATATGCAGATAGTTGGTTTCTTGTGCAGTGGTTCAATAAGGAGTTCAGTAATCCAGATACGGACAAAATGTGGCGCTGTGTTTTCATAGATATCCATGAAGTAGTTTATTTTTGGTGCCCAGTAGTATATGCCGGCGTTTTACGAATGCGCGGATCGATATATCAAATGTGCAGATTATTTTTTACGAATGCGCGGAAAAAAGACTATCAAATGCGCGTTTAAAAAGCGCGGAAATTAATTGCTTTTATAGGTATTTTTAAGGTATACCTATGCTATGATTGTATCTAGCTTTATGATAGCGCGATTCAATCATTATGATAGTTCTTCCGTTAACCAGCGTTGAATTCAACGGCTGTTGCCCCCTGCTTACCAATGGGGAGGTGGAAGGTGGAAGTCAGAGCAGCATCAATTCTATAACTATAACCGTTATGTAACAAGCTTTTCTTTCCTCTATTAGTGTCAGAAATTTTAAAATCCATGATGGTTAAAATCATTTTCTTGGATAAAATACAATCTAAAACACTATAAAACGTCTAAAACCTATAAAAGCATGTTAAAATATGACTAACAAAACGGTTGTACCTGCCCAAAGCCAGTGTGAACATAGGTGACCTGAGAGATTATCGGCGAATTACCCTACATGTCATCCGCGCATTTGATACCTCGATTTCACGCGCATTTCAAACAACGTCACGGTATGATTTTCGCGCATTTGATATACGGCCGTATATGCATGGCAAGACAATTTTAGTAGGTACCTACTTCATGCATTTTTGCAGAACCAACATTGAAAATAACTTTTTTTGACATCCATTTCGAAACACATCTGGGTTTCAGCAATAATTAAGCCACATTATTAGAAAACCAACATTTTACATATGCAAAACAAAGACGCAGGTCAGCATCGCCGTAACTGCGAAGCTGATCAGTGCCTTTGTTTTCGCTACACAGATAGTACAATTCCTTTTCTTTCTAAATCTAAAATTTCCCGTCTCTAGCCATCTTCTGTGCTCATACAGCTTGATTTGTGTTGGACCTGTTCGGAAACCACATTGTTGGTTTTCTCATGAGGCGGCTCAATTATTTTATCACAATTATCTTGTCATTTAGCCAAATTAGGAAGGAAGAGAAGATATCTGTCAATCATTGTGAGGGCCATGCTGCTGGAAAATCTGTCTTGTTGGGTTACTAAATTCCGGGTGTGACACAAAAATGGGTTGTAAATCAAATTCTACAGAAAAAGGTGGCTTGAGATGATTGGTAACTTGATGTGAATTATTTCTATATATAGTGAAAATAAATGAGCCGCGTCGTGAGAAAACGGGATCATTGCCTATGCGAAAACAAAGGCGCAGATCAGCTATGCAGTAACTGCACAGCTGATCAGCGCCTTTGTTTTTGCTACAGGGATAATACCACTGGCCCCTGATCCATTTGTTACGGTCCAAGAATCTATAGATGGACACATGTCCATCTATAGATTCTTGGACCGTAACAAACGGATCAAGAGGTCACCATACAGCTGATCTATGCCTTGTGATCTTCACTTGCAAAAAGCAAGTTTTATGTGCAGGACTCATTATTTTTCGGCGTGAGCCGTCTAAGCTAAGTATTGACCTAATTTCATTGGCACTATTTCATTGGACAAATTATGGGTCATATGTAAATTAGCCGCGAGATTTAGACGAGTCGCGAGATTTAGACGAGATCGACTATTTTTAGGTCGTGAGGATTTCCGGGTGCTTTCCTTTACCGGAATGGACCAGAATGGACATAATTACCGGAATGGACTACCGGAATGGACATTATACCGTAGATTTGAGTGCTTTAACTGTATTTTATCTGCATAAAATGTACTTCTGGAGACAAATTTATAGTTTGTAAATGATAGATTTCATCTTAGTATAGCAAAATTGACTTCCCATGGTGGTTAGGATAGCTTAGTGGTGGGGTCCGCGAAGGGGCCACTGTTCAGAGGTTTCTATGATTAGAATATATAGAAATCACCAGTGGATGTTCTGCAGCAAAAACAGGGGTGAATAGAAGTAGAAATGAGTAAGATGTGCTGGCACTGTGACAATGACCTATAAGCATAGAGCATATCTATGTGAGTCCCTGACCTAGGCCATCCCATCATGTTTAGTTTAACCTGTATAAAGCAAGCATATAAGGCTATGATCACACAATCTATTATGTTCGAGTCAAAACGCAGAACATATTATAACCCACATCCATTTAAAGCACGCCGATTATCTTTTTTAAAGATATTTCTTGTTACTGATGAAATCAAGATTTGAAAACAGAAAGAGAATTTAAAGCCAAAAGTAGCATGCCTAGAGGGGATTCAAGTCATATTTGCATCTTTAAAAAGAAAAAGAGAAAAATAAAAGTAAATTTAGGTAAGTTCTGTAATAAATCATTTTTAATGATACCCTATTTTTTCAGAAAAAAGTGACTCTCGTCATGAGACAACAGATTTTTGCCTAGGTATGCAAAAACAAAGGTGCAGATCAGCTTTGCAATAACTATGAAGCTGGTCAGTGCCTTTGTTTTCACTACAGGGATAGTACAATTCCTCTACTTTCTTAGAAATCCAAAATTTCCAGCCTCTTAAGTTCGCTTCTGTGCTTGTAAAGCTCTATTTGTGTCGGACCTGATCGGCAACCACATTGTTGGTTTTCTCATGACGCAATTCAATTATACTTTTGATGAACAAAAATTGCAAAATTGGTGCTTGTATCTTTATATATAAATACTGCCTATGAGCCATTTGCTTCCTTTTTACTTTATGCATGTGCTTACTGTACTTATGGGAGTTAGCGTCTCAGAAGATGATTCAAGCAAACCCCTGTCTGCCACCCAGTCTGACGTCTGAGCTTTTAATTGCTGGTTATATTAATTTGTGTGTTTGAGATGACATACTGACATGTATATTACAGTTGTTACATTAGCGACTAATTATTGATAATCAGTCAATGCTAATTGCCCTTGAGAAATAAACTTAGACATCTGTTTCGCTAAAATTTTGTGTGTATTGGATGGATAAGAGAGTGATTTTGAATGAAAAAAAAAGTGTTAAGAACATAGTAGTTATTGTTATAGGTGAGTCTTATGATTAATTTTACGGCACTTTAAATCTCACAAATGTCTAAAAAATTCAAAAACATTGAGCTATCAAAATTGTAGCTGGGCATGTTATAAGATTGACTCACAGGCACAATAGTGTATTAATATGGCTATTAAATTTTTTCTATCACTTAATATCAACTGTATTCTTCCATCCTCCAAAATTGTTGATTGAACCTTCCCAAAAGCCAGTACTTGTAGGTAATCGCGGCTGAGTAGATTGGTAGCAGAGAGCTACAAGAAGTGATTGATTCTCTTTTATTGATGACCAGATTAGCCGTGATGTGATAAAACTGGTCTTCGGGGTTTCCGACTAGATCCATCAAAAAACGGCCTGTACAATCTCAGAAGAAAATTTCGGATTTAAGAAGGAGAATGATAGCACTATCTATGAAGTGAAAACAAAGAGGCTGATCAGCTGTGCAGTTACTACACAGCTGATCTGCGTCTTTGTTTTCGCATTCACAAAAAGCTGATTTTCTTATACAGCTGACCAGATAATATCATAAGCTAGATCTCTCTGGCCAAAACAAATAACACAGTACTTCTAGGTTAGATAAGATCAGATAAGGTTGATTCTTGATGATAAGATTGTGAAACGTCAAAATCTTCAGTAATTTTCAGTTAAATGACTTTTGTGGGTAGCTGTTTGAATTTGCTTACTTACTGCATTTCAAAAAGGTACCTACAGTGTACGTTTGTGTGTCAACATAAGAAGAATTATCCTTTCATTATCTGTCTTATCTTATCTTGGAGTAGTTTTTGTACTTATTTTTTCCTGGAAATAGACTCCAGTATTGTTTTATGACTGTGATTGGTAAGATCTTTATGGAAAAAGTGGATATATTTGGAAGTTACATATCATGCTCTGAGTTTTAAGGTATTTATGCCACCATTTTGTTGTTGAATATTATAGCCTTTGTATAAATTTATTCATGTACATTATTCTTGAAAATAGTCAGTTGTCTTGAATTGTAAGTAAAGACTGTTCATGTAATTTAGCAGTTAATGCATTACATGTATTTACAATGGCATTACATGTGCATTACATGTATTTCCAAATGCATTACATGTGCATTACATGTATTTCCAAATGCATTACATGTACATTACATGTATTTCCAAATGCTTTACATGTATATTACATGTATTTTCAAATGCATTACATGTACATGTACATTACATGTATTTCCAAATGCATTACATGTATTTCCATGGCCAAAGTATCATAGATGGCTTTTCCAATTACTTTTGTTTAAATTATTTAAAAGCCATTTTGTTTTTGAATGTAAGTTTTAATGCAAAAACATGATTTTAAATGCATAGATTTTTCAAGTTTATTTTTAATAAACAGATAAGCTCCCAACCAGTGAGTTACCTTACTCACTAATGAAAAGAAACATTACTTTCATGAGCATGATGAGCGGTCGCCATGGCAGAGTGGTTAATAAGAGTGCCGATTTCATTACCTCACTTGATCATTCGATCATCTCACAGCTGTGTCTGGTGTGGGTTCGATCCCCACACAGGGCACATGTTAGACCAGCCAAGTTCTGCTTGTAAGTGTGCCAGGTGTTTTTTCTTGGGGTTCTCACGTTTTTGCTCCACCTACTCTTTGGCCCTTCTCATACAGGGTGCCTATCTGATACCATTACAATCTTTAATAATTTTGTTTCAGCAGCACATACATTACTTAAATCTATATCAAAATAATCTACAAAGATACAAATGTTTGGTATAAAAATACAATATACCGTATACACCACTAACACATGTAAAATAGAATTGTTCAATTAATTTCATAAAATTTACATATACACCTTTTATGATCTTTTATGACGTCCATATTGGATTACAATGGCATCAAGCTTGTTTTGATAGCTCAACTTTTCTTGTGGGGACACTTAAAGAAAATGCATAGTTCACCTCAATCAAATACTTTTTGAAAGCTGAAACGCTCTAATTAATTTATGTTTTGAAAATTAATGCCACACATTCGTGCATCAGTAGTAGCAAACTTTCACATGCGGATTGAACGAGACGTCGTACAAACATTCATTTGACGTAAAATAACGAATTATGTAAAAACTATCAAATTGTTTGATCTCTATTATTCAAAATGTCATTACTTAAAGTTTTTATTATTATATACCAAACAAAATTTGAATTATCACAGCCCATTGTGATTAAAGGTTTATTATGATATGACACTGTGTTTGTGGAACAAAATTATGTAAGCTTAAAGTGGTATCAGATATTCTGGATCACCTAGACTAGCAAGCGTCCAAGAAATATATAAAAAAGAAAAAAAATCAAACTAAGAATGAAAAAAAATAAGCATACTGAAAACTAAATCTCTCTTAGCTAAATTTCTTAAAGATTAAGATTAAGCATCATCAATACAATGTAAAGCTTAAAGTAACTATTATCAAGAACTTTATTTTCGTGAGGTAACGAATTCGCAACTATTTATTAGGGAAAATTAAGTTCTTGTTAACATTTCCAAATTTACAGTATATTGCATACCATAGTGTGTTGTATGGTTGTCATTCTCCATTAGGTCTGTTTTAGACATGATATGACAAAACATTATGACCAAGGGCTGTAAGATCATCAACCTTAACGAGGTCATTAAGAGGTCAACTAATGTTATGTACATGTATATATGTGTAGCGACGCGAGAAAACTGGTCATCAGGATTTCCAACCAGGTCCGACACAAACCGGCCTATACAGTCACAGAAGATGGCTAGAAGCTTGAAATTTTGGATTTAAGAAGAAGAGGAATTGTACTAACCAATTAGCGAAAACAAAGGCGCTGAGCGGCTTTTGGTTACCGCGAAGCTGTTCTGCGTCTTTGTTTTCGCATAGGCAAAAATCTGGGGTTTTTTTTTATGATGCGGCTCATATATACATCTGCTTATTACATGCAGGTACATTACATAAATCTGATATGAACAATATTTTCCTGCAATATTGTCTTCTTGGAAAATGTTAGAATATTTGCTTTTGGAATGTAATGACCAGTCGATTTGTGCAGATGCAATGGTTAGAAATAGCCCTGGCTTTCTATGGAGGACAGGGATATTTTGTATGAAAAAAAGACATGCAAAGACTTAAAGAGGCAGGAAAGCAGAAAATAATAGTCTTAAATTTGAAGTTAATTATTATCTGATTTATTTTACGCAGTATGGGTAAATGTACCAATGATAATTTCCAGAAAGTTATATCTCCATTTTTGCAATTGTCCACCTTTTGTCTTATTCCTAGACAACCTACGGTATTGTCAACGTGTCCCGGGTGATTGGCATGGTTGTCATGGAGATGAAATATTGTTCTTAATTTAATGAAATAATAGATCCGGAGTAAACCTGATTTTGACCTAAGTGAAAACAAAGGCGCAGATCAGCTGTCCAGTAAGTGCACAGCTGATCTACTTCTTCATTTCCGCTCAGTAGGTAGAATGGTTTCTTAACTATCTAAACTCAAAATTTCAAGCCACTAGCTATCTTTATTGGCTGCACAGCCTGGTTTGTGTCTGATCTGGTCAGAAACTCATTGGAAGATGGTTTCCTCATTTAATGAATCAGTAGCGTATGAAATGACATGAGGGAGGATTTGGGAGCTGATTTTCAGGAGCGTAATTAAGCTGTGAAAATTTGTGATAATTAAAAGATAATTTTTCTTACGTCCCTATAAAACCATAATTATGTCGAGGGTACTTGTTAGAAGCATCTTAGCGAAGCGATTTAAATGACTACCAGCAATGTATGTTTTTACAGACAAAAAACAAAATATCCTTCAGTATCACCAGATATCTATACCTAAAACTGGCTGCTGCATATTTACTATTTCATTATATTCACTTTGACATTGTACTCAACGCTTCATAGCAGTTTGATTAAATTCACTGTCAGATCGTATTCCTCCGGGCCCGTAGTGTCTCCAGCTCATTAAAACGAGGAAAACCAGTGAGAAAGCCATCACCGAAAGCCCAATTATTACCTCGTGATATACAGTTGCATAGTGAGAAAGCTTCATTTTGAATGTGCAAGAATATACTAAAGCACATACATATGAGCTTCCTCATGAGAAAACCAACAATGTGGTTTTTGAACAGGTCTGACACAAACTAGTCTGTACCATCACAGAAGATGGCTAGAAGCTTCAACATTTTTTATGTAGAAAGTCGATGAATTGTACTATCTGTGTAGCGAAAACAAAGGCGCAAAGCTGATCTGGGCCTTTGTTTTCGCAAATGCAGATTGTTGGTTTTCTCATGAGCCGGTTCATATATTTTTCTTTGTATGAAATGCAAGGCAGTTCGGAGTTGTGTTCGGATGTGTACAATTATGCAAAATTTCAAGTGCCTAGCCATCTTCTGTATCTGTGTACAGCCTGTTTCATGTCTGACCTGTTCACAAAGAATGTTTCCATATGACAAGAAGTGTGGACATAATGTAGTATTGCATATAGGCGCATCTGTAGATTCTCTCGCAAGTATTAGCTGGTCACTCACATATTGAATGCAAATAGGAGAGGGTTATGACTGAAAATCTTAGATAGCCTCTTGGGAAGGGACATAATATAGCTTTGAAAATCATTGCATAACCACCTTGCAAGACTTAATCGCTTTTCATGTAAAAATATATTATTGCGCATTACATGTATTTATATCTTATCCTCGATGAGTGTACAATAATAAATAACTTGTTTTAAAGGTCAGGAAATAAGGATTTAATTTCATTTGCCTAACAGGGAGTATCTCTCGGAAACCAGATTTTAATCAGTTTATTATTGCTGTTTCCTTGTTGTTTAAATTTCCTTTGCTAAATGAGCCGCGACGCGAGAAAACCGGTCTTCGGGGTTTCCGACCAGGTCCGACATAAATCGGCCTGTACAGTTACAGACAAGGGCTAGCAGCTTGAAATTTCGGATTTAAGAAGAAGAGGAATTGTACTATCCGAGTGGCGAAAACAAAGGCGCTGATCAGCTTCGCGGTTACCGCGAAGCTGATCTGCGCCTTTGTTTTCGCATAGGCAAAAATCCGGTTTTCTCACGATGCGGCTCAAATAATTTAGCTATCTTAAATTTTGTCATTATTAACATTGATCTTAATGCCCCCAGATCTGTTTCTTAAAATCCGACTGTTATAATCCTAACTTCAGTGCAGACAATTGTTCTGTTATCGGAATTTCAGGACGTTATAATTCCAACTTGATGCATTTTAATTGAAATTGTCTTTTGGGATCACACCGAGTGACAGATATTGCATGACGAGCATAGCGTAAAGACAAACAACTCACTCATGATGCATTACTCTTGGGTTTGAAGTTGTTAATGTGAGAAAATAATGAGTTGATATCTTGATATGGAGAAATGATGATTTAACACAATTTTAATCACAGCGTACTGTTGGACAGTTAGGATACTAGGATAATTGAGCCGCCTCGTGGGAAAACCAACAATGTGGTTTCCGACCAGGTCCGACATAAATGAACCTGTACAGTCACAGAAAAGAGCTAGAATCTTGAAATTTCGGATTTAAGTAGAAGAGGCACTGTACTATCCGAGTAGTGAAAACAAAGGCGCTGATCAGCTTCGCAGTTACTGCGAAGCTGATCTGCTCCTTTGTTTTCGCTTAGGCAGATTGTTGGTTTTCCGACGTGGCGGCTCAATTGTAGTTATTTGTACATGTATCATAGATGTTTCATCTAATTGCTGATTTTGCAGCTTTCATAGGGATTCAATGACAAAAGTGTTGCCAGGATGCTGTGCTAACATCAAGTGTAAGAACGATATATACGTGTGTTAATTCTGTTTCAATATTTTACAGGAATGACAAATTTTCAAGATGGTGATATGAGCAGACGTTGATTTAAACTTTAAAGTGATTTGACCTTGACCTTCAAAATGGCAAAGCGGCCCACCGACCTACCCATAAGTCCTGTGGCAGTGGACAGCTTTCCTACGCCAGGAGGTCAAAGTATAGGTCAAAGGTCGTTGGGCGTGGAGAGTTCAACTAGTGGATATTCGGTAAGCACGGTAAACAGTGGATGCCGTCTGCTGAAAGGAGGGGCAGAAAGAGACGTAATTATTGAAGAAAGATTGAAACAACTTGATCATGTAACGGAAGAGGACAAGCAGTGTGGCATTGGAAGATGTCGTCCACAATGTATACAGTGGTGCGCGAGTATCAAATTATTTGTATTTTTCATGTGTTTGCTGATCACAATGAGCGGCACACTATCGACTGGTTATTTAAACAGCGTGATAACCACTATAGAAAAACGATTTGAAATAGGTAGTTCTATATCTGGACTAATCGCTGCCTCATATGAATTCGGAAGTTTAGTTGCTGTGATCTTTATATCATACTTCGGCGGCAGACGCTATATTCCTAGATGGATCGGAACGGGTGTTATTTTAATGGGATTTGGTGCTCTTCTTTTTGCATTACCGCATATCATTGCCAAAAAATACACCGTCCACCACGGCATTATAAACGAAACTGACGAAAATATTTGTCATACAGTATCAAAAGGCGAACCAGACGACAAATGCCTTGATAAAAATGCAGGCAATTGGGTATATGTGTTGATTCTTATAACGGCGCAGATTCTTATAGGTACGGGAGGGACCCCTATTTTCACACTTGGTACTACGTACATCGACAACCATGTACCGAAGGATAAAGCTCCAGCTTACCTGGGTGAGTATGCTTTTAAATGAGCCGCCTCGTGGGAAAACCAACAATGTGGTTTCCGAACAGGCCCGACACAAACCGACCTGTACAGTCACAGAAGATGGCTAGAAGCTTGAAATTTTGGATTTAAGTAGAAGAGGAATTGCACTATCCGAGTAGCGAAAACAAAGGCGCTGATCAGCTTCACGGTTACCGCGAAGCTGATCTGCGCCTTTGTTTTCGCATATGCAAATTGTTGGTTTTTCCCATGAGGCGGCTCAAATGTTGTTGAGCCTGCTGCTGATTACCTTTGCACACAGCTTGGGTCCTAATTAGGTCTGACTAACATCAGGTTTGATTAGGCCGAAAAAAAAAAGAAAATAGCTGTCTTTCCGCTATTTACCCGACAACCCTGATTTTTTGTGCTGACCCTGCAGTTTTTATTGCCATTTTGAAAGAAAATAAAAAGATTTTCATTCCTACCGACCGTTGAAATTTTCAGGTAAATGGACATATGACTTATAATAAGTCAAAACTGCAAAAATAATATTTAAAATCACTTTATTGAACTATCTTTATGTTTTAAACTTCAATGTCTGTCATTTTCTAGTATTTGAGTTGCATATTATCAATTTTTACCTGTTTTCAAAAAATAAAGATAAGAGAAAAAATAAAATTTTTTGCCTATCTACTGACCCTGATTTTTTTTTCGCCATGTTAGCGGAAACATGGCTATTTTTTTTTTTTTTACGCCTTAGAGAACTGTTTGACATTATCTGATGGCATATATCCCTGAAAAATAAAATTCAGTGATATCTAACATGCGAAGATTTTAACAAAACTAGGAATGTGCTGTTTCAAGCAACCGCGAACTTGTATAATGCAATCTAAAGTACCCTCATACTTTTGGTCATAATTCTTAATATACTGTCTGCAGTCCACTTTAGTCTACAAAAATGCTTGCAGGTGTGGAAGTCTGTCTGATTCTTTGGCTAACTTAGCTTTACTGAGTGAAAAAATTCATTAACAAGTGAACAAATCTTCACTGAAACATGTTGAACCATGTGCTGGACAGGAGTAATTTTCAGCTGCTAATTAATTAACAGCTACAGTACTGTAGCACTCTGCGCAGCACTGTGAAATCTTGAATACTCTATTGAAGCTGCTCCTAAGGAGTTTATGCTCGGTTTGCACTGTTGGCACAAACTTTTATCATCAAAATTCTGCCTTTCAGTACATTCTATGGGAATATGAATATTTTATAAGGTCCGCAATTAGTTAACATACTACTTAGCAGTTTGTTCTCGCTGGTTCAGTCACTCAGTATGCCGTAGGGAGTCTTCTACAGGCATTAGTTCCTGCTAATAAATTGTACGATTTCAGTATGTTCTTGAATATATTGGTCGAAATGTATATATGAGCAGCATCATGGGAAAACCTGCAATCTGCATATGCGAAACCAAAGGCGCAGTAACTGCGAAGCTGATCAGTGAATTTGTTTTCGCTACACGGATAGTACTATTCCTCTACTTTCTAGATCCAAAATTTCCAGTCTCCAGCCATCTTCTGTGCTTGTACAGCTCGGTTTGTGTCGGACCTGTTCAAAAACCACATTGTTTGTTTTGTCTTGACAAGGCTGATATATGGGAATAAATAATGCCATCTCAGTTATATTTTCCTGAGTTTTAAGCAGTGACTTTATAATCCATATCAAAATAGTGAAGACCAAGTGCAAGGGTTAGACTGGACATGGTAGTAGACATGTCGGAATTGTAATGAATTGAACTCAAGATACAGATTCCAGCTCATTTCTGCCATAAAGATTTGGTCATAAAATTGTACAGCCATATTTCCACTTTTGCTGAACCAAGAGGAGCATTTGTCAAAAAGTTTACCTGATGAAAGGAATGTGCACTAAGTTTGAGTAATCTGCCTCTGGGAAGTTTGCCTAGGAACAATGTGGTTAGGATAACTGACTGTCCGAACATGGCCTTTCTGTTAAAGATGGACATAAAACATTTTGCATGCAATCAATCAAAAGAGCGGTTCTTCTACCAGATGAGTATGGGGCAAGGTTACAGGTAAAATGCGTGTTGCAAGCTGCGAGTTGAAACTGTTAGCTGCAAGTTGAGTTGTGCGAGTTGAAAAATGCAAGGTGCGAGTTGCTCACTGCAGTCAACTTGCAACTCACAGCTTGCAACTCGCAACTTGCAGATTACTCAGACTGGATGAGTATAATGCATTTATCAAGATGTACAGCTCAGTTATGTCCATAACATCTAAACAAAAGTATGAGCATTTCCTATAATCATCATAATAATGACTACCTGTATGAGAGATGAAAGCTATTTGAGCCACCTCGTGGAAAAACCAACAATGTGGTTTCCGAACAAGTCCGACACAAATACAGAAGCTTGAAATTTTGAAGTTAAGAAGAGGAGGAATTGTACTCTGAGTAGCGAAAACAAAGGCGCTGATCAGCCTATGCAGATTGTTGGTTTTCCCATGAGGCGGCTCATTTGTGAAGCATGTGAAGAAAGATGAGGGAAGAAATATACCTGTAATGAATGGTTAACAAAAATACTGTAAACGCTGTTAATATTTGGACCTACAAACTGTTGCTACAGTCACCTAAAAAAAAACTGTTTGCAAATTGCAGTTTAACCTCATCATAATGCCCCTCACTATCATGCGGTTTCTGATGTAACATGGACATGTCATCATGGCTGGCTAAATGATTATTTTGTCTATTGTAAATAACCACATTATAATATGAGCCGCGACGCGAGAAAACCGGTCTTCGGGGTTTCCGACCAGGTCTGACACAAACCGACCTGTACAGTCAAAGAAGCAGGCTAGAAGCTTGAAATTTCGGATTTAAGAAGAAGAGAAATTGTACTAACCGAGTGGCGAAAACAAAGGCGCTGATCAGCTTCGCAGTTACTGTGAAGCTGATCTGCGCCTTTGTTTTCGCATAGTTTCACATATAACAGGGCACGTTTCCATGGACCCCAAAATTTGTGTATAATGACCTGTATGTCCAAAAGCACATCAAATGCAAGTAATGATAATAGTAAGAGCAATTAGGAAAACTATCAACAATAATTGTGCCGCATCATGAGAGTACTGGATTTTTGCCTATGCAAAAACAAAGGCACAGATCAGCTGTTCAGTAACTGCACAGCCCGCCTTTGGTTTTCCTATACGGTTAGTACAAACCCCCTTCTTCCTAGATCAGAAATTTCAAGCCTCTAGCTTTCTTCTGTGACTGCATTGACCAGTTTGTGTCAGGCCTGGTTGGAAACCCCGAAGACCGTTTTTCTCAAGACTTGGCTCAATTAATAGAAGAGAACAAAAGCATTGATCAGCAAATAATTGTGAACATTTTGAGGAATTGATTAAAAAAGTCATCATAATTGATATGTATTTCAGCATTCACCTATGCCACTGGAGCCCTGGGTCCTGTTGTCGGCTATGCCCTTGGGGCACTGTTCCTACAGTTCTACGTCGATGTGTTCAGCTATGAGGTGGCCCACCTCTCCCCCGCCCACCCCCGCTGGATAGGGGCATGGTGGGGCGGGTTTATCATCTGCGGCTTCGCCCTCTTCGCCCTGTCTATACCATTCATGGCATTTCCACGGGTACTAATCAACGAGAAGAGAAAAGTATTGGAGAGTAAGGCACGGCAGGATTTGATCAACCCGGGAGATGCAGACAGTGACACTCGCAGCGAGAGATATGGGAAAGATGTGAAAGGTAAACATTATGCAGTCCAGAAAGACCTGCTTTTTCTTTAGAATAGATAAAATCAAGGGCATAGCTTCAGCTGCTTGCCTTACTACTTGAGCTATCCGCATCAGCAATAAATGTTTATTCACTAGCTTTTCTGTGATTTTAGCCGAATCGATCGTGGGAAAACCAACAATGTGGTTTCTGAACAGGTCCGACACAAACTGGTCTGTACAGTTACAGAAGCAGGCTAGAAGCTTGAAATTTTGGAGTTATGTAGAGGAGGAGCTGTACTATCCGAGTAGCGAAAACAAAGGCGCTGATCAGCTTCGCGGTCACCGCGAAGCTGATCTGCGTCTTTGTTTTCGCCTATGCAGATCACTAGCTTTTCTGAGATTTTTAGTCAAGTTTGCTCATGATAGGCTCATCTAAGGGTCATGACAGAACCATTATTCTTGAGCCAGACTTCCACTATCAGTGGAAAGCTAAAACTGGCTAAAACTTTACACAAAATCGACATACATGTGCGTACTGTATGTCACCAAAAAAGCAAACTGTCTTTAAGTTACATGATTTTGTCCAGATCTGACACAAACACAGAGACTTTACAGAAATTCAGAATGGCTTTTGCTTGACATGCTAGATAACTGATTTCCTATCCCAGAATTCTCTTGGTTCACAATGTCTTCTCGGAACTGTTATAGTCAAACTACTTGAGCCTGTGCGTGAGAAAACCAACAAGTTGGGTTCTAGCCAGGTCTGACACAAACCGGGCTGTACAGTCACAGAAGAAGGCTAGAAGCTTGAAATTTCGGATTTAACAAGAAGGATTGTACTATTCGTGCAGCGAAAACAAAGGCGCCGATCAGCTACGCGGTTACCATGAAGCTGATCTGCGCCTTTGTTTTCGCCCAAGCATTTTGTTGGTTTTCCTATGCAGTGGCTCACGGGACATAAAAATGTAGAAAAATACATCTCGTTCTAATGAACAAGGAAATTGATTCATAAGATTGGTTCTTTTATTCCTACATGCGTTTCTTCAGGAAAAAAATTAACATGCCCATCTATAGGGTGTCTGGTAGGGTGAAACCTGGACAGATATGCTGAGCCAAAACTCATGCTTCCTTTATAGAAATACATGTACTATTATATTTTATCATTTTGCGAAGATGTGCAGCCAAATATAACTTCGTCTTTGGTTCATGAAGCCTTGTTTTCTTGAATTTTTGGGTAAATCAATCTTTCAAAATATGATGCCATTTGAGCTGCTGCACAAGAAAACCAACAATCTGCATACGCGAAAACAAAGACGCAGATCAGCTTCACAGTAACTGTGAAGCTGATCAGCGCCTTTGTTTTCGCCACACAGATAGTACAATTCCTCAGTCTTCTTAAATCCGAAATTTTAAAATTGTAACCTTCTATGATTGTACAGCCCTGTTTGTGTTGGACCTGGTCGAAACTCAAAGTGTTTGTTTTCTCAGGCACAGGCTCATTTCACATTCTTATTGAATTGAAATCACAGAATTCCATTTAAGGACAGATTTATAGATTTCTACATGTTTTACAAATTCAATTTTTTCCTGATAATTAAATCTTTGAAAAATCTGTGATTTTTATTTAATCTTTGAGAAATGTATAAATTTTGACCAAGTTTTTTAGTATAAACCAGATGAACCGTCATTCTGCCTTTGTCAAGAGAAGATCTCGGTCAAGTCAATCAAATCTACAATTTGTAGAGTCCAGTTTTCTTCACTTTAATGAAGGGTTAGGCAACTTGGGCTTCATTGTCAGTCTCACGAGTTTTCCTTGAAAGTAACTTGACTTAATTCTCCTAAAATTTCTGTTTTAACTACGAACTAAGCTTCATTTTGTGCCACTTTTGCCAGTATTCATGTTTTCCTTAAAGACAGGGCTGGACTATATAAAGGAGATAAGCATTTAGTTGTCATTCAGCCCGGCATGACGAAAAACTGCCACTTTTTACTACTACTACTACTACTACTAGTTGTCATTTTCTCACTAGACTTCAGACCATTCACATCAAATTTCAGCCAATAGATGATATATAGTCCTAAATACAGTAATGTGATTGGCTTATTCCTGTCACCAAAAAATCAATAATTGATTACCTGTGTTTTACCTGTATTTTGGTATTTTGACCCCCCCCCCGGCACAGAGACCCTGTCTTTAAACATCTATTGGCAAAAACCAAGCATTGAGAAAGGTAGAAAATGCATGTCCTCTTGCATTCAACCATAGGATCCTTTCCAAGTTCTTACGCTTAAATAGTAGAGTGGTTCACAACTGCACCATTGTTTTCAATTGCCTTCTATTAGAAAAGCAAGTTGTTGGAGAAAAAGACAGGGTTCCCATGGGCACTGGAAAACATGGAAAATGGCTAAAAAAAATTCCATGCATGGAAAAATCATGGAATTTGAAAAAAGATGACATATCATGGAAAAATCATGGAATTTTGTTATGAAATACCAGTTTGGATGTCTTTGGGATTCATTTTTTTCCTCGCTCGCTCGATAAGTATTGATAAATAAAGTTCTAATTTTTCAAAAGGGAAGTCAGACTAATTTGTCTTCATCAGAAAACAAGATAATACCTTGGAGTAAGTTACTTTTGCAATATAATTATCTGTTCTTGCCTTTTGAAAAGTGTTATATGACAAAAAAATAAATAAATAAACAGAAAAATTAGTCCTGGAAATTCAACTGCGATAATGGAATTATCATGGAAAAGTCATGGAATTTTATTTTATTCTTTCCATGGGAACCCTGAAAAGATTTATCTAAGCTAGGAGATGTCCTTTAATAATAGGGAAGATGAAATTCAGAATACATCGTTCATTTGGCCTGACATGATTTATATCGTTGTATTGTCAATGTGACCCATTAATGCTTCCACCATTTACATCCTTTTCTGATAGTTTGTCGGCACTTAGATTCCCTATAGTTTGGTTTTTGGAGAGAATTTTGTAGAGACAAATGAGCCGCCACATGAGAAAACCAACAAAATGCTTAGGCGAAAACAAAGGCGCAGATCAGCTTTGCGGTAACCGCGAAGCTGATCAGCGCCTTTGTTTCGCTACACGGATAGTACAATTCCTCTTCTTTCTAAATCCAAAATTTCCAGCCTCTAACTATCTTCTATGATTGTACAGGCTGGTTTGTGACGGACCTGGTCGGAAACCACATTGTTGGTTTTCTCACGAGGTGGCTCAAATATTTTACTTTGACATTTATGGTTCTGTAAATCTTTTAGGTGAGCTGCGACACGAGAAAACCGGTCTTGGGGGGTTCCGACCAGGTCATACACAAACCAGTCTGTCCATTCACAGAAGAAAGCTAGAATCTTGAAATTTCGGATTTGAGAAGAAGAAGAATTGTACTATCCGTGTAGTGAAAACAAAGGCTCTGATCAGCTGTGCATTTACTGCACAGCTGATCTGCGCCTTTGTTTTCGCATAGGCAAAAATCCGGTTTTCTCGCGACGTGGATCAGGTCGTCTGTGATTACAGAATATTACACCTTGTGGGGACAAAACCAGCAATGCAACGTTTTTGGCGAATTACAATTCTTATTAGTATTACTTGAAATTATAGGGACTTCTCTTACAACTCTTGAAAAGATAACATTTTTAAAACTTTACAGAATCCAAGCACAACTAAAGCTGATCAGATTGGTTAAGTTCCCAGTTAGCGCTATAAACATAAAGGGTATCGCTGGTTTTGTCTGTTGATGGTTGAATTTAAGTATGATGAAATAATTTTACGAGCTATAAGCCAGACACTTGCATTGTCCTATATTGATGTTGTTCGGAAATTTGACATGATTGAAGCTGTACAGATTATTTCGTCATACTACAGAATATTAACTGAGAGTTGATTTTTGAAGATCTTACAAAAAGTAACTATGCCAGATTATACAAAAAAGGTACAGTCCACAAATGAAGCTACCCTTGTAAAATGAATATTCTTTCATTTTCAGTCATTAAATCAGTGTGCCACCTTGAATATATGAAACAATCAACCCAACTACACCGTGCAAGCTTCATTATTTTCCATAAGAAAACAGTCATAAGCCTGTTTGTCATGCAGGCCCTGATACGTTGAAGGTTTTCTCACGATGATTCTTCTATTGTAGACATTCCATGCGCCATCCTGAACCTTCTGAAGAACAAAATCTACCTGATCACTAGTTTTGGTTATCTCCACATGTCATTTGATTTAGGTTCTTTAGGTGTAGCTATGGATATTATAAGAATCTTACATGAGTGCCAGGTATGGATAGACAAATCTGTCCCGAGGGTCACATTTTGGCATCACGAGGCTCGCCGAGTGATGCCAAACTGTGACCCGAGGGACAGATTTGTCTATCCATACCTTACACGAATGATGGATTCTTTTTCTTGCACGCCATAATGCGGCGAAGCTTGATTTTTATCTGTTTACCTAGAAAAATGCTACAATCGCGGCGTACGCCATTTTGAATTAAAACGTTTTGACGTCATCGTGACGTGTGCACTTAGCGACGAAATTACGTGACGTCCGATACAACCAATGTTAAAAAAGAACACTTGAACGCAGGGTGCGACCGGGGTGAGATAACGAGGGTGGGATAAGAATTTCTCACATGGGGTGAAACTTAGGATTTCTCTATCTGGTGTGCAAGAAAAAATTTTCTCAAGATGATACTCAATTATTTCTTATTGTAGACATTCCATGCGCCATTTTGAATCTTCTGAAGAACAAAATCTACCTGATCACTAGTTTTGGTATTTGCTGTGAGATCTCCATAGTCAGCGGGTTTGTCGTATTCCTGCCCAAGTACATTGAGACACAGTTTGGGACCTCAAAGTCAGAAGCTAGCCTTTTTACAGGTGAGTTCTAGTCAGAGAAAAGTATAAAAGTGGACCTCTTTATGACACGCTTTGTTACAACACAGGTTTTGGATATAACACTGATCACTGTTGGACCTGAATTGGTCTATTTTGGCTAATTTTGCTGTATGTCTATACATTTTACTCTGGTTATAACAGGGATTGGATAGCTAACACGGATATTGGCTTGGGCCCCAACAATAGTGTTATAAAGAGGTTTTGGTGTAATATGTTTAGCTATCATTTTGACATTGACTTCAAGTATTTACTAAAATGTTTTAGGGGAGCGCAGTGGCCTGGTGGGAGTCTATTGTAGATTGGGCACTAAGTAGTGGTAAACCTTGAAAGACATTTTATCAAATGAGCCCCGTCATGAGAAAACCAACAATCAGGTTTTTGAGCAGGTCCGACACAAACAGAGCTGTACAAGCACAAAAGATGGCTGGAGGCTTGAAATTTCGTATAGAAGCAGAAGAGGCATTGTACTATCCGTGTAGCGAAAACAAAGGTGCTGATCAGCTTTGCAGTTACTGCGAAGCTGATCTGCACCTTTGTTTTCGCATATGCAAAATATTGGTTTTCTCATGATGCTCAAATGACACACACAAAAAAAAAAAAAATACTTCAAACTGTTATGTTTATGATTTTAGGAGGCATTGCTATACCAGGAGCAGTATTTGGTGTGTTGCTAGGTGGTTTTCTACTGAAAAGATTCCAACTGGGACCAAAAGGTAGTTTGAGTCACGATGCAAGAAAACCGGTCTTCGGGGTTTCCGACCAGGTCTGACACAAACCGATCTGTACCGTCACAGAAACAGGCTAGAAGCTTCAATTTTGGGATTTAAAAAGAAGAGAATTTGTACTATCCGTGTAGCGAAAACAAAGGCGATGATCAGCTTGGCAGTTACTGGGAAAAAATTAAATTAACAATTCAGAAAACACATCGTAAGCCGAGTGAGCAGCTTTTTCCCAATAGGGGACCACTCAGTTACCTAGAAACATGAAACAGGTTCAAACAGCACAAAATTCGACTCCAACACACAAACAACCAGAACCACAACAGAAGTATCACCTTGGAATGGTCAGTAATATAAGATAACTGGGGGGTTTACAGGACCCTTACCTCTCTACCAGTCTATCAAAGACCTGTCTCTGGCTGATCTAGTTCCTAAAATCAAAATTTTAAGCCCATTTCTTCTGTGGTCTGGCATCTGTTTAAGGTTGAAGAAAATTGGCCCTCAGGAGTCATTTGGGCTAGTTTTCGATGGCATTTATTAGCATCATAAAAACCTGCCCTGGTCAAAACTGGTCAAGTAATCCTATTTGAGCCGCCGTGTGGGAAAACCAACACAACAATGTGGTTTCTGAACAGGTCCGACACAAACCGAGCTGTACAGACAGGGAAAAGAGCCAGAAGCTTGAAATTTCAGATTTAAGTAGAAGAGGAAGTGTACTATTCGAGTAGCGAAAACAAAGGTGCTGATCAGCTTCGCAGTTACTGCGAAGCTGATCTGCGTCTTTGTTTTCGCACATGCAGATTGTTGGTTTTCCCATGTGGCGGCTCATTTGGTGAAACATCTCCACACAAAATGAGGAGTGAAAACCATTAAGCCTGTCCAAAAATGGAAATCTGTGGAGCATAAAAATTCCGGAAATGACTTCATAAAATTCTTTCATGATCGATTAGCATCTTTATGATAGGACAAGTCCTTGGCCTGCTCAACTAAATTCATGATTCATGATAATTTCTGGAATGTGATGTTAGACAATTGCTTCTCTGTCCATAAAACTAGAAGCCTTTGTGGCATGATTGTGGTTAAGCAGCTCATAACATTGAGACCCAGGGGTTCTGGGATCTATCCCAGTCTTGTCTATTTGATGAGGCTTCAAACTTAGGTCCTGTCTCCATATGACCTTATCTGTTTAGGGGCATGTAAAATATGAAATCAACCAACCAATCAATTCATAAAATTAGGTTGAAGCATGATCATGCACATAGAAGTTGTGCACCAGTCATTTGTAACCACTGCTCCCACACCTAAGGGGAAGGGCAGGGATTATGACTTTTCAGCTTTCATTGCCCTGCTATAAGCCCCATCCCCATCCCCAGGGGGCAAACTGGGGGTCAAAATTTTGCTCCTTGCCCTGTCCTTCGCAATAGAAAATCCCCCTGAGATAAGTATCCCAATGTCAAAACCCTGTCATTTCCCCTGCACTGAGGGGACACTCGAAAAGAAATTGCTCTGCCACTTTAGCCTGGCTATGTAGGGGGGGGAGGGGGGGGGGGCAGTGGTTACACATGACTGGTGCATTAAATTACATGTTTTGTGACTCAGGAACAGTTTAGCCTCAGATTAATTGGGGTTTCCACTGCGTACCCTCTGTAGATAAAGAAACAATTCCCTAGTTTGTCTGCCTTTCGTCAGTGCACGTTCTCTTGAAGTATAAAACAATTTGGAGTGAATTTTGTCACAGCGACGTGTCAAAGACAGCTGATCTTAACATTTGAGCCACCACATCAGAAAACCAACATTATGCATATGCGAAAACAAAGGCGCGAAACCGCGAAGCTGATTAGCGCCTTTGTTTTTGCTACACATATAGCACAATCCCTCTTCTTCTTAAATCTGAAATTTCAAGCTTCTAGCCTGCTTCTGTTACTGTACAGGCTGGTTTGTGTCGGACCTGGTCTGAAAGCCAAATTGATGGTTTTCTGGCACGAAGGCTCATCCCTGTTAACCTCTAGGAATCAATAATCCACTTAGAACTGCAGGAGTGTCGGAATTATTGTTAATCAGAACCAGTCTAAACCAGTCTTCGATAAGGCAAATTGATACTGATATTCTTTGATAAGGCAAAAATTAATGATCCTGATATTTCGATAAGGCGAATTATTGCATAAATACCCGTGTCACACGATATTAACAGCCGTTTTTCAATGAAGAGAAAGCCATGCATTAATATTGCAATTCACGCGGGCACATGCTGTTAATACATGGCTTTTACTTATGCTCGTTACCGGGCGCCACGCAAAGCACATGCTAATAATGAGAAACTGAAGTCCACCCGGAATGAGCATAACAACGAATGCTTTTACGCGTATGAAAAAGTGATGAGGCTGTAAAATATAGTGCGCCATTATTTTTTTCGTTTCTGCAGAATTTATGCAATAATAGCGATCAAAAATGATTTTGTCATTCATTAACATTCGCTAGGTCCCGAGGGGAGTGTTGAAAACCGAGGGCGTAGCGAATGTTAATGAATGGAAAATCATTTTTGATCGCTATATTGATAGATCTCTAGTGATACTTCAATTTTAGAGGCAATGTCTTTAAGAAAAGCAGGAGTGTAGCTGGGCAAAAATACAGAGTACGCACTTTTGTTAATGGGTGTCTGATGGTACTGGCCAATGGATGTAGAAAAGTTGTTTAGGATTGTTTTAAATCATAAAAAAATATTCCCAAATACTATGATTTCTGAAAAAATCTAAATTTTGTGGCGACAAGCTGTACGCACATGCGTATATGCGTACACGTAGCTACGCACCTGAAAACATGTTCATGGATAGATGATGAGGGGGTCATCCAGCTTTCTTTGGGTTGGTAGCCTGTGACCTTTTCATATACTGAAGTTGATCTGAGATTAGTTCACATGTCAGACACATGTCTATATTATAAGAAGATTTGGTCATGAAAATATTTGAGCCGCCTCGTGGGAAAACCACCAATCTGAATAGGCGAAAACAAAGACGCAGATCAGCTTCGCGGTAACCGCGAAGCTGATCAGCGCCTTTGTTTTCGCTACTGGGATAGTACAATTCCTCTTCTACTTAAATCCGAAATTTCAAGCTTCTAGCCAGCTTCGGTGACTGTACAGGCCGGTTTGTGTCGGACCTGTTCGGAAACCACATTGTTGGTTTTCGGCTCATTTCTATGGCCATTCCTTCTCTATGCCATCAATGGCAAAATACGTGCACATAAACTGACAACACTGCTATTCTTAAATCAGAAGAAAAAGAATTGTTGCCAAGAAACATTTCATCACCAATCTACTCAAAAAAATGAAAGTGCAGGCCATGGTGTAGATTTGTATCCCATACCTCCATAGCAACATGGAGCTAACATACAAGCCGCAAGGCGAGAAAACCGATCATCAGATTTCCGACCAGGTGTGACACAAACTGGCCTGTACAGTCACAGAAAATAGGGAGAAGCTTAAAATACCTGATTTAAGAAGAAGAGAGATTGTACTATCTGTGTAGGGCAAACAAAGGCGCTGATCAGCTGTGCAGTTACTGCGACTTTGTTTTCGCATATATGCAAATATCCGATTTTCTCATGACGCTACCATGCAATCTTTTCTTCAAGGTTTTTTGTCTTCCACGTGCATGTCAAATGCTGTGTTTGGAAGTCCTTGAAATTAGAGACAGAAAATTCATTATTTTGTTAATATTGCCATGGCAAATTGAATCTTTGCACATAAAATGCAGCGGAATGCAAAAGCAGACAAAACCGGTTTAATGTTAACTTGATTATTTCTGATGTAGAGTTAATACATTTTCCTTGTCTTTTTTGGCTTAGCTTTGCAAAACATCTTTTTCTTGTTATTTATAAGAAATAAAATGTCTTTTAAAAGAAATACTGCACATAAAATGCATATTGTTAAATGTAAAGGTTATAAAAGCTAATACCCCATGCATGAAAAGCAAAACATACTGAACTGGGTTTCTGATTCTGAGAAGCAATTTGAGCTGTGTTATGAGAAAACAATTAGTGTGGTTTCCGAACAAGTCTGACACAAAACGAGCTGTACAAGCACCAAAGATGGCTAGAGGATGGAAATTTTAGGTTTAGAAAGAAGAAGAATTGTACTATCCGTGTAGCGAAAACAAAGGCGCTGATCAGCTTCGCAGTTACTGTGAAGCTGATCTGCGCCATTGATTTCGCATATGCAAACTGTCGGTTTTCTTATGATGTGGCTAATTTCTTGTTGCTGTCTTGTTATTTGAGAGAAAATGACAACATTTTGAACACTTCAAATTTCCAATTTCACTGAACATATTGGGGAAAAGATTGTTTTTTGGTATTTGAATGATTTGATCAAGTTGCAGAAATTGATTACCGGGTCCCAAATTTGGATTGTCAAAAGCTGAACTGAAGGTCTTGTTAATTTACAAACTGTCAGAAAATTATTTTTCGTCATACATGGCAAGTGTTGTGTCCTTGAGCAAGGCACATAAACTCGCCAGAATTTTGGGAAATGCTGCCTCCATCCCGACATGACTGAAAAATTGTTGACAGGGACATTAAGGATGTTCGCTGCCAATGAAAAAGTATTCAAACTTTTTTTCTAACCACCCTTTTTTGATTCCAAATTACAACACAAGACATTTGAAAACAAAATAAGTGTAGGGTAGTGTGCATTTTTTCGAGCTACAGGCCTGTGAATGAGACCTCTAAACACTATGTTTTAAATTTAGTAAAATTAATTTAATTTTCAATTCTTTGAAACATACCTGTCTTGAACCAGTGATGTAGATAATTATTTTTCACAATGCGTACTGTACGCATCAAAGTAAATGTTCAGTGCGTACCGACAAAACAACTGTGTACAAGTTGTCTGAGAGTTCTTATTCTAACCTCCAATTTAGAATCAAACTTATAGATAAAGGCATAATATATGTATGGATAGGACCATTTAGTCAAGTATGAACATTTAAGAAAACTGGTTGATAATCCTGTAATTACATGTCATTCTATTTATGCATGTTAAACTATACTTTTGTCCCCTGCATTATACTACGATTATAAGAGAAACAAAATTAGGAAAACATTAAAGACTGGGATGGCTGTAGAACATGGATATATCAAGTTTTAAATTGAAAACAATGACCAGAACTCGATGAAAAATGCCTATTCAATAAACCAAACAGACTATCACTTAACTTCATGAATAAACCTTTGATAAACAATTCATCTGGCCGAGGTACTGAACGGAGAGCTCGTATATGGTATAACTACTGAAGATACATAATATATTGCATGATATATAATATGGAACGATCAAAAGCTGCATTAATATGGTAACTACTTTTCGATTGTTGACAGAGCAGCCAGACAAAACTACATGAAAAATTGCCTTTTAAAGATATTTTTATCTGAGTACGCATAAAACCGAAAACTGTTAGCGTACCGCTGATTTTTACTGCGTACATGGTACGCACAGGTCTGAATTTTTTCTGCGTACCGAGCAAAAAAACGTGCGTACATACGCAGTACGCATCGTTATCTATTTCACTGTTGAACAAAAATACTCCTAGAATGCTTTCAAAAGTCATAATATTTACGTATTGCAGACTATTTTGGACCAAAAGCATAGACAAATTTGCAACTTGAAGTGGATGACAAAATTTTACGACTTGTTTTCCAACCCTACCCCCATACTTGAAAAGTCGGAAAAAATCAATATTTTGAAATGTGCCAAACCCATATTTGTAGATTCAAACTTTTTCTTGTATTTTCACACAAGATAGAACTTGGTAATATTGTTCGAATAAAAGAAAGAAATATATAGGGTAGTGTGCATATAAGAGAGTACCAACAACTTGAAAATCGCCATTTTAAGCCTTTTTTCGTCTGTTTTGTTTCTTAAAGCCCATTTAATAAAACCATCCAAAATTTTAAAACTAGCACACCAAAGACAGAAAAACCGACTTAGAAGACCAAATACACATACACTGCTGCTAAAACAAACATCGAACTAATGCAATTTATTTGAAGATGTATAATATTCAAGTTTAATCTACCCTACCCCCTAAATTTTACTGACAACTAAAATTTTCTGAAAAGTTGCAGAAAATGGGGTGAAAAAATGAAGTTCCTTAGATTGACAATTTTTATGGCTCATTCAATGCATATCATCAATATGTATCCAAATATAAAATATTAGGAAAATATCTGCAACCGTTTTCGAGATATTCAACAAAAGAAAAACCGGAAGTTCCGAAATGTCAAATGTTAGCAGCGAACATCCTTAAATCTTAATACAAACAAACAAAAAAGCTGTTAAATGAAAGTAGTACTGAGTATTTGATCTGTTTTGTCTGCCGAAAGAACATTTTTTATTTATGTCTTGTCATTTGGTGTGTAGGTTTGAATTATCAATGGCACCAAAGGTCGCTGACCATTTCAGATTAGGCCGTGTTATGAGAAAGCCAGATTTTTGCCTATGCTAAAACAAAGGTGCATATCAGCTGTGCAGTAACTGCACAGCTGATCAGCACCTTTGTTTTCTCTACTCGGATAGTACAATTCCTCTTCTTCCTAAATACGAAATGTCAATCCTCTAGCCATCTTCTGTAGGTGCACAGGTTGGTTTGTGTTGGACCTGGTCGGAAATCCCGAAGACCGGTTTTCTCTCATTGCTACTCAATTATCTGGCATTGTGTGTGTAGGTGTGAAGATCATGACAGCATTAAAGTCTATCAGATTTGGTGACATCGTAAGGGAAAATCAGTTGTACAAGTAAATCTTAATTGTAATACGAGAAAAGTTAATCTTAATTGTCATTCGAGAAAATCAGGCAAATTAGTAAATCCTTATAATTGCTGTACCAAAGAGTAACATTTTGATATGATCTTTGCATTGTTTTATGCATGTGCAAAGCTAAGTCTTTCTCATGAAGCAACATAAAAAGGTATTGCAGACAATGTCACAAGGCGTCACATGACCAGACTAATAGCTATCTTCACTGCCATCTTAAATCGGGCAATTTCTGCTGTAATTTGCTGCAAGAAATCTGAAACTGCCAGTAATTGTAGGTGCAGTCATTAGATAGTGGAAATGTCATTTGATGTGATGGCACTAATGATGTTGAACTAGCTCATATAATATGTGATATAGGCAAACAATATATCCCCAGATGTGACACGGCAGAACATGTTTCCCATCTTAAGCTATTCTGCTTGCTTTTAGGAATTTCATTGGAAAATGGAAGAATGTTTTTTATTTTGTTAGGTTTTTTTGTTTTTTCTTTTTTCTACAGTGACAAAAATGGTTTCCACCCCTTGCTATGCTTGTTTCATTTTCCCTTGTTTAGAAGAGAAGAAAATTTATTGTGACATTTTTGTTCAGTTTCGGAAGTCGTTTCTTTGATTTTTGTCATGTTTTAATGAAGACAGGATAAAAGTCGATTTTCTAGACTTATTGATATCATTAGGAGTCCATGATAGCTTTAATGATGACATAACAAAAGCATGCCCATGAAGTATAAGATTTTTACAGCAAAAAAAAAACTAAAAATTTTCAATTTTCGTTATTTTTCTAATTTCTGCTCAAAACATGGATAGTGGATACACACGTTAGGTTCTAATGATTACCCACAATCTATGTTTTAGAGCAACAGTAAGATTAATGTTCCATATTTTCGATATAAAAGTAGGGTGTAAATGGGTATACAATACATGGACATGTTATCCTGATGTAATGAAGATGGGAAAATCCTGATTTTCTAGGTGTAGATGCAAATGGCAACATTGCTAATGAACTTGTGCATTCAAGTAGGTTGTTTGCTTATACTTGTAAGTTCGAATCCTTCACATTTGTTTAGCCAGGCCTCGAGGTTATAAAACTTTTTTCAAGCTCAGCTCAGCTGAGCATGAAATTTCATTTGCTGATTAATGCTGAAATAGTCAAAAATTTGAAAAAATTCAGGTTCAAAACTCAAAAACAATAAATTTATCCTGCTGATAAATGTTAAAATGCCAACAGTTGTTGGCATTTTAACATTTATGAGCAGGATATATTTTAGTTTCAGCTGAGATGAAAAAGTTTTATAACCTCGGGCCCAGGTATCAGATAGATTTTGATAGAAGGGAGCTTGAAAAGTCCAGAAATCAATCCAATTAAAAATGAAATCCCAACCCAAAGAGAAGACAAAATAAAATAAAACAACACATACCATATTTGTTCTTATTAGTGCACATACTCCAATAATCGCATACACTCATCTTTTCAGAATCTTGCATAAGCGCACACTGCTGGACTAGCATTTTGGTATTGTGTACCAATTTTTCTTATTCATACCATATGAACCTCATTAAAACCTAATCTCAGATGATCAAACACCATATTGCACTATTGGATCACTTAAATGACATTGGTATTTTTGACATGATAAATGCAGCAGTTTTTGTGTTATTTTCGTTCCTATTGTGGGCTTATTGGACCAATATTTTGTTACCTTAACTTAAAGTTATTTTGAAAAGTTAAGCACCTTTGTGTGCTAATTAAAATGAGTATGGTACATATGAGCCGGTCTTCTGGGTTTCCGGCCAGGTGTGACACAAATCGGACTGTACAGTCACAGAAGCAGGCTAGATGCTTGAAATTTTGGCTATAACTAGAAGAGGAATTGTACTATCTGAGTAGCGAAAACAAAGGCACTGATCAGCATCGCAGTTACTGCAAAGCTGATCTGCGCCTTTGTTTTTGCATAGGCAAAAATCTGGTTTTCTCACAATGCGGCTCATATGATGAGAAGATAACTCTCTCCCAGCAAGGTGGCCATTCTGCTATATGAGCTGTGTCATGAGAAAACTGGATTTTTGCCTATGTGAGAACAAAAGGCGCAGATCAGATATTGTGCATTAACTGCAAAGCTGATCAGCGCCTTTGTTTTCACTACCCAGATAGCACAATTCCTCTTCTTTCAAATCCGAAATTTTAAGCTTCTAGCCATCTACAGAAGCTGTACAGGCCGGTTTGTGTCAGAACTGGTTGGAAAGCCCTGAAGACTGGTTGTCTCGCGTTGCGGCTCATATGGGATTTCCACTAGACAGACTTAACCGACCAAATAAAGATAAATCACTGCCGAATTCTAGAATTCATTACTCAGTTTTGTAATAAATGAGCCGCCTCATGGGAAAACCAACAATCTGCATAGGCGAAAACAAAGACGCAGATCAGCTTCGCGGTAACCGCGAAGCTGATCAGCGCCTTTGTTTTCGCTACTCGGATAGTACAATTCCTCTTCTACTTAAATCCGAAATTTCAAGCTTCTAGCTCTTTTCTGTGCTTGTACAGGTCGGTTTGTGTCGGACCTGTTCGGAAACCACATTGTTGGTTTTCCGACGAGGTGGCTCAAATACTTGTGATAATCAAGTGGTCGCAAGCAAAAAGCAAAATTATTTGGTTAAATCCGGTTCTTTCTGCTTTCTTTCTAGTCACGGTTTTAAAGACTTGACATGGTGATAAACTCTTGCTGCTCGTATCGTGACATAAACCAGTCTATCTGTTCGTCAGCTATGGTCGCTTTTACTTGCATCTTGAAGTATAGAGGTACAATGTATTTAGCTGCAGTGGCTGATCTTTATCACACATTGTTTGGTTTAAGATGTTTAGTGTGTGTGTGTGTGGGTGGGGGGGGGGGGGCTTAAACCTATTTTCTCATAGTGCATCTAATGGAGGGGTTGAAGTATCACTTTATTATACAATAGAGTTGCATCTATAATATGAGCCTGTGCATGAGAAAAACAACAATGTGGTTTCTGACCAGGTCCGACACAAACCGGTCTGGGCAGCTACAGAAGAGGGCTAGATGCTTGAAATTTCGGGTTTAGGAAGAAGAGAAATTGTACTATCCGAGTAGAAAAAAACAACGGCGCTGATCAGCTTCGCGGTTACCACGAAGCTGGTCTGCGCCTTTGTTTTCGCACAGGCAAAACTCCGGTTTTCTCCTGACGAAATTCAGCTATAATATTGAGAGAAGTTCCATCGGGATAACATGTCCGTGAAAAAAATACCCCCTCATATCCCACTTTTGTCTAGTAAAACTGGGGCATGTAGGGTATACATATTTTTCTTATTTTTGCTCCAAAACACAGATTGTGGGTACTAGTTAGAACCACCTCAGCGTTCTAACATGTACCCACAATCAATGTTTTGAGCAAAAATATAACATATATCTTTTTTATTATGAAATTTTAAATTTTCGCAGGTGAAAAGAAAAACCTCTGTATATTGCATTGACAAGTTTCGTGTCAGATTTTGGAATAAGAAATGAGATTGCTTTTAAGTCACCTAGGACACAAAACCTATACATTCCATGACACGTTTGTCATGATGTAGGCTCATTTACAGTAAGCAAAAATCCCCGATGGCGCTAACTTCGTTAGCCGTCATTAGTGCACTAGAAAATTTTCCATAAACATGTTTATGCAATCTCAAGTTTGTCTCAATTTGTACCCATTGTGTATTCCAGACGCGTTCTAGTATGACTTCGTACAATACAATAAAAATCGTCCCATGATAATTTCTGTCAACAGATTCCGTTTGTTATGTGTGCTGCACCTTAACAAAATCAACACTAAAGTGTTTGTACTGCATGTTGAGATAACATCATGTTGCATATGAGAAAATGAGCCGCTGCATAAGAAAACCAGCAATCTGCATATGCGAAATCAAAGGCGCAGACCAGCTTTGCAGTCACCGTGAAGCTGATCAGTGTCTTCGTTTTCGCTACATGGATAGTACAATCCCTCTTCTTCTTACATCCGAAATTTGAAGCTTATGACTGTACAGGCTGGTTTGTGTTGGACCTGGTCGGAAACCCAAATTGTTGGTTTTCTCAGGCACAGGCTCAAAATAAACAACATTTTGGTTTGATATTACATAATGTCCTAGTAAACAGTTATGTCATGTCAAGACAGTCAGCTCTGCTTTTGTGATACTGTGATCGGGGCTTTTCTTGACCTATTTGGGAAAATTTTGGTACTAATGAAATTGGGAAAAATAGTGCAATTTTGGGAAAAATAGCACCATTTGGGGGAAAAAAGTGCCATTTTTAACCAAATTAGGAAAGTTTACCTTTTAAATTTGCGGTTTTCTGCTAATTGGGAATTATTTCAGCCAAGTGGGAAAAATTTTGGTACCGTAAACCGGACCCAGTTTTGTATGGGGAAAAAAACCCTAGTGATACTCAATGCCCCCACCCCCAGTAATGAAAGAAGCCATTTAAACAGCCTTGCAGGTATTAGGAACAGTCTGCTCTCATTCTTAACTATTTGCAGGAGCCTCTAAGACAAAATCAGGATAATCAGTTTGCACTTGATTGCTCTCTTTTGCTCATTTTGTCAATACAATCTTTTTGATGAAGTCACTTGATAATCCGATTCTAGTCAGAAATAACCTAGACTGAAAGTGATCAAGTGGTGAAAAAAGTTCCTTCTAGCATACATGTATTCTAAAACAAAGACACATTATCAGCTGTGCATTCATTATCAGGGCCATTTTTGCACTACATGGATGGGTGCAATTCATTGTTGCCTTACAGTTCAACCTTCAAGACTTCTTCTGTGGCAGTCCAGGTTGGTTTGCATCAGATATGGTTGGAACTATGGAAGACTTCATGTGACGCAGCTTGATTGATTGATTGGTGAAAAAAATTGAAGACAAACATCTTCCATTATTTTCTAATTTTTGTTTTACAGACTAGCCTGGGCTTATAATAGAGTAGAACTGATTCAATCTGCATTTGTTTTTCCATGGTGTCTTCCTCAGATTTAGATTTTTGACTCTTTTATGGAATTTATGAATTTGCAGTAGGCAAACAAATGAGCCGCCTCGTGGGAAAACCAACAATGTGGTTTCCGACCAGGTCCGACACAAACCGAGCTGTACAAGCACAGAAAAGAGCTACAAGCTTGAAATTTCGGATTTAAGTAGAAGAGGAATTGTACTATCCGAGTAGCGAAAACAAAGGCGCTGATCAGCTTCGCGGTTACCGCGAAGCTGATCTGCGTCTTTGTTTTCGCCTATGCAGATTGTTGGTTTTCCCATGAGACAGCTCAAATACAACAGCTTGAACAATAGTCTCACTCTGACAAAAATTTAAGACACTGTATTGCCAAAATTGGAAAGCCTGACCAGACTGCTTCATTTGCCAAAATTGAAAGCCCTGACCAGAGTGCTTCCTTTAGACTACTCCGGTTGGGTATGTCATTGTTTTCCCCACCTATTATGGTTTTAGTTAGTAAGAAGGTGATTTCCCTCATGAAAAGCTGATGTCTGATTGATTTGATATTCAGACCGGACTCAGTATTCAATGCATTCATTTACAGTAAACTTCAGTGGGAACTCATCAATTAAGCTATTTATATGTACTTCAGTTTTAGTTCAGTTGGACTTTTAATTTGTACTTCAAACATTTTAGTGCAAACAACTCTTAGAGGAATAGTCTGGGTTGGGTCTTCGTACTGAATCACACCCACAACAAGGTAGAAGTTAAGAGCATCTCTCTTTGAATTTTAGAATGACCATTTCAAAAGTTTTGTAGAGCATTTTAGAGTGGTTACAGTTAAAATGTTACTCAGAGGTGGAAGTGAGTTTAGCTATAAAACACAATGCTGCCATGGCTGTGACCCTACATGACTGAAGAATAATTCTTGTTGACTGGTAGGTAACACAAATTTTTAGCTCACCTGAGCCGAAGGCTCACAGGTGAGCTTATAGTATACCCATGCTCCGGCGTCCGTCGTCCGTCGTCCGTCGGCGTCCGTCGTCGTCCGTCGTTCACAATTTCAAAGATCTTCTCCTCTGAAACCGCTTGGCCAATCACAGCCAAACTTCATGTGGAGCATCCTTAGGAAGGGGGAAAGAAAGTTTATATAAATGGTCCAGGTCACATGACCAAGGTGGCCGCCATGGCTATAAATAGCAAAAACCTTAAAAAATCTTCTTCTCCAGAACCAGTGGGCCGATTTCCACGAAACTTGGTATGTAGCATTGGGGACGCAGGCCCATCATAGTTTATATAAATCATGACCCTGGGATGACCTTGACCTATTTTACGGCAAGGTCAACTTAGGTCGCCAATGCATTTGAATGGGAAAAAATGGCAAAATGCTATTTAATGGGTAAGACTTACTGGGAATAGGCAAATGGACAGAAATTTAATGGTAATGGAAAATTTTAGCCCCTGGGGGGTTGTCTGCCCCTGCCCCGGGGCTATATACATGTATATGACCATAATATTCAAACATCTTCTTCTCTGAAACTGTTAGGCCAATCAAAGCCAAACTTCATGTGGAGCATCCTTGGGAAGGGGGAATGAAAGTTTATATAAATGGTCAAGGTCACATGACCAAGATGGCCGCCATGGCTATAAATAGCAAAAACGTTTAAAAATCTTCTTCTTCAGAACCAGAAGGCCTTTGATTTTAAAACTTGGTGTGAAGCATCTGGGAATGGAGCTCTACAATGTTTATATAAATCAGGACCCTGGGATGACCTTGACCTATTTTACGGCAAGGTCAACTTAGGTCTCCCATGCATTGGAATGGGAAAAAATAGGAAAATGTAATTAAATGGCAGAAAACTTGCTAGAAATCAGCAAGTGGACAGAGGATTTATGTTTATGAAAATATTTTTGGCCCAGGGGGTTGTCTGCCCCTGTCCGGGGGCTATATACATGTATATGACCATAATATTGAAACATCTTCTTCTCTGAAACCGCTAGGCCAATCAAAGCCAAACTTTTTGTGGAGCTTCCTTAGGGTAGGAAGAGGGAATGAAAGATTATATAAATGGTCAAGGTCACATGACCAAGATGGCCGCCATGGCTATAAATAGCAAAAACGTTTAAAAATCTTCTTCTTCAGAACCAGAAAGGCCTATGATTTTGAAACTTGGTATGAAGCATCTGGGAATGGAGCTCTACAAAGTTTATATGAATCAGGACCCTGGGATGACCTTGACCTATTTTACAGCAAGGTCAACTTAGGTCGCCCATGCATTTGAATGGGAGAAATAGGAAAGTGTCATGTAATGGCAGAAAACTTGCTAGGAATGAGCAACGGACAGAAGATTTATGCTTATGAAAATATTTTAGGCCAAGGGGTTGTCTGCCCCTGCCCCGGAGCTATATACATGTAGATGACCATAATATTCAAACAGCTTTTTCTCAGAAACTGCTTAGCCAATCAAAGCGAAACTTTATGTGGAGTATCCTTAGGAGGAGGACATGAAAGTTTATATAAATGGTCAAGGTCACATGACCAAGATGGCCGCCATGGCTATAAATAGCAAAACTTTTTAAAAATCTTCTTCAGAACCAGAATGCCTATGATTTTGAAACTTGGCATGAAGCATTAAGGAATGGAGGTCTACAAAATTTGTATAAATCATGACACTGGGATGACCTTGACCTATTTCACGGCAAGGTCAACTTAGATCGCCCATGCATTTGAATGGAGAAAATTGTTAAAATGTCATTTGAAGGACAAAACTTGCAGTTAATTGGCAAATGGACTGAATTTTATGATTTGAAAAAGACATTTACTCCAGGAGTTATTCTGACCCTGCTACATGCATTGTACCATTGTAGTCTATCAAGTTTGCTGGTACTTGTATATATCTCAGGTCTCAGGTGAGCGTTTACAGGACCATTGGTCCTCTGGTTTAGCTCACCTGAGCCGAAGGCTCACAGGTGAGCTTATAGTATACCCATGCTCCGGCGTCCGTCCGTCGTCGTCCGTCGTCTGTCGTCCGTCGTCCACAATTTCAAAGATCTTCTTCTCTGAAACCGCTTGGCCAATCAAAGCCAAACTTCATGTGGAGCATCCTTAGGAAGGGGGAACGAAAGTTTATATAAATGGTCCAGGTCACATGACCAAGATGGCCGCCATGGCTATAAAATGGGTAAAACTAACTGAGAATAGGCAAATGGACAGAAGATTAATGTTAATGGAAAATTTAAGCCCCTGGGGGGTTGTCTGCCCCTGCCCCGGGGCTATATACATGTATATTTCCATAATAATGAAACATCTTCTCCCCTGAAACCGCTTGGCCAATCAAAGCCAAACTTCATATGTAGCATCCTTGGGAAGGGGGAAAGAAAGTTTATATAAACGGTCAAGGTCACATGACCAAGATGGCGGCCATGGCTATAAATAGAAAAAACCTTTAAAAATCTTCTTCTCCAGAACCAGAAGGCTGATGATTTTGAAACTTGGTGTGAAGCATCAGTGACTGGAGCTCTACAAAGTTTATATAAATCATGACCCTTGGATGACCTTGACCTATTTTACACAAGGTCAACATAGGTTCCTCATGCATTTGAATGGGGAAAAGTGTTAAAATGTCATAAATTTGTTGGGAAAACTTGCCGGAAATGGATGATAGGACTTAAGATTGATGATTCTGAAAAAATTTGGACCCCAGGGGTCTGTCTGCCCTCACCCCGGGGCAATAAACATGTATATTACAGTGATATTCAAAGATCTTCGTCTCTGAAACCGCTTGGCCAATCAAAGCCAAACTTTATGAGGAGCATTGTTTGGAAGTGGGAATGAAAGTTTGTATAAATGGTCAAGGTCACATGACCAAGATGGCAGCCATGGCTAAAAATAGCAAAAACCTTTAAAAATCTTTTTCTCCAGAATAAGAAGGCCTATGATTTTGAAACTTGGCATGAAGCATCAGGCAATGGAGCTCTACAATGTTTATATAAATCCTGACCCTTGGATGACCTTGACCTATTTTACAGCAAGGTCAACTAAGGTCGCCCATGCATTTGAATGGGGAAAATTGTTAAAATGTCATTTGAAGGGCAAAACTTGAAGTAAATTGGCAAATGGACTGCAGTTTTATGTTTTCAAAAAGAAATTGACTCCAGGGGTTGCTCTGCCCTGGCCCTGGGGTTATAAACATGTATATTACTATCTAGTCAAACCAGTTTATTGATATATATCTCAGGTCTCAGGTGAGCGTTTACAGGACCATTGGTCCTCTGGTTAACATTTTATACACAATAATATGACAATAATCATTCTACTTTCAGGGGCTATTCAACTAACCATTCTACTAGACGGTCTTGCGTTGCTGGGCTGTATATTCTTCTTCTTCCTCGGCTGTGACAATCTCAAACTGGCGGGAGCAACATTTCCATACTTTAACAGGTTGGTATACTATAACTTAATTTATCTGAAGGTATCCCCGGCAGTTCGTGTCTATAGAGAGACCCAGGATTATCATGTCCGTAAAAGAGGAATTCTGTACAAATGGTTGGGCCGACGTAATCTGAAGGTGTCTGATGACTTTAGAAAACACTTAATTTGGGCGCAATCAGATCTGACATTTTGACCCATTTCAGGGCTATCAGCAAAATGGCACTACTGAAATATTTTACCATCAAATTTCAGTTGGTCATAAATGAGCCGCCTCATGGGAAAACCAACAATCTGCATAGGCGAAAACAAAGACGCAGATCAGCTTCGCGGTAACCGCGAAGCTGATCAGCGCCTTTGTTTTCACTTCTCGGATAGTACAATTCCTCTTCTACTTAAATCCGAAATTTCAAGCTTCTAGCTATTTTTTGTGCTTGTACAGGCCGGTTTGTGTCGGACCTGTTCGAAAACCACATTGTTGGTTTTCTCACTAGGTGGCTCAAATTTAATCTGTGTTGTGCCTTTTCAGTAGAGCTGTGGCTTTTGAGTGGTAAAATCATTGTATTTTGATGCGACATTTGCAAATGAAATGTGATAGACATGTCAATTTGTGTTCATTTTCTTGTTTTATTGAATTAATTAAACTTGTCAAGAAGCTGATAAGAATGCCAGACTTCTTATCTGTTCCATCAACTTTAATAAATTCAATTCAATATGTGCACCTAAAATGATAAGGCATATGAAACTGCAGTGTTTTTCTTTTGCAAGGTTTTTCTTTTGCAAGGCAGTCTGCTAAATTGTGACTGTATTTATAAGACCTTTTTGGAAAACCAAGAGCATATTAGTCTCATAAGCTACTTGGGAAAACCCTATACTTTTACAGTGGTACCAGTGGCTTGACTTACCTTTGATGACCTATTTTTGTTAGAAGTTTATGAAATGATTTTATATTTGATTTTATATTTGCAGTTCTGGTTACCAGCTAATAGACTCCGAGTTTGAAGCCAACTTGACCTCAAGCTGTAACATGTACTGTGATTGTTCCAACGATGACCTTGAACCTATTTGTGGCATCAACGGCTTGACCTACTTTTCACCTTGTCACGCTGGCTGTACACAGTTCAATATTAATGATGTGGTAGACCCTAGTGAAAAAAGCCTGGTAAGTATGTTTGTAAATAAGTAGAAAATATAGTGAGTAATTGCATATTGCCTCATTTTAATACACCTATGATGGTGGTAAATTTTTGAAGAATCCAACTAGTCTGTAGTTGCCTTAATCTTGAGACACACAGGTTTTGTAACAGACTTTAGCCAATGAAAATTGCAGAAGAAATAGTAAATAAGAAAAGATTGGTTTGACACCACTTGCCTAGACATATTTGTTACGTAAGCCCTGTCTGTCTAAACTCTAAGGAGCATTTTTTCCTGTCAGGAAACAATCAAATTTACTAATTGCTATTTCAATGCCTTTTATAAATGAACCGCCTCGTGGGAAAACCACCAATGTGGTTTCAGAACAGGTCCTACACAAACCGGGCTGTACAGTCACAGAAAATAACTAGAGACTGGAAATTTTGGATCTAGAAAGTAGAGGAATTGTACTATCCCTGTAGCGAAAACACAGGCGCTGATCAGCTTCGCGGTTACCGCGAAGCTGATCTGCGTCTTTATTTTCTCATATGCAGATTGTTGGTTTTCTCACGAAGCGGCTCAAATTATATTTATCATTTCAGAATTTCACAGCCTGTTCTTGTATCCTTGGTAATAGTATGAACTCTGAGGTGATAATGTCGCCCATGGCAACGAGCGGACCATGTAAATCCACCTGTCACACACTTCTGCCATTCCTAATACTGTTGGTGTTCATGACGTTCTGCGTTGCCGGGACGCAGATGCCCATCCTTATGATTACACTCAGGTGAGCTGTTTGGTCTGTTTGAGGATTTACCAGTTACTGTCTTGTTGCTGTCCCTCTAATCTGTGTGTTTGTCTTAAAATTCAATCTCCAGGTCAGCACATTCAGTTTAGAGTGAAATATTGAGCACAGGTTAACTAAAATATGCCAAGGAAATTATGGTTAGAAAAGATGAGGGTCCTGTCATTACCTCAGCTATTTATTTTGTCATATTTCGAAAGCAAGGCAGCACAAAAAGTTCTGATTATGCAAAGATGTTTTTAAAATAAGAATACATGGTTCTGACATCTCTCAGGCTTTATCTGGTTTAGACATGCATGTATGTAAGGTGCAATGCATTCATATTAGATCTACATTTTACTGCAGTGCTTTTTAAAAAAAAGTCCTAAAATTTTATCCTAAACTATAAACATAAAGCCTAGGTTGCATCTCATGATGTGATGTGTTATTTTTAACAGGTCAGTGCGAGAAGAAGAGAGATGTTTTGCCCTGGGAATGCAATTTGTGATACTTAGATTATTTGGTATGTATATATTTAAAGATAAAAATTGCAGCATCAGAAAATTTCAAGCCCCGGAAATTTCAGTGCCCTTCGAGTGACACTTCAAACCTGTATTCATGAGATAAAAACTTCCTGTTACATGAGCAAATACAAGAAAAATAGGGTGGGCTGGTCACTGATCAGCCTTTGTTTTACTATGTCTAGATAGAATCATTTCATTTAAGAAATAATTTTACTTTACGGTGAATTATCGTTATTAACGTGGGATGTTGGAGGGCAGATTGCGATGTATTAATTCACGATGGCACAATAAATATCGCATCTGCCAGACAACATCATGCATATAATTCTCTGTAACAAATTCAATTCTAACACGACTAATAAACAAATCATTACATTTTAAAATGTTTTCCAGTGGACTCATTCTCAGCAGACTTGGATGTTTATGTGTGACGTCACAAAAATGCCACCTTATGTGTGTAATTTGTTTACAGTGAAGTATTGCTAATTTTCAAACGGTGACATTTCCATTAGGTTCAATGGGAAAGATGATAATGTTGTGTTAGAAAAGTAAATATATCAAAAAAAAATTTGAGCATGTAACCATTTCTGTAGCCATACAGCCTGGATAGTGTCATGGTCAGAAATTCAGAAGATAAATACTGTATTTTACGGAAAAAGTTCAAAGTTATAAAACAACAAATCTTGTTTTAGAATGTGGTCATCTCTTACACTTGATAAACTTGTGAAACAAATCTTTATGTCTGAGCCTTATGGGAATGTCTTACTTTCTGTGGCGATAATTTATATGAATTTTTAAGCCGGAAACCTCCGTAATTTCTGCAGAAATATCTGCTAGACACATTAGTCAACAGAAACAGGCGATGCAATGCAATTTTAGCTCCATCATGAAGAAACCTTGTTTTAAAGTCAATGTAACTATACAGCCATACAAGATAGATGCTTAAAGTGATGGATGCACAGCTCAGCATAGCTTTATAACACTATGATGGGGCCCAAGCATATTTTAATATTAGCTACCCAACAATCTCTGTGTTATCTGCATTATAACAACAATTTTACAGCTATTACAACACAGTTGGTCTGACTTTAGAATTTTAGGACCACCAATGATTGATGTTATTTTCAAAACTGCACTATGACAAACTATGTCATAAAGAGCGGCTAGTAAAGGGATTTTACTGTATGAGCCGTGTCATGAGAAAATCGGATTTTCACCTATGCGAAAACAAAGGCACAGATCAGCTTCACTGTTCTTCTTAAATGTGAAATTTCATCTTCTGTGGCTGCACAGGCCGGTTTATGTGAGACCTGGTCGGAAACCCTGAAGACCGGTTTTCTCGCGTCGCGACTCTTATTTAGCCAAATCTAAAGGGCTGATTAGGTGCACCAGTAGCATGCAGCTGATCTGTGCCTTCGTTTCCATAATCATTACAAAAACACACCCATGCAATTAACAGAGAATTTTTTCAGAAGCAAAAATTGAAAACTTCATTGAAAAAAATTTGATTTTTTAAATATTTTCACTCAAAACGCACACTGTGGGTACACGTTAGATCTGCCTCGCCAAGGCAGCTCTAACGAGTACACACAATGTATGTTTTGGATCAAAAATAAGAAAAATAGGAATACCCCTGCAAACACCAGTTTCTATATAAAAGTAGGGTTTAAGAGGGTATATATTGCATTAACATGTTTCCTGGTGGATGTTGCAGTTTTCCAGCCATATTTTATACATGTGCTTTAGACAGGTTTTTAAAGAACTTCGAATCTTCTGAGTACATGTTTCCTGTTAACTACCTTGCCAAATTCACATTCATACTTCCAAAGAGCCCTGAAGACCATTTTTCTTGCCGCACAGCTTGTGCTAGTTCTGGCAATATCAATTTCTGCATCTTTGCAGTGAAAATTGCCTCTAATGGTTTGTCTGATTCCACTGATTAACTTTAATGTAACTTATTTTGCATCAGGGTTTTAACTTAATTCGAGAATGTGACAGACACATTACAGAACTCATTTGATGGAAAAATCAGAAATTAGGTTGTTCAGAGTGGTGTTACTGTAACCTTACTTAGTGAATTGTGCTTAAGAAATAGATCTGCTCTTGCAGTGAATAGTTGAGTAATAATTCACTGTTTGGAGGTCAGTTGTAAAGAAGATCGAATCACAAGCGCATAGTGCGAGTGATTTATATTCTTACAAAAGACAGACAAACGGTGAATTATTACTCAACAATTCATGCACCTGATCTGATCTAATTCGATGTTAACACAATAAATGTCACTGCAAGTGTCGATAACATTCAGCTTTCTGCCATTGCATTGTAGATATCCTGCCACATATTTGGCTGTAATGCAGATATTTACACATACATGTATTTATTAGCTCACCTGAGCCGAAGGCTCACAAGGTGAGCTAATAGTATAGTGGTCAAGCCGGCGTCCGTCCGTCCACATTTTCAAACTTGAATATCTCTAAGACAACAAGGCCAATCATGACCAAATTTTATCTAAAGCATCATTGAGGAGGGGGAAAGATTGTGTTAGGTTTTGGGCCAGGTCGGATCAGAACTCTGGTTTCCATGGCAACGGATAGCTCCCATAGACTTACAATGGGAAAAATAAAAATCTTCTTCTCTGAAACTACAAGGCCAAGAGCTTTCATATTTTGTATGTAGCAATGTCAAGTGGTCCTCTTCATAAATCCTGCCAACCTTGCCCCTGCCTGTGGTCCATATGGGCCCCGCCCCGGGGGCGTCATGGGGAAAATATAAAAAAAATCTTCTTCTCTGAAACCACAAGGCCCAGAGCTTTCATATTTTGTGTGTAGCAGTGTATAGTTGTCCTCTTTATAAATCCTGCCAACCATGGCCCTGGGGTCAAAAATGACCCCGCCCCGGGGGTAATTAGCTCCCATAGACTTACAATGGGAAAAACATAAAAAATCTTCTTCTCCGAAACCACAAGGCCCAGAGCTTTCATATTTTGTGTGTAGCAATGTCTAGTGGTCCTCTTCATAAATCCTGCCAACTGTGCCCCTGGGGTCCATACGGGCCCTGCCCTGGGGGCGTCATGAGGAAAATATAAAAAAATCTTCTTCTCTGAAACCACAAGGCCCAGAGCTTTTATATTTTGTGTGTAGCAGTGTATAATGGTCCTCTTTATAAATCCTGCCAATCGTGCCCCTGGGGTCCATACGGGCCCCGCCCATGGGGGTGTCATGGGAAAAACATAAAAAAATCTTCTTCTCCGAAACCACAAGGCCCTAAGCTTTCATATTTTGTATGTAGCAATGTTTAGTGATCCTCTATATAAGTCCTGCCAATCATGCCTCTGGGGTCAAAAATGGCCCTGCCCCGGGGGTCATTAGCTCCCATAGACTTACAATGGGTAAAACATAAAAAAAATCTTCTTCTCCAAAACCACAAGGCCCAGAGCTTTCATATTTTGTTTTTAGCAATGTATAGTGGTCCTCTTTATAAATCCTGCCAACCGTGCCCCTGGGATCCATACGGGCCCGCCCCGGGGGCGTCATGGGAAAAACTTTAAAAAATCTTCTTCTTTGAAACCACAAGGCCCAAAGCTTTCATATTTTGTATGTAGCAATGTATAGTTGTCCTCTTTATAAATCCTGCCAGCCGTGCTCCTGGGATCCATACGGGCCCCGCCCCTGGGGGTCATGGGTAAAACATAAAAAAATCTTCTTCTCCGAAACCACAAGGCCCTGCCCTTTCATATTTTGTTAGTAGCAATGTCTAGTGGTCCTCTTTATAAATCCTGCCAACCGTGCCCCTGAGGTCCATACGGGCCCCGCCCTGGGGGCGTCATGGGAAAAACTTTTAAAAATCCTCTTCTCCGAAACCACAAGGCCCTGCCCTTTCATATTTTGTGTGTAGCAATGTATAGTGGTCCTCTTTATAAATCCTGCTACAAATCCTGCCAGCCGTGCCCCTGGGGTCCACCCCGGGGGCATCATGGGAAAAACATAAAAAAATCTTCTTCTCTGAAACCATATGGCCCAGAGCTTTCATATGATTTTTTCAAGTGAACTAAAATGGCAGAAAAGAGGATACACAATCCAGACAAGAGCTCTTCTTCTGATGTAAGTAGGGTTTCAAGGTCACATGACCAAGATGGCCACCATACCCATATATGGTAAAAAACCCAATTACTTTGTCCAGTGACTGTACTTGTTGACTCACAGGTGAGCGATCGTTGCCCTTGGGCTACTTGTTACGTTTGTTATGTGCTAAAACGATGTTACACTGTCTTAAGTCCAATTCGCATGCGCAAAAAATACACGCGTGTAAATATACTCCGGTGTGTAAATATACTCCGGTGTGCAAATCAACCTGTGAGTAAATTTAAATTGCGTTCGCATGGGTTTTATCACCAGGAGTATTTTTGTATGTAAATTTATCATTTCTGGATTAAAACCTGTCCATTTAACATTTCTGTATTTGCAAAACAAGAAGAGGCTGCTTCAAGGTGTTCTTGTAGACTTTGGCAGCAGAGGAGAATCATGTAATGGTCAGGCATAACCTTAGCAGTTATATACAGTTCCCTTTTATCATCCTTTCACAAGGAATTACTGTTAAAATGCCCCAAGAATCCTCACCAAGAATGATGAAGAAATAGTGTGGCTCTTTGCACTCCATATGATCTAAAATGTGATGAATGGCAATAAACTCTTATTTAGCAACAATGTCCACAGTTTCAGCAACTGTCATATAATCAGTTATGAACAAAAAATGTAAAAATTTGTTATCTAAAAGCAGAATATTGACTTGAAATAAAAATACTCATGGGTAAATTTTACTTTGCGTTCGCATGGGACAAAATAGTAAATTTACACGTGTGTATTTGTAAAAATAAAATTTGCATCTGGTCAGACCCAGGAGTAAATTTACCCATATGTAAATATACTCCGGTATGTATTTGCGTTCGCATGCACCATTTGCTTACCCCGAGTAAAATTTGCACACTGGAGTATATTTACACGCATGTATTTTTGGCGCATGCGAATTGGACTTTAGGTGCTTGATGAGTTAGTTGACGTCACAAATGATATCGAAATGGCACAAAGTAACGTCGCACTTATTCGCCCAGTGAATGGTTGCACAATATAACATGTTTTTTAAACATTGGCCATATAGTCGAGGTGTAAATTGTATGCTTTACATGTATATAGTGCATTGCCATTTCTTTGCATAACGATACACAAAGTAGGGATACAAAGAGAACTGGACTAACAATAAGTTCTTGGGTGTTAGACAGAGCGCCAAAGACATAAAGCATTAGGAGTTCTATATTATTTAGCCATAAACTTTCTGAATCCTGCAGAAAAAAAGCAACCAGACACATTATTTAACAGCCATTTATCACAAAACCTGTGGTAACCATGTACCGTAAACTCAATATAAGGCTATAATAGCCCTTAACTCATTTAAGCCTGGCGTCCCTTTTATGGGACATAGGCAAACAGAATAGCCCCAGATGTGACGCCGCAGAACTCGGCGTCCCATCTGGGGCTATTCTGTTTGCTTAGAGAAATTTCATCGAAAAATGGAATAGAAATTCAAAATCACTCCTGATGCCCCTAAAAATGAAAGTGGACTCGTCCAAATGATAATGATGGGAAAATCTATTCGTCATATATGGGTTAAAGTGTTGTATGTATGCATGAAAACTGTGACATTGCAGTTTGGATTTGGTCTGCACCTTTCAGAATCTTGATACATAAAAACTAGTTTCTAGCTTTCTGATTGTTGACTACCACATGAATTGTATCACCCAAAAACTATCATAACAGTTTTTGACCAGGTTAGACATAAACTCGGGTTGAACAGTCACTTTCGATGGCTTAAGTGACTTGAAAAAGAAGGAAGAGAAGAACAGCTCTATCTATAGCTTGTGCATTTAGACCCTGTACCTTTTCTTGTCTGATCTAAAATTGTACCATTTTCCCATGCTTTGACTGTCTGCATACTTTGCAGCTTCCATTTAGTAATTCTATGCATCAAACGTAGACCCCCACAAAAGCAGCATCCATTTAGTAATTCTATGCATCAAACGTAGACCCCCACAAAAGCAGCATCCATTTAGTAATTCTATGCATCAAAACTAGACCCCACAAAAGCTCAGAGGGGATAGTCTTACTATTTGAGCCTCCGCATCAGAAAACCAACAATCTGCTTATGCGAAAACAAAGGTGCAGACCAGCTTCGCGGTAACCGCGAAGCTGATCTGCGCCTTTGCGCTACACAGATACACCTTCTTCTTCTTAAATCCAAAATCTCAAGCTTCTAGCCTGGTTCTGTGACTTTACAGCTTGGTTTGTGTTGAACCTGATTGGAAACCACATTGTTGGTTTTCTCATGATGCGGCTCATTTGATTTAAGTACGGTAGATTAAGAGCTATTAGTCCTTAAATGGTGAAAGCTTTTAGAGCTCAGCACATTAGCATCTAGAGTTTCTAGTTTTTAAGGTCACCTTGTAGTCTCTAAAAAATTAAAGTATCAGAGTATCAGCCTGAGTATTCCTTTGAAATTTTGAATGGTGCTTGGTAGACAGTATAAATTTAGATCATACTGCCTATAAATGAGTAGTATGATCAAGTAGTAAGGTCAAGGTCTTCACTGTTTGCTGTTACCATAAGTCTGAATCTTTTTACTGCATTTCTCTTAGAGCCTCAGTAAATTGAGTTTTAGAGGTCTTTTTGCAATGCTATTGTGTGTCTCTGCCTATCCAAATGTTTTATGGTTTTGCTGTTACCTCACAAAGTCATGAACTCTGATTATGTGCAGCAGAACATCACATAAAAAGAATGTGTTTAAGAATTATTTCTCGTAAATTCTGCTTAAAACTTTATTAAAGGATCAGTTCAGATGTTCTTCTGATGTCCATTATTACGAAAACATGCCCATGCAGTATACAGATATTTTTAAAGTTGTAAAAAAAAATGAAAATTTATAGTAGAAAATGTTTGATATTTTTCTTATTTTTGCTCAAAACATAGATTGTGGGTACACGTTAAAACCGCCTCACCGAGGCGGTTCTAACGAGTACCCACAATCTATGTTTTGGAGCAAAAATAAGAAAAATAGATATATGTTTACCCCTGCATACCCCAGTTTTGCTATATAAAAGTGGAGTTCAAGGGGGTATACATTACACGGACGTTTTTGTGATGTCACATAAAAAGAATGTGTTTAAAGGGAAACATTACTATTCAATTCCCACATATGATTTTCATGAAACTTCACATGCTTCAAGATAATTGTATCCTTGGACTAAAATCGAAATAAAAGTGGAGTGTCACCGGCTTTGTTTCCGTTTTATCAGAACTTTTTGGATGTTTCTAGTGCATTTCAGAAAACCGCACTCGTAGTGGACATGTGTTTTAATATACATGTTATTACTGCAAAAACAACTCAAACACACGATGAGTGTTATTTTCGTACATTTTGATACCATTTGCTTTTAAATTGGGGAGATTACAAGCAAAATTAACTTTCCCGCCATCTTTTCAAACCTGGAAAACGTACATAATTTTGCGATATCTCCTAAACTACGCATATGATTTTGATTAAATTACACCAACAGATAGGAAACGTTTTAACCATTTGAAAGTTCAAATAAAAAGTTGGGGTTACCGGATTGCGTTGGAAGATATAAAGAATAATCGTTCAGTGTTCCCGCCCTTTTCGTTTTAACGCCAAACGTTGCACTGATGTCGCGTATATTTATGCGACGTCATCAACCGCGAAATAACCGTTTTCATGTACAATTAAACTTATACATGAATTGGGGTATATCAGTTACCACAGAACTACTTTCAAAATAAAAATGAACAATATGTATACCCACTTTAAGACTTAATTATGCAGAAGCAAACATAATAAGATTCTTCAGCTTGCAACGTCAAAAGCTTTGCGTAACATGCACATACTAAATGCCGATGTTGCGCAGTGTGCTCATAAACAATAGTAATGTTTACCCTTAAGGATTATTTCTGGTAAATTCTGCTTAAAACTTTATTACAGGATCAGTTAAGATGTTCTTCAGCAACTCTGGAATTATCCATTAATCTGGTCCGCATCTAGCTCTTTTTAGCTCACCTGAGCTGTTAGGCTCACAAGGTGAGCTTATAGGATGGCCATGATCCGGCGTCCGTCCGTCCGTCGTCCGTCCGTCCGTCCACAATTTCAAAGATCTTCTCTGAAACCACTTGGCCAATCAAAGCCAAATTTTATATGAAGCATCTATAGGAAGGGGGAACCAATGTATATATAAATAATCCAGGTCACATGACCAAGATGGCCGCCATGCCCATATATGGTAAAAACCTTTAAAAATCTTCTTTTCCAGAACCCAAAGGCCTAGGATCTTGAAACTTGGCATGTAGCATAAGTGACTCAAGGTCCACAATGTGTATATAAATAATGACCTTAGGATGACCTTGACCTATTTTATGGCAAGGTCAACATAGGTCGCCAATGCATTTGAATGGGGAAAACTTTTAAAATGTCATTTAAAGTGGAAGTCTTGCAGGAAATGGGCAGTAGGGCTGAATATTTATGATTCTGAAACAAATTGGACCCCAGGGGCTCATATGCCCCCACCCCGGGGCAATATTCATGTATATCTCCATAATATTCAAACATCATCTCCTCTGAAACCGCTGGCCAATCAAAGCCAAATTTTATATGAAGCATCTATAGGAAGGGGGAACCAATGTGTATATAAATAATACAGGCCACATGACCAAGATGGCCGCCATGCCCATATATGGTAAAGACCTTTAAAAATCTTCTTCTCCAGAACCCAAAAGCCTAGGATCTTGAAACTTGGCATATAGCATAAGTGACTCAAGGTCCACAATGTGTATATAAATAATGACCTTAGGATGACCTTGACCTATTTTATGGCAAGGTCAACATAGGTCACCAATGCATTTGAACAGGGAAAACTTTTAAATGTCATTTAAAGTGATAGTCTTGCAGGAAATGGGCAGTAGGTCTGAATATTAATGATTCTGAAAAAAATTGGACCCCAGGGGCTCATCTGCCCCCACCCCGGGGCAATATACATGTGTATCTCCATAATATTCAAACATCTTCTCCTCTGAAACCACTTGGCCAATTTAAAGCAAATTTTATGTGAAGCATCTATAGGATGGGGGAACCAATGTATACATGTATATTAATAATCTAGGTCACATGACCAAGATGGCTGCCATGCCCATATATGGTAAAAACCATTCAAATATCTTCTTCTCTGAAACCAATAGATTGATTTCAATGAAACTTGGTGTGAAGCATCCATGGTTAAAGTACTACAATTTATATATAAATCATGACCCTGTGATGACCTTGACCAAGTTTATGGCAAGGTCAACATGGGTTGCCCATGCATTTGAATGGGAAAAACTGTTAAAATGTCATTTGAAGGGAAAAGCCAGCAAGAGCCAAGAAATTGGCAAATGGACAGAATATTGATTATTCTGAAAAAAGGAAAACCGCCCAAGGGCTTCATCTGCCCCTGCACTGGGTTAAATACCATAATATTCAAACATGTTTATTGGTATATGCAGCAGACTCAGGTGAGCGTTTACAGGACCATTGGTCCTCTGGTATTCAGGTGTTTTAAAAATATTACATGTGCATTTATCATCGTTTCAGCCTATATACCAGCACCAATGGTTTATGGATCCACTATAGACACAGCCTGTTTACTGTGGAGATCCAAGTGCTGGGACCATCACGCAAGCATGTCCATGCAATGAATTAAACCCTAATTTTATATAGAAAAACTGGGGTTTGCAGGGGTATACCTATTGTTCTTATTTTTGCTCCAAAACATAGATTGTGGGTACTCATTAGATTGTGGGTACTCTTTAGACGGTTCTAACATGTACTGAAAATCTATGTTTTGAGCAAAAATAAGAAAAACATCAAATTTTTTTTCTACTGAAAATTTTCTTTTTTTTTCAGAACTTTAAAAATCTCTTAACATTGCATGGGCATAAGGGATCATGTCTGATATGATATTGTACATTAGTCCAAGATATATCCAGAAACTATCACCTGAATATTTAATTTCATTGTCAAAGTCTATTTTTCAGCCTATATACCAGCGCCAATGGTCTATGGTTCCACAATAGATACAGCCTGTCTTCTCTGGAGGTCAAAGTGTGGGGGTCAGGGGTCCTGTCTTATCTATGACATTGTACAGTTTAGGCATAGATATGTTGGTAAGTTAAGACAACCAAAAAAAAAAACTTGAAAGGACCAATTATGTGAAAGTGCAAACTAAACTGCAAATGGCTGCCTTGAATCTGTGAAATTAAGACATGTTGTGACCAATATTTTAAGAACTTGCCCCAGTGGATAGAAATGTACATTCTGGAATTGCTTTTTAGCCATCAATCAGCAAAGTAACATAAAAAACAAAAAGCTAATTAATTAAAAATCATTAACAGTAAATCACATTAAACATAGCACATTTGACAAAATTCTGCTTTCCTATCTTCTGTACAGGATTTTCAGCTGGTCTGAAGGTAGTAGGAGCCACATTGTTTGGTATTGTCTGGATCTTGATGAGGAGGCGTAGCAGGCGGGAAATCAGCAAAACCATGGCCGTAAGTATAAATGATGAATTGTATTGATCTGAATATTCTGCTCTTGTCATAGTAAAGGATTTGTACTTTCTATTCATCTTCTGTTTTCTTGGTTTTTAGGAGAGGGATGTGGCTCAGTGATTGATAATAGAAATAAAAACTGAGTGCCTTTAAGAGCAGTGAGCATATTAATGAGAAGGGGGGATGGGCCATACCGCAGTTTCAACTACTAAGTTAAGGCCTCTTCATTGACCCTCTAGACTTGGCAACATGGAGCCAAAACGAATTATTCAAATTTTGATGAGCATCATCGTATTCAAAACTTTGCTGTGTTGTGTACTTGAGCAAGACACATACCATCTGTATTAATGTCCTTAAAATTTAGGATCTGTATCGACAAAACTAAATAACAGAATCTAAGTATGTGTGCATTGAATAATATCCTCTGATTAATGATTTCAAAACATTCAGACATTTTATGCTTACAAACCTTTACTTGTAGGTTGGTGAAATGATGAATTCAGTCACATCCATCAATAAGTTAGACTTTGGCTACAGCATTAACCAGCAGACGACAGTGTCCAGGAAGTCAGAAGATCTGAGTGATCTAGATGAAGAATCTCCTGGAGAAAAGCATCCAGATGACACAGATTTTGATCTGGATCAAGGAACACCAATGATCAAGCATCCATCTCACTCAGACTCTGATTTGAGTTCAGAAGAATCAGAAACTGATCTTGAATCAGAAATGAAGTTGAAATTAGAATTAAATGACAAAGAGACAAATCTGAATCATCAAGAAACTTTAACGAAGCATTCAAGCAATCCAGATTTCCAAGAAGTGTCAGAATCAGGCGTTGAAATCCAAGAAGATAATCAAACAGTATCTTTAAATTGTCAGGGTATGAGGGATGAATCAAACTTTTGATGCTCTTTGACACAATGAAGCAAAGAAATAATTTTGTTTCTGCTTTATTTTGCATAATGGTTTGGAATGATCAGTTTCATAATGCCAAAATTTCTGTCTGATCAATGTGTGAGTTTTGTTTGTTTTCAGATTTTATTTCATATACCCCCGCAAAACAAAGTTTTAGGGAGGTATACTGTTTTCAGCCTGTCCGTCATTCCGTCATTCCGTGATTCTGTCATTCCGTCAACATTTTGACATCTTTGCTGAATAACTTAAGTAGTTTTTGTCTGATGTTCTTCAAATTTTCAATACACCTGCACCATTAGACAACACATGTGTGATATGAATTTAGGGGCCAAAGGGTCAGTTTTGCAAGAGTTATGGGACTTTTTAAACCTATACATAGAATGTTTGCCATATTGCTAATAGTGCATACTTTGTGAAATCAACTCCTCCTACAGCTTTAAATATTCTCTTTTGACACTTTGCATATATGTGCCAGAGATATTGAAGATATGCATGAAGAAGTATTATGCTGAAAAAATGAATTTTGACAAATTTACAGCATTTTGAACTTAGCCAATTTTCGATAATTGCCATTTTCAACAATGGTTGGTAGTGCATAGATTGTGAAATCAACACCTCCTAGGGCTTTCAGTATTTCTTTTCAATACTTTGCAGCCATGTTCCACACATATTGAAGATGTGCATGAAGAATTATAATGATGAAAAAATAATTTTTGACAAATTTACAGCATTTTTTAACATAGTCATTTTTGACCATTACTTATACAACAAGTATAAGCTTTAACAAAAAGCTTGGTCTACGCTTCGCATATATAAACTGGAATGTCAAAGAATCTGACCGTACTCCGATTTCATCGTGGTGCATTTGAATGAACAGAAATAAAACCCTGTGCGGTGAAAGCATTCATACCTGACAATCGACCGTCACTATACTGTCGGTTCATTTCATTCCATTGTGGCTTGGATAGAATTAAATTGGCTACATGGCAGGTGGGGCGCGGTCAAAGCTTTCATACCTGACCATATAGCGTCACAATACTGTCGGTTCATTTCATTCCGTTGTTGCTAAACGCTGTGCGGTGAAAGCATTCATACCTGACAATCGACCGTCACGATACTGTCGGTTCATTTCATTCCGTTGTGGCTTGGATAGAATGTAATTGGCTACACGGCAGGTGGGGCGCGGTCAAAGCTTTCCTACCTGACCATATATGTCACAATACCGTCGGTTCATTTCATTCTAGAATGCAATCATGCACCAGTTCCACGAATTTAACAATTTGCCCCATTTTTTGGTACCTACTGCACCATTGGTACAAATGTTACCAACCAAAGGGAGGTTTGCATGGGTGTTTGGGGGTGTTTGCACGGTCCTTGGCGAAACGACCCGGAATCCTACTAACACGATGGTCAAGCCACTAGACTCAAACGTGCAGTTGCAGTTGTAGAGAGGTGTATAAGTTGTCTTGTAAGTAGGTCAATCTCAAACCTTAGAGTAGTCTACGCGCTGGCGCGTAGACAATAATGGTTGGTAGTGCATATTTTGTGAAATCAACTCCTCCTAGGGCTTTCAGTATTTCTTTTCATTACTTTGCAAACATGTTCCACACGTATTGAAGATGTGCATGAAGAATTATAATGATGAAAAAATAATTTTTGACAAATTTACAGCATTTTTAGCTCACCTGAGCCGTCAGGCTCACAAGGTGAGCTTATAGTATACCCATGCTCCGTCGTCCGTCCGTCCGTCCGTCGTCCGTCCGTCATCCGTCCGTCGTCCGTCCGTCGTCCACCATTTTCAAAGATCTTCTCCTCTGAAACCGCTTGGCCAATCAAAGCCAAATTTTACATAAGGCATCTATGGGAAGGGGGAACCAATGTGTATATAAATAATCCAGGTCACATGACCAAGATGGCTGCCATGCCCATATATGGTAAAAACCCTTCAAAAATCTTCTTCTCCGGAACCACTGGACTGATTTCAACCAAACTTGGCATGAAGCATTAATGGCTCAAGCACTACAATGTGTATATAAATCATGACCCTATGATGACCTTGACCTATTTTACGGCAAGGTCAACATAGGTCGCGAATGCATTTGAATGGGAAAAATTGTTAAATTGTCATTTAAAGGAAAAATCTTGCAGAAAATGAGCAGTAGGACTGAATATTAATGATTCTGAAAAAAATTGGGCACCAGGGGCTCATCCGCCCCCACCCTGGGGCACTATACATGTATATCTCCATAATATTCAAACATCTTCTCCTCTGAAACCGCTTGGCCAATCAAAGCGAAATTTTATGTGAAGCATCAATAGGAAGGGGTAACAAATATGTATATAAAAAATCCAGGTCACATGACCAAGATGGCCGCCATGCCCATATATGGTAAAAACCGTTCAAAAATCTTCTTCTCCAGAACCGGTTGACCGATTTCAACTAAACTTGGCACGAAGCATCGATGGCTCAAGCACTACAATGTGTATATAAATCATGACCCTGTGATGACCTTGACCTATTTTACGGCAAGGTCAACATAGGTCACCAATGCATTTGAATGGGGAAAACTTTTAAAATGTCATTTAAAGTGAAAGTCTTGCTGGAAATGGGCAGTAGGACTGGATATTAATGATTCTGAAAAAAATTGGACCCCAGGGGCTCATGTGCCCCCACCCCGGGGCAATATACATGTATATTTCCATAATATTCAAATGTCTTCTCCTCTGAAACCGCTTGGCCAAACAAAGCCAAATTTTAAGTGAAGCATCTATAGAATGGGGGAATCAATGTGTGTATAAATAATCTAGGTCACATGACCAAGATGGCCGCCATGCCCATATATGGTAAAAACCCATCAAAAATCATCTTCTCTGAAACCAATCGACTGATTTCAAGCAAACTTGGCGTGAGGCATCGATGGCTAAAGTACTCCAATGTATATATAAATCATGGCCCTGTGATGACCTTGACCAAGTTTATGGCAAGGTCAACATGGGTTGCCTGTGCATCTGAATTGGGAAAACTGTTAAAATGTCATTTGAAGGAAAAAGCCAACAGGAAATTGGCAAATGGACAGAATATTGAAGATTCTGAAAAAAGAAAATGGCCCAAGGGCTTATCTGCCCCTGCACTGGAGTTAAATACCATAATATTCAAACATGTTTATTGGTATATGCAGCTGATCTCAGGTGAGCGTTTACAGGACCATTGGTCCTCTGGTTTAACATAGTCATTTTTGACCATTGCTTATATACAATAATGGTTGGTAGTGCATAGTTTGTGAAATCAACTCCTCCTATGGCTTTCAGTATTTCTTTTCAATACTTTGTAGACATGTTCCACACATATTGAAGATGTGCATGAATAATAATAATGCTGAAAAAGTGATTTGACAAATTAACATCATTTTTCAACATAGCCATTTCTTGACCATTGCTTATTAGCTCACCTGAGCCGTTAGGCTCACAAAGTGAGCTTATAGGATGGCCATGATCCGGCGTCCGTCCGTCTGTCCGTCGTCCGTCCGTCCACAATTTCAAAGATCTTCTCCTCTGAAACCGCTTGGCCAATCAAAGCCAAATTTTATATGAAGCATCAATAGGAAGGGGGAACCAATGTGTATATAAGAAATTCAGGTCACATGACCAAGATGGCCGCCATGCCCATATATGTTAAAAACCCTTCAAAAATCTTCTTCTCCAGAACCGGTGGACCGATTTCAACGAAACTTGGCATGAAGCATCGATGGCTCAAGCACTACAATGTATATATAAATCATGACCCTGTGATGACCTTGACCTATTTTACGGCAAGGTCAACATAGGTCACCAATGCATTTGAATGGGGAAAACTTTTAAAATGTCATTTGAAGTGAAAGTCTTGCAGAAAATGGGCAGTAGGACTGAATATTAATGATTCTGAAAAAAATTGGACCCCAGGGGCTCATGTGCCCCCACCCCGGGGCAATACACATGTATATCTTCATAATATTCAAACATCATCTCCTCTGAAACCACTTGGCCAATCAAAGCCAATTTTTATGTGAAGCATCTATAGGAAGGGGTAACAAATATGTATATAAAAATCCAGGTCACATGACCAAGATGGCCGCCATGCCCATATATGGTAAAAACCCTTCAAAAATCTTCTTCTCCAGAACCAGTGGACCGATTTCAACAAAACTTGGCATGAAGCATTGATGGATCAAGCACTACAATGTATATATAAATCATGACCCTGTGATGACCTTGACCTATTTTAGGGCAAGGTCAACATAGGTCGCCAATGCATTTGAATGGGGAAAACTTTTAAAATGTAATTTAAAGTGAAAGTCTTGCAGGAAATGGGAAGAAGGACTGAATATTAATGATTCTGAAAAAAATTGGACCCCAGGGGCTCATGTGTCCCCACCCCAGGGCAATATGCATGTATATTTCCCTAATATTCAAACGTCTTCTCCTCTGAAACCGCTTGGCCAATCAAAGCCAAATTTTATGTGAAGCATCTATAGAATGGGGGAATCAATGTGTATATAAATAATCTAGGTCACATGACAAAGATGGCTGCCATGCCCATATATGGTAAAAACCCTTCAAAAATCTTCTTCTCTGAAACCAATAGACTTATTTCAAGGAAACTTGGCGTGAAGCATCGATGGCTAAAGTACTCCAATGTATATATAAATCATGACCCTGTGATGACCTTGACCAAGTTTATGGCAAGGTCAACATGGGTTGCCTATGCATTTGAATTGGGAAAACTGTTAAAATGTCAATTCAAGGGAAAAGCCAGCAGGAAATTGGCAAATGGACAGAATATTGAAGATTCTGAAAATGGCCCAAGGGCTTCATCTGCCCCTGCACTGAAGTTAAATACCACAATATTCAAACATGTTTATTGGTATATGCAGCATATCTCAGGTGAGCGTTTACAGGACCATTGGTCCTCTGGTATATAATGGTTGGTAGTGCATACTTTGTGAAATCAGCTCCTCCTAGGGCTTTCAGTGTTTCTTTTAAATTCTTTGTAGATTTGTTCCAGATACATTTTAGATGTGCATGAATAATTTTCATGCTGAAAAGTTAATTTTTGACAAATTTACAGCTTTTATTTAGCTTAGCCAATTTTTTTACCATTTCTCATGATAAACAATGATCATAGTGCAGTGAAATCAACCTCAAGCTTTCAATATATACTTTTAATATCTTATAGATGTGACTGGAATACTGAGGATGTACATGAAGGATTATAATGCTGAAAAGATATCTTTGACAAATTTTTTGCATGTTTGACTTAGGCAGTTATTGGCCAGCGTCAGATAATTTTGCGGGGGGTATACTGAAAGCCTTGCTTGCAGCCAATTTCTAGTTAGTCATTGTTTTAAGTCCATTTGGTTGAGCCAAATGTATGACTCAATGGTTTTGATTATTTTACTTCGGCATTTTTGTACATTTTGCTTTCTGATTGTTAGTTTGTTGATTTTTTTGTTGTTATCTACATAGTTCATGTATTTATAGTTTAATTCTGAAGTTAATGTAAAAATGTTAATGTCAAGTTTTCTAAAAGACATTGAAGAAATGTGCTGGTCACAAATATAGAAGAAAATGTGTTGTAATTGCAAAACCAATACATTGTCACCTTAGTGCAAAATAAATGTAAAGTTGTTCTAGCACAGCATTATTCAATTTTTTGTTTCTTGAATTTAATAATTGAATGGAAACTAACACCACTTGTTCAAATAAACATAATTTCACATAACTGCAACATTGCATCCAAGAGATTGTGTTTTATAAATTCAAATATTAATACCTGCCAAAAATAAGTATTTTAGTAGATGTTGCAACATGTTCATTTATGATCATGTTACGCATTAGAATCAAGTAAGGATCTCTGAAGAATTCTGTTGTGAGATTGCCCAAGAATTTTATAAAAATTTCAAGTTCCAGGCTCTGTAATGAAAATTATTGCAGTCGAAAAACAAGTTTCTATTCTATTTAGACATGTAATGTTTTGTGTAACTCAAGCAGAGACTTCTTTAAAAGGCCATGTTTCCCCCAATGTTTTATTTTACCTAGAATGCAACAGATAGTCTATACAAATAACACAGAAGCCGCCAGAAACACTCAAACTTTGGGCGGGAAACCTATTGAGTCTTCCAAGATCCTTTTACATGAATTCTACCATAAATTATCAATTACACACGTTGTTGTTGGCCAGATCTGACTGGCGAAAATTTATAGTAAAGAATTATTATTAGCTTATCAGCATATCAGACTATCAATGCAAGTGGCAAGGGCGAAAAATAATAATGGAAGCAAAATGGCAATAAAGAACTACTGGCTAGTTTATATCATTTTGGCCTTTTATTGCACACTTAAAATTTTTATCCGAATTTGCCAATTTTTTATTGCTTCCATGTTGATTTTTAAAAAAGTATATGACATTGTTATTTGATTTCACAGCTGTTCATTATTTAAAGAATTTACATACATTTCATTTGATCATATAAGTTTAGTATTTGTGATAAACTTTAGACATACTCTGTAATTAAACTGTTGGTATTTTTGTAGAAAAGCAGAATGATACTTACTGCTATTTATATTTAAAGAATCATATTTTATGTAAATATGAGCCACATATCATTTGAGACGCATCTTTAGAAAACCAGAGTTTTGCATATGCGAAAACAAAGGCGCAGATCAGCTGTGCATTAACTGCACAGCTGATCAGCACCTTTGTTTTCACTACTCGGATAGTACAATTCCTCTTCTGCTTATAGCGAAAATTTCAAGCCTCTAGCCTGCTTCTGTGGCTGCACAGCTGGACTTGTGTCAGACCTGGTCAGAACCCCAAATTGTTGGTTTTCACATACAGGCTCATTTGATTTTGATACATACATAACTCATACAAGCAACTTAAGCAATTTTCTGTAGCCCAACTTAAGCGATTTTCTGTAGCCCAACTTAAGCGATTTTCTGTATCCCAACTTAAGCGATTTTCTGTAGCCAATATTGTGTCATGGTGTCCCTGTACTACTCTTAATTTTCGCCAAATACCAAACTTATATGATCAGATGATGTGCATTTCATGTTGTATAACACCATATCTGTCAAAATCAGGAACCAATATAATGAATGTATATATTTGTATGATGTATAGACAAAATGTGATGTATTTTTATGGTGTACATTTCATTGTAAATATTGGACAATTTTTCATGTGATATTTGAATTTTCTTGTTAGATGTGTAATTTCTTCATAGTGTTTAGGCTAGATGAGACTGATCTGGGAAGCATGGTACATGTAATTGCCCCTCAATCAAAAGTTAGTTTTAATTCACTTTAATGCATAAAAACTTGCACATGCAATAAACAGAGAATTTTTTAAAAAGAAAAATAGGTATACCCCTGCATACCCCAGTTTTGATATATAAAAGTGGGGTTTAATGGGGGTATTATGGCTTTGATTTTCTGTCTGTTGACAGGCTTTCAAAGTTGATGTGCCACTTTTTTAGCTCACCTGAGCCGAAGGCTCACAGGTGAGCTTATAGGATAGGCAGGCATCCGGCGTCCGTCGTCGTCCGTCGTCGTCCGTCGTCGTCGTCGTCCGTCGTCGTCCGTCCACAATTTCAAAGAAGAATATTTCTGAAGCTAGTAGGCCGATCTTGATCAAATTTAATGTGAACCATAATTGGGTTGGGGGATTGATGGCATTAGGTTTTGGAGCAGATTGTATCAAAATTGTGGTTTCCATGGCAACAGATAGGTCCCATAGACTTACAATGGGAAAAACTAAAAAAAACTTCTTCTCTGAAACCACTAGGCCCACAGCTTTGATATTTGGTATGTAGTAATGGCTAATGGTTCTCTACGTAAATTATGCCATTCATGGCCCTGGGGTCAAATTTGGCCACGCCCCGGGGGGTCGATCGTCTCCATAGACTTACTATGGGAAAAAAATTAAAAAATCTTCTTCTCTGAAACCACAGGGCCCACAGCTTTGATATTTGGTATGTGGCAATGGCTAATGGACCTCTACATAAATTGTGCCAGCCATGCCCCTGGGGTCAAATTTGGCCACGCCCCGGGGGTGGATAGTTTCCATAGACTTACAATTGGAAAAACTAAAAAAATCTTCTTCTCTGAAACCACTAGCCCCACAGCTTTGATATTTGGTATGTAGCAATGGCTAATGGTCCTCTACATAAATTGTGCCATTCATGCCCCTGGGGTCAAATTTGGCCACGCCCCAGGGGTTGATAGTCTCCATAGACTTACTATGGGAAAAAAATTAAAAAATCTTCTTCTCTGAACCCACAGGGCCCACAGCTTTGATATTTTGTATGTGGCAATGGCTAATGGTCCTCTACATAAATTGTGCCAATCATGCCCCTGGGGTCAAATTTAGCCACGCCCCGGGGGGTCGATAGTCTTCATAGACCTACAATAGGAAAAAACTAAAAAAATCTTCTTCTCTGAAACCACTAGGCCCACAGCTTTGATATTTGGTATGTAGCAATGGCTAATGGTCCTCTACATAAATTGTGCCATTCATGCCCCTGGGGTCAAATTTGGCCACGCCCCAGGGGTTGATAGTCTCCATAGACTTACTATGGGAAAAAAATTAAAAACTCTTCTTCTCTGAAACCACAGGGCCCACAGCTTTGATATTTTGTATGTGGCAATGGCTAATGGTCCTCTACATAAATTGTGCCAATCATGCCCCTGGGGTCAAATTTGGCCACGCCCCGGGGGTCGATAGTCTCCATAGACCTACAATAGGAAAAAACTAAAAAAATCTTCTTCTCTGAAACCACAGGGCCCACAGCTTTGATATTTGGTATGTGGCAATGGCTAATGGTCCTCTACATAAATTGTGCCAGTCATGCCCCTGGGGTCAAATTTGGCCACGCACCGGGGGTGGATAGTTTCCATAGACTTACAATTGGAAAAACTAAAAAAATCTTCTTCTCTGAAACCACTAGGCCCACAGATTTGATATTTGGTATGTAGCAATGGCTAATGGTCCTCTACATAAATTGTGCCATTCATGCCCCTGGGTTCAAATTTGGCCACGCCCCAGGGGTTGATAGTCTCCATAGACTTACTATGGGAAAAAAATTAAAAAATCTTCTTCTCTGAAACCACAGGGCCCACAGCTTTGATATTTTGTATGTGGCAATGGCTAATGGTCCTCTACATAAATTGTGCCAATCATGCCCCTAGGGTCAAATTTGGCCACGCCCCGGGGGGTCGATAGTCTCCATAGACCTACAATAGGAAAAAAACTAAAAAAATCTTCTTCTCTGAAACCACAGGGTCCACAGCTTGATTTTTTGTATGTGGCAATGGCTAATGGTCCTCTACATAAATTGTGCCAATCATGTCCCCGGGGTCAAAATTGGCCACGCCCCGGGGGTAGATAGTCTCCATAGACCTACAATAGGAAAAACTAAAAAAATCTTCTTCTCTGAAACCACTAGGCCCACAGCTTTGTTATTTGGTATGTAGCAATGGCTAATGGTCCTCTACATAAATTGTGCCATTCATGCCCCTGGGGTCAAATTTGGCCAGGCCCCGGAGGTTGATAGTCTCAATAGACTAGCTATGGGAAAAAAATAAAAAATCTTCTTCTCTGAAACCACAGGGCACACAGCTTTGATATTTTGTATGTGGCAATGGCTAATGGTCCTCTACATAAATTGTGCCAGCCATGCCCCTGGGGTCAAATTTGGCCACGCCCCGGGGGTAGATAGTCTCCATAGACTTACAATGAGAAAAACTAAAAAAATCTTCTTCTCTGAAACCAAAAGGCCCAGAGCTTCTATATTTTGTATGAATCAATGTTTGGTAGTCCCCATTATAAATTGTGCCAGTCATGCCCCTGGGTCAAATTCGGCCATGCCCCGGGGGTCAATAGTGTCCATGCATAGACTTTCATTGGTCGATTCTCAATTAATTTAAATCTCATGAGCTTACAATGTGATAATCTCTCAGGTGAGCTACAGGACCAATGGTCCTCTAGTATTTCATCAGGAAAACATGTCCGTGAAATGTAATACCCCCTTAAACCCCACTTTTATATAGCAAAACTGGGGTATGCAGGGGTATACCTATTTTCTTATTTTTGATCCAAAAAAATAGAGTGAGGGTACTCACTAGAACTGCCTGGGCGATGCGGTTCTAACATGTACCCACAATCAATGTTTTGAGCAAAAAATATTTAAAAAATTTTCTAATGAAATTTTCAATTTTTGCCTCTGAAAAAATTCTCTGTTTATTGCATGCTCAAGTTTTCGTAATGTGAAGACTTTAAAGTTCCACAGTGTCATGAGTTAACTCATTGTTGGTCTTTATGAGTTCTTGCCGATGATTTAAAATGTCAGATAAATTATGTATCATTATGATCCAAAATTTTCAGAAAGATAGCACTAGGTCAGCTCAAACTTTGTACGCCAGGGCACAACGCTGTTTAAAAAGTCATGGTTTGAATTTTGATAACAGCAGTAGCTATGGTGCCTGGACTTTTTGACCATAATGATCTGAATCATATCTCAAAATGCCCATGATACAGCTTAATTATTGTTGTTCTGTTCTCATTGTAATAAAACATGTTCATATAATTTATTGTAAACAGCATTTCTTGCCATGTCTCACACCATCATAGTATTACACATTGTCTTGCCAAGTCTCGTCTACTTACCTCATGCTCATATTGTTTCTTTCCACTATAAGTGCAATCGGTGCACTTTTTTGTTTTAAATAAATGAGCCGCCTCGTGGGAAAACCAACAATATGGTTTCCGAACAGGTCCCACACAAACCGGCCTGTACAAGCACAGAAAATAGCTAGAAGCTTGAAATTTCGGATTTAAGAAGAAGAGGAAGTGTACTGTCCATGTAGCGAAAACAAAGGCGCTGATCAGCTTCGCGGTTACCGCGAAGCTGATCTGCGTCTTTGTTTTCGCCTATGCAGATTGTTGGTTTTCCCACGAGGCGGCTCAAATGTTTCATTTGGTTTAACTGTTCCAAAAGAATTGGGTCTACCAACAAGTATTTGAGCCGTGTCATGAGAAAACCGGATTTTTGCCTATGTGAAAACAAAGGTGCAGATCAGCTGAGAAGTAACACACTGCAAAGCTGATCAGCACCTTTGTTTTCGCTACAGGGATAGTACAATTCCTCCTCTACTTAAATCCAACATTAAAGCTTCTAGCCTGCTTCGGTTTGTGTGGAGATTAAAAGCCCTAAAATGATAGTGGTAGTAGTACAAGAAAGTGGGCTTTTGACATCTTCCCGGGCTGAACAAGTTTTAATCCATGATTCCACCTAAAAGGATGAGCCCTAAAATGATATTGACCATCATGCATTTTTATGCAAGGGAGGTAATCAAAAACTGTATTCCTGTGTTACAGAAAGCTGAAAAGCAACTTTTACATGAGATAGCAGGCTGTCTCATTTTTTAGACTAAGACAATTAGCCAGCATTTTTAAATGATTTTTTTCTCTGTTTTGGAATATTTTGCATGCTCAGGAGCATAATTATAAGAAATTAAGATTAAAATGTCTAGTCCCACCTCTGTCTATTGTGCAATATAAATTTTTGACTTTCTCGTAGAAAAGAGTGTGTTCAATAATTTGCATGTCAAAGACTTATCTTTAAACATGTATGTAATTATGATTTTGCTTTTAACTTCGCATGTTATGTTATTTTGTATGCTGTTTTGTCATTATGAGAGAACACTGTAAAGAAAAGAGATAAAATAATTTTACCATAAAATATACTCAGATAGTAGGCCTGATAGATAAAAAAGGGGTTTAGTGGTCGATAATGTCCGTCATTTCTCCATATTTCTATGGAAAAAAAAATTAAATTAATTCAGTGGTCTGAAGTTTTGGACATCTTTGAAATATTACAGTACCCGCTCTGAAATTCTAACAAATTGTCCTTTGGCTGTAGAAACAAGCCTCCAAAGATGCAGTCTGAACAAGTTAAACTACTTGAGCTGCCTCATGGGAAAACCAACAATCTGCATATGCGAAAACAAAGGCGCAGATCAGCTTCGCAGTAACTGCGAAGCTGATCAGCGCCTTTGTTTTCGCAACACGGATAGTACAATTCCTCCTCTACTTAACTCCAAAATTTCAAGCTTCTAGCCTGCTTCTGTGACTGTACAGCCCGGTTTGTGTCGGACCTGTTCGGAAACCACATTGTTGGTTTTCCCACAAGGCGGCTCATATACTATATGACAGTTGATGTGATTGTTTAGACTCATGCATCAAACAAAAACTTTAACTGAATAACTGAAGATAAGTTTCACTGAATCCCTGCATTTCTGATCAGCTACTTAATTTGTGCAATTCAGTCCATTTATTTTAGTGCCAACTCGATCTTTTATTCTGTGTCTGTAACTTAAAGGGAGATATTAAGTTTTACGTTTTGACATCATTTTTGTCATGATCTTTCATATACGTATCTTTGTGTTCTAGGCTATAAAATTGTGGATTATGTTTTAGTATGTTTGTTTTTCATCGTCTCAAATCATCATTGTCTCATAATTTCATGTTTTTGTCATGCTTTGTATTTTATTAGAAGTGATTGCAATAGGTTTCAGCTTGAAAAAATATCAGATTAAAATGAAACTTGTCACAGGAAACATGGAGAGAAAACATGGCTTTAGAGTTTCTGACCTGGTCCCAAGGTTATAAAACATTTTTCATGCTCAGCTCAGCTTAGCATGAAAAAATTGCTCATAATTATGAAATATCCAAAATTGAAATTTCAGGTTTAGGTCACCAAAGTCTGTAATTTATCCTGCTTATAAATGTTAAAATGCCAACAATGGTTGAGCAGGATAAATTTTAGTCTCTGGGTTGAGCATGATAAAAGTTTGGTGGCTTGAGATTTTGTATCATTTGAGTCTTCACATGAGAAAACCAACAATTTAGGTTTTGGACCAGGTCCAACACAAACCAGCCTGTTCAGCAACAGAAGATGGTTAGAAGCTTGAAATTTTGGATTTAAGAAGAAGAAGAATGTACTATCTGTGTAGCAAAAACAAAGGCGCTGATCAGCTAACTGCACAGCTGATTTGCGCCTTTGTTTTCGCATATGCAGATTGTTAGTTTTCTGATGTAGCGACTCATTTATTTATACTGATCAGAAACCCGTAGACCAAGGTACTCATTAGTGTTACAGCAACGACTTTGATCAGCTTAGAAACAGATTAAGATTGTTTTTCATGTCTTTTTCTCATTGTTAACCATGTCATATCAGTTGTTATTTATTTTGTCTTCCATTATTCAAGTTGCTTGTAAGAAAAACAGTCTTCAGGTTTTTCATCAGGAAAAAATGTCCATGAAAAGTATACTCCCTTGAACCCCACTTTTATATACCCAATTTTCTTATTTTTGCTCCAAAACATCTAACATATACCCAAAATATGTTTTGGAGCAAAAATAAGAAAATGTCAAACAAATTCTACTGGAAATTTTGAGCTTTTACAATTTAAGAAAAATCTGTATATCACATGGGCGTGTTTTCGACCAGATCCAGTACAAACTAGGATATACGAACACATAAAATTTTAGAGTGTTTTATACATTTAGAGCAAGAAACATCAGCAAAACATGTCCGTGAAATAAATACCCTCCAATACCCCACTTCTATATAGTAAAAACGGGGTATGCAGGTATGCAAAGCCGGTTCTAACGTATACCTACAATCTATGTTTTGAGCAAAAATATAAAAATATCAAAATTTTTCTACTGAAAATTTTCATTTTTTACAACTTTAAAAATCTCTGTATATTGGATGGGCATGTTTTTTGTAATGATATAGGGGCTAATCAGCCTCAGCTACAGGGCTTTTTCTCTGTATAAAACTGGGTCTGGTTTCCGGTACCAATTTTTTTCCCAGTTGATTTGAAAAATTCCCAATTGCTAAAATCATGCTATTTATTCCCAATTTAGAGAAAAAATCAAGATTTTTCCCACTTGAATTGCTAAAAATCGCGCTAATTTTTCCAAGTATAGCAAAAATTTATGCTAATTTTTTCCCATTATAGCAGCAATTCATGTTAATTTTTTTTCACAATTTCATCGGTACCAAAAATTTCCCAAAAAGGTGAGAAAAAGCCCTGACCTATACTAGTATATTTCAATGTGCTTTCAGATTTGACATTGCTCTGATCTAAGACTTCTTACCTCAATTTTTAGTGTATAGGTAAAATACTTTGACCGTGCCGCTTAACCTCTGACATAGATATGCATTTGTTGATCGGACTGCTTAAATAACTATGTTCTCAATAATGCGGCTCTGTGATGGTAAAGAATATATGGCCACATGCTTCACATGGCACTGGGAAAATGTGTAAAACAAATAGGTTCCCCTTTTACCATGTTTACAAAACTTCATCACCTGAGTTCAAGCGGCACGGTCAAAGTATTTTACCTGTATATTTAAATTTACTCGAAATCAAACAATTCCTATCCAAATCATCACAAAATTTGCTTCTGTTTGTTTAATCTTGTACAGAACAGTCTTTCATTATTCTACATTATGTATTTAAACTGGCATTTGAGCTGCCATATGGGAAAACCAACAATTTGCCTAGGCGAAAACAAAGGCGCAGATCAGCTTCGCAGTAACTGCGAAGCTGATCAGCGCCTTTGTTTTCGCTACTCGGATAGTACAGTTCCTCTTCTACTTAAATCCAAAATTTCAAGCTTCTAGCTCTTTTCTATGACTGTACAGGTCGGTTTGTGTCGGACCTGGTCGGAAACCACATTGTTGGTTTTCCCACGAGGAGGCTCGTTTCATGACTGTTTGTTGTTCTTGGTTGATTCTTGTTTTGTATTTATCATTACAAAAACTTGCCCATGCAATATATGGAGATTTTTTAGCTGCAAAAATTCATTGGAAAATGTTTGATATTTTTCTTATTTTTGAACAAAACATACATCACAGGCGGTTCTAATGAGTACCCACAATGTATGTTTTGGATCAAAAATCATACATGTGATGAGTTTGAAAGTGGCATCAGGGAGATTTTTCTTTCATTTCAGGGAGGTTTTTGAAAAATGTATAGATTATATAGGAAAATTCTTGGTTCATTTCAGGGAGGTTTTGAAATTTTCTTGAAAAAAGGGGGTATTTTAGACAAATTTTAGATCATTTTATCGCTCATTTCCTGGAGTCTCCCTGATGATGAGGGAGGTATCACATGTATGCAAAAATAAGAAAATTAGGTATACCCCTGTAAACTCCAGTTTTGCTATATAAAAGTGGGGACAAAACATACATCACAGGCGGTTCTAATGAGTACCCACAATGTATGTTTTGGATCAAAAATAAGAAAATTAGGTATACCCCTGTTAACTCCAGTTTTGCTATATAAAAGTGGGGTATGAGGGGGTATACATTTCATGGACATGTTTTCTTAATGGTATGATCAATTTTGGGCATAGAATTGTTGCAATTTGAGTCTGTGCGTGAGAAAACCAACAATTTGGGTTCCGACTAGGTCCAACACAAACCAGGCTGTACAGTCAAAGAAGATGGATAGATGCTTGAAATTTTGTCTGTAAGTAGAAGAGGAATTGTACTATCCGTGTAGCGAAAACAAAGGCGCTGATCAGCTTCGCGGTAACCGCGAAGCTGATCTGCGTCTTTGGTTTCGCCTATGCAAATTGTTGGTTTTCTCATGCGACAGCTCATTTATGACGTAGTGCAGGATTGTTAGTAACAATTTACAGTTGTTCTGGCACCAAAAGGGGGAATGGATTTCCAGCTGCTAATGTGTAAGATAAACTGGTCAAAATAAGTTAGGCCCCAGCTGAAATTTTTCCGTAGACTTACTGCAAAAACCTAAAAAGTTTGTTGTTTGTCAAGCAATTAAGCTTGAATTATTCCTCAAAACATAGGATGATTTCATTGATTTTAGCCAGTGTTCTATAGAGTGAAACAATTTTCAGTCGATGTCACGAAATGCTCCCTATTGCACCAATAGTAAAAGGCAACAATCTGGACACTCACGGATAATGAAACACATATCGAAAGGCAATTTGTATTTCAGTTTGAAACTTTGTGTAATCATGCTTTACATATTGTTGTCTAACTTGTATTGTGTAAGCGTTTTCAATCGCTTTTGAAATGTTAAACTTAGGTAGCTTAGCATTATAGTAATGGAAAAAAATTGACATGAAACTTCACTTATTTTGACCAGTTTATATATGAGCCATCTCGTGGGAAAACCAACAATGTGGTTTCCGAACAGGTCCAACACAAACGGACCTGTACAAGCACAGAAAAGAGCTAGAAGCTCGAAATTTCGGTTTTAAGTAGAAGAGGAATTGTACTATCCGAGTAGCGAAAACAAAGGCGCTGATCAGCTTCGCGGTTACTGCGAAGCTGATCTGCGTCTTTGTTTTCGCATATGCAGATTGTTGGTTTTCCCATGAGGCGGCTCATATAGTTAATGAAAGTAATACTGTCTTGCTGAGACTATGAAAGTAATACTACTTGCTGAGACTAGCATCACTCTCTTTCAGCATGCTCCAAGTCTGACATTGCAACTAAATGAATGCATGTTAATAAAAAAACTTGTGAAAACTGATCCCTTGAAAGAAAAAATACTTTGTTCTCTTGACCAAGGGAATCATAGTAATTAATTTAATTCACAGTATGAGCCAGTTTGTGAGAAAAACTGCACCTGGTCAAACACAAACTGGACAGCCACTGAAGTTAGGGCTATCAGATTTAAGAAATAAAGCATGTGCGGATCCAGAGGGGGGGACCGGGGGTCCGGACCCCCCCTGGAATTTGAAAAAATTACCTAAAAAAAGGTAATTTTGGGATTTTTGGGGGGTTGGACCCCCCCTCATCTGTGACCAAAAATTACCATTTTCGTTGGACCCCCTCTCATGAAAATTTCTGGATCCGCGCATCTAAAGGGATGTAGTACTATTGATTGATAAAGTACATGTAATGAAGGAGTTTTATGTCAGCTCTTATTTTTTTCATGTATTGGCTCATATTATGTGAGCAGCATCACCTTGAGAAAACCTATTTGTGTTTCTTGTTGTTAAAATATATATGGGCAAACAGTTTGGAAAATGAAATTGTCTTGCTATATTGTTAAAAAAATATCTGAACCTTTATGACTTGTTTTGTTAATTCTTTTTAACCCTTGATAAAAAAAAAGAAAACACACACACACACACATACACACACACATGCACGCACGCACACACACACACACACACACAATAATAATAATAATAATAATAATAAAAACACACACAAGAGAAAAAACATTTCTTTTATGAAGATACTATCATGAAAATATTTCTTTGTGAATGCATACGGCTAAAGAATGTTGACCTTGGTCCCACATCAATAAATTCCATCACAAGTTTTTTCAGTTTTGACTTAGTTATTTAGGTGCATTCCTTCCACCAAAGGGGGTATGGTGGCCTAGTGATAGGGTGCCCCACTGAGTTATTCTAATGCTTATTCTGAGTGGTTCATCCACTGAGCTATCTGGGTGCCCCAAGTTGAGCTTTCTGGATTTCCCACTAAGCCATCTGTGTGCCACATTGAGTGATCTGGGTGCCCAGTTGAGCTATCTGTGTATCCAGGAGCCTCACTAAGCTATCTGAGTGTTGAAATCTTGGGTGTCACACTCAGTCATCCAGGTACCCCACTCAGCTATTATTGCCCAACTTAGCATTCAAAGTGCCCCATGTAGTTATCTAGGAGCCCCATTCAGCTATCTGGGTACCCCACTCAGCAATTGACTCCTCCGCCAGCAAGGTATAACCACGCCCACCACTATTTCCTTAGACAAACATTGTGTTTTTGCACCTATATTTACCTGTATTTAAAGCATATGTTGGTTTGTTTGTCTAACCCCCTTGTTGTCTAACCGTCATTGACCGTTAGCTAATGCGCTGATTTGAATGGTCAATATAAAAATGAATGCTAACGATGGGTGGTTTGACGGAGGACTCAATTGCAGTGCCCCACTCAGTTACTGGGGTGTCTCATTCAGCTATCGAGGTGTCTCACTCAGCTATCCAGGTGCCCAACTGAGCTTTCTGGGTGCCCCACTTAGCAATCTGGGTGTCCTTATTCAGCTATACAGGTGCCCCTCTCAGCTACCTGGAGGAATCTCCACTCAGCTATAGGGCTGCCCCACACAGCTATCTATCTTCTTCATTCAGCTTTCTTGCTGTCCCATCTCAGCTACCTGGGTGTCCCACTTAGCTATCGAAGTGCCCCACTCAGCTTAGTCAGCTATAAGGGTGTCTTACCCCATTGTCCCACTAAGCTAAATGCTGTCTCATTCATCTGTCCAGGTGCCTTTCGGGTTGCCCATCTCAGCATTCTGTGTGCCTACACTTGGCTATAAGGTTGTCCACTCAGATACCGCCTGACCCACTCTGCTATCTGGGTGTCCCACTCAGCTATGCAGGTGCTCCACTTAGCTATTCGAGTGCCCCACTCAGCTAACCAGGTATCCCACTCAGCTATATGGGTACCCTGCTGGCTGCCCACGTTAATCTTCTTCTTTTCCTTTTTCTTTTCAACTGAGTCAATCAATTTCTGAGGAGCTGAGGAAATGTGACTTGCTCAAGGCCACAACAAAAGGCGCCCCGGCTGAGGATTGAACTCGGAACCACTGCTCTGGGACCGGAGTCAAACACTGCGCCAGTCTGCTTTTCTTCTTCCCGTTAAAGTGCTAAACCGGTGGCTCCAGCATTGTCGCACTGATGGTTAAAACTATATTCACCATTTTTGCATTACCGGCTGGTTTCCAGCCTAGAAAAAATCAATATTGAAAATGCAGGTAACCCTGTATTTCCAATATTGAGTTTTGAAAGCTGGAAACCAGCCAGTAATGCAAAAATGGTGAATACACATGGCGAGTGGCCCAGACTGGTTAAAAGCAGGCTAACCAGTCTGGGCTCCACTCTGAGCGCCCTCGTATTACAAGTTCTTACCTCATAGACACCTCAAGCCCACCTCACACCTTACCCTAGATGCCTAGTTCAAGGAGGAGATTTTGATATCGGTAACTCGTAAAACCTTTGAACACGTGCTTTTGTTTACATGACTCACCAGCTTGTTCCGGTTGCGGTACTACTAATCACCCCACGTCACCCCATGTCACCCCACGGCACCGCATGGGACCCCACGGCACCCCACGGCACCAGAATATGTGTATAATTCTTATCAAGTGTGCAGTTTAAAGATCTTTTAAGATCTTTTTTTTTTTTCAAAGATATATTATTCGCCGATGCAACTGCATATAGCATTTGAAACTGGGCGTCGAAATGTGCTCAAGAAATATTAGTCATAAATCAGATTTGAGATTCATTGTTTTCTTGTTCTCGGCGATTGGAATCTTTTCAGTTAACCAGAAGGTACTCAGACACATCATTACGAAAACATGCCCATGCAATAAAATTACGAAAACATGCCCATGCAATATTCAGAGAACTTTTTAGCACTAAAAATCAAAAATTTCATTGGCAAAATTTGGTTAATTAAAATATGTTTGCTCAAAACATTGATTGTCGAGGCGGTTCTTATGAGTACCCACAATCTGTGTTTTGGAACAAAAATAAGAAGAAAAAAAAAATAGAATATAGATCTACCCATGCAAATCCCAGTTTTTTTTTTTTTTTTTTTTTTTTTTTTTTTTTTTTTTATATATATATATATATAAATGTGGGGGTAAAGGGTGTATAAACTTCACGGACACTCCGACATGTTTTCCTGGTGTTAACAATGTTTCTGCACTTTGTTCACATACTTAGCATACATTGTCAGCTGATCACAAGTAAAGTCGTCGCTTAGCGATTGCATACTGGAGAAGAAAAAAAACTTACATAAAGAAGATTTTTAAAATCACAATTCTAACAATTTACCAGCCATGCCCGATTAAATTGGGATTTTGGGTCGCAATGTAATATACAAAGGTTTAAAGTGTACTTTTTTCACTCTCCCCCCCCCCCACCCCCACCCCCTATAAAAAATGCTAGCTTAGTGGTGAGGTATCACGTGCACATTTCCCGTTACCCATGGAAACAAATGTGTACAGGCTGTATTCTTTGATATTCATACTTTATCATAAACATTGAATAATTAGTGTGTATAAACAGTCGGGTAGAATTCCCGATCGAGAAGCCGGAAGGATGTTGTATTTACAGGCATGCCGGTATTGATTATATTGCATTATGGGATAGTTTGCTTCCCGTTCGGGAAGTTTTTGCACCGTATGTGGGTACCTATGTTTGAATGTACTCGCGATGTTCAGTTTTGCATTAAATTTTAAATAACCTGGATATATTGATTCTAGACTAATATTGCTACGATTCTACCGAGGCGGATTTTTTCTTGCGGCCTTTAACAAGTTTTAAATAATATCGACACAGCGAGGTTTTTTATTACCTCGTATTTTCCGACATTGCTTCCCGATGGGGAAGTTTCAAAGTCTTCAACAGCCTTGGATACTTACGTTTCATGAAATGTGATTACGTTTGTGTTGGTATTTACGTCCTACTTAGCAACATATAGCATATGGAATTTAAAAAAAATCGTCCGAATGACTTATGCCACTTTAGGTAAAGAATGGAAATGTGAAAGTAATGAATGAATGATCCATAAATATTTTATGACGCACACAGTCCGTTAATTCCACACTAAAAACCGAGGTGAAAAAATAACTAATTTAACAAGAAATAGGAAATAATACAGAAAGAACCTATCGCAAGCAGAGGGAGCAACTGTTTCCCTATAGGTGGCCAATCAGTTACCCGGACTTGATATATGAAAACGTACATTAAAGGTGTATAAACATAACATTCAGATCCAAAACATAAAACAGTAAATGAAATACAACAGAAGTATCGCATTGGAACGGTCAGTCATAACACGTAAGCATACCAGTAATATGTGACAATCGTACCTGAGATACATGTATGATGAATGATGCCGGGATGAACAATAGCATGTACTTCCTTGGACAATTTATATTCCAGAATTCATGATTAGCTCAATACAGTCTATGAAGGCAACCTTTGTCTTACATTACGAAAACATGCCCATGTAATATACATATTTTTTCTAAGTTGAAATTATTGAAAAGTATCAATAGGAAAAACAAACAAACAAAACACACACATAAATTGTGGGTTCACGATCAGACCGCGGTTCTAACAAGTACCCACAATCTATGCTTTTTAGCAAAAATACGCAAAACAGGTATACCCATGTATACCCCAGTTTTACTGTATAAAAGTGGGGTTCAACGTGGTATACGTTTCACGGACTTGTATTCCTGATGATGCATGCCTATATTCCAACACAAATCAAAACTAACAGTTTTTCGAAATAAATCCATGCCACTTTGATCAATGAATAAAACAAGTCTGTTCATCCTGATAAGCTAGAATGACTAAACGTTATATTAAGGCTATTTTGGAGAGTGTAACCCGAGATGGATACCATCTTGGCGTTTTCTTCTCTATTTTTATATTCATTTATCTAAAAGATCTAATCTGTTTCATTTTGTAACTTTATGTGACAAATTATTTGGTCAATATTTTTATCGCTTTTTTTTTAAAGTGGGGCGTCCTTTGCTCAAAGGCAGATTGCAAATTAAGTATTCATTCTTTTTGACATTAAGTGGCATTTGGGTCGGACACGGGGTCAATGTCGGGTCCGCTTTAACACGATTTGGTTGCACGGTTGGTATAAGTATTGTTGTTATACGTCATACTCAGCAGCTATGGTCAAATTGAGACGGGACCTCGGTTTAAAGTCTCACCCGATGATAAGCATGAAAAAAAGCCTCACGACAAGGCAGGCACACGTGGCTTAAACCACTTAAGCTATTGAGGCTTCGGCATACGAATTGGAATTGAGACCTAGACAAATACTTATGATAAAAAGGCATTCTCTTCTCATAAATGCAACAGTGTTTCTGTTTTCTTGCTTTGTTCCCTTCTTTCGGCATTGATAACTCTGGTTTGCCATATGTTTAGCCAGTTTTGATGCTAGACCAGCATACAGGAAGAGACTTTAAACCGAGGTCCTGTCTTGATATGACATATAGCTGTTTGGTGGGACGTAAACACCAACACAACAACAAATAATCTTTTTGAAATGTTAAAATCCGAGGCGTTGCAAGACTTGACACTTCCCCATCGGGAAGTAATGTCGGAAAAATGAGACAGTAAAAATGCTCGCTGTTTCGATATTATTTAAAAAAAATGTTAAAGGCCGTAAGAAAAAATCCGACTCGGTAAAATTGTAGCAATATTAGTCTAGAATCAATATATCCAAGTTATTTAGAATTTAATGCAAAACTGTGCATCGCGTGCACATTTAAACACAGGTACCCAAGTATGCTGCAAAAACTTCCCGAAGGGGAAGTAAACTATCCCATAATGCAATATAATCAATACCGGCATGCCTGTAAATACAACATCCTTCCGACTTCTCGTTCGAGAATTCTACCCGACTGATAAAGACACAGCCGAATATTAACTGAAACGAAGCCGTGACCAGTAAGGTTTTCCGTAGAAGCGAAGCTTAACTGCAACATGCGCTAAACATGCGACCAATTGAGCGCTATACAACCAGCTGCTCGTCTATGATGCTTCCTCGTATATATGATAACACCGGAAAACATAACTGACACAATCATTTATTCTACTCTTAATGGCAAAGCCCAAATCTCTGAGAATGATGTTTTAGCGCAAACCAACTTTGGTACTAACTTTGGTTGAAGAAAAAAAAAAAAAAAAAAAAAAAAAAAAAAAACAAACAAACAAAAAACAGAGCTCTTGAACGTATCATAGCCGCGCAGTCGTAAAACTTGTTTAAATTAATGAAATTTAAAATTGCAAACATGTTAGTTGCAAAAAGCTAACATGTTTAAAATTATTATTTGTTTATAGCATGTTCCCTTTCCGAGAATAAAAGTATTAAAAGTTATAACGCTATCCATTAGACCTCGAAGCAATATGTACCGGGTGATCTTCCTTCGAGATTAGACTACCGCGGCCGATATGAAACATTCTAATAAATTTCAAATTGGGGAACATTCCAATACTTGATAATCTAATTAATGACACGCGCTATTAGAGATTAATTCAACAACAGTAGCCGATTGTTTTAACACCTCGCAAGCAGACACGTGACTGATAATTCGTTTACCCGGCACGGTAACCTGACACACGTTTTCACACCTTTTATTGCTCAGTCACATGATCTTAATATACAAACGATTCTCAATACACAAAATTGTTTCTTTCTTCTTTCTCTCCGTGTAATAAGATACACCTATATCATTCAAGCCTCGAAACATATTAATCCAAGGAACAAGAGACAACAAAGACCAAACAATATTCAGTGACATATTTCACCACATGTGTGACACTTTGCATTGGTAAAAATCCGGTTTTCTCACGACGAGGCTCATAATTTTTTTGTCAGAACCGAGATAAGAAAAAACAATAAGAGAATGGAAAAAATGTATATAGAAAAAAAAAAAAATAGTGAAAAAAATAAATAAAAATAAAAAAAAATGAATAATTAAATAAAAAAAAATAGTAAAATAGAAATAAAAAAAGATGGTCGGCAAATGTTTGTAAACAAGTGCTGGAATTTGTTTCCATCAGTTCTTTACAGCAAGACCTAGTCATACCCCCTCGTTGTGCTGACTGGTAACTATGTATGAGTCAAATATAGATGCAAAAGAATAAAAAAAAAACGTTCTCTTTCAAATTCATACCAGTGATAAACAATATATTTGACTCATACATAGGCTAGCATGACAGGTCGAAATACAATAAAATGTGTTTACAGCTTTAGGTTTGAAAACTTTTCACTTGATTCATTCTTTTAATACGTATTTGGAAACACAGATCCGTGCTATTGCCCAGGATTATTCAAACAAATTAACATCAATCAAATTTCATTGGATAGTCAAACAAAATCACTCAACTCCATACAAATAAGATCATTTATTCAATAATTATCACAATATAAACAATATCTCGTGACTTTAACAACTTTCATTTAGTTCAGTCAATGATATAATATGAAATAAATTAGTGCCGTGGGGTCTCGTGGGGTGCCGTGGGGTCCCGTGGTGTGCCGTGGGGTGATTAGTAGCACCCTTCCGGTTGCTATCGACGCATGCGTCAACGGAAATCGAAATAATGAAGTAAAAAAATTCTGTCGTTTTTGAGATTTTTGCTCGACAAGAGCCTGTAGCGCAACGCGGATAAAGAATTGCATAATTTCCATGCGAAATCGTCCTTTTGTCGGAACAGATACGCAGTCACAACCAAAACCTGAAGACAATATGGGAAAGTCATGATATTTGATGTCCAGAATAAATTTTCATTTTGACAGTTCAAATTTTTCAGAAAATTTTCAAACAAATAATTTCTCTTCACCAAAACATAATGTCGATTTCATATCATTAAGGTAGACAGGGAACGGCAACAAAAGTGGCTGGATTCTGTAACCTGTTGAAGTCTTGCCAGGTGAAAATGGACACCTGGCGCAGTGACACAGGGGACGACGATGGAGAAGTGGTGGACCTGCTCAGTGTGGACGATTATAACGCTTACAAGGTATGAAATTTTCACAGGAAAAAAATGGTATTATTTGATATAGAAAGTTTCCATTTTTTTTCTCTGAAAACCTTAGAAATAAATTAATCCGGTTGGTATGAAGTCATTGATTATTCTTTCGACTAAAAGTAGGTGAATCATCTGTTACGCGAACATTTTTTCGTACTTGTCTGCTAGACATGTATGTTGTAATCTGTTTCTAGTGTTTAACATAGCTTTTTCGGTACTTGTGCATTTTGGCATTGGTCAACAACTCAACACGATACAAACAGGATAAGTATTGGACAAAACTCGTACCAATTGACCCGGTCGGCAAGCTACTCTTTTGTTCGTAAAAATCAATATTGGTTACCGGAACTGCACCGTTCCCGCCTCTTCGCTCATTCGGTCGAGGGTATAACTCGGTCAATATCGCTGTAATTTAATCATTTTGAGACGCTTATAAAATCATAATTTGTCAGAATAATAACGGGGTTCACACCTTGAGTTGAATAAATAATGAAGATCTAAAAAGACATGCAAAGCTTTTATTAATATTTTTATTTTGTTTTCATAGTTTCTGATTTTAATTCAGTAAGGTTACAGCGATAATCACCGAGGAATTCGCCTTGGCGCTGGATAAACGGTGATATTTTTCGCTATAAAACTCCGGTTTTAGGAGTCGTTCCCAATGGTAAAAAGTATCTTTTTTGCCCAAATGCACTATTGAAAATTCCCAATCTGAATAAGTTTCCCAGGTGTCATCTGCAACCATATACATGTACTGTTAAAAGACCAATTTATTTAAGTAAATCAATCTGATATTTGTTACAGTGATCTGAATCTGAATAGTTTACTGGTGACACGCCAAATGACATTATTTCACCAGGGGGTTCGGATGGGGGAGAAATTAGTCCCTTGAACGCACGAGTGTAGCGAACTTGGACACACAGTCATCAGACATTTCAGCAGAGGAGATAAGTGAATCAGGGAGGTCATTCCAGTCCCTGATAGTCTGTGGAAAGAAACTACTTTTGTACGCTTCTTTGCTAGCTGAAGGTGATGCTAATTTTCATGCAACCCAGTCATGTTTTTACTTTTAGAAGAAAAAAATTGTAACATTTATCATGAAATTTATGCCATTTTACTGATCTTTAGATACATATCGCTGATTTTCCCAATTGGGAGGTAAAATGACACTATTTTTTTCCAATGAAACCGATACTGGTACCGTTCCCAAAATGCTGAAAAAAATCACCAATGTAGTGTTTCCCCCAGACCCAAAAAAGGGCATGGTAAGGTTGCTAAAAAAGGGCACTTTTTAACGCGCGGAAGCATGTCAAAAGGGCACTTTCAGCGCGCCACGTCAAGCAAAAGGGCACCTTTAAGTGGCCCATGGCATGCTAGGAGGGCACACTTTTCACAGTCATTAAATTTAACACTTTTTATATTTTCTCTATAATTTCAAATTTGCTTTTCAGTTTAAATTGTTCTATCCTCAATTTCCATATTTCAAGATTCACTTTTACAACTTATAAAATTTCTTTTCCCTCTGCCTCACATTACTTTAATACTGAATTAACCATAAGAGATAACCTCACTCATGTTTTGTTTTGAAAAGTAAACTGTAATTGAAAACTGAACTAATTAAATGGCACACTTATATCACCAGGTAGGACATTCAACTTTCACACCTATGGTGTCAAATTGGGTACTTGTCATGGATTAATTATCAACATTTGCCACTGCAATAAAGTGACAATAAACAAGGGATTAAAGCAATCAACAACAGTGTGGACGTCATGATCATGAATTTTGCCAAATTTGTTTCTGCAGATCTCAAGCAAAAAATCTTGTAACTTCCTTATTTTTTGTTGGATTTTGACAAACTTTTTACCAAAATGTAGAGCACAGAATGTAGATTCAGAAAAAGGGCATGGCGCTGGGAAAAAGGGCATGGCGCTGGAGAAAATGGGCATGGCGCGGCGCCATAGTAAAAGTAGCTAGGGGAAACACTACAATGAAACAGACATCGCCGGACATGGGGCACATTCACGGGATGAGGATCGGACAAGAAACGTATGCGAACTAATATGAACGGACTGACATGTTTTCTCAATTTTATTATCTGTTAGTGTAAGGCATCTACTGGTGTTATCTGCTGAAATGTGAAGTCCTACTCCATTAAAAGCCTTAATTATGCCTTGTAAACCAGGGTCCACAAGAGCAGCAGCCTCAGTGAGTCTGTCTGATTAGATTTAAACTGAGGTCTCATAAACTTACTTGTTTCTTTCAGGCCCCATTACTTGGACACTTTCAGACTTTAAAAATTTAAAAGCCATGGGAGAAATGCCCTGGTTTTGTGGTTTTGTGTTGTAAGTGCTTAGGAGCTGGAGGCAGTCTTATCTTCCAAGTACCAAACTATTGATAATGGTAATAATATGAAAAAATGATGATAATAATCAACTTAATTTAACGAGGGTAAAGTAAACGAAACACATTTTGCATACAATTATCTTGAACTGTCTTCATGACTCATGTGGTCCTCACAAAGCTGGAATTATGAAATTAGCAGAAATTGCTAGACAATTTCTATACCAGGGGGCTGTTTGGGGTGAGGGCATGGTAAAAATGAGGAGTGCAGGATACTCTTGGCTTTAAGGCTAGTCCCAGCTTCTTTCAGACTTATGCACCGGTCATTTGTAACCACTGCTCCGCCACCTACGGGGAAAGGTGGGGATTATGATTTTTCAGTTTCATTGCCCTGCTATGAGACAGACCTGGGTTAATAGATTTTTACAATTAAAATTAATCTTATTTGAATACTTTTCAAAAATGCTTGTAATCGTGATTGATTTCACGAATAAATTTAGATTACATTTGAAAATGTGCTGAAAATTCCTTTCCTCAGAAAAGGAAGAAAGTAAATGAATTGATATCTTTAATTATGATAACAACATGAATAATGAGATATATACACACTATTTAATATAATACAAACAACAGTTTCCATATTGTAGTAATAAATTGGTCATTGGTTGTCTGACAGTTATGGAACCAGGGCTTTTTCTCTATACAAAACTGGGTCCGGTTTCCTGTACCAAATTTTTTCCCAATTGGCTGAAAAAATTCCCAATTGACCTGGAACATTCCCAATTAGTAGAAAAATCCCAAAATAGAAGGTAAACTTTCCCAATTTTGCTAAAAATTGCACTATTTTTCTCCCCAAAATAGTCATATTTTTCCCCAAAATCACAATTTTTTCCCCAATTTCATCGGTACCAAAAATTTCCCCAAAAGGTCAGAAAAAGCCCTGGAACAGCATATTATTACAAGAATGACATCAAAAGCATACTGGTCAACAAATTTAACACATGTTACATTGTAATATTTTTCTGGTTTTGCTTTTCACATAAGTTTTCCCCTCTGACATATCATTTCAGGATTAAAAAGCTGTAACTCCAATATTTTCATTCAAGTACATGTATTTGCTTGAAGTACATGTATTTGCCTTTATTATGCACTGATTATTTGTGACCTATCCTTCCTTGACGATATGACCGTAGATGTTGAGTGCGATAGAAACATGAAAGCCACCACCTAAACCTGCACGATTTGTCCCAATATCTTCGAGACTTCAAAACCATGGAGAAATATTATAGCCTGGGCTTGCATTGTCTTCTATTTTTTGGAATCATTTTTTTGTAATCAGCTCCTGTAAACAACTGTGAATTCCAAACTATGTCAACCAAAATTTTATGTAGGTCACAGTGACCTATATATCATGGTTTCAAGACTTTACTTCATACATTCAAAACAGTTTATGTTATGATTCTGCATTCTGTATATATTATAATGTGTTCTAAATTAATAAATATCATATGAGCTGCATCATGAGAAAACCGGATTTTTGCATATGCGAAAACAAAGGCGCAGATCAGCTATGCAGTAACTGCACAGCTGGTCAGCGCCTTTGTTTTCGCTACACAGATAGTACATTCACTCCTCTTGTTGAATCAAAACACTCAAGCTTCTAGCTCTCTTCTGTGGCTGCACAGGTGGGTTTGTGACAGACCTGGTCGGAAACCCGGAAGACTGGTTTTCTCGCGTCGCGGCTCATGTAGTTATCCAATGTTTGATCCTAAAGTGAAATCAATTTGAATTTAATATCAAATTTAAGCCACATCATCTAAAAGTCTAAAACCTAATTTTTGCTATAAAACCAAAGGCTCAGATCAGGTGCAGTTGGTCAGCACCTTTATGCTTCATAGATAAGTACAGTCTTTCTTCTATCCAAAATCTAAATCAAGAACTTTTAAATCACCAATAATCTTCATTGGATCAACAACCTGGTTTGTGTCGGACCAAGTCAGAACCCAAGAAGAAAGGTTTCTGTCAGCACAGACCAGTGACTTTGGATACTGGTCACCTTGCTTAACATTTAGCACCTTGGACTGCCACAATCATTTTAGGAATGCCAGAGACAAATGGAGCCGCGGCGCAAGAAAATCAATCTTCGGGGTTTCCGACCATGTCTGACACAAACCGACCTGTACAGTCACTGAAGCAAGCTAGAAGCTTGAAATTTCGGATTTAAGAAGAAGAGAAATTTTACTATCCGTGTAGCAAAAACAAAGGCGCTGATCAGCTTCGCAGTTACTGCGAATCTGATCTGCACCTTTGTTTTCGCATAGGCAAAAATCTGGTTTTCTCACGATGGAGTTCAATAAATACTGAAGCGAAACAGCCTCTTGGTTAAGCATTTCGTAAATTTCATCCAGTACTTTTGGGCAATGAAATTTCATTTTAAATTCAGAAAATGCATATTTTATTTTATACTTGGTAAAAAGGTAAGAAGTGCAAATGAAATTGACCTCATTATGTGAAAAATTGTTTGAGGATCATAAAGAATAGTTTGTCCTCCTGGTTTCTGTCCATATCCAACACCATTATGAAAACATGCCCTTGCAATATACAGTGATTTTTAAAGTTGTAAAAAAATAAACAAAATAAGAGGAAAATTTGGATATTTTTCTTGTTTTTGCTCAAAACATAGATTGTGGGTACATGTTCAGCGAAATAGATAACGGTGCGTACTGCGTATGTACGCACGATTTTTCGTTCTGTACGCATAGAAAATTTGGACTTGTGCGTACCCTGTACGCAGTAAAAATTAGCGGTACGCAAACAGTTTTCGGTTTTATGCGTACTCAGATAAAAACATACCTTTAAAATTATCACAAAATGACAATTTTTCAACTAGTTTTGTTTGACTGCTCTGTCAACTATGGAAAAGTAGTTACAATTTTAATGTAGCTTTTACAATCATATCATGCAATATGGCATGTATCTTCACGTGCTCTACGTTAAGTTCCTCGGCCAGACAAATCGTTTACCAAAGAATGGAGATTGAGAATCCTTAACTACATGCAGATACTACATTACTACTTTAAGTAGGTGCTCCCAGCGGTTGGAGGATAATACGAACAAAGAAAGAAAGAAAGAAGATTTATTCATGATGTTTAGTGTGTCACCTTTGTTTATTGAATAGGCATCTTGCATCGATTTCTGGTCATTGTTTTTAATTTAAAACTTGATGCATTACATGTTTTACAGCCAGCCCAGTTTAACCTGATTGTTTTTTTTTTCCTTAATTTTTTCTCTCTACTTTTTATCTATGCAGAGGACAAAAGTATATTTTAACATGCCTAAATAATGTACAAGTAATTACAGGATTGTTAACCAATTTGCTTGAATTTTCATTACTTGAATAAATTGTCTTATCCAGACGTGTACACATATCTATAACGTTAATTGATTCTAAATAAGAGGTTTGAATAAGACTCCTCAGAGGCCGTGTACACAGTTGTATTGTCGGTACGCAGTGCACATTTATTTTGATGCGTACAGTACGCACTGTGAAAAATAATTATCTACATCACTGCATGTTAGAACCGCCTCGGCGAGGCGGTTCTAACGAGTACCCACAACCTATGTTTTAGAGCAAAAATAAGAAAAATAGGTATACCCCTGCGTACCCCAGTTTTGCTATATAAAAGTTACATTACATTACATATATATACATTACACGGACATGTTTTCATGATGCAAACATGGCTGTAGAAAAAGATAATCATGAAAGTACAGCTATTGCACTGTCCATTTAGTTACATGTAAAGCAAAGACACTGACTGATAAGCCCTTTGATTTTGCATGAATTATGTATGTCATGTACATATACATATTAAAGTAGGTTTTTACTTGCACCTTGAGTCAACCTGTATAATTTATGAGAGTTTAACAGAGTGTAAAATGTTGATATTTAAAAGTTGCATGTTTATTCAAAGCAGATTAGGATAATATACTGGCTATTGCCAACTTTAGGCACTTAATAATTTGCTTGCATTTGTCAAGTCAGTGTGTCAAGAGAAAAGCACTTTTTCTATAGCACAGATAAGCTTTATATCTTCACGCTTAGTACCATGGCTTGTCAGAGTGAAAGTCTGCTTCATGCGTGTAAAGAACAAAATAAGCAATTTGCTTTCATTCTAATCCTTTTTTAGCTCACCTGAGCCGTTAGGCTCACAAGGTGAGCTTATAGGATGGCCATGATCCGGCGTCCGGCGTCGTCGTCCACCATTTTCAAAGATCTTCTTCTCTGAAACCCCTGCTAATTAAAGCCAAATTTTATATGAAGCATCTATGGGAAGGGGGAACCAATGTGTTTATAAATAATCCAGGTCACATGACCAAGATGGCTGCCATGCCCATATATGGTAAAAACCCTTAAAAATTCTTCTTCTCTTGAACCACTGGACCGATTTCAACGAAACTTGGCATGAAGCATTTGGGACTAGAGTACTACAATGTGTTTATAAATTATGACTTTTGGATGACCTTGACCTATTCTACGGCAAGGTCAACATAGGTGGCCCATGCATTTGAATGGGGAAAATTGTTAAAATGTCATTTGAAAGGTAAAACTTGCAGGAAATGGGCAAATGGACTGAAGGTAGGTAATTCTGAAAAAAATTGGACCCCAGGGGTTGGTCTGCCCCCACCCCGGGGCAATATACTTGTTTATTACCTAATTACATAAAAAAATGTATAGAAATGGCTATCTGCTATTTTCATCTATTCCAGTAATTATTGTTAATACTTTGAAACAGAACCAGGCAATAGAAAATTCTATTGCCTGGCCAGTAATCAGTCTATTGCCTGGTCATGTGATATGTCATATGACTGCAATGTAACAAGGTAACATCATGGAATAGTACCAGGCAATAGAAAATTCTATTGCCTGGCCAGCTGTCCATTGCCTGGTCACATGATAAGTCACATGACTATAGATCTAATTAGGTAATAAAACAGTTATTTCAAGCTTAAACAGGCAATAGTGCAAAACATTTTCCCCTCGGTACAGGTACCGACTTGACATGCTATTGCCCTCGGCTTCGCTTCGGGCAATAGCATGCCAAGTCGGTACCTCAGCACCTCGGGAAAAATATTTTGCACTATTGCCTGCTGAAGCATGAAATAACTGTATAATATTACAATAATATTCAAAGATCTTCTTCTCTGAAACCACTTGGCCAATCAAAGCCAAATTTTATAGCAAGCATCTATGGGAAGGGGGAGTCAATGTGTTTATAAATAATCCAGGTCACATGATCAAGATGGCTGCCATGCCCATATATGGTAAAAACCCTTCAAAAATCTTCATCTCCTGAACCAATGGACCGATTTCAATGAAACTTGGCATGAAGCATCAGGGACTGAAGTACTACAATGTGTTTATAAATTATGACCTTTGGATGACCTTGACCTATATTACGGCGAGGTCAACATAGGTCGCCATTGCATTTGAATGGGGAAAACCTTTAAAATGTCTTTTAAAATGAAAGTCTTGCAGGAAATGGGCAGTAGGGCTGAATATTAATGATTCTGAAAAAAATTGGACCCCAGGGGCATATTTGCCCCTACTGCAGGGCATTATACATGTATATCACCAGTGGGTGTTGACCCAGTTTATGGCAAGGTCAACATGGGTTGACCATGTATTTAAATGGGGAAAACTGTTTAAATGTCATTTGAAGGGAAAAGCCAGCAGGAAATTGGCAAATGGACAGAATATTGATTATTATGAAAATAAAGAAGAAAATGGCCCAAGGGCTTCATCTGCCCCTACACTGGGGTTAAATACCATAATATTCAAACATGTTTATTGGTATATGCAGCAGATCTCAGGTGAGCGTTTACAGGACCATTGGTCCTCTTGTCAGATGTGTATTCTTGAAGTTAATGAATGCAAGTTTATGTTGTAAATAATTTATCTCTTGTGTCTATTTTTTTTCCATGGTTGTACATGTATAGCTCAAACTCACCTCTAGACAGGGCATGTGTTAGGGTATTTATTGGCTGCCAGCTGGTGGTTTCCGCCATGCAAGGCCACAAAAACACCAACATCTGCCCCTTCAAGAACATGTTAATAATTTCCTTGCACCATGTGTAATTGATACAAAATAGATGAGCCGCGACGCGAGAAAACCGGTCTTCGGGGTTTCCGACCAGGTCCGACACAAACCGGCCTGTACAAACTCAGAAAAGAGCTAGAAGCTTGAAATTTCGGATTTAAGTAGAAGAGGAATTGTACTATCCGTGTAGCGAAAACAAAGGCGCTGATCAGCTTCGCGGTTACCGCGAAGCTGATCTGCGCCTTTGTTTTCGCCTAGGCAAAAATCCGGTTTTCTCACGATGCGGCTCAGATAATGTTAAACTTGGGTTAGCTAATATGAGACTAAAATTTATTGTGCCCATAAATGTTAAAATGCCAACAGTTGTTGGCATTTTAACATTATTAGCTGATAAATTACAGGCTTTGGTATTCTAAACCTTCAATTTCAATATATTTGGGCTATTTCAGTATTTATGAATAGTTAAAATTTCAGTCTCGGCTGAGTTGAGCATGGAAAAAGTTTTATAACCTCAGGGCGAGGTCAGAAAATCTAATGATGCATTTTAAACTAGACTTTGATATCCTGTGTTTTCTAGGCCAAGGTACAAGCCTCACTGTCATGGGTTTTACACAAGGCCTATGAGGACCAAGTTCCACAGGAGTTCATTAACCCTTTCTATGAAAGGGGAGAGGTAAGTTGTAAATGAGCCGCGACGCAAGAAAACCGGTCTTCAGGGTTTCCAACCAGGTGGGTCATAAATCTGCCTGTACAGTCACAGAAGCAGGCTAGAGACTTGAACTTTTAGCTATAAGTAGAAGAGGAATTGTACTATCCGAGTAGCAAAAACAAAGGCTCTGAGTTACTGCGAAGCTGATCTGCGCCTTTGTTTTTAGCTCGACTGCACGAAGTGCGTAGAGCTATTGCAGTCACCACGGTCGTCCCCGTTCCCGCGCCCATTCCCGTGGGTGTCACACTTGCGTTCAAGTCTTCTTAAGTCCATATCTTGACAACCACTCGTTAGAAAGCATTCATACTTGGACCATAGATACCCAGTAGGGTTAGCTTTCATTCCGTGGCATAGGGCCCCTGGGTCCAGGCCAGGGGGTGGGACTGGATGTTAAAATCTAGAACACCTTCAAAAATGGCTTTTCTGTGGTATAGTTTTTTAGAAGTCTATATCTTGACAACCACTCATCAGAAAGCATTGATACTTGGGCCATTGATACCCTGTAGGGTTGGCTTTCATTCCTTGGAATTGGATCCCTGGGTCCATGCCAGGGGGTGGGGCTAGAGGTTAAAATCTAGAACACCATTAATAATGACTTTTCTGTGATATAGTATTCTAGAAGTCTATATCTTGAAAACCGTTTATCAGAGGGCTTTTACACTCAGACCATAGATATCCTCATTATCCTGTAGGGTTCAGTTTCATCTCATGGCATCGGATCCCTGGGTCCATTGCCTGGGGGGTGGGGCTAGAGGTAAAAAACTAGAACACTGTAAAAAATGGATGTACTGCTATGTAACTTGTACAAAGAGTCCATATCTTGGCATCAACTTGTCATAAAGCATTCATACTTCATACACTTTAGGTTCCATGACATCGGACCTCTGGGTCGGAGTCAAGGGGGTGGGACTGGAGCTCAAAATCTAGAACTTGCTAAAATATTTTTTTTCTTTTTATTTCTAAATAGAAACAACTTAGGAAGATTGTTGGTCATTCATCTTTCAACTTTGTGACAATGACTTGTGTGTCATGACGGTAAGATTGGATTGACCTACTTTCCATGGTCCAGTGATTTTGTCTTATATCTTGCCACTCAATAAGAATTAGTATATTTTCGTACTTCTTTCAGATTACGAGTGAGTATGACCAGACCTTTGACCCCAATATACTAATAGGTACCTAATTTCACGGTGCAGTGATTTTGCCTTTATATCTCGGCACTCAATTGGTATATTTTCATACTTCTTTCAGATTATGAGTGAGTATGATCTTTGACCCAAATATACTTAAAGGTCACTGTGACCTAATTTCATGGTTCAATGATTTTGCCTTATATCTCTGCACTCAATTGGTACAGTATTTTCACACTTCTTTCAGATTATGAGTGAGTATGACCAGACCTTTGACCCCAATATACTTATAGGTCACTGCGACATAATTTCATGGTTGTGATTTTGCCTTTATATCTCGGCACTCAATTGGTATATTTTCATACTTCTTTCAGATTATGAGTGAGTATGACCAGGCCTTTGACCCCAATATACTTTTAGGTCACTGTGACCTAATTTTAGGGTTCAGTGATTTTGCCTTATATCTCGGCTCTCAATTGGTATGTGAACATATTTCTTTCACAGAATGTTTGTGTATGACAAGACCTTTGACCTTAAAGTAGTCCAAGGTGACTGTGACCTAATTTCATGGTTCAGTGATTTTGCCCTATATCTTGACACTCAGTTGATATATTTTCATACTTCTTTCAGTTTATGAATGTGTATGACCAGACCTTGACCCAAACATACTTATAGGTCACTATGACCTAATTTCATGGGTGAGTGATTTTGCTTTATATCTCAACACTCATTGGGTATATGATCATATTTCTTTCACATTTTGAGTAAGTATGACTAGACCTTTGACCCTAAAGTACTTATAGGTCAATATGACCTTATTTCATGGTTCAGTGATTTTGCCTTGTATCCCAGCACTCAGTTGGTATATGAACATACTTCTTTCACAATTTGAGTGAGACCTTTAAACCTTAGGTAGTTATAGTTAACTGTAAAGGTTCAGTGATTTTGCCTTATAGCATCAAAGCAAAAAGGTGTATGAGCATAATGCTTTGGGTTACAGGTGGACTTTGGCCTTATGTTTGACAAAGATCAGAAGCAGTTTGGCCTTATGTTTGACAAAGATCAGAAGCAGTCGAGCTCTGTGTCCTGCGACAGCTCACAGTGCATATGCAAATATCCGGTTTTCTCATGATGCGGCTCAGATAGAAGTGAGGTGTTTAGAGTCTAATCAGTCTATAATACCTTTTTCACACAGAAGCTTATGTTGTATTGCTGCTAATTGTTAAGCCACTCACTTGGTAACCAGGGCCCGAGGTTATAAAACCTTTTTCATGTTGGCATTTTAACATTTATGAGCAGGATAAATTACAGGCTTTGGCATATTTTAACATTTATGAGCAGGATAAATTACAGGCTTTGGCATTCTAAACCTGAAATTTCAATTTATTTGGGTTATTTCAGTATTGATGAGCACTTTAAATTTCATGCTCAGCTGATTTGAGCATGAAAATAGTTTTATAACCTTGGGACCAGGGGTTGCAAGTTTGATCTTTTTCAGACGAGAATTACTAAAGTGCCATCTCCATATGACATTTAAAGGCTTAGCAGTTGATTGGACATAAAACATGTACATTTCATGCTCAGCTGGTAACGAGCGTTATCTTAGATATTGAACTGTTTTAAAGTGAAAGAGTTTTCATGCTTGAATTGTTAAACCAATCCTATTTGAAAGTACAAAGTAAGCAATGACCAAGAATTTTACATGCTAACTTTTGACTATACCGGAGCTGGTTTATCCATTGCAAATGAGATAGCATGTGCAAATGAGCATTCATCTTTGTTCTTTCAAGAGTTTTTTTCAGTATCTATGCATTCCTATTTAGCTCACCTGAGCCGTTAGGCTCACAAGGTGAGCTTATAGGATGACCATGATACGGCGTCCGTCCATCCGTCCGTTGTCGTCCACCATTTTCAAAGATCTTCTTCTCTGAAACCACTTGGCCAATCAAAGCCAAATTTTATTTGAAGCATCTATAGGAAGGGGGAACCAATGTGTTTATAAATAATCCAGGTCACATGACCAAGATGGCTGCCATGCCCATATATGGTAAAAACCCTTCAAAATTCTTCTTCTCCGGAACCACTGGACCGATTTCAACGTAACTTGGCATGAAGCATTGGAGCTTAAAATACTACAATGTGTTTAGTAATTATGACCTTTGGATGACCTTGACCTAATTTACGGCAAGGTCAACAGAGGTCGCCCATGCATTTTGAATGGGGAAAATTGTTAAAATGTCATTTGAAAGGCAAATCTTGCAGGAAATGGGCAAATGGACTGAAGGTAGGTAATTCTGAAAAAAAAAATTGGACCCCAGGGGTTGGTATGCCCCCACTCCGGGGCAATATACATGTATATTACAAAAATATTCAAAGATCTTCTCTGAAACCACTTAGCCAATCAAAGCCCAATTTTATAGGAAGCATCTATGGGAAGGGGGAATCAATGTGTTTATAAATAATCCAGGTCACATGACCAAGATGGCCGCCATGCCCATATATGGTAAAAACCCTTTAAAATTCTTCTTCTCCTGAACCACTGGACCGATTTCAACAAAACTTGGCATGAAGCATCGGGACTGAAGTACTACAAGGTGTTTATAAATTATGACCTTTGGATGACCTTGACCTATTTTACAGCAAGGTCAACATAGGTCGCCAATGCATTTGAATGGGGAAAACTTTTAAAATGTCATTTAAAGTGAAAGTCTTGCAGGAAATGGGCAGTAGGACTGAATATTAATGATTCTGAAAAAAATTGGACCCCAGGGGCTCATTTGCCCCTGCCCCGGGGCATTTTACATGTATATTACCATAATATTCAAACATCTTCTCCTCTGAAACCGCTTGGCCAATCAAAGCCAAATTTCATGTGAAGCATCTATAGAATGGGGGAATCAATGTATATATAAATAATCAAGGTCACATGACCAAGATGGCCGCCATGCCCATATATGGTATAAACTGTTCAAAAATCTTCTTCTCCGGAACTGGTGGACCGATTTCGAAGAAACTTGGCATGAAGCATTGATGACTCAAGTTACTACAATGTATGTATAAATCATGACCCTGTGATGACCTTGACCTATTTTAAGGCAAGGTCAACATGGGTTGCCTATGTATTTGAATGGGTAAACTGTTAAAATATCATTTGAAGGGAAAAACTTGTATGGACAGTGTATTGATTATTCTGAAAAGAAAATGGCACAAGGGCTTCATCTGCCCCTATACTGGGACTATTTTCTGTACATAACATTCGTATATACAGCAGATCTCAGGTGAGCATTTACAGGACCATTGGTCCTCTGGTTTTAAAAATATGTCATCAAAGTTACACAGATTTTACAATAATCTTTAATCTATTTACAGGGCAATTGGCAGATTAAGCCCCGACTTGCCAACCTACTAGCCAACAGTGAGCTGTACTGTCAGGCTTGTAGGAATATGTTTGGAGAGAATGCTTCACAGTGGCAAGGTATGTGATTCACTGTGACTATTGTTTACATTTTATCATATATTTAAGTAAAGAAATAATCAACTTTAAAAGTGAGTTCAGGAAGCGTGTGGTTAGTGTGTCTGACTTTGGATTGAGGTGTCCGGGGTTGCATCCTTGAGTATTAAGGCACATTTACTCCCCATTTGAAGTACTGGTTAATGCTCAGAAAGTGGTGACAAAGTTCTGACATGACTCAAAATTTACTGATTTGGATGTTAAACCACAAATCAAACCAAAAAAGAGAGTTTCAATGTAACATTTATTACTAGCTCTAGCCTTAATGCTATATGTGTAGCTTTATTACTAGCTCTAGCCTAGTAAAAGAGAGTTTCAATGTAACATTTATTACTAGCTCTAGCCTTAATGCTATATTTCTACAATAGAAAAGTTCTGAAATTAACATGGAAGGAAGAGCACTCTTGTTTTTCTACACCTTAACTCATTTAAGTCTAGCGTCCTTTTTGTGGGACATAGGCAAACAGAATAGCACCAAATGTGACGCCGCAGAACGCGGCGTCCCATCTGGTGCTATTCTGTTTGCTTGGAGCAATTTCATCGAAAAATGAGATAGAAAATAAAAATCACTCCTAACACCCATAAGAAATGAAGTGGACTCACCCAAATGATAACGATGGGAGAATCCATTCGTGAAATATGGGTTAAGTTTATTTTGTTCCACAGGACATTGGAGTATTATCCAGGTGTTATCTAGGAAAGGTATCTATGCTGTTGGAACTGGTTCTGTTGATGTCACAGAGACTATACTCATGCAGACCTCACCATTCAAAATTGTAAGTACAAAGTATTAGGGACCATATAAGGCTAGATTTTGGTCCTAAAGTCACTCGCCATTCAAAACTGTAAGTAGAAGGGTCCATTCGGGATCCATTTGCTCCCCAGGTCAGCTCAGTTGAGCATGAAATTTTAACTGCTCGTAAATGTTGAAATAGTCAAAATCAGTGGAAAATTAAGGCCCAGTACTCAACAACCAGTAATTTAACCTGCTTATAAATGTTAAAATGCTAACAATTGTTGGCATTTTAACATTTATGAGCAGGATAAATTTTAGTCTCAGCTGAGTTGAGCTTGAAAAATGTTTTATAACCTCGGGGCCAGGTGTTGTCTAGGAAAGGTATCTATGCTGTGGGAACTAGTTCTGTTGATGTCACAGAGACCATTCTTATGCAGACCTCACCATTCAAAATTTTAAGTATTAAGCGTGATCTAGGGCTAGATTTCCCAAACTTTAAAGGTAACATCAGTCTGATTGTGATTTATGAAGATGTTAATGCAAAGTTTTTGTTACATGTACAATTACTCTCATATTTATCTAAAAAGGATTTGTATCAACATTTTCTAGCTAAAAATGTAAGTCATTAAGAAAACACGCCCATGCAATATATATAGATTTTTTCAGTTGTGAAAATTGAAAAAAATCATTTGAAAAAATTGATGTATTCAGTATCATTGCTCAAAACATTGACTGTGGCTAACGATAACCCACAATCTATGTTTTGGATCAAAAATAAGAACAATAGGTATACCCCTGCATACCCCAGTTTTACTATATGAAATTGGGTAATGAGGGGTATACATTACATGGAAATGTTTTTGTGATGGTCATAATCAGAGCCAGAGCCCATCACTGAAAGTTTGTTTATAAAAGCTTTTCACAAATACATCAGCACTTGACTATCAGAAAAAGTGTGGGAAAGCATGTCTGTATTCATCAGAAGACCATACGGAATAAGTATGTTATCCATTTAAAATATGAAGATGATTTACAGTATAACTGATAGTAATAGGATTGTTTTCTGTCTACATGTATCTCTAAATGTGCTATATGCAGTCAGATAATTAGTTATATTTGCAAATGCATTTAAATTTGCATTTAAATTTATTCTTAAGTTCACCAAAAAAATATTGCCAACTTTTGAATAATTAATAAATTTGCAAACTGTTCTCATATTTCATTTTTCACAGAAAGCCCACATAGCTTTGATAGACGCACTTATGCTAGCCTTCTCGCGAGAAATCATCACCATAGAGCGAGTGACACAGTGTGTCAGAAGATTTACCACTTTCAATGCCTCTAGTGAACTTCCCTCAGACCTGGAGGACGCCATTTTGTTTTGGATCAATAAAGTTTGTGTCACAGTCCAGCAGAATGTGGAGAAAACACAGACTGGTCCTGATGGCTCTGATACAAGTCAGAAGGTATTAAATATGAGCCTGTGCGTGAGAAAACCAACAGTTTGGGTTCCGACCAGGTCCAACACAAACCAGCCTGTACAGTCACAGAAGATGGTTAGAGGCTGGAAATTTTGGATTTAGAAAGTAGAGGAATAGTACTATCCGTGTAGCGAAAACAAAGGCGCTGATCAGCTTCATAGTTACTGCGAAGCTGATCTGCATCTTTGTTTTCGCCTATGCAGATTGTTGGTGTTCCCATGCCGTGGCTCTTATGTTTTTCATTGCCACTTCATGAAAGACTCTCTGACATGTCAGACAAAAAGTGGTCTCTGTCAAACAAAAATTTTGCTACACATGACTGGCTGTCCTGTAAAAAATTTAGTCACAAACTAAGCCCACATGTTGTTGGTCAGGTAAAAATTTGTTTCAAAGGTTTTGTAAGGGTTTCACAAGTTTCCTTATCACTGTTTGAAAGTGTGAAATATTATGAAGTTTTGGCAGATAGATGTCGGGTTGCATAAAATTTTCTCTAAAACTGTAAGGAGTGTAGTAATGTGTCACATATTCAGGCCTAAAAGTAATGTAATGTTCAGTAGAAGAGTATTCGGAAAAAAAAAAGAAAAGAAAAAAAATGAACATGCCTTTCAATTAAAACATTGAAAAATATATATTTAATATGTACACAAATATTTAAAGCTATCTAAAGAACTGCATTGCAATAGAGCTTTAAAGTGGTGCAAAAGAGAACAAAAATGCCAATTTATATTATTTTATTATACTACTTTGAGCTTAATTATTTTCATGTTCATTTTCCAACAGGACCCAATGGCTACACCTCGAGGTATATCAGTCCCTGTGATGGAAAATTTCATGGCTGATGTTGGTGACGGTTGTTGTCTAGCTGTACTTCTCAGTTTCTATTGTCCACAGATAGTCAAGTTGGAAGGTAAGAATGATTCGTGCAGTGTCATTAATACTACTATTTGAGCCATCGCTTGAGAAAACCAACAATTTGGGTTTCAGACCAGGTCCGACACAAACAAGTCTGTACAGTTACAGAAGATGGCTAGAAGCTTGAAATTTTGGATATAAGTAGAAGAAAGATTGTACTATCCATGTAGCGAAAACAAAGCGCTGACCAGCTTTGCGGTTACCGCGAAGCTGGTATGCGCCTTTGTTTTCGCTTATGCAAATTGTTAGTTTTCTGACGTGGCGGCTCAATTTTAAGAACATCTGCGCATAAGACATAGTTACATTTTCCCTAAAACTCAGATTAAGAGAGGACAAAATTTTCAGATAATGAATATGGAGGTGAATTAAACATTTTTGGGAAGAGGAATTCATATGCCTTCGTTTATAAAACCATATGGCTGGATATACATGTATATGGTGCAACTTGATATTTTCACAACCCACCCCATCTTGGACCAAAATGAAACATAGCACTTTCAATTGATTAACAGCACTTTAAACTGATATGGGTCCGTTGACCTTGTCTTATTGTCTTGCAGATGTGTATCTACAGTCAATAGTTGGAATAGCCGATTCTCTCTACAACCTGCGCTTGATCCGAAGCTTCTGTGATAAATATATCCCCAACAAAACTTGCCACTTCACCTATGAGGACATGTTGTACACCAAACAACCGCTGAAAGAGAACTTCCTAGTCATGGTGTCCGAGCTGTTCTACTGGTTTGAGATTAGGCCGTTGTCGGTGGTAACAGGTGGGAAGAAAGTTGTAACACCTGTTTCTGGTGAAGGTGATGGTAGGTATCATCATAGAGACAAAAATGTATTTCAGTTAATTGAGATTTGTGGGAATAAATTAGGCTTTTATAATCAAGTTGTAAGACTGTTTATCAACTTTGCCTTAAAATGTTTTAAATTCATTTGAAAGGCTTCACTCAGTTCGGAGGGATTAATGAATGATTAGCCACTTTTGATATGAGCTGCGACAGGAGAAAACCAGTCTTCAGGGTTTCTTACCAGATCTGATACAAACTGACCTGTACAGTCAAGAAAGCAGGCTAGAAGCTTGAAATTTCGGATTGAAGAAGAAGTGAAATTGTACTATCTGTGTAGCAAAAACAAAGGCTCTGATCAGCTTCGCAGTTACTGCGAAGCTGATCTGTGCCTTTGTTTTCGCACAGGCAAAGAAACGGTTTTCTCATGATGCAGCTCATATTGGTATAGAAATGTATTTAAAGTAAAGGTCCATATTTTGTCTATCCAGTATTTATAGATATCCAAGTTTTGAAGTTTTTAGTAGTTTAAAAAATCAAAGATGTTTACATTAAAATCATTAAACTGTTAATTTTGCAGGCCAGCAACCATTATCTACGGGTAAACAACAGTCATACACATCGGTTAAAGTACCCAACGTCCCCATCAGTAGCATAACCAAACAAAGTTTCCAAAGGTTAAAAGGGGACTCGGAGCTTAGGTCCAGCAGTACACCAGACATCCATAGGATGAGCCCCTCAGCCCCAGTGGCTCACAGGGCTCCACTACTACATAAACGGCACCAACAGGGTCATGCTGGTCAACATGAAGATCATGGTTTACATGGTATGTTGCTTCATGGTAAATTGTTTGTAAAAGCTTTTCATTAAGTAGTGTAAAATGATTATTGAAAATAGTGAAATAGTCAGTTGAACAGTTTGCAAAAGCATGAAAAAAAAAAAAATATGTACAAAAATAAAGCTCTGGATCCCTGGATAGCTCATTATTTTGCAAATCTGAAAATACCTAGTGTTTGCTCAAACAAATCTGCCCAAAATATACTGTCATATAAAATGTGTCCTATCAGAGGTTTATAATACTTGGCCAGTTTTCAAAATTAATGACATCATTAGATAACGATTTTTATGTCCCCCCAACCGAAGGTGGGGGACATATTGTTTTTGGTGCGGTTCCCGTCGGCGTCGGCGTCGGCGTCAGCGTCGGCGTCGGCGTCCGCGTCGGCGTCCGCGTCCGCGTAGCTTCTTTCTTACGCGATATCTTTTGAACCAGTGGATGGATTTTGACCAAACTTGCATAGATACATGGTTGGGAGGGGGGAAAGAGTTGATTAGATTTTGGTGACCTTGACCTCATTTTCAAGGTCACCAGCCCATGAAAACTGATCAAATTAGGTTTTCTGACGCGATATCTTCTGAACAAATGAATGGATTTTGAGCAAACTTGCACAAGAGCATTGTTGGGAGGAGGCTCAGAGTTGATTAGATTTTGGTGACCTTGACCTAATTTTCAAGGTCACCAGCCTATGAAAACTGATCAAATTAGGTTTTCCGACGCGATATCTTCTGAACAAATGAATGGATTTTGACTAAACTTGCACAAGGGCATTGTTGGGAGGAGGCTCAGAGTTGATTAGATTTCGGTGACCTTGACCTAATTTTCAAGGTCACGAGTCCATAAAAACTGTTGAAATTAGTCTTTCCAATGCAATATCTTGTAAACCTATTGATGGATTTTGACCAAACTTGCACAGAAGCATTGTTGGGAGGAGGCTCAGAGTTGATTAGATTTTGGTGACCTTGACCGAATTTTCAAGGTCACGAGTCCATAAAAAATGTTGAAATTAGTCTTTCCAACGCGATAACTTGTAAACCAATAGATGGATTTTGACCAAACTTGCACAGAAGCATTGTTGCAAGAAGGCTCAGAGTTTATTAGATTTTGGTGACCTTGATCTAATTTTCAAGGTCACGAGTCCATAAAAAATGTTGAAATTAGTCTTTCCAATGCAGTATCTTGTAAACCAATCAATGGATTTTGACCAAACTTGCACAGAAGCATTGTTGGGAGGAGGCTCAGAGTTGATTATATTTTGGTGACCTTGACCTAATAATCAAGGTCACAAGTCCATAAAAAATGTTAAAATTAGTCTTTCCAACGCAATAACTTGTAAACGAATGGATGGATTTTGACCAAACTTGTACAGAAGCATTGTTGCGAGAAGGCGCAGAGTCGGCTAGATTTTGGTGACCTTGACCTAATTTTCAAGGTCACAAGTCCATAAAAAATGTTGAAATTAGTCTTTCCAACGCAGTATCTTGTAAATCAATTGACGGATTTTGACCAAACTTGCACAGAAGCATTGTTGGGAGGAGGCTCAGAGTTGATTAGATTTTGGTGATCTTGACCTAATTTTCAAGGTCACGAGTCCATAAAAAATGTTGAAATTAATCTTTCCAACTCGATAACTTGTAAACCAATTGATGGATTTTGACCAAACTTGCACAGAAGCATTGTTGCGAGAAGGCTCAGAGTTGATTAGATTTCGGTGACCTCGACCTAATTTTCAAGGTCACGAGTCCATAAAAAAATGTTGAAATTAGTCTTTTCACTGCAATATCTTGTAAACCAGTTGATGGATTTTGACCAAACTTGCACAGAAGCATTGTTTGGAGGAGGCTCAAAGTTGATTAGATTTTGATGACCTTGACCTAATTTCCAAGGTCACGGGTCCATAAAAACTGTTGAAATTAGTTTTTCCGATACGATATCTTGTAAACTAATTGATGGATTTTGACCAAACTTGCTCAGAAGCATTGTTGTGAGGAGGTTCAGAGTTTATAAGAATTTGGTGATTGTGACCCAATTTTAGACAGGGTCCAAAACAAGTTTAAACTATCACACCTTACATGGTGTCTTCCCTAGAAAAACTTCATATCACAAGGTAACTACACTTCAATTACTAAACGGTTGGGGGGACATAGTTTTCCTCAGAAAACATTGTTTTAATTTTTTTTAATTTTTAAATGAATATTACAAAAACACTGTTATTTTTGTTGATAAAACGTGAGAATCATTTGCTATGCAAAGTACTGTCACAAGCATAAAATGATTTGGGCAATATGTGTTACAATATTTTGGAAAAGTACTGTACAAAAACATCCTTGATATATTCACGCCCTGTTACCTACATAGTTGTTATCTATGTTTGTTTGATAAATACTTATTCCTCAGTCATGAGGACAGGGCTTTCATTTCAACACTCACAAATGGCCACAAGATAGATTTCCAAGGGTGGTTGGGTGAGACTATGGGCCCCGCTTGTGCCTCCAGGCAAAGCTTCTTTGCTACTGACTGACCATCTAATTACTGGTGAACCACTCAGGTCTGAGCCTGCCCAGGAAAAGTGGTTCAAGTCAAACCAACCATACATATAAGCATTGTTGGTTTAGTTTGGTGGTTATATTTGAAGATTTTTGTGGATGTCATGACATCCTAATTTTGGATAAAGTCCTATAAAATGGAGGCAAAGTCCCGACATGACCATAACTCTTGACTGGAACGTTAAGCATCAATTCAATCAATGAGACAAATTTTTTTCACAGCATCATTATGCACGGCATCGTTCTCAGAATCTAGAGGTCCTGGGATTCTAGAGGTAGCACTAAGTTGTGTCATCTAGCAAACTACATGCATCGTAATTTGCTTCCCATAATACCAGAAAGTGGTGTATTCTTTTGGTCATGTCTGAAAATGTTAACTGGGATGTTAAAACTCAAATATTCAGTAGCAAACTGACAAGCAATTATTATACATGTATGCTATACTGAATTGTGGAGATAGGTAGCCGTGTTGAATAAAACAGGACAGGTGTAAATATTTATGCAACAATGGCCATGGTCATCTTGTAAGAATCTGTCAAAATAACCCATGTTTCAAGCAACGTGCAGGTTTGAAAAATTTAGGAGTTTGAATCAATTCCAGACTGGAAACTCCAGTTTGTTCCACTTTCATTTATAACTTTATAACAAATACAGTAATCTAATGTTTCAAAGGTACAAATGCTATACAGGTAACTCCTAAATATTTTCCTTATTACATTTCAAATTGAAAAAACAAACAATTTTGGCGATTTTTACATTATTCCTGCATTCATCTGATGGTAAATAGAAACACTTGTGATAAAAATTGTGAGCATGCAGAAAAACCTCATAATTTCGATGCATTTATGAAATTTAGACCCAGACCCCCACTGGAACTTAGATTTCAACCAAATAGTGGACAAACTATGCAAATATCTTAGCATGAATATCTTCATAAGACATGGAAGTATTGTCCTCAACATAAAAGATCAGCATCAGGAGCTTAATAACAGCGTTCTGGGCCGCTAAAGTATAGGCGTATACAGGCCAAATAGTCACTGATTCTTTTCTCGAATTTTGATGACTTGCGAATTCAAAGTTCTCGCTAATAAAATGCTTAATAAGGCTTTACCATTCAAAAACTCGCTTGTAAATTTGAAATAGATAATATGCGAAATAAAAGTCACGCGAAAATTTCCGGATTGACAGTAATTGCTCAATTGAATCTCCATTTTCAGCCCATGTTGCTGGTGTTCACAGAGCTCATTCCTTGACGTCTAAAGATCTGAAACCTGGAACTGTTCCGAGAGAATCCGTACTAGCTTGGCAAGACAGGGGGTGGGTAGTCCACAGTTATGTTAAAGCCCAGATGTTATCTACTGTCATATGAGCCGCGACGTGAGAAAACCAGTCTTCTGGATTTCTAACCAGGTCAGACACAAACCGGCCTGTACAGTCACAGACTCATAGAAGCAGTCTAGAGGCTTGAAATTTTCTCTATAAGTAGAAGAGGAATTGAGAAAACCGGATTTATACCTATGTGAAAACAAAGGCGCAGATCAGCGTGCAAAAACAAAGGCGCGGATCAGCGTATGCAGTAACTGCACAGCTGATCAGCTCCTTTGGTTTCGCTACACGGATAGTACAATTCCTCTTTTACTTCTACCCAAAATTTCAAGCATAATAAAAAAATTACTCATGTAACCACCAAAGTTTCAAGGTTGAGACTCAATATAGTCTAAAATACTTGGATGAGTGCAATGACAATATATGCTTCATTATGAAATGATCCTCGTCATGAGAAAAACGGATTTATACCTATGCGAAAACAAAGGCGCAGATCAGCGTGCGAAAACAAAGGCGCGGATCAGCGTGTGCAGTAACTGCACAGCTGATCAGCTCCTTTGATTTCGCTGCACGGATAGTACAATTCCTCTTTTACTTCCACCCGAAATTTCAAGCATAATAAAAAAATTACTCGTGTAACCACCAAAGTCTCAAGGTTGAGACTCAATAAGTTGAGGCTCAATATAGTCTAAAATACTTGGGTGAGTGCAATGACAATATATGCTTCATTATGAAATGAGCCTTGTCATGAGAAAACAAGATTTATACCTATGCGAAAACAGAGGCACAGATCAGCTGTGCAGTAACCAAAATTTCAAGCATCTAGCGTTCTTCTGTAGATGCACAGGCCGTTTTTTGTCTGACCTGGTTGGAAACCCCAAAGACCTGTTTTCTTGTGTCGCAGCTAAAATGTTGCATGAAAAACTATCCAAACTTCATTGCAACTTCATATCTTAGTTTTTGCTATTCCTTGAATATAGGGATCAACCATGGTTTTCGGTGTTCAAACATTCGATGGATCATGAGGAAGGTGTTCGTACACAAGGTGGAAGGCCGTGTTTTCAAACTCCTGCGTGATCCAGCGATTGTTTGAACACTGAAACAAAACATGGTTGATCTCTAAATCTCTTGAAAATAAAATTGACAACGTAAACATCGAAAACCACTGAGCCTCTTCAATGTCGGCCATTTGTTTCTATGGAACACAATGAGGCCATGTCACATTGACTAATAAAAATGACAGATTTTAGCCAAAACCCATGTTCAAACAGCACTTGATTTTCATGAATCGAACATGAGTTTTGCTGTTTGAACATGGATTTTTCAGTCCAAAAGAAAACAGCTTCAAATGCAAGAATGTAGATTTATTCCACACTTTTTCCAGCCACCAAGATGATCTGAAGCAAGAGGTCCCAGCTGATACTATCCAATCTGGGGGCAACCTCCTGGCTAATGTCAGCATAGACTCTGAAATGAATGGTAGCTTCTCCAGTGGTAGCATCGATCTTGGTGACCTTGAACCTACTCCCAGAACAGACCGCACTGACCAGACCTACACAAAACCAGCTCCGGAGAATGTCATTCAGTTTAGTCTACAAAATCAGCAACAAACTCCACAGGATTTCAATAAGCAACAGACGCCTTATCCTGGTGATATGCAAATTGAAAGTGTGACCTCTGAAAGGTCAGATGTGCATTCTGTCGTTTCTGGGACTGAAGAGTTACAGAGAGGGGATAACTCTAATGAACTGACGGAAGAGTTTGATTCCAGGGGAGTTAATCAAGTTGAACCTTTAATGCCTGCAAGGCTGAAACCATTGAAGGAAAAGTCAAATATTTCTACAAAAGAGGAAGAAAGAGGGGATGATTTTCCTAAAAAGAAAGTCCCCTCACCACCGCAGTTGAAAAAAGCTGTTGGATTCAATCCAGACATTGAAACAATTGATAAAAGTGTTGAAATAAGTAGAAGTGACAGTACTGTCTCAGACGGGCAAATAACTCCATTACCTGAGGACCAGATTTCTCCAAGAGATAACTTTACTTTTGAGCCCCAGTCTGTTCATGTTAATAATCAAGGATTCAATAATGTGGCTGGCAAACCAGGACCCAAAAAGTTTGAAGCATTCTTTATCAGAGGAAGTTTAACTGAATCTCAAGACACTAGTATAGCAAGTCACAAGAGTGATTTAGATGATGCTTTTGTGAAAGAAAGTTTCACGGTACCTGACCAAATTCACACACCTGAAGCCGCGAGGGCTGCAGGAATTCCAATTATTGACAGTTCTGAACATCCGTTACTTCTCAGACAAACTTCAAGAGAAGGAAGTATTGGTAGTAGTAGAAGTTCGGGAGACTTCTCTGATCATGAATCTCGTAAAATACATTTTGATCATAAAACTAGGGAATCTGCAAAGATTGAACCTGGATATACACAAGAATCTAGTCATATAAATATAAAAAGTCCAGGACAATACATTATTCAGAAACCTGTTATTGTGAATAGGAGAAAAGAGGATGATAAGAATATTAAGGCTAATGCCACAAACTTTGCTGCTATAAAACAGTTGAAAGATTTAGGTACTGTTGATAATTCTGGATTGATTTACATGCAGCATGGACAGGAGAAAGAGGGACCAAAAAGTCCTTTGAAGGAAGCTTTGCAGAAAAATAAAGCAGTAAAGAAAACAACTTTTGCTCCCTTGCCTAACCAAAGGACTTGGGGACAGAGTGTAGCAACTAACAACCAGAATCAAGAGTCAGCTGTGGAAGCATCAGATGCTGGGACAGCATCACAAGAACTGCTGAAAATTAAAATGAAATTGGAAGAAAAGCGTAAAGCAATTGAAAGAAAGAAACACACGCAAGAAATACAGCAACAGAAAATGAGACAGAGACTTGGTAAAGCAGCATTCATGCATGTTATTGCTAAACCTAAGGAAGAAGAGGAAGATGACCTTGAAAATGAAGGTCAAGGTCGTCGACCAACAAGTCTTGTACCATCTAGAATGACGACCTCTGACCCACAGGTGCAGGTTGAACCTAGAGTCAGTAAAACACCGGAAAGAAATGTAATGAATACTTCTGATTCTGCTAAGCAGGTTGCTCCAAGGAGATTTTCTAGGGATGACATTCAGCAAACTATAGAAAATGTGAAAACCAAATGGTTTAATGGGGATGATAGTGTGTCTTCTAGAATTCAGAATGAGGAACTGTCTCAACAGAGAACAGAATCTCCTGAGAGATCTAGAACCAGAAGATCTCTGTCAGTTGAAAGTAGGGAGCCTGAAGTGTCTCAAAGAGTTAGTCCAAAACGAGAACCGGAAATTGAGGGAAATCCTGATGAAAGTTATGGAGAGTATAATAATTCGCTTGACAAACTGAATCAGAGTTTGACAGACCTACAAGGTGAAATTATGAGACTGTCATTAAAGCAGAAACAATCTGGTCAACCTGTGGATAAAACAATGAATAATGAGATAAACAGACAAAATAGAAATGACAATTCCATGAATGATTCTATAAGGTCAAACACACCACCAAATGTGTTGGAAGTCCGATCTAAAGATGAATCTCCCAGATCTGTTCAGACTAGTCGACTAAGAGGGGTGCGAAGTTCTTCAGAACCAAGACAGATTATGTCGGAACAAGTTCCAGAAGAGCAGATAGGAAATTACCAGTCACAAACATTACCAAGACAATTCCAGCCTAACCAAGTCTCACCATATATGATGCAGGGCCATGTGGCAGGGCCTGCCGGACCAGTTTATTCCAATCCAAACCAGTTTGTACCGGTTCCAGGTGGAACTGGAATGGTTCCAACTCCACAGCAGTATGGTAGTTACCTAATGGGCCCCACCCCGGGGCAGATTGGTCAGATCCCACCTCAACAAATTACCCCACCGTATCAGCAAAGCCCACCGCACATGTACCCACAGACAGTTCCAACAGTACCCATGTATGGGCAGCCATTCACCCAACAGAATTTAATGTCACCGCCATCTCAGCCCTACCCAAACATATACGCGACCCAACCCCAACCCCAGTTCCAACCCCACCCCCATCTGGCATCAACATACACGACTCCCTCCCACCCTCAACATGCACCTTATACACAACCAATGACTGTTACCCAGCAACCAGAACCAGTTATCAATGGTACCACCTATACACAAGTTCAGAATCGGATACCAACTAGTAACCAGACTGCGTCTCAAGATATTCCTCTAGGAAGTAAAGTTCAGAATCGAGTACCAACCACCAAACAGACTGTGTCCCAAGATGTTACTGTAGAAAATAAAATTTCAAGTGCTAGAAAAGAACCAGACAGTTCTAAAAATGTGACTGAAACAAGAACTCAAGATCAAGATGGTTTCTTTGTTACTATGCATGAAAATTCACCAAGAAGACAGAAAACACAAATAAGTAGTGAACAGAAAGCTAAGGTTGACACAGAAAATGTTGGTAGAATAGATAATGTTGATAATTCTGTGATAAGTGAAACGAGACAGCCTGAAGTTTCTAATGTTGCAGTGAAAAATTCTTATGAATCATCAGTGATAGCTGACTTTGCTCAGAAAATAGCTGATAAGCCACCAGAAAGTGTTAGAATCAAGGAAGCGCAGCCTGATACGAGTCTGACGACTGATACGAGTCAGATATCTGATACGAGTCAGGTGGGACAGGGTGAGACGGAGACCAGTGTTCATGATACATCCTCTGTGGTCGGGTTTGTGATAGGGCAAGATGAATCCATGTTGGATCAGGTCAGTAGATTTCATAACATGCCTATGAAATACGCTGTAAAATGAAATGTTTTATAAACATTTTAACGCGTATCAAAATTTTAGTCAATATTTTAATTGTGGATGCTAAATCCACCTGGCTCTCTACTATTTGGGTGTATGTTTAACAGTGAAGTGAAGTAATGACAACCTTTTTACCTTTAATATATGTATATAAGTGAGAAACTGTATCCAGCTGTTCCATCCCGACTCTTACTGAAAAAAAAGTTGATTTCTTGGAAAAAAATGTTGATTGGAATGTACAACACAAACTATATTATATTAAAAGAGTCTAAATCTGCCAAATATTCTATACAACTCAACGATGAGTATTACATGATGTGTGTAGAAATGTCCAAGAGAAAAGGGAGGAAAAGGACAGAGGCATTCTGTGAAAGCCACAGTTTTACAACGACTGTCAATAAACTTGGATCATTTATGATAATTATGCTTGTAATTTTAATATATGAGCCGCCTCATGGGAAAACCAACAATCTGCATAGGCGAAAACAAAGACGCAGATCAGCTTCGCGGTAACCGCGAAGCTGATCAGCGCCTTTGTTTTCGCTACTCGGATAGTACAATTCCTCTTCTACTTAAATCCGAAATTTCAAGCATCTAGCTCTTTTCTGTGCTTGTACAGGCCGGTTTGTGTCGGACCTGTTCGTAAACCACATTGTTGGTTTTCCCACGAGGTGGCTCATATTGTTTGTTATGAATGTCAACAATTGTATACAACTGATTTCAGAGTGCCGAGTTAGAAATGCAGAAAAAGAAAGACAAGATACTTCAGATGAGACTGCGCAGACAGGAGGAACAGGAGCTAAAACGACAGAAAAAGGAACAAGAAATGCAGAGGAAACGAGAGGCTGAAAGGTAGGTGTTGCTTCTAGCCTTCTGAGTGTTCATATTGTAGAGCTGGATGATCTCCATTTAACATTTTATCCTGGGTTTTTATCAGTGACAAGAACTTTGAAGCAAATTTTTTGCAGAGCAGAATTCTGATTGAGATTTATTCTAGCTTACCTGTACATGGTAACAACACTGTAAATATGCTTTAAGGATGTTTGCTGCTAATATTTGACATTTCGGAACTTCCGGTTTTTACTTTGTTGAATATCTTGTAAATGGTTGCAGATATTTTCCTAGTATTTTACATTTGAATACATATTAATGATATGCATTGAATGGGCCATTGGATTTGGCTCATTTGCAAATATTGATTGTTTCCGACTTTTAAAGTAAGGGGATAGGGTTGTAAAAAAGAGTCATAAACTTTTGTAATCCACTTCATGTTGCAAATATTTGTATGTTTTGGGTACAAAAGAATCGGTGCTACTTAAATATTATCACTTTAATATGAAATTAAACTGACCTGAAAATTAAATAAACTGTACTAAAAGTTTTAAATATGGTTTTCAGAGGTCTTATTCAGAGGCCTGTGGCTTGAAAAAATGCACAGTACCCTATACTAATTTTGCTTTCAAATGTCTAGTTTTGTATTTTGGATTAAAAAAAAAATGTCTTTCAGTGTATCCCAGGCATGCCATTCCATGAATCTTTCATGGTTCTTTAACTACTGACCTACAAATCTGTTTTAGGGAAGCACACTGGAACAGTGTTAGAATGTCAAGAGTTGGGTAGTTTTAAACCATCTGCCACCAAGTTACATCCTTGAGTAAGAATGAGCTTCCTATTGGTTGAGGACCAGTATAACTGAAAATTGTTTACTGTGACATAAGGAATCAAATAAAAGAAATGAACACAAATTCTATATTAATCCATCTCTCTTCTAACACATTTTGTGTCATTAAAACTAGCTCACTATTTCCAGACTAAAGCAAGAAGAAGCAGAGCGCCGTAAGTCTGAAGAAAAAGCCCGACGTGAACAGATCTTCCGTCAGTACATCGAGAAAAAAGAAGAGGAAGAGGAAGGCGGACCAAAGAAGCGTGAAGAGAAATCGAAACAGAAACCTCGGCCGAAGTCTATGTTTGTTAGGGTCGGGCCGGGGGCAAACTTGGATGACGGTTTGGAGGGTAGCGCATCAGTTGAAGATCTTAGTGCTAGAGATTTGAATGTTCCTGCTGCTAGGGGTGCTAACTCTGCTGCTTGTAAGTCTTAGGAGAACTTTTTGTCTTATCTTGCTTTTCAGTAGAATCAGCTCACCTTCTGAGGAATAGTTTTGCCGCCTGGATAGTATAATGGCTTTAGTTTCTAAATGAAAAAAGAAATTCAAAGCTGCTAAATGGACTTTCCTTAGTTTGTATGCAACTCAGAAGACATAGTTTCATAGTTTCATCCAAAATTCAGGATAATAATATGAGCCACTGTTTGCAGATAGGCTATTTTATGCTGCAATGATATCACATTATGCCGTTGTCAAGCGAGTCAAATGTTGGCGTTGCAGAAGAAGTTTTGTAATACCTGAAAGTGAAGGGAGTAGAATTCTTAAAAAATGCACTATTTTTGCAGATTTCTTTTCTCCCGATCCAGTGAGAAGAAACAGATGTATGTAAAATGCATTGTGATATTCTACTGTCACTCACATTTGTCCCTCTATTTGAGCCACTTCGTGGGAAAACCAACAATGTGGTTTCTGAACAGGTCCCACACAAATCGACCTGTACAAGCACAGAAAAGAGCTAGAAGCTTGAAATTTCGGATTTAAGTAGAAGAGGAATATTGTACTATCCGAGTAGCGAAAACAAAGGCGCTGATCAGCTTCGCGGTTACCGCGAAGCTGATCTGCGCCTTTGTTTTCGCCTATGCAGATTGTTGGTTTTCTCACGAGGAGGCTCATTTAACTATACATCATTTTGAATTTCTAGTCGAAGTTTTATGAATGGTCCCAACATAGATTTTACTTTTAAACAATGAACATGTGCATGCTAAGTACCACCTTTTATGAAAAGCTAGGCCGACTATGGCATCTGCTGGTTTGGTTCTGCATGCAGACTGAATGTGCGCTTCTTTCTATGTTATTCATTAGTACATGATTTTAGCAATTTTCAGTTTAAAAATGCAAGTGATGAAATGTTTTTCTTTTTGATTTTGATTACGCTTTAGTCATTTTCAGTTCAATGTTGTCATGCTAGTTATTGTAATATCTTATGCTTTGTACCTTAAAATCTTTAAATGGACCACTGGCTCAGTGGTAGATTGTCAAACTCTACAGCTACTGCTGTTTTTTGTCCTTAAAAATATGCTATACTCGGAATAAGAATGGTACAGTACCCAGGAAACGCTGTCTACATCCCGTCACGATAGAAAACATGGTTGTTTGGTATATAAAGCCTCAAAGAAACACATTTATTTTCATTTTTACGTACACTTATGTACTTGAGAAATATCCTGCAAAAAAGTGTGCAAATATCATGCAAAAAAGAACAGATTTGACCTCCATTTTCATTTGCAATGTTATGCCATTTTAACATCCAAAACCCTTTAGTTATTTATTTACATTTCACTTAGCTTAAATGATCATTGAAAGTAAAAGTGTTTTGAACGCTCTTTTAAAGCATAGAGCACTTTATTCATTTAAATAAGAAGTGTGCCAGCACTCTTACATAGTTAATAGAATCTATTGCTTGTGTTGCATCATTCTTTCAGACATGTTTATTTGCTAGCTAGAAGAATGCATTATGATTTTGTTATGCTATTTGAGTTGTGTGCATTTTGGTTTATTTTCAGCCCGGGGACGTCATAGTAAACATCCCCCATCCAGGACTATGAGAAAAGCAGGTGGGTGGTAACCCTGTTTTACCCAGAATCACACCCCACTTTGCTATTGCAAAAGCCTTAGTGGTGATAGTAATGCATTTGGCTGAGTGAAAAAGCTTCAGTATTCATAAACACTCGTACCTTCCATTGTCGGCTGTAGGCTTGAGGCTAATTTATGAGCGGTCTGGTGATCTCCTGACCACCAGTAAGCAGATACTAATTTTACTTTCCTGAATTAAGTCTGAAACCTTGCCTCTGATAATGGATTTTTTTGCAGATTTTTTTTTGAATAAGTGAAACAAAAAGCATCCACATCAAACCTACACCCAGCGGGCACATGACGTCAAAATGACGTCAGATCGACGTCGATGCGACAAGACGTCACATCGACGTTGATATGACGTCATTTTTACGTCATGTGCCCGCTGGGACAGAAACTTTACAGTTTATTTTTCAGCATTATGCATAGCATCTTTTTGTGTGTGCATTTGTTGTGATGCTAGTGTTCTGAGTTATTAAGCTTGCATTAAGACAGAGATTATGCTATTTTTGTTTTTAAATAAAGAAAGCCTGCATTAAACACAAAATGTTTAGCTTTTCAGTAGTATTTAAAGTGTCCTTTTAATTTCCATCATGCATATTGTATTTTAATTGCAATTTATCGATGAAATGTATTTGGACTTAAATTGCATGACACAATGATGTATCAGGGTTTTACACCTCACCAATGGCTGAGGTGCTACGGAGATGCGATCTCAATCAAGTCTTATTCAAAAGCTTTGAACATTAAGAAAACTTGACCATTCAATATACAGAGATTTTTTCAGCTGTAAAAATTGAAAATTTCACCAGAAAAAAATTGATATTCTTAATATTTTTGCTCAAAACATACGTTGTGGGTACATGTTAGAACCGCCTCGCCGAGGCGGTTCTAACAAGTACCCACAATGTATGTTTTAAGTAAAAAATAAGAAAATTAGGTGTACCCCTGCAAACCCTAGTTTTGCTATAAAAAAGTGAGGTTTAAGGGGGTATACATTTCACGGACATGTTGTCCTAATGAGAAACAAGGAATTGATGCTTGACACCTTGTTTTCAAATATAACCACTACACCAAGAGGCTAAATTGCTGAGTATTGTTGGAAAAATGATTTTGTTGCTTATGTGACATCAATATTGTACTTTTACAAGTTAAAGCTTAAAAGAGATACATATGTAAGATTTAGCCTGCTTTATTGTGCTTTATAATATTTATCAATGAAAAACTCCCATGAACATTTGCAGATCACACATGATTAACAGAAATTACATTTGGTTTACTATGCTATGTTTCCATATTTACAGTATCATGTAACATGTTAGACCAGAAACCATCAGTTGCCGGTGATGGCAAGAGCCTTGCATTCGGAGGGCTGACTCACCGCCGACCCCCATCTCCTGACCTATATAATAGGAACAAAAAGGGCCAAAGAAGTAATGAGAGCAGTGAATCGGGGTCAGCGACAGGTGTTCCTGTAGGGGTTGATTATACAGGTAGGGTTCTTACTGTGTGTGTGGGTTTTTTTTTTAACCACAGGGGTTGATTTATGATTTTGGGGGGATTTTAGTTCTAGGGTAGCATGAAATATATGCTGGCTGCTGTCGTCACTTGGCCTGTTTAGCAGGAATAAAAAGGGTAAGCGGAGTAATAGGAGCAGTGAGTCCGCGGTCTGCCACAGGTGTTGCTGTTGGGGTTGTTTATACTGGTAAGGGTTTTACATTGTTTGAACTAAAGGGACTTGAATTTATGATGAAAGAGTGTTTTTAGCCCTATGGTAGCATAACATAATAATATGTGCTGGACACATCCCCTGAGTAAAAAGGGTCAGAGAAGTACCGAGAGCAGTCAGTTGAGGTGAACTTCAGGTGTTCCTATAGGGGTCGGTTATACAGGTAAGGAATTTATAGTGTTTGAACCACAGCTTTGATTTTGAGTGATTTTAGTCCTTCAGTAGCATAAAATATGTGCTGAACTCACTGCTGACCCTCATCTCCTAACCTGTATAATAGGAATGAGAAGGGTCGGGTCAGAGAAGTAATGAAAGCAGTGAGTCAGGGTCTGCGACAGGAGTTCCTGTAGGGGTTGATTATAGTTTATACAGGTATGAAATTGCAACGTTGTAAATGTTTGAAAAGAATATACACAAAAATTACAGTCAAGGTCATGAACAGGACAGCCATTCTTTTTCCTACCACTGATACAAGTAGTTGCCATTTCTGTTTATTGCCAAGAACAAGCATATCAAGATATAAAGATTACCCGTTGTGTAAATGTCAAACGTGACGGAACAACATATTGATGTAGATGTAAATATAGATAAACACAATCTGGACATTGCCTAAGAAGTCTATCATACATTGAAAGCATAGAAGCAATCTATTGTGAAAAGTGTCACATGGCATTGAAATTTTAGTTGTCATTTGAGCCGCCGCATGGGAAAACCAACAATCTGCATAGGCGAAAACAAAGGCGCAGATCAGCTTCGCAGTAATTGCGAAGCTGATCAGCACCTTTGTTTTCGCTACATGGTTAGTACAATTCCTCCTCTTTCTAAATTCAAAATTTCCAGCCTCTAACCATCTTCATTGATTGTACAGGCTGGTTTGTGTCGGACCTGCTCGGAACCTAAATTTGTTTTCTCATGCACAGGCTCATTTAAAAGTACAGTAGTTAGTTTTTACCCAATTTTATTGTATGCCCAAAGTTATTTGTGAAGCTAAAAGTGCCAAGTCTAATAGACATATCATTATCAATGCCATCAGTCACATATATACTGATCAGAAAAACAAAATTCTTGAAGAGAAATAGCCATATATATTTGATCGATTTTATTGTAGGCCCAAAGTTATTTGTGAAGCCAAGTGCCAAGTCAAATAGACACATCATTATCAACGCTATCAGTCACTGCTGTCTAGCTGGGTCAGTTAACACAGACCAGAAAAACAAAGTTTTAGAGGTAGGTTTTTATCTAAATGAATGTGAATGTTTTATCTTAAAAGAAATAAAATATCAATTAAAAAGTTGCAAAAAATTAAACTTTTATTGAGACCATGTCTCACCTATAGTCACTTTTACAAGGTAAAGAACACTTGAACCTCATTATAATGGGGTTTCAATATAACAAGGCCATGTCATGGGTCCCAAATTGAACATTTGCTCTATGTCTATAGTAAATAATCCCATTATAACCTCACTATGACAGGATTCACTTACAACATGGTCTGTTTCTATGGACCCCAAATATAATGTTATAATGAGGTCAGCCTGTAAAGGGATGTTTTCAAATTCCTTAATTGTGTGAAAACAGGATAACAGAATAAAAAAACAACTTTATTACTAATTTTGTATGATTTTTCAGGAAATAGCCAAGTCCAATGCAAAACACTTCCTGATTTTGTTCCGTGATGCCAGTTGCGGGTATCGTGGTTTGTACGGCTTTGACCCAGATACGGAAGAGACGTTTAAACTAGTCGGGGTGGGGCCGAGACAGATCACGAATAATATGATCGAGAAATATTATAAGTAAGTGTTGAGTGATAACATGACTTCGGGATATCTGCCCATGTCTCCATGAACCTCAGAACTAAAAATTAACTTGTTGCCTATATTTACATTCATTTCATTCTATAGCTTTTTGAAAAATTTTCAAGGCGATCACATTTACAAACAAATAGAGAGAATTTACACAAAGTGTGTGTTCAAACAGCGGAACGGCATTGATGGCGTCATGTTTACAACGTCCAATGAGATTGGTGAGAGCCATGCTGTTTCTGATGTCAAGTTTGATCATGTGACGTCAGGTGACAGGATGTTGTTCATGGAACTATGAACCGCATTTCAGTTCTATAGATTCATTAAGATTTTGCATCAGAAATGTAAATATTGTAAAGTGAACGTATGTCAAAAACAAAGTCACAAAGTCAGAAAAAAAAAGTCAGAAAAAGGAGGGAAAACAGAATAAACAAAGTCAGTTACAATAAAGCTGGCATTCATGATCCAACAAACATTTTGACCTGCTTATTATTGAACTAAAAGAAAAAAGTTTATTTGTTGTTCTACTTCGCAGGTATAATTCTGGTGCCAAGTCATTCTCCGAAGTTTCCTCCACAAAACATGTTTCAGTGTCAATAGACGCTCTCGTGCTGCAGAATTCTGTGTGGAAACCTACAAAAGCCCCAGCGAAGGGATATCGATAGCTGTTACTATTTATAGATAGGAAGATATGGTACTATTTATAGATAGGATGTGCCAAAGCTTCTGCTGAGGGATACCGTTGGCTGTTACTATTTATAGATAGGATGTTTCTAATAATAGAATTAAATTATTTATGTCTGCCATTCCAATATTGAGCTGCATCATAAACATGTGTCTTATGTGCATCACTGTATTTCAAGCAGGGTCACGAGCATGTGTTATTTATGACAACAAATATGGCCGATGACATATCGTGAGAATAATGCTGAAAGTCAAGTGCTTAACATTTCACACTGATTTAGCAAGAACTTGCAAGCAAGCAACATCTTAGATTCAGATCTGTTTTGGACATAAAAGTTATTCTATTTCTTGGGCAGAAAAGTCACTTTTTTTGCTTGATACAAAAGAGACAGCTTAAAGCATATACTTTTGGAGAATTTATGACTAATCAGCTACCAAAAGTTAATATCTAATAAGACGCATATTTATGATGAGCTCAGTTTATGTATATGGGATTGTCTCATTGTTCATGTAGCTTTATGTAACAATCAGTAAGAATGTGTAAGTGGTTGTTGTGGCTTCCTTTGGAAACCAATTAGGGCCCTTTTCAGTGTACTGTGGAAAATGAGCCTCGTCAAGAGAAAACTGTATTTTGGGGTTTCCGACCATGTCTGACACTAATCGAGCTGTACAAGCACAGAAGAAGGATAAAAGCTTCAAATTTTGGATTTAAGTAGCAGAGGAATTATACTATCCGTGTAGCGAAAACAAAGGTGCTGATCAGCTGTGCAGTTATGTACAGCTGATCTGCACCTTTGTTTTTGCATAGGCAAAAATCTGGTTTTCTCATGACGCAGCTCAAATAATATGGATGAATGAGTGTAGTGGATAGCTTAAAGTGTGCTGCTACAGTGTCTTTCTCTTATTAATATGCATGTATGTCATAATATTTTTGACTAAATGTGAAACAATTAAAATTGCTGTCTTTTTTTTAGTACACAATAAGTTGTGAGTACACATTGCTTAGTACATGCAGTATGTGCCATGTTGCAAGAATTTAACACTGATTGAGAAACCCTGTTCCAGCTAGATAAAATATGAGCCGCATCGTGAGAAAACCGGATTTTTGCCTAGGCGAAAACAAAGGCGCAGATCAGCTTCGCGGTAACCGCGAAGCTGATCAGCCCCTTTGTTTTCGCTACACGGATAGTACAATTTCTCTTCTTCTTAAATCCGAAATTTCAAGCTTCTAGCCTGCTTCTGTAACTGTACAGGCCGATTTATGTCGGACCTGGTCGGAAACCCCGAAGACCGGTTTTCTCGCGTTGTGGCTCATATAAACTTGGCTGTACAGCAAGCAAACTAAATAAATTGACTTAAATCACTACTAGTTGTAAAGGGAAATAAATAGGGGATTTCTTAAGGCATATGTCAGATTTTACGCTCATTTTTAGCTCACCTGAGCCGAAGGCTCACAGGTGAGCTTATAGTATACCCATGCTCCGGCATCCGTCCGTCTGTCGTCCGTCCGTCGTCCACAGTTTCAAAGATCTTCTCCTCTGAAACTGCTTTGCCAATCAAAGCCAAACTTTATATGGAGCATTCTTAGGAAGAGTGAATGAAAGTTTGTATAATTGGTCAAGGTCACATGACCAAGATGGCCGCTATGGCTATAAATAACAAAAACCTTTAAAAAAGCTTCTTCTCCAGAACCAGAAGGCCTATGGGTTTGAATCTTGGCATGAAGCATCAGGCAATGGAGCTCTACAAAGTTTGTATAAATCATGACCCTGGGATGACCTTGACCTTTTTTACGGCAAGGTCAACTTAGGTTGCCCATGCATTTGAATGGGGAAAATTGTTACAATGTCATTTGAACGGCAAAACTTGCAGTAAATTGGCAAATGGACTGAATCTTTATGATTTAAAAAAGAAATTGACTCCAGAGGTTGCTCTGACCCTGCCCTGGGGTTATATACATGTATATTACCATTCTAGTCAAACAAGTTTATTGGTATATATCTCTGGTGAGCGTTTACAGGACCATTGGTCCTCTGGTTTTACAATGGCAAAACAATTACATGTGTAGTATGTCTCGTACCTTTTTGTCCTGTCAACAAATCGCCATTTTGTTGGAAAGCCTGTGCATCCTAATATAAAAGCCCCTACGTTTCTGAGGAAGCATATGTGTTTCCATTGACCGGTGTGACAAAATGGTTAGAAACTGTGTGTTTGGGAAGTAGAGGCATTGTAATATCTATGGCGTGTAAACTTATACTCTGTACGACTGATTTTTGGCTTTGTTTTAGCAAATAAACATAGCAGATTTTATCATCACATGCAGCAAAAATAGTGTTGACTTTGTAATGTTTGCTAACCATTTGTTATTGCAGCTTACGTCATGTTATTATATATTTAAGCCGCCACATGAAAAAAAACAACAATCTACATATGCAAAAACAAATCTGCAGATCAGCGCCTTTGTTTTCACTACATAGGTAGTAAAATCCCTCTTCTTCTTAAATTCGAAATTTCAAGCTTCTAGCCATCTTCAGTATAGCCTGGTTTATGTTAGACTTGGTTGGAAACCCCTATTGTTGATTTTCTTATGCGAAGGCTCATTTGATATCTGTGATTTGCCTTAAAAATGTCAAAGCACTGATGAATACAAAGGTATGAGCCATGACATGAGAAAAAATGTTCTTGCAATTTGAGGAAGCTGGTACAAGATTTTTCTGGTCAGGAACTTCGAAGACAGGCCTTTTTCATGACAAAGCTCATAATTGAGCTGTGTCATGAGAAAACCAACAATGTGGTTCCCAAACAGGTCCAACACTAACCAATCTGTACAAGATTAGAACATGGATAGAAGCTGGAAATTTTGGATTTAGAAAGTAGAAGAATTGTACTATCCCCGTAAGGAAAAGAAAGGCACTGATCAGCGTAGCAGTTACTGTGAAGCTGATCTGCGCCTTTGTTTTCACATATGTAAAATGTTTTCTCATGACAAAGCTTTTAATTACATGCTTGTAGCTTAGAATCAAAATTTTATACATATACAATATATTTCTCCTACATGTAGTTGAACAAAATTTCTATACCACCGATTACCAAACTTTGAACTGAAATGCATCAAAAAAATATATAACTTACACCGACTAGCACATTTTTTTATTTTTTATTTTTTTTTTAGCTCGCCTGCACAAAGTGCATAGAGCTATTGTAGTCACCTCGGTCGTCCCCGTTTACGTTTACGTGTACGTCCGCGTCACACTTTCGGTTAAAGTTTTTTATAAGTCTATATCTCTTGACCATGTTGATGGATCAAGTTGATACTTTGCATGTTGCTAGGTATTGGTCTGTAGTTTTACGCAGTACCATCATGACCTCAGGGTGGGTCAAGGTCACGGACTTAGAAATTTTGTGTTTAAGTTTTTGGTTAAAGTTTTTGTAAGTCTATATCTCTTGACCATATTGATGGATTGAGTTGATACTTTGCATGTTGCTAGATATTGGGCTGAGGTTTTACGCAGTACCATCATGACCCACCGTGGATGACCTTGAGGTCAAGGTCACGGACTTAGAAATTTTGTGTTTAAGTTTTTGGTTAAAGTTTTTGTAAGTCTATATCTCTTGACCATATTGATGAATTGAGTTGATACTTTGCATGTTGCTAGATATTGGTCTGAAGTTTAATGCAGTACCCTCATGACCCACTCTCGATGACCTTGGGGTCAAGGTCACAGACTTAGAAATTTTGTGTTTAAGTTTTTGATTTAAGTTTTTGTAAGTCTATATCTCTTGACCATGTTGATTGATCGAGTTGATACTTTGCATGTTGGTAGATATTGGTCTGAAGTTTTATGCAGTACCATCATGACCTACCCTGGGTGACCTTGAGGTCAAGGTCACAGACTTAGAAATTTTGTGTTAAATTTTTTGGTTAAAGTCTAAATCTCTTGAACATGTTGATGGATAAAGTTGATACTTGCATTTTGATAGATATTAGTCTCAGGTTTTATGCTGTACATCACAACTCACCTCGATGACCTTGAGGTCAGGGTCACGGACTTGGAAGTTTTGTGTTTAAGTTTTGGTTAATGTTTTTATAAGTCTATATCTGTTGAACATGTAGATTGATCAATATGATACTTTGCATTGGTCTGAAGTTTTATGTTGTACCATCATGACCCACCTGAGTGACCTTGAGGTCAAGGTCATGGGTCATAGATTTTAACAGATGTAGTGGCAAAGCACAAGTCAGGCGAGCTACGCTGTCCTGCGACAGCTCTTATTTTTTTTAGAAATATTTGACTAAATCAAAATGTCATGGGCTGTTGTATAGCAGACTACAGGGAGGTATTTTAATGATTTTTTGTCAATTTATAGAAAATTGGGTGTTTATTTTACTTGTTTTAATACATAGATGAGAAATCTCGAACCAGGTCCTATGACTGGTTTTCATTCTAGGGCATTTGTGCTTCTTGCAGATTTTGTAAAAAAAAAGAGTTTTCAATGAGATTTATGCAAATCCCTCCTTCAATTTATACCTGAATTAGGAAATATGTACAGTGTATCTTGTATATTTGAGCTTTGAATTCTTCTCTGTCTCAATACATAAGCATGTAGTCTTGTTTTTGTAACATTTTGTGAGCCTATAATAGGTTGTAATATCTTGTTTGTTTTTTGTTTTTTTCAATTTCATTGTACATTTTTGTTTTGTTAATTTATTATAATATGGGTTGTTTCATTCCATGTATCTCAATGATTCCAAATGATCTTCCTGTTTTTGTTTTGGTGCTTTTTGTCCATACATTTTGTTATGAGTTCTAATTTATTTGTGATAAGTTCAACAATTAGGCTAACATTTCTGTGTTATGTATACCTCTTTTACACCCACTTTAATGCAGTAAAATTGAGGTGTCCAGGGGTAAACAGTTTTATCATTTTTACTCTAAAACAAAGATTGTGGGTATGCCTCAGAACCACCTCATCAAGGCAGTTCTAGCGTGTACTACCAATCTATGTTTTGGAACAAAAATAAAATTTTACCCCATAGAACCCAGTTTATCTGTATAATAGTGGGGTGTAAGGGGATATGCATATCACAGACATATTATCCTGATGTTTATGAATCTAATCTTTGTCCATTAATTTTGGTTGTTTATCCTAATTTATTTGTGATAAATAAGTTGTAGCCAATGCCATATCATAATGCCTGCTTTTCCAAGAGCCAGGATGGAATTTTGCATGAGAAAAAAATAAATTTTACATGTATTTGTTCAGTGGTTGTTGCTCAAGTGTATCATATTTGTTTGAATGTGTTTATCAAATGCAGGCATAAGTTTTGTATCATTTCATATTGCTATCATGACATACTCTTCCTAGTAAATGCTGACGCCATTTATTGATACATGAACTTGTATGTGTATGTTATATGAGCCGCTGCATCAGAAAACCAACAACATGCATTTGCAAAAACAAGGCCGCAGATAAACTGATCAGCGTCTTTGTTTTGGCTACACAGATAGAACAATCCCTCTTCTTCTTTGATTCAAAATTTTGAGCTTCTAGCCTGTTTCTGTGGTTGTACAGCATACTGTGTGTCAGACTTTGTGTCAGAAATCCAGACTGTTTGTTTTCTCATGCAGTGGCTCATTTTCAGTTTTTAATGCACTTGCACCAATGGGAAGAGATTTTTTTCCCATATTATTGCAATTATTATAAAGCTAGTGCTTTCATTAGATTTTGTCTTTCTGCTTAAAATCAGATGCATATGAAATTGCTGATTACTGTATGGATACAGTGCAGCCAACCAGGGCCCAAGGTTATAAATCTTTTTTCATGCTCAACTCAGCTGAGCATGGAATTTACTAAATACATTTATTTTCATAAATACTAAAATAGCCCAAACAAATTGAATTTTCAGGGTTAGATCACCCAAGCCTGTAATTAATCCTGCTGATAATTGTTAAAATGCCAACAATTGTTCAATGTTGGCATTTTAACATTCATGAGAAGGATAAATTTCCGTCTCAGCTGAGCTGAGCATGAAAAAATGTTTATAACCTTTGGGCCAGTATTTTTGTTTTAGCATATGCTTAAGTTGTGTCACACACTAGTAAAAAGATCACTCAGCAGCTAGATACCTGGTCCCAAGGTTATAAAACCTTTTTCATGCTGAGCTCAGCTGAGACTAAAAGTTATCCTGCTCATAAATGTTAAAATGCTAACAATTGTTGGCATTTTAACATTTATTAGCAGGATAAGTCAAAGGCTTTGGTGATATAAACCTGAAATATCTATTTATTTGGACTATTTTGTCATATATGAGCAATTTAAATTTTATGCTCAGCCGAATTGAGCATGAAGAAAGTTTTATAACCTCTGGGCCTGGGGTAACTCTTTAATAATAAGTTATGTGCCAGTTACTTAAAACACATACTTATTCACACATGTACCTATAGTTGGTGCAAGATAGAGGCATTTGGCTATCAAATGAAAGCCAGCTATTTTGTCCTCTTATTTGAGCCTGTGCATGAGAAAACCAACAATTTGGGTTTCCGACCAGGTCAGACACAAACCAAGCCTGTATAAGCACAGACGATGGCTAGAGGCTGGAAATTTTGGATTTAGAAAGAAGACTGTCCCTGTAGCGAAAACAAAGGCGCCGATCAGCTTCGCAGTTACTGCGAAGCTGATCTGCGTCTTTGCTTTCGCGTATGCAAATTGTTGGTTTTCTCATGGGAATGCTCACTTTTCTGATTAGTGCTAAATTAGGCTTTGCCTTTATATGCTTACAGTTGTCTATTTATTTGTAAATATAATTTGATACAATTCAGGTCTTTGTTTTATTGATTTCCTAAGATATTGATTAATTTCTTTCACCCTGACATTTAGTGTATTTACTATAGTTTGATTTTGACCTCAGATGCATCAAAAGATGGATGAGTCAACTTAGTAGCATGTGATTGGATATTCAGATTGTAACAGTACAAATACTTACTGTGCAGGCAACCGTAGTTTAACGGAAAACCTGTGGCATTTCGTACTGATTTACCTTTCACGTAATACAAAGTAGACTCATAGATTTTTTGATGCGTCTGAAGCCAAAAATCAAGCTATACATGTACATCAATGTTAGAGGTAAACCGGCAGGGCAAAAGAAATCAATCAATACCATGGCCTCTTAAAAAACTTTTCTTAATGGTTTCTTAATGCTTTATGCTACCTAGACTGACTTATCAAAAATAAGGTAGAATTTGAGCCACGACGCGTGATAACCGGGCTTCTGGGTTTCTGACAAGGTCCGACACAAACCGGCCTGTACAATCACAGAAGATTGCTAGAGGCTGTAAATGTTGGATTTAGAAAGTAGGGGAACAGTACTATCCGTGTAGCGAAGACAAAGGCGCTGATCAGCTTGCAGTTACACAAAGGCGCTGATCAGCTTGCAGTTGCACAAAGGCGCTGATAAGCTACAAGTTACTGCGAAGCTGATCTGTGCCTATTTACGCGGCTCATTCAATGGACACATTTCAGCTTGTGTAAACCAGGGTTTATGAGTTTGTTCCTGGGCTTTTCCAGTCCTCTTGATGAGACTTTTAACCTATTACCTAAGCTGTTGAGTGGAACGTAAAACACCAATACAGCCAACAATCGATGGACTTCATTTCGCTTTTGGTAAATCACAGCTGAAGTGGAAACCCATGACCTAAAAAGATGCATTAAAGTTTTTCCCTACATCCAGAGTGCATCAGCAACTGGCAATAGGCTGCATTTGCAAACAAGTCATTCTATTAAAGCAGCAAGCATTGTAGATGCTGACCAGACTGGAGTCATGATGTTTTTTTTTTGTTGTTTTTTTTTAATTCAGTTTTACGTCCCTTTCAAGATTATTTCAGCTCATATGAGACGGGCCAATCAGTAGGTGGGGCGAAAACGGGAGAACCCCGAGAAAAACCACCTGACACACCGGCAAGCAGAACTTGGCTTGTCTCACGTGGCCAGAGCGGGGCTCGAACCCACACCAGTCACAGAGGTGAGATGATCGAGTGATTAAGAAACAGCGCTCTTAACCGCTCGGCCACGGGGGCCGCCGGAGTCGTGATGTGCTCCAGTGATACTTTCTACATGTATATTCACATTTTGTGGCACTGGTTTGACCCTTAACTGCCAAATACTTTTTGAATTCAATATTATGTCAGTCTACCCATCAAGCTACTACAAAAGAGTCCTCTAAAAGAAGCGTTACTGCTTTGATATGACCTCATGGGAAAACCAACAATCTGCATATGAGAAAACAAAACACAAATCAGCTTCGCAGTAACCGCAAAGCTGATCAGCGCCTTTGTTTTCGCTACTCAGATAGTACAGTTCCTCCTCTACTTAACTCCAAAATTTCAAGCTTCTAGCCTGCTTCTGTAGCTGTACAGCCCGGTTTGTGTCAGACCTGTTCGGAAACCACATTGTTGGTTTTCCCACGAGGCGGCTCATATGTCTGTTTCATTGTTACTTCCCAGGGCCAAGAATTACAATGCTTCCTTAAATTCAAGGCGTACCTTAGTTAAGGTGACAAATTTTGACTCAATATTTTACCATTAAAATCAATAACTGTTTTCACGAAAATATATACCGTGTGTAAAATTTTGTTTGTTTGTTTGTTTAGAGGCTTAACGTCCCTGTCAACAATTTTTCAGTCATGTCGGGACAGAGCCAACGCTTCCTGGGTATAACCAGTACTGTAGGGAGTTAATGTGTCTTGCTCAAGGACACAACACGGTGACGCCTTTGGGGATCAAACCCAGGACCTCTCTATTGGGAGTCCGACGCTCAACCACTACGCCACCGCGCTCCCTAAAAATTAAATGCCATTTACATAAACCGATGTTTGATTTAATTTGCCACCTTAACTAAGGTCTTCCTCAACATGGAGGATTGTAATTCTGGGCACTGGTCAACAGCTAAGTGTCATGTTGGGACTGCAGGTTATCCTATCTACAGATTTTCTGGACCTCTCTCTTAGAGGTGAATTACAGGTAATTAATTCACATTACTTTTACCACTAACTAACAAATGAGCCACCTCGTGGGAAAACAAACAATGTGGTTTCCGACGGGTCTGACACAAATCAGGCTGCACAGTCACAGAAGCAGGCTAGAAGCTTGAAATTTCGGATTTAAGGATGTTCGCTGCTAACATTTGACATTTCGGAACTTCCGGTTTTTCTTTTGTTGAATATCTCGATAACGGTTGCAGATATTTTTCTAGTATTTTATATTTGGATACATATTGATGATATGCATTGAATGAGCCATGAAAATTGTCAATCTAAGGAACTTCATTTTTTCACCCCATTTTCTGTAACTTTTCAGAAAATTTTAGTTGTCAGTAAAATTTAGGGGGTAGGGTAGATTAAACTTGAATATTCAACATCTTCAAATTAATTGCACGAGTTCGATGTTTGTTTTAGCAGCACTATATGTGTATATGGTCTTCTAAGTCGGTCTTTCTGTCTTTGGTGTGCTAGTTTTAAAATTTTGGGTGGTTTTATGAAATGAGCTTTAAGAAACAAAACAGACGAAAAAAGGCTTAAAATGGCGATTTTCAAGTTGTTGGTGCTCTCTTATATGCACACTACCCTATATATTTCTTTCTTTTATTCGAACAATATTACGAAGTTCTATCTTGTGTGAAAATACAAGAAAAAGTTTGAATCAACAAATATGGGTTTGGCACATTTCAAAATATTGATTTTTTCCGACTTTTCAAGTATGGGGGTAGGGTTGGAAAAATGACTCGTAAAATTTTGTCATCCAGTTCATAAGTTGCAAATTTTTCATTGCTTTTTGTCCAAAATAGTCTGCATTACGTAAATATTATGAATTTTGAAAGCAGTCTAGGTGTATTTTTGTTCAAGACAGGTATGTTTCAAAGAATTGAAAATTAAATTAATTTTTCTAAATTTAAAACAAAGTGTTCAGAGGACTCATTCACAGGCCTGTAGCTCGAAAAAATGCAAACTACCCTATACTTATTTTGTTTTCAAATGTCTTGTGTTGTAATTTAGAATAAAAAAAAGAGTGGTTAGAAAAAAAGTTTGAATACTTTTTCATTGGCAGCGAACATCCTTAAGAAGAGGAAGTGTACTATCAGTGTAGCGAAAACATAGGCGCTGATCAGCTTCGCAGTTACTGCGAAGCTGATCTGCGCCTTTGTTTTCGCCCATGCAGATTGTTGGTTTTGCCATATGGCGGCTCAAATTCTCTCAGGAAGAAAGGTCATTGTTTTCATGACTAAATCTTTATTTGAAAGAAATGAGCCGTCGCATAAGAAAACCAACAATCTGCATATCAGAAAACAAAGGCGCAGATCAGTTTCGCATCAACTGCAAAGCAGATCAGAGCATTTGATTTCGCTATGTGGATAGTACAATCCCTCTTCTACTTAAATCCAAAATTTCAAGTGTCTAGCCATTATCTGTGACTGTACAAGCCGGTTTGTGTCGAACCTGTTTGGAAACCACATTGTTGGTTTTTAGCTCACCTGAGCCGAAGGCTCACAGGTGAGCTTATAGTATACCCATGCTACGGCGTCCGTCCGTCCGTTGTCCGTCCGTCCGTCGGTCCGGCATCCACAATTTCAAAGATCTTCTCCTCTGAAACCGCTTGGCCAATCAAAGCCAAACTTAATGTGGAGCATCCTTAGGAAGGGGGAATGAAAGTTTATATAAATGGTCCAGGTCACATGACCAAGATGGCCGCCATGGCTATAAATAGCAAAAACCTTTAAAAATCTTCTTCTCCAGAACCAGTGGGCCGATTTCCACGAAACTTGGTATGTAGCATCGGGGATGCGGGCCCATCATAGTTTATATAAATAATGACCCTAGGATGACCTTGACCTATTTTACAGCAAGGTCAACTTAGGTCGCCAATGCATTTGAATGGGGAAAAATGGTAAAATGCTATTTAATGGGTAAAACTTACTGGGAATAGGCAGATGGACAGAAGATTAATGTTAATGGAAAATTTTAGCCCCTGGGGGGTTGTCTGCCCCTGCCCCGAGGCTATATACATGTATATATCCATAACAATGAAACATCTTCTCCCCTGAAACCGCTTGGCCAATCAAAGCCAAACTTCATATGGAGCATCCTTGGGAAGGGGGAAAGTTTATATAAATGATCAAGGTCACATGACCAAGATGGCTGCCATGGCTATAAATAGAAAAAACCTTTAAAAATCTTTTTCTCCAGAACCAGAAGGTTAATGATTTTGAAACTTGGTGTGAAGCATCTGGGAATGGAGCTCTACAAAGATTATATAAATCATGACCCTGGGATGACCTTGACCTATTTTACGGCAAGGTCAACTTAGGTCTCCCATGCATTGGAATGGGAAAAAATAGGAAAATGTAATTAAATGGCAGAAAACTTGCTAGAAATGAGCAAATGGACAAGATTTATGTTTAAGAAAATATTTTGGGCCCAGGGGGTTGTCTGCCCCTGCCCCGGGCTATATACGTGTAGATGACCATAATAATCAAACAGCTTTTTCTCAGAAACTGCTTAGCCAATCAAAGCCAAACTTTATGTGGAGCATCCTTAGGAAGAGGAAATGAAAGTGTATATAAATGGTCAAGGTCACATGACCAAGATGGCCGCCATGGCTATAAATAGCAAAATGTTTTAAAAATCTTCTTCTTCAGGACCAGAAGGCCTATGTTAAGGAACAGAGGTCTACAAAATTTGTATAAATCATGAAACTGAGATGACCTTGACCTATTTCACGGCAAGGTTAACTTAGATCGCCCATGCATTTGAATGGAGAAAATTGTTAAAATGTCGTTTGAAGGACAAAACTTGCAGTTTATTGGCAAATGGACTGAATTTTTATGATTTGAAAAAGACATTGACTCTAGGAGTTATTATGACCCTGCCCTAGGGTTATATACATGCATTGTACCATTCTAGTCTAACAAGTTTATTGGTACATGTATATATCTCAGGTCTCAGGTGAGCGTTTACATTGGTCCTCTGGTCTCATGTGGAGGTTCAAATGTGTCAGACATAAAGATCAATTGTGAGCATGTTTCATTACAAATCTATCAAGCACCCTTTTGAGGACCAAAAATAAACAAGCCAAATATCTGTGTATGTTTATTTACACTTCTTTCTACACATTTTATTCTAGTATTCAGAATACACAATATACATGTATTCTATTATTCACAATGAACATCATTCTATTCTTGCATTATCACACTTAATAATGTTTATAGCAAGTGGTGTCATTTGTAAACCCTATTTCAAGAATATAAACATTTTATTCCAAGAAGTATTTGTGTACATTTCAATGTAAGAGCATAGGATATGAATCATAACATTAGGAAAACATGTCCATGTGATATATAGATTTTTAAAGCTGCAAAAAAAAGAAGGAAGATTTGGATATCTTTCTTGTTTTTGCTCAAAACATTGATTGTGTCTGCTTAGAGTACCCACAATCTAAGTTTTGCAGCAAAGATAAGAAAAATGTTTACCCATGTCAGCCCCATCTTCACTATATGAAAGTGAGGTATAAGGGGGTATTAATTGCATGGATATGTTTGCATTATGTCTTCTAACTAAACCAATTGGTAGTTTTTCTCACACAAGTACACAATAGTCATATTACTGCAAACATACCCATTTGAAACAGTACAACCGGCAAAATGCATATCAACATCAGAGATAAGGCCGCGTCTCCACGGACAATTTTTCTTTGACAGAGATTATTTGTCACAGAAACTGTGGCAATGAGTTTGCGTTTACACACAGCAAAGATTACTTAAGTTACTTAGCTCGCTCATCTTTGTCGCAGATATTTGACAATGAAACTTCGCCACAGAATTGAATTTACATGAGCATATTTTTCTGCGACAAACCTACTTTGCCAAAGAAAAATTGTCCATGAGACATGACCTAAACTAGCAGGGTAAAAGAAATCTATACCTGACTAGACAATGTCTCAAGTTTCGTTAAAGGAATGGATTCGGAACTGCATAAGACGCCGTATGTATACGTAAAATACCATCATAAATTCATTCCTGGTACAAGAGAATATATATCGGGTTTGTTACGCAAGATATTCGTATTCGAAGTTGGGAAACCTTCGTTTTTTCCTGCATCTGAGTGAATCGTCATCTTTATCGGGTATGGTTACCGTTTATCGATAATTACACGGTGAACGCGGTAACCAGTATAAAGCTGTGACGTCACTCACTCACTTTCTCTTTAAGCTGCTCATTTCAATTGCAAGACGTTCAAATATTCTAGCGATAATTTCGTTATTTAATTTTGTATTTGTGGATATTTTCTGCGTTAAACTTGATAGAAGTGTTTATGTGATAATACCGGAGAATAATATTTACCGAAGATGCCTCAGTGCCAAGCGATTAACTGTAAAAACAAGCCACAGAAAGGAGGTAAAAGTTTTTACCTGTCGTCGGCTTTTCGCTTCCCCCAAAGCGATAAAAATCGTAGGTGTAGACATTTTCACTATTTCTTATTAATAATCCAGTATGAACGGAATGAAATTACTGTTACATGTATCTACGCACGGTAGTTTTTATTCCGAATTTTGGCATTTCACAAACAATTCGTCAAAGAATCGCGCACAATAGAAAAAGAATAGGAATTCGTTTTTCATCCATTTTATCCCAAAACGGAATCGGTACACACACCAGGGGTGATCTCACTTTTTTTTTTTTTTTTTTTTTTTTTTTACATAATTTGATTAATTTGCTTCAGTTATCTATTTTATTTAATTAATAATCGGAGGTGAACCGCCCATCTCTAATTGTTTTTCAATGCGCATGCGTTTCTAATTTGTTTGCCACCAATCCAGAAAAGATTTTCATTCATGCGGATAATTATTTTTAGCATGTGCAACGGTAAACACGCCTCAAACGGTCAACTGACCTGTCATGAATGACTGCAATTAAAGTTGTTTACATTAAGGCACGCGCCATCAAAAGATGCGACCGCCATTCTTTAAATCGTTTGATCGCCATTATAAGTTGTTTACATAAAGACACGCGCCATCAAAAGATGCGACCGCCATTCTTTAAATTGTTTGATCGCGATTATATGTATGAAAGATTATCGACTACCTAACTATCGTTACATAATATTTTGATTGGATTTACATCATAAAGGTGCGAAATACACTCGGATGGATGTCTCTAAGATGCTTTTTTGGCTCATAGACAACAAAACACAGGTAAATATTGGGACGTATCGCGGCAAAAACAACTTGCGCCCAGGGAATCACCACTGAGGAAAACCATGTGTCTGAGCCCAGATTTACTCGTCCCGGGACGCCGGGTCCTGCGACCGCGAGATCCCTGTGACGGATGACATTTTTGTCTGTTTTTCTTTCTTTCTTTTTTCTTACCTTAATCTGCGAATTTTATCGATAAAATGAAGTGGAGTACGATCGCTTGTAAATGGCTCTCAACTGAAAGTGAGTGAGTGATGTCACAGGTAAACAAATATGGCAGCAACCTTCGCGATTCGAGACGCATTTTAGCGTAATTTTCAATCGATGACTGTGTACTTATAATGGGGTAAATCGTTGGAATTTGATTTGTAACACGTACTGTAACATCTAAATGAATATGTACAGGGCCAAATATGCGTTTCCGAATCTATTCCTTTAAGCTTTTTAAGCTCATTTAGGATGAGCATGAAATATACCCATTACATAAATTTTTCAGAATGAAAAATATGGCATTTTGACAGTTATACACATAATCAGGATAAAATGCCTACTTTGGCAATTTAAACCTGAAAAAAATCTGTTATTCTGACTATTTCAGTATATGTCTTTGAGACTTACATGTACTTGTATTGTCCAGCCAAGTTGAGCATAAAAAAGGTAAATAACCTCTTTTCTAGTAGACACATGAACATAGTTGAGTGACACTTTCTATGAATTAATGAGTTAACCAGTAAAAGGTGCACATATTTGCCAGTACAAATATTCAATAAACTGCAATTATGTCAACAAAAAACAAGCATTTGATAACGAAAAAATCAAATCATAATGTTTATGAATCTTATCACTGTAACGTAAGTATAATAACTCCAATTTGATTGTAAAATAATGTTATTTTGTTTCAAAAATTAACTTAAAAATTTGAATACAACTTATTCTGGTGTAAATAATTATCAAAAGAATTTTCATAGATACCTTCTATTTTCATGCTTGATTGACATTAAAAGTATACAAAACTTAAACATAATTATGTAAATACGCTTTTCTAAGCATGTTATACTTTTAAAAATATGCAGTTACCTTGCTGCATAATTGGATTGCACTAGCTGAAATATAATATTAACTGTAATAATAAGACTTCTTGTAATGAACATGATCTTATGCTCAAGTCGTCCTACAAAATATCAAAAAGAAATTAAAACACTACTCAAGGCCTCGTCATACATTAGCAAAGTCCCTTGACACAGACTTGCATAAAATCATTATGTCATGTTTTGCGATTGTTATCCTTCGTGTTCTGTTTGTATAAAAAATTATTTTTTATAACACATCTACAAATAGTTTCGATCAAAAATGGCAAAACATGACATATTAACCAAGCCTGTGTCAAGGTGCACAGGCTAATGTGTGCCTTCAAGGATAAGAAAATCAATGAAAATTTATGGATAGATTTCTCTAGTTCTCCATGACTGCATATGAGCCGTGTCATGATAAAACCGGATTTTTGCCTATGCGGAAGCAAAGGCACAGATCAGCGCCTTTGTTTTCGCTACACAGATAGTACAATTCCTCTCCTTCCTAAATCTGATATTTCAAGATCGTAGCCATCTCCTGTGACTGCACAGCCCAGTTTGTGTCAGACCTGGTAGGAAACCCTGAAGATCGGTTTTCTCGCGTCGTGGCTCAAATGTGCCAGTCCCTTTACTTCATACATTTTCAAAATCTCAAGCCTGTAGTCACAGATCATTTGTGGCTGTACAGCCTAATTGAGCCGCGACGTGAGAAAACGGGTCTTCGGGATTTCCGACCAGGTCCCACACAAACCGGGCTAGAAGCTTGAAATTTCGGATATAAGAAGAAGAGGAAATATACTATCTGTGTAGCGAAAACAAAGGCGCTGATCAGCTTCGCGGTTACCGCGAAGCTGATCTGCGCCTTTGTTTTCGCATAGGCAAAAATCCGGTTTTCTCACGATGCGGCTCAATTTATGTCAGACCTTGTCATTTTCAAGCTATGTTATTCAAGTTTATGGAGAACTAGATAAAACTATCATGTCATTATCATGAGCCGCAGCATGAGAAAACCATATTTTTGCCTATGCAAAAACAAAGGCGCAGATCACCTGTTAGTAACTGCACAGCTGATCAGAGCCTTTGTTTTCCTTAAACATGTAGTACAATTCTTCTTAATCCAAAATTTCAATGTTCTAGCCTGTTGCTGTGACTGTACAGGCCGGTTTGTGTGGGACCTGGTCGGATATCCCGAGAACCAGTTTTCTCAGGTTGTGGCTCATATCTTATTCACCTATCAATGTCTTCTTTATGAGGGGTCGCCTTGGGACTACCCTCCCCAGGAAAAAATAAATATAGGCGAAACATTTTCACTGTTAATAATAGTGAACAAAATGGAATGATTCTTTTAAATGAAAAATACATCAGTGTGAAAAACAGAAGTAAACTTTATATACATGTACATGTATGTACAAATATGTAGCTATGAAAACAAAAGACACAGCATGTAAATGATATGACCGCGTCATGGGAAAACGTGATTTTTGCCGATGCGAAAACAAAGACGCAGATCAGCTGTGCAGTAACTGCACAGCTGATCAGCGCCTTTGTTTTCGCTACGAGGATAGAACAATCCCTCTTCTTAAAACCAGAATTTCAATGTTCTAACCTGCTTCTGTGACTGAACAGGCCAGTTTGTATCAGACCTGGTCGTAAAACCCAAAGACTGGTTTTCTCGCATCGCGGCTCATATAGCATGCAACAATTACTATAGCTTGGTTTTGACCTCTGGCAGGTCAAAGGTCAGGTTAGTCCATGAAGTAGCATGTGACAGGAAAACCAGGACAAAATGCTTCAAGTTGCATGCACAGTAGGGAGCCGCGCCCCAATAAAACCGGTTTTCGGGGTTTCCGACCAGGTCTGACAGAAACTGACCTGTACAGTCACAGAAGCAGGCTAGAAGCTTGAAATTTCGGGTTTAAGAAGTAGAGAAATTGTACTATCCATGTAGCGAAAACAAAGGTGCTGATCAGCTTCGCAGTAATGATCTGCGCCTTTGTTTTCGCATAGGCAAAAAACCGGTTTTCTCACGATGCGGCTCTAAGTATTTGAACTGTTACAAACTGAATACCCTTTCATGTGCTACATCATGGACTGGCCTGACTTTTAAAACCCACCACAGGTCAAAACTGAGCAATAAAATATGGTGAATTTCACATATGTTGCATAAATCGAAGAAAAACAGTGTACAGAAAAAATCTAAAACACATGATTATCACACAAATCAATTGTGAATGTTAACCATTTAACAATTTTTACATGATTCTCATGCATTATATTCATTAGACAAAAATACATATGATCCGTAACAAAATAACTTGAAATCAGGTTATCTATTTATGTACCAGTCTAGTCTTCGAAAAATCTGCTTATTTGAGCCGCCTCGTGGGAAAACCAACAATGTGGTTTCCGAACAGGTCCGACACAAACTGGCCTGTACAAGCGCAGAAAAGAGCTAGAAGCTTGAAATTTCGGATTTAAGTAGAAGAGGAATTGTACTATCCGAGTAGCGAAAACAAAGACGCTGATCAGCTTTGCGGTTACCGCGAAGCTGATCTGCGTCTTTGTTTTCGCCTATGCAGATTGTTGGTTTTCCCATGAGGCGGCTCATTTGTTGTTTAAGAAATTCAAAGAAGAAATCAGTCCATACACTTTGTGCCATCAAATTTAAGACTTTGCTAACAGCTAAAATAGTACCGAATACAAGAGCTGCATTTTTGGAGCTGTCAGATCATCTTCTATTTGTTTGTTTGTATTGAGTTTCAATGTCAACAATTTTTAAATCATGTTGGTACAGAGCCACCAGTTCCTGTACATTAATCTACGGAGTTAATTTGAGCTGCCTCGTGGGAAAACCAACAATGTGGTTTCCGAACAGGTCCGACACAAACTGACCTGTACAAGCAAAGAAAAGAGCTAGATGCTTGAAATTTCGTATTTAAGTAAAGGAGGAATTTATTTTATCCGAGTAGCGAAAACAAAGGCGCTGATCAGCTTCACGGTTACCGCGAAGCTGATCTGCGTCTTTGTTTTCGCCTATGCAGATTGTTGGTTTTCCCATGAGGCGGCTCATTTGTCTTGATCAAGGACACAACACAGTGCTCGGAGTGAGAATCAAACTTAGGACCTCTCGATTCAGAGTCTGATGCTCTACCACTCGGCCAGTGCTCCCCAGTTTATATGATATCAGCTCAATTTATCTGCATATATGCTTGTGGTACCTATCACATTACGAAAGTATCCCTCATGCAAATCTTTTAGGTCACCATTAACCCATATTTGACGAATGGATTTTCCCATCATTATCAATTGGGTGTGTCCACTTCCATTTTTAGTGATTTTAAAATTTTATTCAATTTTTCGATGAAAATTTTCTAAGCAAACAGAATAGCCCCAGATGGGACGCCGCGTTCTGCGGCGTCCCATCTGAGGCTATTCCGTTTGCCTATGTCCCATAAAAGGGACGCCAGGCTTAAATGAGTTAAAAGGTGTTTGTTTATAACCTGGTCAGAAATCTCTCATATATAGACTAATTTTACGAGGCTCACAAATAAACTGGAACAGAAACCTGTAAATATTCACCATAGAATTCTCAATGTGATTAAAATATATACAATGATTCAAAGTAAAAAATATGACATTTCAAAATTGGAAAAACAAATGTTACAGTACATGTAATGTAGAGAATGAATATTTACAAATGAAAAACAAATGCTTCAACGAAAAAATCTGAATACTTGTACATGTATAATACATATAGATTGTGGGTGCACGTTAGAACCGCCAAGTTGGTTCTAAAGAGAACCCACAATCCATGTTTTAACTGGATCAAAAATAAGAAAAAAAGTTACCACTGCACCCCCAGTTTTACCATTTAAAAGTGGGGATTAAGTGGGTATTCAATACAAGGACATGTCAACATGATGTAATTGTTAGAGCTTTAAAATAGCATCAAGAAACAATTTCCATGAAAACAATACCAGAGAATCTTAACTCGGTCACAAGTTATGATAGCTCAAAATTAACACTTTATTTGTATAAAAACCCATGAGAAATGTTCCAACATGAGCATAAATTTTTTCCATCATAAGTATTTGGTATCTAAAGTATCCTCTATGCAGTACAGCCTGGTTAGCATCTTATATAGTCTTGATGGTCTTGTTGTTTTGAAAGGCTCCCTATACAAAAAGACAAAAAAATCAGTCACTATCTTCAGATTCATTGCCACCCGACACTTTTTCCTCTTTAGGAACACCTTTCTCTCGAAACAATTCCATTAAACTTGCGATCTTATCTGTCTTATTTTGTAGCTTGCTTTTTGTTTGTAACCATGTTGAATTGGCTCCTCTCCCCGGAACAGTTATACCTCTAGAAATATCCTTAATATTCGGAATACTTTGCACCTGATTAGTGTTTTGTTCATCATGATCTGTTGTTTTGCTAGTAGATGGAGTAGCTGTTTGAGGTTTCATAAAGTTACTAAGATGCTGGTTACCAGCAATACTTCCAATGCCTTCTACTGCAGTTGTGTTATTACCAACACTATCACTGAATTCTACATCAATAGGCTCCGTTTTCACTCGTATTGGAAAAGGACCACTTTTCTCAGAGGTATTTTTGTCTTGGTTCTTCATGCTACGTTTAGTGTCCTTCTTATAAAGCAGATTGCTGAGTCTAATAATCTCCTCTCGAGCCAGTCGATCAGCCTCTTCTTGCTGTTTGCTCAGTTTAGCCACCTGGTCACTCACATGTCTATCTTTTTCTTCTTCTCGTTGGCTAGCTCTAAGTACATCTTCACTGGCTAGCCAGCCTTTTTCACTGGCTTGCCCACCTTTTTCACCGGCTTGTCGGCCTTTTTCACTAGCTAGCTGGCTTTTTTTACTGGCTAGTCTGTCTCTTTCCTCCTGCTGTCTCACAAGTTCTCTAAGATGTTCTTTAGTATCAGGGTCAGTTACTGTTTCAACATTACAAATCACTGGTTTCACAGTAGCATCATAAATTGCTGGTTCAATGGTAGCAGCAATGAGATCCTTTATATTCCCTTTGGCTTCAATTTCTGGAATAGCCTCACCCTCATTCAGAAGTTCAGGTATCTGTGGGTTTGGTGCCAGAGCATCAGGAATGAAATCTCCAACCTCATCATATTCTTCTTTGACTAGAGTAAGCTTAGGTGGTCCGAGGTCAGAAGTAGTATCTGAACTGGCTTCTCCACTGACAATGGTTCCACTAGTGATGGTATATTGTTCTCTTGGAATATGTGTGAGTCTGGTCCTATTCTCCTCTTTGCTGACATTCTCATTCTGTGCAGACTCACTGTCTTCACTTAACAAAGCCTTATGTGCCTCTGGAATTTCAATCCCAGGATGCATCGATTCAAAGTGACTTTTCAGTTCCCCTTTAAACCAGAAGATATTCATGCAAATGGTGCATTTGTACGGATCCCCCGCCTTGTGTTGTCGTTCGTGCCTGTTTCTGGTTCCAACCTGTATAAAACCTTTGCCACAAATCGAGCACCGATGTGGTTTCTCTCCTGTATGCCGCTTCATATGATCGTCCAGATGGCTCTTAAACACAAACATGAGGTTACACAATTCGCACTTGTGCGTTTTACGTTGCTCGTGAACATGCTGGATGTGTCGCTTCAGTGTATGAGCATCTGCGAACACTTTTTGACACATATTCTTGTCACATCGGAAGCTTTTGTCCGAGGTATGAACACGTTTGTGTTTGAACAATGCCAATTCGTCAGAGAAGGCTCGGCCACACTCGTCGCAATGTTGTAAATCTTCTCCCGTATGCCAACGCATATGCTTCATCAGGTAACGTTTATCTCCGAACGCTTTCGAGCAAATATCACATTTCCATGGTTTTATATTCATATGTGTCTCTGCATGCCTCCTGTATGTGAAATTCCGACTGAAGCTTTTCCCACATACTGTACATGTCCAGCTGATCGTCCCATCCTCTGCAACATTTCGTATAGGTCTTACACCAGATAACGGTAGTTTAAAGAATGGATCATTTCTTCTAGTTCCTGAAGCAGCCATGCTGCCATCCGACGTTTCAACATCACTTTGACCACTACTTGCAGTATCAGTTGCACTGTTCATAACAGCTGGAGCAATATCTCTCTTGACACATGACTTCGGAACATTTGGGATTCCTTTTGGAACGGATATCCTATCGAGCTGACTCCTAACCAAAGCTTGTGCTTTTGGTGTAAGCATAGTACCAACACTTTTAATAGCATCTTCAATTATCTTGTTTATAGTCTCATCGGGTAAAGTTACTCTAAATGCTCCATCAAGAGGTGCGGCTAAGAATCCGGGAGGGATCCGCATTTCTGTAACAGAACGTGGAATTTCTGAAGAAGCTGATGTACTTGAAAATGCATCAGCTGATGGTTTTATTGTTGAATTTGGAGCTTGAGATGACATAACTGAGGCAGTTTTAGACAACAGTTCACCCAGTGAAGGTGTTAGTAATACTGCAGTGGGAAAACTAGCGGCAGACTTTGTATGAGATGGTGAGGACGTGGGTTTTGATGCCGATAAAGTTCCCTCAGTGAAGACACTCACTGTTGAAAGTTTGCTCGGTGCATTCTTTATCGGACCTATCGGTGTCATGACCACTGATGGTTTAACAGAAGGTACTTTGGATCCATTTGGCTTACACAGCAGGTCTCTCAGAGTAGTTCCTTGACTAGGACCATCTGTGGGAGTTTCTTGTGGTGCCAAAGAACCATAGGATAAAATAGTACAAACTGAGGCCTGTTCTGATTCTGAGGCTGTAGCAGTATCCTCAGTTGAGGCATCCAGTGTATTTACATTTCTGTCAGATTCAACACATTCTATGTCTGTATCATCCAATGGTTCAGGACCTTTGTCTGATGGTTTGCTAGTCATCTCGTCTCCTGAACCTACTCTCACTGAATCTTGATCATCATGAGAAATAACTGTCCCAGGCTCTTCTGAAGCAATCTCTAATACTCCTGAACTAGCACCTTGGGATGGATCATCAATTTCAACAACAGAAGCACCTAAAGCACTTGGAATATACTCAATTTTTTTCTTTAACTTTGATTCAATTGTATTTGGATTTTTAGCTGCGTTTGAACTACTTATGCTGTCCTCTTCACCAAGACTACTGTTTCCATCTTTAGTATTTGACTCTAAGAATTCTAACGCTTTAGCAAATGCCATTGTGTTATTAGGTTCTTCAAATGTGTACACTTCAAATTCTAAGTCATCTTCATCATCAGCTTTTTGTTCTACATCATCAGAAACATCTTTGCTTTCTGATGAAGATATCTCTTCAGCTTGCTTTGCTATATCCGAAACTGTGGATGCTGTTTCTGGTGCTGCAGTATCCTCTTTAGCCGTTTCAATGACTTGACTGGGAGATGAAGAGGGTCCACTTTCTGTTGAAAGAGTATTTACAGATGTATCTTGCACGTTTGAATCTGAAGTAGGAGTAGACACAATAACAGCTGATACGACTGACACAGCTGGTACAACAGATGTTGTTAAACTATCAGAGCTGGAACATAAAGATGGTGATTCACATGATTTTGTGGATTCAATAGAAGTGGGTGTCCTGGTTTCAACAGAAGAGTTTGAATCTTCAGGAACAAGAAGGCTACCACTGATAACAGGTGCCCCAGAATGTTCTGGGGATTGTGACCTTACCGGCTGTGAACCAGTAGGTGGTGGTGAACTACTTGAAGGTTGCTCAGAATCAGCAGTCGATGACATTGACTCCTCACCAGACTCTAATATTATGACTGGTGGAGTGTCTGGGTTTGAAACAGAAGGTGATTCTGGAAACTGGAGGCCAACAAATGGTGGCACTGCTTGTTCATCTGGTTGATTCTGTACAGGATTAGGAGTCTGGGCTAAACTTCCTTCCAAAGCTTTTATAACAGTGCTGTTCAAAGCAGCCAGCAGTGGACTGTCCATGGCTTGCAATATAGGAGCGTTAAGTGCAGCCATTATCTCCTCGTTGTTGTTCATGAACGGTAGGTTCAGTGATATGTTCCCATCACCTTCAGCAATCTTGTTCGCGGCTTCAATCTGAGCCCTAAGCTGCATGGCTAGAAAGTCAGCGAGTTGAATGGATGGAACAGGAAGTTGACAGAACTGACTGTTTTGTGCTGATGCTTGCTGTGTCAGTGGAGATGGTGTGGTCCCCGGTCTTACTTGTGGCGCTACTGTAGGAGATGGGGTTCCAACAGGTCTAACTTGTGCTCCTGCTGCCGGAGATGGAGTTCTAACAGGTCTGATCTGTTGCAGGGCTGGAGAAGCAACACCTGGGGGTCCAGCAGGCAGCAAGTTTGGAGAGGCACAATGTAGCGCAACTGGTCTAACTTGTTGATATGGTGATGGTTTTGGTGTTGTGGCAGCCGCAGTGTCTGGAGATGGTGTTGTGGGTGTTTGCGAGTAATTCCCTCCTGGATATAGTTCTGGAAGCAACTTCCTCGCTGCTGTTTCTATTTTAGATGCTGATAATAGTTTGGCCAGCATTGGTGACTCTGACATTGAAGTGGATACTATTCCAGGATCCGAGTTTGTTGCTGTTGATGGAAAGACAGGTACAAAGATTTGTTCATTGGACCCTCCGATATAAGCAGGCTGTAGAGCAACAGGCTGTCCAGCAGTGTCCTGTTGGTTTTGTTTGGCTATCTGTTTGATGTTGAGAGGTCCTTGTGGTTCAGGTGGTTCAGTTGCATCCACCACCATAGAACCTGTGCCTTGTGGAACAATGCTTGTAACTGTGCTGAGTTGCGCCTCGGAAATTGGTGGGTTATATATGGTTGTTGCTGGAATTTGATATTTTGGTCTGTTATTGGTGGCAAAGGGAAATCCTCTCTCTCTTGGATATTTAACTGTGGTACTGACATCACTTGTGCTTTGTGTAGTGCTCAAGGTTGTGCTTCTTTGGTTTGGTTGGGTGATACTTGTTTGGTTTGGCTGGGCAACACTTGTTTGATTTGGCCGAGTTGTGCTTGTTTGGTATGGTTCCAAGTTCCGCTTCAGCTTATCTGCCAGTGCAGTTTTGGTTTGTTCTGGTATACTCGTCTCGGCAAAAGGCCATCTAGTATGGGGATCTTTCAGTGTCATTTGTGGGAGGCCAGCTGCGAGTCTGTTTGCAAGTGCATTTTTAACTGCGTTTTGACTATCGAGCACTGCAAGTCTTTCTGTGGAAGCAACTTTAGATGTATTTTGACTTTCCTGGAGTCTGTTTGCCAATACTGTTTTTGCTGCATTTTGACCATCTATAAGACCTGAAAGTCCCATAAATAATGATAGTCCCGCTGAGGGTGTAGGTTCAAATTGGGCTGGAAGTGCTGCAACAGCAAGATTTGTAATGGCTTGTGTAGGTGGGTTCGCTGCACTTTGTGTTGATGGCATAGTAGCATTACCTTCTACAGGTTCCTGTTTAATTGTGATATTTTGGACGCCAGGGGCAGATGCATTCTGGCCCAGGTTCTGCTCTTGGTTTCCACTTGAAGGTGGTGGTGGTGGAGAACTTGACTGTTTTATATTTGGTCTGGAATTTTGATTGTCATCCTCTTCATCGTCATCATCATCTATATTCTGCTCAATGATGTAATCAAGTCCTTCTTGAACCTCTCTTGTTGATAAACCGCTAGACTGTTGCTTTTGCACCATCTGTTCCAGGAGTTTTAATTCTTCTGCATGATCTGAAGCATAACTAGTAGCTATTCTGTAAGCAAGGTTCTCTCTCACCGCATTACTGAGCAAATCTCCAGTAGACCGCTCCAAAGACGTCTTCACATGTTGTTGCAGTTTAAAGAACAGCAGCGGACATCTGTTTTGCAGATCTAAACTTTTTGGATTTATCATAGTCAGAGGTGAAGGCTCAGTCCTTATATTTGACATATCCTTTCTCGCCGGATTCATCAATCGTGGTTTCCTTTTATATGGCTTTCTCCGACCTCTGGTATTATACATGTTATCTACACTGTAAGTGCCTTCCAGAGTTTCAGCAGCACCCGTATGTAATTTGTTCATCAACATGTCATGAACCTGCTTTATACTTGCAGCGTCCATTGGCTGTACAGGTTGTTTTGAAGGTCCTGGAATTGAAGGTAATGTAATTGGAGGTACTGTAATACCTGAAGGCCCTGGGATATTTGAAGGCCCTGCATTTCGTGGAGGCCCTGTATTTCGTTTTCTTCCACGCTTAGAAGGCTCAGGCTTTTTAGTGCCTTTCTTGTTTGATTCCTCCTCATCCTCCACCAGATCTATCACAACTGGTTCTTCAGCCTTTCTTTTCATTTCTTCCTCTTTCCTTTTTGCCTCCTCTAAAGCAGCTAATCGTTCAGCTTCAAGTTTCTTATGTTTAGCCAACATGTTCTCCAGCATATTAATTTTCTTCAGCCTGATAGCCTCTTTAGCTTGTATATCCTCAAACTGAGCAGAAAACGAATCTCTTCGCTTCTTTTTCTCTTCTTCCTCATGAATTAGCTCTAATTCATCATGATATACTTCAATGATTTCATTCCTGTCTCTGTCTAAAATTTCACTCAGGCATATCAAAATCATTCTGCATATTTTCTGGTAGGAAAAACTTTTCAAGATACAGGGCTTTAAATTATCATAAATCCTCCCTCTAAGGTATTCAAGAGACTTTGCCTGTATCCTCGATTTCTTCACTTGATCCTCATGATTCTTTCTGAATTTAATGACGTCAATCAAGTCCATCCAAGTCTGTCTTAACTTGATTTTCAGAGTATTCATTTTTTCTTCAACTACTTCAAGCACTCCCGTTTCCAAAGGCACACCCATGATCGAGGCCATTGCCTTATCAAAGTCATCATGACTCAGATTTGGAGCTAACATTGTTTTATACAATTCACGCCTGATCAACATATCAAATTTACCCAGAAACTTCACATCTCTGACCGGTCTGACAGCTGGTTGTATTGGATTAATTTCTCTGAGATAGACAAATTCCTCATCCAAACTTAAGACGAATTTGTCTATCTTAAAGCCTCCATCATCATCATCATCATCATCATTAACATCCTTATCCTTGTAATTAACTTCATTAGTACGTTTTCTCATATTATAATGTATTAAAGATTGATCGAAATCAGCTCTCTTTCGTTTCAATCCACGTTCTTCTGCTTTTGCAACTTCCTCTTCATCGTTTGTGATTAGATTGGACACCGAAAAGTTGCTATCCGAGGATGCTTCATCATCTGATGACTCCATTATCATGTGCACTGGTTTTGCAGCCTGGGATGCTTTGATAAGCCCTGTTTGTTCCTTCACTGACTCGAGCTCAGCTCTAGCCTTTTGTAAAGCATAGTGTTTGAACTGGTCAATTTCACCATCTTTATTTTCCTCAGAAATAGTTCCCATCAATTTCTCAATTCTATCCACTCTTTCAGCCAGAGTTGTCTTCAACTGCTTCCAGTTGTTATCTTCAGTGCCTCGTCTTGATTCAATGTCCTTATGTATGGCACTTTCTATTTGTTCTATAGGTAGAACTCCTTCAATGGTAGTACAAGTGTATATCAATTCAGCCCCACGTAGTTCGACTCCGCAATCTAGAGCTTTAGAGTTTGTGTTCGAAAAGGTCAGTATGTTATCATCTACATTGCCCTCAGCACTCACAGACCTCGTCTTATCAGACTTATCATTTACAGTTTCTTTGGCAGTTTGTGTGTCCTCAGTATTTGCATGTGACCCTGTATCAGTTTCTTCCACTGGTTCTTCTTTAATATTGTCAATACTATCGTCAAAGGTAAACTCCCCTGTTACAGGGTCTAAGACAAGGCGTCGTCCTGCGACTTCCCCCGATACCGGATCCAGTTCTGAGCCTTCATTCTTCTTTTCACTTAATATGTCACTATTTCCTAAATCTGTATCTGATTTTCCTTGGACTTTAAGATTTGCCAAGTCAGGTTTAGTTTCCGACGTCCATTCACTAAATTCTGATTTGGAATTCCAATTCATTTCATCTACATTATTTTCAACCCTGACAATACTGTCTCTTCCATAGTCATTGTGCACTACTACCTGATTTTCAAAGTTCTTTGCTATAGCAGGATCTGTACCTATCCATTCTATTTCAAGTTTCTCTCTTTCTGTTGCTGCTGTTTGTTGTGACAGTGAAGCAATTTTATCAGTTTTGAGCTTGTGTTGACTAACCCTCCAAGCTATACGAAGAGGTTCCGGACAGGTTTGAGTTCTACCCCAATTATATGCAAATTTGTCTTTAAGAGCCACACCACATTTGAAAAACAGTCCATTTTTGCACTCCTCCTGTATATCAACCTCTTTGGCTTCTGCAGCTTCTTTCAACTGTTGCTCCTTGATGTGGTTTAATAGGAGTTTGTATCTGTCACTATCTGTGATACAATCCTGCAGTCTCACTTTGACATCCTTCAAAATTACACCAGGGTATTTTTTCATTGACTCCTTGATAATATCACTTGTCTTCTTAACAGAGAATCTGTCTTTTACACTTGTGACTTCCTTCTCTTTCCCTAAACCTGATTTCAGTATGGATTCTGCATCTACGGAATGAAGTTTCTTTGACCCTGATTTGACAACAAATGATTCTCTATTCTTCAGAGAAGAGTCAACAATTTTATCTTGTTCCATATATGACTCTAGTGATATTGGAATTTCACTTTCATCCTCATCTGCTGTTTTGTTTGTTTGTTTGAATACTACAATAGGATGAGGAATTTCAGTGCCTGTGACACATGATTTCAACTTAGGAATCTTACTCTTGTTCAAAACACGGACGATTAATCCACCTTTCTTTTTCCTCCTTTTCCTAGTAACCCATGGATTTTTCCTGGAAAACTTTTTCCTTATTTCTCTCCAACTGTGTCTCTTTATTGTACCACCGTCTTCCACTCCACCAGCATTCTGATCATCAGCAAACATACCTGGACTATCATCTACTGTTTCTTCATATTCACAGTCACTAGTTGCTTCAGTTTCCACATTGTCCATTTCTACAACAGCCCTAATATCATTTTCCACATTATCTAAACCCTCAATCACTGACAAAAAACCCTGACCTGCACCTTCATTCACTGGAGACACATCCCTATCTATTGATAGTGGAGAGTCATTCGACTTCTCATCACTTAGAATTTCAATAACATCACTGACAGAGCTTTCATCATCTTTACCTTCAGTTACACCTACAAACTCTACATCGCTCTCCTGCTCATTTTCTGACTCATCATCAGAGTTCATGAGTTCGGGGACAGGGTGATTTGTTTTCACAAGATTCCTCACTTCTTGCATGATTGTCATTCTATCTACATCTGGAATGTCTATTTGTAGCTCCTTCGAAACCTCCGCTACAAGCTTAGCTATCTTGGAATGTGACATTATGAAGTTTTCAAGAAAACTTTCTAGATATTTTAGATTCAATTCACACCAATTTTATCTTATTCAATAAACACAACTACCCTATATGCACTTTGTACTGATTTTCCAAATTATTCTATTATACTTTATACAGACTTTCAAAATTATATAGACTTGCTCTGATTTTAAAAATTATTTGGATACACTTAAAACAGATTTTTAGAGTTATTTTGAATATATTCAATTTTTTTTTTTTTTTGCAACACAATGCAACACAAAAACTCACTAGCTTAGAATTTACAAAATGATGAACAAACAATATGACATGAAGCACAATGATCAAAGTAATAAAAATTGATACAAGAAATGCTAGGTATTCAAATCGATATAGGAAATATCAAACTCTCAGTCACAGTTTAATATTTTAGCAGAATGACTGAAGACAAAGTCTAATCACAGAAAACACTTAGTTCAATCAGAATTCAAATGTATATGCTTCAAATTTAACTAAGGTATTATATTTGATAATGGATAACTATAATCTATGAAATAACTAAACTATAAATGTAAAAATGAAAAACAAGCATGTAGATAAGCTATGGTTATGTACAAATTTAACTAAAAATCAACATCCACATAAACTCAACAGTAGTTGAAAACAAATTAGAAAAGCACAAATCAGATTAGACTTTCACTATAAACTATAACACACCAGAAGCAACAAATAGTTTCAATCTGATTTAAAATTCTAACTTGTTCATATGAAAATTTTATCACACTTCTCCTTATCTATGTTACCAGTTTATACGCCAATTAAGGTTGTCACTCAAAACTTTTTAACCTTTAATACACTTTCTAATTTCAAAGATCAAGATTTCTTAGTAGCGATCACAATTTAATTACACCAACTTTTTATCAAAACTTTTGCGCCAGACTTTCCAAGGGACTGTACTCTAACGGAAGTATCTATCTCTGCTAAGAGTTATCTGGTCTGTCAAGGGACTGTACTCTATCAGAAGTATCTTAGTCAGCTATAAGTTATCTGGGTCAATAGGTTCCACTTTAATAGTAACTTCTGGCTCTTCTGCTGTGCTGTTATCTGGTGACCTGAATATAGAATACATTGCATCAGGAAAACATGTCCGTGAAATGTATACCCCCGTAAACCCCACATTTATAAACTGGGGTTTGCAGGGGTATACCTAATTTTCTTATTTTTGATCCAAAACATACATTGTGGGTACTCATTAGAACCGTCTCGGCGAGGCGGTTCTAACTTGTACCCACAATGTATGTTTTGAGCAAAAATAAAAATATCAAAATTTTTCTACTGAAAATTTTCAATTTTTACAAGATAGGAAAAATCTGTATACAGGGTACCCACGCTTTTGTCAAAACCAAATTCAAGGACTTTTCCAGGACTTTTCCAGGCCAGATGAGTAATTTTCAAGGTCTGATCACAACAAAATTCCAGGACTTTTCCAGGATCGTCAAATTTATAACTCACAACAAGAAACAGTTTTTCTTATCTGAAACAGCGGACCTCGGTAATTGGGAGTAAATATTTGACTTTGCACGTTCTTAACTTTCAGAAACTATGTTTAAACAAACCTTTTCTCGAAATACGAAAACGCATCCGCGTTAACTTTGATTGGTGTGTATTTGGACTCCCTCGGCCAAACCAATTATTTCCCTTGTTCGGTTGGGTATGAAAGCCCCATCCCAGCTGTATATAAGACGGTACCGCAAAAAAAGACCGGAATATAGCGTTGCACCCGAAAATATGATCAACAACGATCGATATTACCTATATTATTGTTCACTTGTTCGCCGCTTTAAATCTTACACTTCTTTCTGGGCCTGACATTTCCGGGCAAACCATATTCCCGGACGATTCACGGAAAAACGATGAAAATTACAGATTCCAGGACTTTTCATGACCGGGAACATCGTTTTACTAATTCCCGGACCTTTCCCGAATTCCCGGTAGCGTGGGAACCCTGTGTATATTACATGGGCGTGTTTTCGTAATGTTAACACATTAGTGATGAATAGATTTTCCCATCCTTATCATTTGGGTGAGTCCACTTTCATTTTTAGGGGCATCAGGAGTGATTTTAAATTTTTATTCCATTTTTAGAATTCGTCTAAGCAAACAGAATAGCCCCAGATGGGACGGCGCGTTATGCGGCATCACATCCGAGGCTATACTGTTTGCCTATGTCCCACAAAAAGGATGCCAGGCTTATATAGGTTAAATACTATTGGGAAACAAGCTCTATGTAAGCTATCATTTGTGTACACAATGGTGACATCACAGGTTAATTCAACAGTTCGCACCGAACCTACTGTCCATACACCATCTTCCAGAAACTGCCTTTTTTCAAAATTTCACTTTTCCAAAACACCTAAAACCAGAGAACCAATGGTCCTGAGTCAGGTATACGTGACACTATACGTGTCTCACCTGACACATATAGATAAACTTGTTTGACTATAATGGCAATATACATATATATAACCCTAGGGCAAGGTCAGAATAACCCCTGGAGTCAATTTTTTTTTTTCAAATCATAAAAATTCAGTCCATTTGCCAATTTACTGCAAGTTTTGCCCTTCAAATGAATTTTAACAATTTTCCCCCATTAAAATACATTGGCGGCCTAAGTTGACCTTGCCGTAAAATAGGTCACGGTCATCCCAGGGTCATGTTTTATACAAAACTATGTAAAGCTCCATTCCTTGATGCTTCATGCCAAGTTTCAAAATCATAGGCCATCTGGTTCTGGAGAAGAAGAGTTTTAAAGGTTTTTGCTATTTATATCCATGCCAGCCATCTTGGTCATGTGACCTTGACCATTTATACAAACTTTCATTTACTCTTCCTAAGAATGCTCCACATAAGGTTTGGCTTTGATTGGCCAAGCGGTTTCAGAGAAGATGTTTGAATATTATGGTCATACACATGTATATAGCCCCGGGGCAGGGGCAGACAACCCTCTGGGCCCAAAATATTTTCTGTCCATTTGCTCATTCCTAGCAAGTTTTTTGCCATTAAGGATGTTCGCTGCCAATGAAAAAGTATTCAAACTTTTTTTCTAACCACTCTTTTTTGATTCCAAAATACAACACAAGACATTTGAAAACAAAATAAATATAGGGTAGTGAGCATTTTTTTCAAGCTACAGGCCTCTCAATGAGACCTCTGAGCACCATGTTTTAAATTTGGTAAAATTAGTTTAATTTTTAATTCTTTGAAACATACCTGTCTTGAACAAAAATACACCTAGAATGCTTTCAAAAGTCATAATATTTACGTAGCGCAGACAATTTTGGACAAAAAGCATAGAAAAATTTGCAACTTGGAGTGGATGACAAAATTTTACGATTCCTTTTCGAACCCTACCCCCATACTTGAAAAGTCGGAAACAATCAACATTGTAAAATGTACCAAATCCATATTTGTTGATTCAAACTTTTTCTTGTATTTTCACACAACATAGAACTTGGCTATATTGATCGAATAAAAGAAAGAAATATATATAGGGTAGTGAGCATATAAGAGAGAACCAACAACTTGAAAATCGTCATTTTCAGCCTTTTCGGCTGTTTTGTTTCTAAAAGCCCATTTCATAAAATCACCTTAAATTTTAAAACCAGCACACCAAAGACACAAAGAATGACTTAGAAGACCATGTACACATATACTGCAGCTAAAATAAACATCGAACTAGTGCAAGTAATTTGAAGATGTGTAATACTCAACTTTAATCTACCCTACCCCCTAAATTTTACTGACAACTAAAAGCAATGGGGTGAAAAATGAAGTTTCTTAGATTGACAATTTTCATGGCTCATTTAATGCATATTATCAATATGTATCCAAATATAAAATATTAGGAAAATATCTGCAACCGTTTACGAGATATTCACGAAAAGAAAAACCGGAAGTTCTGAAATGTCAAATGTTAGCAGCGAACATCCTTAAATGACATTTTCCTATTTTTTTCCCATTCAAATGCATGGGCGGCCTAAGTTGACCTTGCTGTAAAAAAGGTCTAGGTCATCCAAGGGACATGATTTATACAAACTTTGTAGAGCTCCATTGCCTGATGCTTCATGCCAAGTTTCAAAATCATAGGCCTTCTGGTTCTGGAGAAGAAGATTTTTAAAGGTATTTGCTATTTATAGCCAGGGCGGCCATCTTGGTCATGTGACCTGGACCATTTATACAAACTTTCATTCACTCTTCCTAAGAATCCTCCACATAAAGTTTGGCTTTGATTGGCCAAGCGGTTTCAGAGAAGAAGATGTTTGAATATTATGGTCATACACATGTATATAGCCCCGGGGCAGGGGCAGACAACCTTCGGGGCCCAAAATATTTTCATAAACATGAATATTCTGTCCATTTGCTCATTCCTAGCAAGTTTTTTGCCATCAACTGACATTTTCCTATTTTTTCCCATTCAAATGCATGGGCGGCCTAAGTTGACCTTGCCGTAAAAAAGGTCAAGGTCATCCAAGGGTCATGATTTATACAAACTTTGTAGAGCTCCATTGCCTGATGCTTCATGCCAAGTTTCAAAATCATAGGCCTTCTAGTTCTGGAGAAGAAAATTTTTAAAGGTTTTTGCTATTTATAGCCCTGGCGACCATCTTGGTCATGTGATCTGGACCATTTATATCAACTTTAGTTCCCCCTTCCTAAGGATGCTCCACATGAAATTTGAATTTGATTGGCCAAGCGGTTTCAGAGAACATGTTTGAAAAGTGTGAACGACAACGACGACGGAGCATGGGTATACTATAAGCTCACCTTGTGAGCATTACGGCTCAGGTGAACTAAAAATATGATGCAAAGGGATGACAGGGTCATAATTTTCTGCAGGTGTTTCAGAGAAGGGTGATTTTAAAAAGGGCAGTTTCTAAAATATGGTGTAAGGACAAGTTCGGAAAATGTCTAGTGTTGTTTGAAATTCTAGACCTATTTTATAATTTGCACCATACATTCTTGATTCTATAACTGTCAATTTAACTTTCAAAAGCTGTATTTTATTTGCACAGCCTGGTTTATGCCTGTCCTGGTCAGTTTAAGATTTGCGTTTTGTATGCCCATCTTACGGAGAATCTTTCTGTACTCCTATGACTTCCTCGAATTCTCCCTGTGGTGTGATGACCTTGACCTTCTTAAAGGCAAATTTCACTGGTGATGAAGTTTGGGACTTCTTCGACTTAGTTATGTGACCTTCAACTGAAATGAGTGAAAAATTACACATGTATAGTTTGATGTCCAAACTGCCAACATTCATTCATACAGCATCGTTCACCACCATGCTACCTCTAATTGGTTCACCACCATGCTACCTCTAATTGGTTCGCAGTAACTGCACAGCTGATCAGCACCTTTATTTTCGCTACTCGGGCAGAACAATTCCTCTACTTCTTAAATCCGAAATTTCAGGCTTCTAGCCTTTTTTGTGACTGTACATGCCGGTTTGTGTCTGAACTGGTCAGAAACCCCGAAGACTGGTTTTCTCATGGCGCGGCTCACATATTAGAATTCTCATTTAAGTACAAAGTGGTGTCACAACATCTAAGGTACATGTACTCACAATATTTTCCAGTACTGGTATCAAAGTTGTGTTGGTCCTTCGCATGTCTGTTCATGCTCCCTACATGATTGAAACCTCGTTTACAGACAGGACAAAGGTACTCTTTCTTTCCTAGGAAAAGAAAACAGGGAAGAGTAAAATTTGGGAAAATCTAAAAACTTACAGTATTTTCCTGTACTGGTATCAAAGTTGTGCACGTCCTTGGCATGTCTATTCATACTCCCAACATGACGGAAACCTCGTTTACAGACTGGGCAGGGGTGATCTTTGTTTCCTAGTAACAGAAATATCATTGATTAGCTTACAGTCAAACCTCTATAAAAGCGCCACCTTTGGGAGTGAGCTAAGCTGGCTGTTATACACAGGTGGCTGTCTTATCAAGGTTCAGTCAGAGCAGTTGTCATGTAGAAAATATTCTTACTGTCACAAGAAAAAATCCTTTCTAAGGAAGGACTACCTGTATGTGTTTCATAAGTTGACATCATTTCATGCTTTGTTACACAAAAATATATACAAAGCCTCATGGGTATTAACTTAATTGATTTTTTTCTGCTAATTAACTGTTTTAAATACAATAATGAATAATAATTGTCCAATTAACAGCTTGTAAATGGGAAATTTGACTTTAGGCAAGTATGATGCGGCTGTCTTATAGAGAGTTATAAGCATTTTGGGATTGATTTTACTGGCTGCTGGTTGTCTTGTGGAGGTGGCTGTCTTATGCAGAGATAAAATATAGTGAAAATGATTGGGAATGTTTCAGACTGGCTCTCTTATGCAGGTGGAGCTCTTATAAAGGTGGCTGATTCAGCAGGTTCAACTGTACTTGCAATATGCTCATGAAATATAAGGGTGAATTACTTTCTTCTTTTTTTTTTCATCAATTTCTTACATTTTGCATTTATTTGCATTGGCATCACTAATACATGTATGTAGCTTGTTGCTTGACATGTAAAATGTGGCAGATCTCTGCTTAACGAGTTAATTAAATTTCTTCCCAAGTCCCATTTAAATCCACTTCTGGGGCTATATCGCCAAGTTTGTAGTCCAACCTGGTCAAATACCCTAGACGCATGTTTGTCACATTGCTACTTTACTGGGAAAGAACCAAACATCTTGCTCTTTGTGCATATTGTTAAAATTTGTGGCATCTTGAGATGTCCTTTCTTTCCCACCTGGTGTCTAGTTTGAGATTTACTAATGAATTTGATTGTATCAGTACCTGGTCTTTCTATTCTCCAAAAGTCAAATGACTACTTAAGCGACATGACCACATACCTGTATGTATGCGTAGATGTTCACGGAGATGCCAGCGACAGGTGAAAGCAAAGTCACAGATATCACACTGATGAGGTCGCTGTTTCTCTACGACGTGTACCGTCTCAGCGTGTCTTCTGATAGCCGGCTTAGACGAGTAAGATTTCTTACACAGCTCACAATAGTTCCTTTCAATAATCACATGAACTTTTTCGTGTTCTTTAAGTTTGTCAAGAGACGGAAACACTTCAGAACATGCCTCACATGTGAACCTTGTTTCGTTAAAGTGGTGTTGAGCTTGGTGACTTCTTAAATGGACCAAGTTACGGTATTTTCTAGTGCAGTGTTGGCAAATAAACTGAAGCTCAGTCTCATCAGTAGGATCTTTTTCTCTGGGAAAATCAGCAAGTTCTTCTATCTTAATCTTAATTAATGAATCATCCGCGCTAAATTCACTTTGTGAGATACTTTCATCAAGTTCAGAACTAGCAAAGTAATCCTCTGTATCAGGTTCTTGTTTTATGTTAACAACATCTACAAAATCACTAGTATAGTTTTTATTCTGGTCTACTTTAACATCAGCATTCACCTGTCCTGAATTATTTGCACCATTTTCAGAATTTATTACTCCATAACTAGCCTCAGTACCCGTTTTAAACTTCTTTGCAGCAACTTTTCTACTTATTTCCTTAAAGTTTGGAACCCTTTTCTTATTTTGCTTCAGTACTTCACTACCTTTTTTGTTATCTTTTTCACAAATCACTAACTTTGAGTCCAAGTCACCTATTCCTTCATCATCTCCATCTGATTCTGTGCTAGTTCCTGCAAGTGGTTCTGTGTCAGGAGCTGTATCAGTTGCCTGACTGTTACAAAGTTCAACAGTTTCTTTCACTTCAGCTATTTCCTCACTTGTGCTTGCACAACTATCACTTTGTGTTGAGTTATCATTATCAATATAGTCATTCACAATATTGTCATAATTGACATACAATATCCTCTTAAAGTCGTTCTTGTCACCTTTTCTAGCAGCATCAAATAATTGGTCTATGACACTAGATGGCTGCTTAGGTCTTCTTATCTTTCTGGGAGGTTTTTGTGCAGTTACAGGGTTTTGCTTTATTATTTTCACAGAAGCATCACCTATTTTTGAAACGGAAGCAGAGTTGGTTCCTTTATAACATGCATCTATCTGATTATCAACAAGCTGTTTTGGAGTAACTTTTCTAGGTACCTTTACTATTTCTTCATTATTCTGTTCAAGAATTTTCTTTATCTCATTATTTGGATTCAAATTCAGAGGTACAAACGGAAGCACAGTACATTCTTTTGTCTCATTATTAATGACAGTAAAATCATCTACACTTTCAGTGTTATTTTCTGCTTGCTTCAAGACAGTTTTTATGGCTGTAGCACTTTGTTCAACTTTGGAACTCCCAACAACTGCAGTATCTTGCTCTTTTACACCCCTAGTTTGAAGATTATCTATACCAACATTGAGTTTTATGAAGGGTCTAGCTGGTGCAGTAGCTATTGGTTCAATTTTCCTTGCAGCATATTTCTCTATTGTATTGACTATTTTCCTCAGTACGGCTTCAGTTTCGCTCCGAATAATTGGGTCAATGTCAGATATCTCTGTTATAACACTGGTTTCCGTTTCATGGTTACTTGTAGGCACGACAGGTTCTTTCGGAATTCCTGGTGGCTCAGCGGTACTACTAACTTCCATGGAAAGTATTCACGTCATATCCCTTGGTCTTCGGGATTCTGAAATCAGACATAGCACAGTGAACAATCATGTGACTACATAGCACAGTGAACAATCATGTGACTGCAAACAAACTTTAGTTCCCCCTACCCATGGAGACTCCACATGAAATTTGGCTTTGATTGGCCAAGTGTTTTCAGAGATCTTTGAAAATGGTAATTGGACAAAGCAAAGAGTGGGCATTGGCAAAGTATAAGCTCAGTTTCGACCATCTTGTGAGCCTTATACATGTAGCTCTGACAGGTGAGCTATGTAGCAGATAGAGCATGTCCACAATGTTAACCCTATTAAAACCTGATGGGAGTTAGCTGTTGCCATGGAAACCCTAGTTCTGATTCCATCTGGCCCAAAAGCTTATGCAGCCTTTCACCCACTATAATAGCTAGAAAAAGTGCCTTGAGAGGCATGTATACCCTCCCCCTCCCCCACATATGCAAACTAAGCCTATCGCCTCTGGCCTCCCCTTGGACATGCTCACCCGACACATTGAACCTTAATCAGTGAGCACCTTCAACATCTTTGAAATGTGCATTTACTAAAAGCATTTTACCTAACTACAACCATGGAGGGAGGGGGGGGGGGGAGTGTAGTAGAAAGACATATCTATATTTAAAAGCACTATACAGAGCTGACTTGTATACACAATCTAAGACTTGATCACGGACACTGAGGGTCAGTCCCAGACGGAAAATGAAAATAGAAACTAAGAATGTCCTTCTTCAATAATAATAATACTGAAAAAATATAAGATGTCCTAGATCTTGACCTCTAGCCCCACCCTTGGCATGGACCTGGGTGACCCTAAAGTCTGAGTGATGTCATGAGAACAAAGCAAACCTTATAGAGTAGCTATGGTCCACATATGAATGAGTTCCAAACATGATTATAATGATTTTTTTAAGAAGTTCCAGTTTTTGACCTCTAGCCCCACCCCAACCCCCAACGTCACCCAAGAGTCTGAATCTTACAGGGTACCTAAGGTCTAAGTAGATGAGTGGATGTAAAGATATACTTACAGATTACAGAAATTTTTATCATGGTATCTATCATATTATAAAGGTGTCATAGACTCTGACCTCTAGCCCCACCCCAGGGGATAGTAGTACTTTACCCAGGATTTGGTGCCACGGAATCAAAGCAAACCCTACAGGGTATGTACATGTATTATCTAAATAGGAATACATTTCTATAACTGTTTGTTAAGATATAGACTTAGAGAAGAAACATTAACATTCAAAACAGCATATTTTAAAGGTTACCTAGATTTAACCCCCAGCCCAACACCCCCGAACATAGACCCTGGCGGGTCCGAACTCATGGAAACCCCAAAGCAAACCCAATAGGGTACCTATGGTCCAAATATGAATGGTATACCTATGGTCCAAATATGAATGGTGTACCTATGGTCCAAATATGAATATGGTACCTATGGTCCAAATATGAATGGTATACCTATGGTCCAAATATGAATGGTATACCTATGGTCCAAATATGAATGGTGTACCTATGGTCCAAATATGAATGGGGTACCTATGGTCCAAATATGAATGGTGTACCTATGGTCCAAATATGAATGATTTATGAGATATACACCACTGAGTTACTTTAACCAAAATGACATAAATTAAATACAAACATTCCCCAATTACGAACAAACTAACTAACCAATGAATATACAAATGGATGAACAGAAAAGCGAAAACTATATACCCATCAGCATAAATGCCGGGGTATAATGATGCTGGTCTATGAGGTTTCAGGCTTAAAAGTGTGAAAGCATGCATTGAAACACACATCTGCTCATTTCCATTCTATGAACTAAATAAATGAAACAAAGACCAGGCCGTGACAACTACAGTTGTTGTTTATATTTTAACATTTATTAGCAGGATAAATCACAGGCTTTAGTGATCTAAAACAGAAATTTCAATTAATTTGAGCTATTTTTTCATTAATGAGCAGTTGAAATTTCATGCTTGGCTGAGATGAGCTGACTTGAGCATGAAAAAAGTTTTATAACCTCAGGGCCTGGGATTGAGGTTATAAAAAAAAAAATTTCATCTGAGACTGAAATTTTAACTGCTCATAAATACTGAAATAGCACAATATAGAAGTTTTGGGTTTAGACCATCAAAGCCAGTATTCCCAGAAATTTATCCTGCTAATTAGTAAAATGTCAACCATTGTTGGCATTTGGCATTTTAACATTTATGAGCAGGATAAATTTAGCACCTTGAGACCAGCGCTCAAGGTTATTAAATTTTTCATGCTCAACTCAGCTTAGCATGAAATTTTAATAGCTCCTTATTACTGAAAAAGACAATTGCAATTTCACAGGTTATCCTTGCTGATCTTACAAGAGATAGACATCAGGCTTTAAGCAGAAATGCTTAGCTAAGCAATTCTGCTTCATAGACACGGATTTTCTAGTTGTGGTGGTGGAAAGCCAGGGCAGGTCTCGACGTTCGGTTGAGAAATACCCTGGGAAACCACCACGCCAGGAAGATGACAGTCAAACCATTGATACATACCGATGCAGGAACAATTTGATAGGTTTTTCAATAATCAATGTTTTACTGGCATAGCCAGTGGGATTCTAATCTGTACGATAGAGGTATATAGCTAGTCAGAAGGCAACAACACTACCAACTGAGCTATCCGGCCAACCCAAATGGAACTTTCAGAATTTTAACTACTCCAGTCATTTATCCTGCTAAAGAATGTTAAAATGTTGGCATTACATCTATGGCTAGGATAAATTTCATGTTAAGCTGAAATAAAAATAAACTTTATATTTGGGCTATACAGTGATGTTATAAAACTTTTCACGCTCACCTCAGTTAAGCATGAAATTTCAATCCTTCATAGTATAAATATTGAACTCAGGGTTTTTCCTGGTGCATAAAATATTTGGATATTTGGACCCCTTTTTGTCTCTAATGACCCCCAAAACGATCCAGAGATGAGACAGGTATGTCCCCCAAAATTCTAAAATATTTCTATTTCATAAGTAAATGTCCACTAAAAGCTCAACAGTTTGGTCAAAATGTCATTAGTGGGACATTGGTCCCCTAAATTAAAACTCTTAAAACCCTGATTGAACTATGGAAAATCTGTGGCAAACAGAGGTCTTGATCACTTATCCTGCTAATAAATACATACACAATTTTTGTCATGAGAACAACTAGCAGTTTTATACAAACTTGTCATGCTAATATTAAGCACAGTTAATTAATTTACATGTAGACTGGTATTTTCTGATGACTGAGGGGTGGTTTTGAAGCAGCTCACCAGAGACAATAAAATTAATTTTTGCTTGGATCAGTATTTTAGTGAGTTTTGTGTATTTTTTGTTTACATGTAGTCTTAAATGGCAACAACAGTTAACTCCCCTCCCCCTCCCCCCCACCGTATCCCCACCAGGCAGGGCAAAACTGCAAAATGAGCTATGTTTCTGTTCATATTGAGGTTTAACACACCAGTCAACAATTTTTCAGTCATGTCGGGATGGGGCAACCGCTGCCTGGGTATTAACCAGTACTAATGTGTTAATGTTAATCTTGCTCAAAGACACAACTCGATGCCGCCAGTTGGGATCAAACCCAGGACCTCTCTATTCCAAGTCGATGCTCTAACCCTACACCACCGTGCTCCCGAGCTGGGTTATGACCTTCAGACCATCACTGGGTAAATATGTGGAATTTGTGTTTTTTATTATGAGGTGAAGATTACAAAATTATTGTATAAAACATGCACATAACAGACTGACAGAGGAAACACGCTTACACCAATGAACTTAGCCTGATGAGTCACAGGGAACAACTAACGACTAACAACTTTGATTAAGAAGCCCAGGCTTCCAAGATTCAATAACCAGAGGACCAATGGTCCTGTAAATGCTCACCTGATCTGAACAGCTTTACTTGCATAAGAACAAAGAGCCAATGGGGGAGTTTGAAGGTTTTCCTATAGTAGTAAGTCTATGGAGACTATCGACCCCCACGGCGTGGCCAAATTTTACCCCAGGGAACAATTTCTGAAGAGGACGATTACTGATGATTAGCCATTGCCAAATATCAAATATCAGAGCTGTGGGCCTTGTGCTTTCAGACAAGAAGATTTTAGATTTTTTTCCCCATTAAAATGTACATGTTGCCATGGCTACCAGAATTCAAGTCCGATCTGCCCAAAAATAACATTTCCTACTGCCCAGTGATGCTGTGTGTCTACTTTGATCAAGATCCGCCTACTGGCTTTGGAGATATTGATGTTTGAATGTTTTCCTATAGTAAGTCTAGAGTATGGCGACTATCGACCCCCGGGGCGTGGCTAAATTTGACCCCAGGTGCATGACTGGCACAAGTTATGTAGAGGACAATTACCCATTGCCACACACCAAATATCAACAATATGGGCTCTGTGGTTTGAGAGTAGATTTTTATTTTTTCCCCCATTAAAACATATATGTTGTCATGGCAACCAGAGTTCCAGTCCAATCTGCCCCAAAACAATATGCAACCTTTACTACTGCCCAGTGATGCTGTGTGTAATTTAATCAAGAACCGCCTACTGGCTTTGGAGACATTAATATACGAATGTTTTCCTATAGTAAGTCTATGGCTCGGGTGAGCTAAAAATCACTACTCAGGCCATCCTTAAAAAAATTAATATTTTGTTTGCTGTTTAGGAATAGGTCGGTCAGTTATTTATTTATTTTATTTCTTTTTTATTTTTATTAAGATAATATTTTTTTTTTTACTTTTACGGAGGATAGGTTTAAATATCTGTTCAGAATCACATAGGCAGCTATTCTTCTTCTGTAGGACTGCGCAATATTGCATTTAGACAAATATTTATTGAAAAAATAAGTAATTCAGAGACTGAAACTTAAGACATTCAAATAAAAAAAAAAATAAAAAAACGGTACAAAGAATTTTTCAAGGTCAGACTCATAAGGAGCATTGGCATTTTCTCAAAAAATTCAGGGGCCATAAATTGGTCCAAGGGCAACTGGGCCTAACAAACCATAGGTTATGATATCTTCATTTTGAAAGCAGACAAGTCAGGCTAGCCTTCCCTATCAGGCCTAGAAAAATCCACACGTCCGCTCGTATTTACGAGTGAAAGTTTGATACGGGCGAGTGGAAATTTACCCCGTCTCGCCCGACAGGACGAGTAGCATTTTTGGGACTGACTCGAGGCAGTAAATGCAAAATCAGCTGAAGATTTCATTTCCGATTGTCAACCGAATGTTTGCACTACGTCACTAGTCCGCAGTAAATGAAATTCAATAAAATCCGGTACATGGTCCAAATACCGGAAAGCATTGGTCATTTTATTCACGCCGTACTATCGAGACTTAAGACGTCCCGGGTTTTATCTCCATCTGATAAAACGGCTTACACCAAAAGTCAAATAATCGAGATTTTCCATTTTGATATCGGAGTAGACAAAAATGTAGAAGCAGGGCGACATAATTTAGTTTTTGATGATTTTTGTCTCTTTTGAAATGCAGATTTTAAGGACGAGTGCACCAGCAATAAGGACGAGTGAAAATTGTTTACAACTCGCCCCACAGGACGAGTAGGTCCTCAGAAAAATTTCTAGGCCTGCCTATACATTGCCAAAATTCATTCTCCATGGCAGCCCCATGGCAGAGGTTTAGAGTGCTAATTTCACTGGCGCTAGTATTCATTTTATCATCTCACGACTGTGTCTGGTGTGGGTTCAAGCCCCAGACCGGGCACATGTGTGACAAGACAAGTTCTGCTTGCCAATCTGTCCGGTGGATTTCTTGGGGTCCCCCCATTTACAACCAACCTACAAATTTGCCCATCTCATATGAGCCAAAATTATCTTGAAGGGTCGTAAAAGTGAATAAAAAAATTCTCAGAGGTTAAATGAATGTTTTGCTTGTGTCTTTGGAGTCTGTTGTAGACACTAGACACAGCATAGTCTTGAAAAACCTTTGCACTCGTAGTTTATACAGGTTTAGTCTGACTGGTCAGCCGTCAAAATGAAGTATCATACCCAGTGGTAAAATGATAAATCAGTTATCAAAAATTCATTTTGACGGCTGACCCGCCAGACTAATACAGGTTACACCACGGGTTGCATCTCCATACGACCATAGCTGTTGAATGGGGCGTAAAACATGAAATCAATCAATCAATAAACTGACAGCTATTAACTGAAGTTTTCTGCAATTCTGGCTTTAGGGCCATGTTACAATTGTTAATTTTTTCTTCTGACAGGTCCTTCAGTGCTTTTCTTCCCCTCTAAACTAAAGCCCAATACACATTTTGACACACATTCTTCTTGTGTTTTGCTTTAGCGATTTCATCAAAAATGGCTACCATACATTCCACCTTCAACAGAAATCTTGTGATTTCAGCAATTTATTCAGACTTTTCTGACAATTAACATTTGTAACAAAGATTACAGGAGACAGTTTATACCAATTAGAAGTGCTAAAATATCATAACAATGCATGACACGTCATCTTTTCACTTCATCTGTCATTTTTGCCTCGTGACTGACTGACCCAACAGGGCCGTCGTCGGCTTTTGAAAAGTGGTCCGGCCATGAAAGGTCAAAGACGGCGTTCACGAGTGCCGAAGGCACGAGTAGGGGGAGAGCACGAGAGGGGGCGTTCCCCCCTCTCGTAAGGGGGGTTCGGGGGATCTCCCCCGAGAAAATTTTATATTTCCGGACGTCTGTAGAAACGATTTTAATGCACTTTGAGACAATTTTTGAAACATGATGAAGCCACGTAATGGTCGAAAACTATGAGGCCTGAAATCTCATACTCACAGGATTCGCCTTCCCGAAGGAACGCTGAGGGAATTAGAAAGACGTCGGTTGATTAGGAACTGGTGGTATACGTTCCATGATATATAATAATAACATGCACGTTTTAACAAATTTTGGAATATGAAAAAAATAATGTTTGCGAAAATTTTATATGTAAAAGATTTTTCGGCATGGTTGATTTAATGCAATAATACACAGTGATTGGGTTATTGTGAAATTATGTCTAATAAGTAGAAATTTCAACTGTGGAATACAGCTTAACGCTTAAAAAAAGATCAGAGATCTAAGGGAGTTCTAGGATCACACAGAATCGGTTTTATTCACAATGAATTAAAGAACACTTTAATGCACCTTTTCTTCAAACGATAATCCGTCAAATTCCAACAATATGACATTACCAGTCTTTAATACAGGTGTCATTTTCGTGATTGTTTTTATAACGACCGTCTTTCACACCCTCGGGCAGATTCACTAAGCACGCTTAATATCAATTAATTGGGCCATCGCACTTCAACAAAAGTTGAAAAGGCAAACACGTTTTCGGCCAAATAATCGAAAATTGTGGTCCGGCCGAAACCATTTTCGGCCAAAAAAGTGGTACGGCCATGGCCGGACCGGCCGGACCGCCGACGACGGCCTTGCCCAATTATTGGTTACCTGTCCAACGTGAAAATGAAAGTCTGTTTTCTAACGATCGCGTCATTAAAATACCAGCTAAACAGAATGAAAATGAAGGTCTGGTGACAATTAACGAAACTACCAACCCAAAACTTTCTCAAAACAGCCAAAATTTTGTGGAGCTCGTGCAATTTAGAATTTTCTCCAAGACATGTCCACACTGCACGCACTGTCGTGTTTATTAATAGTTGACGCATGCGCCGTCACGGCACGGTATCACGATTCCCCGGAATCACCGGAATCACCGGAATCACCACCAAAATCACCGGAATCACCTCTGAAATTACCAAAATCACCATTAATAATGCAATTAATGCTTGAATTGTTGATTAGGTACCTTATTTGACTATTTTAAACCTAAAGTATATATATATTTCCCTGTTTTATATAGATTTTTTATGATATCTTTACGACCGACAGACCATTCACCGAAATCACCACCGGAATCACCACTGAAATTATCCAAATCACTAATAATATTCATTTTTTTGCTTCACTTGTTAAATTGATATTTTATTTGAATATATCAAACATAAAGGAAATATCTTTTCCCGATTGTACATGAACTAATTAAGAATTCTTCAAGACCGGCAGACCAATTAACCATTCCCTACCGAAATCACCGCTGAAATTACCAAAATCGCTCATAATATAGCCATGTTATAGACCATGGCCTTTAATTGTTGAATGAGTATCTAAATACGCTAGTTAAAATGTTAAGGACATAAGGTTTTCTCAATTTTACGTATAAATTTATTTCGCATCTTCAATTACGACAGTCGGCCTTCAATCTATCATCCGTGATTCAAATAAAACGATTCCTAAAATCACCATAAAATTATGCAAACTTCGAAATGATATTGGATTGCAAACGGGTAGTTTTGAGTGCCTAAAATGTATATTGCCGATATTTATTTGTTTTATTGAGTTTACATAATTTACCCAAGTCTTTCAAGTATACAGTAAAAAAAAAAATCTGAAAAATATGGTCATTTTTTGTTATTTCTCCCCCTTTATTGATGATGGGCGGCGTAAGTCTTTGATTCTCAATTGTCTTGCAAAATCGAAAATTGAAGTTCATCGACACAAATGTGCACAGATTCGAAATGTGATTTTCATTTAGCCAAGTTTAGCAGACATATTATGTGTTTTGTCTATACATTTATATAACAGTTTTTTTATATTATAGAAATTAATGTAACTCCTCTACCTGATAATATATCGTACCCATATAATTACAACCAACCATGTTTATTTTGTAAGCGCACGTTGCATTCATTTAGTTCATTCTATGTTTAACAACCCACTCAACAATCTGTCAGCCATTTCGGTCTAGTCCGTCCTAGCTATATATACTAGTGTACATGTTTATTTGGAAAGCGCACGTTGCATCATTTAGATCATTCTGTATTGAACGACCCACTCAACAATTTGTGAGTCATGTCTAGTCCGTTCTAGATAAATTTACGAGCATGCATGTTTATATGGAAAGCACTTGTTGCATTCATTTAATTCATTCTGTGCATGTTGCATTTTTAAATTTTTATGTGCGTCTATGAAACGATCTCGCAAGTCACGATTTTGTTTCATTTGGTGTTCGTTTGTGTCTTTTAGCCTCACATATTAATCGTACAGGTTGACCAGTGTGATACATGGGGAGCACCGGTCGTCCATACATGTAATTGAGAATTATAGAACAAAATCGGTCCTGGAAAAATAAAATCTTAGTGGTCCTCAGATTCCGTCAATGACAGTTGCATGATATGTATGACAAATATTTGATTCTATTCTGACTAATTCTCAATCATGTCGAGACCGTTTGACCAGTCTCTCCAGTATGAATAAATTCTCGTTATATCGACACTGGTAACAAGTCATTCTCTGCTATGTAACGTGGCAAATTGTAAATGTTTCCGTTATGCATTATAACCTTGCTCTCTACTTTGTAACACCAGCTATAACGTATGGTTTGGTTGAAGTTATAAAACTTTTAATGCTCAACTTAGCTGAGACAGAAATTTAACCTGCTCACGAATGCTACATGTATAATATAACACGTATGTCAACAATTATTTGCGTTATGTATTAGTCACACCTAAGTTGCCCATGCAATATACGGACCTTTTCATCTGTAATGAAAATATTTTAATAGGCAACAATTATTTTGATAATGAGGTCCAAAGAATAAACAAGCTACCTACATGTTTGTCAACAATAACGCTATGGAAGTACAAATACGGTTGAAATTCTTCATCGAAATCACCAAAAAGTCCATTAATAATTGATTAAAATTAAATTTTATTCTTTCAAATGCAATATTCCTTATTCAAATATATTCCTAAACCGAATCCTGGTTGATTTAGATGGTGATTCCGGTGATTTCAGTGGTGATTCCGGTGATTCCGGTGGTGATTCCGGTGATTCCGGTGATTCCGCGGTGATTCCGGTGATTCCGGGGAATCGTGTCACCCGTCACGGCAGAGCAACCCGGAAATAAAACACGCCAAATACACGAGCAGAACAGCTAAGCAACTAAATAAATTCGTGAACGAATTAAACACTAAAAGCTGAACTCATTTAATGTCAATCACATTCCCATGGGCTGTCACAGAGGATTTTTTTAGGATATTGGAATATTGTTTTTCAGCCTTATTTCACAAAATTCCATAAGTCTAAGACGAAGGATTATAAATATATGAATAAATATATTGTATAAATATTATGTATAAATATATGTATAAATACTATAAATAAATATATTGTTAATGACATGATACAGTGCGCCGTCCTTCGGATCGGGACGTTAACTGGAGGCCCCCTGTGCAGGGACAGTCATCCCTGTGCAGGTTAAAGATCCCTACACAGGTTCTATCCTCATGCATGTAGGCTCATCCTGCAAACACACCGGAGTACAATGTACACCTCCCAAGAAAAATCAGAAATTGATTGATGGGAGTAACAGAAAAACGAAACGAAACGAAAATATATACAAGTTGGCTTCTTTAAAAAGAATCCAATAGAAAGGTCTGCTGCTAGTTGATAGAGATGGTTCACTAAGGGTATTTTTCCCAGTAGGCTTAAAAATGCACAAGTTATACCTTTGTATAAAAAGAAAGATTCTTTAAACAAAGAAAATTATAGACCTGTTAGCATACTGCCCACTACTTCAAAAATCTTTGAAAGAGTCATACATGAGCAGTTATCTGAGTATCTAGATGATATGTTCAATCCTTTTTTAGCAGCCTTTAGAAAAGGCTATGGATGCCAAACTACCCTGCTACGCCTACTTGAAGACTGGCGGAGTGCCTTGAACAAACATGAGTATGTTGCTGCAATACTCATGGATTTGTCCAAGGCATTTGACTGTCTTCCTCATAATTTACTGTTGGCAAAACTTCAAGCATATGGAGTGTCTCAAGATGCAGTGAAACTTATTGAAAGTTATTTAAGTGACAGGAGTCAGCAGATTAGAATGGGATCTAACACTAGTGATTGGGAAAACCTCACTAAGGGGGTCCCTCAGGGTTCTATATTAGGCCCCTTACTTTTTAATGTATTCATCAACGACATATTTTATATTGTTGAAAAATGTTCACTATATAATTATGCAGATGATAACACCCTTGCTTATATTCACAAAAAAATAGAAATTCTGCATCAAGTGTTAGTCAAGGAAAGTCTTTCATTGATTCAGTGGTTTGAAAATAATCTCATGAAAGCAAATCCTGATAAGTTTCAGGCTATTTGTGTTGGTAAAAGAACTTTTGATGCTATTACATCATTTCAACTGGGTAACACTAAGATTACATGTGAGGACAAGGTTTCTCTGCTAGGTGTTACTTTAGATGTTCAATTGAATTTTAAGGACCATATATCTCAAATTTGTACTAAAGCATCTCAGCAGCTAGCTGTTCTTAAGCGCATAGGAAAGTTTTTAACTAAACAAGGCAAATTAATGATTTATAAATCTTTCATAATGTCAAATTTTAATCATTGTCCAATAGTATGGCATTTTTGCAATCAGTCAAGTGCAAATAAGATGGAGAAGATCCAGGAGAGGGCCCTCAGATTCATCTGTGATGATTTTGAGTCTCCTCTGCCGGATCTTCTACAACAAAATGGAGTACTACCTCTGCATATCAGCAGAATGAAACTTATGGCTGGGGAAGTTTTTAAAATTGTTAACAACATAGCTCCATCCTGTTTGCATGACTTGATAAGTCTTAAGTCCTCTCCCTATGATTTCAGATCTGAGAAGCAGGCACAGATCCCTCGTGTAAACAGTACCAGGTACGGCTTAAGGAGCTTCCGGTATGAGGCGGCCCGGATCTGGAACAGCCTCCCAAATGAGTTGAGATTGGCAGAATCTTATCCTCAGTTCCGGAGGCTGCTCCGGGCCTGGGACGGACTCAACTGTAAGTGTCCTTCTTGTTCTGCCTGATTTCTTATTTTGAAAATTCTTTGTTCAGTTTTATTTTATTCTTTGTTCATTTTTTACTTGTGTTATGTTCTTTCCATTTTCATTCAGTTATGTCAAAACCCTAAATTTTTATGTATCATTTCTTATTTTACAGGTTGCTGAGACCTGGGATGCTTTGTCCCACAGTTTCCTTTGATTGAATTTTTTTTAGATTTCTACCTCCTCCCCTTTTTGGTCCTTGTCTGTAAGGAGCTACTGTGGGAGCCTACCCTTTGTGGTCTCCTTGCTGACCCCAAATTTAATTTTATTTTGACTTGCACCTATTTTAAGTTTTCGTTTTCGAGCAAAGGTAACCATTGGGATCCAGGCATCTTTGTCTCTATAAACATTTCAAATAACTATATGTGTTATTATTATGTTAATTTTAAAAAATACAACAATTTGCTTGCCGTGATATAAAAGTACTTCCTATTATCTGTGATTCATCTTGTAAATAATCGTGTTTATATACATGTGCATGCTGTGATATACTCTGTTACTTTTAATTATTTTACATATGTTTGTCGAAATAAAAGCCCTACTGGGCTTATGTTGTAGTTAATCATATTCGACGTTAAATAAAGTTTCTATGTCTATGTCTATGTCTATGTCTATGTCACTAGTAAAACATTTTAAAGATTTCAGAGGAAACAAGAAATTGGTTGCAAGCAAGGCTTACAGTATACATGTACCTACCAGCCCACCGCAAGGTGAAACATTTTTTTTTGAATTGTAAACCCTGTTTGCTAGTTAAAAAGTATTTTAACGGCGTCAGACTTCTTCTCAGAGCTGTAGTTTATCAATATTCTTAACAATGTTTTTTTTCTTCAAAAAAAAAAAAAAAAAAAAAAAAAAAAAAAAAAAAAAAATCTTCAATATGTCTGAAAACTCTAGGAGGAGTTGATTTCACAAAGTAGGCACTATATCCCATTATTCAATTTGTAAAGTGAACGAAAATCGGCTTAGTTTAAATCACTGTAAAATTGTTCAAAATAGTTTTTTCATCAAGAAAAATCTTCATGCACATTTACAGTATGGCTGAAAGCTAACAGCAACGTATTAAAAGGATACAATGAAAAGTCTAGAAGGAGTTGATTTCACAATGTAGGCAGGACATGCCATACTTCAGTATGTAAAGTGAACGAAAATAGGCCAAGTTCAAACGCTATAAAATTGTTAAAAATTATTTTTTTTCACCAAGAAAAATATTCATGCACAGCTTCAATATTAGCCGCAGCACGCGGAAACCAATCTTGTAGTTTCTGACCAGGTCCGACACACCGGCTTGTACAGCACTGAAGATGCCAAAGTACCTGCTTTGTGTGGAGGCCGTGGTTAGATAACTAGTTCATAATATATTCGCCGTACATTGTTCAAACCTGTGTCAAGGAGTTATCCGCATCGCATGAGCATTCCTGTCATTTTCGAGAAGGTTATCCGAGTAACACGAGTAGCAAGTCCTAACAGCTCGAGTACCACCCGAGTTCCTTTAATATGCATGCGCACCTACGTCATGTGCATGCGTATTACTATAACTCAGGTGCAACTCAAAACGTGACAATAACGCACATACATGTATGTAATATGAATATTGTACGTCTATAGAAGGAACGAAATCTTTACTGCATTTTCTGTACTGAGTGTATAAAACATTTTCATTATCTTCATGTATCTGTTTCCCGATAGAGCATCACAATCATAGTCAGTTATGATTTCTGAGACGGTATGAAATGGAAGTAGAAAATTATGCCACAGTGATGCAGGGGCTGCTTTGAGTGAAAAAAAAAAAAAAAAAAAGGACATATCTCGAAATTTCACTACAGTGACAGCCAAACAATATTTATTTCGACGCTTTATTTTTTTTTTTTACTTTAAAAATGCTTGTGGGGCGCCAACCCAGGAATGCTTGTTGGTGAACTGTCTTGTATTGCTGCGTATTGGATTCTGTACAGTGAATTTGGACTGGTTTCTTGTATCGATCGTTTTTTCGACGTCAGCGATGGCCAATTTAGATGTAAAATAAATAGAACCGGCCCAAAAGTTACTGCATTTAAGGTGAACACAGTGGAAAGGTCTGAGGACCTTTCCAAAAAGAGTGGAAGTAATTACACTTTCATTAGACGGTCCAGTCTAATCAATTGTCCGCTCTCCTGCTTTGATGTCCAATCAGGGTCTCTATAGAAGGGGTCAAGAATCTTATGTTCAACATTCTTGTATGTCAGTTTCGTATTCACTCACCTATAAAACATACATTCAAAATTTATAATAAATGTTAATTTTACATAATCCTGTTATTAATTCTTTCATTTTTTTTTCTATATCAGAACATGCTAAATTATCCAGTCTACATTAATAATAGCATTATAGTTTGGAATTTATATCTGTTTTGACTTAATATGTACCACAGTGTCCATTTTCACAACTTTCATGCACATAAAAGATCATAAAATCTTTTGGGAACAATTTTCTGGAGCATTGCACAATTTATTTTGTTGAAAATTATATGATTGTGAAGCTGATATGATGCATTGCTTAATGAAACGTATCTCATATCTTTAATTTGTTTTTCACAATTTTTACTGTGATAAACTCACTTTTGAGTAATTTTTATAACAGCTTCTTACACTGTCCGTATATATGGTACTTGACATACCTGAGTTTTTGATTATTGGAAAAATTGATACATGTATAGTTACTTGACCCCTTCTATAGAGAACCTGGTCCAATGTACTGGAGAAATCGAACATTCGGTGATACATATTTTGTTGTACATGTATTTCCGGTGTGCATATTCCCAAAATTATTGTCTCTCCTAAAGATAAATAAACGTGACACTGATTAACTAATACTGCGTTTACACTATGTTCCCGTTCGCTCGAAACGTAGCGTGCCGTGGAATTTTGGTCATATATTTCTCTGTTTTCAAGTTCTATTACGTCTTGTTAAGCTTACGTTGTATTACGATATCCGTGACAAGCCGTGGTAGTGATAAGCCGGTGAGTTACGGAGCCGCTAAGGTACATTACGGTTATCCACGATCTATCACGATTATTAGCACGTTCTATCACGACCTGTTATGTTCTTATGCGGTCAGTTGCGTTTTGACCAAGTCGTAACACGTTTTTTTTCTCGTTTTGTCAAGGTCAGCTACGGACGAAACGTAGACACCATACAATTTAAAGAACTTTTGTGCCTTTTGTACACGAATAAGTCCTTTGAAATAATAACAGCCGCGCTCTTCAACAACCGACTGCAGAGTTGATTAAGAAAGTTCGGGATTTTATTTCTTCTTCAATGGCATAGTTCAGCGTATGGCCTCTATTGTTCACTATAGTGACTGCCTAAAAAGTCTCCCCGTACATCATCCATAGTGCAGATTATATTTTTCTTTTGATCCTTTGGGATCAGTGAATATATTTGGAGTATTTCAAATATATTGTTCGTTAAGAATCTTCTTCTTAACTGTATTTTGATTATTTGACCTCTTTGGGATTATGAGTCTTTGATTTAGACTACACAGATGTAAATTATTGAAATTGCAGTAAAAATGTCTGGCTTTCACTGCCAGTTTTGTAAAGGGTCACTGATGAAGGTTCATTACCCGAAATTGTAAAATATGGCCCATCTTCTCGCTTTGAATGTTTTACTGCTTCCAAAGGATCTAACAATTATCTTTATTTGCTATTACTGCAGCTGGTGTTGTGCCGTGTGGCGGCCCTAAAAAGTCTCCCCGTACATCATCCATAGTGCAGATTATATTTTTCTTTTGATCCTTTGGGATCAGTGAATATATTTGGAGTATTTCAAATATATTGTTCGTTAACAATCTTCTTCTTAACTGTATTTTGATTATTTGACCTCTTTGGGATTATGAGTCTTTGATTTAGACTATGTACACAGATGTAAATTATTGAAATTGCAATAAAAATGTCTGGCTTTCACTGCCAGTTTTGTAAAGGGTCACTGATGAAGGTTCATTACCCGAAATTGTACAATATGGCCCATCTTCTCGCTTTGAATGTTTTACTGCTTCCAAAGGATCTAACAATTATTTTTATATCCAATATGAAGGAAAAGGTACAAGTAGGCAAAGATCAGGAAAAGGCGCAATCAGAAAAAGATTCCCACTCCAAAAACCGAGGCGGGAAAAAGAACAAACCAACAATCAAGTACTTATACCATGAAAACATTTCGTAAGCCGAATGAGCAGCTATTTTCCCAATAGGTGGCCACCCAGTTACCTTAACTCAACTAAAAATAGAACCTGTCCCCATGATATGCCATTTTATATCTATAAACTTCACGCGACGTGATATTATAACCGTAACATAACGTGACATACGTAGTAGAACGGTGGTCAATACCGTCAAAGACCGTAACTTAACGCAACAAAACGTGTTGAATATTCCATAGGAAACGGGACGAGACGTGAGACGACCTTGATCAAACGCAGCAGAACGTGGAAGATCCGTAGCCTGCCGGGCTATTCACTAGCTCCCCGTTGCACTACGGACCGCCTCCAAGTTTTGCTACGTACCGTTACGCACTGTCACGGTGTGTTTCAGCCCGTTTTATCACGGCCCATTACGTTTTTCATTTCAGCCGTGACTGCCGTGGCAGATTTTTAAACTGTCATAAAATTTGCCATGGTGTCCACGGTTATCACGGCCTGCTACGTTTGTCTATACCGTTCACCTGCGTTGCCTCACGTTTATCCCGTTTTGATCACGGCTGTCTTAAACGTGGCCGCCGTGACCACCGGGAACATAGTGTAAAGGACAGACCTTTTTAGGTAAATTAAAGGACAGACCTTTTTAGGTAAATAACTTAGCGCGACAAATACGTGCAATTGTGCTGTAGACACGTGTCAACTATAGCGGCACAACAGCGATTGGCTATATGTATGGAGATATGATGTAGTTTTTTTTTTCACGAAAAGTGACAACATATGACTTAACTGGCTATAAAAATTAAAACCTAATCAAGCCACCCAGCAACTTAGTACTGCTGACAGTTCCAAGGTGGTACTTCTATTTTTTATGCTTTATATGTTTCTTATGTCGACTTTTGTGCTGTTGGCGCAATATGTGTGCGTTTTCATATATTCAGTGAAGTTCGGATTAGTGCGTGGCCACCTTTGGGAAATATGAGGGAAACATGCGCTCAATAAGCTTACGAAAAATAATAATAATAATAATAAATATGGCCCATACTACCTTCCCCTGAATATTTGTACTGCTTCCAAAGGACCAAACTTTCATTTCCAGCTTCCAAAGGATCAACTTTTCATTTCCTGATCATTGCCTATATTTTACCTTTTACATTTTATTCACTATTATATTATTATTATAAGCTTATGGCATCGTACTAATTGTCATCTTGGTTTTGTCCCACTTCGATTTAAGGGTGGCACTATGCTTCAGAATGACCCACTACCTGTCAGACCATTGCTCTGTTTACCTTTAAAAAGAGACGGATATATAAATTGAGCCGCGACGCGAGAAAACCGGTCTTCGGGGTTTCCGACCAGGTCTGACACAAACCGGCCTGTACAAGCTCAGAAAAGAGCTAGAAGCTTGAAATTTCGGATTTAAGTAGAAGAGGAATTGTACTATCCGAGTAGCGAAAACAAAGGCGCTGATCAGCTTCGCGGTTACCGCGAAGCTGATCTGCGCCTTTGTTTTCGCATAGGCAAAAATCCGGTTTTCTCACGATGCGGCTCAATTTGTGTTAAACTAGTTCCTACAGATTCGTGAAAGATTATCACTATGGATTAAAATACAAATCCCAAATCATATTTCATAGATATCAATAAAATAAATCAACAACAGAAATAGTCATTATCAGATTAAACTTTTTTAGATTATTTAAACTAAATTCGCTAGCTTTGAAAATGGAAACGCTAACTGAGATGAGTAGATTCATCATTACAAAAATAAGCCACGAAAATAAGCCAATGTAATATACAGAGGTTTTTTTTTTTTTCAGAAGCAAACAATGAAAATTTCAATGGAAAATTTATGTTTTTTAAATATTTTCACTAAAAGATCAAAAATAAGAAAAATAGGCCCGGTTTTTCTATAAGAGTGGAGTTTAAGGGGGTATACATTTCACGGACATGTTTAGAGCATACGTGCATACCGTATTCATTCTAATTAACGCACATGCTCCAATAAGCGCACACCCTAGTAGTTTCTGAAAACCATGTGCATAAGCGCACACTGCTCAACTAGCATATTGGTATTTTACACACATTTTACGCATTAATACCGTTAATCATAGCATCTAAATTTCATCTCAAATGATCAAACACTATTTTGTTACGACTGGAACACTTAAATGGCATGGCCATTGAAACTTTTGACACGGTTATTTCAACGGGGAAAAGATTGGGATTTCCACCGGTTCTCCTGCTCCGTTGTGGCCAAGAGGTCGACCACAAAACTTTAAAAACGCTTGAAATTTCTACCACTTTTTGCTTTGGTGGCGGGTTATTTTACTTTTACATTCTGTTTTATGGATGTATGCTGTGTTCTGACACTCACTGGACCAAAGGAGTTCACACAAAGCTGTAAAGTGCACAAACTATTAGATTGTCAGTGGAAAACGACGACGACGACGACGACGACGACGACGACGACGACGACGACGACGATGATGATGATGATGATGATGATGATGATGATGATGATGATGATGATTGATGATGGATAGTAATTACAAATTAAAATATATATCCGTTGTTTCTAACCATTTTATATAAAGATATTACTGAGAACAAAAAGGCAACATATACCGCCAAAATCGCGCCCAAGCTAACGGTAATAGTGGAATTTGATGCAAAGAGTTGTCCAAAGCCATCAAAACTTTACTCAATAGCAAACACCCACGTTCAACAGCGCTTAAACCGTCACTAACAACCATGACAGCTGCAATGATTTATTAATACATCCGTATATCAACTTTGCTAACTTTGCCACACAGATCTCAAATCAACATGCTCATAAATATTATTCATAGTGACGTCGTATATGACAGAATCAATGAACCATTTAAAAGGTCATTGTAGCTTATGTCATGTACATCTTAAATTAAAACATAGGGCGTTACTGACCAATAAACTAAAACATATTGCCTTCACGTCCTTTTGCATAGAAGATTTAAGACAAAAAATGAACAATGGAACTGGGGTATACAATGATATACATTTTTTCTTATATTGAGCCAAAACATCATCAAGATTGTAATTACTCAATAGAACCATCTCGCCAAGTAGCGTCTGCCCAAAATCATTTTTGAACGCAATACGGAAAATAATGAAACAAAATCGATTGACTTTTTTATTTTCACAATCACTGATTAATGCTCCAATAGCACATTGCCCACATATCCCTTAAAATAGAATATATAAGGAACACTCATTGAAGCATGAATAACTTGAAGGCCATATATTCAGGTCCATAATTGCGTCCTATTGACACGTCTCCTTGTCTAGAAGATGTCATGGGGAATAATTACCGAACTACGAAATATATGTCAAACTGACCCACATTTATTTTGAAATCAAACATTATGTACTGCTGACTAACAATCAAATGATGTATTGTTTTACTGGTATTTTCATTTTGTTCAAGATTTTCATCTGTGTCACCGTTCAGCTCCCAAGGACATTTAGTTGTCAGGCAGATTTTCATCTGTGTCACGGTTCAGCTCCCAAGGACATTTAGTTGTTAGGCAGATTGTGTATCTCGTTCCTGATTCATCACTGCATGTACCATGATGTATGTATTTGGCAATGATGGTTAATTGACCAGTTAGAGACGATGCCGTGAACCACTAATGAAGCTGAGGGTGATTCCCGTTGAACCGGTTTAAGTCCCGCAGTGATTTTATACTTTTGACTGTTCCGAGGTGGCACTTTTGCTGATTTCGTTTAAAGTTGTTGCAAATTTTATTCCATGTTTTCGTATTTGCAACTTTGTTTGTCCATGATGATTCATTAACTAGTTAAAAAATCACCACGAGGATCGAACAACAAAATGTTGTGAATCACTGCAGAAGCTGAGGGTGAGGTTAGGTACCTGTAAAATCGATTTAAAAAGCCCGCCAGCAATTTGATATTACTGATCGTTCCAATGCGATACTTCTGTGGTGGTTGTGAACCACTGCAGAAGCTGAGGGTGAGGTTCAGTACCTGTAAAATCGATTTAAGCCCGCCAGTAATTTTATATTATTGATCGTCCCAAGGCGATACTTCTGTGGTGGTTCTTATTATTTTATGTCTTGGTGTTTAATTTTTTTGTGCTGTTTGCGCCTTATGTACATGTATGTTTTCGTATTTTTAGTTGAGATTAGGTAACTGAGTGGCCACCTATTGGGAAAATAGCTGCTAATTCAGCTTACGATATGTTTTCATGGTATAAGTACCTGATTGTTAATTTAGTTTTTCCCACCTCGGTTTTTGGAGTGGAAATCTCTTTCTGATTGTACATGTGCAAATCGTCTGCTGAGCGAATGGCTACCTATAAGGAAATGGCTGCTCACTCGGCTTAATGTATGTTTTTGTTGTATCAGAACCTATTTAAGAAATATATCATATCTATTCGTTGGTTAATTATTCTCTGTTTGGTGGTCAGTTGTAAAGAAGATCAAATCACGAGCGTGTAGCGCGAGTGATTTATGTTGGACAACTTATCAACAAACTGTAAATTATTACTCAACAATTCAGGCAGCACTTGAGCTGATCTAGCTCGATTCTAAAGCACAATAAACGGAATAAAATTTGCTGAAAACGTCGATATCGTCCAGCTTTCCGCCATTGCATTGTAGATATTGCGCCAAATATTTGACTGTAGTGCGGGTGTTTACACACATTTATTACGTTTGTTATGCGCTTAAGTGACGTTACACCATCTGGCGGTGCTTGATAGGATAGTTGACATCACAAATGATATCGCAATGGCGCAAAGAAACGTCATGCTTATTCGCTCAATATAGCATTTATAAATGTACGCGGGGCGAGGTGTGTTAGAATTGTAATTTATAATTAATTCCCACCAGGAGTGGTATCATGGGACTTCGGTTCTGCTACGGTTCCTTTGATTTTTGTATAACTCTTGGTCAAGAAAATATGTGGCAAAGTCACTGCGCCATGAAAGTATGTCACAATGACCTATTAATTAAGATTTAAAGCGAAGCATCGGAAATGCATAAATTGACATTATTCGCTGTTTAGCTAGACTACAAGAAAATGTTCACGAACCATTTTCATGTCTTATCAAGCGTCTGGTGGATTTTGCTGACCTTGAAAAATGGCTGCCACAGCGAATAAAGCGAAAAGTTGGTATTTTCGACTGGTTTTGACTCTTTTTGGTGCATTTTTAATTAAAGAATAAAGTTAACGAAAGTGCTAGTTATACTCGACATGCAAAATCAATCATAAGTTCTCTTAGAATGGCTAAATTATTATGTCATGGGTTTTCGTGACATCTTACAAACTGTCAAAAATGTGTTTATGCTATTTTTACGCATTTACATGACTGCTATGACTAGGCTGGATTGTACCTAATGTTTGAAAGTCAAGATGATGTAGATATTTCTGTGATTAAAGTATCCGCTTAGCTCCATGGTTAGTGTTTTCTTCAGCCTTCAGCTAGGGGGTGGAAGGTCGTGGTTTGCAGGTCGGGTTGAAACGTGAAAATGAGTATATACCTATTTTTGAGTATATACTTAGTTTTAAGGATAGCAGCTCATACTTAGAGATAGGAAAATCAATGCAGAAAATTAAATTATGACTTTACACAGTAAAGAGAAAGAGTTGCAAAACCATACTTGGCCAGTTGTTAAAGGTTCATATACACTTTCACATTTTTAAATAATTTTCAACTTCTACCGTTGCATTTTCTGCATTTTGAAGGAAACATGCATTTAGGCAGGGGCGGATCCAGGATTTCTGGAAGGGGGGTTCAAATCCATCAAGAGGGAGTTCGTTTTCAACATTTTACTAACATTTTCAAAAATTTCCCCATGGAATTGAAATAATTTTGTCCCAAAGGGGGGTTCAAGCTAACCACCCGAACCCCCTCTAAATCCGCCACTGTTAGGATATGTATGAGACAACCCCTTGAATTTCACACAAATACACACCCTTCTCTCACTTGGTATAGATACCTCCCACTGGGATATTCTCAAAGTAAACAATGATTAGTTATAATCAATAAATCTTCAAATGGGAAAATACATACAAAACAAAAAGCGTGCTAACACAACAATGCATCGGTAGATGTTAAAAATTATTTTAAAATCTGAAAGTGTACATGACCCTTTAACAACTGGCCAAGTTTGGTTTTGCAACTCTTTCTCTTTATTGTATAAAGTCATTAGTTAGTTTTTTGCATTGATTTTCCTATCTCTTACTATGAGCTGCTATCCTTAAAGCTAAGTATATACTTAAAAATAGGTATATACTCATTTTCACGTTTCAACTCGACCTGGTTTGCACCCTTGCCATTTTATACTAAATGGGTGTGTTCCTTTTTTTACTGCATACTGAGTTGATTAATTTCTGACCATTACTTCCTGAGATGTGGAAATGTTACTCACTCAAGGCCACGACTAACGGCACCCAGTTGAAGATCAAATCTGGGACCCCTGGCACTAGTCTGGCGGGTCAGCCGTCAAAATGAATTTTTGATAACTGATTTATCATTTTGACGTCTGGCTTCAACACTATCAAAATTTCCCAAGTTCTATTAATATCTCTGCAAGCTGTTTTTAGACATTGGTTTTATGGGAATTCCTAGTCTGATTGGTTGATGGCTGGGTGCTGAGGTCATGCACTCTCTTAGAGCCAATCAGAAGCTCGCAGTTAGAATTGTCTCCCGTCTCGAGATGACTTTTTGAAGAAAAACATGTCAGCCATGTTGAAGGATTTTTTAAAAAAATCATCAAAATAAACAAAATTTGGATATGTTTTATGAATTTTCAAATGGAGGTTTGTTTATTATTTGGTTTTACAGTGTTTTACACCATTTGTTTTGCATAAAAATTTGTTATTCTGTAAATAATGGCTTTCACCCAAAAGTGGCTGACAGCTTGGCTTTTTGATAATGTGCTGGAGTCAGACGGCAAAATGAACCACTGGGTATGATACTTCATTTTGACGGCTGACCAGTCAGACTACCCTGGCACCACTTGAGTCCTAACGCCACCACTGTGTTAGTCCGCTCCACTTACTGGAATAAACCTAATTACATGTACCTGAATGGACTAAATGTTCTAGACTTTGGGTACTTTACATGCCTAAAATTTACCGTAGTCGTTCTAATTAGCGCACAATGCGCTTAATTTTTCAAAATAACTAAAAGTTTAGGTTATAGAATATCTTTTGGTTATAAAATATCTTTCTAATTACTGCACACTACGAACGAAAACAACACATGAAAATGCTGAAATAACCATGTCCAGAATATCAAGGATGATGTCATTTAAGTACACGTTCTAATTGTTGCAAAATAATGTTTGAGCATTTAAGGTTAAGCTTTAGTGTGGATAATGACAGGCTATCCGCACGACCCTTGTGCCGATATTCGGCATGACAAGAAAATCGATATTCAAATGTTAAATATTTAGAAAATGGATACATTTTAAGTTGATGAATTTTATGACTGAAACAGAATATTACCCATGTAGGAATTTTTCATTTTTAATTAACATGATTAACACAATTGTTATTTTGCTGAAATTGGCTTACCTGTGAATTTACCTGTAAAATCAGCCATGCGTATGTGTAAATGAAAAAGTAATCATCGTAACCTAAATAATAAAAGAATGTGGTAATCCAAAAGAATAAACAACTTTTGTTGGATCAAATGATCGATATGTATGGAAACATTTCAGTAACACAAAAAAGCATTTACATATTGTTTACATTTTTCTCCGCTGTAAGACATCTACTTTGAGTCAGTTAACATAAGATGATATAATCAAATTACAAGGCCGTCATCGCCAGAGTGCCGGACCTCTTTTTTTGGCCGAGCATGCTATCTGCCGTATCATTTTATCGACCGCCGCTTGCCCGTTATCTTCTTTAATCGCATCATTATACAAGTCTCTCTCTTCTTATTGATGAAATTATTATCAACATTTGAAACTGGTGTCATCGAGGCAAAGGTGTGAAAATAAACAGTTTAGGAATCACAAAAAGTGTAAAAACAATACTATCATTGAAATGATTCCTTGTTCATTAGATTCATCATTGTTAAACGATTCTGTTCAGCGAAACGATATATCTTAGTTGTAATAAAATTGTTGTGTCACCGCCTGATGAGATTCAAAGAGGGTCAAACATTGTTTTTAGTACCTAAAATATGAGCCACCTAGTGAGAAAACCAACAATCTGCATATGCGAAAACAAAGACGCAGATCAGCTTCGCGGTAACAGCGAAGCTGATCATCGCCTTTGTTTTCGCTACACGGATAGTACAATTCCTGTCCTTTCTAAATCCAAAATTTCCAGCTTCTAACCATCTTCTGTGACTGTACAGCCCAGTTTGTGTAGGACCTGTTCGGAAACCACATTGTTGGTTTTCCCACGAGGCGGCTCATATATTCTTATTTTGTCACATAACCCAAAAATATACCCAAATCTAAAACAAAAAATGTTCCCACAAAAATATCCACAAAATAATTGTTCAAGTCAAATTTACTGGAAACTTGCTTGATTTGATATTTTACGTCCCAGTCAGCAACTATGATCAAGACAAGATATTGCCTTCTTTTTATGGGACTTCTATCCAACATGCCTGACATCCGAAATGTGCTTTGAATATAACAACCCACGTAAACAACTAAAGTTTATATGAACATGTATGGATGTTTTGACTAAACCACGTTTCATGGGCATGCTCAGAACAACTTAGCTGTTTAAGTAATAATCAGATGGTCGGCCAGCTGATAAAAAGCTTTGCTTGGAGGCACAAGCAGCCTATCTATTTCTCACGGCCCCAATGGGTGGGGGCATATTTCTTGAAACCCCAAAAATATGGACATTCTGTCAGAGTGTTCAAGCTCTCATGAATTTATTTTTTCATATTATATTTGAATATCGGTCGTTGTTGTCAACAAAAACTAGTGAAATTCAAAGACAAAGACGCATACAGAACGCGTTTAGAAGCACCAATAAATCAGATTTTTCTCAGGGGATATCCCCCGAACACCCATTACGAGAAGGGGCCCTCTCATGCTCTTCCCCTCTCGTGCCTTCGGCACTCGATCTTGTTTTCGCAGAACCACTTTTTAGAACGCGGCGACGGCCCTGAATTAAATTACTTTTCCTATTCATAATAAACAGAAATGTTAAATGAATGTATTTCAATAGCTTAACATATAATTAATTTATGTATTAAATGACAAATTAACAGTTTAATGCACACGGAAGCTTGTTAGAAAATCTCATACTCCCATTGTGCTGATAGCCAATACCTGTAGCACTGGCTATCCCCACAACTGTCTTGCCGATAACGCCGCATATCGGCATGACTGTCGTGCGAATAATCGGCGTTATTTGTTATTTTTGTGCGGATAGCCTCAGCCGTATGCAGTATTTATGTGTAGAATTGGTGTAAAATACCAATATACTAGTCGAACAGTCATCAGTGTGCGCTTATGCACTAGTTTTTTCGGAAACGAGCAGGGTGTGGACTTATTGGAGCAGTGTGCTAATAATAGAAGGAATACAGTAATTTATTACCGGTAGTCAAATAAATATAATTGCATGACAAGGACAGTGAATAATAAAAATGCCTGCCAACTTATTGAGCATGAAATTAAAAATTTTGCGCTTTTTGGGTTGGTTAACTGAAATCATATTTTAATGGCTGCCCTGACTTACTAACAGACACATTTTATTGATTTATTTTATGTTCTTTTACAGGCATGTCAAAGTTGATGCGAGTCATGTTTGATGCGAAGTATTACCCACAACTAGGTGAGTAAACTTGGCACAGGGTGATTTTCATTTGCACTTTGGGGGTGGGTGGTGCCCTTCTTGTGAAGTGCAGGCCAGTCAGTAGCAAAACATTCTGGGGCTAATGGGCTCTACAATGTAGTGTCCTTGATCAAGACACTTTGAGTTTCCAGAGTACTGGGGCCACTTGTTCAAAATTAACGATATCGTTAGTTAACGATTCGTTAAAATTTCAAATGGCAGTATTACAAACTGTTATTTTTTGTTGAAAAAAATGTTGCAAAGGATTCTCACATTTTTTTCAACAAAAAATAACAGTGTATTTGCTTTTAAAGTTGACATATAGTTAACGAATTGAGGGCTTATCAACAGCATTAAGCTAAGGAAATTTTGAACAACAGGCCCCTGGTTAACACCCGCGATGCAATGGGTCCATCCTAATATGACAGCATTCAGGAACATTAAACGGCAGGACATAAAAAAAGTCATATTACCAGCTATGACCCATGTAAATATTGAGAAGCCTCCGTGATGCACTTGTTAAGCCACTGGCCTTGTAACCCAAAGGTCGCAGGTTCCATCCTGAGCCTCTCAAGTTTCGGATGAGACTATAAACGTAGGTCAACTGGTAACAAGGACAAACTGTGACAATGCTGGAGTCTATGCTGTGCCGAATGTACTAAGTCCAAGGGACCTAGTCTTCAGACATATATATGAGCCACCTCATGGCAAAACCAACAATCTGCATAGGCAAAAACAAAGACGCAGATCAGCTTCGCAGTAATTGCGAAACTGATCAGCACCTTTGTTTTCGCTACATGGATAGTACAATTCCTCTACTTTATAAATCCAAAATTTCAAGCCTCTAACCATCTTCTGTGAATTTACAGTCAGGTTTGTGTCGGACCTTGTCGGAACCCAAATTGTTGGTTCTCTCAAGCACAGGCTCACTTGTACACTGATTCTGTCTTCCCCAGGTTTACTATCAGATGATATGTACCTCGACCGTGACAAGGAGGTAATCGAGGCTATAGCACTACAATGGAAGCAGTGCCTCTGTCCTGACGTGACTGAAAAATTGTTGACTTCGTCATTAAACATCATACAAGCAAAATATAAATTTTGGTTAATATACTTACAAGCTGATTCTGTCTTCCCCAGGTTTACTATCAGATGATATGTACCTCGACCGTGATAAGGAGGTAATCGAGGCTACTCAAATGACTGCCGAAGCAGTGCCTCTGTCCTGACATGACTGAAAAATTGTTGTCGGGGACATTAAACAACCAGAGAAAAATCATAAAATGGGTTGAATTACTTGAGCCACTGTATGGAAAAACCAACAGTCTGCATACTATAAGGCAAAAACAAAGGTGCAGAACAGCTTTGCAGTAACTGCGAAGCTGATCAGCGACTTTGTTTTCACTACTGGGAGAGTACAATTTGCTCTTCTACTTAAATCTGAAATTTTAAGCTTCTAGCTTTTTTCTGTGCTTGTACAGCCCGGTTTGTGTCAGACCTGTTCGGAAACCACATTGTTGGTTTTCCCCACGAGGCGGCTCATATAATTATGTGATTTCAGTCTGTGACTAGGCATCTCCAGTCTTTCCAATGTCCCATCTTAAACCAAGGTTCCATAAATGTTAAAAATTGTTGTCTGGGACATTAAACAACCAGAGAAAATCATAAAATGGGTTAAATTATTTGTATTCTGATTCTGTCTTCCCCAGGTTTACTATCAGATGATATGTACCTATATCGCAACATGGAGGTAATCAAGGCAATACGACAACTTCCGAAACAGTGCCTCTGTCCTGACATGATTGAAAAAATGTTGACTGGGGCATTAAACAATAGAAACAAAGTAATAGTTGGTTTAATATAATTCATTGCTGATTCTGTCTTTGCCAGGTTTACTTACCGACAAGGAGGTAATAAAGGCTATACGACAACTTCAGAAACAGTGCCTCTGTCCTGACATGACTGAAAAATTGTTGTCTGGGACATTGAACAACCAGAGAAAATCATAAAATGAGTTAAATAACTTGAGCCGCCGCATGGAAAAACCAACAATCTGCATAGGCAAAAACAAAGGCGCAGATCAGCTTCAGGGCCTTTGTTTTCACTACACGAATAGTATAATTCCTCTACTTTCTAAATCCAAAATTTCAAGCCTCTAACCATCTTCTGTGACTGTACAGTCCGGTTTGTGTCGGACCTGGTCGGAACCCAAATTGTTGGTTCTCTCAAGCACAGGCTCACTTGTATTCTGTTTCTGTCTTCCCAGGTTTACTATCAGATGATATGTACCTCGACCGTGACAAGGAGGTAATCAAGGCTATACAATGACTGCCGAAGCAGTGCCTCTGTCCTGACATGACTGAAAAATTGTTGTCGGGGACATTAAACAACCAGAGAAAATCATAAAATGGGTTGAATTACTTGAGGCACTGTATGGAAAAACCAACAATCTGCATAGGCGAAACAAAGGCGCCGATCAGCTTCACAGTAACTGCGAAGCTGATCAGCGCCTTTGTTTTCACTACACGAATAGTACAACTTCTCTTCTTTCTAAATCCAAAATTTCAAGCCTCTAACCATCTTCTGTGACTGTACAGCCGGGTTTGTGTCGGACTTGGTTGGAACCCAAATTGTTAGGCTCTTTTGTATGCTGATTCTGTCTTCTCTAGGTTTACTATCAGATGATATGTACCTCGACCGTGATAAGGAAGTGAAAGAGGCTATACGACGACTGCCGAAACAACTATACGATGAGAGACAAGCTAGACAGACCAGGGCCCTGTATCTAGATGCCAGAAAACAGATCTTACCCAGGAGTCAGTGGACTAAGCCAGAAGAGGTATTGTTGATATTAGAAAAAATTATTATTATTATTATTTTTTTTAATTCAGTTTTACGTCCCTTTCAAGATTATTTCAGCTCATATGAGACGGGCCAATCATATGAGACGGGTGGGACGAAAACGGGAGAACCCCGATAAAAACCACCTGACACACTCGCAAGCAGAACTTGGCTTGTCTCACATGTGGCCAGAGCAGGGCTCGAACCCACACCAGACACAGCGGTGAGATCATCCAGTGATTAAGAAACAGTGCTCTTAACCGCTCGGCCACGGGGGCCACCAAAAATTATTATGATTGTGCATTACCTTAGACTATACCTTGAAGAAGTCCAGAGAGAAAATCAGGAAAAGAACCTGTAATTTTTAACTTGTGATTTTTACACCTGTGACAGTCATAGAATGAGCCACCTCATGGGAAAACCAACAATCTGCATAGGCGAAAACAAAGGCGCAGATCAGCTTCGCGGTAACCGCGAAGCTGATCAGTGCCTTTGTTTTCGCTACTCGGATAGTACAATTCCCCCTCTACTTAACTCCAAAATTTCAAGCTTCTAACCTGCTTCTGTAGCTCTACAGGTCGGTTTGTGTCGGACCTGTTCAGAAACCACATTGTTGGTTTTCCCACGAGACGGCTCGAATGTAAATGTGAATGAGGCACATGATGAGAAAACCAACAATCTGCATATGCAAAACCAAAGGCGCAGATCAGCTTCTCAGTAACTGCGTAGCTGATCAGCGCCTTTGTTTTCGCTACACGGATAATACAATTCCTCTACTTTCTAAATCCAAAATTTCCGGCCTCTGGCCATCTTCTGTGCTTGTGTAGCTTGGTTTGTGTAGAACCTGTTCGGAAACCACATTGTTGTTTTTCTCATGATGTGGCTCTAATGGTAAATCTCTCATTGCAGGATGTACCATACCTAAAACCATACCTCGATGAAGTGCAGAGAGAAAATCAAGAAAAGAAGGACTGGAAAAATCTAACTTTAACTTGGAAGAAAGGGAAATAACTTCTTTGTGGTTTTAGGAACTTTATTAACTGTAAAAATAAAACAGTTGTGATGCGATAATTTAATGAAAGAAATGACAGTCAGTCACAAAAAATGTTTCAACAGGTGAATGAAAGATGTATTAAATAAGAATGGGCTTGGATAATTTGGAATTTTGTCGAAATTAATCTGATGAAATTACGTTGATACTCATTTTAAGCACATTAAATTGAGCTGCCCCATGGGAAAACCAACAATCTGCATATGCGAAAACAAAGGCGCAGATCAGCTTCGCAGTAACTGCGAAGCTGATCAGCGCCTTTGTTTTCGCTACTCGGATAGTACAGTGCCTCTTCTACATAACTCCAAAATTTCAAGCTTCTAGCCTGCTTCTGTAGCTGTACAGGCCGGTTTGTGTCGGACCTGTTCGGAAAACACATTGTTGGTTTTCCCACGAGGCGGCTCATTTATAAAGACAGAACAGGAGAATTTCTTAAAAGTGAGAATATTAAAACACTTCGGTTGATCATAGTATAGTCCTTGGAGGACAAGTTAAATAAATAGTGATGCGTTAGACAATGGCAGCAGCATTTCACCTGATCAGATTTGTTTTTGATCAATAAAAATATGAAAAATCAAAATCGTTTTTGCGTTGTTTGCATTAGAAGATGAATCCTAAGATATTAAATGAGCCTGTGCGTGAAGTATGGGTTTCTGACCAGGTCCGACACAAACCGGCCTTTACAGTCACAGAAACAGGCTAGAAGCTTGAAATTTTGGATTTAGAAAGAAGAGGAATTGTGCTATCCGTGTAGTGAAAAAGGCGCTTATCAGCTGTTGGCTGTAGTAGGGTTGAAGCAAAAATCAAGAAAATATCAGTATATCCAAGGTTTTGGTCAGGGGTAGAAATTCTTATCTGACCCTGCATGCACATGCTCCTTTTTAACATTGGTTTTATAGGATGTCATGTTAATCCGTCGTTAAATGCATATGTCACAACAATGTCAGAAATGTTCCATTTCAATGTAAATGTTATGAAAATCAAGATTTGATGCATTAAGGCATGCAAGGAAAAGAATCTATCATGGGTGTTAGGGATGGATCGACAAATCTGTCCCTTGGGCCACAGTTTGGCATCACTCAGTGACCCTCAGGACAGATTTGCCTATCCATCCCTGACACTCATACAACAACTGGTATGTTCAGCATCACGAGAAACCTGTCTCTGTATCGACCAAATACAGTAAGAAAATTGTCTATGCAATATACAGAGACTGACCCCCTTATACCCCAGTCTAATTATACCCCAGTCTTACTGTATAAAACTGGGGATTAAGGGGGTAGATATGACATGGACATGTTTTCCTGATGAATTCAGTAAGACTGAAAATTGTTTTAAAACGATGTTATATCCAAAAGCATGTACATGTGTAACATATATACACACATTTAACATCAATATTCTAATCAGAAGAAGCACATTCTTGATAAATTGTTATCACAGACGCCAGCAAAATAAATTATTATAGGCTTGAGAAATCCTCAAAAAGGGGAACATGTAAGTTGATGCATTTCATACTTCGCACGTTAGAGTACTATAAGAAGCTTTCTTTCAAAGTTAGTACGAAACATTTCAAACGTTAAATGTCTTATTGAAAACTCTGTTCACAACACTGTTTAAAGGACATCTATGCCTTAGATTGGGATACTCCCTAATTGAAAAATATGTCACTTTCAAAGACGAAAATGCCTAGTTCTTTATTATTATTGTGTTCTTGCATATTTTGATTGTCAATGACATAATTCATGTCAATTTTAACATTAGTTTGGGAATTCACATTTCTAAGCATTAATGCAATACGATAGATTGAAAGCAAATTTACTTTTGGACCTGTACTTTATCTCTATAAATACATCAACATAACCTAAATATACTCACTCTGACACCGGTTTGACAAGAAATACGACCATGAATGTTTACAATTCTACAGTTGATGTCTTTAAAATTGTCTATAACAACTGTGCATATTTTAGTTCATAGAAAATTTCAGGAAATTATACATTTTCGCCTTGCTGACCCTGTTCCCCCCCTAGACCCAGGATGATGTGTGAATGTGAAAAACACACAAACTGACGAAAGGGCATGCTGGGTCCCGGGAGGGGGGGGGGAACACACCTAGAAATAAACTATAAGATTGTAAATTAAAGATCTTATGCACTGAGTCAACATTTCTTTCAAAATAAACTTAAAATTACAAAACAATAGACAATCAATGTGTGGATATTGTTCAGCATTCATATGACAAACAAGCCCATATTTGTTTGCTTGAAAAGTGGTTGACAAACAAATGCAAATCAGTTCAAAGTCTAATTGTTCATTTTTGCCAAAGATGGGATGGGTTGTGAAAATATTTAGTTGCATTGTCTGGATTCTGTTAAATCAGCCAAACTGTTTCGTAAATGAAAGTGTATATATTTCTTCTCCTATAAATGCTAAATTCAGCCCCATAGTCATAACATGAAAATTTTGTCCTACCAAATCTGAGATTTAGGGACTTCTTACATCTAAGGCATAGATGTCCTTTTAGTTACAACCCTCCTTTCCATTTTATAGTTCCCAGACGATTGAAGTAGACTTTTGTCACAGATCAAACATTTCATTCAGTAGACTTTCGTCACAGATTTACCGTTATAAATATGAATGACACGTCGCCTGTTCCTATTGGTCAAATGCATTCATTTCATTCATATGTATAGCGGTAGACCTGTGACGTAAATCTACTCCAATCGTCCGGGATCTATATTAAACTCATTTACATGTAATGAATAACATTTATTTATATTATGGATTGTAAACTTCTGTATTATTGGAAAGGCATATCTATGTTGAGCAGCAGAATTTTGCATGCTAGTGGAGCAATACAGCACAGTGAAACTTAACCACAGAGGGCCTCAATTTTCTAATGTCTCAAGCGTACAGTCACTTCACAGACAATCTTATGTTCATTTCGACACTAGTCTCTTTTGAGAAGTATATAGTGTTTCAATCCATTTAAAATTTGTGCCATTTCTTAACTAACAGAATCTGTTCAAGCTGATTTGATGTTTTCAAGGCACAAAGCCTATATCTTTGTCCAGGAGCTTGATGTCCTCTCTACTTTGGTACACACAAGTTTGTCTCGGGGTCAACTTCATAGCCACAACAACAATTTGCAGACTGACTGTAATATATGGTCGTATTCCTGAAAAGGAAGCAGAACTTATAGGATATAGTCTAGGAAAAGCCTAAGAAAATGGCTAAAAAGTACACTTACATCAAAATGCTGACCATGCAATTACATGTAAAGGTCAAGGCCAACTATTTTTGTCAGACAAAAAAATGTGAGAATCTTCTTTATGATTCAAATGTAAAAAATTACTCTGCCGAGCAAAATTATTATTTGTCCTAATTATTTAACATTTAAAATTCTAATGTAGGATCTATACTGGACTATTAGTTACATATGTTTGGTACTGACTGTCCAGGTAGACATTTTATCAATACATATTATTGCATAAATACCCGTGTCATACGATATTAACAGCCGTTTATTAATGAAGGGAAAGCAATGTATTAATATTGCAATTCACGCGCGCACGTGCTGTTAATGCATGGCTCTTACTTATGCTCGTTACCGGGCGCCACGCAAAGCACATGCTAGTAATGAGAAACTGAAGTCCGCCCAGAACGAGCATAAAAACGAAAGCTTCTACGCGTATGAAAATATGGGCTGTAAAATATAGTGCACCATATTTCTTTCGCTTCTGCACCTTATTTCTTTTGTTTTAGCAGAATTAATGCAATAATAGCGATCAAAAATGATTTTGTCATTCATTAACATTCGCTAGGTCCCTTGGGAAGTGTTGAAAACCTCGGGCTGCGCCCTCGGTTTTGAACACTCCCCTCGGGACCTAGCGAATGTTAATGAATGGAAAATCATGTTTGATCCCTATAATAATACCTACTCAGTACACGTCCTAGGCATCCAAGGAAAGCCACACTGGTATTCATATGATGTCTGTTGTGTACAGGATACAAAGTTGCCGGTTCTGCACGACTCTAGGTTACATAGTTCTGATTCTGTGTTGTCTCCCCTGTAATATAAAATACATGTATTTGAAAAATGTCTGAAAGTACATGTAATTGTGGTAAAAGATAACACTGGTTTTCATACGACATACGTTGTGACATAGGGCTTTTAATTGTACATGTGTAATTGTAGGAAGGTTAGCTGTGCATATTGGGTACCATTTAACTAAGTAAACGCGTGAAAGAAGTGTTCCAAGAATGATCATCATTTTTGTCTGAGACATAGAGAATGAACTTAATGGTCCTAACAAGCTAGCTTTCTTCAAAAAGGGAATCAAATACTAAATTAATTTCGAAAATTCCAGAACATGTTTGAAGTGAAAAAAGTGTAAACCTGTATCTTTGTCTAGTGCCACAGCTACCGCACCTCTTAGAGCATGGCCCCCATGATGACCATTCCTCCGTCTCTGGGTAGGGGTCATCATTTTCCTCCCCCTCAGAACTACCAATGGTAGAATTATTGTCTATTGTTGAATTTACTGAAAAGCAGATATTTTTTTCAATGATAAATTTTGGTCCAGTGAAATCGACCCAAGAATAAACATACAATATTTCAAGAGACCAGAAAATGCCAATGACTACTTTGAGCTAACACTGTTTGCACAGTCAGCTATTTATCTGGACTTATGATTGGGAATTGAATATTTCTTGGCTCATAACTATTTAAAAAGTAGCTATTGTATGTCTTGTATCGGTAAAAAAGGAACATATTGTACTTGTTAGTGGTTAAGCACTTGCTTGGATCTTTGTTGAAATGTGAGAAGAATGATTCCTGCCATGTCCTCAGCTTATAAGTGGGCAGAAGGAACCAACGAAAGAAAAGGCTTTAAAATGAATATCTGAAGTCTGATTAAAACTTAAAAGTTAACCCATGAACAGAAGCACACATTTTAGATTGTAACATTAAACTTACATATACAAGTGTTATTGTGTAATAAATAGCCATCACAACAATACTGTTCCTCCTCATAGCATGTGCTGGGTCTAGATATGGTCTTGTAGCTGAAAATAGGAGTTTAAACCTTAACTCATTATTTATTGAAAAAATATAACATGAAGTACCATGTAATAGTAGGCGGTTTTGAATAATGTCTGTTCAAATATTCAATCAAAACCCTCATGTGTAAACCCAGACTCCCGAACTGATGATGTAAATTCAGTTTCAGTATCATATTTCACATTTTAAACAGTTTTCAAGTGGATATATATAAGAAGAAGCAATGTGTAAAACAAGAACAAAATAGATTTTAGATACAAAATTAATTCCAAATAATCCTAATATGAAGAATCAAATGTTTTATCATTTTTCTTGAATAAGTCATATTTCTTGTGATAATGCTTTGTGGGCGTGTATGTTGCATGTTACTTACACATATTTGGTTTCACACCACATCCAATAAGAACAGCTTTGAAATTTGGTTTTCACAAGCCAGGTGTTATAACAAGACTTTTTCTTTTTTCTAGAGCAAGCTGGTTGGGTACTGGTAACATTATTGTGACAACCACCACAACTTGCTGTACAAAATAAGAAAATTATCAAGCAATCACATCAAGGAAGAAGTGTGCACATGACATGATAAATGTTATGAAAGTCACAAAATACGGAAGGTGAAAGAACATGGTTATGGAATATTAGAGGTTTTACTTAAATGCCTCAGGGTTTTTCATGTGCAATACTTATTTGCTAATATTGAAATCAATAGCTGCAAATGTCCAAATCTTGGTTAAAATAATATTATTATTGTGTGCATTTGAAGAAAAAAATATGGCCAGGAGTGTACAGTACTGTTGAATGAGGATACATTCATATAGCAGCAATCTTAGTATTATTTAACATGCCTGATGCTATTTTCACAATAAGTACTATTTAATGAATATGCGACTGCAATTTTTATGAACATTACTTAATGATTAAAACTCCATGCAAGCATTTTAATATTTGTGATTACATGTACGAGGTCCGTCCCGGGAAATCATAAAAATGTCTGATATTTCGTGAACGGTTCGTTGAAATTTAAAGATATGTTCATGCTTTTAAACTACATTTGTACTAGGCAATCTGTGAAAATATTAGTTCAATCGCTTACAAATTGCAAAAGTTATGGAGATTTATATGATGGTGTATCGGCGTTTACGGATCATGTTGAAAATCATTTTGCTACGTTTTTGTGAATGTTTTGTGTGCAGTCTCTTTATTAGAGCCATAATGGTGATGAATATTGTCATCTAAGCATTGATTAAGTCTTCTTAGTTAAAATTATAGTCAATAATTTGAGTTATTAATGATAAGTAGAAAAAATAGCATGATCAGAGGGAACACAAATTTTATTTTAGACTGAAATAAAACAAAAAGATGTCGCTTGTTTAAAATGACAACAAGAAACGAGCATTTAGAATATTTAAAGAACAAATGCATACAGAATCATCACAGGATTATTAATGACACAATAGAAGGTTGATTTTATAAATTAATTTTGTTAAATATACTTAACTGGAAAGAAAAGCTTGGGGAAGGTCTAATTTTGCACCGCAAAACTTACATTATGTCACTATTTTCCAATGAAATAATTGCAGTAGGTTTAAGAAAATTTCTATAAAATAAATGCTGATGGTGGAAATTATTTCAAACTTTCAAAAACTTATCTTACATGATTACTCGTGCACCTGATAGTTAGAATTGTGTAATATCACCTCAACTCACAATTACAGGAACTGTTGAATTTGATCGGTATGACTATATAGCGAAAGGAATGTTCCTTTCGCGAAAGGAAGATTTTTACACGAAAGGAGGATTTTATTTCAAAATTTTGAACTCATTGACTATAAATTGTGCATGTTTTAAGTTTTAAACGGTTAAAGGAAATAAATAATAGCTTTTGCATGACGTTCACTTCACTTTAAATTGACTTTATACAACCGTAAGGCAGCGATGAACGGTTCCTTTCATAGCAGAAAATCTTCGCCAGTGCGGCTAGTGTCAAATTTCATTTGCTGTCCTCCATTTCGACCAAATTTTCTTAATAGTAAACATGGTAAAGTTGTATTTTACTTTATCTTCTTATTATTTTATTGCAAAATGTATAAAAAGACAAAAAAGCTGATAGGCCTGTCGACGTTAATTTCATAGGCAAATCTTCCTTTCGTCGCCTAAATTTAGTGAGCTTTCTTTATTTATAAGTTCCTCTTTTTGCACCAAATAACTTTTTTTGACATTTTACACATTTTACTTGATATTGTTTTATCACAACGTGTGTAACAAAACAATAAAAAGCTGTTAAATATCAGTGGCGATAATAATAAAATGTTCCTTTCGTACCAAAATCTTCCTTTCGCGAAAGGAACCTTCCTTTCGCTGTTTAGCTATACCCGAATTTGATCTTGATGAATTTCAAAACATTGTTTTTGACGTGCGCCGTAGACACCTACCCCTCTTGGAATAAATGCATATAAATCTGTTGTGTAAGGGGTGAATTCATCCATATTTGTACGAAATGTTTATTAGATGCATGCAAACAGATCATATAAATTTCATGAAATTCTGCAGACACATTACTGTTTTATCACAAATGTCTACGTATTTCTGGGACAGACCCCGTATATCTAAAGATCAGCAGCTGAGCTTAGTTTGAAAAGTTTTCAATTGAGACATATACTTACCAATACTTAATGAAATATTTATTCCTCTAGCACCACTTTCCCATGATTTAAAAATAATCAAAGAATGATTGTTATGTGACACTATTGGTGTATTCAACTGTTTTCTTTGGTGTGCATCATCACAACAGAATCTCCCACCGGTTAATCCCAAATTGTCTGTGAATCTCACTTCCACAAAATCAACACATGGTAAATATGGTTTTATAGTTTTACAAAATTCTGTGCTGTGCATGAATGGTTTGTTGAATTTCATTTCTATTGATGTCCCTGGAGGTGACTGGAAAAGAAACAAAGAAGCTAAATTTTGTGAAAACAAGAATGGAGTAGGATGTAGTAATATAAAATTATAAAATGTATAATGTAAGACTATGGTCTTTATTCTATGTTTTTGGTCATTATTTTATAAGTTGCACAGTATAACCTTCGTTTTTGTAGAAATAATGAGTGTTAAAGCTCACCCTTAAATGTGACCAATTGAGATTTTTAAATTTGTTAGTTGAAAGAAGCTTGGAATAGATAATGCTGATCCCCAGAATTGCTCAGAGACTTGTCAAACAAGTCCAACCATCAGTAGAGGAGAATGGACTATTGATTAAACATGATGATGATGATGATGATGATGATGATGATGATGATGATGAAAAAAAAACTATATTGTAGTTCAAACATAGGAAATAAGATTGGTCACGTTGGTATTGGATGAAGTTACTCAATGATGGATATGTTAGTTTATTTTCTTACCTGGATTAACCAGTAACAATGAAGTCCAGCTGGATAAGATTCTGGATACCCAGGCGTCGCAATGTGTATGTATGAACTTGAATTTAATGTTATTGTTCCTCCACAGACACCTAATAAAAATAGAAACACATACAAATATATTACACATTAAATATCCATAAATGGGGCTGGCTATTTATTATAAAGTATTGCTTTTAGTTGTATTAACTAGACTAACATACATTTGACTGAAAAATGATTTGAATGTTGTTCGTTTTTTTTTTTTTTTTTTTTTTTTTTTTTTTTTTTTTAATATTTACATATTCTACAAATTTCATAGAAGCAGAATAACGGTGATCTATTACTAACTAAGTCAGATGAATATATATTAATTACCAAGTCAGATAAATATTATTTACTTAAAATGATTTTTTGTGGAAGCCATATTACCCCTCAAAGTTACATACCATTTGACTGAGCCACCAGTTCACAATTATTTCCTGATAAGCCATCAGGACAGCGACATCTTGTACAGTTGGTCGGGTCCTGGTAACCATCATTTTGACAGCTTCCAACCAAGTCAGTAGTATTACAAGTATCTAATGTACAGAGAAAGAAACTCTTTTAGTGGCATAAACATTTTATTATTTTGTCTTGCAAACATTATCCACTCGTCTTACAAGACCAGGACCAGCAAAACTTGCTAAAAGTTGGAATTTTGGTACTTTTAAGATGATGTGTTTTGGTGGCCATCTTGAATGTCATCATGGACCATATGGACCACAAAACTATGCACACTCTCTGAAAAATGAGCTGAATTAACTGAACTTCATAAACGCAAACATTTAGTTCAGATTTGTAAGCTTGACAGCCATCTTGATAGCCATCTTGAATATTAAACAACTCTGAACTTGGAAACATTTGAAATAAGAGTTGAGCATATGAACTTTCAAAGTGCAAATCAGTTTTTCCATCATTTTTTTTTCTTTAAACAAATGCAAAATATCTGTATTTCCTGTATTACGTGAAAAATATCATACCATTACAATATGCCAAGTTAGCCAGTTTGACGTCATAGAAGGATAGCTCTTCTCTTTGGCCCATGGTATATTGCAGTAGAGGGTTCCAACTCTCCATTGTCAGGTCAGTAGATTGAGAAAATGTCTGCAAATAAAATAAAATAATAATTATTAAAATGCATGCAATACAAAAAGATATTTTATCCATTCTTTCAGAGATCAGAGAACAATAGGCTACTTTAGGTTCACCTTTTTCATGATATAACCCCCATCCCTTCCCACCGCCAAACCCTTAACGGAAGATCCCTTATGTCATTATCAATAACTAGTTGAATTTCAAACCTTTTATTGAGTGTTGAATGCAGCATGCATTATGCAATAGCAAACATGAAGAGATAAATGATGTATTCTTACAATGTTGATATTCAATATGGCATCCAATATGGCAGCCATACTTTTTCAGCAATTCCCAGAGCTACTCAAGTTCTAACAGATGCAAAAGAGCATTTTAACAAAATTCACTTTGCAATTGAAAATAAAATTTTATGCTTCAAGCATATGTTGAAAACAATTGTTACCACATGGATTTAAGTAAATATATACATGTATTTCATGGAACATACTGTAAATCACTTAATTTGTGCGAGCAATTGATTTTTGCAAGAAAGATGAAATGGCAAAAATAAGTCGCAACGAAAATGTCCATTTTGATATGATTCTTATAAATGCTAATTCCGCAGTCTGCAAAAACACATCTTGGAAACAAAATTTAATTTCCACTAAAATTGGTTGGTGACAGTAGGTCTTACCTCACCACTGTAATGCATTAAGGATCCTACATCATATGGTACTCCAAAATTATCCATCTTTGCCCAGGTTCTCTTATTAAAGTTGTAGTAGTCAGATATGTAAATGTGGTCATAATGAATTTTCACGTGCTCATCTCTGTCTGGTCGTGCATGCTCATGCCAAAAGCCAATCACATGTCCAATTTCATGCGCAACTACACCCTTCTGTGAACAAAAATAAAATGACAACATAAGCAATATACGTTACAAAAACGCTGTCGAAATATGCTCAAAAGTCGAATGACGGATATAAAAGTTTATTTTATACAATAACAATTACTGATCTGATGGAAGTATATGAGCATCATGTTGCTAAATCCAACACGAGTTTTACTTGCGGTAGAAGAAAGATTAGAATGTGAATAGACTAGAGTAAACACAAAGTGGGTTACTTTTACAAATCTTTAAAATCAATGATTGTGAATGCAATGGTTTAATACAATATGGTGGCCAAACCTTTAAACATCGTGATCCAAGTGAGACATGCTGATCTGAGTAACCAGGCTGTTTACCAACAAATGAATAACATCTGAAATATCAAGTAATTGCAAACAGGCGTATATACATGTACATGTAACTCTACAACGCATAAATATGCATAAAATATAAAGTAAGTGGTGTCCATTTATAAGTATAAAAACAAAAAAGTCCCTGCCCGGTGGTGATATTAACATTTTTTTTTATATTTCAAAGTTTACATATTTATGAACGATTATATGTACCTAAACAAATGAAAGCAAATATTTGAAAAGAATGTATTGATGGGCACGTATAGGCTCATAAATATACGAAAAGGGAACAATAAACAAATGAGGGGTTAAAATTAAAGAAATCGAGTTGGAACCACCTCTGTGGCTGTGAAACATGCGAAAATCGCTTACTCTGAATCATTTATGAACAAAATGCTTTTCCCAGCGTAATTTTCATCATTGGTAAATGTTAAACAGGTCTGGTTCTCCCAATGTTCAATGCCTTGTCTGATTTTCTCTCGAGCTTCTGCGTCTGAAACAGGAAACCAAAGGGATAAAATAGATTAACGTTCGTTTGAACCGTGAACTCTTTTGTTTCAAGTCGTTATAGCATAAGGCACGTCGAAATTTGAGATCTTATTGGCATGATAATTTATTTTGCTTTGCACAATTGTTTACATACTTTGCACAATTGCTTACAGACATTTGAGTTATGGTAATGCAACCCTTTGATGTATGATGGATAGCTCGAAGTAGAGAAATAAATCGGATATATTTTTAATGATTTTGCTATCAGATTTTGTTGTATTGTTTTCATTAAAATTTACTTCTGAATTATGATAATATGTTGTTTGGCAATTTGTATTTTAATTTATTTTAAGTGAATAAAGATCAAAAAGGTTTAAGAGCACACAGCTGCTGCGTTTTGCTGCCTTGTTGTCACTACCTTTAGGGTACAATGCAAATACTTTCATATAACTTTTGCGCATCTATTTATTCGTATTTAATCTCTCAATCTCTCCTAACAAAACCCAGTTGTATTCACCCAAAACACAAATGTGTAGTCAGCATGTTCAATATGATTAAAACAACAACGGCGGATATTTTGCTGTCCGCTTATGAAAAGCGTTTGATCGACCATCTTGCTCAATGGATGCTCCAGTAAAGTGACTATTTTCATAGTCTTAAGTTCTTTAATGATTCAAAATTCGTTTAATCGTTTGAAATATTTTTGGGCGCAATATCAAACGGTATTCTATTTCAACTACTTACTGTGTGTGCCATCAAACTTATAATTGATTGGCAGGTCCCATCTGTTGGAATCTACGACCGTAATTTTTCGTTTCTTTCGCACGTTTCTGTCTGTCACCAGCTGCAGTGCCTGGTCTTTTTGTAGAATTATGTCCCCTTCGTAAACATAGTCGCGAGTCCAAAAAGGTCTCTGAAAAACATAGATCAGTGAAGCATCGAACATGCACTGAATTTATTTACAAAGGATATTGAACTGAAAGAGTAATACATACATGTAATTGCAGGAACATCGTCAGTGGAACTGCCAATAGATGAGCCGCCTCGTGGGAAAACCACCAATGTGGTTTCCGACCAGGTCCGACATAAACCGACCTGTACAGTCACAGAAAAGAGCTAGAAGCTTGAAATTTTGGATTTAAGTAGGAGAGGAATTGTACAAACAAAGGCGCTGATCAGCTTCGCGGTTACCTGCGTCTTTGTTTTCGCCTATGCAAATTGTTGGTTTTCCCATGAGGTGGCTCATATGAAGACATTTTTCCAATAGGCTATCGCCTTTAGTGTTAGGGTGTGCTATAAATAGATACGCAAATTTCTAAAATTTAGTAGGCGCAGTAAACCACCCTTGGCGGATGAGCATGTTTTTCCACCGACGGGTTTAGCTGTGGTTTGGTTCGGCTGTACGTTATACAATAATAGTTTAACAAATTAGTATCAAAAGAAATATTGCGATAAACAGTCTTTGGCATCTGTACCAAATAGCTCGGACTCGAAATAGATATGGTTAATTGGATCGGAGTATAGTGTATGCATAGCTGTATATCTGGCGACCTTCTTAGACGCTATATTGAATTCTGTGACTCTCCCAAACGTATGGTTAAGTGTTACGTATTCTAAGTTAAACATGTCGGTGAAAACAATTTCAACTAGTTCTAGCCGATGATGTAAATCCAGGCCCTGTTCCGAATAGTTGGTAGCATCCTTGTCTCTCACACGACAGACTCACACTAAGAAATGAACCCTTTTACTACTCTACCATCATACAAACATGTCCATGTAATGTATACCCCTTATACCATACTTTTATAAAGCAAAACTGGGGTACGCAGGGTATACCTATTTTTCTTATTTTTGAATTAAAACATAGATTGTTTTATGCGAGGTGGTTCTAACGTGCACCCACAATCCATGTTTTGAACAAAAATAAGAAAAAATATGAAAAAAAAAATCTACTGAAAATTTTCAATTTTTGCAACTTAAGAAAATTTAGTATATTACATGGGCATGTTTTCGTAATTACTTACCAGTCTGACCCCCTGCTCTTGTGTCATCTTCAATTCAAGAATATTAATCATCTTCATAACGAAAGATTTCTCAGCCAGCGTTTGTCCATCCCTTATCTGCTCTGGTGGACTCTACAAAATGTTAGATGTGATTGATTGACTGACAGACTAATTGATTGAATAATAATAATTGATTGATCGATTGATTGATCGGTTGATTGATCGGTCGGTTGATTGATTGGCAAGTAGTCTTAAAGTTTTCCCCATCCCATATCTACACATTATTCAACGCAATATGCAAACAGACTTTTTATGGATACTCCGATTTGCCGCCGCTTTTGCCGTCTCATTGGTCGACTATTGCATTCGCATATGTCCAAAATTCCATGGTCTTTAAGTGGTTTCCGTGGCTGACCAAGTTGGTCTTTGTTCAAACGGTATGTGCGTTAATCTAATTTTCATACCCGGTCCTATGTCTCTGGCACAGATCTATCCTGCATAAAACCATATGAACACTGTGGCACGCTTAAAACACTTCTGAAAAATCTTGTAATTTTTGTCAAGAAAACTTAGTCAATAAATAATGTTGGTCACGGTAAGCTTTGATCTAGGAAGCGTAAAGTCACTGTCATACTTAATGGTATTTTATGTGTGACTAATTAATATTCGCCCATAAAATTATTTGTAAATAAATATTGTGGTTATTACCACACATTATGCATGTAATGGTGGTCTCCGATGCTACCGCATTGAAAAACATCGGTACCGAATCGACGAAGAAAAAAAATCTCATAATTATGGACAACTTGATTATCATGGAAAGAATTCGTATTTGAATCTAAAATCTTGTGCATTTTGCTTTTGGATAAAATCTTGTTTAGCTTTAAATACACAGTGATATTAATGCACCAGTCATTTGTGTCAACGGCCCCACTAGGGCCGGGGAATGGCGGGGCTTTTAACTTTTCGAATTTTAAAGCCTGAGTAAAAGCCCCGCCCTGCGGGGCCAAAATTTTGGCAAAATCCCTGCTAAAAGCCCCGGCCCTCCGGGGACTGACAATAATGAGGAGTGACGACAAATGACCTAAGCTATTTGAATAATCTTTACTACTAGCATATTCCACGGTGCTGCGATTAGGTATAAGTTAGCCCAGTGGTTTCAAAGAAGAATTTGAACACCTCCTACAGACACACATCAGAGAGCCTTTGGCATTAAATGAACTTAATTCATGGTCAGTCTTGAAATTTTGCATACTAGAATACAACAACTGTGGCTTGTTCTCATGAAATTAAAGTACATGTATATATTAAATGTGAAAATACAGCTAAATACTTAATTCAAATCGGTTGGACACTAAAATGCTATATTGGCACATCCCCGGCGCTACCGGGACTCGCCGGAGGTTAAAATCACGGCACTTAAGCCCCGCTATGTCCCCGCTATCCTCGGCCCTAGGCCCTAGGGGGGGGGGGGGGGGTCAAATGACTGGTGCATAAAACATCGTATGGACATTCAGACTATATGAAACCAAATGTTGTTGTCGACTTGTTGAGTACTATTTCTCGAAACTGAATGTCGTAAGCTAGAATGGCAATGTCGAAACATTTTGGAGTATTTTAGACGACGATAAAGAAGAGAAGAAAGAAGGAGAAGAAAAACGTTTAATTAGTGTACATCATACACGGTAACGTTAGTCTGCGATGCCCGGGTCTACGGTACTAAGTTCGATCCCTTACCCGTGTCTGTTGTGGAAACCTGCTGGTGTCGGTACCGCGAGGCTTTATTATGTGTTATACATGCGTTTTATATTTCATGTTTAACGGTATGTCACTGTAGTATTCTGACTACTTACCAGTGCTTGTTGGGGAAATCTGCTATCGTCGGTTGCCGGTACCGGTACCGCGGGGACAGGTGGTGCTGATACAGGTACCGGTACCAGGTTTATCCAATAGAAAGTTATTAGAATAAAGCGCTTATAATGCATACGGCACTTCATAATCGCAAGAAAACATAGAAGGTACACGCATGAGATGTCATAGTTCGAGTTAAATTCTGCGATAAATCAGTCCGACTTTTTTAATTCCATAGGATCGCACAGTCACGTATTACGCAGAACTTTATGGTTTTGACCGGCTGTGTTTAATTGGCAAAATTGTCATTTTTGACCTTTGATCGTTAACAAATAAATTGAAGTTTTCTTTTATCTTTCACTTTCTTTTCTTTATTGCAACTCCTTTATCAAGCCAATTCCACAAACATAAAGTTTCAGATTTCTAGAAGTCTGAAGCACATCTAGTATTTACACGATGTATTTTATTTGTTTATTCTTCTTAATGGGTATTTAAAGTGAAGAATTTCAAATTATCCTGCATAAATCGAAAGAATTGTTTAAACCATTTACGAAAGAAACCATCGAAAATAAAACAAATATTCGGTACATTATGAAGTTAAAATTGTCTCTTGAACTCAATTATTTGTCAATATTTCCGCGGGCCCGACATTCTGATGCGATTTTTCGATGCGTATCTTTTATAGTCATTTGCCCGAAGTTAAGAACATGTGTTAGAAATGACTATTTATCGAAACTACCTTAATATACCAGGTGTAATGATTAAACAATGCCACAATAATTTGTGACCATTAGCGATACGACTTAACGTACGTATACGTGCGTTAGTTTTCCGCTCCGTTTTAACCGTACGTTTGACACAAACGATGATGCATAATCCAACCTAATGGATAATCGTGCATCTAAAAAAGATCGGTAAACGGAGATGTGCGTACAGGGAAGACACGGGTCAGTTTGTTTTCAAAATGACATGATCTATTCACAAAATTCAATATGCAACGAAATTGGCCGCGATGATTTCGGCACCGGACCAGTTATGCTAACCACACATTTCTAAGGCATAATTGATATTTTTAGCCGTTGATCAGTACTTACTACATATCTTTTCACCAGAAACTGACCATTGAAAGAATGTTTCGTACTTGTGAATCAAATCTTCGAACCGCTTTGCTGTGGATGTGCTGCATTCTGCATCGGCATTACGATAACTATTTATGTCGCTATGGCTATGATTCTTAATTGGTTTTAGGATTGTTAACAGCTACTGTCATATAGAGACGGGACATCGGAGTCCAAATTCTCATTCGAAAGATAACTCGGACAAGCTTTAAGCCTGAGTGCTCCTAAGTCTGTGTTCAGGTCCCGAGGTTATAAAACTTTTTTCATACCCAGCTGGGCTGAGACTATTTATCCTGCTCATAAATGTTAAAATGCCAACAGTTCTTGGCATTTTAACATTTATGAGCAGGATAAATTACAGGCATTTGTGATCTAAATCTGAAATTTCAATTTATTTGGGTTATTTTGTAATTAAAGAGCAGTTGAAATTTCAAGCTCAGCTGAGTTGAGCATGAAAAAAGTCTTATAACCTCGGTGCCAGGTGCTACATGTATGCTTGCAGTGGTCGTGTGTTGTGGAACACTCGGGGAGCATCTTGACTAGCCAGTGCCAATTCCTTTCATTACTTGCTTTGTAAAATCAACATTTGGTGCTGTCAGCATTGTCACTCTCGGTGTCGCCTTTTTTTCTTCTCCAAACGCTACATGTATCTCACAAGCTTGTGTATGTCAGAGCCTTTCTGTATCTCAGAACCCCGTCATCTCAACACCTTTAGCATCTCAGGACCTTGTAATGTACCTCACACCGATGTGAATCTCAGTATTTCACCTTTCGTGTCTCATTAGCTTCAGTGGTAAATCTCAGAACGCACGTGTCCCTCACCTTATACATCTCGATGCGTCGTTAGCCTGTTGACAGCAAAGTTGATCAATACTTTTATCACCTAATACTTTAATTCAATGAACCCAGGACAAGACATTTCTCGCAGATGAAAGTAATTATGATTCACTGCTTCGTATTCCGTGGTCAGCACACTCGCCAATTAAAACTCACTCACACACCCACTTTAATTCGAAGATGCCTCCGTGGCATGTGACTGTGCCACAGTGGTGAAAACCAGGAGCCGTAAGTTCCATCTCGGACTTTTCCAGTCCTTCGGATGAGAATTTACACCGAGAGCTCTTCTACGTGTGATCTTAGCTGTTGTGTGGGCCGCAAAAACACCAATATCACTCGGAGACCGGAGCTGGTAGGGTCCGGTGTTTAACAAATCGGCACTCCGTTGTACTTTTAGTAAGGGGAACAACTCTTAATGTGCCAATTAGCAGTAACTTGAAAAATTTATTTTTTTTTTAATGTAGGTTCATTATTTTGTCGCTTTTGCTTGTCATGTATTCACTAATTACATTTATTGTATTGAATAATTACTGTAAGGTCTTTGCTACTTAAGCCAAAAACAAGTTTCTGTCTTGGGCTGTTGGGAATGAGTTGATTGTACAAGTTTGGCTTTTTAAAATGTTGTGAAAATGTAGGGCTGTTTGGAATGAGTTGATTGTACAAGTTTGGCTTTTTAAAATGTTGTGAAAATGTATGGCTGAGTTCGCGTGTGGATATAGCCCCAGCTATAGCCTCACCCAAACATGCTGTTTTTTGTTTTGTTTTTTATTCACTCAGGACCTTGTAATGTACCTCACTACGAAAAGAGGAGAACCCCAAGAAAAACCACCTGACACACCTGCAAGCAGAACTTGGCTTGTCTCACATTTGGCCAGTGCGGGGCTCGAACCCACACCAGTGAGATGATTGAGTGATTAAGAAACAGCGCTCTTAACGGGTAAACCGCTCAGCCACTGGGGCCCCCCAAACAGGCTGTGGCTCGAGGCTGATTATTTTCAATGATAAATTATGAAACTTCCATAATTGAAATACACTAGTAGCTTGTAACTGCTTGTCTTAAATAAAAGATCTTAAGTGACGGCAGATTTGTAACATGGTCAATCACTGGCCCAGTGACTGGTAAGAAGGAAAGAAGACAGAATTGAAGTCCCTTTCAAGATTATTTCAGCTCATATGAGACCGGCCAATCTGTAGGTGGGGCGAAAAGAGGAGAACCCCAAGAAAAACCACCTGACACACCTGCAAGCAGAACTTGGCTTGTCTTCATGTGTTCAGAAAAGTATGATCATAATTGCCCCCCCCCCCTCCCTCCATATATGGGGAAGGGTGGGGGATAGCCAGGCTAAAGTGCAAGGCAATTACTTTTGGAGTGTCCTTTCAGTGCAGGGGAAATGATGGGGTTAACCATTTTGATATGATATTAGGATCCTTTCCCCTGGGAGATTTTCTGTTGCGAAGGGTGGGGCAAAGAGCAAAGTTTTGATCTGGGGTGGGGCGCATAGCAGGGCACTGAAACCCTTACCCGTAGGTGGGGGAGCAGTGGTTACAAATGACTGGTGCATAATGCTTCACTCCTCTTCAGAAGATGGGATGACTATGAGTAATGGAGGAAGCCAGCCTGGAGATACATGTAGGTGACTGCTCTGTGGAATGCCAAGAAGAAGTTGTACCAATGTGTAAGTTATGTCAGTGCCTTTGTTTTCGCTACACAGATAGTGCTATTTCTCTTCTGCTTATATTCAAAATTTCAACCTTCTAGCCATCTTCTTTGACTGTTCAGGCCCATTTGTATCATGCCTGGTGGGAAACCCCAAAGACTGGTTTTCTCATGTCGTGGCTCATATATAAGTAGTGTAACAAGAAAACCTGGATTTCACATGTATGTGAAAACAAAGTTGCAGATCAGTTGGGCTCTGCCCATCTTCCGTAACCCACTAAACCCAGGTGTGATCCATTACAATAAATTTCATTCATTGTTGCATGTAGATTACATACTGCAGTGCATCTGGGTGGCCTATGATTGGTACGGGGCAACTGATCAGCATTTTTTTATCAGCACCTTTGTTCTCCCAACATAAATAGATACCGGCATGCAGATGATCTGTGACTTTGTTTAATATGTACATGTATACTTTTTGAAGACATGTTTGAATTGTATGATGCCATCTCTATTCCCTAACATTAGTTATTATGATTTCAAATTACATGGTATAACTTTCTTTCGAGCATTTAAAGATAAGGATGTGTTTTACTTGTTGAAAGTTGATGGGTACAAATTGCGCACCTCTCGTAGCTGATTTATTTTTATACTGCTACGAAAGAGATTTCATGGATTCTCTTAACCATGATAATCAAGCTGATGTTATCGAGGCTTTTAATTCCACTTCTAGGTACCTCGATGACCTTTTGAACATTGACAACCCTTATTTTGAAGGTATGGTCAATCAAATTTATTCATCTGAACTACAGTTGAACAAAGCCAATATCTCGGATACCGAAGCCCCCTTTTTAGATCTACATCTTTCTGTTGCAAATGGATTTGTTTCTTCTAAAATTTATGATAAGCGCGATGACTTTGATTTTGATATAGTAAATTTTCCGTTTTTGGATGGTGACGTTCCTCGTCGTGCTTCTTATGGTGTATACATTTCGCAACTTATTAGGTTTGCTAGAGTCTGCAATCATGTTACAGACTTCAACGCTCGAAATAAATCTTTAACGGCCAAACTTCTTCAACAGGGCTATCGGTATCATAAACTTCGAAAAACCTTTTCTAAATTTTATCGTAGACACTATGAATTGATTTCCAAATATAATGTTGGGTTAAAGACGCTTTTAAGTGAGGGTCTTTCGGAACCAGAATTTTATGGTGACTTGGTTTACAAATTTAAGAAACTTATAGGAAGTAATGATTTTTCTTTTCAGTTTAGAAAAATCATAACACGTTACAGACGTATAGGTTATAACTTGAATGTTATGCGACAGTCTGCATGCTTAGTTTTTAACCCAATCACGGTTGATAACTATGCTGCCTTCTTTAATTGCACGCCGGTGGGTCGGGCGTCAGACTCTATGATGGCCCCGACTTAAAGCTATTCATTTTAGTTGGTTGGGGCCGGAGCTTCTTGTCTGTTGCTTGGCCCACCGGGGTCCAACTGGTGTTTTTCTTTTGCTCCGGAGTTAGTAATTTATTTGGCGCCCAGGGATCTCCATCGTCGGGCAGCTTACTGAATCTGTGAGTCCTGGTTTTTGATTCATCAGGATGTTTATCATGATTTATTTGTTTGTTCTTGATGATTCATTTACTAGTTAGAGATTCACCACGAGGACCGAAGAACTAACTAAATGTTATGAACCACTGCAGAAGCTGAGGGTGAGGTTACGGCCGTGTAAAATCGATTTAAACCCGCCAGTAACTTTGTGTTACTGATCGTTCCAAGTCGATACTTCTGTGGTGGTTCTTTTTGTTTTATGTCTTGGTGTTTAAAATATTTTTGTGCTGTTGGCACCTTATGTATGTTTGCATATTTTTAGTTAAGTTAAGGTAACTGAGTGGCCACCTATTGGGAAAATAGCTGCTCATTCGGCTTACGAAATGTTTTCATGGTATAAGTACATGTACCTGATTGTTAGTTTATTTTTTTCCCACCTTGGTTTTTGGAGTGGGAGTCTTTTTCTGATTGCGCCTTTTCCTGATGTTTGCCTACTTGTACTTTTTTTTTCTAAAGTATGCAAAATATAACCACTAAAATGGATCCGATCCTTAATTAAGTGCAACTTATTTTGTAACCATTATGGAAAATCATTTCATTTTATTGTCGTTGAAACTTTGCTACAGATGATGGCTTATCAGTTCCACTTGCCAGCGAGCTGGACTCTGATATAATTGCTGAGACTATTGTAGTCACAACTTCACCAGAAGAGGAAGGTGTTGACATTGTAAATGATCAAATGGGAAGGGATGAAACATCAGAAGGGGTCATCACTGACATTGCTGATTGTCAGAGTAACACAGTTACTGTTCCTGACACAGAGTCACCTGACATCAGGTAATTTAATTAAACACAACATTACGAAAGCAAGCCCATGCAATATACAGAGATTTTTTAAGTTGTTATAATTTAAAATTTTCAGTAGAATTTTTTTAAATATTTTTCTTATTTGTGCTCAAAACATAGATTGTGATCTTTGTTTTGGAGCAAAAATAAGAAAACTAGGTATACCTCTGCATACCCAGGTTTTGCTATATAAAGTGGGGTTCAAGGGGGTATACATTACATGGACATGTTTTCGTGATTTCTCTCAGCTGGGGATAATTTCTCAAATATGGAGACAATCTCCATATCGGGGGACTGTCTCCGTTTTAAGGAGACAAGTTATGTTAAAAAATAGCTACATCCCCAAAAAATTAGATGTCCCTCGATCGGGAGAATGTCTCCCGTTTTGGAGACTAAACATGTCTCCAATTCGGGGGACATTCTCCCCATCGGGAGACAGTATGGAAAAATATTATATTTTAGGCATTTTCAGACTGTCTTGCGCGTTTTACTACGAAAAAGCGCATGTTAAAACAAGTTGGGAAGACACCAGTCCATCAAGACCTAAATTTAATCCGTTGCATCAAAGAAATTCACCGTTGCGAATAGTACAGAGATGTGGGACAGATCCTGGTATAGTCTATAGATTAAAAACTTGGAAGAATGGTTTATTTTCTTTGAGATTTTATCATTAAGCATGGTTGCTTTTACGATAAATTTTCAAGCAGAAGGTACAAACTTTAATCTGAAACTTTTAATTCAGGTCATTTCCTGTCTCCCGATCGGGGGACAAAATTTAAACACATCGTTTATAAATTGATCAAAATGCATTAGACTCTATGGCAGTGTCTCCCGATCGAGAGAATGTCTCCATTTTTGAGAATTATCCCCAGCTGTCTCACTTTTCTATTCGGTTCAATAATTTGACAGTTGCTTTGCATAACAAATTATGTTTGTGTTAGTCAATACATAGATGTATGATTGTAGTCAGATGTCTGTAGACTGTGTGTCTGTGGCCGCAACACTCCAACAGCTGTCCAGTGGTGGTCTGTTATATGCTAAGGGGATGCTGGAAGATTTTACAAGACTAAGGGATAGACTCAAGAAACAAGAACAGAGGAAAAATCCTGAATTCAGGTAAGGTAAAATGAAGATTTATATACATGTAGTATATAATATAGGTCTGGGATTAACCATGGTTTTCAGTGTTCAAACATTCAATGGATCACGAGGAAGGTGTTTGAACCCAAGGCCGCAGACCGCATGTTCAAACCCCTTCCGAGTGATCCAGTGAATGTTCGAGCACTGAAACAAACCATGGTTGATCGATATTCTTGCATTTTCACTCTAATCCACTTAAAATCTCTTTAAAATAACATTATTAACAGCGTAAAAACTCACAGAAAACCACAGAGTTTCTTCATTTTGTTTCTATGGAACACTTGACGTCACGTCGCATTGACTAATGACGTCGGCCAAAATCCATATTCAAAAGGCAGGTGAATTTCATGATTTGAACATGGGTTTTGCTGTTTGAACATGGCTTTCGACCAATTGAAATTGGCTTCAAGCAGCTATGCGCATAGATATCTATGCAAGAATTTGTGGTTAAGAATAGATCATTACCAGTTTTAATTGGTAACGAAAACATCTTGTTACAGATGCAGATAACTGGCCAAATACATGATTATTATGCACCAGTCATTTGTAAACACTGCTCCCCCACCTACAGGGAAGGGTGGTGATTATGACTTTTCATTCAGTGCCCTGCTATGAGCCCCAACCCCATGGGGCAAACTGGAGGTCGAAACTTTGCTCTTTGCCCCGCCCTTCGCAATAGAAAGTCTCCCTGGGGTAAGGATTCTAATGTCAAAACCCTGTCATTTCCTCCTGCACTGAGAGGACACTCGAAGTAATTGCCCTGCTCTTTAGTCCAGCTATCCCTCACCTATCTCCGTTGGTGGTGGGGGGGGGGGGGCAGTGGTTACAAATGACTGGTGCATTATCAGATTTACAGATACATGGTACTGAGGTTATATAACGTTTTCCATGCTCAACTCAGCTAAGCTTGAAATTTCAAATTCCCATAAATACTGAAATAGCCCAAATACATTGAAATTGAAGGTTTAGAACTCCATAGCCTTTAATTTATCCTGACAATTGTTGGCTATTCATTATTTATGAGCAGGATAAATTTTAGTCTCAGCTGAGCTGAGCATGAAAAAAGTGTTATAACTTCGGGCCCTGTAGTGGGGCATGGTTGCCTAGTGGTAGAGCAACAAGGATAAGAAGCTGGATCCAGATGTCCTGGACCTGAACCCCACTGTGCCATGTTATAATTGAGCCACCACATCAGAAAACCAACAAGTAGCCCAAGGGCAACGATCGCTCACCTGAGAGTCAACAAGTACAGTCACTGGACAAAGTGTTTTTTTTTCCATATATGGGTATGACTGTCATCTTGGTCAAGTTTCAGACCTATGGCTGCAATGGTTTCCATAGGATCATTGGTCCTGTAAATGCTTACCCGAGACCTAGTTGTCACTTTTTCCCATGTTTCCATGTTTGCCTATGTTTCCAAAATCGACCTTTACCTACATTTATCACATACCTTCATCTACTCTATCAGTTGTTTGCATCTATCACTTTTCAGTTCTCAGGCTGCAATAGTTTTCAAAAAATAACATTTTAAAAGCAGATGGGCTCCTGGGGTCCATTTTTTTCAGAATCATTAAATTTCAGTCTTACTGCCCATTTCCTGCAAGACTTTCACTTAAAATGACATTTTAAAAGTTTTTCCCATTCAAATGCATTGACGACCTATGTTGACCTTGCCATAAAATAGGTCAAGGTCACCACAGGGTCATGTTTTATATATAAATTGTAGTACTTGAGTCATCCATACTTCATGCAAAGTTTCGTTGAAATCGGTTCACCGGTTCTGGAGAAGAAGATATTTTAATGGTTTTTACCATATATGGGCATGGCGGCCATCTTGGTCATGTGACCTGGATTATTTATATATACTTTGGTTCCCACTTCCTATAGATGCTTCATGTAAAATTTGGCTTTGATTGGCCAAGTAGTTTCAGAGAAAAAAATCTTTGAAAAGTGTGTATGGACGACAGACCAGCCAAGGTCAAGAGATGACCTTGACCTAAATTAATAATATACCTTCATCTAATCCATTAGTTGTTTGCATCTACCACTTTTCAGATCTCAGGCTGCAATAGTTTTCAAAAAATAGCTAATTTCCACTTTTCCCATTATAAGTCTATGGACACTTAAAGTTACCATAGCAACCAGAGTTCTTATCCGACTGGAATAAAAAACACAAATTATGTAGAGGCTACTGTCAGGAACATGTATACAAAGTACAGGATTCATCCACTTGACAGTTTCTGAGGAGAAGATTTTTGAATTTTTTTTTTTTTTTTTTTTTTTTTTTCAAAATTTTGCCCTTTATGGGGCCCCAGCAACCAATCAAAATAAAGGATTAGGACAAAACTCGCAAGAAACGTCAAACACTACTCAATACACATTTCTGCAAAAACAAAATTCAAGTGCCTGCAATTTTAGCGGAAAAATAGCCGATTTCCACTTTTCCCATTATAAGTCTATGGAAACTTTAAGTTGCCATAGCAACCAGAGTTCTTATCCGCCTGGAATAAAAAACACAAATTATGTAGAGGCCACTGTCAGGAACATGTATACAAAGTATAGGCTTCATCCCCTTGACAGTTTTTGAGAAGAAGATTTTTGAATGTTTTTCGAAATTTTGCCCTATATGGGGCCCCTGCAACCATTGAATCAAAATGAAGGATTAGGACAAAAGTCACATGAAACGTAGAGGACTACTCAATAAACATTTCTGCAAAAACAAAATTCAAATATCTCAAACAAGACAGCAAAAATAGGTAATTTTCACTTTTCTCCATTATAAGTCTATGTGAAGCATAAATTGCCATAGCACCCAGAGTTCTTATCCAATCAAGATAAAAAACACAAACTTTTGTTCCCCCTACCCATGGATGCTCCACATAAAATTTGGCTTTGATCGGCCAAGCGGTTTTAGGGAAGAAGATCTTCGAAAATGTGAACGGACGCACACACGGACGGACGCCGGCTCGACTACCATACTATAAGCTCCCCATGAGCCTTCGGCTCAGGTGAGCTAAAAATCTGCATACGCGAAAACAAATGCGTAGACCAGCTTCGCAGTAACCACGAAGCTGATCAGCAGCTTTGTTTTCATTACACAGATAGTACAATCCCTCTTCTTCTTAAATCCAAAATTTCAAGCTTCTAGCCTGCTTCTGTGACTGTACAGGCTGGTTTGTGTCGGACCTGGTCGAAAACCCAAATTGTTGTTTTTCTCACACAAGGCCCATATCCTTGTGCAAGAAGCACATTGCTGTTCAATTCTCAGGAAATGCTGGCTCAATCCAGACTTGACTGAAATACTGTTGACTGGGACATTAAACCATAAAACAAAGAAATGCCATTATTTCAGACGTCGAGAGTCAGCCAAAGCTAAAATCAGAATGGCAAACAGAAGAAATGACCCTGTGTTGAGAGAGATAGAGAGAAGGAAAGACAGAGAAAGAAGGGCCTTAGCCAGACAGAAGACAGGAGTAAGGGAGAAAGAAAGAAAAAGAGATAAGATTTACAAACAACGGCTCAGAGATAAAGCTAAGAATATTGAGGATGAGGATGATAAGTTAATCAGTATTACTGACAAACCAAACACTGTTACAGTGAATAGCGGTGCTTGTCCTGCTGTGACTAGGATAGAATCTGAATCTCAAAGTACTGTAAATGGCTTGCAGCAAACGACTTCAACAAAAGTAAAAGACATGATTGGTGAAACAGCAAGCATAAGGAAATTAAATGATCAAAACATAGGAGTGGCTGATGATTGCACTAAAACTATAGCTGTGTGTCCTGAAAAATCAAATTCTATTCATGTTCTAGTTGATTCTATTAGAACGTTTGAAGGTCATGGTTTGACTAACAGTGAGGTTGATAAAGTTGATACTTTGACAGTAGGTACCCATGGCGATTCTAAAACAAATAACCATGGCCATGGTGAAGAAACTGTGAGAATTGTGGGTGAAAATGGGGAAGAAATTGTTTTATGTACAGGTGATGCTATAGATGATAAAACTGCAATGTTTATAGAAAATGTTATAGCAAAAACTGAAACTGTGCATTCTGTGTAAAATTTGAAGTGTTTTGTAGCATAAATTCAAATGTAATGAGACTGAGTTACGATAGTTTCTTGTTTTTGTAAAACTATTTATTGAAATAACTGCAGGACACATTAAAATTGAAACTCGATAATGGTAAGCTTATGTAGCTTATGTATTTTATGCATACCATTAAAGAAAAGGTAGTTAAAGACAACAAAGACAATACTGTTTCATAAATTGTAATAAATAATATACACAAACATTCAAACAGAAATAAAAAAAATTGAGTTTTAGTTGCAGATAACATGCCATTACACAATGCATTCTGCAAAGCGTAATCAGCACCCTGTGATTCTGAACAAGAAATATAATTTTCTGCGTTTGAGTTTACGAATAAGAAGAAAATTACTTTCCGTTATTAAGTGTAATGAGCGCTAGGTGTCGCTTTGATAGCGGAAAGGCGGGAAGTTGCACGTGCCAGTTAAGGTGTAAAATCACTTCAGCTTTGGACAGTCGGACGTATAGATCGATTTATTTTATAAACCGGTTGTATTGGATTTTGCTTTGGGCGTTGTTAGAGTTATGTCGGATAACGAACTTAATTGTGGACAACAGGATGGCCGTAATAATTTAAATAACAAAGACATAAGCTCCCAGCTAAATGTCATTTTGAATGAACTTAGTAATTTGAAACAGGAGGTCCAAGGGACAAATCTAAACGTTGCTTCAGAGGTGAAAAAGCTTCGCTCTGAAAAGGATATAAACTGGAAGTATTCTGGAAATAAGATTCAGTATGATTTTAATAGTGATTTGGCTGACATTGTTAAGCAGAGTATTTGGGCTATTGAGAATGGTAAATCTGAGTATTGCAAGGAGCAGCTGGATGATTTGGCCGACAAGCTGCATAAGCGTAATAAGCTCATTCGCATCGCTGATTCGTCTAGTTGTGGCTGGGAGACGGTCAGGCAATATGAGGCGAACCCGGTTGCCAGCGATAGCGAGGATGAGAGCAAGATTTACAAGGCGGAGGGAAGGGCTCTCAAGCGTAAGAGATCTTCTTCACGTGAAAAGAGTGGTCGCGGTCGGGGTTTCGGCAGTAACGTTTATTCTAATGCTAGCGCTGGTCAGTGGAACTATCAGCCAGTTTCAGAACAGCGTTTTGGGTTTCAATCCTCGGGTCGGGGGCGCCTTTTTCGTCCCCAATACGTTACCAGTTTCGGCGCAGCCAACAGCAACGGTTTCATCATGCCCGGTTCCACATTCACCCCAGGTCCCTGTTTCGCCTGCGGTGAATTCTCACATATTAGACGAAACTGTCCGCACACCAGAACGACTCCAGCACCAGCCGGAGACCAGCAGGCAGCAGTCAGGAAGTGATACAGTAGATGCTGTGCAGTCGGGAATCAGAGATCAGCAACAGTGTAGTATGAGCCGTGTTGAGGGTACTGGTGATTATTCTGTCAATCAAGACTTTCTTAAAGATGAGTATGATTATTCTAGGTTTACGCATGACTTTTATGAATATGAGCAAGGGCAGAAAAACATTTTAGTAAAAGGGAGATTAAAAAATCATTTATCTTTTTGGCGCAGTATTGGTAGTAGTGATTTTGTACTCGATATAATCGAAAATGGTTACAAAATTCCGTTGTATTCTATGCCATCTAGAACTTCTTGTAAAAACAATAGATCAGCTTTGTGTGAGCCGGAGTTTGTATCAGAGGCAATCAAGGATCTTTTAGACAGGGGTTTAATAGAGAAATGTAATCCTGAAAAACCTCCATATATAATTAATCCGTTGACTGTCTCTATTCAAACTTCGGGAAAGAAACGTTTAATTTAACAAACATGTATGGAAGCAAAAATTTGAATACGAAGATATTAATGTAGCACTGGCCTTTTTAGAGAAAGGATTTCATATGATAAAATTTGATATTACTAGTGCGTATCATTTTATTGAAGTGGCAAATTTTCAGACTGATTTGCTAGGGTTTGGTTGGGTAGATAAAGAGGGAAATCCAGTTTATTACAAATTTTTAGTTTTGCCTTTTTGTATTTTCAAAAGTTTGCAGGCCGTTGGTGAAAAAATGGAGGGGCGAGGGCAAGATGGTGAACATGTTTTTAGATGACGGTTTTGCTTGCGCTCAGGGGTTGGAAAAAACCGAGAGCATTGGTCAGGAAATTAAGACTGATATCTTAAAATCTGGGTTTGTTCCGAATGCTACAAAGTGCATTTGGTTTCCTGTACAGGTTTTGGAGTTTTTAGGCGTTATTCTAAACGCTGAGGATGGTACTATTTGTATTCCGGAGCGCAGAATTTTGAAAGCAAAACAGTTCATTGCCGATTTATCACTAGCTGTAAGAAAACATAGGAGGGTTCCAGTTAGAAAAGTAGCAAGTTTCGTGGGTCAGATTATTTCCATGTCAGTGGTTATTGGTCACGTAAGCCAGATTATGTCCAGATATCTTAGTGCAGATATTTTGAATGCTAAACATTGGGATGCTTATATACAGCTGTCTTGCGAAAGTTGTGAACAGCTGTCATTTTGGGACAAAACTTTGGATGTGTTGAATTTCAAAGATTTGTTTGAGTCTCATAAATGCACCAAAATAGTATATTCTGATGCTAGTTCTACTGGATATGCAGGGTTCGAAATTAGCACTATAAACGGTATTTCTCATGGTTTATGGACTCAGGAAGAAGCTTTAAAATCTTCTACATGGAGAGAGTTAGTAGCGGTGCACAGAATTTTATTGTCGTTGAAGCATATTCTAGCAAATCAGCGCATTAAGTGGTTTACGGACAATCAAGGTGTTAAATCCATAATCACTAAAGGTTCTATGAAAACTGAGCTACAAGATATTGCTTATAGCATATTCAGAATGTGTTTGTCTCAGTCAATTTCTTTAGAAATAGAATGGATTCCAAGATCTGAGAATGAAAAGTCAGATTATCTGTCCAAAATCTTAGATTTTGATGATTGGGGTATTTCTTTTGCAGTCTTAGATATGATTCAGAGCAGATATGGGGCATTACAAGTTGACTGGTTTGCATCAAATTATAATGCTAAACTGCCTAAATTTTATTCTAGATTTTGGAATCCGTCCTGTGCTGGAGTTGATGCATTTGCAGAATCTTGGGGAAATCAGTTTGGGCTATTTGTCCCTCCTATTTCAATCATTTATAGGGTCATAAAGAAAATGATTGTAGACAGGGTATACGGTGTGTTGGTTATTCCTTGTTGGAAATCGGCTGTGTTTTGGCCTTTTATTTGCCCTAATGGAGTATTCAGGAATGAAATAGCTGACTGGTTTGATCTGCCTACAGAGAGACATTTTTATGTTAAATGTAAGAATGGCGGAGGTTTGTTCGGTAATACTGATTTGCATTTCAGAATGTTAGCCCTGAAAGTTGATTTCAGAGCTGGAATAGTGTTGTCTTAGTTATATGTATGACAAGAAATGCGGTATCGCAATGTTATTTTAAAAGCGGAATCGCTTTTTCGAGATGCAGTATTGCTAAAAGAAAAAAGAAAAAAAAAAAAAAAAAAAAGAAAAAAGAAAAGAAAAAAGAAAAGAAAAAAGAATAAAAAAAAAAAAAGAAAAGTAAAAAGAAAAGAAAAAAGAATAGAAAAAAGAATAAAAAAGAAAGAAAAAAGAAAAAGGTCATGTATTTTATGATTGTGTTACTAGAGAAAACGTTTTTATTCATACTGGAGTTAGGCGTATAAAGCCCGTAAGAGTATGTACACTGGATTTTTACATTTTGGAGAAAAGCTCAATTACAATCACAAGTTTTATATATTAATGATTATTCTTTTTGCACATGTATTTTTTCAGGCGCATGCAGCTGATATTAGAGAACTACCGGAAGTTTTGGCTGCCAGAGTTCACCTACTCCCAGACGTATTAAGGAAGTCGAAGGCGGAGGGTACAGACAAGAAATATCACGGCGCTTTTATTCGTTTTCATAAATGGGCTTCGTCTAATGGGTTGCGGAGTAGGGACATTTTGCCAGCTAAGGCTTTAACGGTGGCAATATATTTAGCTTCTTTAATTCAGAGTGCAAATTCTCCTAGTGTTGTTATTGCTGCATTTTATGGAATCAAATGGTTTCATGATTTATATGGTCTTGAGTCCCCTACAAATTCTAAATTAGTAGTCAATGTTTTGGAATCTGCTAAACGAATTTTATCTAAACAGGTAGTTAAGAAAGAACCAATCACAGTTGATATATTAACGAGTTTGTATTTAAGGTTGTATTCGGAAAATAATCTAAAGAATCAAAGAATAATTTGCATCTTTTTGGTTGGTTTTCTGGATTTCTGAGGAGTTCTGAACTTTTAAATATCAGAGTTTCCGATTTAGTATTTAATTTTACTTACATGGCCATTTTCATAGAATGCAGTAAGACAGATAAATATAGAGATGGTGCTTGGGTTATGATTGCTAAAACGGGTTCAAATTTGTGTCCAGTTGAAAATGTGAAAAAATTAATCAAGTGGGGTGGATTATCAGGTGACGATTTCTTATTCTGCAATATATCCGCAAAGAAGCGTGGTTTCAAAGTTAGAAACAGAAATAGGAAAATGTCGTATTCAAATCTGAGGGATCTATATCTTGAGGCTCTGTCGCCTCACGTTGTCGATGTTAAAAAATACTGTTTACATTCTCTACGTTCCGGTGGAGCGAGTGCAGCTGCTAATAATGATGTCAGAGACCGCTTATTTAAACGTCACGGACGGTGGTTGAGTGAGAATGCCAAGGACGGTTATGTTAAAGACAACATCGACGAAAGGCTGTCAGTTTCACTGAGTTTGGGTCTTTAATATATCCAGTCAGAACTTTATTGAGTAAAGGGTTCAATTCCCTGTTTGTGTATGATGCTGTAGAAGTTTTTAAACAATGGTAAAAATTGTTTCATATGAATGTTCAGTCCGTTCAAAATCAGTAGTATTTTCTAGATCGTTTCTGCCCGTTCTTTATGTTCAGTCATCTGTCCAAGTGCTCAAGGCAATTTAATATATGCAATTTTGAAATTGATATATTTGTTAGTTATTTTTGATGCTGCGTATGGTATAGCCAGTGTTTTGTGCGTCGTCGAAATGAAGGGATTTAACGGAAATATAATTTTCTGCGTTTGAGTTTACGAATAAGAAGAAAATTACTTTCCGTTATTAAGTGTAATGAGCGCTAGGTGTCGCTTTGATAGCGGAAAGGCGGGAAGTTGCACGTGCCAGTTAAGGTGTAAAATCACTTCAGCTTTGGACAGTCGGACGTATAGATCGATTTATTTTATTTTTTCAAGACAAATTTTGAAGTATTACTGTGTTTGACGGACTGGGGATTTATTATTATAGGGAAGGTTTTATGTCATCATCATAGACATGATAATTTTTGCAAAGGAATATTTAAGATGCTGCAGAGGATTTTTGTAGAGTTTTGAAAAGATATTGCATCACAAAGGTTGTTTTGTTTTAGTGATGAAACATGTTTATTATGTTAATAATATGTTTAATATGTCTTAATTCAGTCGTCTGTTCGACGTCAGTCATCTGTCCAAGTGCTCAAGGCAATTTAATATATGCAATTTTGAAATTGATATATTTGTTAGTTATTTTTGATGCTGCGTATGGTATAGCCAGTGTTTTGTGCGTCGTCGAAATGAAGGGATTTAACGGAAATGAATTGACACTGCAGCATTTCATTGCATTACGAAAACATGCACGTGCAATATACAGAGAATTTTTTCAGCATTAAAAATTGAAAATTTCATCGGAAAAAATTGGTCAATTTTAATATGTTTGCTCAAAGCATTGATTGTGGGTACACGTTAGAACCGCCTCGCCGAGGTGATTGTGGGTACACGTTAGAACCACCACGGTGAGGCGGTTCTAACGGGTACCTACAATCTATGTTTTGAGCAAAAATAAAAAATATCAATTTTTTTCAGCTTTGAAACTTGAAAGCTCAAAAAGTATCTTTTATTGCATGGGAAAATTTTCGTAATGAAGAATTTCAAGAAATGAAATTTTGCATTGCAAGCATTTCAGTTAGTTATCCTGTGAACATATATTGTATTCCCATATTCTTTACATCACACTACACCTCTCAGAAGCTTTAGAAATCCTATAATTATCAGGCCTATTTCCATTCCATACACCAAGATTCCTACACTGAGTTACAATGAATTCATCTACTTCCACACCATAAAATAGTTCTATTTCATTTAAACTCCGTTTTGACACATTTACTGGGATTGATTCCTTCATAATGGCATCATGAACATACTTGATGAGCACAGCACTGTCTAGTTTATCACCGAGGTAATTTCTTGTGGCAAGTTCTAGATTTACTGCTGGAAGAGCTGAAATATATGAAATGTGCATGAAAATATATATGCATGTACATGGTTTGGTGCAAAAAATGAACTTCTCCTGACAATACATTATGCCTTGAAATGTAACTCATCCAGTATGAGAAACTTGCAAACATAGGACTGTCTGGACATTTGCATGTTATTTAGGTCTTTGAGTATAACAAGGCCCCTATATCGATATAGGGTCTTTGAGTATAAGTAGTAGAGAACAGACTTTGTAATTGACATTATTAATGTTCTTTGTTTAGGTACCAATCTAGATTAAGCAAAGCTCATAGAATATGCTTACTATGTTTTGTAATTGCATGCATTGTTTTTAGTAAACAGACTTAAATTTGACTATAAAACTATGGAGGAAAACCATGAAAGGCTTATGATAGAATAGGTTCTTACTGCCACTAAAAGAACATACAGACAACTAGAAGAAATAAATTGTATTTTACCTCTTTGATTGACTAGAAAATGGAATGCTGGTATGACTGATTGTGGGTCTAGCAGGTGGATTTTGACAAACAATGCGTTCATCTCGTTGTTATAATCTTCCTCTGTATACAGACCGCACACTATCCTGTGTACCCATTTCATGGTCCATGCGGGTCCCGTGATGTGGGCGAGGATACGCTCCGCCCATAATTGGCTGTAAAATATGGAAGTACAATAAATACAATTATAATATAAGGTTTCTATCACTTGTATACCATGCGTTTAGGAGTTCGACTGTCAGCCTGTCTGTTCATCACCCATCCAGCCAGCAAGTCATTGGTCATTTCATATATTTTATAATAATGTTTCATACGAGTCTGGCCACACTTCTATCGCATCAAAACTTCGGTTCAACGAATCATTGCGTTGGATGGGGCTGAGTGTACCATTAGGAAAACACGCCCATGTAATAATATACAGATTTTTCTGAAGTAGTAAAAGTTGAAATGTTTTGATATTTTTCTCTTTTGTTTTTGGCTAAAAACATAGATTGTGGGTACCCACAAATTATGTTTTGGAGCAAAAATAAGAAAAAATAGGTATACCCCTGCATACCCCAGTTTTGCTATATAAAAGTGGGCTACAAGGGAGTATACATTACACGGACATGTTTTCGTGATGAACCACTTTCATGTTATATTTTTCATAAGCACCATGGATGTCGACGTCAGGCATGTCACAGCTATAGTCATAGATGCATTCGCCATGAGCCGGTTCCTTTTAAATTTTGAAGTTTCTTTCTCTGAAGCACAGGTAGCTCCGAGAAACGACACCTCTCTCTCATTCTGTGGCCTTTCTAGCATTTTTATTTGTACGTGTTCTTTTGAATCTACTGTTTGAATTGAAAACTCACACGCCTTACCATGAAATAGGTATTAGATTGTTAGATAAAAAGTAACAGGTGTAATATGAAAACATGGTCGGGTGTGAGAAAAAAACATCAAGTGCGAGATTTAATTATTGGGTGTAAGATTGACTACATACTATTCATTACGAAAACTTGCCCATGCAATATATAGAGAATTTTTTCAAAAGCAAAAATTGAAAATTTCATTGAAAAAAAATTGATAGTTTTAATATTTGTGTTCATAATATAGATTGTGGGTACACGATTCTAACGAGTACCCACAATCTATGTTTTAGATCAAAAATAAGAAAAATAGGTATACCCCCGCAAACACCAGTCTGTATGAAAATGTGGTTTAAGGGGGTATTCATTGCACGGATATGTTTTCCTGATGGAAGATCAAGATAACCTACCCATCGTCATCAATGAAATCTTGTAGACAAACTTTGGCTTTTTCATCTCTCACAACTTCCGGGTAAAGCTTCGTGTAAAGTGAAAACGCTGAAAAGGAAATATGAAAACTAAACATAATTTCTCATCTAAAATCAAGATTTTCTGAAAGACTAGTAAAGAAAGTCCGTGCTTACGATAAGCGTAGTTTAGATATGTACGGGTCATGTATAAGTTACATGTCATAAATGAAGGTAGCAATGAAATACACATGCAAATACGATTCCATTTACATTCGCTTGCTAAAATAAAATAAAAAGGTGGCATTTCCGCATCAGTTTTCACCACCGCAATTGTGTATAAAGGCACGTAATTATCGTGATCATTGCTTTTGTATCGTTACAGAAGTGCAGTGTAGGGACGCCCTCCAAAAACAAGTTGTACTCGCATCAATTGCCCAAAATATACAAGATGTAGGATTTGAACGTCAATTTGTTCATGTAACACCTGTCTCTTACCTAGCTTTTTCCAGTGTACACTTGTATACATGTCCCTCAGCTCATCATCCAAGTAGTTTTTCTCTATGGTGCAATGGAACTTGAATCTGTCTTTGCATTCTGAAATAGCTTCCGCTACAACAGCAACTGCAAGAGAGTCAGTCGGAAATCCTCTGAGGTCTTCCACCGATAATCTCGTGTCTTTTGTCACGTGAGGAAAGAAAATGTCATGCACCGCTGGTTCCATTTGTAAACAATTGATGAGCAAATCACGTGCAGCTTCAGTAACCGTATCGACGCCATTTTTATATGGCGTCAGTGACTCTAAAACGTCCAATGTCAGTTTCGACTGTTTCCTTTTAGAATGTTTCGAAAAATGGTGTCCAGTTGTTGTATCCCTCTTTTGAACACGTGGTCTCTTCACTGTGTTAAATGATGATGAACGACTCACAGACGGCGTTGAAAGCCTCGATTCCACGGAGAGCCGCGATTCCGTTTCCGATGATGACGTTGACAACCTCTTTTCTCGGCAATGTTCCTCAGTATCCATTGTTTTTAGAATGATCACTAAAGGTTAACGTTAAAACTGTCACAGGACTAAGGCAGTGTCAGTTGTTGATCATTTTTCGCACAAATAATGCTGAATTGGTCAGTTTGTAGTCAATGCAAGCCTCTCTTTGAACACTGGATAAGCCTGCAAGCAAATAAAACAGTGCAAGATTTATAGAATGATACATTTATATTTGCACAGGGCAACACCTTATTTTCGAATCTCTAATTTAAATAACGTCCAACATAACATGTACTGTAAACGAGTTGCCACAACCTTCCCCATTTTAACCTTACTGACCTTGCTTGCTAAAGCAGTACAGTAGTCCATTATAAAAGAACAGCATGACTCAATTTATAGGCTAGATTGTTAGTATTCCAAGCTATAATTGTCCCATTAGTAGCATATTGTGTTCACGATCTGTCATAAAATATGGTAATAAACTGTTCCAATTTTCGAACAGCTGTTGCTGGAAATTATCCGGGTTGTTCGGCTTGAATTTCTATGAAGTTCATGTATCAATACGGTCAATACGCACCTGATGGAACTACATTGGCGTGTAAAAGCCACTACAAAATGTCCTGGTGCTCAGCATAGCATTTTCTGTTTTAATGTACCAAGTTTTATTACTCGCGAAAAACAACGAAAACTGAGTGTTGACAATAATACTAAAAGTGCTAGAAAATCTCAAACTGATATAACACTATTGTCACGAGGAATCGAGTTTTCGTCGAAAGATAATTAAACCGACTCAAACACGGTGATAATTAACACTCATTATTCTTTGAAACAATATTTTGTCCAATCTCCAACATTAAACAAAATTCCAATTGGTCGAACTACATGTACATGGTTTTTAAATGGCTTAATATATTTTTTGCTTTAATAAACATTTTTTCCTACCTTTTGAAGAGTCAACGAATAACCCAATACAAAAGTTTATTGAAACCCCTACACAAAAGGATAAACTATTTTTGTTATGAGAGCAGTATTGCGATTTTAAGAAATTAAGCGTGTCTTCCGACTTTCATTAAAGTAAAATATATTGTTCAATATTTAAAGTTCAAAGTGTTACATTGTGCTATTAACGTATTAAGCCGCCTAACGCTTAAGTGTTAAAAGGAATTTTAAACCATATATTTATTATTTATAAACACACCGAAGTAGGCGGTCTCGGAACAAGATGTGCAATTTTAGAAAAAAAAATTTTTTTTAGAAACAGACAAGTAGTTAAGACAACCCGCGTAATACATACGAGAACTTTAAAACATTGACATCCTTACAATGAGGCCCCAAAACCAGAAAACGTGGATTTAACTCTTTATTTCTGTTACATACCTTTTACTCTCAGAATGTTTATCCAAAAGAGTTCCGTTCTCGGCAAACGCAAGTACATATGCATTTAATCTGTAAATTGTAAAATAGAATACACTATGAACTATGAAGCACCGTGTATGTATTTAAATTGTTTGCGAGCTATAACTACTCGTGACTAACAATGAGAAATGCTACAAACATCGGGGGACATTGAGCATGTTGAGTGGTTGTCGCGAGTTTCTCTGTGCTCAGTTAAATGGGGCGAACAAAATTAGCCCTCTTAATTGAGCCTGTGTGTAAGAAAACCAACAATTTGTGTTTCCGACCAGGTCCGACACAAACCAGCCTGTACACGCACAGAAGAAAGCTAGAGGCTGGAAATTTTGGATTTAGGAAGTAGAGGAATTGTATTATCCGTCTAGCGAAAACAAAGGCGCTGATCAGCTTCGCAGTGACTGCGAAGCTGATCTGCGCCTTTGTTTTCGCCTATGCGCATTGTTGGTTTTCTCATGCGAAGGCTCAATTAAAAGTAGTGACAATAGGTACTTGCGATTATTTTGCGAAGGTACTAATAAACATCATCCATTTTGTTTTGTGTTTAATGCCAATAAAATATTTGTATATTTTAAGTTTTTAACATTGCAGAAGCCCTTTAGTAAATTGCGTCCATTTGAGCCGCCCCATGGGAAAACCAACAATCTGCATAGGCGAAAACAAAGGCGCAGATCAGCTTTGCAGTAACTGCGAAGCTGATTAGCGCTTTTGTTTTCGCTACACGTACAGTACAGTTCCTCTACTTTCTAAATCCGAAATTTCAAGCTTCTAGCCTGCTTCTGTGCTTGTGCAGCTTGGTTTGTGTAAGACCTGGTCAGACCTGGTCAGAAACCACATTGTTGGTTTTCCCACGATGCGGCTCATTTATAAATTTACCCCAAAATAGTTCAACTATGGAATCTTGCAGTCGACTTTTCCCCTTTTGTTTTCAAGAGGTTACGCCCAAACACTTTTCGCAGCTAACTTATTCTAAAATATCACGACACATATTCAAGTTAAGACGAAAATAGCATCTCTTATCTATATGGGTCATTATCAAAAAATGGAGCAATCCTTGTCCTTGATGGTTTTCTCGCAAGCGCGATGTCCGAGGTTTGCTTTTTCCATGTATAATATTAGTTTACGCGGTGCTTTACTAGAACCACACGCGAGTTCACGTTTCCGAGTACGTTATTTGCAAAAAAGAGATGCTAGAAGTGCTATTTTATCGATTTTTACCGTGTCCCTGGGTCAGGGTAAGTAGTTTTATTTGTTTCCATTGCAAAATAAGCTTGACAGAAATCACATTTTCTGTGACCATCTATTGCATAGAATGTTATTGAAGTCAAATTCAAAAATCTTATGATATATAAAGTGCTATTTAAGGGTGGGGGCACATATATAGTGTTGTCCCTGGAAAACGTATCAGTGCTGTCACAGTTATTGAAAATCGATTTTGACCAGAGTTACAAATCATTTTCCCGGATCAAAACAATCGCGTTTTGTAGACGACACCAAACTGAAGAAGTTACGGTAAAAAACTTTTGAACAAATTGCATTACTCCGTTGCTATACCATAAAGACATGTCAGAATTGGAGTGGGAATTTTACAAGCATCAGTCCTATCACGCGCATTTTGCCGCTTATTGTAAATATCACATACATTTTAAAACCATGACTGAATTTCAACTTAGGAGCAGTAAGAATAGACATGCAAAGTTTTCATCCTGCATTCTGTTGTTAGTCACTAGAATTAAATTTCTGTGTGAAACTCAGTACTGTCACAGATCAGTGCTGTCACGGTCGTGACAGTAATGATGTGACAGCACTGAGTTGACTTCTGTCAGCAGATGTGGATTCAGGTAATTTCCTAGGCTTACAAGAGTTAGGTCGCCTTTCACCAGAGGGTCTCAGCTACTAACGCCAGCAGCAGCCAGAAGTGGCCAATTCATATCGCTTTGAAAATCGTTTGAGGTGTGTCACTGTGTGTGGGTGATACAAAACTACAAACTCAAAATGCTTCGTCGACCACGGTAAACAAATAGCCCCGGGGGTGGTACTCCCATAATGATATTTAGACAGTTTGTGTACGTCGCGCGATAAATGCCCTTTTTGGCGGTCCATTCCAAATTAGATTACCCCTTTTCAGTAAAAAAAGACATTTTAAGCCCCAACTTTATACGAAAAAATCGCCTTTTTTGTTTAAAACGCCATCCCTTTCCTCGAGGGGTGGGAGGGGCAACTCGGGGTAATGCAAGTACGGGTGTGCCGTAAAACCTACCAAATGCATACACCTCGAAAAAAGGGACCCGGTAATATACACACTAGGGGTCTATGGTACATGCAAATACGAAAATTTTAACCTTTTCTGACGCATGTGTCTTTCAGTGTGTTTGTATGTTGCATACCAATACGAAAATGTGTTACCCATGCAATATACAGAGATTGTTTTAGCTTTAAAAATTGAAGAAAAAATATATCTGATTGTCAAATTTTAGAAACAAAAAGCAGTAACATTGTATACCTCATTTTACCCTGTATACGTCACTACATAAAAGTGGGATTTAATGGGATATATGTGAAAGCAAATGTGCAGCTCAGCTGCAAGTTAACCTAAAGTTGAGGCCCATTCAAGGAGGTATTAGATCCAAGCTCACTAAAAGAAAAATGACCTTTCTCCCTAGCTCCCTAAAAATCTTTTCCTTGCTCCCAGCTTCCTTAAACCAAGAGTGTCCTCAATTCCCTTTAATTGTTTTCCAGTTTTCCCAAGCTCCCTGAAAACAATATGGCCGTGGGGAGTGCGGTGGCGTAGTGGTATAGCGTCGGACTCCAAATCGAGAGGTCCTGGGTACGATCATCACAGGCGTCACCGTGATGTGTCCTTGGGCAAGACACATTAATTCCCTACAGTACTGGTTAAACTCAGGAAGCGTTGGCTCCGTTCCGACATGACTAAAAAATTGTTGACTGGGACGTTAAGCCCCAACAGAAACACAAACAAACCAAATGGCCCTGCTTCCCAGCTCCCTAAAATCCGTGATAGGGTCCTAAATTTAATGCGGTCTTTTGTCGTGAACTATCCTGGTTGTCTCAGACCTGGTCGAAAGCCCCAAAGACACATTTTCTCATGCTGTTGCTTAAGATGTACAGCGCTTCTACTGCGCTTTACGTGTTACATCGCGTTTGGTTTGCGAGAAGCGAACATGTTTTTTTTTTTTTTTTTTTTTTTTTTTTTGAGCATTGGATCTACGCAAAAGGTGTCCCTGGTTAGAGCAACAGCAAAGGCTTCGTTGGTTGCTACCTTAAGTGAGTCACTGCCCCTAAGCTCATCGGTAAATGGTCAAAAATTAATCATTTCCGCACACATTGGAATGAAAAAGGCGAGATCGGACAATTATCAGTGCTGTCACGACAACATCAGTGCTGTCACGATATCAGTGCTGTCACGGTCATAATTATTTAAAATACTTAAAACGCATCATATAAAAGTAATTGCTTTTGGTATGTTATGATACTATACTGAAATAGTAAACGTTTAGCAGAACTTATTTTTGGTTTAATCCCACAAGATAATGTCTACAAAAATAAAGCGTTTCAGAAACAGAACAAATCACAGTATGTGCATTTTCATTGAAGATCTCTTCCCCGTTAATTCATTGAAAGTATTTAAGGTTTGTGTGAACTATTGTTCGTGACAAGTTATATATGCCCCCACTTACAGATTGGGGAAGTCTTATCAAATGAGCGTTTTACGCAAGAAAGTTTGTTCGTGACAGCACTGATATTTTTTCAAGGGTACCATACAATTAATTAATGCTGGTGCACTATTTGTTCAGTTAAACTCGGCATATTTTATTTCTATATTCTATATGCTCCTGTTAATAAAACTATCCCATTAAAAAAGAAAAAATGGACAATTAATGTTTTTCGTTTTGCTTTTCTGGATTGCTCCATTTTTTGATAATGACCCATATATAGATGATTTAAAATTATGACACAGAGTTTAAATGGTTGATTTTTGGATCGCGAACAAGCGTATCTTATGATGAAAAGCATTCAAAACACGCCACATAGAGCGCGGTTGTCTAGTGGTGGATTGTCGAACACCGGCCGAATCGAGAGGTCTTGGGTTTGATACCCACTGGGAGTGTATTATTGTGTCTTTGAGCAAGACACAATCGCTTCTAAACCAGGAGACGGCGCCCCCGTCCCGACATGATCATTGACAGAAACATTGTTGACAGGGACGTAAAATACACCACTACCCATTTGATTGAATTGATTAAAACAGAAATCTGGACAGAAAAGTAAAAGAGAATGTCCATTTAAACACACACACACACACACACACACACACACACACACACACACACAAGATTAACTCATATATATAAGCCTGTCGTCCCTTTTATGGGACATAGACAAACAGAATAGCCCCAGATGTGACGCCGCAGAACGCAGCATCATATCTGGGGCTATTCTGTTTGCTGAAGAGAATTTTCATCGAAAAATTGAATGAAATTAAAAAATCACTAAAATGAAAGCGGACTCACGCTATACTAATGATAATGATGGGAAAATCCATTCGTCAAACATGGGTTAAAACAACAACAAACATTCCACAACAACAGATGCTTACGGCGTATACTTGCGTACTCCAGGCTTTCTTATTTAATCCAGGAGAGCTAAAGTAACTTTGTGAAAGGCCAAATGTTTCCTCTCAGTTTTTTCCTCCATATTTAGATCTATAGCACTTTTAGTCTGCGGTTCCAATACGGTAGACAATGACATGTTGACCTGGCATATTATTTGAAATAATAATTAAATATGTGCGTTATCTTTTAATAAACTCCATTGATCTGACATGGAAAGCTAATATGAGCCACGTCATGAGAAATCCAACAATGTGGTTTCCGAACAGGTCAGGCACAAACCGAGCTTTACAAGCGCAGAAGATGGTTAGTGGCTGGTTAGCCTGTAGAAAGTACTATCCGTGTTATAAGCGAAAACAAAGGCGAAAACAAGGCGAAAACAGTTACTGCGAAGCTGATCTGCGCTTTTTGTTGCATATGCAAAATGTTGGGTTGCTCATGACGTGGATATTAATATGAGGAAAAGTGAAAAGTCACTATTGCCTTCAAGGTGAAATCTCAATGGCGAATGATAAAACTACGCATTAAACGCCTATGCTAAAATACTGCCATATTTGTCGACCATGCTGAAAAATGCGGTCATCTTGCATACATTGCATAGCCGTGTTACATGTACTAATCCTTTTGACCTCGCTCGCTGCTACAGGGCGAGCCTAGGCCTATTCAATATTATGTGCTTGTCTTGAAAACCTGGCATGTCAGGAAAAAATGTCCATGAAATGTATACCCCCTTGACAATCTTGAACCCCACTTTTATATAGAAAAACTGGGGTATGCAGGGGTATACATATTTTCCTTATTTTTGCTCGGCGAGGCGGTTCTAACGTGAACCCACAATCTATGTTTTGAGCAAAATTATTAAAAATATCAAATATTTTCTATTGAAAATTTTCAATTTTTACAACTTTGAAAAAATCTGTATATTACATGAGCATGAGCATGAACATGGTGAAGGAAATGTGCACAAAATACTGGTAACCTGTCATTGGGAGGCTGTCTCACAAACAGTGTGGCTTAGCTAACGTACCATACCGACACAGCCTTATTTGTTGGCTGGAAATGAAACAACCAACCAACCAACCAACCAACCATAGAACAACATGAACATGATCAATTGTTTTGTTTTTTTTTAATTTTTTTGTTTGTTTGTATTACGGTTTATCGTCCCAGTCAACAATTTTTAGTCATGTCGGAACGGAGCCGTCACTTCCTGGGTTTTAACCAGTACTCCAGGGAGTTAATGTGTCTTGCTCAAGGACTCAACACGGTGACCATTGTTGGGATCGAACCCAGGACCTCGCGATTCGGAGTCAGATGCTCTATCACTAAGCCACCGCGCTCCCATAACTGTCTTTTTAGCGCTGATTTTTATGTGTATTTGAGTTTTTCCACCTCAGGACGGGCCTTAGTTCTGATTGCACCGTTTCCTGATCATTGCTTGCTTTTATCTATACATGATGTATCTGGAACTAGTAGACCCGTCATTTACATAAATGAACCAAGACGCGAGAAAACCGGTCTTCGGGATTTCTGACACAAACCGACCTGTACAGTCACAGAAGCAGGCAAGAAACTTTTTCGGTTTTAAGAAGAAGATGGATTGTACTATCCGTGTAGCGAAAACAAAGGCGCTGATCAGCTTCGCAGTTCTTTGTTTTCGCCTTGGCAAAAATCCGGTTTTCTCATGGCACGGCTCAAATTATCTCGGTGCTAGTGGTACATGTGAAGTGTTTAGAATCCACTGGCCGTTTGGCATTTGCCTTAGTTATCATGTTCTTAGAAGTGATGTGTTGATAAATTAAAATATCGAAAAACAGCAGTGATCTGATTGGTTTGACGGCCGCGGGTCCTATTGGCGAACTGAAGTTCTGCTAAACGGTGCAGGTAGGCATGTCTGAGAGCCAAATGAAAGCATGAGTGATTGCGAAGGTGTCAAAAGGCTGGTAAATGCCTGGGTGGTGAAATTAGTGGAACACTGGACATACTAAATGCGTGCGTGGCTAAGATTTGGTTACATGTATGTGGACATACTGATTGGTAAAAAAGTTGGTAGTGTTATATGGCATATAGAAGCGATTGGTGGGTTATCTTGGTGGTCTTAAAATATGTTGACCGTTTTATTAGTCACTGAACATTGTGGTTTTGGTGAAGGTTAGTTTCATAGGTTGGCGGTGGAAGTGGACCTTGGGATGTACCCAGATTCATTAGCCACGTTTGAAACTCCTGGGGTTAATATTTGTGGTGCTAAGGTGTGTTGAAAGTCTTAATTTGCTTTAACGGTGCTCCAGACGTGTGTTAGTATGGAGGAAGACAAATATGAAGGAGGGGAATAGGAGAAAGAGAATTGAAAATGAAAGCAAGCTACCACTTTTTCATTAGGACTAAGGTCGTCAGGCATGCCCTGAAGTCGTCATCTCACCTTTCAACCAATTATTTCTGTGTTTACATGTTTTATCGGTGAAAGGGAAGCAATTATTAGTAGACTCGGTATCTTCTTGGCATGTCTAAATGTGCATGTCATTAAGAGGCAGGTGCAGCTCAAGGGAATTTCCCGAAGTTTCGCCGGATAGATATGAAAAGCACATTCAACTGTCGACTGTGCAAAATTGGGTACCACTGTTTCAACGTCTACCCACTAGGAAACCGGTTATTTAGGGGTTGTAAATTCATAATTATAAAGTAGCTTTAAAACCATGCCCCTTCTAAAAAGACTGAAATGGTGAAGACTGAAATGGTGGAGAAGCCCGGGATCGAAACTGCGTCCCCTCACAAGGCGAGTGACTTAAAAAGACCATTTGACTTAACCTTTAAGCACCACAGAGGCTAAGACCATTTGACTTAAAGCACCAGGGAGGCTTTGCTTCTCTGAGTCGAAGTTTCGACGTAAAAAATTCTGAGTAACAAGTCATGTACTCAGTGTCACGATAAAAAATCATACTGAGCGACTGTCGCTATGTTGGACTTCAATAGATGCAAACCTATTTTTAAGTTATAAACGCTTATGATAATTACCCTTTAAACACAAAATTACAATTGAATTATATTTTTGGTTTATATTTTTTCAGTTATTTTAATTAATATATATATTATTCGTAGAAACGTTCTGTTAACTTTGTAGAAAGCTCTGTTTTTAATACATTTACATAAAATTAATCCTTTTAATTTCAAGGGGAACAACCTTAAATTTAGCCACGGTGGTTAACAATAAGAATACACTGAGGATAGTCGGTCAGTAATTAATAAAGCTTTGCCTGGAGAAACAAGCAGCCCGTCTGTTTCACCTAGACCCCAATGGGTGGGGCTAAGTACATAATAATAATAACTGTCGTTTTTTTATTTTATTTTTTTTTTATTCAGACTTGTTGAACCACAGAGAAGACTGCAAGAGGCTTAGATTTTCGGATCATGATAGAAAATAGAGCGACGCTTTTCTCTACAAGCGAAGAACAAAGCCACACGAATATTGGATCCTGTTTGCATCTCTTATTCAAAACTTGATGTTACGGTGACCGGGAAACACATGTTGAACGTACTATTTTTTAACGCAGAGTCTATCCCTTTCTTAAATTCGTTTTCTTCAAAACCGTTTGACAGACCACAACCAGACGTGCCATATGTTTTAATGAATCCATAACAAAACATTTTATGCTTGCTAAAATTAAGGTGGAGTGGTTGTGCACCTATGTTTGCTAATTAGGTCTGCATGTTTGCTTTTTCAAACGACATCTGAATTTCATGCAAAACAGATCAACCGACAATTTTATACAATTCCCCTTTGAAACAAATCCTAAATTTTTATTTGCCGATACAACTTCAAGTTCCTTTGGCAATGCATTACAAATACATAACCAAAACGTTGCGTGAACCTTTGACCAAATAGGACCCAAATAAATATCAGAAATTCATATACGTAATTTAAAATGTTCTGACGTCTAAACCATAATGTTCAACATGCGCGGATCCAGAAAATTTTCGGGGGGGGGGGGGGGGCGGGGGTCCAAATTCCCATAAGGGATCTGACAGAAAATTTCAACATGGCAAAAATTAATAATCTGGCAATTTCGGGGGGGGGGGGGGGTCCGGACCCCATGCCCCCCTCTGGATCCGCCCATGTTCAAAATCAATATGACCATTTTTTTTTTCTCAAATCATGTTTTTATACAGAGTAATAATTTTAATGATGCTCTTATATTAACAATTTTTTAACATACTTTGAGCAGTGAAAATCTAAAAATTAGTAGCCCTATGGTTCAAAATCGTTGTTTTTGCGTCGACGTCACTGACGTCATCGGGCTGCTCCATTATGGTGGAAGTGGGTGTTTTCATTTCACTATCATTCTGTAACGGATGAATGGATTGTGATGAAATGTTGCAGACTGCTGTATATTACATGGGAAAATCTGCATTGTAGGTTTGAGTGGAATCGATTGATATAGAAAAAAATCCACGTAATTTTTTATAATCCCTCGTATTTACGTACATGTGTTTAGTTTTTGAGTTGTTCCCCTTGAAATAAGAAATCATAAATTCCATGTAACATGTAAAAATTCTGTGGAGGTTATTTAGACTATAAGCAAACATGATATAAAACATAAAATACAAGTACCGGGACTGAAAAATATTAGCCAAAACAGAAAAACACGTAGAAATTAAAATTATGTCCATAACTCATAATCTTTAAAATCATTATGGATAAATTAAATTAAAACACTAATGTCACTTTGTCAAGAATCCGTAGCCTTTTTAGTAAAGGCTGATATCAAAATTTTTATCGTCGAAATACATCGACCCACTGCAACAGGCACTTTTATATCTGACTCAATCCAAAGAGAATGATAATTCATTCCAAAGAAAAAATTGAGCCGCGTCGTGAGAAACCCGGAGTTTTGCCTATGCGAAAACAAAGGCACATACGATCAGCTTCGCTGCGAAGCTGATCAGCGCCTTTGTTTGTTGTGGACTACAGTTCCTCATGAAATTTCAAGCATCCATCCTAGGTCTTTTCTTCAAATAATGAGTCGATCAATTTCAACCCAGTATACATGGGTAAAAGCGAGCAATTAAATATATTCTATTCTATCTGCACATCTAAATGCCGTTATTAGTCTCTGTAAAAGCCGTCCGTGAAATTTTCAAATCACGAGAAAACGTTTAGTACTAAACACGTGCGTAACGTAACGTTATTTTTAAGACGTCAAAAACTCCCAAATAACGTCGTTGATATAGTAACACCAACAGCGTTATCAGCCAACCAGACAGTGAAGGTAAAATATTCAAAGTTTATTTCATAATTATTATTTGTTATTTTAGGAAATTACAAGGCAAAATTATTTTTTTACAAAATGCCCTATTTTTAAGCCAGTTAAGAATCACTTGGCTGTAACAGGATTTTTTTTATTTATTTTTTTATTTTTTAAAGAAGAATAAGAAGAACAAACTCCATCAGGAAAACATGTCCGCGAAATGTATACCCCTTTAAACCCCACGTTTATATTGTAAAACTGGGGTATGCAGGGGTATACCTATTTTTAGCTCACCTGAGCCGTCAGGCTCACAAGGTGAGCTTATAGTATACCCATGCTCCGTCGTCCGTCCGTCCGTCGTCCGTCCGTCGTCCGTCGTCCACCATTTTCAAAGATCTTCTCCTCTGAAACCGCTTGGCCAATCAAAGCCAAATTTTACATGAAGCATCTATGGGAAGGGGGAACCAATGTGTTTATAAATAATCCAGGTCACATGACCAAGATGGCCGCCATGCCCATATATGGTAAAAACCCTTCAAAAATCTTCTTCTCCGGAACCACTGGACCGATTTCAACCAAACTTGGCATGAAGCATTAATGGCTCAAGCACTACAATGTGTATATAAATCATGACCCTATGATGACCTTGACCTATTTTACGGCAAGGTCAACATAGGTCGCGAATGCATTTGAATGGGAAAAATTGTTAAATTGTCATTTAAAGGAAAAATCTTGCAGAAAATGAGCAGTAGGACTGAATATTAATGATTCTGAAAAAAATTGGGCACCAGGGGCTCATCCGCCCCCACCCCGGGGCAATATACATGTATATCTCCATAATATTCAAACATCTTCTCCTCTGAAACCGCTTGGCCAATCAAAGCGAAATTTTATGTGAAGCATCAATAGGAAGGGGTAACAAATATGTATATAAAAAATCCAGGTCACATGACCAAGATGGCCGCCATGCCCATATATGGTTAAAACCGTTCAAAAATCTTCTTCTCCAGAACCGGTTGACCGATTTCAACGAAACTTGGCACGAAGCATCGATGGCTCAAGCACTACAATGTGTATATAAATCATGACCCTGTGATAACCTTGACCTATTTTACGGGAAGGTCAACATAGGTCACCAATGCATTTGAATGGGGAAAACTTTTAAAATGTCATTTAAAGTGAAAGTCTTGCAGGAAATGGGCAGTAGGACTGGATATTAATGATTCTGAAAAAAATTGGACCCCAGGGGCTCATGTGCCCCCACCCCGGGGCAATATACATGTTTGTTATATGACTGAAGGAATTCCTGTCTCCTGATTGGCTCATTCAGTATTAATAAATCCTTATATTTCTCTGAAACCAGACCAAACTGATGAATACCAGATCAAACCAGTTCCTGGAGGTTAATTATTTTGACAGGTTTTCTATATTAACCTCCAAAATCTATATTACGCTCCTGAGTACCCAAAAATAGCACCAGCATGAAATCAACATGGGCTTCGTGAAATTGACATGATTTGATGTATGTGTTAAAACCTGCCAGTCAGCTATAAATAACTATGAACTCATTTCAGTTCATGAAATCTACATGCTTTGCAGTAGCACACTATTACAGGTAAACAAAGCACTAGACAATGAGGTGTATTTGGTTATAATTAAGGGATAATTTTGTTTATTTTTCATAAGAACCTATGTTGCTGGTACCCATTGGAATTGCCTCATCATGGTGATTCTTAGGAGTACCCATAACATATGTTTTATTAAGAACTAACAAAATTATCTTTCAAGAATAATCAATTGTTCCTCATTGTCTTGCCTTTAATACTTAACATCTGATATGATTTTGTTTGTTTATTTGTTATAAGATAAACATTAAAACACTTGAAAAGTCATATAACAAAACAGTTATTGACTTCAATTTCGGCAGATATAAGGATTTATCTACCCTCAAAAGTGATATTCACCTCGGCCTCCGGCCTCGGTGAATATCACTTTTTCAGGTAGATAAATCCTTATATCTACCTCATTGAAGTCAATAATTGTATAATATTTCCATAATATTCAAACGCCTTCTCCTCTGAAACCGCTTGGCCAAACAAAGCCAAATTTTAAGTGAAGCATCTATAGAATGGGGGAATCAATGTGTATATAAATAATCTAGGTCACATGACCAAGATGGCCGCCATGCCCATATATGGTAAAAACCCATCAAAAATCATCTTCTCTGAAACCAATAGACTGATTTCAAGGAAACTTGGCATGAGGCATCGATGGCTAAAGTACTCCAATGTATATATAAATCATGACCCTGTGATGACCTTGACCAAGTTTATGGCAAGGTCAACATGGGTTGCCTGTGCATCTGAATTGGGAAAACTGTTAAAATGTCATTTGAAGGAAAAAGCCAACAGGAAATTGGCAAATGGACAGAATATTGAAGATTCTGAAAAAAGAAAATGGCCCAAGGGCTTATCTGCCCCTGCACTGGAGTTAAATACCATAATATTCAAACATGTTTATTGGTATATGCAGCTGATCTCAGGTGAGCGTTTACAGGACCATTGGTCCTCTGGTTCTTATTTTTGCTCCAAAACATAGATTGTGGGTCCTCGTTAGAACCGCCTCGCCGAGGCGGTTCTAACGTGTACCCACAATCTATGTTTTGAGCAAAATTAAGAAAAATATCAAAATTTTTCCACTGAATTTTTTTCATTTTTACAACAACAAAAAATCTGTTTATTACATGGGCGTGTTTTCGTATTGTCGAGGTCCAGTATGCCTACAATATTAGACATCGAGTCATTTTGCTAATGGTGAAAAAGATTTAGAAGCGACCCCTCTGGAGTAGTTTACATGGGCGGATCCAGAGGGGGGGGGGGGGGGGGCAAGGGGTCCGGACCCCCCCTGGAATTGCCAGATTATTAATTTTTGCCATGTTGAAATTTTCCGTCAGACCCCGTCTGGGAATTTGGACCCTCCCCCCACCTGAGAAAATTTTCTGGATCCGCGCATGGTTTAGTATGTTTCAGTTCTGTCTTTTGTATTTTTCTCATCTCGGTTTCGATCCTTTTATTTATTTATTTATTTATTTTATTTTATTCTATTTTATTATTTTTTTTTATTTTATTATTATTATTATTATTTTTTTTTTTTTTTGCGAAGAGCATTTATTTACATGGCACTTTGTTCCTCGCAAATGGGCGGGAACTTCAAAGGTTATTGCAATAATTCAAACAATCCAAATGATAATACAATAATTTTAATTTAAATAATTTAGATCTTAAAGAAATTGCAATATATGTAAACATTATTTCTTTCAGTCCATTTACATGGCATCTTGAGGATTGCTATGGGCACCATAACAAGAACTATCTAAAGATCAAACGAGTGTTCATCAAGTCTCGAGGTTATAAAACGTTTTTCATGCTTACCTCAGCTGAGACCTTAAATCTATCGTGCTCATAAATGTTAAAATGCCAACAATTGTTGGCATTTTAACATTTATTAGCAGGATAAATTACAGGCTTTGGCAATCTAAATCCGAAATTTCAACCAATTTGGGTTGTTTCAGTAATTATAAGCAGTTTCATGCTCATCTGAGCTTAGCATGAAAAAAGTTTTATAACCTCGGGACCTGTTTTAAAGCGCAGCATAAAATTATCTGAAAGGAAGTCCATTGTTTCATTTATCAAACATATCCTGCATTTAATGTGCTGGCTACGCTTCATAATCAAATGCCATCAGGAAAACATGTCCGTGAAATGTATTCCGGGCTTTAAACGCCGCTTTAATATAGCAAAACAGGGGTATGCAGGGGTATGTCCGTGAAATGTATTCCCCCTTAAACGCCGCTTTAATATATATAGCAAAACTGGGGTATGCCTATTTTTTTGTTATTTTGCTCCAAATTATAAATTGTGGGTACTCGTTAGAACCGCCTCGCTGAGGCGGTTCTAACGTGTACCCACAATCTATACTTATTCGCAAAAGAAACGCGAAAAAAAAAAAAAAAAAAAAAAAAAAAAAAAAAAAAAAATAATAATAATAATAATTCACTATTTTTTTTCTATAAAATTTCTTTGAGTGATCATATGAATTTCGATAGTCCCGTTAATTTTCTATGACACAATATGAAAATCATGACGTTAAGAGTTACATTTGTCGCGTTACTGAAAAAAAAAAAAAAAAAAAAAAAAGTTAAGTTACCCCCCTTTTCCATAGCCAAAGGGCCTTTAATTATCTTGCAAAAAGTTTCCAAACTGACACCGGTATTCGAAAGTGACGGGGTAGACAAAATCAAATCAGAAAAAGTTATGCCTCATTCGACGCTTATTTCTTGTGCGTGACGTCGTTTTGATTTTTGACGTAAATTGCCGTTTTCTATCAAGTGAATAGATGTACCCGAAATCGTTTAGTGCCATACTGATAATCGCGATATGAAAGACCATAATGTGTCTGTAGTGAACAAAAATAGCGATTTGAAAACAATAGGCTGACGTCAACAGATAAACATGACCACTGGGAGCGTTGACAAGCGGTATTTTTCATTTTTTTTTTTTTTTTTTTTTTTTTTTTTTTTTTTTTTACGATTTCTTTAGTTTAGACATCCGGCCACTACTTCCTGCCATCTGTTTTCAAATCGCACCAATCATATGTTTTAGATGCAATGTTGTAATACACAAGCTCGAATACAAACGTCATTGAAACGTCATTGTGAAACATGCTACAAAACTTACATTTTGGTCGATTGTTACTTACTGTAATTAATCATCAGCCATATCACTTAAAACTCCATCAAAATGATCCTTTTCAAGAAAATGGGTTTCAGTTTTTTTTCGCGTTTCTTTTGCGGATAAGTATATGTTTAGAGCAAAAATATTAAAAATATCAAAAAGTTTCAAATTTTTCAATTTTTGCTTGTGAAAAAATTCTCTGCATATTATATGGGCGTGTTTTCATAATGTAGTATTTAATACAGCGAAACCCATCATTATGTTGACTTGGTTTGTTGCAGTTAACCTAAGAATTCATACATTTATGTAAGCAGTGTTTGTTTTATTACACAGATACACGCAACTGACACTTGTGATCAATATGTATTACAGATTCTAACAAGCGTGCACAAATCAAGAGAGAGAGAGAAGAAAAGAAACCGACTGTCATGGATGAAAATCAAGCAGTGGCAGAAAAACCCGACGCAGCATCAGGACTTGCAGATGATGTTAATGGACATAAACTAGACACAACAGACGGGATGATTGGTTGCGAAATAAAAGGACCCGGTAGTACTCTAAAGTCAGAATTCATGGAAACAAAAGTCAAAGATGACGTTTTGTTAACAGCTGGAGCTATGAGGCATGAAATTAAAGCCGAAAATGAAAGCGAAATCAAGCCAAATAGGGTCATGTCAGTACCGGGAAATATCGGTCGTAGCGAGGTGCAGCATGCCACTAAAAATAAAACTAAAAAAATTAAAATGCCAAAACAATCTCCCTCAATATGCAAAAAGTCTAAAAAATGTAAAAGAAAACTTTCTGCGACAAGTTTGAACACCAGTCCAAAGAAAAATAGTATAGATGAGAAACAAGTTAAAAAGCGACGAAAGGTTTTCCAATTAGGAGGAATATTTCAGAAGGTAAAAACCAGAATTTTCAGAAAGAAGTCCAGACATCATATACACGCCCGTAGAAGACGGTCAGTAGAAAATGCAGCTGACAAGCAGGAGACGGATACTTTCTCTAAATCCATGGTTGATGTTGTAAAAACAAAACCACAGGATAATGTAAATAGTAATGATAAAAGTAACCAGGAAAAGCAGGAAGACTTAGGATCTCAGTCACAAAATACTTTAGAAAGGGAACAAGATACAATCGTGTCTGAAATTGATGATGCAGCATTGATTATCGAGGGAATGGCGGTAGGCTCGAGAAAATCCTCCGGTGAAACAAAATCAGAAACTGTTTCCGAAGACATTACTACACAAACTTTGTCCAACAGACAGAGGACTCAAGAGCAGGGCGCATTTATAGAAGACAAGCTATGTGATAATCCTGAGTTGTATGTGGATAACAGGGAAACAGATACTGAAACGCCAATTGCTAATGCTGCTATGGACACAGAAATTAGCTTGGAGTTTGAACAAACCGATACAGGGCTAGGTCCACATGATGGCGTGTCGCTTGATGTATGCAACAAAACAACCCCGGATAAGTTGGTCTCAGTGTGTATTGATCAAATACTTGTTGATACTAGCTCATGCAAGGAGAATGAGAAAGTTGTTTGTACCGGAATGGCAAAAGAATGTACGGAGACACAAGCAGAAAAAAGTGAGCTTGACGGCCAAACTTATACAGTGTTAGTTCCCGAGGATAGCAGTTCCCTAATGGTAGTCTACAAACCTAACCAGGATGAGGCGGTCTCAGAAAACACTGATAAAATATTTGTTGAACCTCAAGCTAGTGATGAGAAATGGTTAATTAAGGAGTCTGGAATGCCATATTACATTTCTGTTGAAGGGACCACACATTTAGAACAAAATGACGCAGCGTTGATCTATGAAGACAACAAGGGTCAACTGACATGTAATGAAAAGAAAACAGATGGACATGCTGCGTTACCTATCGACATAAAGTGTTCTGATCCTCAAGTATCTGAAGATAACACGAAAACGATAAACCTTAAAGAGCAAACTGACGGTAGTGAAGAAAACAGGCCCGACCATAGCAAAGACAGTGGTAAGGCAATAGCCGAGAAATCCAACATTTCTCTATCTCCCAGAATAGAGGACGATGATATTGTTAAGAAACAAATTAAACTAAAGCGCCAATTGATGTGTGACATCATGAACTCCGCAATTGTCAAACTGAAAAAAGGTCAGTGGTTTCACGAAGAAAAGGTCACACGCAAAAAGACAGAAGAAGCCAAAACAGCAGTCGAAGTCGCTGGGGATGACCTGATCGCAACCAAGACAATCGAAGTTAGAGATGTTGCCGAAATGGTTGTTGATATTTCTAATTTGCTGCCTGATGATGTCGTTAAGATTGTCTCTAAGTTACGCGAACAAAGTGAACAAACGGAAGATCACTTTTCCTATCCTGAATACGAGTTTTTGACCGACTCTGAAATGGAGAGACGTTTAGAAACAGTTCAAATGCAAGTGAATGGAGGAGGAAGAAAAGCTTACCATGATTTAGTGAAACTGGCTACAGAACAGAAGGCGCGAGAGAAAGTGAAAGGTAAATATTTAAAGAAACATTACGAAAACTTGGCCATGCAATATTCAGCAAGTTTTCGATTGTAAAATTGAAAATTTCATTGGAAAAAAAAAACTTTGATATTTTGAATGTTTGTGCTCAAAACTTTGATAACATTGATGATCATTGATTGGGCGTACACGTTAGAACTGCCTCGGCGAGGAGGTTCTAACGAGAACCCACAATCAGTGTTTGGATAAAAATAAGAAAAATAGCTATACTCTTTTAAACCCCATTTTCACCTCAGAAAAAGTGGGGTATAAGGGGGTATTCATTGCATGGAGGTGTTTGCATGATGACTTCCTAGAAATAAGGTAAACCGAACCTTTTGTTGTTGTTGTTTTTTAGACTCAAAATCACCTAGCAATTTTTTATTTATTTTTTTATTATTATTTTTTTTTATATGAAAATAAGCAGTCTTATCTGAGAAAATATGGTTATTATGAAAACAAACAATTATTATTTGAAAATGATGAAAAACTTTTTCATGCAACATACACAGATTGTTACAGCTGTAAAAAATGAAAATTTCATCACAAAAAATTGGATCGAAAATAAGAAGAAGAAAAAAAAAAAAAAAAAATATATATATATATATATATATATATATATATACCCATGTATACCATAGTTTTACCATATAAGTGGGTAGTCATAACAAGGACATGTCTTCTTGATGGCTTCTGTTGTATATTTTCCATTCTTGTTTTGTTTCAGCTCAGAATCTTGAAACTTCACCAGATGGGGAGGACCACATGGTGTATTATAGGGCCAACGACATAATAAAGTTGGCAAGAAAAATGCATTACGGAGGCTACAAAGGAAAGAGATACAGACTGTATCTACAACAGGAAAAAGAAAAGAAAGAGAAGAAAGATAAAGAAGAAAAATCAAAAAGTGAAAAAGAAGAAAATCTTGAGGAAGATTCTGAAAAATTCACAGATTGTTCAGAATTTTCTGAAAATGATCCAGAGTGTATTAATCATAATGCAAACAAACGCAAGGAAGTCGTGTACGGACAAGATCTTGTTCTCAGTGACACAGATACGGCGTCAAATGATACTGAGAGTGATTATCACACTTGTGATGATGATAGTCATAGTGATTCTGATGAGAGTCGCGGCGAAGATCGTAGATCGCACAAAAGAAGGACCAAGGCAGAAATTCTTGTCCAACACTGGAGCTATGATGATAAACGTGAAAGAGTTATAGACAAAGACTGGGTTAGATGGAGAAGCGGAAAAGATATTAAAGTCGAACCAAAAGTGAAAAGAAAAGAAAACATTGATATCAGTCCACTGGAGAGGAAAATTAGGAAGAACATGAATAAAAAGTCATGTAAGTTTAAACATTATATACGTTTGAAGAGTTAGCTTCTGGTACCACTGTTCATTGCTGACCTGCAGGCAATAAACATGAATTTAGGTAATTATGTAGGTATTCGTCTAGTTACTATCAGCTGACATGTCTTTTATTGAAATACCAAAACGTCGTTATGCAGCGCTACGTGCGATATTGCTTTGCGACGCCAGCGGAACGACAATCGGCGCTCTTATGTCGCGCCTTTTTGGACCGGAGAAAGCTGTAGCTTTTACGTTTTACATTTTTCTCCATTAAAGACTGCGACAAAGTTTCTGCCGTAAAAGGCATTCATTGTAATTTTTGCGTCAGTCGCACATTGAAATGCGACGCGTGTTCGCGCCACGATGTTACGTTACGTCGCGGAGAATACCAAAAACGCACTACTATACGTAGCAAAACCTCAAATAGCACGAAAACGAGCACGGTTGTCAAGGACTTTTTTTCAAGCAACCTGTTCCAAAGTGATTCACGCGATTTGAGTTTTCAAACTTTTGCGTTAAAACTCATAATTCCAGATTTCACGAGATAAAAGACGCTTGTCAGCTTATTGATATCCGTACATCAAAACCCTAATTCATCAGGAAAACATGTCCGTGCAGTAAATACCCCCTTAAACCCCACTTTTATATAGCAAAACTGGGGTATGCAGGGGTATACCTATTTTTCCTATTTTTGCTCCAAAACATAGATTGTGGGTACTCGTTAGAACCGCCTCGGCGAGGCGGTTCTAACGTGTACCCACAATCTATGTTTTGAGCAAAAATAAGAAAAATATAAAGAAAAATCTACTGAAAATTTTCATTTTTTACAACTTTAATAATCTCTGTATATTGCATGGGCGTGTTTTCGTAATGATCTTCTCTATTTCAGTCTTCCTTGGTAGATGGAGATTGAACAGATCGCATAATGCTACCATTGATCAAGGTAAGAGTAATAATTTTATTATTGACCGTTTCTGTTGCGCCCTCTGTTAACAATGTATTGCATCTGTATCTTGTCTGTTTGTTAAGTTAGTTATTTCCCATTTGGAGTTCAGGGGCGTGTGCTTAAATACGCTTCTGTCAATTTTAGTCACGAAACAGTTTATAAGATTATGGTTATCTGATAACTATCCCAGCGGGCACATGACGTCAAAATGACGTCAGATCGACGTCGATGCGACGTCATCAAAATGACGTCAGATCGACGTCGATGCGACGTCATGACGTCGCATCGACGTCGATGCGACGTCATTTTGACGTCATGTGCCTGCTGGGATCTATCTTTGTTTTCTCATTTTTTTTCTAATTGCAGTACCATCACAGGAGGACCAGACAGACTGGGAAATGTTGAAACAATTGCTGCTAGCAGGTAATACATTCATACTAAAGTAACCGGTCTAAATGATGCTTTCTTGTTTTATGCAAATGAATTAATGAACTATAAAAGTTTGAACTTTTGGAAGCAGTGAAAACGTTCAAAGGAAGGTAGTATGGACCATATTGCACAAGTTCTTCTTTCTGGTTTGATGGTATAGCTTGCTCCAACCATTCTTAAATCTTGGACTTCTGTTGTATTTCTAGCGCTATTTAATTGTTTAAGACCTGATGTCACAAAGCTTAGTGTACTTAGCATATTTGTTTTAATGCACGTTATATGCCCTTGACCCAGACCTTGGGTATAGTTTGTTGTTTTTGTTTTTGCTATTCTATTTATTCTATTCTATATGAAGTCATGCCAAATGTAGAAACATGCACTCCCTGGTGTGGCTTGAACATTGTTTTGTTTTGCATTTCACTGGTGTGATTTGATTTTTTTTCATTGTTTTGCAGATGAGAAGACGTCCATACAAGAATCATATCATGGATCGCACGAAGAGATCCCGGTTTGGCAGAGAAAGCGAATACGTCATATACCCACATTATATTGAAACATTGTTCATATCCATGTTGAATAAAATTCATAAATGTATGGCTTGTCACAAAATGCCCCCAAGTAATACTGAATCTAGTTTCGCTGTCCGGGGGATTTATTCTCAGACTGCTAGCCCCGGTCTTTCATGTAAAGGTACAGCACCGCTGAATCGCAAGATTGCAGAATCGCAAGATTTGCTTAAGATTCAGAGGTATCAAGACCAATCCTTAGCACTCTGTGCTAGTGTTTGTTTTGCGGTTTAAGGACTCGGTCAATAATTAATCAGTCATGTAAGGATGGAAATGATGTATCATTTGCCATCAAACTCGGTGTCTAAGCGGAGTTTGAACACAGGACACCTTGATTACCTGAGGTGATGATCAGAAATTGATCGACTCAGTAGCAGAACCGACGGTCTACCGCTGGGCCATTGCGCCTGCCCCACCAAAATAACCACAGTATTGGTAAAGGTAGGCAATGTCCAGGAACTGTCGTACAATTCATTCACAACCTATTCCGGTGGTCCCTTAGGACGACTTCGGTTGGAACTATTCTTACTATGGTGTTACTATGGTAGATGTGGTCTGGTACCCGACTCCTCCATAACAAATGAGATTGACCAATCACAGTCATCGTTAGAAGCCTCCATCACAAAAGAGTTTTACCAAACTAACCATGGTAACTACCATACCTATGGGCTGGGTTCCTTTGGTCATGGTCATTTCTATCTCCAATACAGAAGAGCTTTACTATAGCACGAATCGAACAACAATGGTAGCTACCATAGTCCTTACCATAGTCCCAATCGAAGTCGCCCTTAGTTGTCCTAGTAGGGGATCGAGTGCATTGGTCTATTTATGGTCTAAACTTTATTTTGTTTACTTCAGTTCTGAATCTGATTCTGAATAGTTTACTGGTGACACGCCAAATGACATTATTTCACCAGGGGGTTCGGATGGGGGAGAGACTAGTCCCTTGAACGCACGAGTGAAGCGAACTTGGACACACAGTCATCAGACATTTCAGCAGAGGAGACAAGTGAATCAGGGAGGTCATTCCAGTCCCTGATAGTACATAGAAAGCCCATCTATACGCGTTCTTGAAGGCACATATGTTGGCAACTAATTGAACGTGCTAGGGGAAAACCCGAGAACCCGGGGAAAACCACCGAGCCTGTACGGGTGACCACTACCCTGCCTTGACCCGGATTCGAACCCGGATCGCAGAGGTGACAAGCGATCGCGCTTTTTTCCACTACGCTACCCAGGCATATAAATTTAGTGATTCTGACTCCGGAACGATAGGGGTTCGAACCTCAGTGACGACATCAGACCTTTTGTTAGATAATAGGGAACTCGGTATCAAAAATATAAAAACGGCCTAATTTATTTGTCAAAGGTCTAATAGCGTATGGTCAACTCTGATCCATTAAGGACCATTGGACAGGACTTAAAGTGGACTTATCGGAAGACATATCATGCATTCAGAATTATACAAGTACATATCTGATATGTATGTAACGTAAAGATATTGAGCCTTTCCCTCGGGACCCAATAAGTACTGTATGCCTCCGCTCCATGTCTTCCTTGGCGAGGTTGATCCTGGGATCACATGAACGCCGACGAAGACACCCAGTGTTCGGTAATGCAGTGAGATGGTGTGAAAGAATGTGTGCGTCAAACTAAAAAAAAAGATCTAGAAATCCAAACTTAACTCATTGCCATGGACCTCTACAAGCAGTAGGGTAGACCGGGGTTGAATAAATCACGGGTTGAATGAACCAGGGGCGATAACTTCTGCCAAAACAAGATAATTCAACTAACACCTGTAATATTTAATTCGCGCTGTGCCTATCTACTTTTCAAATGATTTTTCGAAGTTCGTACCAAAAGCTGTGTCTATAAGATATCATGAATGACCATGGTTTGGAACAATTAGTCAATTTCCCCACCAGAGAAAGAAATACTTTGGACTTAATTTTGACCTCTCTTCCTGGTCAGTTTGTAGACATTCATTCCCCGGATAAGCTCAGTGATCATGACATTGTTTCTGGCACATTGAAAATTGCTATCCCCCCTATAAAGAAACCTAGGAGAAAAGTGTATCGTTATCAGAAAGGTGATTATGAATCTATGAGAGCAGAAACACTTAAATTTGCAAAGGAAAGATACTTCAACGGTTACTCAGATACTCGGTCGGTCCAGGAAAATTTCAATCTCATTACATCGTTTATTCAGGAATCGGCAGATAAACATATCCCCTCAAAAACTAGTCGCTCAGTTTCCTCTGTCCCTTGGATAACACCTGAAATAAGAAGGAAGATTCGCAGAAAAAATGCAACTCATGCAAAAGCTAAAAAGACTGGTAGTGCAAAATTTAGATCTAAATTTGAATCTTTACGGAAAGAGATCAAAGCTGATATCAGGAAGCAGCATGATCTTTATGTGAACAACTTGGTAGGAGATGTTAAGGCTAATCCTAGAGATTTTTACAGGTACTTAAACAGTCAGAAAAAAGATACCCAAGGTATTCCCCCGTTGAAAAAGAGAAATGGAAGTGGAATAGCTCAATCCGAATTTGAGAAGGCGGAAGAATTTAATGGTCAGTTCTCGGATGTTTTCACTAAAAGTGAATACAAACAGGTCCCTCTTATGGATAGATCTGCCCCATTCATGCATGATATTGTGGTCACAAAGGAAGGGGTGACCAAACTTCTCAAAGGTCTAAACCCGTCTAAAGCATTAGGGCCTGATGAGCTTCATCCCAGAGTCCTAAAGGAACTGGCTATGGAATTAGGGCCGGTATTCGCCCATCTCTTCCAGCAGTCAATTGATACAGGTGAAATTCCTAAAGAATGGTCTCTTGCTAATATTTGCCCCCTGTTTAAGAAGGGTGACAGGTCACTTGCCCGCAATTACCGCCCTGTTTCTTTGACATGCATTCCTTGTAAGCTTCTTGAACATATTGTATGCTCTAATATTATGGCCCATCTTGATGAACATGAACTCCTGTCGGACAGGCAACACGCATTTAGGAAATGGCATAGCTGTGAAACTCAGTTGACTACAGTGATAAATGACTGGGCCAAAATCTTAGACAAAAAAGGCCAGGTCGACACTTTTATACTCGATTTTGAAAAGGCTTTCGATACTCCTCCCCATGAACTCCTTAAAAGCAAATTGTTCAGCTATGGAATAGGTGGAACAACATTGAATTGGATAAATGCTTTCCTTTGTTTCAGACAACAAAGGGTAGTGGTTAATGGTATTAAATCGGATTGGGCTCCAGTTGTGTCGGGTGTCCCTCAGGGCACCGTTCTCGGCCCCTTGCTGTTTTCCTTGTATATAAATGACATCTCAGCAGACATCGAGTCTGAAATAAGACTCTTTGCTGATGATTGTGTTTGCTATCGTGAAATCAAGAATGAAGAGGATACATTGAAACTTCAAAGAGACATTGATCGCTTCGGCAGTTGGGCTAGAAAATGGGGAATGAGATTTCAACCCGTCAAATGCAACATGATGCAGCTGACAAATAAACGGTCTAGTAAGATACAGGCTAACTACACCCTTGAGGGCACTTTACTGGAAAACGTTGAAAGCATAAAATACCTGGGTGTAACTATCACCAATGATTTGAAATGGAATACTCATATTTCCAATGTTTGTACAAAGGCTAACAGAACTCTCGGATTCTTGAGGAGAAATTTGTATTCTTGTCCCCCAGATGTGAAAGAAGCAGCTTATAAAGGACTGGTGCGGCCGGTCTTGGAATATGGAAGCTCAGTTTGGGACCCTCACACTCATGGCCTCCAGGAAGAACTGGAAAAGGTCCAAAATCGTGCGGCAAGGTTTGTGACGGGAAATTATGTTTTTGAAACTGGGAGCATGACTGGCATTTTAGGTCAACTGAAATGGGAATCTCTTAAGAAAAGGAGGAAGGATAGTAAACTTATATTGCTATACAAAGGTCTAAAGGGTAAAGCCAGAATACCCACAGATGACCTTATCCCAAAGAATAGGCGTTGTAGAAATCAACACTCTTTGGCTTTTCAGATACCTTCAGCTAGCAAAGAAGCGTACAAAAGTAGTTTCTTTCCACAGACTATCAGGGACTGGAATGACCTCCCTGATTCACTTGTCTCCTCTGCTGAAATGTCTGATGACTGTGTGTCCAAGTTCGCTTCACTCGTGCGTTCAAGGGACTAACTTCTCCCCCATCCGAACCCCCTGGTGAAATAATGTCATTTGGCGTGTCACCAGTAAACTATTCAGATTCAGATTCAGATTCAGAAATTATGGAAAAACTGTTTTCTGGTACCACAAGTAATTTTTCGTCACAAAACAAGTTCCTAATGTATTGAAATGAAATCTCGTGTCAATGTGACTGTACCTTAAGAAACATTTCTCTCTTAGTGCAGATGGAGTATTCACAATAATATGACATGTATTCTGAATAAACATTCACTTTTTATAAAATCAGGGGTCTGTGATGGACCGGGGTTGAATGAACCACCCCAAATAACCACTAGTTTATGATAGCAGGCGTACATAGGTATGCATCCATAAATTAAGCGAACTAAATATGTGTTCTGTTATCACTAGAAAAGCAGCTGGTTTCCATTGAAAATAAAATTTGAATACGAAGATTAAATAACTGGTTCATTCAACCCCACAAATGACACACCCCAACCTGTTACAATGTTATGATAGAAAAATGGAAAATTTATAGCTGGGTTAATAGTGGGAAAAATAGGCCGAATTACATGCTAAAATTTGCAGAACTGGCATAGGGCCGAAATGATCAAAAACCAAACAGCCTGGGTGTGGTACTGTCAGTTTGATGTTTCTGGGCCGGAACGACCCATGGCCGAAACTTTTTGCGGTCGAAAAACTGTAACTGTATACTGTAAATTCCGCCTTCGAAGACGCACCTCCTCTTATCTATCTTCTGATACTGAGTCGATCAATTTCTGATCATCACCTCAGGTGTGGGGTGGGTGGCTAAATTTAGAATTTAGTCAAGGGAAAATTAAACATTTGGGGTGGACCATTAAAACTATTTACAAGATATAGATGAGAGGCATACTAAAACGCATGCCTCTGGGCCAATGATTTAAATAGAAGCCTTAAATTCCTCAATGGTCTTAGATAGGACCACTGAAGAAGGGAGACTATTCCAAACCGGAATAGTTCTGGGGAAAAAGGAATTTTTCAGGGCATCACTATAGGCAAATGGTCTTGTGTATTGTGATTCATGTGATGCCCGAGTATGCCTTAGATTGGGTGCCGGGGTCAGGTATTTGTCTTTATCAAGAGACACTGTACCGGAGTGTATCTTGTAGAAGAAGGTTAAGGAGGACCGCTCCCTGCGAGACTCCAGGGATGGCCACTCAAGTTCGTCTAGCATTTCACCGACGCTACTGGTGTTCCTCCATCGCCTGCAGGTCCACCGGGCAGCAGTCCTCTGCACCTTCTCCACCATCTCAATCTGAGTTTCATGATAGGGATGCCAAATAGGAGCTGCATACTCAAGTTGAGGCCGAACCAATGTTTTGTATGCAACTTCCTTAGTATGCCTAGGTGCCAGTGCCAAATTGCGCCGAAGAAAACCCAAAGTCTTAGTTGCCTTGCATGTAATTTCAGAAATGTGTTGACCCCAATCAAGATCATCTGTGATAGTTAAACCGAGGTATTTAGCGGACTGAACCTGTTCTAATGTTTGCTGATGCAGTGTGTAATTGAAATCTATATGCCTGCTTGGATGTAGCCGCGTCACCCTCATTGAATGACACTTGCTAACATTGAATTTCATTTGCCAATCCATTTCCCATTTGGCCAAGCTATTCAGGTCATCTTGTAAAATTTGACAATCCAATGGTGACTTGACATTTCTGTATAAAACACAATCATCAGCAAATAGCCGAACAGATGACCTGATGTTGTCAGGAAGATCATTAATGAAAATAAGAAATAGGACCGGTCCTAAGACCGATCCTTGTGGGACACCAGAAAGAACCGGGACTGGGTCTGAGGCACGGCCGTCTAATACCACTTTTTGAGAGCGCTCAGAGAGCCACGAGTCGATCCACTTATGTGTAGATCCTCTAATCCCGTAGAAGTCAAGTTTGTATAATAACCTTTTATGTGGGACCTTGTCAAAGGCCTTAGCGAAATCCATGACAATCACATCCGTCTGCCTGTGGCCACGACCCACTGCTCGGTCCAGATTACTAACCAAATCATGATAAAACTGAACTAACTGGGCTTCGCAAGACCTTTGACTTCGGAACCCATGCTGACAGTCAGCAAGAATGTTTTCAAGAGCCAAGTGTTTGTTTATGTTGCTGACTATTATATGCTCTAGAGTTTTGCAACAGATACAAGTAAGCGACACCGGTCGATAATTAGCTGCATCATATTTCTCACCTTTCTTAAATACCGGGGCTACATTTGCCTGTCGCCAATCGTCTGGTACAGCACCCTGAGCAAGCGACTCATTGAAGATATAGGTCAGTACAGGAGCAATTTCAGAACTACATTCCTTCAACACCCTAGCACTCAGGCCATCTGGCCCAGGCGCCTTATGTATATTCAAGTTATTCAACAGTTTAATGACCCCATTGGGGTCAACTGTAATTTCACCCATAGCGGTGAAAGGACTTGTGCCTTTGGAGGGGATTTCACCATCTGATTCGCGAGTGAAGGCTGACTGAAACTGCCTATTACAAATATTAGCCTTATCCAAAGTGTCAGTCTTCAAGATACCATTTTCTCTAAGAGTATTGATCCCAGACGCGTCTTTCTTTAGGGACTTGACAAATGACCAAAACTTTTTTGCCTTTTCATTTTTTCGGGGACAATCGGGATCAGGGTTATCATTTTCAAAGGAGAAGATATTGGTAATATGCTTCCAATATGCATCTCTAATGCTCTTTTGAACATGTGCTCTGAACCGTTTGTAATGGTTCTTAATGTCAGGGCTGCTTGACTTGCGAGCACGAAAGTAAAGTTTATCACGTTTCCTTATCAAGCGTTTGATCGAGCTATCGATCCATGGTAAGCTATATTTTGTCTTGGTCATTTTTGATGGAATAAACCTTTCAATAGCCGAGAGAACCTCCGACTTAAAACTGACCCACATGTCATTGACTGACACCTGACTATGGTCAGTTGAAAGGAACGAATCCCTATAGCGCGCTAGATGGTCATGGAGACCGTCCATATCCGCTCGTTTATATAGGAAAATCTTACGCGGGGCCTGCTGAATCCGTTTAGCCTTTATGTCATATTCAATATAGACAATGTCATGATCTGCTTTGCCGATCGGGGGCATCCCTTTAACACGGTTAATTGGGGATGGCGAGTTAGTGAAGAGTAAATCAAGGGTCTTGTCTTCTCGGGTGTGTATATTTACCATTTGGGAGAGGCAGTGATCCTGTATTATCTCCACAAGTTTAGTCTGAACTGGCCTCTTTGGGACCCCCTCGGGTACCTGCATTGTGCTCCACTCAATATCACCACAATTGAAGTCTCCGCCTACAAGAACATGGGCATTTTTATTTGACATAATCCGAGAAAGTGAAGTATTAAAATCCTCAAGATATTTCAGTTCAAGCTCCTGAGTTGGGAACCTAGGGGGACGATAGAATGATCCAAGGTACAAAGTCCTACATCCAATAATGTTCAACTTACACCAAATTATTTCGCACTTGGTGTCCAATTCCGGAGCTTCAGTACAGAGAAGATCACGCCTAAAAGCAATGAAGACACCACCATGCGCATCACTAGCTCTGTCTTTCCGGATAGCATCAAAGGAATCTGGAAAAATCTCTGAGTTTTTAATGTCTGGGGTTAACCATGACTCATTCCCCAATATGATGTCAGGTTTAGCCGATTCTATGACAGTGTGGATTTCAGCCTTTTTATTTTTAATTGACTGACAATTCATGATCAAAATTCTCAAGGGGTGGTTCAGGACCGCCCTTTTGGTCCTGGGTTTTGCTTCTTTTGTTTGCACAATAGGCGAAGAAGCTGCATTGGGGGGGCCAATATTGTCTGGTATCGGACTGTCAGGCTCGGACAGGGACGAAAGGGACTCAAATCTGTTGGATATCTCAAGAGAAGCTGTAGTGTCAAACAACGAAGTGGAAAAGTTTGGCATTCCACAACGTATGCATTCCCATGCTATACTTTTGCTAAGTGATTTATTGTAAATCCCATACATAGTTGAAGTCATGCCTTGACAGTCTATATGGTACCAGATGTTGCATGAGTCGCAACAAATCCCGCGGTCATCCCATCCAACACTGACATCACACAGTCCACACGGAAAGTGAGAATTGTCAATAAGGGATTCTGGACCAGGATTTGTTTCGGTGTCCCAGGAGTTACTTATCAGAAGAGTAAAAATGTATAAATGAATGAGCTTACCAGAGCGGTGATCTTTAAACCTGAGACTAGCCCTTAGAATAGAGACACTGCAAAAGTGTGGTACGTGAGCCATAAGTTGTTGGTCAATTGCTGTTCCGTGTATGCTGGAGTAAACTGGAAACAAGTTAACTGGAAGTCTCCCAATGTCATTGTCCTGAGAATTCAAAAAATGTGTCAATCTGATGGCCAACAGCAAGCCAGCAACAGAAAATAGCATGTCAAATAAGAAGTGCTTCATCTTCTTGCTATTTGTGACCTCTTGCGATATGAGGGGCAATTGACTGGTGTAGATTACTGGGAAATTCTCCTATCTTACTAAATCAACAATGAGTACAATCCTAATTTGGGAGGTTACCTACATTTATTTGGTTTTTTCAATGTTTGTGTTCAGGTTCAATCCTTCCGGAAGTGGTGGAACCGGTGAATGGGCCTAAATTATCCGGTGTAAATTATCCGGGACAATAAAAATTAGAAACTTCTAAATAAACAGCAAAAAATTGGGACAGACACTAAAGTTGGAAAGAGTTAACATTGAAAAGAAGGATAAATAATAAATAGTCCAATGACTCAGCCCAAATGCAGAGAAAAAAGCCAAAATAGGTTCCTGAAAACAGGAAGCGTCACGAACGTGCGCATGCGCACCCACCCAGAAAGGGTGCCCTTACTCCTCTTGGAGTAAGGGCACTAAAATTCTTGATACCAAACATTCGGTGTCGACCCGTGGATACTACCGATACTTCGTTTGTTTTTTCCTCTTACTTCTGCTTTGTACAGTGCAGGGCTAGTTACAACCTTATACACCGGAGAGCGGCGTTGTCTAGTAACACTTACATTTAGGAGCAAGTCCCAGTAAATTAAATCGTTGGCAGTGTAGAGAGTAACACAGACGTGCTCTGTGAAACTGTATTTCTTGTAGAGATGAAATTTCAACTTCAGGGTATACGTATACGTTGAACACAGAACTGGTATCAATGATCAGTTTGACCAACTCGACGCCTAATGTACTGGTACCGAGTGTCGTCTGTGATTGGTTGACATATAGACAGGTACAATATTATTGTTTACATTATTTGACCTTGACCTCGATGACGTAGTGCGCGTTGCATTGTGGTTAAAACTTTCACTTCCGGGTGGCAAAAACATTTCCGGTTCAATGTTGTTTACATACATTACTGAGTTTAAATTAAAGTAAAATGTGTGCCGCCATCCCAATCAGGGAACAACGATGACATTTAAATACAAAATTACAAATAATTTTTTGTCTTTGGCTCTTTTATAAAGAATTTAATTTCTCACACCTTGGGCAAACGATGTTCCAGATCCGCGCGCGAACGAAAATATGTATTACTTAGATATGACTTATAATTAAATAACAATTTGCGCCATTATGCGGCCACGTCTGCAATCAGACTAAAAAATTCATTCATAATGGAAAAAATATATATATAAAAAATAAATAAATAAAAATAGGTAATAAACAATTAAATAAATAATTAGTTCTTGTTCCTTTCTCCGACCTTGTTTGTACCGAGCCTTACATCAATAAAAGTGCGTTTGTCTTAGCGCTTACTATGAAGAATTTTTGCCCCTTTTTCTCCGTCTTTTTCATTCTTAAGAATATATTAATTAATTAATTATATTTGAATAATCAAATTGAAATATAACTAAGTCCAGTTTAGATAATAACTATTCAAAGGCTATACACATATTGATGATCATAATCAATTTGAAAGAAACGCGGTTTCAGCTACTGAAGACAGTTTTATGACACCTCAAATTACGATGCCCATAATCATGATAGTCGGCTTCTTTAATTATTATTTATTACACCCTCTTCAAAGAAATGACACATTCTTGGGGTACTATATGAATGAAAGGGATTAATGAGTCCCCGGGGCAGCCGGCGTGTGTGTTCAGTCGGTCGAAATGTCATAACAGGTGTTGATATCGCATGGATTAGATCTAGAAAAAGATAGTCGTAAATAAAAATGGATACACTTCAAAAAGTTATTATAACTTGTGGATAAATTATATTTATTCCACGGACTGAAAAAAGTGTTAGTGTTTTTATTATTTCACCGCATGCAAAACATAATTAAATCGTGTGCTCTTGAGAAAGAGAGAGAGAGAGAGAGAGAGAGCACCCAATTTCTAACGGCTTAAGTTTTTTTTTTTTTTTTTTCTTTTCATAAAACTCGTTTTCATAAAACTTAAACTTGCTTCAAACACGGCTCAAACACGGAAATTATTCAATGTTGAGATCTGATTTCTACCGTATAAAAAAAACAAACTTTTGATTGACTGAGATGCAAACCTTTTAAATCCCGCACGGGAAGTAAACGCTAAATACTTATAATACTAAAATAGAAACACACATCAATTAATGCACTAAAATATTTGGAAATGTAATTTGTTATGAACAAGTAATATTTTGACATTATTTTACATTTGTAATACATCAAAACATTACAATTCATTACACATTCATTGAACTGGGGTAGCTTTTTTGCCACCCGGAAGTGGAAAGAAGTCACGTGAAAGTCACCTGACTTACCTGGATAATATAGACCACGTGGGTTGTGACGTATTGTTTGTATCTGTGTATACGTATTCAAGTTCGAAACGACCTCCTTTTACCGATTAACGTGCAGTTGCAGTTATAGAAAGGTAAGACAATCGCATGAGTTGTTCATCTCTCCGACATTTTGAACAAAGAGGATATATCGAAAAAGTTTAAAACAGTTTAGCGGGCCCGTCGCGGCGAAAAAGAAGGACAATGTCCCATTGTTGTACCCGCGCTGTGTTTCTACCATGCCCACCCACACTGAATCTTAATGGTTTACTGGTTACACGCCGAATTCACAATACTTCACCAAGGGGGTGCGCCAGGAGGGAAATCAGCCCCTGGCTATCACAAGAGATTTCCAGATTTCGCGCTTATATGACACAGTCTATCTGCACGACGGTCGACCGATGACCCAGCATGTCAGGTCTAGGAAACTCATTGTTCGACAGATTTCTGTCAAAGGACAGGATATCTGTCATTTGACAAATTGACAAATATGACTATCTGTCGATTGGCAGATAGATGCCATACAAAATGTAATTTTCCAGAAAAAATATTAGTAAATCTGTAAGAAGAAGAAATTCAAAAAATGCACTTAGATGCATGTTGAAATCTGTAATTTTCAACCAAAGCTGCAGTTTAGTGAAGACCAGAGGTTCCTAGGTGGATGCGTTTTCTGCAGAATTCCAGAATTAGTTCCTGCAATTCATTTGATGTTGTTCAGGACATCCGTGTCGGGAAACAAAGTCCGTGTCTGCTATCATTTGTGCATACGTCATACGACAGAGCGCGCGTTTGCACTGAATTTCGGAAATCATGCTTTGCTATTTTCTCAATAAAGAAAAATGTTTTACACATATCAGTCCTATCATATGTCACCGCTGTGTCTGGTGTGGGTTCGATCATGTCACCCCTGTGTCTGGTGTGGGTTCGAGCCCCGCTCTGGCCACATTTGACACAAGCCAAGTTCTGCTTGCGGGTGTGCCAGGTGGTTTTTCTCGGGGTTCTCCCGTTTTCGCCCCACCTACTGATTGGCCCGTCTCATATGAGCTGAAATAATCTTGAAAGGGACGTTAAACTGAATCAAAAAAAAAAAAAAAAATATATATATATTATAATCACACTAATTAGCAATATTTTCTTTCTTTCAAACAATTGTCAACATTTAGAACACTTCGGAACTTTAAAGTTTCCAAAGTGTTCTTAGCGACCAGATGACAAATTGTGAAAGTCTTTACAGTTATACAACCAAAAATGTGAGCTGCATATGGTAGGATATTTAAAGTATTTCACAAATAACTTACTAACGCAAACGACACCACAAATTTTCCGAACTTAGGTTTAGTCCCAACCGTTAAAATTCTCTGTGATGTCATCGTTATGTGTGCAAATGATAGCTTACATGGAGTTAATTTCCCGACAGTGGACATAAAACTGTGGCGGATTTAGAGGGGGTTCAAGGGAATCGCTTGAACCCCCCTCCTGACCTAGATTATTTCACTTTCATGGGGAATTTCAAGAAATTTTGTGTGACATTAGGCAAACGAACCCCCTTTTTTTCATTTGAACCCCCTCTAAAATCCTGGATCCGCCCCTGTAAAAACACTCTTATGTAAGTAACAATTACCAGTCAGGGACATAACCTAAATAGGTTATAAAAAAAATAACTGACTCATAACTGAATCAAGTTATATTTTTTTAAAGCTTTGCTTAAATAACTTGTTTAAGTTATTCACCCATTTTTCACCTTTTTTCATCTTCCAATTGTAGCTTTAGCACAATTTTTATGGGCAAGTGAACAATTTTCTATGAAAGATCTGTTACATAACTTTATGACCAGCCAATTCTAGAAAGTACTATGCAGGGGGTCTAAAGTTCATGAAAAAAATTACTTTTTAACCTATTTAAGTTATTTTGTAATACATGCAACTTTTACAAATTAACTTAAATGAGATAAACAAAGAAAAGTTAACTCTCACAACCAAGAAAGGGAGATAATTTTATATGCTTTTATAACTTGATTCAGGTATTATTTTTATAACATGTTTAGGTTGTGTCCCTGACTGATTACCAATTTTTCAAAAAAAATGAATGAATCTTCATTTTGCATACATGTGAAACTCCAACAAAAATCTGGTTTCCTCCTGATGTTCAATCAATTTTATGCTAGAATGATTTATTTCATCACGAAATCATGTCCGTGTAATGTATACCCCCTTGAACCCCACTTTTATATAGTAAAACTGGGGTATGCAGGGGTATACCTATTTTTCTTATTTTTGCTCCAAAACATAGATTGTGGGTACTCGTTAGAACCGCCTCGCCGAGGCGGTTCTAACGTGTACCCACAGTCTATGTTTTGAGCAAGAATAAGAAAAATATTAGAATTTTTCTATTGAAAATTTTCAGTTTTGACAACTTTAAAAATCTCTGTATATAGCATGGGCGTGTTTTCGTAATGTGTTGAGATTTTTCTTTTCTGTGTGTTTCAGGTAAGACACAAGTCTTGAAGCCTCATTCAAGTTACAATTTGTGCCTGAAGAAAAACTTTGAAGATGTGACAAAGTTAGTTTGGCAGAGATTCGCTGTTAACAATATCAGAATGAGATTAAACATTTTCATTATATTTTTATTGTGGAAAAGATATGAGCCTTTGCATGAGACAACCAACAGTTTTGATTTATGACCAGGTCTGACACAAACTGACCTATACAGTGACAGAAGCAGGCTAGAAGCTTGAAATTTTGGATATAGGTAGAAGAGGAATTGTACTATCCATGTAGCGAAAACAAAGGCGCTGATCAGCTGTGTAGTTACTGCACAGCTGATATGCGCCTTTATTTTTGTTATGTATATTGTTGGCTTTCTGATGCATCGGCTCATTTGGCAGAGATACACTGTAAAGCTTGACTGTTAACAAACGGAGTTATAACAATATCAGTGAGATTAACACAAGTATATGTATGCATTGAATTCTTATTATGGAAAAGAAGGCAATTTTAAAATAAATGAAGAAATAAAAATGTTGTCGTGTCTTTCTGATAGGTTACTTGTCAGACAGAATATATTGTCTTTCTTCTTTATTTATTAAATAGATTGTAATGATAATAAATTTGAAGTGCTGAGGTCTAGCAGAAGAGCATTTGATTTATCCACTCATGCAACAAAATTGAATAAGTTCTGTAATTATCTTTTACAGTCTTTCCACTTTATTTATTGAATAGAAATTTGAAGTGCTGTGGCCTAGCAATAGATGTTTAAGAAACCGGGCAACAAAGCCATACTCAAAATAGTCAGGAGAAAACTGCCTTTTTTCCCAGGCAGATGCAGATTAGCTGTGCAGAAACTGCTGAGCTGATCAGCATCATTGTTTTTGCTTCACAGAATATAGTACAAATCCTCCCCAGACAACAGTTTTGAGCTTCTAGCTGTCTTCTGTGACTGCACAACTCGATTTGTGTCACACCTGGTCTGAAACCTGGAAGACCGGTATAGTCACGTAACATCTCATATTATGTCTACTTTCAGGTGCGACAGATCTGTACCAACAGATACCCAATAAAGTGTATCCATGCGTCTACTGTATGAAGATTTTCCGTGCACTATCATTACTAGCGAGACATGAGAGAGTCCATACTGGAGAGAAACCTTACAGCTGTGAGATCTGTGGGAAATCATTTACACAGAAAGAGCATATGAGACTACACAGAGCCAATGTGCATCAAAAGTGACATGTACTGCCATTTGCCCTTTGTTGAACCTAAGATCAATGTTCTATGCCATAGGAAAATAAGTACAGAACATAACAAATACTTTAGTACACTCAGGTCATGTAACATGACATAAGAGGTTCACACAATACATTTACCAAATATCGGTTGAGGACATATGTTAATACAAGAAAATGCAAGTAAACTATGATTAATGGTATGAGGTACATGAAAAGAGAGGAAAGCATTTTGTTATCTATATAAGATAAAGAAAAGATGCTAACTCATCTGCATGTCTTTCATGTCTTTACCTTATTTTATTAGTTTTCGTTCAAAACAAATAACTGGTTTTCAATAATATTTTGTTAACAGTCTGAACCATTGTACATGTTCATGTACTCGTGATTCAATGTTACTAGAAAAATAGGTAATAATGGGAATGCGCTGTTGGTATACTCCAGATAATTAGAAAAGGGATTATGAAAATGATATTATTTCACAAAAATCTTTCGTATTTTTTTCTTTGTAATTTCGTAAATGTATCAATTATTTGGATGTATAACAAGCCATGCGAAATCTTGTTTTGACTTTAATGGACCCACATATAGATTTTTTTATTTTTCCTAAGTGAAAACAAAGGCACAGATCAGCTTCGCAGATACTTTGCAGTGTCTGTGAAGCTGATCAGGCCTTTGTTTTTGCTACACTGATAGTAATATTCTTCTACTTTCTAAATCCAAAATTTCCAGCCTCTAGCCATCTTCTGAGCTTGTACAGCGCAGTTTATGTTGGTCCTGTTTGGATACCACATTGTTGGTTTTCTCATGCCACTGCTCATTTGTATTTTTCAGGACAGAGGGAACTATGCGAACAGTTTTCTATAAGAGGATATCAATGTCACTACTGTGCACTGATTTTTCGAGCTCCATCATTACTTGTAAAGCATGAGAGAATTCATACTGGAGAGAAACCTTACAGTTGTGAGGTCTGTGGGAAATCATTTGCACAGAAGGGAAATATGAGAAGGCACAGACTAGTTCACTGAAATTAATCGGTCAAAAATTGGTTATATGAATTGATACATATTCTACATTTCTTAAACTACATGTATTTATTTTATCTATGCTTGATTCACAGAATATACAGCTGAACACTATTCAAAGTTTGCTGCATATATCTAAGCCAAGGTGTTTTTGTTTTAAGGAACATCAAAAAGCATTGCAATAGGAAAACTTGCCCATGCAATATACAGAGATTATTTTCAACTGTAAAAATCGAAAATTTCATGAAATTTTATTTTGTTTTTGCTCAAAACAAAGACTGTGGGCACTTGTTCTAATGTGCACACAGTATCTATGTTTTGGATCAAAAATAAGAAAAATAGGTATACCCCTTTTCGCCCTTTTACAATATAAAAATGGGGTTTAACTTCAACCATTTAAGGGACTATTTATTGCATGGACATGTTTGCTTGATTATGCAAAATTCAATGGTGCATAGTCATGAATGAATTGCGAATGGTTATAATCGAAAAGCAGGTAATAGTACAAATGAGTCTCAACACAACTACATGTATTAAAAAATGAATGATAAAATGCAAGAATTCACTAGTGCTTTAATTTACCACCTGCCTATTTTCTTCTTTTTTTTTTGCTCACCTGAGCCGAAGGCTCACAGGTGAGGTTATAGGATAGGAACTTCCGAAGGCACCCGGCGTCCGTCCGTCGTCGTCGTCATCGTCCGTCGTCCACCATTTACAAAGATCTTCTTCTCTGAAACCGCTTGGCCAATCAAAGCCAAATTTTATGTGAAGCATCAATAGGAAGGGGGAACCAATGTGTATATAAGAAATCCAGGTTACATGACCAAGATGGCCGCCATGCCCATATATGGTAAAAACCCTTCAAAAATCTTCTCCAGAACCAGTGAACCAATTTCAATGAAACTTGGCATGAAGCATTGATGGCTCAAGCACTACAATGTATATATAAATCGTGACCCTGTGATGACCTTGACCTATTTTACGGCAAGGTCAACATAGGTCGCCAATGCATTTGAATGGGGAAAACTTTTAAAATGTCATTTAAAGTGAAAATGTTGTAGGAAAGCAGTAGGACTGAATATTGATGATTCTGAAAAAAAAAAATTGACCCCAGGGGCTCATCTGCCCCCACCCCGGGGCAATATACCTGTACATTACCATAATATTCAAAAGTCATCTCCTCTGAAACCGCATGGCCAATCAAAGCCGAATTTTATGTGAAGCATCAAAATCCTCTGAAACCGCATGGCCAATCAAAGCCAAATTTTATGTGAAGCATCAATAGGAAGGGGAACCAGTGTGTAAATAAGAAATCCAGGTCACATGACCAAGATGACCGCCATGCCCATATATGGTAAAAACCCTTCAAAAATCTTCTTCTCCAGAACCCATGGACCGATTTCAACAAAACTTGGCATGAAGCATCGATGGCTCAAGCACTACAATGTATATATAAATCGTGACCCTGTGATGACCTTCTTTACGGACATAGGTCACCAATGCATTTGAATTGGGAAAAATTTTAAAATGTCATATAAAGTGAAAATCTTGCAGGAAATGGGCAGTAGGACTGAATATTGATGATTCTAAAAAATTTTGACCCCAGGGGCTCATCTGCCCCCACCCCGGGGCAATATACCTGTACATTACCATCATATTCAAACATCATCTCCTCTGAAACCGCATGGCCAATCAAAGCCGAATTTTATGTGAAGCATCAATAGGAAGGGGGAACCAATGTATATATAAGAAATCCAGGTCACTTGACCAAGATGGCCGCCATGCCCATATATGGTAAAAACCCTTCAAAAATCTTCTTCTCCAGAACCGGTGGACCAATTTCAACGAAACTTGGCATGAAGCATCTATGGCTGAAGCACTACAATGTATATATAAATCATGACCCTGTGATGACCTTGACCTTTTTTACGGCAAGGTCAACATAGGTCACCAATGCATTTGAATGGGGACAACTTTAAAAATGTCATATAAAGTGAAAGTCTTACAGGAAATGGGCAGTAGGACTGAATATTAATGATTCTTAAAAAAAATGGACCCCAGGGGCTCATCTTGCAGGAAATGGGCAGAAGGATTCAATGTTAATGATTCTGAAAAAAAAAAACAACAAAAAAACAATGGACCCAAGGGCTCATATGCCCCCACCCTGGGGCAATATACATGTATAATACCATGATATTCAAACTTCTTTTCCTCTGAAACCACTTGGCCAAATTTTATCTGAAGCATCTATAGGATGGGGGAACCAATGTGTTTATTAATAATCTAGGTCACATTACCAAGATGGCTGCCATGCCCATATAAATCTTTTTCTCTGAACCATTTGACAAATTTCCATGAACTTTGGAGTGAAGCATTGATGGCTAAAGTACTACAATGTATATCTAAATCATGACCTGTGACAACCTTGACCCAGTTTATGGCAAGGTCAACATGGGTTGCCCATGAATTTGAATGGGAAAAACTGTTAAAATGTCATTTGAAGGGAAAAGCCAGCAGAAAACTGGCAAATGGACAGAATATTGATTATTCTGAAAAAAGAAAATGGCCCTAGGGCTTCATCTGCCCTTACACTGGTGTTAAATACCATTATATTAAAACATGTTTATTGGTACACATATATGCAGCAGATCTCAGGTGAGCGTTTACAGGACCATTGGTCCTCTGGTTTTTCATTGAGGTTTAAAGTCCCAGTCAACAATTTTTCAGTCATGTCGGAATGGAACCACTGCTTCCTGGGTATTAACCAGTACTTTAGAGAGCAAATGTAACTTGTGCAAGGACACAACACAATGCAGCCAGTGGGTATCGACGCTCAATTCCGTGTCCAATGCTCTACCACTAGCCACCACGCTCCCACAGCTATTTTGTTAGCTCACCTGATCCGAAGGCTCACAAAGTGAGCTTATAGGATGGCCATGCTCTGTCGTCCGTCCATCCGTCCGTCCGTCGTCCGTCCACAATTTCAAACATCTTCTCCTCTGAAACCGCTTGGCCAATCAAAGCCAAACTTCTTGTGGAGCATTCTTAGGAAGGGGGAACAAAAGTTTATATAAATGGTCCAGGTCACATGACCAAGATGGCCGCCATGGCTATAAATAGCAAAAACCTTTAAAAATCTTCTTCTCCAGAACCAGGCCTATGATTTCGAAACTTGGCATGAAGCATCACAGAAAGAAGCTCTACAAAGTTTATATAAATCATGACCCTGCGATGACCTTGACCTATATTACGACAAGGTCAACTTAGGTCGCCAATGCATTTGAATGGGGAAAAATGGTAAAATGCTATTAAATGGGTAAAACTTACTGGGAATAGGCAAATAGACAGAAAATTAATGTTTATGGAAAAATTTTGGCCCCTGGGGGTTGTCTGCCCCTGCCCCGGGTCTATATACATGTATATTTCCATAATATTGAAACATCTTCTCCTCTGAAACCGCTTGGCCAATCGAAGCCAAACTTCATGTGGAGCATCCTTAGGAAGAGGGAAAAAAGTTTATATAAATGGTCCAGGTCACATGACCAAGATGGCTGCCATGGCTATAAATAGCAAAAACCTTTAAAAATCTTCTAATCCAAAACCAGAAGGCCTATGATTTTGAAACTTGGCATGAAGCATCAGGCAATGGAGCTCTACAAAGTTTGTATAAATCATGACCTTGGGATGACCTTGACCTTTTTTACAGCAAGGTCAACTTAGGCAGCCCATGCATTTGAATGGGAAAAAAAGGAAAATGTCATTTAATGGCAAAAAACTTGCTAGGAATGAGCAAATGGACAGAATATTCATGTTTATGAAAATATTTTGGGCCCAGAGGGTTGTCTGCCCCTGTCCCGGGGCTATATACATGTGTATGACCATAATATTCAAACATCTTCTTCTCTGAAACTGCTTGGCCATTCAAAGCCAAACTTTATGTGGAGCATTCTGAGGAAGAGTGAATGAAAGTTTGTATAAATGGTCATGGTCACATGACTAAGATGGCCGCCATGGCTATAAATAGCAAAAATCTTTAAAAATCTTCTTCTCCAGAACCAGAAGGCCTATGATTTTGAAACTTGGCATGAAGCATCAGGCAGTGAAGCTCTACAAAGTTTGTATAAATCATGACCTTGACCTTTTTTACGGCATGGTCAACTTAGGTTGTCCACGCATTTGAATAGGGAAAATTGTTACAATGTCATTTGAAGGGCAAAACTTGCAGTAAATTGGCAAATGGACTGAATCTTTATGATTTAAAAAGAAATTGACTCCAGAGGTTGCTCTGACCCTGCTCGGGGGATATATACATGTTTATTACCATTCTAGTCAAACAAGTTTATTGGGATATATCTCAGGTCTCAGGTGAGCATTTACAGGACCATTGGTCCTCTGGTTTCTATAGAGCATGTTGGCTTGGTAGTAGGATGCCTGACTCTGAATTGAGAGGCTGTGTGTTTGAACCATGTGTTCACTTGGAAGTTTTGCAAGACACATTTCAGCTGCCTCGTGAGAAAACCAACATGGTGGTTTCTGACCAGGTCTGACACAAACCGGCCTGAACAGTTACAGAAGAAGGCTAGAAGCTTGAAATTTCGAATTTAGGAAGAAGAGGAATTGCACTGTAGGTGTAATTACTGCCAAGCTGATCTGCACCTTTGTTTTAGCATATGCGAAATATTGGTTTTCTCAAGATGCGGCACATTTACTCTCATCATTCTGATTTAGTTCGGATCATAAAGGGGCTATTAGAAAGCCTAGAAAATGCATAATGACCAGAGAATGCAGGAAAATGCTGGAAAGTACAAAAAAAAATACAGGAAATCTATTATTTCTCTTATAAAATAATAATTGAGTTATTTTTACCAATTTAATTTTAACAGCCATGTTTTGGCAATCATTTTGTTTTTGTGATTTCTACTATATACTCTTTTGTCATACATAAGTTAACACTTACAAAGTCTCTTGGTAAAAAGTTATGCACCTCAGGATTCACTCTCGGTTTCATAACTTTACACAAAATCTTGCACTATATGAGCCGCCTCATGAGAAAACCAACAAGTTGCATATGCGAAAACAAAGGCGCAGATCAGCTTCGCAGTAACTGCGAAGCTGATCAGCGCCTTTGTTTTTGCTACACGGATAGTACAGTTCCTCTACTTTCTAAATCCAAAATTTCCAGTCTCTAGCCATCTTCTGTGCTTGTACAGGCCGGTTTGTGTCGGACCTGTTCGGAAACCACATTGTTGGTTTTCCCACGAGGCGGCTCATATATGTATGCTGTATAACTCAACTATTGTAAGTTTTATTTGACAGAAATTAAGAAAAGTCATTTAATGATCAATAATAATATTATTTAACAAAAAATATTTTGTGCCATGTCATGAGAAAAAAAAATGCATATGCGAAAACAAAGGCACTAACTGTGAAGCTGATCAGCGCCTTTGTTTTTGCTATGCAGATAGTACAATTCCTCTCCTTTCTAAATCCAAAATTTCCAGCCTTATGCCATCTTCTGTGCTTGTACAACTCAGTTTGTGTCAGACCTAGTTGGAAAACACATTGTTGGTTTTTTCATGAGGTGGCTCAAATTATTTAACAAAAATATTTTGTATTCTTTCATTGCCACAATGTGATTCATTCAATTTCGTATCAGTCTAGCAGATTTATTAAATCCTTTGTCGAATCTTGTTATTAGACCTGACTCACCAAATAAAACAACTCTTCTAACGACTGGTTTATTCATAAAATACTCTACTTACAGCTGTTTTCATTCAGTATACAGGTCAACCTCATTATAACACTATCTTTTGGCGCCATATAAGCAGGCCATGTTATAAGTGAAACCGTGTTGTAATGAGGTTGCTTACTATAGATATATTACAAAATACACAATTTTGGAGCCATTACATTACCGTGTTATTTTGAAAACAGCAGTAGTGAGATGCATTACATTGAGGTTAAGGTGTACAAACTTTACCAACGACTGTTTTATTCATATATTTCCAGGAAAGGCTGAGCAGTGCCAACAGTTTTCTATAAGAGGGTACCGGTGCCATTACTGTGAGAAGATATTTCGAGCTCCGTCACTAGTTGCTAAGCATGAAAGAATCCATACTGGAGAGAAACCTTACAGTTGTGAGATCTGCGGGAAGGCATTTGCACAGAAGGAAAATATGAAAGTGCATAGACTCATTCACCGCAATTGATAGTTCTCGAATTAGAGATTTGCAGTAATGTTCTTGAGTAAGACATATGAGCCGCTGCATGAGGAAACCAACAATGCGGTTTCCGAACAGGTCCACAATCACAGAAGACGGCTAGAAGCTTGAAATTTCGTAATTAAGAAGAAGAGGTGTTGTACTATCTGTGTAGTGAAAACAAAAATGCTGAACTATTGCACAGCTGATCAAAACCTTTGTTTTAGCAAATGCAGATTGTTTGGTTTCTTATGCGGTGGCTCATATTTACTGTCCATAGTATTTGTTCAGTACACAGGAAGCTGTGGCTCCATTTTGAGGACTGAAAGACCATTTAGACTCATAGGTCTCTCATACAAACACTCAACATTACTTTAGTTAACTGTTTTACATAAGAACAAGGGACTAGTAAATATTCAAACTCATCTGTGTTATTCATTGTAAGACGAGAATGCCATTATTGAATTCAATTCAGTATATTGGTATTGGTTCTCCATACTTAAAGATTTTGGGAAATAGGGATATTGGCAAAATAATTAAAGTATTAATGTTTACTTTAAATTTAATTGCATCGATTCCTGGTCCCTCTATTCTTACTGAATGTAAAATTAAATTTTCACTTGAGAAAAGCGGATTTTAAACTAAGCAAAAAAAAAACAAAGGCACGGATGATCAGCACCTTTGTTTTTGCTACACAATAGTACAATCCCTATTCTTAGATCTGAAATTTCAAGCTTCTAGCCTCTTTCTGTTACTGTGCAGGCCAGTTTGTGTCAAACCTGGTCAGAAACTCCAGAGACTAATTTTCTCACTTTGCGGCTCATTTAGGTTCATTTAGGTTTATTGGGATGCTTATTTGGGGAAATAAATCTTGCCATACTCTTTTAAATGACACTTTTGCAAACATCTAAAGGGACTATGGGATACCAAGACCTCACTTCCAGGGAACCATACTGGAAAAAAACCTTACATGTTGCCTACTTTGTATCATTATTGATAAACGGTATGAGCTGCAACAGGAGAAAACCGGTCATCCGTGTTTCTGACCAGCTCTGACACAAATTGGCCTGTGCAGCTACAGAAGATGCCTAGAAGCTTGAAATTTTGGAAGAAAAGGAATTGTACTATCCGTGTAGCAAAAAAAAAAAAAAAAAATGACGTGGCTCAACTTGTCACATGTTGTGATGTTCCATCAATCTGAACATTGGTATATAGGGTGCAGCTTATTCTTTTTCTACTTTCAGAAATTCCAGCCATAGGCAAACAGGCATCATCTATGAAAGTACATTTCTGTCGCTTCTGTCCAAAGTACTTCAGTGCGCCATCAATTCTTGCAAGGCATGAAAGATTCCATACTGGAGAGAAACCCTACAGTTGTGAGATCTGTGGGAAATCATTTAAACACAAACAGAATATGACAGTGCATAAGCTCAAGCACCAAAATCTGTAACAAATAACTTGGATGAATCATGTGGCTTACCCATTGCTGAACAAATGAATAAGAACAAAAGAAGGAAGGAGTTTCTAAACTTAAAGTGATGATCTGCCTGAGAAAACTTATAGATGCCAATGTGAAAATTGCAAAGATAGTCTTACGTCTTACCTCCACATCATAAGAAAACCGATTTAAATTGTTTTTGACTATGTTTGACATAAATCAGTGTTTACTTCCACAGATAAGAAATGGTGTGCTATCCATTAAGAGGCTGATGTCAGCTGCATAGTAACTGAAACACAGCTGATCTTCTGTTTGTGTTTTCGCATATGCAAAAGACAGGGTTTCTCATGGCATGAGTCATTATAAATTGTTTCCAGACATTAGCTAATTCATGTGATAACTTTGCCAGATCTGCTGCCATCCACACTATAAATGTTTCATTATGTTGCTTGTAAAAGACGGTATTAGTAAAGAGACCATGAATTTTGAGTTTGGTGCCCATAAAGGAAATGGATTATTGTTGTAAATTTATAACAGAGTTTTTCGTAAAGGAAACAATAAATCACCAGCAATGTTTGAAAAAAGGGGAGAAAAAGGGAAAGGGTGTTGGATTACAGTTAGCATGTTGAAAGCCAACCTGATAATAAAAGAATGTTCCTTTTTAGCTCACCTGAGCCGAAGGCTCACAGGTGAGCTTATAGGATAGGCAGGCATCCGTCGTCGTCCGTCCGTCGTCCGTCCGTCCGTCCGTCCACAATTTCAAAGAAGAATATTTCTGAAGCTAGTAGGCCGATCTTGATCAAATTTAATGTGAACCATAATTGGGTTGGGGGATTGATGGCATTAGGTTTTGGAGCAGATTGTATCAAAATTGTGGTTTCCATGGCAACAGATAGGTCCCATAGACTTACAATGGGAAAAACTAAAAAAATCTTCTTCTCTGAAACCACTAGGCCCACAGCTTTGATATTTGGTATGTAGCAATGGCTAATGGTCCTCTACATAAATTGTGCCATTCATGCCCCTGGGGTCAAATTTGGCCACGCCCCGGGGGTCGTTAGTCTCCATAGACTTACTATGGGAAAAAAATTCAAAAATCTTCTTCTCTGAAACCACAGGGCCCACAGCTTTGATATTTTGTATGTGGCAATGGCTAATGGTCCTCTACATAAATTGTGCCATTCATGCCCCTGGGGTCAAATTTGGCCACGCCCCGGGGGTCGATAGTCTCCATAGACTTACTATGGGAAAAAAATTCAAAAATCTTCTTCTCTGAAACCACAGGACCCACAGCTTTGATATTTTGTAGGTAGCAACGGCTAATGGTCCTCTACATAAATTGTGCCAGCCATGCCCCTGGGGTCAAATTTGGCCACGCCCCGGGGGTCGATAGTCTCCATAGACTTACAATTGGAAAAACTAAAAAAATCTTCTTCTCTGAAACCACTAGGCCCACAGCTTTGATATTTGGTATGTAGCAATGGCTAATGGTCCTCTACATAAATTGTGCCATTCATGCCCCTGGGGTCAAATTTGGCCACGCCCCGGGGGTTGATAGTCTCCATAGACTTACTATGGGAAAAAAAATCAAAAATCTTCTACTCTGAAACCACAGGGCCCACAGCTTTGATATTTTGTATGTGGCAATGGCTAATGGTCCTCTACATAAATTGTGCCAATCATATCCCCGGGGTCAAATTTGGCCACGCCCCGGGGGTCGATAGTCTCCATAGACTTACAATAGGAAAAACTAAAAAAAATCTTCTTCTCTGAAACCACTAGGCCCACAGCTTTGATATTTGGTATGTAGCAATGGCTAATGGTCCTCTACATAAATTGTGCCATTCATGCCCCTGGGGTCAAATTTGGCCAGGTCCCGGAGGTTGATAGTCTCAATAGACTTGCTATGGGAAAAAAATTCAAAAATCTTCTTCTCTGAAACCACAGGGCACACAGCTTTGATATTTTGTATGTGGCAATGGCTAATGGTCCTCTACATAAATTATGCCAGCCATGCCCCTGGGGTCAAATTTGGCCACGCCCCGGGGGTAGATAGTCTCCATAGACTTACAATGGGAAAAACTAAAAAAAAAACTTCTCCTCTGAAACCAAAAGGCCCAGAGCTTCTATATTTTGTATGTAGCAATGTTTGGTAGTTCCCATTATAAATTGTGCCAGTCATGCCCCTGGGTCAAATTTGGCCATGCCCCGGGGGTCAATAGTGTCCATGCATAGACTTTCATTGGTCGATTCTCAATTAATTTAAATCTCATGAGCTTACAATGTGATAATCTCTCAGGTGAGCTACAGGACCAATGGTCCTCTAGTCTTTTTCAATTTGTTCACAAAAGAGTCACATATTTTATAATTTTTACGCTTACCATTTAATTTGGATGCATAAAAATGTAATTCAAAGTCTTCCGACTGCCGTTTGTCCTAGACAAGTCTGGTCAATATCCCATGTATGTGTAAATGTGATTTTCAATTTTCTGGTCCCACGTTTTCCATAATTGCAGTTGCAATATCCTTTTATTTATCAGCCCTACTAATATTTTATGTCTAATTACAGGCGTGATGCACCGATTCCTCCAGCCATCACTGTCAATAAAACTGTACCACTGTCGCTACTGCCCAAAGACCTTCCGTGCTCCTTCCTTGCTGGCGAGGCATGAAAGACACCATACTGGAGAGAAACCTTATAGTTGTGAGATCTGTGGGAAATCATTTACACAGAAGGAAAATATGAGAGTGCACCAAACTACCCATCTTACTCTAATGAATGATTAACATTGCGTCTACATGCATACATAATATTATATGATTAACTTTAAAAGTTTGTAAAACGTCATATTTGCGTGCAGTTGAATTACCATTATTTTTCAATAGATACAAATGTGAAAAAGTCAATAGAACCGCTTCATTTTAAAATGGTGATCCGCTATTGCTATTCAGTAATAAGAATATACTTTTAGAATGTAATAATATTTGCATCAAGATGCCTAATTTTTACTATGAGTGGATAATTGAGGTCAAGGTTAAATATTTCTGAATAGCATGTGAACGGGGTGCACGGTGGCATGGTGGTAGAATATCGAATTCTGAATTTAGAGGTCCTAGGTTTGATCCCCACTGGCGGCACTGTGTTGTATCCTTGAGAAAGACACATTAACTCTCGTGTTCTGGTCAAAACCCCGGAAGCGGTGGCTCTGTCCCGACATGACTGAAAAGTTGTTGACTGCGACATTAAACCTCAATAGAATACATGCACAAACAAACAACAAACAAACAGATGTACATGTATACGATATACCATGCTGGAGAGGTACCACATCTGTGAGACTTGATGTTGGTCTATTATTATATTGAGCCACGTTGCGAGAAAACTAGTCTTTGGGGTTTCCAACCATTTCCAACACAAACCGGCCTGTGCAGCCAAAGAAGATGGCTAGAAGCTTGAAATTTCGGATTTTAGAAGAAGAGGAATTGTACTATCCATGTAGATCAGCTGGCTAACTGTCACTCCGCTCCACTTCTGTACCTCGTTCCACTTCCCTGACAGGTATGGAGAGGTTTAACGGAATGCCGATGGAAATATTCCATCTACTATCCATGTAGCGAAAACAAAGGCGCTGCTCAGCTGGTCTGCGCCTTTGTTTTCGCATAGGCAAAAAAAACAACAACAACAAAAAAAAACAAAAAAAAAACGGTTTTCTCATGACGCGGCTCGTATGTCTATATATGTTTATTTTTCACATATTATTCACATACGGCCATTACTTTGTGGCGAATTAGGGCGAGAAATACTGTGAATTTATGTCCAATAAAGTATTTTGACTTGACTTTGACTTTTTTAAAAATGTATTCTTCTAGTTCACAGTTATTAGTCTTTTTAGAGCATTTTAAAACCTTAACATTACCATTACAGAAGCTAAACCGTGATTACCATTACAGAAGCTAGTTACAAGCAAACTTTCTTTGAACAATAAGTAACCATATGCACAAGTCATATGATGTCACACAGGCGTCCCAGTTTTAGTTATTCAATTCAAAATTTGCATTGCTGTAATCAAAATAATTGAGTCGCCGCATGAGAAACCCAACAATTTGCATGCACATGCGAAAACAAAGGGTGTTTTTTTTTCGCTCCATGGTTAATACAATCCCACTTCTTCCTAGATCCAAAATTTCAAGCTCCCAGCATTCTTCTTTGGCTGCACAGCCTGTTCTGTGTCACACGTGGTCGGAAACCCAGATAGTTGAATTTTGCACGCGAAAACTCATTATTCTAATTCTAATTTCAGAAGCCAGTCCTCAGAGAAAGTACAGTTTCAGCTGCAGGTTTTGTGACCGGTGTTTTGATCCATGAGAGAATACATACCGGAGAGAAACCTTACAGTTGTGAGATATGTGGGAAAGCCTGTAATACAAAGAGTAATCTGAAAGCTCACCATATAGTGCATATGAAACAAAAGTTTTGATTCTATGCTGATTTCTTGCTGGCTAACGTTTGCCTTGTATTCAGTATGAAAAAATAAGTTTGGTGATATATCAAATAAATGAGCCGCCCCATGGGAAAACCAACAATCTGCATAGGCGAAAACAAAGACGCAGATTAGCTTCGCGGTAACCTCGAAGCTGATCAGCGCCTTTGTTTTCGCTACTCGGATAGTACTGTTTTAGTACAATTCCTCTTCTACTTAAATCCGAAATTTCAAGCTTCTAGCTCTTTTCTGTGCTTGTACAGGCCGGTTTGTGTCGGACCTGTCCCCAAACCACATTGTTGGTTTTCCCACGAGGCGGCTCAAATCAAATAAAGATGTGATCGATCAAAGATAACGACCGCAAACACTCTGGATTCTCTTATATCTTTCTACCTTGATATAGTTTCATGTTCATTTGACATCATTGTATTCTAACTACTGTCCAACTGGTCAGAACCACAATATGGCTGAAAAGTGTAAATAGTGACTTGAAGCCTCTTGTTGCTACGTATGGTGTGTGTGTACAATTTGCTTCATAACACATGTATTGTGTTTTGATATGTACATTTGTCAATATTTGAGCCGCCTCGTGAGAAAACCAACAATGTGGTTTCCGACCAGGTCTAACACAAACCGGTCTGTACCAGCACACTAGAGACTGGAAATTGTGAATTTAGAAAGTAAAGGAATTGTACTATCCGTGTAGCGAAAACAAAGCCGCTGATCAGCTTCGCAGTTACTGCGAAGCTGATCTGCACATTTGTTTTCACATATGCAGATTGTTGGTTTTTTCCTGAGGCGGCTCATTTGAATGAGTTTATATTGTGCCAAATGTTATCATCATTAAAGACCATTGAAATACAAATTTTCTGTTGGTTTAACATCTAGAGAAAAAGAGGAAATCTGTGCATGTAAATGATATTCAGTTGATGAAAATGACAATTGCTTCATAAAAAGTGAAAATCACCCAGAATGACCCTGTAATTACTAGACAACTGAAGCTTATTACTTTTTCAGAAATGGGTATTAGTCGAGATTTGTTTGGTATGTCAAGCCAGAGCCAAAGACATTTGTATCTAACCAGTGTCTATAAACAAATATTACAGATGTAGACACGGTCTAGTGGCTTAAAGACTCAGACCTTTGACTTTATACTTTATGAACATGTCTTAATTTTACAATCCTGCTGAGGTGGGGGGGGGGGGGGGTGCGGTGGCCTGGTGGTAGAACATCGGACTCCGAATCGAGAGGTCTTGGGTTCTATCCCCACTGGTGACAATGTTGGGTCCTTGAGCAACACATGTTAACTCCCCCAGAGCACCAGGAAGTGGTGGCTTCGTCCCGACATGGCTGAAAAATTGTTGACTGAGACGTTAAACCTTAGAACAAACAAACAAAACTGCTAGATTGCTTGCTCAGTATGCCTTGTGCTAGAAGAGTAGCACAAGAGTTTATAAAATGTATAATGCTTGCAAACAACGGAAGTGAAAACCAACAGTTGTATCTACAGTTTATTTTAAGGACTTCTATAATTTATTATTTTTTTTTATTACCATGAATTGAGTTTTCTATGATTAATAATTCTTGTTTCTACATCCTAGTTTGAAGACTTAGTATTTGCTAATTGCAGGTACAATTCGGAATGCTGTATTCATCAACACAGTACTAACGTACCTTCCTCAATTTCAGGGACTGGACAGCAGAGAGCCTATGACTACATCTTTAACTGCCAGTTTTGTGGCCGGGCCTTTGACCGACGTGCTAAAGTCCGGGACCATGAGAGAATCCACACTGGAGAGAAACCTTACAGTTGTGAGATCTGTGGGAAATCATTCGCGCAGAAATGTAACTTGAGGTCGCATAGGATAAAACATATGGAATAAGTCTGAATGTGGGAGTTGAATGATAAAAAGATGGTTCCACAAGTGGTATGGTATTCATCTAGAGGAATCATAACATTGACAAGCTCAGACCCTTTAAAATTTAATATGAACATATTCACTGCGTGGCAGAAACTGGTGTAGTATCATCTTCCACATGGTGTACATACTTTATATGTACCATATTGTTTATTTTATCGAGATACTCTTCTGTAATCTGTACATATTTGAATCTGATGTTTATCTCTGATAAGGAATTGGGAAACATTGATACTTTCTGTAACCAGAACCATTCGGTAAATTTGTTGTAACCTCATTTTTTATAATAATGGTCCATGATAAGACAGAGCTACATAACATCAGGAAAACATGTCCGTGTAATGAATACCCCCATGAACCCCACTTTTACATAGCAAAACTGGGGTATGCAGGAGTACACCTATTTTCTTATTTTTGCTCTAAAACATAGATTGTGGGTACTCGTTAGAACCGCCTCGTTGAGGCGGTTCTAACGTGTACCCACAATCTTTGTTTTGAGCAAAAATAAGAAAAATATCAAATTTTTTCCGATGAAATTTTTAATTTTTACAGATGAAAAAAATCTCTGTATATTGCATGGGCAAGTTTTTGTAATGTAGTGGGGCCTATCAGGTCCTTCTTGTGACCAGACAAGTGCTTGTAGTCATGTGACACAGTCACGTGAAACATTCTAAGGTTACTGAATTTCTGAAGCCGCTGAATTCGTTTCAAGTCAGAAACCGGATTTAGTGTTTTCAAATTTAGCCAGTTTCTATTGCCACAAATGTTTTACGCGAGATTGATTGGTTTAAATGTTTTAATTACACTGCTGCTGATGTTGTAAATTTTGCTGTCACAGTGAAATTTACCTTGTAAAAATCAAATGAATATACTGTTCAACAAGATTTGTTTATTTAATATACATTTTGTACTTTTTTTACTGTAAATAAAGGCGTGATCCTTAAATGTTCAACATTTTCATTGCTAAATGCAAAAGCTGAGAATTTTATGTAAAATAAACAAAAAGTAGTTCCTTGGGCTTTAAATAACATTATCTAGCCCGGTGTCCTACAGAAAGCCTGTCCAAAATGCATGACGGCTTATCTGACAATAGTGTATGTATGTTTCAGAGCAAGTCAAGACAAAGCCATACTCTTACCAGTGCCATTTTTGTGAACAAATATTCGACAGACCAGCGAAAGTTCGCGAACATGAGAGGAGCCATACTGGAGAGAAACCTTACAGTTGTGAGATCTGTGGGAGATCTTTCAGCACTAAGAGGAGTTGTGTCAGACACAGCATTGTACATTTGGGAAAAGTGAAAGTGTGACTGTCAAAAATGCATTTTACAAAGATTTTTGCCTTTGCGAAAACATAGGCGCAGATCAGCTTCGCAGTAACTGCGAAGCTGATCAGCGTCTTTGTTTTCGCCAGATGGATAGTACAATTTCTCTTTTTTTTCAAATCCGAAATTTCAAGCTTCAAGCCTGCCTCTGTGACAGACCAATGAAAGTCCGCGAACATGAGAGGAGCCATACTGGAGAGAAACCTTACAGTTGTGAGATCTGTGGGAGAGCTTTCAGCACTAAGAGGAGTTGTGTCAGACACAGCATTGTACATTTGGGAAAAGAGAAATTGTGACTGTCAAATACACATCGTATTAGCGGCAATCGCGAACAACCAATTTGATAAAAAGCGTTCTAGATTGCCATAAAAAGGGCGTTTCGGATTGTCAAAAAGACGATGTAAAACATAAGAACGTTATCGATTTCCAACACATGCATTTCGGCAATCTAAATGGCCTTTTTGGCAGTCGGGAACGCAGTTTTGTATAAAATCACACGTTCCACATTGCCGCTAATACAGTGTGAAAACGCATTTTAAAAAGTTTAAACCATCTGCTTTCCCCTTATATGAGCCGCGACGCGAGAAAACCGGCCTTCGGGTTTCCGACCAGGTCTGACACAAACCGGCCTGTACAGTCACAGAAGCAGGCTAGATGCTTGAAATTTTGGCTTTTAGTAGAAGAGGCATTGTTCTATCGGTGTGGCGAAAACAAAGGCGCTGACCAGCTTCGCAGTAACTGCACAGCTGATCTGTGCCTTTGTTTTCGTATAGGCAAAAAACCGGTTCTGCGAAGCTGATCTGGGCCTTTGGTTTCGCATATGCAGATTGTTGGTTTTCTCATGACGCGGCTCAATATTACTTAACAGCCGTATAAGACAAAAAGTGTTCAATTGATATGGAATATGCTAACGCAGTTGGTAGCGCATCAGACTTTGGACCGAGTGGTCCCTGGTTTGATCTCCGTCCAGTGCGTCGTCTACCGTTGCATTTAACAGCATATCAGATTTTGTGGTTTTACATGCTGTGACTCTTGGTAAACCACAGACCTATGTAGATGTGCGGCCACTTACATGCCACGTGTAATGTATATGAACATCAGGAAAACACGCCCATGAAATGTATACCCACTCACATTTACCTATTTTTCTTATTTTTCGTCCAAAACATAGATTGTGGGTACCCATAATCAATGTTTGAGCAAAATATTAAAACATCAAAATTCCCAATAAAATTTTCAATTTTTATAGCTGAAAAAAATTTATGGGTAAGTTTTCATAATGAAAGGAGAATAGATCTCACATATGAAAATTTACAAACTTGCAAAATAAATGCACTACTTCGAAAATGTATTGATAAAATAATGAACTATTCTATCCCTTGAGTGGTTTGAACGGGGTGTAGTATCAAGATGCGCTGGCTGCAATGTTGATTGGATTTCAGTATCTGATTATTTCATAGCAGATCGTATTGCTTCACCACGCTGTTGCTAATTTAAAACGAGCTTTGCTAATTAAAAATGAGCAACCGAAATGCTTTATAAAGACACAAACCATGTCTCATGCTTAAGACGGTATTGTCAGCTTTGCGCTCTAATTTTAATTCTTATAAGAGAAAGATAGAGATGAGGGTGTGCACTAAAATGCATATTAAATGAACCGTAACTTGAGAAAACTAACCATGTGGTTTCCTACCAGGTCCGACACAGACCGAGCTGTACGAGCACAGAAAATGGTTAGAAGCTTAAAATTTCGGATATAAGTGGAAGAGATTTTACTATCCATGTAGCGAAAACAAAGTCGCTGATCAGCTTCGCAGTGACTGCGAAGCTGATCTGCGCCTTTGATTTCGCATATGTTAGTTTCCTCATGCGGCGGCTTCTTTTATATATAAAAATAAATTCAATCATATTAAATGCAAATAAACTGAATCGTCCTTGTTTCTGGTTGTCTGGATGATTCTACTCGGCTCAGTTTCCATCTCCGTCTTCCACTGGCTTAGGATGTTCGCTTAAAACCCGTATTTATGACTGTAAAGAAGGCAAACAAATTGTACAGGTATTCGTGACCATATAAGCCGCCGCGTCAAAAAAACAACAACTTGCGAAAACAAAGATGCAGATCAGCTCCGCATTAACTGCTGATCAGCGTCTTTGTTTTCGCTACACAGATAGTACAATACCCCTTCTTTCCAAATCAGAAATTTCAAGCTTCTATCCTTTTTTCTGTGACTGTACAGTCCTATGTGTGTCGGAACTGGTCGGCAACCACAATGCTGGTTTTCTAGTGTCGCGGCTCATTTATTACTTGACTTCGGTTACAATCATCAGATGCATGGTATGTACTGTTATTTTGTTGAACCTCTTTATGACGATGATTGAAAAACTGAGTTTGTGTGCTTCATACATCTTATCGTAATGATAAATGAGCCGCCCCATGGGAAAACCAACAATCTGCATAGGCGAAAACAAAGGCGCAGATCAGCTTCGCGGTTACCTGATCAGCGCCTTTGTTTTCGCTACTCGGATTGTACTATTCCTCTTCTACTTAAATCCGAAATTTCAAGCTTCTAGCTCTTTTCTGTGCTTGTACAGGTTGGTTTGTGTCGGACCTGTTCGGAAACCACATTGTTGGTTTTCCCACGAGGTGGCTCAAATCATAACAGAACCGGCTCGCCGGGAACAGTTAAGAAATTACTGGCGGACGTAAACGCACCAGTCATCTTGCGACAAATATTGGTTTGGTTTAGAACGACTGAACGTCGCTGTCAACAAATTTTCATTCATGTAGAGACGGAGCCCTTGGTACCTGTGTGTTAACCAGGGGTTAGTAACTCGAAGGCATCGTAAGTTCCCCTACTTACGACATACTTACGATGGTCTTAAGACGACATCCTTAAAATTTAAGACCTCGCTATTCCAGTAACTCAAAGCTTTCGTATCGTCTTCTTAACGTTAAGATCACCTTAGCACTTAAGGGGATGCCAATTGTTAAAATCTAATACTTGTATAATTTACCTGTATAAAGAAAAATGACAATTTTTCCAAGGAGACTGGATATTCTTGAAACATTCTTGTATGAGTCATTCAAACATCGAATACAGATTATTTTATGCCCAAAAACTCAGCTCTATAGGGATCAGCAGCACGCTTATCAGCATTGATCAAGTTACTTCCTGGTTTGATTCCGTTGTCGTCTGTCTGGCATGCTGGATAAGTTTTACTAAAAGCTACCACCATAAACATGATCTCCAAAAGCCAGACTACAATCTGTGAAAGTTTGTCCACTCGGAGATGATTTCTTCTCGTGGAAAACATGGTATTTATCATATATGCTGAAAACCTTATACAGCAGATACAGTAAATAGTATGATTTCTCCCAAAATATTGACTTTTTGTTCAAAATACTTTCACAGATTGTAGTCAAGACATTGGAGATCATGTTTACTGTGAAAGCTTTTAGTAAAATTTATCCAGCATGCCAGACGGATGACAATGGAATCAAACCAGGAAGTGACTTGAACAATGCTGATAAGCGTGCTGCTGAGCCCTCTAGAGCTGAGGTTTGGGGCATAAAAGAATATGTATTCGATGTTTGAATGACTCATACAAGAATGTGTCAAGAATGCCCAGTCTCCTTAGAAAAATTGTCATTTTTCTTTATACAGGTAAAAATTATACAAGTATTAGTTTTTGACAATTGGCATCCCCTTAAGTTGGACTGTTTATTAAGAATTCACGTGCAAAACCTGAAATGACTGTCCCGTTTTGTATTAGCATATGGACCGTTTTCTTTGGCCAGGGCAAAAGAAAAAGAAACAGTGGACAAACTAAATAAATTAGGACAGCATTTGTTCTTTGAGCTTGGCAGTATCCAAGCAGAAACCGATAACAACACCGATCAGACTGCCTAATTCACATGTCAAAGCACTTTAATAATTTCTCTCCCTCAAACTTAATTGTGAATTTTACTAAAGGCCTCGTCACACATAAGCGAAAATCTCTCGACGCAGACTTGCGTATACTTGCGTTTAATTGCGTGTTTTATTTGCTGCTTTACGTCCCTTTCAATAGTCAACGTCTCGACATAACCAAAGCTGTTAACTGGGACGTAAAGCAATAAATCAAACAAACAAAAACTATCTGTTGCAATTAAAAGCAAGTCTACGTCGAGAGATTTTCGCTTATGGGTGACGAGACCTTCGGAACGAATAATATATAGTTTAGCCCAGTATTAGGATTGTGCAGCCTGATTAGTCTTTGCTGTGAGCACAGCTGACAGTTAAATGCCAAAAAAAAAAGTTCTTCAGTCGAACAGTCTGATCTGAGTTGCATGCGCGAATGCAAATACGTATTGGCGAACATCCGATATTCGATTCTTATTTATTTATTTATTTATGCAAAATATGGTACATGTACATGTAGCTACGTCAACCATATTATTATTTACTAATTAATTATTTAATAGGATTGCAGCACGGCGATACACAGCATCATAACATGTTGCATCAGCAACATAATAATTGCAATAAATTTGATCAAAAGAGGCGAAAATAATAACTTTTTTTTAAATTAAAGTTGTCACCTTGTAAGATAAGATGACGCTAAGGTGGGCTTGAGTTGACCGTAAAGTTACGATACTGTTGTCACCGTAACTTAAGATCGCTTTCAGTTAGTCACCATAATCCCTAAGAGATGCTTAAGTTAGCCGTAAGATGATCTTAAGGCTTAAGATGTCTTCGAGTTACCAACCCCAGGTCCCGATGTTATAAAAATTTATTCGTGCTTATAACTCAGCTGAGCATGAAATTTAAATTTCTCATAAATACTAAAATAGCCCAAACAAATTATTGAAATTTCTGGTCTAAATCACCAGAACCTGGAATTAACCTGCTAATAAATGTTAAAATGCCAACAATTTTAACAGTTATGAGCAGGATAAATTTTAGTCTCAGCTGAGCTTAGCATGAAAAAAGTTTTATAACCAGTACTATGGGGAGTTTCGCGTCTGGTCAAGGACAGGTGACTGTACGATGAAGTTCGGTGTCGACCCCAGGACCTCTCGCCCCTAAGTCAGGCGCTCCCTAAAGTATTCAGGTAAATTCGCGGGATTCTAAGTAGAATCAGCGTCTTATGATGATCTCTTCTTTTTCCAGATTCAAGCCCAGTCAAACCATATCATTTCGGGTGCCGTTTCTGCGGAAAAATGTTTGGACGACCTGCTAAAGTACGAGAACATGAGAGAATCCATACCGGAGAGAAACCTTACAGTTGTGAGATCTGCGGGAAATCTTTCTCTCAGAAAGTGAACAAGAATGTTCACATGACCACGCATATGAACCTGAAGCTGAAGTAGCGACAACACTGAACAAGCGATTTGGGTTTCTGTTTTAGGAAACCAACTGAAACGTTTAACTCAAACACAATCTTGAACAATGCGACAGAATTCCGGATAGTCTTATCATGCTCTGAGATAACTAATGTAATTTACTGTATGGTTCGTCTGTGTGTACGAGCCGATAAGCCTCTGTCTAAAAGATTCGTTATTGTTCATACACACGGGCGAACTATATAATTAGTTTGCCTATTGCTTTTCTTATGCTCACGACGGGTGCATAACTAGTTTTCGTTATCACCATTTATTTAATTTACATTTCATATTTGATCTTCACAAAATGAATTATTTTAGAGCTCGAAAATTTTCAATGTGTATATTGTTGGATGTGTGTAATGAAATGTATTCAAATGACTATGATTAAACAAAACCAGGAAATTTCATTTATATTCGATAAACCATTAGCCTGGTATAACAGCAACATCATATTTCCTACATATTAAAATGCGAAACCTGCTTATTCGTGATTTGCATTATGGTGAAACTAAGCAATGGCCAGGAACTGACACAATCATAAGAGCGCGCGCACACACACACACACACACACACACACACACACCAAAATGGTAGACTGAATGAGTAGCTATTTCCCCAAAAGGTTGTCACTCTGCTACCTTAATCGAACCGGATATATTATGTACATGTATACCATTTTCTATTATGTCTCCCCACTTCAGGGATCATTGTTTTGCCAGGGTCGTCTTTCCATCTATCACAGTTGTGTCCGCTCAGTAACGTGAAAACCGACTAAGATATCTTGATGAAACATGAATTATTTTAACCAACATGAGACGACATGCAGAACACAAGGCCGACTGAGACACTGGATTGCATATCATATAGTTTTATGGTCCTTTGAAATGGAAAGTAGCAGAATTTGCATTCTAGTCGTGCTCGGCTCTGTATGACAATCATTTACGATAGCTTCATAAAATTTCATATGAATATCAACCAACATCAGACGACGTGCAGAACTCGAGAACTGTAACTCTGGGTTGCATTTGTTTGATATATAGCCCTTATATACCTTATATATGGAAAATAAAGGATTTCGCATAGTAGGTTGTTTTACGCTCTTTAGCTTAAAGCGCTATGTACAAAGCGTCATGGTGAAACTTAATACCATAATGCGATGTGCAGAACACAGTTTCATCATCTATGGGCCCCCGCCCATTGGACCGAGGACTGAAGAAATAGATGGGCTGCTTATGCCTCCAGGCAAAGCTTCTATACTACTGACTGACCATTTAATTACTGGTTAACCGCTCAGGTCTGAGCTGCGCAGGTTCAAGTCAAACCATCCATACATGTAAGTCGTAGTGGCTTACTTGGGTAGTTATATTTGAATGTCATGGCATCCTAATTTTGGGTAACAGTACATAAAATGGAGGCAACGTCCCGACATGATCATAGCTGTTGACTGGGACGTTAAGCATAAATTCAAACAAACACACAAATAATCATCTCTAGTTTATTATCCGATCTCGGTCGCGGTTTCCACTTCCACTTCCACTTTACACTATATTGAAGCATCCCCTCCGCCCGTCCCCTACTCACTGGTTTTACACCGTGCCATTCTAGTTGTAAGTTCCGCCAGTAGCTAAGTACAAGACGGATGACCGCGGGGTCTTTTTCTGCAATTATGCACTAGTCCATTTGTAACCACGCCCCTGCCCCCGGGGAATAACGGGGACCGTTTGACTTTTGGTCTAGCAAATGACCGCTAAAAGCCCCACCCTGCGGGGACTGCTCGGTGGTAAAACCACTGCTGTTTTCCCATTTTCATTTCACGGCCCCTTTTGTTTATGTAAATCAAACCCCGGGTATTTCCCCCGCACTGCCGTAGCAAAACTTTGGCCAAAGCCCCGCATATTTCCACGGCTATCCCCCACCCTCCCCCGGGGTGGGGTCCGTGTTTACAAATGACTAGCCTGCATTACAAACATAAAAACCATTCTTACATTCTTATGATCGTAATCGTAAACTGAAATAATCATGACAGAAAAAATAGAGTAAGATGATGATGATGTTTGCAAATGCAGAGTAGCAACAAATTAAATCAAAATAGTAACACAATGTGCCCAGACTTGGAGGTCCAGATCAGTTCTTCATTAAAGATAACGAGAATCAAATTACTATCAACAACAGAGACACATATCATCTTTATCTCAGCTATCAATATATTTTTCGGGTCGAAATCTCGTTTGGCGTACTGGTATACATATGGACACTGAGCATATACTACTAAACATGCTGCAATCACTGATTATTTATTTATTTTTGTAGAAGTATGCTACATGCTGCTTCATTCATTTTATAAGGTTTGTCTCCAGAATGCATGCAGTCGCTAGATTGTAATAGCCCATGTCTGAACATAAAATTGCAGATGCACAGAACAAGTGTCTGGGTACCCTATATTTAGTGTGTTTTTTTCGTTTTGCCTCGATTTTATAGCACTGATCTAAATTAATTCCGATGGGAGCGCGGTGGCGTACTGGTAGAGAGCGTCGGTCACCGAATCGAGAGGTCCTGGGTTCGCTATGATCCCCACAAATGTCACCGAGTTGTGTCCTTGAGCAATGCACATTAACTCCCTACAGTACTGCTTAAACCCAGGAAGCGTTGGCTCCGTCCAGACATGACTGAAATATTGTTGACTGAAAGCCTCAACACAAACAAACACAATTAATTCTAGACAAGCCAAGTTCTGATATGTGTAATATAGCGGAGTGAGATCTCGCAACTAGTCTCATATGAGCTGAAATAATCTTGAAAGGGACGTAAAACTGAATTTAAACAACAACAACAACAACAAAAACCCCCAAAAACAACAACAACAACAACAACAACAACAACAACAAAACCCCAATTAATTCTGATCAATGGTGGGCCTAGCATGGCTGTAATTTCAGTTGCGGATTACCCCTTAGGTCGCCTCTCCAAAAAAAAAAAAGGAGTTACTTCCCTTCGTCCAGGATTTTAATTGAGCAACCGCACGCGAAAATAAGGAAAACAAAGACAAAGTGACAAACAAATTAGTTTATTTTCAATTCCGTGACAATAGATCCATAAAAGGTAGATTGGGAGCAAATAGAACAACTCAAAGTAGCGAAGTATCTTGTTGTTTTAAGCTTGAAAATAACAAAAATGCCGAGGCATTAGTCTGTCGTTTGTTTCGGCCTAGAATGATTCGCACCGTCACGATTCGACCTAGGGCTGGGTATTCTTAGTTCCAAAGGGTTTGAAATCTTAATTAATGAGCGACGGATTGTCCTTAACATTAGGCATTAAAAATTTACTGTATGTATCCACTAAGCATGCCGCTTTCTAAGCATTTTTCTAATCTGAGACTTCTCTGACGTAAAAATAGCCTTTGACTGGCAGCTGTTATGGGTTTGGAGCCAGAGAAGACTCAAGTAAGGCCAACCTAAGATGATAGACATGTGTCCTTGATCAAGAGGCACTAGACCTGTGTTCTTGTCAGATGCACAAACTCCACCCTGTACTGGTTAATGTACAGAAATGGTGGCTCTATCCTGTGTTTCGACTAGTCTGGCGGGTCAGCCGTCAAAATTAATTTTTGATAACTGATTTATCATTTTGAATGAACCTCTGGGTATGATTCTTCATTTTGATGGCTGACTAGTCAGACTATGTTCCGACATGACAAATATAATTACAAACTAGAGAGTTCTCTGGCATCATTCTGATGTGAAGACTTGAACTTCCTGTTGGATTATCATTAACGTGAGATTCTTAACTGGAATAATGGATGGCCATCAGAAAAAGGACATCAAAATGGATATAATTATATGTGCATACACATCTATTAAAGTGCCTCTTCAGGCTCTTGAAATCTTGTGTAGTGAATGATTCAAGTGTCATCAATTGTGAAGTGATAGTGAATTCTTAAATATTACTCGGGTATAATCGTATTTGGAAATAATGGATTAAAATCAAGGCCAGGAAACATGGAGATCTGTAGGAAAACAGTTTAAAAAGTAGGTCTCTACAAGATGTGCTTTGGATGGAGTGGATGGCAGTTGTTGTGAGTCATTGTTTCCTCCTTTCAGGCCATGCTTGAAAATAATTTTGTTTGCTGTCATGATGTCACCTGAACCAAAATTTTTAAGATAGTCTGGTAGGTACCGTACATTTAGGTCATTATTATTACGTTATTATTATTTTTTTTCTCTCAAATAATAGAAGCAATTTTATAGACAGAATTTACTCGAGTGCAATGACTGAAACGTTGAAAGTTGTAAACATAAATTACATGTAATATTTTCCATTCAAAATTTGACACACAAAAAGCTCTAAATGACTGTATACATGCTTGTATGTATCTGGAGTCCTGGACAATTTTTTATAAGCGTCACAGAATCACAGAAAGTTAAAAGATTTGAGTCAGGACCCAAAATGTTAGGTTGGTCGGAGGACAGCAAAATGAGCAAAATGCAATTATTTTCAAGGATGGCCTCATTCTTTGGTTAACATGCCTATTATTTAATCTTTGTCAACATTACAGATGCTTAAAATTAGAAGAAATCTTGATACTGATCACTGCAGTGCAGTTTGATATAAATTACACATGAATGGGCATGTTGCCATTTTACATGCTTTAGTCATTGTAAGCTTTGCCTGGCCTCACTGAGAACAGGAAAGGGATAATAATTCTGGGATATATTGATTGTTTTTCTTACTAGAAGATGGGGTATACCCACGTACATGTGTAATTTCTACATGTATGTGTGGAACAGTCCACTCAGGTTGTTGCAATACACGCCCGGTAAGGTGCAAATTGACCACCACCGGTGGTCAACGTAAAAAAAGTTGATATACATCCGGTGGTCGTTTTGAGCGTTTCCTGTTATTAGTTTTCGCGAGTTTGGTGGATGTGGAAGGTAAGATATTGTTTGATCAAAAACGTATTATAAAAATCAAAGAATGTCAGGCTATCAGTCTTTTTGCCGTCGAATGTCTAGCCGAAGTGGTAGTTGAAAAAAATAAACCGTTTTACTGCAATCCTTTCCGGCCCGTTTGATTGGTAGTGAAAACAAAAGTAGAATGATCAGGTCAAACACAGATTAAAATGCCCTGATCGTGCCTTTGCAAGCTTTCTGTAACCAATGGTCGTTGCAGTTAGTTATGTGACGGGATAGCCTCCCTTGGAAATATGCAAATTTCCAACTCGAGACTTTGTGAATCGAGTAAGTGTTGGGTATATAGCACAGTAAACCACCCTTGGTGGATAAGCATGCTTTTCCACCGACGTGGTTTGCTGTGGCTCGGCTCGGCTGTTTGTTACATTTGGTGGCAGCGGTGGGATAATGACAACTGCTAGACCGGGGTTCCCTTACCCATGTAGTCCCCATGCCAAGACTCGGGACAAGTCTTCTAGGAGGGGGAAGTAATGTGACGGGATAGCCTCCCTTGGAAATATGCAAATTTCCAACTATAGGCAAATTTTGCCACAGCAGTGCGGGGAAATACCTGGGGTTTGCTTTATATAGGCAAAAAAGGCAGTGAAATGAAAAGATAGCAGGCTGCGGGGGAAACAGTTTGTTTTACCAACGAGCAGTCTCCGCAGGGTGGGGCTTTTAGCAATGATTTGCTGGACCAAAAGTCAAAGTCCCCGCTATTCCCCGGGCATGGGGGCCGTGGTTACAAATGACTAGTGCATAATATACACATTTTTCTTAAGTTGTAAAAATTGAACATTTTTAAGTAGAATGTTTTTCATATTTTCTTACTTTTGCTCAAAACATAGATTGTGGGTACAAATTATTAGAACTGGCTCATTGGGGCTATTCTAATTTGTACCCACAATCTAACGAGTACCCACAATGTTATGGACCAAAAATAAGAAAAATAGGCAGGGTTCAACCTAGCCAAGAATTTTAGGGTGAAGTTTCTTCTATCTCAAGGAAAATTTGGACCTGAATTTCAGGTTTTCCTAATTGTTACATGTAATCTATACATTTTCACTTCTCCCTCAGCCTGAAAAAGTGAGAAGTTAGTTCATTTAGGGAGACTATTTCTCCCTAGTTGCCCTGTAGGTTATTTTCTGAAATAGGTATGCCCCTGCATACCCCAGTTTTACTATATAAAGTTTAAAGGGGGTATTAATTACACGTGATGCTGGTGACGGACATGTTTACCTGATGGAATGAACAAACTGTAATTTCTGTAGCAAAATTAGAGGCACTGGGTAGCTATCCTGCACCTTTGTTTTTGCATACATAATCCAGGTATCTCATGATGTGGCTCTTTAGATAGGTGATGGGTATTTTTTTCTAATCTGCATTAACAAATTTTTTAGTTTCATGTCTTTCAAGATGTGCAAAAATAGAAAGGGTTTGAGCTATAATGAGAGCCTGTACCTAAGATGTTAAACTTAATATTAGCTACTTTATGCGTACATGTATATAGTAAAAAGTAACATTCTTCATGATTCAATGGAGGAAAATTATAAATGTACGTATGCATCCTATGCATCATGAAAACATGCCTGTGTAATGTATACCCCCTTGAACCTCACTTTTATATAGCAAAACTGGGGTATGCTCTATGCAGGGGTATTCCTGTTTTTTCTTATTTTTCTTATTTTTTTTATCCTAAAGACCTAGACATAGATTGTTGGTACACCGAGGCGGTTCTAACAAGTCCGCACAATCAATGTTTTGAGCAAAAACAGTGAAATTCAATGAAATTTTCAATTTTTACAGCTGAAAAAAATCTCTATATTGAAGGGGCATGTTTTCATGATGAAGAGCTACATTCCTTGAAAAAATTGCATGAATATTCGAATATTTTAATACATGACATAATTTATCTTTTCTAGCACTGTTCATTTATAATCATTTAAATATTGTTAAAAGTAGCTGTAGATTGGACGACATGTAGTTTAGATTTGAATGATAGGATAGAGTAATGGAAATAAAACCTCGTATTACACAGTTTAAGTTTTACAGTTTATGTCAAGAATTGATATTAAAGCATTTCATTTACAGAATCAGTATATATAAAACCTGTAGGTGACATTTCAGTATTCTGTTTGTTAAATTATCTGTACAAAGATGCATGCTTTTCTTATACATGTAGTTTATTACAAAATTAACTAGCTTGCCTGAGCTTATAGATAGGCTTACAAGGTGAGCATATATATAGTATACCTATGCTCAGGCATCATTCATGTGTGCACAGTGTTCAAAACTCATCTGTAAAAACTGCATACTGAAGAACATTTTTAAAAACTGCAAGACAACATTTTTTTTTTAAATTGCAGGGAATAGACATTAGAGGTCTCATGCTGGAGAGTAACCTACATTGTAGATTTACAAAATTAGGAACACTCAAACATTATTGTAGAAAAATGAAATAAAAAAATGTAAAAATATTTTAAATATTTTTGTTTTGTTTGCTTCCCCCCCCCCCTCCACCCCCAGAAAACAACAACAAACAAACAAACAATAGTGCATAGTACCTTGTGGTAGCCTGATGACCACTGTGTTAGGCTCTAGATTGAGATGTCTTGGGTTCATACCCCGCTGGCACCATGTTTCGTCCTTGACATCATGAAAACATGTCAGTGTAAAGTATACACCCTCAAACCCCACTTTTATATAGTAAAACTGGGGTATACAGGGGTATACCTATTTTTCTTGTTTTTGCTCCAAAACATAGATTGTGGGTACTCGTTAGTGCCGCCTCGCCGAGGCGGTTCTAACGTGTACCCACAATCTATGTTTTGAGCAAAAATAAGAAAAATATCAATTTTTTTCCAATGAAATTTTCACTTTTTTTAGCTGAAAAAATTCTCTGTATATTGCATGGGAAAGTTTTCGTGATGAGCAAGGCACATTTAGTTTAATCCCAAGAGTACTGGTTAATACCCAGGATATATGTCCCCAACATGACTGAAAAATTGTTGACTGGGACATAAACCACATTATAAACTAATTTTTCTTTTAGGAGAAAAATTCTTTGCATTTCTAGGTCCCAATGAAAGATTTGGCACCCATGAAAAATTGTCCTGGGAGTGGGGTGGGGTGCAAGGTAGGTCAAATTAGCTCCCGGGGTATAACAAATAATCAGTTGCACTCTTTCAGATTTGAATGCCAGCAACAACCTAACTAATGGCTCCTACCACAAAAGACCCCCTGGGGCAATCATCGGCCACCCATGTGACATTTGCGGGAAGGTTTTGACCCAGTCTGGCAGTTTGAAACGACATAAGAGATTACATACTGGAGAGAAACCTTACATTTGTGGGACGTGTGGGAGAGACTTCTCCGATGGTGGGAATTACCTGAAACATCTACGATGGCACGGTCATAAGAAAATATCATATTAAAAGTAGGCAATCTGAACCTTTTTAGTAGGTTTTTGATGATAATTTTGTTAGCAGAGATTCACTAAATGTATAGATCACAAACTTCCCCGGCAAAGGTCAAAGCTTATTCTGCCAACAAAATTAAAATGAGTCAGTTGCTATTTTCTAAATGGAAAGAATGTGAAGCTCATTTACAATAAAAAGGTTCTCACCTTTTCTTCTGCAATTTGCCTAAAAGTTCATTATTTTATTTATATTTATGTCTGATATGAAATAACAAATTATCAATTTTACAATTTGATTGTTAATCATGAACAATCTTGTTCTTCTAAATTTCAGGCATATTGTCAATGTACAGGCACAGTTCATTTGGAAGTACCTTGTTATTCTGGGACAAGCAGTTTTGTCATCTGTCATTATGAAAACATGCTTATGTAATTAACATTTTTATTCAGTTATAAAAATTGAAAATTTTTCAGTAGATTTTTTTTTTATATTTTTCTTAATTTTGCTCAAAACATTAATTGTGGGTACACGTTAGAACCGTCTCACCGAGCCGGAGGCGGTTCTATTGTGTACCCACAATCTATGTTTTGAGCAAAAATATTAAAAAAATCACATTTTTTCATATGAAATTTTCAATTTTTTCTTCCGAAAAAAATCTCTGTATATGGGCAAGTTTCCATAATGTGTGTTATTGTTCATCAGAAGAGATTACATACTGGAGAGAAACCTTACATTTGTTGGAGACAGTTCTCTGATGAAACATCTATGATTACATGGACATAAAAAAGAATATGAGCCTCCACTTGAGAAAACCAACAATTATTTAGTTTTCTCTCGGGTCCGACATAAACCTGCCTGCACAGTCAAGAAGCGGGCTAGAAGCTTGAAATTGGAATTAAGAAGAAGAAGGATTGTACCATACAAGTAACAAAAACAAAGGCAATGATCAGTTTTTGCACAGTAACTGCACAGCTGGTCTGCGTCTTTGTTTTCGCATATGCAGATTGCTGGTTTTCTGGTGCTGCGGCAAAAGTATGGAGTTGTGACTCATTGGAGTGTAAAAACGTGTCCATCTATGGAATAAAATGCAATCATTAAGACCAATCTCTATATTAAATAATGTTGTTTTAATAAAAACCTGTGAGTTCAAAGCAGTGTTGAACTTCAACCCAGACTAATCAGGATTGTTTTTCTCCTGCCTAGATTTGAATATATGCCTTAGTTTACAATCACCCATAGATAGTTTGTAATAGTGCATGCATTAATATTAGTTTGTAATATTACTTATATTAATTAAATCATTTATTAAGGGTATAAAACAGAACAAACAACCAGCATCGTTACATTTAACTGTTTGTTTAATGAGATTGACATGCTTCCGTCTTTCAAAGACCTTCATGTACATGTATTAGTTTGTAATATAAATTCAAATTATTGATTTTATTTCTTTTCATCTGCTCATCAAATGTGCTGTTTTTTCTTCTTAAAAGAAGGTTTAAAGAAGTTTTGTAATAGGCAAATATGCTAAAACTCATATTTTTTCTCCTCACTATTTGTAACATGCATACTGCATAGGTCAGTAAATACGTGTAAGTGATAAAAATTAAAACTGAGATCCTTTAAGAGCAATGAACACATTAATGAGAAAGGGGATGAGCCATACCGCGGTTTCGACTATTCAAGTCTCGTCAGTGACCCTTTAGATTTGGCAACATGGAGCCAAAGAGAATTACTGAAATTTTGTAACTTTCAACATGGTAGTCGAAACAAAGACTAGTATTATCTAAATGGGACCAAATATATTAAATATTGGCAAGAAAATGAATCTTAACCGATAATAAACTTCTGATTTCTCAGAATACCCTTGCTGATCTCAAAGGACCAAAAGGAAAATATAACCTGCACTATGGATGATGTACGGGGAGACTTTTTAGGGCCGCCACACGGCACAGCACCAGCTGCAGTAATAGTAAATAAAAATTAAAACTGAGATCCTTTAAGAGCAGCGAACACATTATTGAGAAAGAGGATGAGCCATACCGCAGTTTCGACTATTCAGAGAATACTATTGAGTTTGATGTTGAAGTTGGTCAGCTGAAATTATAATAATAAGTTATCTAAATGAATTAACAGTTTATTCAATAATTGAAATTTATAGAAAATTGACATGAATTGATAGTGTATCGAATAATTGAAATGGAACACAACATGAGCTATGCATGAGAAAATCTGTCTGACTCTTAGTTAAAACCCACCCCCATCCCCCCACCCCCAGTAATTTCATACTACTGACCAATCCAAGGTGGTACTTGTGTTGTGGTTCTGGTTTATTATATTTTGATGCTAATTTTTTGTGCTGTTTACACCTTATGTATGCTTTGAATAAATATGTATTTTGCTAAACCTGTGTAACTGAGTTGCCACATATGGGAAAATAGCTCCTCATTCGGCTTAAAAGGATCTCGGAAGAATTAATAGGTTTACCGCCCAAAGTTTGAGTGTTTCTAGCGGCTTCTGTATTAATTTGTATACACTATCTGTTGCATTCTCTGTAAAATTAAACATTTGTAAGATGCAACATTTACAGCAACAACATGGTGGGAGCCTCTTGATGTTACATACCCTCAGCATAAATCAGTGTCAAAGGGGGAGGGGGTCATATTTTTTTCAAAAAAATATTTTGTCAGAAAACACAGTTTTTGCCTAAGATAATCAAGAAAATACAACAATATGTTTATTGCAACCTAAATTTTGGGCCAGAAATGATTTAAGCATTGAATAACGGGTGCATCATCTTTATCAGAATTATCACTGTAAATAAGACTGTCCGTCACTTATGCAAATACCTGTACCTTAAAAATGCTATGCCAAATAAATTAAGCAACTTTTTCTCTGAACAGTGACTCCATACATTTTCAGACATTAGGGAAGTTCTTCTGACAATAACTTGCATGTATCAGTTAAGGGTAAAACCAATCGTTGTGTGATGCTGATGTGGTGTTGGATTTAAAGTCCACTGAGGCATATCTCAAATTAAACATAAACCATCAATAATTGATTAACTTACTTTGGACAGTATATTTATATGCATTGTAGTATTTACACTTTGTGTATACCTGTTAAAATAGGACAGATGGTCTGTTCATTCAGGTAGAACATACATATACAGTATATTTCCGTAGCCTTGTTACATTACAAATAATGGAGCTGAGCCCATTTATTGGTTTTGGGGCTTTTTGACAGCCTTCCCCCCCTTGCCCAAACATGGCATTTTGATATAATATGTCATTTACAAAAATACAGTTGTGTTCAAAATATTTTGATTGGGCAAGGGGGGGAACACAGACTTATAAAAAAGTTTCCGATTTCCTATATGATCCTATATTAAATTAAAAGATTTTGTCCAATTTTTGAAGAAGTCACTTCTTGACTTACCCACATCATTACATGTCTAAATACAGCAGAAACTTATTTTTCGACTGCAATAAACTTCATTTAAGTGCCTGGAACTTGAGATTTTGAATTATTTCTTGGGCATTCTCACTAAAGAAATCTTCTGAGATCCTTTTGTCTCTTTGTAATAGTACCTGATTGTCCTTTTAGTTTTTTCCCACCTTGATTTTTGGAGTGGCACTATCGTTCTGATTGCGCCATTTCCTGATCATTGCTTTCGTTAACCTTTTCACTCTCAGAGGATGATGCCTCAGTTAGAGAGGTAAAAGCAGGCAATGGTGCAATCAGAAAGAAATTCCCACTCCAAAAACTGAGGTGGGAAACTAAATTAACAATCAGGTACTTACATTGTATACTAAGAAAACATATTATAAGCTGAATGGGCAACCATTTTCCCAATTGGTGGCCACTCAGTTACCCAAACTTAACTTAAAATATGAAAACATACATAAGGCACTAACAGCACAAAAATTCAACATCCAAGACATAAAACAATAAGAACCACCACAGAAGTATCACCTTGGAACAATCAGGCTTAAAATTACTGGCAGGCTTAAATCAATTTTAAATGGCCATAACAGCCTTAGAGGTGAAAGAAAAATGCACTAGGAGTCTGCCCCAGGCTCTGGGTGGTTTGCCCAAGGAGCAATGTAGCTAGGATAACTGACTATTGGCATAACCTTAGCTGTTTACTGTGGATGTAAAGCCAGTGCTTTTTCTGACCTTGGCACTGATAAAATTGGGAAAAAGGAATGATTTTGGGAAGTAATAGCACAATTTTGGGGAAAAATGTGCATTTTTTAGCCAAAGTGGGAAATATTACCTTTAAAGGACATCTATGGATTAGATGGGAAAAGTCCCTAAAAGCCTAAAACCGAGGGATCAATTTTTAAAACATGTAATTATTGCAAATTTTTTAACTGTATTATTGGGAATAAATAAAAATTGTACAAAAATAATTTTGGCAGCATTCCCAAATGCAAACAGGAAGAGATAACTCTTGATTGTTTATACATATCCAAACATTTACAATTACTTAAACACAGTATATGTTCATGGAGCGAAACTACATGTATAGTTTCCTTAATGCATTTGACTGCAAGTTTTTGCTATAAACCGAAGCAAAATTGATGTTGACGATATAAACTAGTTTTAGTTTTGTCGTTATTACGCATGCGCATCATTGGTACATGTTTTTAGGTCATTCTGCTTCCAGTCACGCTTAAATACTTATGTTCCACGGTCTATTGAACATCGTTCCCCCCCTAGACACAGCTTCTCGCTAACATATATCGTGTAAATATACATAAGGTGTCTCCAGTAAAAAGGATTTGTTGGGTCTTGGGAGGGGGGGGGGGGGGGGGGGTGGGGGAAGGGGACATACTTCAAAACTAAAAATAGTAATGGTGCCCATTTTTAGCTCACCTGAGCCGAAGGCTCACAGGTGAGCTTATAGGATAGGCAGGCATCCGGCGTCCGTCGTCGTCGTCCGTCGTCGTCGTCCGTCGTCGTCCGTCGTCCGTCCACAATTTCAAAGAAGAATATTTCTGAAGCTAGTAGGCCGATCTTGATCAAATTTAATGTGAACCATAATCGGGTTGGGGGATTGATGGCATTAGGTTTTGGAGCAGATTGTATCAAAATTGTGGTTTCCATGGCAACAGATAGGTCCCATAGACTTACAATGGGAAAAACTAAAAAAATCTTCTTCTCTGAAACCACTAGGCCCACAGCTTTGATATTTGGTATGTAGCAATGGCTAATGGTCCTCTACGTAAATTGTGCCATTCATGCCCCTGGGGTCAAATTTGGCCACGCCCCGGGGGGTCGATAGTCTCCATAGACTTACTATGGGAAAAAAATTAAAAAATCTTCTTCTCTGAAACCACAGGGCCCACAGCTTTGATATTTGGTATGTGGCAATGGCTAATGGTCCTCTACATAAATTATGCCAGCCATGCCCCTGGGGTCAAATTTGGCCACGCCCCGGGGGTGGATAGTTTCCATAGACTTACAATTGGAAAAAGTAAAAAAATCTTCTTCTCTGAAACCACTAGGCCCACAGCTTTGATATTTGGTATGTAGCAATGGCTAATGGTCCTCTTCATAAATTGTGCCATTCATGCCCCTGGGGTCAAATTTGGCCACGCCCCAGGGCTTGATAGTCTCCATAGACTTACTATGGGAAAAAAATTAAAAAATCTTCTTCTCTGAAACCACAGGGCCCACAGCTTTGATATTTTGTATGTGGCAATGGCTAATGGTCCTCTACATAAATTGTGCCAATCATGCCCCTGGGGTCAAATTTGGCCACGCCCCGGGGGTCGATAGTCTCCATAGACCTACAATAGGAAAAAACTAAAAAAATCTTCTTCTCTGAAACCACTAGGCCCACAGCTTTGATATTTGGTATGTAGCAATGGCTAATGGTCCTCTACATAAATTGTGCCATTCATGCCCCTGGGGTCAAATTTGGCCACGCCCCGGGGGTTGATAGTCTCCATAGACTTACTATGGAAAAAAATTAAAAATCTTCTTCTCTGAAACCACAAGGCCCACAGCTTTGATATTTTGTATGTGGCAATGGCTAATGGTCCTGTACATAAATTGTGCCAATCATGCCCCTGGGGTCAAATTTGGCCACGTCCTGGGGGTCGATAGTCTCCATAGACCTACAATAGGAAAAAACTAAAAAAATCTTCTTCTCTGAAACCACAGGGCCCACAGCTTTGATATTTGGTATGTGGCAATGGCTAATGGTCCTCTACATAAATTGTGCCAGCCATGCCCCTGGGGTCAAATTTGGCCACGCCCCGGGGGTGGATAGTTTCCATAGACTTACAATTGGAAAAACTAAAAAAATCTTCTTCTCTGAAACCACTAGGCCCACAGCTTTGATATTTGGTATGTAGCAATGGCTAATGGTCCTCTACATAAATTGTGCCATTCATGCCCCTGGGGTCAAATTTGGCCACGCCCCAGGGGTCGATAGTCTCCATAGACTTACTATGGGAAAAAAATTAAAAAATCTTCTTCTCTGAAACCACAGGGCCCACAGCTTTGATATTTTGTATGTGGCAATGGCTAATGGTCCTCTACATAAATTGTGCCAATCATGCCCCTGGGGTCAAATTTGGCCACGCCCCGGGGGTCGATAGTCTCCATAGACCTACAATAGGAAAAACTAAAAAAAATCTTCTTCTCTGAAACCACTAGGCCCACAGCTTTGTTATTTGGTATGTAGCAATGGCTAATGGTCCTCTACATAAATTGTGCCATTCATGCCCCTGGGGTCAAATTTGGCCAGGCCCCGGAGGTTGATAGTCTCAATAGACTTGCTATGGAAAAAAATTCAAAAATCTTCTTCTCTGAAACCACAGGGCACACAGCTTTGATATTTTGTATGTGGCAATGGCTAATGGTCCTCTACATAAATTGTGCCAGCCATGCCCCTGGGGTCAAATTTGGCCACGCCCCGGGGATAGATATTCTCCATAGACTTACAATGGGAAAAACTAAAAAAATCTTCTTCTCTGAAACCAAAAGGCCCAGAGCTTCTATATTTTGTATGTAGCAATGTTTGGTAGTCCCCATTATAAATTGTGCCAGTCATGCCCCTGGGTCAAATCCGGTCATGCCCCGGGGGTCAATAGTGTCCATGCATAGACTTTCATTGGTCGATTCTCAATTAATTTAAATCTCATGAGCTTACAATGTGATAATCTCTCAGGTGAGCTACAGGACCAATGGTCCTCTAGTTTAATTTCCGATCGGAAACAAAATGATCTTAGAGCAGGTTCAAATGATGCGCATGTGCAATAACAACAAAACCAAAACCCGTTTATGTCGACAACATCCATTTTGCTTCGATTTACAGCAAAAAACTGCAGAAAAATACATCAGAAACTATAATTTTGCTCCATTAACTGTAGCAGTGTGAAAAATTGTAAATATTTGGTTAGGTACAAAAACCAAGAATTATCTCCACTTATTTGCATTTAGGACTGCTGCTAAATCCATTTTTATACAATTTACATATATATCTAATAATACAGTTTAAAAGTTTGCTTAAATTACGTGTTTTAAAAATTGATCCCTCGGTTTTAGGCTTTTAGGGACTTTTCCCATCTAATCCATAGATGTCCTTTGGATTTTTCTGTTAATTGGGAATGTTTCAGGTTAATTGGGATTTTTTTTTCAGCAAATTAGGCAAAAAATTGGTTGAGGAAACCAACCCAGTTTTGTATAGAGAAAAAGCCCTGCAATGACTAAAGCCTAAATTGGCTGATGTATTTTGTAATTCGAAACTTCATTTATGATTCAATTTTTTCTTCAGGAATGATCTTGTAGAATTTCAAGATTTAGAATTTCTGGTTACTTTCAACTATAATATGTGATTTATCTTTCAGATAATCAGCTGATGTTGCCAGGATTTTCAACAGGAATTCTACACACAGGGCTCACAGCTCGCGATATTGAAAGGAAATTCTTGAAATACCGCTGTTCTGTCTGTTACAAGATATGCCGTGATAACCGAACGCTGGAAATGCACATGCATACACATACTGGAGCTAAACTTTATGCTTGCAAGCATTGTGGTGCAAAGTTTTCTCAACCAAGTAGTTTAAATAGACATGTGAAAAATAGTCACATAAAACGTTCTTGTGAAATGTTGCCCCAGTGACTATAGTATTCAAGCAGACTTATTATGACAAAATTTGCCAATTGCAAATCTGGAGCAATTTTACTGGTTGTTTTGTCTGTACCATTTTATAATTATGCATCTAGATTTGTTCAACTTACAATCAATGTGTTTATTTGAATTCTGTATTAATCATGATAATTGTCTAAAATGTTTGCCTTAGAGAATCAGCATCAGAATAATTTACAGGTGAAACATCAAATTGGCAATACGGGTGCCTATCACACCAGGGTAGATAGAGACAAACACAACATAACAAAATGCTTTTAGGATTTCCCATAAATTTCATGCAATTTTGAGCATTGTGGATTTGTGTTTAACTTTATGGGCCACGGAAAACCAAAGAAAAAAATGTACCGCATACATGTATTAAATTTGTTTTAAATTAACATGTTCATGTAATCACGTTACCATGGAAACACAGTTTACTTGATTTCCTTGCATTGTTCTCTATCATAATAGCTTTAAATTTTGTGATTAAAACAATTTTTGTATAATTATGATTATTTGTGATTGCTTTCTATGTCCATTCATCCTCTTCTGCTGATTCTGGAAACCTAAATTTCATCAGTCATGAAAAAAGTATGCACTTTAATACTACTAAGTCAGGCCAGACTTTTTTTATTTTCTGGTTCTCGGGAGATTTTTTACCAAAGTTTGGATAGGACTAAGGAGGAGAAAATAAAAATAAAAATATAAGCTGAAAAACCTTACAGTCGAAATAAAAATAAAAATAAAAGTCAGAAAATTGCAATTTTTTTTTTTTTTGGTCTTTATCTATGACTAGGTTTATTTCAAGGTGTCTTGGGTCACACAATAAAAAGACATACTTTCCAGTGTAGAATGTAATCAGATAGGACTAGAAAACACTTTATGCTGACTAGTATTTTTGTATAACTAGAAAACACTTTTATGCTGACTTACATCAGGATAACAAGCCTATATGATGAATACCCTGGTAAACACCATTTTTACAGGGAAGTGGGGTTTACAGGGCATCTGCTTGAAAACATGCATTGTGGGTACTCATTAGAACCTCCTCGATGAGGTGGTTCTAACGAGAACCCAACATGTGTGTTTTGAGCAGAATTAAGAAAATTATCACCATTTTATATATTTAAAAAAAATCATTTTTGCAGCCATAAAAATCTAATGTATTTTAAATGGCAAACTTTCACTAATATTTTATGCTGACTAGAGTATTAAATGAGCCGCCCCATGGGAAAACCAACAATCTGCATAAGCAAAAACAAAGGCGCAGATCAGCTTCGCAGTATCAGCGCCTTCGTTTTCGCTACTCGGATAGTACAATTATTCTTCTACTTATATGCAAAATTTCAAGCTTCTAGCCTGCTTCTGTGACTGTACAGGCCGGTCTGTGTCGGACCTGTTCAGAAACCACATTGTTGGTTTTCCTACGAGGCGGCTCAAATGTCTTCAAATTAGATATCACTTCTATAAAGGTAATGACTAGTGTAATTAAATGTCTTCAAATTAGACTGAATTTCAGCGATACTCGTTACCCAGAGAATGAATTGAAATCTTAAAGTAAGATTCCGAGTCCGAGTCGGCCATGCTTCCTGCGTCAATGTTAAGAAATGCTTGTTGATACATACGTTTCTACTAATACAGAATCGCCAAGCGTCTTTGAAGACACGGATACTCCGGTGCGCAGGTAAATTATCGCCTTGACGGTGTTCCAGCACACAACTCTCCCGCGAAAAATGTCCGGTATTTTATTTCGCTATGGGGCGGAAAATTACGATCGGCGGCAATAGAAAAAATAAAATAGAGCGAGAGCAATTTTATTTTTATTCCAGTTTTTGAAAAAATAGGGTCGGCGCTCCCGAGAACCAGAAAATAAAAAAAGTCAGGCCTCAGAGAGCCCAGTCAGAGAGAGTGAGTGTTTGTATCAGATTCTGAATTGAGAGGTCCTGGGTTTCATCCCCACGTGGTGTGCTGTGTTCTTGAGAAAGACACATTACCCTTAGAGTACTGATTGATAATTAGTAACCAATCATGCTCCGTCTGGACACAACTGAAAAATTATAAAAAAAATATGCTCTATAAGTATAAGTACCTAATTGTCAATTTGTTTTTTTCCCACCTCGGCTTTTGGAGTGGGAATTTCATTCTGATTGTGCCTTTTCCTGATCATTGCATTACTTGTACCTTTTTAAACCTTAATACAAACAGATATATGTACCATAATACACCTGGACCTCTTTATAACACGCTTCATTATAACATGGATTTGGATGATTATAACACAGATCACTGATGGACCCCAAATGCTCATTTTAGATTATTTTTGCTATATATATGTCTATACATTTTACTCTTGTTATAACACAGATGGATAGCTAACACGGACATTGGCCTGGACCCCAACAATAGTGTTATAAAGAGGTTGTGGTGTACTGAACTGGAACTGGTAATCTGCCTCTGGAACACTCATGTTTCAGAAAAGGTTTCCTGTCATGCTTGCAGAAACCACATTTCTTGTAATGCATGGATTGTAGGTTTGATCCCAGGCTTCTCCAGTCTTATGGATGCAATTTTAAAACTTTTTTTCATGCTCAATTCAGCTGAGCTTGAAATTTCAATTACTCATAAATAGTGTAATAGCCCAAATTTATTAAAGTTTTTGGTGTTAGACCATCAAAGCCAGTAATTTATCCTGCTTATAAATGTTAAAATGCCAACAATTGTTGGCATTTTAACATTTATGAGCAGGATAAATTTTAGTCTCAGCTGAGCTGAGCTTGAAAAAAGTTTTATAACCTCAGGACCAGCCTTCTCCAGTCTTATGGATGAAATTTTAAACCATTGACAGACTCCACTTGAACTAGGCTGTGGAGTGGATCATAAAAAACAAAATCAGTCTTCCAAATTATAGATTTAATTAAAACTTATATTTTTGCTATTCAACTATTAAAAAGATGAACTAACCTCTTTACAGCACTTGTTAATTTCTTGTTTCAGAAGCAAGTGGTCTACCAGGGATCAAAACCTATAAATGTCACCTTTGTCGGAAGCATTTCACAAGACCATCACACTTAGCTGATCATTTAAGAATTCATACTGGAGAGAAACCTTACAGTTGTGAAATATGTGGTAGATGCTTTGCAACAAAAAGCAACCGGAATGCTCACCAAATTAAACATTTGAATTTGGCTTAATTGGGGTCAGTTATGTAACTGCCAGTGTAGATCCTGATCAGATAACTCGTTTGGAAGCAGTCTGAACTGATTTGTTATTATATCTGGATATACATCAGGAAAACATGTCCATGAAATAAATACCCCCTTATACCCCACTTTTATGTAGTAAAACTGGGGTACACAGGGGTATACCTATTTTTCTTATTTTTGCTTCAAAACATAGACTGCATTAGAACGAGGCGGTTCTAACGAGTACCCACAATGTATGTTTTGGAGCAAAAATAAGAAAAATATCTCTTTTTTTTTTCTTCTGAAAATTTTCGTTTTTTACCATTTTAAAAATCTCTGTTTATTGCATGGGCATGTTTTCATAATAGACAGATTCATGATAAACTATATAAAAGAAATATTAGCATTTGAAGGAGATAATTATTATATGAGCCAATGCATGAGGAAACCAACAATTTAGGATTACGTCCAGATCCAACACACAGTAACCTGTACAATCACAGAAGGAAGCTATCATCATCGTCATCATATCCGTTTTATAGTCCGTTGTCCTCTACTGAGGGTTGGACTTGTTTGACAAGACTCCTTCTTAGACGACCTCTCCACTCTGAGCGATTCTGAGGATCAGCAGTATCTATTCCTAGCTTTTTTCTGTCGTCTAACAACACTTCATCCCATGATTTCCTTGGCTTGCCAGATCTTTTCTGTGCAACTATGTTTAGCTTGCGTACTTGAGCAATCCAGCCTTTGCTGCGCTCTACGTGTCCATACCATCTCATTCTGCTGGAGCGAAGCACCACATCTATATCCTGGAGTCCAAGCTTTGAGAGAAGGGAGTCTGAGCTTGCTTCATCATTCGCCTTGACATTACAGATCCAGCGGATCATCGCACGGTCATTGCGCCATAGGCGGTTAAGTGTAGCCACAGTCATGGCACATGTTTCTGCCGCATGCAGCATTACACTTCTCACACAAGTTAAATACACTCGACCTCTGGTCAAAAGTGGCAGATTGCGGTTGGTGAGGAGGGGGAGTAGCTGTCGGAACTTGCCCCAAGCGGATTTGCAACGCGTAACTGCAGCCAGTTCACAACCACCACCAGCAGAAAGCATGTCTCCTAGATAACAGAACTCTAGAACAGCCTCAACTGTTTCGTCATCAACCTGAACCTCCTTCACTAGTCTTCCATCTATTGGACGTGCCTTTCCCAGACATTGAGCACATCTGAAATCAGGATCAGGGCGTAAGGGGCCTTTGATTCCACTGCATTTCTTGTGGATCCAGGACAAGCAGCCTTCACAGAAGATTTCTTCCTACACCTGTCTGACAGACGCCACAGGGATCCTTTCCAGATTTTTTCAGAAGGTCCAGATTGGGGCCAGAGACCATGATCTTTGTCTTCCCCATGTTCACTCGAAGGCCTTGCCTCTCCATCTCTGCTTTCCATGTCTTCAGCTTAACCAGTAGTTCCTCCATGGACTCAGCACTAATCATCAAGTCATCTGCATACAACAGCTCCCAAGGGCAGCCTGTTCGGAACTCCCTGGACAAAGCCTCTAGCACAATGATGAAGAGTAGCGGACTAATAGGACAGATCCTTGATGAACAACCACTTTGACACCAAACTCCTCACTGTATCCACTGCCAACTCTTACCCTACTTCTCACGTCTTTATACATGGACTGGACAAGGCGCACTAGCCACTCGTCGATTCCTAGTTTTCGCATTGCCCACCAAATGACATCCCGTGGGACCCGATCGAATGCTTTCTCCAGATCAATGAAGGCCATGTAGAGCAGCTTGTTAGCAGCTAAGTGCTTCTCTTGTAGTTGACGGACAATGAAAATTGCATCTGTAGTGCCACGACCTGACATAAAGCCACACTGCATCTCATCAATCTCAACTCTTTGCCGGATGAGTCCTTCTACTACATGCTCCAGTACTTTCATTGTCTGTTCAATCAGCTTCAAGCCCCTGTAGTTACCCAAGCTAGAAGCTTGAAACTTTGGATAAAAGTACAAGAGGAATTGTACTATCCGTGAGGTGAAAACAAAGGCGCTGATCAGCTGTGCAGTTACTCAACAGCTCATCTGCGTCTTTGTTTTCGCACATGCAAATTTTTGGTTTTCCCATGCGGAGGCTTATATGCATTCTAAAAACAATAGGAATAATAAAATTTCTGTGAATTGAAGCACATATTTTGAAAAGTTGCATGAACTTGTTTCTTTTGTTCCTTTTTAGTTTTACCTAATGATAATTAAACATCATGAAATGACCATAGCTGCTGGCTTGGACATAAAGGACCAATTCAAACAAACAAATAACCTAATGATACACGCTGTAGTTCATGGTTATTTGTGGTTAATGACATGCTGTACAACAAGAAAATGAGTCTGGGGTTTTGATAAGGTCCAACACAAACCAGGCTGTATAGCCACAAAATGTATGAGCCTCGACGCGAGAAAACCAGTCTTCTGGGTTTCTGATCACTGGTTCTACACAAATTGGCCTGTACGGTCACAGAAGCAGGCTAGATGCTTGAATTTTTGGCTATAAGTAGAAGGGGAATCATACTAGTCGAGTAGCGAAAACAAAGGCACTGATCAGCTGTGCAATTACTGCACAGCTGATCTGGGCCTTTGTTTTTGCATATGCAAAAATCGTGTTTTCTCATGACGGGGCTCATATAGATGCTTGAAATGTTGGGTTTGAAAAGTAGAGAAATTTCAAAATCTGTGTAGTGAAAACTTAGGAGCAAATTGTCTTCAACACCCGCCTCACCACTCCACTATATTCACAAGACTAACAATAGCATTTATTTCTTGAAGAAATTTCCATTAAGACATACATGTACTTCAGATTGATCTAACCACTTGTTTTCTCAATATTACAGGGCAGGCTGTAACCACATATACCAGAGCCAAGAACAGATTTTGTCGCTATTGTAACAAGGCATTTAGGGATGCCTTTGATGTGAAACAACATGAGAGAATTCATACTGGAGAGAAACCTTACAGTTGTGAGATCTGTGGGAAATGTTTCACTACCAGAAGTAACAGGAACTCACATCAGACGTTGCATATGGATATGGAAAGATTACTGTGACCTACTTTGTTTGATCCACAATGTTCAAAAACCACTGTACTGTGAGTCTTTAAAGGTTCCGACCCTGTCTGATACACTCTGACCTGTACAGTCACAGAAGAAGGCTAGAAGTTTGAAATTTCGGATTTAAGTAGAAGAGAAATCGTTCTATCCATGTAGTGTAAACAAAGGTGCTGATGAGATGTGCAGATACTGCACAGCTGATCTGGGCCTTTGTTTTTGCACATGCAAAGTTCCGCCTATGATGTGAGAATTCATACTGGAGAGAAATCTTACAGATGTGAGATCTAGCTTCTAGAAGCAACAGGAACTCACACCATACATTGCATATGGATGTGGAAAGATTACTGTAAAATGTTTTATATTTGAGCTACAATGCTCGAAAACAGGTCTTTGGGGATTCCGACCCAGTCTAACGCAAACTGGCCAGTCCAGTCACAGGAGAAGTAGAAGAGAAATTGTTCTATCCATCTTGGGAAAACAAAGGTGCTGCGCAGCTGATTTGCACCTTTGTTTTAGCACATGCAAAATTCCACCTTTGATGTGAAAAGAGAATTCATACTGGAGAAAAACCTTATATGCATCAGTTGTTGCATATGAATGTGGAAAAATGAACTATGAATGTCATTGTATGAGTGATTTTCTTGAAGAGTAGAAGTGAAAATTAAGTTTTTAAAAAATGTTCTTGTTTAACATTGATTCTATATACATGTAGAATACTGTGGCTAAAATGAAATTGACAATGCAATTTCCATGAAATAATGGCTTAACCCACTCAAACCTCACGTTAAAACAGGAAGATTTTCTTAGACACATAATTATAATTGGTATTTTGTGTTTGTGTATACATATGTAAATAGTGATTAAATCATGTTGTACGTTGATGGCATGAAAAACAATTCAAGTTCTAGAGTTTAATTAAGCCCTTGCCAAGATTCTGTTGCATATATATTTCAGCATGGCAAGGTGCTATTTGGATTTATGAACTGGGGGAGCCCTGTGATATTGTGGCTGGTTTGAAACCATGGGTTGTGTTGTTGAGCATGACACATTAACTCCACATAGTACATCTAGCTAATCCAAAGCAAAAACTTGCCCATGCAATAAACAGAGATTTTTTCAGCTGTAAAAATTGAAAATTACATCAGAAAAAAAAAGAAATTTTTGATGTTTGCTCAAAACATAGATTAGGGTACATGTTAGAACTGCCTCACTGCATACCTCAATTTTACTACAGAAGTGGGGTTTGAGGGGTTATTCATTGCACAGATATATTTCCTGATGATAAACCAGGAAGAAGTCGCTCTATCCCAATATGACGTATTCTTCAGAAAATATTGACTGGGACTTAAATACTAAAACCCTAAATTAAACCTAAATCAAACATACAAACAAAATATATCAATTGGGATGCAATCACAGTAATCTAACTCAATGCTTTGTATATTCTTTTATGATGTTTTAGCCAGAAAACCATTATACAGCCATTCACCTCTTTTTTTTGATTTTTTAAATTCAGTTTTACATCCCTTTCAAGACTATTTCAGCGCATATGAGAATAAACATTTCAAGATTATTACAGCTCATATGAGAATGAATTATTGGGTCAATCAGTAGGTGGGGCAAAAACAGGAGAACTCCCGAGAAAAACCACCTGGCACACCCTCAAGCAGAACTTGGCTTGTCTCACAAGTCATGAGCCTTGTGTGGGGCTCGAACCTACACCAGACACGCATTGTTTTGTGTATTTAAAGGAGCAGTTTGTTTGTAAAAGAACCTGATAACAGTGATTTTCATTTTTTTGTGGGGTCATGGTTCTGAAAATGAAAGACTGTAAATGAATTAAACATTAAAAATAAGATTTTTGTTGTATCTTTATAGGTCATACTGGCGATAAAGATGCACCTTCTAGAGTCAAGAAGCATATGTGCCGTTATTGTAACAAGTCACTGAGGGATGCTTTCGATCTTGCAAATCATGAGAGAGTACATACTGGAGAGAAACCTTACCGTTGTGAGATCTGTGGGAAATCTTTTAGGAGAAAATATGAATTTAAGAAGCACATTGTGAGATGCGGAAATGAATCAGATCTCAAGATATTCAAAGAATCATACATGTGACCAGGTCTGACACAAACTGGCCTATACACCCACAGGAGAAAGCTAATGTAGAATCTTTCAATTCTGGGTATAAGTAGAGGAGGTATTGAACTATCCATATAGGAAAACCAAAGGCACTGATCAGCTGTGCAGTTATTGCACAGCTGAGCTGCACCTTTTTTTTTCGCATAGGCAAAAAGCTGGTTATCCCATGATGTGGATCATTTTGTTTTAAACGTGCTTTGATAAGTAACTGCTTAGTGAATATTTCCGAATACATGTAGCACCTGTAAGATTGACAATAATATACAGATAAAAAGTTACATTATATTTTCTTCTGCTTCTTCATACCCTGATGGCTCATTGGTAGACCTCAACATTACAAAAACTTGCCCATGCAATATACAGAGATTTTTTTCAGCTGTAAAAAGTGAAAATTTCAGGTGGCCTGGCCCAGAGGTTATAAAACTTTTTTCAAGCTCAGCTCAGCTGAGCATGAAATTTCAACTGCTCATGAATACCAAATAACCCAAAATATATTGAAATTGAAGGTTTAGAACGCCAAAGCCTGTAATTTATCCTGCTAATAAATGTTAAAATGCCAACAATTGTTGGCATTTTAACATTTATGAGCAGGATAAATTTTAGTCTCAGCTGAGCTGAGCATGAAAAAAGTTTTATAACCTCGGGACCTGGTGATCAAACCTCAGACTCGGCTGAGGTTCTGGGTTAGATCCCCTCTCTGGGTGCCATGTTGTGTTCTTGACATATTGGCTCCCCAGAGTTCTGTGTAATGCCCAGGAAATAAAAATAAAACTGAGATCCTTTAAGAGCAGTGAGCATATTAATGAGAAAGGGGATGGGCCATACCATGGTTTCGGCTACTTAAGCCTCTTCAGTGACCCTTTAAATTTGGAAAACATGAAGTTAAAGAGAATTATTGTCATTTTGTATCTTTCAAACATTAGTCGAAACAACGACTATTATAATCAAAATGGGGCCAAATATATTAAATGTTGGTTAGAAAATGAGTCTAAACCAATGATAATTTTCTGAACTCTCAGAATACCCTCACTGATCTCAAAGGACCAAAAGTAAAATATAATCTGCACTATGATGATGTAAGGGGAGACTTTTTAGTGCCGCCACACGGCACAACACCAGCTGCAGTAATAGCAAATAAAAATAAAACTGAGATCCTTTAAGAGCAGTGAGCATATTAATGAGAAAGGGGATGGGCAGTGATTCAGGAAGCAGTGATTCTGTCCCGGCATGACTGAAAAAAAAATTAAATGGGATGTTAATCCCCAGTGCAAACTAACAAATGGCTGCAAATATCTTCACTAATATTTTTTCTTACATTCCAGGGCTTGATGATGAATCGGATGAGAAAAGAAGAAAGACAACTTGTCGATTCTGTGGAAGAGTGTTTCCTGCTCCATCCCTATTGGCCAGACACGAGAGAATACATACTGGAGAGAAACCTTTCGTTTGTAAGATTTGTTCTAAAGGATTTACAACGAAAGGAAGTCTGACTTCCCACCAGGTGGTGCATATGAAAATATGAAATTACATTTGATCAAGTAGTGTACATGAAAAATTGAAGGCAAGTTTGTTTCAAAATGAAGTTCAGTTAGACAATTAGAAGTTACACATTACATTTGTAAAATTTGTTCCAAAGGATTTACAACTAAAGGAGGTCATATGAAACCACTTCAAGTGAAATACACAGTGCACATGAATTTGTGAAAAATGTTTAAAATGTCCAAACTTGCAGGTGTGGTCTATGCTTCATGTAAATACATGTATCAATGTTTAGTTTACCTATGGATGTTTTACACAATTAGGATGTCATACTTTTCTTTAGATAGTGCACTTGAAAATTTGTTGACAAATGGGACTTGGTGCAGTTGAAGAAAATAATGGGACTTAATTGTTCTGAAAGATATGGTTCAAAGGAATACTAACATCTTAGAATGATGGTGTGCACTATGTAAATATTATTACAATTTGCCTCAAATTTGAATCGAAATAGTGCATGCTGTATTTGATCTTATTAGCGCACAGTGCGCTTAACTTTTCAAAATAACATTACTAACAGAATATCCTTCTATTAAGCGCACACTAGGAACGAAAACTACGCATAAACTGCTGAAATTTACATGTCAAAAATACAGATGATGATGTCATTATTTTAAGTGTTCCAATCATTGCAAAAGGTAAAGTTTTATTGCAGTTAACATGGAATTTTAAAGTAAAATTGGTATAGAATAAATGTACAAATATGTTAGTCGAGCAGTGCGCGCTTATGCACATGAGTTTTGGAAATTACCAGGGTATGCGATTATTGGAGCATGTGCGCTAATTAGAACGAATACAGTATGAATATATTCTGACAAATTGGTAAGGACTTGAAGCAAATGAAAGCTAGCATCTCAGCAAGTAGTGCACATGAAAACATTAGAGCCACATCAAGAGGAAACTAATATTTTGCATATGCGAAAACAAAGGCACAGATCAGCTTTACAGTAACTGTGAAGCTGATCAGTTTGTTATCGCTACATGGATAGTGCAATAATTCCTCTACTTTATAAATCCAAAATTTTTGCAGCCTCTAGCCATCTTCTGTGCTTGTACAGCTCTGTTTATCACTTTATGTAGGACCTGTTAGGAAACCACATTGTTGATTTTCTCATGATGTGCCTCAATTGTAGTCTTCCACCAAATGAAGTCTTCACATATCATCAACCAGTGCAAGACAAAGCAGAGCTCAATTATTTGCATTACGAAAACATGCCCATGCAATATACAGAGATTTTTAAAGTTGTAAAAAATAAAAATTTTCAGTAGCAAAATAATATATGCTATTTTTCTTATTTTTTTTGCTCAAAACATAGATTGTGGGTATACTGAAGCGGTTCTAACGAGTACCCACAATCTATGTGTTGGAGCAAAAATAAGAAAAAATAGATATACCCCTGCATACCCCAGTTTTTCTATATAAAATTGGGGTTCGAGAGGGTACACATTTCACGGACATGTTTTTCTGCTGGACTTCATACAACCTTTCAGAACATAACAAACATACAAATATACATGTATGAAGATACATGCTGCAGAGTTTGCTGTCAAGTGGATGCCTTTGAACCCATCAGCAGTATGAATATGATTCCAGATTGTGCTGTGATTGTGCTGTTATTAATTTCTCAAATGCTGTGCCTTAAACAGCAGTCACACATTAGCGTATAAGTGAAACGCGCGCCAGGCGTGTTGAAAAAATACAAAGTTCCACATACGCCAGACGCACGTCGGAGACACGTCCAAGGCGCGTTAAGCGCGCGTTGGGCAGGCTTAGTGTACGTCCGGCGTGCGTCGCTAAAAGTCGGCGCGCATTTCGTGCTCGTTTGGGCTAAATAAAATTTTAAACATGCTTAAAAATTTTCTAGAAGTTGGGCGTGTGTCGGGCGTGTGACCTACACGCTACAAGTACGTTCCACGCGCGTTACAGGCGCGTTGAATATGTTTTGAACACGCCGAGCACACGCCGAGCACACATTTCAAGCATGTCGTATATGCTATGTGCGGATTTCGATTTTAACCGGATGCTGGTTTGGGCGAGTGTGGAACGCGCCTGTAACATGTGCCAAGCGTGCTTGGATCGCGCATGAAACGCATACAGCGCGTTTGTAGCGCGTGCCTAGCGTGTCTGGGACGTACAACAAACATACTCCAAAACTTTGAGATTTTTTATACGTCCGGCACACGCCTCAGTCACGCGCTAATGTGTGACTGCAAAAGCGAGTTAAAGGAACAAATTAATTTTATACATCCAAAATCTTCAGCGTGTTGAGATTTTTCATACACCCGGCACGCGTTTGGGTTATACGCTGCTGTGTGACTGCTGTTTTAGATAATATAGATTTAAAGTTTCATATAGCTTCATTTGTAATTCAAATAGAATGTAAATGAATACTGTGTTTCAACTTTAAAGTTTTCAGACATGTCTGTCCTAGAAACAGTAAAACAATCAAATTGTATGTAAACAATTGTACCTGAACTTACATACAAAGATGAAGAATACCAGCATAACACATTATACTCATTTGAAACCACACCCCATGGGTGTGAGGGTATAGCAGTGGAACTGAGCTGGGTTTTGAAAAACTTATGCAGCCTCATCAGTTCTTCATAAAAGACCGGGTCTAATAAATTTAGGCAAGGCGGTTGGTGACACATAAAAACATATTTTTTTCTAATAACTAAATACATGTATTTAAAAAATACACATGAGTGACAATTCAATGAATGTATATTGTTAGTTCATTTTTTGAGTTATTACAAAATCATTCTAAATAGTGCTCATACCCTGAAAATGCATATTTCAGCTCTATAGAGGCTTTAATAATTATGGTACCTATATTCAGCATGATTATGAGCCAGATGATAAACATGATTGTTCATTTGTTGCATTCTATTGTGTTTTCCTTTCGGCAAAATATATCAAGAACGAAATGGGGAGGTAAGAAGCTCTAAAATGTGCAATTAGAAAGATGTTTTGTTACCTTAACTTAAATTATTTTGAAAAAAGTTATGCACACTTTGAGCTAAGAAGTGAATACCTCCACGCACCCCATATATTAGCAGCGACGCGAGAAAACCAGTCTTCGGGGTTTCTGACCAGGTCTGACACAATCACAGAAGCAGGCTAGAAGCTTAAAATTATGGATTTAAGAAGAAGAGAAATTGTACTATCCGTGTAGCGAAAACAAAGGCGCTGATCAGCTTCGCATCTACTGTGAAGCTGATCTGTGCCTGTTTTTGCCTAGGCAAAAACCCGTTTTTCTCACGATGCGGCTCAATTATAGTGAAATTAGGGTTTATAGGGGGTAAACCTATTTTTCTTAACTTTGCTCCAAAGCATAGATTGTGGGTACTGGTTAGAGCCTGGCAAGGCAGTTCTAACAAGGTTCTAATGAGTGCTCAAAATCTGTTTTGACTGAAAATATTAAAAAAATCTCTCTTTTTTTTCAATGAAAATTTTAATTTTTTACAGCTTTTAAAAATCTTTTTATATTGCATGGGCATATTTCTGTAATGTTTCTGTGATTTTTCTTACAGAACCCATGACAGGACGGTGGCCGGTTAGCTGCGATTTGTGCAACAAAGTGTTTAGAGACTCCTATGTTTTGAAAAGACATTATAGAATCCATACTGGAGAGAAACCTTACAGGTGTGAGGTCTGTGGGAAATCATTTTCGCAAAGAGAAAATATGAAATCTCATAAGATAATGACACATTTTGCCTCACATGAGTGAATTCATACTGGAGAGAAAAAGTACAGTTGAAACAACAATGGTCCGTTTGGGAAAGCTTTGTGAAACTAGACCCAATTTCGATTTTCTTGCGATGATTTTGTGACTTTTGTGATGCTGGAGAAAAACCTGCCCCAAGGTTATAAAACTTTTTTCATGCTAAAATCAGCTGAGCATGAAATTTAAACTGTTCAAAAATACTGAAATAGCCCAAATAAATTGAAATTTCAGGTTAAGAACACAAAAGCTGTAATTTTTCCTGCTCTTTAATGTTAAAATATTGGCATTTTAACATTTATGAGCAGCATAAATTTTAGTGCCAGCTGAGTTGAGCATGAATAAAGTTTTATAACCGCGGGACTTGGAGAAGAGCTTGAGGAGATGTTATGGTACTTAGTCTTTCTGATATATGTAAAGGTCTTTGATCTCTGCTTTTTATCATGTTTATTAAGAGATTCAATAACCTTAATGTATTGCTGTTTTTGTTACCTGGATTTAGTGCTTTATATTCAAGTCTTAGTTGTTAATTCTAGGCAAACTGTTCACCTTTATAACTTGCAAGTTTATAAATGAACATTATTTATACATGTACTTGCAGGTCAACATGATTCATATTTCACAGTTTATTGAGTTTACTTTTTTCGCTTTCTTTACTACCAGGTGGTTCTATTCTGTAACCACAATCAGTGTATCAATTTGAACAAAAATATTATAATAATACGGTAAATAAAGCATACCCTTTCCCTTTGTACATGCCAGTTTTAATGGTGATCCTAATTTAATTTATTTCTTTTCTGATATTGTATTTCTTTTCTTACAGAACCAATGTCAAAGGTCTTACAGGAAAGTAGCAAATTCAGCTGTGACTTATGTAACAAAGTGTTCAGAGACTCCTATGTTTTGAAAAGGCATTATCGAGTCCATACTGGAGAGAAACCTTACAGTTGTGAGTTCTGTGGGAAATCATTTTCACAGAAACAACACATGAAAGTACACCAAATGGTGCACTGGGGTTGGAAAACAGCTCAGTGAAACAAGATACAATTTTGATTTTCTTCCAAAGATTGATGACAATGGTAAAAGCATGTCAGAATTTATTTCATGCTATTAGCCAAGAAAAAATTAAACACTAGAAATTCAGAGTTTGGAGATTTTTGTGATAGATGCTTCTATGATGTTTAATTTAAAAACAATGTGAATTTAGAACATGCAGTTGCTAAGAACATAAGGATGATCATGACAAGCCATGCTTGAGAAAAACATTACAGATGAAAAATTGAAGTAATTTGAGCCGCCTCATGGGAAAACCAACAATCTGCATAGGCGAAAACAAAGACGCAGATCAGCTTCGCGGTAACCGCGAAGCTGATCAGCGCCTTTGTTTTCGCTACTCGGATAGTACAATTCCTCTTCTACTTAAATCCGAAATTTCAAGCTTCTAGCTCTTTTCAGTGTGTGTACAGGCCGGTTTGTGTCGGACCTGTTCGGAAACCACATTGTTGGTTTTCCCACGAGATGGCTCATAAAGCAGCAGCTTGTTCATATGTTTCATTACGAAAACTTGCTCATGCAATATACAGAGATTTATTGAGCTTTAAAAATTGAAAATTTTCAGCTAAAAATTTTGATGTTTTTCTTATTTTTGCTCAAAACATAGATTGTGGGTACATGTTAGAACTGCCTCGCCGAGGCAGTTCTAACGAGTACCCACAATCTATGTTTTGGAGCAAAAATAAGAAAAATAGGTATACCCCTGCATACCCCAGTTTTACTATATAAAAGTGGGATTTGATGGGGTATACTTTACACGGACATGTTTTCCTGATGTCTTTCTAGTGACTATCAATACTCCTTTGGACTCGTCACACATATGCAAAAATCTCTCAACATAGACTTGCATTTAATCGCAAAAAAAAAAGTTTTTGTTTATTTGATTTATTGTTTTACGCCCCAGTCAACAGCTATGGTTATGTCAGGTCTGAGGACGTTAGATGTCGAAAGGGGCATAAAGCAATAAATCAAACAAACAAAAATCCCTATTCGCAATAAAACACAAGTCTGCACAAATCTATGTCAAGGGATTTTCTTTTAGGTGTGACATGGCCTTTAAATTAATATCAATCTGGTGTGTGGTCTTCTAGAACCAGAGTGTCAGACTTGAGAAAGAGGTCCTGGATGGAACCCTGCCTCTGATTTGTTGTGTTCATGAGCAGGACACATTCATTCACACCCCAAATTGCAGATAAAATACCATCATGTAAACAATAGCCACTATCAGTATCATTTTATAACATTACAAAAACTCGCCCATGTAATATAAAGATTTTTCTGAAGTTGTAAAAGTTGAAAATTTTCAGTAGAACTTTTTTCATATTTTTCTTATTCTTGCTCAAAACATACATTGTGGGTACACAGAACCGCCTCGCCGAGGCGAGGCGGTTCTAACGAGTACCCACAATCTATGTTTTGGAGCAAAAATAAGAAAAATAGGTATATCCCTGCATATGCCAGTTTTGCTATATAAAAGTGGGGTTCAAGGGGGTATACATTACATGGACATGTTTTCCTGATGAATGAAAGCAAACCAGCAATTGATCCTCACATCCAGCTCATTTCTTCTTTGAGGATTTGGTCAGGATTTTTTTTATTCACTTTAATGTCCCTTTCAAAATTATTTCAGCTCATATGAGACGGGCCAATCAGTATGTGGGGCGAAAACGGGAGAACCCTGAGAAAAAACACCTGGCACACCCGCGAGTAGAACTTGGCTCGTCTCACATGTGCCCTGTGTGGGGCTCAAACCCACACCAGACACTGCTGTGAGATGATTGAATGGTTAAGCATGGTAATGAAATACATGTAGCAGCGCTGTAATCGTTTCGGGGGTGGGGGGGGATGCCAGGATTATTTTATGGGCATTCATTCTTAATTTGCAACTGATTCAAGACGAGCCTTTGTCGATGAGTGGTGAAAGAAATTCACCACTTACTCACCAGGCAGCCTGTCTCTGTGATTAGGATAACTGATCATCTTAACACCACCAACACAAACAACAAAAAACAACATTTGCTCCCAAAAGTTCAGATAAAAATCCTTTGTGAGAGTTGTTTGCATTTATCATTAATGAATATGACAAAACTTAAAGATGCAAGGTCTACAAATTTTACCACTTTAAATACAAAATTCTAAACAGATCATAGCATTCAGAAGCCTCCGTGGTGCATTGGTTTTGTCACTCGCCTTGTAAACCAGGGTTCGTAGGTTCAATCCCGGGCTTCTCCAGTCCGTCAGATGGGACTATAAACCGAGGTCCAGTCTCCATATGACCTTAGCTGTTGGTGGGACATTAAACCCCAATCAACCAACCAAAGATCATAGCATTAAGCTTCCCTGCCAAGTAAAACACTATTTTTATTTGAGTGTCCTTAAGAAAAGATAGCAATTTATTGTTATTTTTAGGCTAAGATATCTTAAGGAAAGATGGGAAATTATCGTTACTTTTATAAAAGCTAACACTTGTAATCAGCAGACTTTATTGTGGCATGTAACTTTCTCAGAGAAGATTCAAACTAAATTTTATGGCTCTGAAAATGGAAACTGAGATGAGTAAAATTATCCATACTAGCAAGGATAATGATTGAATTTATATGCATTTTATGCCAAACTGATAATAATTCATACCGGGGATAACACTTATTGGAGGGATGTAGATAATTATCAGATTTTGAATAAATGCTTCAAAATGTAGAATTTCAGCAGAGGAAGACCTCAAAAGGAGACCTCCCATCTTTGATGGTTTGATAGTTTTTTTAGTAAGATAATACAAATGATTATTATTATTTTAGTTTTCTTGATTTTAAATTCATCTCTGTTTAAGTTTGTTTACCTCGGGCTCTTTTGAATGGATTTTTTAAAATACATTTTCAGGACCAATGTCGCCTATTAGAGACTATGTATGTCACAGACAGTTTGGATGTCACTACTGCGGCAAAGTTTTTCACACATCCTATGATTTGAGAAGACATGAGAGAATTCATACTGGAGAAAAACCTTACAGTTGTGAGGCCTGTGGGAAATCATTTATAAGAAAGGATAGGTTGTCTTACCATGAGAGAATCCATACTGGAGAGAAACCTTATAGTGGTGAATTTTGTGGAAAACGTTTTGCACATAAACAACATTTGAAAGGTCATGAAAAAACTCATCGGAAAACTATCTTGAATTTGCAGGTTTAGAGGGGGTATAGATGGTTCGCTCGGACCCATCTTTGAGACTACAATCTGTAAACTAAGACATCAGGATAACATGTCCATGCAATGTATACTCCCTTATATGTACCCCACTTTTATATAGCAAAACTGGGGTATGCAGAGGTATACCTATTTTTCTTATTTTTGCTCCAAAACACAGATTGTGGGTACTTGTTACAACCGCCTCACCGAGGCGGTTCTAACGTGTACCCACAATCTATGGTTTGAGCAAAAATAAGGAAATATCAAATTTTTTTTAGTTGAAAATTTTCATTTTTTTTAAGCTAAAAAAAAAATATCTGTTTATTGCATGGGCAAGTTTTCGTAATGGAAATACATGTAGCTTAGACTGCAAGATGACTGTTACAATCTGCCACTGGAGAAATCTGCCAGTTTCTTTCTTCTGAGATTACAAAAATTAATTAGTACACCATTCTTCATTCAATTTTTAATTTACAGATTTTTAGCTCACCTGAATGCTCACAAGGTGAGTTTATAGTATAGTAGTTAATCCGGTGTCTGGTGTCCGTGCATCCGTCCGTACGTCCACACTTTCTAAGTGTAAATATGGTAAATATCTCTAAAGCCACTATGCCAGTTGTGATCAAATTAAAATTTAACATTATGAATCTGTAATAATTTATCAGGTTTTTATTTCCGCACACCACCAATAATTTTCCATAAAGGCCTAGGGGATTTAAGGCCTGATTTTGGCCTCGTGCTTTGGTAAAAAAATTGATTTTTGGAATTTTGAGGAGAAATGTATCACAAATAGCAGGTATATGTCCCTGCTTATAAATTCTAGCACAACTATAGCATTCAAATTACACATGTTGCCATGGCAACACTCGGAAAAACATAGAAATATCACAAATTTGCATTTGGTCTATTTTTCACCATTTAACATCATTTTCAACTACGCGGCGAACAATATTATGATAAAAGTACAAGTAGGCAATGCCTACTTAGGTACTTTTACCAAGAAACCATATCGTAAGCTGAGTGAGCAGCTATTCCCCAATAGGCGGCCACTCAGTTACCAGAACTGAACTAAAAATATGAAAATGTATATAAGGCTCAAACAGCACAAAAATTCGATTCCAAAACACAAAACAATTAGAACAACAACGGAAGTATCATCCAGATATATTGTATGCAAAGTATCATTTTGTTCGTCGTGTTGGCTGGCACTTAAAAATTAAAAAAATGTGTTCAGAAATGGTAAATAATAGACCAAAAAGTGCAAATTGTGCTCTATTTATGGTTCTTCTTTTCGTTGCCATGGCAACGTTTGTAGGATAAATGAAGTACTTGATCTGGTTTTTAAAAGGCGAGACATATGGCTGTTTTTAGGAACAGTTTTCTCACCTAAATTCCAAAATTTATTTTTTAGCAAAATCTGAGGCCAAAAACAGGCTTAAATGCCCTAGGCCTTTGTTATTAAACCTAATAAGTTATCCTAGAAGTGAACCTTACATTAATTTGTTCTGCATATTTGCTCCCTGTGTGTAAAATGAAAATGCGTGTAATTGGTTCTTTTTAACACTAATGAGTGAGACAAGTTGGACCTGGTTTGGTAGTTTTACCCACTTGGTTCTATTTTGAGAATTCCATGTTTGTCGAAGTGAAGCAGCAGGCAACGGTTTTTGTGACCTCAAGTCTTAGTTTTGAAATTTTGAAGCCTGATCTTTTTCAGACATTTGCTACCTGAATTTCTTCAATGTTTGTTTTTCAGGTCCAATGTCATCTGTTTTTGGCAAAGAAAGACTTTTGAGATGTCACATATGCAGCAAGGTGTTTCAAAAATCATATAATTTAAGAAGACATGAGATGATCCATACTGGAGAGAAACCTTACAGTTGTGAGATCTGTGGCAAATTATTTACACAAAAACAACATATGAAAGTGCACCAGATAACTCATTGGAAAACTTCTTTGTGAAATAGATTGGATTTTTATACCCCGCCACTTGAAAAAGTGCGCGGTATTATGTTATACCCTAAAAAAAAAAATTGCGTTTGAGTGTCCGTCCGTCCGTCAGCGCTTTGTTTCCGGGCTCTATCTTGAGCATTTATTGACCAATTTTCTTCAAACTTTGTATAGGAGTTCATATCAGGAAGGAGTGGTTTGGGATTGAAGATGGGTAAATTTCGTCAAATAAGTACAGAGTACAGAGTTATGGCCCTTGATTTACGTTAAAATTTCGTTTCCAGGCTCTATTAATCGATTTTCTTCAAACTTTGTATAGGAGTTTATATTAGGAAGGAGTGGTCTGGGATTGAAGATGGGTAAATTTCGTCGAATAAGTACAGAGTTATGGCCCTTGATTTACGTTAAAATTATCTTTTCGGGGCTCTGTCTTGAGCATTTATTGACCGATTTTCTTCAAACTTTGTATAGGAGTTTATATCAGGAAGGAGTGGTCTGGGATTGAAGATGGGTAAATTTTGTCAAATAAGTACAGAATTATGGCCCTTGAGTTAAATTTCAGCAAATAAATACAAAATTTTGGACCTTGATTTATGTTAAAAAACTCTTTCCTGCCTCTGCATTTATCAACCAATTTGCTTCAAATTTTGTATAAAAGTTAATATCAGGAAGTAGTGGTTTGGGTTTGAAAATGGGATAATTTTTTTCAAATACATACAGAGTTACGGTCCTTCATTTATGACAAAATTTTGTTCTGCTCTTTATCTTGAGAATTTATTGACAAAGATATTCTGTTCATTTGTACTAAATTAAATTTGCATGGCGGGGTATCATGCATGCCTGCAGCGCTTTTATATAAACATTACTTCAGGAAGAAAAGTCGCTCAGTGTGTGGTAGAGGGTCAGGTTCCAGAGCATAAGATCTGGGATTTGATCTACACAACTCCCCTGTTGTATCTTTAGCTTGACATTTTAATTCCCTTTTTGCTATACTTAATGCAAAAAATTATCAATATTTTAGCTTTCAATGTCATCTTTGAATTTGAATTTAGTTTGATTCTCTTGTGGTAGAGTGTTGAAATAGGAGGTATTTCCTATCTATTTATCATTTGATGGTTGGTTGATTGGGGTTTAATGGCCCACCAACAGCTAAGGTCATATGAAAAGGTACAAGTAGGCAAAGATCAGGAAAAGGCGCAATCAGAAAGAGATTCCCACTCTAAAAACCGAGGTGGGAAAAAACCAAACTAACAATCAGGCACTTATACCATGAAACATATCGTAAGCCGAATGAGCAGGACCTCAGAAAAAGACAGGACCTCAGTCTATAGTCCCATCCAACGGACTGGAGAAGCCCGGGATCAAACCTGCGACCCCAGGTTTACAAGGCGAGTGACATAACCACTGCACCACGGAGGCTTCTATATATATTATTTGAACTAAATTTTTGAGGCAACAAAACATAAAAATAAAAGTGAAAGTTTTGATGTCTCGAACATATCAGAACTAACAGTAACCAAAGATTGTCTGTCTAAATGTGGTACCTCTGAAATCAGCAATCAGTAAACTTATGGTCCCTAAATCAGGAATTAGTCAATTGTAGCCCGGAATTTGGTAATCATCAAAATGTTTGGATTTTATGACCACATTGCTAAACAGTTAACCTCATTGACACCCTTTGTTTTTTTTTTAATTTTAATTCTATAATACTATTTCAGGTTCAGTGTCACTCGTTTCGGATGAAGAAAGAAAATTGAGATGCCTTTACTGCAGCAAAGGTTTCCATAGGTCCTATGATTTGAGAAGGCATGTTGGAATCCATACAGGAGAGAAACCTTACAGTTGTGAGATTTGTGGGAAATCTTTTAGATTGAAGCAACATGTGAAAGTACACCAACTGATTCACCAGAAAACTACTTTGTGAAATGTGATGAAGTGCTTTTTATTTCATTTTCTTTCAAAGATTGTTTACAGAATCTGTGCCAGAACAACCAGTTTGGATATGATTCTACAGAAAGCAACATCTTATAAGTTGAATGTTCATACAGGAGAGAAACCTTACTGTTGTGAAATCTTTGGGAAATTGTTTAGTCTCAAGCAAGATGTGAAAGCACATCTTATTCTTCATCAGAAAACTACTTTATGAAATGTGATGATTTTTTTTATCATTTTCTTTCAAAGATTGTTGTTTACAGAATCTCTGTCAGAAGATCCAGTTTGATTCAAAAGAAGGCCATAAATTTGTTTCAAGTCTTTTGATATGGGAGAGAAACCCTACTGTAGTGAGATATGTAGGAATGTATTTAGACTGAAGCAACGTGACTGTGAGCACACCAAATGGTTCATCAGAAAAAAATGATGTGAATAGGGCAGAGACATATACTGACTGACAAAAGAAACGATACACCCTAAAAATTGTGATTTTTGTTTTATTTGGGAAAGTACAGTATTTTCTCTTGTTCCCTTAAAAACCCACTTTATAGAGAAGGTCAACACGGGTATGTCACTAATGTACACCCCAACTAAGGAATATTAAAAGCGCTTTTACGAAAACATGTTTTTCGTGATTCAATTGGCACGATACCGACAAACTTCAAATTTTGCAACTCCTATGCAAGCTACACATTATTAGCGTTCAGAAAAACACCATACATTTAAGTTTTTGAATATTGCTGAAACCCCACGTGTCAACAACGTCAGCAGTTAGCGAGCCAATAATGTGCTTGGTGCTGGTCTTCCCCTAGGTTGCGAAGTCATACGCTTCGGTATACACCAAACCACAACAAATCGGCTTGCAAGCATACTGGCAATGGCCTTAACCACCGACGACCAACAAAGATTTCAGTTGCCATGAGTTACGTCACAAGTGCGTGACCTCTACATTTGATTACGTCATTTACGCATTAGCTTTGCAAATGGTGTAATGATTGCTGCACATCGTTCCTGTTGTCTTTGGATTTGTTTGACAAACGTTTTATGTTGACTTGCAGCAGTTGGTTCACGTCCATGTAGGCTCCTTGTCTGACACACCGTCACTAACGTCAACGCATACAATACGAACTTTTGCAGCGGAACAACATTGACGTTACTCCTAGTGTAACCGTATCAATCGCTGTCGCCAAATTTTCACAGATAGAGCTCTTATGGGATGTTGGATAGAAGGACCCGCAAACGTCAACTGCAGCCACAGACGCTGAATGACCTGAGAACTGCCTGAACGGAATATTCGTAGCGCATTTGCGTACTCCACATTCGTCAATTAACCGTCTAATATCCCTAAATGCATCTTCGAAGTGTTGTGTTGATGAATGAAATGGTGATTTATCCATATTTGGATTATTGTGAAATGCGTTTTACCGGTAGCTTGACGTTGGACCCTATTGTACAAAATCTGAAGGTGATATCAACATCAAATTCATGTTGTTAAATGCAAGGTTATCTCTTGTCAGTTTAGTCAAATTTGTTTTGGAATTAAGTAAGATAGATTAAATGAATTTCTTAAAGTAACACCTGTAGCGTTTCTTTTGTCCGTCAGTATATAATTTTCTCATAGACTCCCATTGTAATTTGCCCCCAAACAAGACTTATTCATATTATAGCAAGATGATAGGGGGTTGGGAACTAAAACACAGATTTAAAATTTCCTAGGTTCAATTTAATAACAATAAGTGATCGTATACATATTACGACCCATACACCCGAAACGTTGGAAGAAGACTTGTCTGCGAAAATAATAGCATTTTAGTTTATTAGAAAAATGCCTTCAGACATTTTAATTTACTTTATAATTATTTGAAAATTGAATAATTTAACTTGCCGATTAAAAATACAGATATGAAATATTGGATTCGAAGCCTCCAGAAATAATATTAATTATACCCCCGGCATTTATGCCGATGGGTATATAGTTTTCGCTTTTCCATTCGTCCATTCGTATGTTCGTTAGTTAGTAGAATTTAGGTCAAAAGTTTGGTTAAAGTTTCTTTAGAGGTGTATATCTTAGTCACTAGTCATCAGAAACCATTCATATTTGGACCATAGGTACCCTATAGGGTTTGCTTTGTTTCCATGAGTTCGGACTCCAGGGTCCATGCCCGGGGGTGAGGCTAAAGGTCAAAATATAGGTCACCTTTAAAATGTGCTGTTTACAATGTTAATGTTTCTTATCTAAGTCCAAATCTTAACAAACAACTATAGGAATGTGTTCCTATTTAGATCATAGGTATCCTGTAGGGTTTGCTTTTATTCCGTCGCATAGAATCCTAGGTACTGTCCCCAGGGGTGGGGCTGGAGGTCAAAATCTAGAACATGTTTATAATATTATAGTTACCATAATAAATTTTCTGTAAGTCAATATATTGACAACCACTTGTCAGTATGCATTCATACTTAGACCATAGGCACCATGTTAGGATCAGACTTGTGTCCATGTGTGTGTGGGGGGGGGGGGCTAGAGGTCAAAATCTAGAACTTCTTTAAAGATTGTATTTTCTGTACTTTCTTTACAACCATGTTAATAAATCATTCATACTTGGACCATAGGTAATCTATTAGCTTTGCTTTGTTCCTTATGACATTAAACTCTAGGGCCCATGCCCTGGAGGGTGGTGATAGAGGTCAAGATCGGGGACATCTTAAATTTTTATTTATTTTTTTCATTATTATGATTTATGAAGAATGACATTATGTTTTTCATCTAGGACCGAGGACCTGACCCTCGGTGTCCGCGATCAAGTTCTAGATTGAGTATACAACTCAGCTCTGTATACTGCTCTAAAATAGATGTCATTCTTCAACACTCCTCCCCACCCCCACCCCCTTGGTTGTAGGCAGTACTTTTTGCAAATGTAAATTTATGTGATTGTTGAGGGTGCTCTTATTGATTCGGGAATTGAGGTTCAATGTGTCACTCAGGGATGAGCATGTCTGGGTCGGGGCCATGGACTTTGGGGTGGGGGTGGGGGGCTACCAGCCGGGGGTATACGTGCCTCTCAAGGCACTTTTTCTAGTTAAGATAGAAAAGCAATCTCGGCCAGGTACTTGTATGGCTCGAGAACATTACGTTCTTTCAACGGCATTTCAGCAAGGTAGAGCTTTGTATTGTTACAATATGCTTCACATCTCATAATGGACCCAACACATTCAGCAGACGAGAGAATGCACCAGGCCGTGTACAAGTGCAAAAAATAGGGTATTAGCCAGCATCCAAGGAGGTTATTTTTCGCTGTTTAAGGACACCTTAAAATGACTCAACAATGTAAAAATGATTATTCAAAAATCAGTACATCCACAATTTGGCCACTGTATGGCAAAACAGTAGCTGATTAGGCTGAAAATAAAATTTTGTTTTACCTACCTACCCACAATTTAGCCCCCTACCCAAAACATTATATTGCAGACTGGAAAATTATTGAGTGGGATAGTAATACAAGTAAGCAAACATTGTTCAATGACTCTGGCAAAATTCTTTAAGTTCAGAAATTTTGCTTGACTAATTTTGAGCAAAAATACATGACTTAGTTTGAATAACTATTAAAATATAAACAGTAATATTAACAGCACAAATGTGTGAATGTTAGTTAACCCTCATTTGACAAATGGATTCTCCCATTATTATCAATTGGGTGAGTCCATTATCATTTTTAGGGATGCTAGGAGCGGTTTTTATTTTTATCTCATTTTTCAAGGAAATATCTCTGTGCATACAGAATAGCCCCAGATGGGATGCTGCGTTCTGCGGGGTCACATCTGGGGCTATTCTGTTTGCCTATGTCCCATAAAAGGGACTCCAGGCTTTAAAATCACTCATTTTTCTTTAATTTTTGCCATCCTAATCTTTTATTTCTAATGTTATTCCAGGGTCATCTGATTTTCAAGAGAGAAGAAAGTTGAGATGTCGCTTCTGCAGCAAAAGTTTTCAGAAATCCTATAATTTGAAAATTCATGAGAGAATACATACTGGAGAGAAACCTTACAGTTGTGAGGTCTGTGGAAAATCTTTTACACAGAAACAACATATGAGAGTGCACCAAACAGTGCATTGGAATACTACTTGGTGAAATAAAGTAAAAACTATGATTTGTGAAAGAATTCTTTAGGGGGTAATTTTTAAAACAAATATATTTGACAGGACAAATATTTGACAAATGAAAACTTGTTATTGTGAGATTTTTGTGTGAAATATTTCTACAGAAGTGATAGTGAAAAAAAGTCCGTAAAAAGCTTCTTGTTAAAATATATTGTGAATTCAGACAGTACAACAAAATGTTTCTAAAGAATGTGTTCCTTTAAGTTTATTTTATAAGCTGCAATGTGAGAAAATCAGTCTTTGGGATTTCCAGCCAGGTCCGACAAAAGCCAGACCTGTACAGTTTTGGATCGAAAATAAGAAAATGTGTATACCCCAGTCTAGTAAAATGTGGATTGTAAGGTGGTAGTTATTCATGGGACATGTTTTGCTGATATCTTGAAACTTTTGAGAGAGGTTTACACTAATGTTTTTCTTTTTCTTATCTTTCTTTCCTTATTTCAGGCTATTATGCTTTGGCATCTCGTTTTCATGAACGTAGAACGTATAGCTGTCGATTCTGTGGCAAAGTGTTTCATAAGTCTTATAATTGGAAAATTCATGAGAGAATCCATACTGGAGAGAAACCTTACAGTTGCGAGATCTGTGGGAAATCCTTTGCAGCTAGAAGTAATATGACAGCTCATAAAATTGTTCATCAGAATAGAATGTAAATGGTTTTAAGTGTCTAGATTCTGTTTGATGTTTATGTGCACATACATGTCAAGTAAACACTGGAAAAGGGCCAAACAGTTCATTGGATTACTACCTGGTGATTTTTGATTCGTGACTTCATACCAGAGAAATGTTTAGTTAGCATTAGTGTTCTATTTCTCCAAGAAAACATTTAATCTGTGCAAGGACAAATACAAAATATGTGAGAAAAATGTAATGTGTCATAAAGAAACACACTTAGATGCAGTTGTAACAGCACTGAATAACAATGACTAGAACTATAAGGTGGTGAAACCTTTCAATTTTGTACACAAGGACCTGCATTACAGAAAGTCGCACTTCTATGATGAATGAGATAAAATCAAAAGATTTGCTAGCAGTTTTCTTTGTATAGTTGTGATTACCAACACTGAATATTCCTTGTTCTTCAGTTATGAAGAGTGTGATGGCATAGTGGTAGCCTGTTGGTGCTATTCATCATGACATATTGGATTGGAAGCCCACCCCTACCATTTCAAGGAGTATTTGTCCCAACATAGAAGTCCAAAACATTTAAGTTGAAATGTGCCTACTATTGTTTGCATTTTATCATTTATGCATCAAGGATATTTAACATTATTTGGTTGATTTATGTATGATAATCATTCTTACTATTTTATATGTGAGAATTATAAGAAATAAACAATCATTCTTACTATTTTATATGTGAGAATTATAAGAAATAAACATGTTCTCTTCAGTTGAGTGAAGCAGGCAAAACATTGAGACAGACCTAATTGTCAATTTGTTTTTTCCGGCCTCGGTTTTTGGAGTGGGAATTTCTTTCTGATTGCCCCTTTTCCTGATCATTGCCAACTTGTCCATTAACATATAGTGGAATTGTTTTTTTCTGATTCATATTATTTTATTTCAGGACAAGGCAAATTTACTTTTCTCAAAAGAAGAAAATACGGATGCAGCTTTTGCAGCAAAGTTTTTCTGAGGTCCTATGATATGAGAAGACATGAGAGAATCCATACTGGAGAGAAACCTTACAGTTGTGAGATCTGTGGACGCTCCTTTGCACAAAATGGAAATCTTAGACTTCATAGAAAGACTCACATTAACAGAAGCTTTTCATGAGGATAAAAATTTCTAAAGGGTGGAATTTAACTTTGAATGAATTAAAATAATTCCTACTGGAGAGAAACCTTACAATTAATCAGTTATGCATAAACAATAAATGAAAATACTTAACCAAACTGTTCTTTTGAATGCTAGTTTGTGATACAAAGTTTATTGTTTGAAATGATAATGTGGCTTAGAGGTACAACTGGTCAGATGTTTCATCAGGAAAACATGTCCGTGTGATGTATACACCCTTGAACCCCACTTTTGTATAGCAAAACTGGGGTATGCAGGGGTATATCTATTTTTCTTATTTTTGCTCCAAAACATAGATTGTGGGTACACGGTAGAACCGCCTCGCCGAGGCGGTTCTAACGTGTACCCACAATCTATGTTTTGAGCAAAAATAAGAAAAATATCAATTTTTTTCTGCTGAAAATTTTCATTTTTTAAGCTCAAACAATCTCTGTTTATTTACATGGGCAAGTTTTCGTAATGGAATTCTACAGCCTATGCTACTTCTGTAGCAATATACTTGTATGTATACTTACTATACACTAATGTCCTTACACCAAATCGAAGAATTGAAGATACTTTATAAATCTTCAGAATTTTATGCTTACTTTTTGTACAGGGTCGATCGCCTCTGCACCTGGTAAAAACAATGCTTGAGAATTTCTAAGATCGCAAAATTCTACGATCTGAATCCTGTCATTTTTTGCTAAACAGTGAACCTAGCAAGATCGTGGTATCCATCAAGTTTCCTTGTCTGAATATGTGTAGAGTGCATTGAATTGAATCCTGATGGCTGTTGCAACAACCTACATTGAAGAGTTTATTGCCTCACTAGCTTGTTGTCAACTAGATTTTTCTGCATTGTATGTAGTTGTCCAATCAGTCAGGTTTCTAATCACTGAACTCCGTTTTGACATCTTGTGATGTTTCATCAATATGTGCTTTAAGAAATTTGAGCCTGTGCCTGAGAAAACCAACAATTTGGGGTTCAGACCAGGTCCAACACAAACCGGGCTGTATAGGCACAGACAATAGCTAGAAGCTTTAAATTTCGGATGAAGGAAGAAGAGGGATTGTACTATCCATGTTGCGAAAACAAAGGTGCTGATCAGCTTCACGGTGATCTGCGTCTTTGGTTTCGCATATGCAGATTGTTGGTTTTCTCATGCGAAGGCTCATCTGGTTTCATCGTGGGAACACAGGGTGAAGACAAGTTTTCTTAACATAGATTTTTTTGTGATCCTTGTTCTCTTATTTCAGGACATCCTTTTGCTGAAAGAAAATTTAGATGCCATTTTTGTGGTCTAGATTTTGCAACGGCATATAGTTTGAGAAGACATGAGAGGATCCATACTGGAGAGAAACCTTACAGTTGTGAGATCTGTGGAAAATCTTTTACACAGAACAATCATATGAAAATACACAGAAGGACTCATATGAAAAATTTGCTTTGATGATTAAAGACAGCAACTACAAGTGAGAGATTAGTGGTGTAGATTCATCATGTTGCATCCTCGAGCCAAGTATAGTACTACCTAATTTACATTAGCCTGGGTCCTATTTATGGGACATAGGCAAAGAGAAAAGCACCAGATATGAAGTCACAGAACGCAGCATCCCATCTTACTTTGTTTCGTTTGTTTGGAGGAATACATGTATCATCGAAGAATGAAATATGATGCCCCTACAATTGGAAATTGACTTAAATTGGGCAAGTCCATTCGATGGTCATAAATAGTTTAGGTGCCCAGGTAGCGTTGATACCTTCATGTCATGTCAAAAGATGACATTTTAATCATTATGAACAACAGATTAGATATTAGATGTAGAGAAGTTTCCACATAGAACAACAAATACAATAGTAAAAGCACCTTATAGGTTTCTAGTCAGTTTAAGTTATAAACCATATAGACATGCTAGGATGCACAGCTGTTAGACTTTGGATCAAAAGGTCAAGGGTTGGAATCCCATTAGTGCTGGGCTGTGTCTTAAATACCCCTATCAGACTACAACATCAAAAGCCACGAATTGCCATGAACTGGAAATTTTTAGGATTAGTAGGTGAAACATAGTTGAACTCTGTTCGTTACATTATAGAAGCATTTTAAAGACATCTACCCATTATGAGTAAAACAGAAGTCCCATATTCAGATTCAGATTGATGAAAAATGTTGAATAACCGTCATAAAGACAATCTTTGTTATTTTTCTTGCAAAACTTGGATGGTAGACACCGATACTTGATCAGGAAAACATGTCCGTTTAATGTATACCCCCTTGAACCCCACTTTTATATAGCAAAACTGGGGTATGTGGGGGTATACCTATTTTTCTTATTTTTGCTCCAAAACATAGATTGTGGGTACTCGTTAGAACCGCCTCGGCGAGGCGGTTCTAACGTGTACCCACAATCTATGTTTTGAGCAAAAATAAGAAAAATATCAAATTTTTTCTGATGAAAATTTCCATTTTTTACAACTTTAAAAATCTCTGTATATTGCACGGGCATGTTTTCATAATGTGACAGCTTGTGATAAAACACAGTTTTAGCTGAAATACATGTATACCTTGAAACCTGGAACCACAATGAAAACTGGGCTAAGTACCACTATAAAGAATATTTACACACTGGTCAATGTTACTGCATAGGCAACATCTGAAACGTACAGGCTCCCGTATTAGGAGGCACAGGCTACCTTATAAAATGGCGGCTATTTGACAGGTGAAAAAGGTATGGTACATACTTTCTAATTGTTCTACCATTCTTCAACGATTGCAAAATCTGACACATGCCTTAAAGTGCCCCCTATCCACTTCCCTTTAATAGACCCAAATTTACTGTTTCAGGTAACGGAGTTTACCGATTTCATTCTTAAATACACGTTCGAAGCTCTTGTAATGCCAAGAGCTTTGAAAGCCACGATATGAAGTCGAACGGCACACACCAAAATAATGTCACAACTTTTTAGGAAAATTATTCAAGAATTTCATTTACAACGCACCTGGCTTCTTAATCCAAAACAACGCAGATGCGTCTTACAAAACTCCACATTGATGAAAAAGAAAGCATTCCACTGTGTTTTATGCGTTAGGCTTATAATCAGGTGACACAACCAGCATTTTAAATGAGAGTGGCTAGACATATGCCCATGAAGAATCACCTACATCCTTGTAGATCGTCATACAAAGTTTACAAATACGCTTTTGGTTTCAATATTGCGGCAGGAGCAATGTTATAAGTCACATCATTTTACTCAAATAATCAGGTAAGACTATATCCTTTACAAAAAATGACGCCTCACCCCTTTAAAATACGATTTTTTATCCAAGAGTATTGCAACAAACGTTGCTTTTAAAAGATACAACAATCAGGTTTTCTTGATAGCAGAACAGATGACTCGAGTAGCTAGCTATCTGTTTTATAGGATGATTGATCGAATAACCAGGACAGTATCTACCATAATAAAATACATTTTGTAAATTTCTAAAACTGGTTCATGTGTAATATTATAGAATTATTAACTTCAATGAGATAGACATAAGGATGTATCTACCGGCGGCCTCGGTGAATATAATTTTTGAGGGTTGATAGATCCGTATGTCTACCGAAATTGAAGTCAATTAATGTTTTGTTGTATGACTTTTTTGACTATTAATGCAAAAACATTAGCCAATTTCAGGAATTTACAAAACGTATCTTATTATGGTAGATACTGTCATGGTTATGAAATTCTTGAATATTTCTTCTTAAAAGGTTGTGACATTATTTTGGTGTGTGTCTTTCGACTTCATTATCTTTGCTTTCAATATTCTTGGCAGAACAAGAGCTTCGATCATGTATTTAAAAGTGAAATCGGTAAATAAAAGGCAATTTACCTACAAAACACCATTACCTGAAAAAGTAAATTTGGGTCTTTTTTCATTTCGAAATAATTGACTTAAATTCACTACCCTTGTAAAGGGAAGTGGATAAGGCATGTGTCAGATTTTGCAATCGTTGAAGAATGGTAAAAGAATTAGAAAGTATGTATCATACGCTTTTCACCTGTCAAATAACCGCCATTTTATGAGATAGCCTGTGCGTCCTAATACGGGAGCCTATGCGTTTCAAATGTTGTCTATGGGTTTACATTGACCAGTGTGATTTAAAAGGGTAAAAATTGCAGATCTTGCATCTTTAAATAAAACTACTCAGCTGAGCATTGAATTTGCCTGGTCATTAATGAGTGTATTAGTTGAAAAGATCAAATACCTGAACAGAGTCTGAGAAAGTTGTAGAATATGATTTGTTGAACCTTTTACTCAGCTGAATTAACATGCACATCGGTCTTGTTTGAAACCTTCAAGGTAGGAACCTTCATATGTGAAAACCAACAATTTGCATAGGCGAAAACAAAGACGCAGATCAGCTTCGCAGTAACCGCGAAGCTGATCAGTACCTTTGTTTTCGCCACATGGATAGTTCTATTCCTTTTCTACTTATATCCAAAGTTTCAAGCCTCTAGCTTTATGATGTGACTGTACAACCTGGTTTGTGTTTGGTCTGGTCGAAAACACAAATTGTTGGTTTTGTTAAGCAAAGGCTCATATTGTTTTCCTATTTCTTGCTAATTAATTTCAGGATTAATTTCAGGACCCATGCCATCTATTGTTGATGAATTGACAAAATGGAGATGCAGCTTTTGCAGCAAAGTTTTTCCCAATTCCTATGAAGTGAAAAGACATGAGAGAATTCACACTGGAGAGAAACCTTTCAATTGTGAATTTTGTGGAAAATCTTTTGCTGACAATGGAAATCTACACCAACATTTGAGAGTCCATACCAGAGAGAAACCTTACAGCTGTAAAACATGTGGTAAAACTTTTAGATTTCAGGGGAATTTGAAAACACATGAAAATGTCCATAGTAGAGAGAAACCTTACAGTTGTGAAATCTGTGGGAGATCGTTCTCACAGAAACGTCAAATACAAGTGCACAGCTTGAATCATTTGCAAACTCGCTAGTGGAATAAGAATAATACTTCCATGTCTTCATGAAAGATGGGGACCCAGTTGTGGAACTTTGGAGGAAGCCCACATGTGATAGTTAACACTGGGAAAAGTTGTTTGTTATTGCTTAGGTGTCCAGGCACAAATGTTTTTGGTCATGTTGGAAAGAAGCATCTGTTTAGAGTGCCTCAAGGAGACTTAATAGAAGAGGTAGGCCCCTGTATCAATCGCAGGGCCGCCAGCTAGACACCTGTGCTCTGACTCTGGTGCTAGAGGTCCCAGCTTCGATCCCCGCCGGCGGCGAGGATAATTTGGTGGTCTGAACACGCCTCCCTTTGTGTTATTTGCTGACATGATCAAGTGCACCGTCCTTCGGATCGGGACGTTAACTGGAGGTCCTCTGTGCAGGGTTATTCATCCCCTGTGCAGGTTAAAGATCCATGCACATGTTCTATCCTCATGCATGTAGGCTCATCCTGCCAACACACCGGATTGTACAATATACACCGCTTAAGAATAATCAGAAATTGATTGACAGGGGTAACAAGAAAACAAAACTTAAACATTGAAAATACCATAACTGATTACTTATATGGCTGACATTTATGCTTATGGTTCCGCCTTTCCGTTTGCCCTTTTGTACATTCTTTTGTATGTTAGTATGTTTGTTATTCCAGAAATGTTAGTGAAATTAAAGTTATAATGTTTCTCTATTAATGAATATCTCATGAAACGACCACAGAAACCATTCATATTTGGAACATTGGTACCCTATTTGGTTTTCTTTATTTCAATGAGTTTAGATTTGTTCTGATTTCTTTCTCTCATTTCAGGACCAGTGTCAGGGTTTGCTGATGAAGATTCAAATTTAAGATGTGGCTTTTGCAACAAAGTTTTTGACTGGCCTTGTGAAGTGAAAAGACATGAGAGAATCCATACTGGAGAGAAACCTTACAATTGTGAAATCTGTGGAAAATATTTTGGTGACAGAGGAAATCTACACCAACACCAGAGAGTCCATTCAAGAGAGAAAACTTATAGCTGCGAAATCTGTAGCAAAACTTTCACTACTAGTTTGAAACGACATGAGAGAATCCATACTGAAGACAAATATTTCATTTGCAAGATCTGTGGGAAAGCCTTCAGCAGAAAACATCATTTGCAAGTGCACAGTTTGATTCATATGAAAATATCCTTATGAAATAAAATGCAATATTTAGTTTCTGCATGAAGTATCGGGGCTCAGTTGTAGAACTCTGGAAGAAGCCCAAATATGATATTTAACATTGGTCTAGTTATTGCTCTGCTACCCAGGTACCTATGTTTTATTTAAGTTGGAAAGGAGCAAATGTTACTCCTGGCCTCGAAGCTATAAAAAACTTTTTTCAACTGAGCATGAAATTTCAACACTATTACAAAATTACAACAGTCTACCATTGATTTCAATATGGTAATAAAATATTGTACTTTAAATTAGATTTGTTTCTTTTCATGTCTTGGTCAATTTTTAAGGCCCCGCACTTTGAAAAAGTTGAAAGGGCATATTGCTTTCGGCTTGTCTGTCTGTCCGTGTATGTGTGGGTCTGTTAACTTCTGAATGGTGCATGTTAGAAATTTGAAATGTCATGTGTGTATTCCTCATGATAAAATAGTTGACCCGTATTTTTTCATGTCCGAGTTATGCCCCTTTTTGGAGTTACGATCCTTTGAAAACAAAATTTGAAACTCATGTGTGCAAGATATCTTAAAAAGTATTTAAGCTAGAGCCTTAATATTTGATTAACTGGTTTTGGCCGAAAAGTTTCTGTGTTATGTCCCTTTGAAAACAAAATTTGAAAATCTTGTCAGCAAGATATATCAAAAATTATTTTAGCTAGAGCCTTCATATTTGGTTTAATTGTTGGGGCTGAGGAGTAGATGCCCTGAATAACTTTTGAGAACTTTCTGTCAAATTTTGGCAAAAAAAAAGAATTTTGAAATTTTTAATTACTTTTCCACTTTTCGGTGAAATTTGAATCTTCTGAACGGTGAATGCTAGGGTTTTGAAATTTCATTTACATATTCCTCATGAAAAAGAGTTGACCCAATTTTTTTTCATGTCCCGGTTATGCCCCTTTTTAGCTCACCTGAGCCGTTAGGCTCACAAGGTGAGCTTATAGGATGGGCATGATCCGGCGTCCGTCCGTCCGGCGTCCGTTCGTCCGTCGTCCGTCCGTCCGTCCGTCCACAATTTCAAAGATCTTCTTCTCTGAAACCGCATGGCCAACCAAAGCCAAATTTTATATGAAGCATCTATAGGAAGGGGGAACCAATGTGTATATAAGAAATCCAGGTCACATGACCAAGATGGCCGCCATGCCCATATATGGTAAAAACCCTTCAAAAATCTTCTTCTCCAGAACCGGTGGACTGATTTCAACGAAACTTGGCATGAAGCATTGATGGCTCAAGCACTACAATGTATATATAAATCATGACCCTGTGATGACCTTGACTTATTTTACGGCAAGGTCAACATAGGTCGCCAATGCATTTGAATGGGGAAAACTTTTAAAATGTCATTTAAAGTCATTTAAAAAGAAAGTCTTGCAGGAAATGGGCAGTAGGACTGAATATTAATGATTCTGAAAAAAATTGGACCCCAGGGGCTCATATGCCCCCACCCCGGGGCAATATACATGTATATTATCATAATATTCAAACATCATCTCCTCTGAAACCGCTTGGCCAATCAAAGCCAAATTTTATGTGAAGCATCAATAGGAAGGGGTAATCAATGTATATATAAGTAATCCAGGTCACATGACCAAGATGGCCGCAATGCCCATATATGGTAAAAACCCTTCAAAAATCTTCTTCTCCAGAACCGGTGGATCGATTTCAAAGAAACTTGGTATGAAGCATCAATGGCTCAAGTACTACAATGTATATATAAATCATTACCCTGTGATGACCTTGACCTTTTTTATGGCAAGGTCAACATAGGTCGCCAATGCATTTGAATGGGGAAAACTTTTAAAATGTCATTTTAAGTGAAAGTCTTGCAGGAAATGGGCAGTAGGACTGAATATTAATGATTATGAAAAAATTGGACCCCAGGGGCTCATCTGCCCCCACCCCGGGGCAATGTACATGTAAATTACCATAATATTCAAACATCTTCTCCTCTGAAACTGCTTGGCAAATCAAAGCCAAATTTTATGTGAAGCATCTATGGAATGGGGGAATTAATGTATATATAAATTATCTAGTTCACATGACCAAGATGGCTGCCATGCCCATATATGGTAAAAACCCTTCAAAAATCTTCTTCTCCGAATCTGATGGACAGATTTAAAAGAAACTTGGCATGAAGCACCAATGGCTGAAGTACTACAATGTATATATAAATCATGACCCTGTGGTGACCTTGACCTATTTTACGACAAGGTCAACATAGGTCGCCAATGCATTGGAATGGGAAAAACTTTTAAAATGTCATTTGAGGTGAAAATCTTGCAGGAAATGGGTAGTAGGACTAAATATTAATGATTCTGAAAAAAACATGGACCTAAGGGCTCATATGCCCACACCCCGGAACAATATACATGTATATTCAAACATCTTCTTTGAAACCACTTGGCCAATTGAAGCCAAATTTTATGTGAAGCATCTATAGGATGGGGGAACCAATGTATATATTAATAATCTAGGTCACATGACCAAGATGGCCGCCATGCCCATATATGGTAAAAACCCTTCAAATATCTTCTTCTCTGAAACCAATAGATTGATTTCAATGAAACTTGGCGTGAAGCATCCATGGCTATAGTACTACAATGTATATATAAATCATGACCTTGTAATGACCTTGACCAAGTTTATGGCAAGGTCAAGATGGGTTGCCCATGCATTTGAATGGGAAAAACTGTTAAAATGTCATTTGAAGAGAAAAGCCAGCAGGAAATTGGCAAATGGACAGAATATTGATTATTCTGAAAAAAGAAAACGGCCCAAGGGCTTCATCTGCCTCTGCACTGGGGTTAAATACCATAATATTCCAACATGTTTGTTGGTATATGCAGCAGATTCAGGTGAGCGTTTACAGGACCATTGGTCCTCTGGTTGGAGTTATGATCCTTTGAAAACAAAATTTGAAAATCTTATGTGCAAGATAGCTCAAAAAGTATTAAAGCTAGAGCCTTCATATTTATGTTCCCCCTCCGAAGGGGTGGGGTACATGGATCCAGTTGGCGTCGGCGTCAGCGTCGGCGTAGCTTTTTGTCTGCTCGATATCTCCTGAATCACTGGATGGATTTAGACCAAACTGGCACAGAAACTTCATTGGGACAGCCGAATGGAGTGATAAGATGTCAGTGACCTTGACCTTATTTTCAAGGTCACAAAGGTCATTTAACTGTTTGAAAATCCAGGTGTCTCTATTCGTTTCTGCTCTCTAACTTGAGAAGTTTTTGACCGATTTTCTTTAGTTGATACCGGCAAGGAGTGGTTTGGGATTGTAGATGGATAAATTTCGTCAAATGACCTTAGAGTTATGGCCCTTGATTGAGGTTAAAAATGCATTTTTTTCGTTTCCGCTCTCTAACATGAGTAGTTTTTTTACCGATTTTCTTCAAACTTTGCATACTAGTTGATACCGGCAAGGATTGGTTTAGGATTGTAGATCATATGGGTAAGTTTCATGAAACTTCAAACTTTATAAATATGGAAAGCTGAAACATGTGATATTTTAAAATGTCTGTTGGTATATTTTAGTTTTAATTTAAAATGTCTGTTGGTATATATTTTTCAGGTTTATATGTAAAAATTTGCAAAATTAAAAGTGGGTTGGGGCAGAGAGGGGGGACATATGTTTTCCTCTGAAAACTCCTTCTAATGGATTTACTGGTTGGGGCTGAAAAGAAGATTACTTGATTAAATTTTGTGGACTTTCCGTCAAAATTTGACAAAATTACACAATTTTGAAATTTTTACTCCATTTTTTACTTCTTTCCTGCAAAATCCTTACATTCTGTTCCTGGATCGAGGTCAAAACAGAGGCAACTGAACAGCTTCTTCAGGAAATAAAATTTTACTTCATTCGAATGAAATAATTGAATCATACAAACTGCCAGTTTAAGGACAAGCGTTCAGTTGGGGGCATAGTGTTTTACGAACACGCATTTCTAGTTATGATTTTTGACGTATTCAAGAAAAACAGGTCTGTTGACAATACTTTATATATGCTGCCTAAATTACATGTATGTCTGTGGGGCAGTAAATTTTCCTGTCCAGCAATGGCAAGTTCAACAAATTTGAGCCTGTGCATGACAAAACCAACAATTTGGGGTTACGACCCGGTCTGACACAAACCAGGCTGTACAAGCACAGAAGATGGCTAGAGGCTTGAAATTTTGGATTTAAGAAGAAGAGGGACTGTACTATCCGTGTAGCGAAAACAAAGGCGCTGATCAGCTTCGCGGTTACCGCGAAGCTGATCTGCGTCTTTGTTTTCGCCTATGCAGATTGTTGGTTTTCCCATGCACAGGCTCAAATGTTTTGTTGTTTAACCTTTGAAAATATACTACTCAAAGTTTGAGAAGCATCAATATTTTATGTTTGTTCACAGGAAATACTGTTAATCCAACACCAAAACTTTTGCCATAGATATGTAGCAGAACCATCACTGGGCATTGCCTGGGAGCGCTTCTCGCTGACTTGGAGAAACGATGGACCTCCCAGAAATTGAATTTGTCACTGTTGCCTACCCACTGTGGCGATTTATCAATTCTTACTTGTTCATTTAACTGCAAAATTGTTTTGATAATTGAAATGTCGATACTTTTATGTCTAAAATGCACTTTGGTGAAGTTTTAGAAATCTATAATTTTTTATATAAAACACGACTTTTAACCAAACAAATTTTTTCAATTAAAACATTGCCTTTAAGGATGTAAGTTTGGAACAAAACCCGACATGAAATACGGGCATTGGCTCAGATTTTACTTAAGAAATATATCAGCTCTAGCAGTGAATTGTTGAGTAATAATTCACTGTTTGGAGGTCAGTTATAAAGAAGATCAAATCACGAGCGCGTAGCGCGAGTGATTTATCTTCTTACAACTGACTGACAAACAGTGAATTATTACTCAACAATTCACGCACTTGAGCTGATCTATTTCGATTCTAACACACAATAAACAGACTAAATGTTGCTGAAACCGTCGATATCGTTCAGCTTTCTGCCATTGCATTGCAGATATCCCGCCAAATATTTGACTGTAATGCTGGTATTTACACACACTTATTACGTTTGTTGTTCGCTTAAACGACGTTTCACCGTCTAACGCTGCTTTGTGGGATAGCTGACGTCACAAATGCCGCAAAGTAACGTCACGCTTATTCGCCCAGTGAAATTGTTGCACAATATAACACGTTTTTTTACCATTGGCTTTATAGGATAGGTGTGTTAGAAAGTGTTTTAAAACATTTGTCAAAGGAATGAATAGTCTCGTTATGGAAATATGCATTATGTGATTAAAACATGTGTCAACACATTTAAAAAATTCTGTTTTGAACAAACCAGAGTGCGTATTCACAAACGAAAATTTCAAAGATCACAGATTTATGAAATTTTCATGAAGTGCGTTTAAGACATAATATATTGACATTTCGATATTCAAAACAGTTATGACATTTCGATTATCAAATCATTTAGAGAATTTTTTTTTCTAATTTGTGTTCTCTCATTTCAGGACCTATGTCAAATATTGCTGATGAAGATTCAAAATTGAGGTGTGGATTCTGTAGCAAAGTTTTTCCCAATTCGTATTTAGTGAAAAAACATGAGAGAATTCATACTGGAGAGAAACCTTACAATTGTGATTTCTGTGGAAAATCTTTTGTTGACAAAGGAAATCTACACCAACATCTAAGAACCCATACTGGAGAGAAACCATATAATTGTGAGATATGTGGCAAAAGATTCACTATAAGTGGAAATTTAAAAAGACATTTGAGAATCCATACTGGAGAGAAACCGTTCAGCTGTAAGATGTGTGGGAGATTGTTCTCACAAAAACGTGATATGCAAGTGCATAGATTGAAGCATTTGTAAAATTCCATGTGAAATACGATGCCGTTTTTAGTTTCTTTGTGAAGTACGGGAAATTGGAAGTGCCCCGCATCTAATAGTTTACATTTGGAGAAAAGTTGTTTGGTTTGGTTATTGCTTAGCTTGCAAGATACATGTGCTTTTATTCATGTTCGAAAGAAGTAACTATTTTAGTAATTATGCTGTAAAAAAACGAAAATTTTCAGTGTGAATTTTTTGGATATTTTTCTTATTTTTGCTCAAAACATAGAATGTGAGTACACGTTAGAACTGCCTCGTAGTAGAGGCGGTTCTAACGTGTACTCACATTCTATTTTTTGAGCAAAAATAAGAAAAATAGGTAGACCCCTGCAAACCTCAGTTTTTTCTATATAAAAGTGGGGTTCAAGGGGGTATACATTAAAAGGACATGTTTTCCTGATGGGACGTCATGCTCCAGACTCTTGTACTCTACCACTAAACAACATTTTGTTATGCATGATGAAGTTGTTAAAACTGCTTTTAAATTTAGAAATAGTGGCTTTTTAGACCATACCTTTACCTGATAGTGCGCTTGTGAATGGTTCACATAAAATATGATATAAGTACCCAAAAATGATGACTGTCTCATTAAGACTGGAAATTTGTTGACTGGGATATAAAACCAAAAAAGAAACATTTTTTTCGCCTCACCTGAGCCGGAGGCCCACAGGTGAGCTTATAGGATAGGCAGGCATCGGGCGTCCGTCCAACCGTCGTTGGCGTCGTCAGCGTCCAGCATTTTCAAAGATCTTCTCTGAAACCGCTTGGTCAATCAAAGCCAGTTTTTATATGAAGGATCTATAGGAAGGGGGAACCACTGTGTATATAAATAATAAATAATTCATGACTAAGGTGGCCGCCATGCCCATATATGGTAAAAACCCTTCAAAAATCTTCTTCTCCGGGACCAATTTCAACGAAACTTGACATGAAGCATCGATGGCTTAAGCACAATGTATATATAAATCATGACCCTGTGATGACCTTTACCTATTTTACGGCAAGGTCAACATAGGTCACCAATGCATTTGAATAGGGAAATCTTTTAAAATGTCATTTTAAGTGAAAGTCTTGCAGGAAATGGGCAGTAGGACTGAATATTAATGATTCTGAAAAAAAAAAAATGGACCCCAGGTGCTCATGTGCCCCCGGCCCCGGGCAATTTACATGAATATCTACATAATATTCAAACGTCTTCTCCAATCAAAGCCAATTTTTATGTAAAGCATGAGTAGGAAGGGGTTACCAATGTGTATATAAATAATTCAGGTCACATGACTAAGATGGCCGCCATGCGCATATGGTAAAAACCCTTCAAAAATCTTCTTCTCTGGAACCGGTGGACCGATTATAATGAAACTTGGCATGAAGTATCAATGACTCAAGTACTACAATGTATATATAAATCATGACCCTGTGATGACCTTGACCTATTTTACGGCAAGGTCAACATAGGTCGCCAATGCATTTGATGGAGGAAACTTTTAAAAAGTCATTTGAAGTGAAAGTCATGCAGGAAATGGGCAGTAGGACTGAATATTAATGATTCTGAAAAAATGGGACCCAAGGGGCTTATGTGCCCCCACCCCTGGGCATTATATATATATATATATATATATATATATATATATATATATATATATATATATATATATATATATATATTACCATAATATACAAACATCTTCTCCTCTGAAACCGCTTGGTCAATCAAAGCCAAATTTTATGTGAAGCATCCATAGAATGGGGTAATCAATAAGTATATAAATAATTTAAGTCACATGACCAAGATGGCTGCCATGCCCATATAGGTAAAAACCCTTCAAAAATCTTCTTCTCTGGAACTGGTGGACTGATTTCAAACAAACTTGGCATGAAGCATCAATGGCTAAAGTACTACAATGTGTATATATTAAAATCATGACCCTGTGATGACCTTGACCTATTTTACGACAAGGTCAACATAGGTCGCCAATGCATTTGAATGGGGAAACTTTTTAAATAGTCATTTGAGGTGAAAATCTTTTCAGGATATGGATAGTAAGACTAAATATTAATGATTCTGAAAAAAAGTTGGACCCAAGGGCTTATATGGCCCAACCCAGGGGCAATATACATAATATAGTATATTGCCATAATATAGTATATTACCATAATATTCAAACATCTTCTCCTCTGAAACTGCTTGGCCAATTAAAGCCAAAATTTATGTGAAGCATCCATAGAGCGGGGGAACCAATGTTTATATTAATAATTAAAGTCACGTGACCAAGATGGCTGCCATGCCCATATATGGTAAAAACCCTTCAAAAATATCTCTTCTCTGAAACTAATAGACTGATTTCAAGGAAACTTGACATTGATGGCTAAAGTACTCCAATGTATATATAACTCATGACCCTGTGATGAGCTTGACCAAGTTTATGGCAAGGTCAACATGGGTTGCCTATGCATTTAAATGGGGAAAGCTGTTTAAATGTCATTTGAAGGGAAAAACCAGCAGGAAATTGGCAAATGGACAGAATATTGATTATTCTGAAAAGAGAAAATGGCCCAAGGGCTTCATCTGCCCCTACACTTGGGTTAAATACCATAATATTCAAACATGTTTATTGGTAAATGCAGCAGATCACAGCTGAGCGTTTACAGGACCATTGGTCCTCTGGTTTTCATAGAACTCCACATGGTTTGTAGAATATATACTTTAAATATATTGTATTCTTTTTCCCCTTACGTTTTGGTAAAATTTTGTTTTATTATCTTAAGGATTATACCGATACCAGAAGAAACTCCTCTGAGAGCTATACATCACTAGATTCGAATGTTGAAACATGGAGGATTTATGCAAAACAAACTTCCTCAATTTGTTGTTATTAGCTCGCCTGTGTGGAAGTACAGGAAGAGCTATTGCAGGTACCCAGGCATCGGTGTTGGTGTGAGCATTAGCATCGGTGTTGCTCAAAAGTTAAAGTTTTTGGTTAAAGTTTTGATACGTATATGGGCCAAGATCTGATAAAAGGGTTCTTATGACAGAAAAATCAAAATTAAGATATTAATTACATATGAAAGACCAAGTTTCTCTGAGTATTTCCTGAAAATTTGAAGAGATTATCTTTGCAAATAGCAAAGATATGCACGTTGAAAAGTGTGCAGTTGATGCAATCTAAACATGACGTCATAAAACTGTTGATGACGTTTGGACGTTGATGACGTTAACGTCTTTAAATCACTGTAATTAAAAGAAGGTAAGACTAAAAGTTTCGAAATTCTATGTGTTTCTTGAAGTTTAACATCTATACTACTGCACAGACTATGCAATAGGCACGAATTCACAAACTGTTTGATAAAACATGCAATACCAAGGGCGTACCTGGTTTTTAAAATGATGGTAGTCCTTATGACGCAATGGTTGCCATGGCAACATACATGATACAAATAACGTTTGACCATAAGAAAAGTATAAGTCTTGGATTGTGCTACAATATTAAAGCTGTATGAAATAAATATCAGAACATGCCAATTATTTCAAATTTAGATGGTTTTTAAATGTTAATAGCATAAAATTTACTTGAATGCTCGAAGACACCTTTTACCGGATCCGCGCTCATATATATATTTGTTGAACGTGTTGATGGATTAAGTTTAAACCTGCATTTTGGTAGAAATTGGTCTGAAGTTTTATTCTGTACTATCATGACCCACCTGGGAGACCTTAAGTATAAGGTCATGGACTTAGAAATTTTGTGTTAAAGTTTTTGGTTAAAGTTTTTGTAAGTCTATATCTCTTGAATGGGTTGATGGATCTAGTGGATACATGTACTTTGTATATTGATAGATTTTGGTTTGAAGTTTTATTGTCTGCCATGTTGACCCACCTGGGTGACACTGAGGTCAAGGTCACAGACATAGAAATTTTGTGTTAAAGTTTTTGTTTAAAGTTTTTGTAAATCTTTATCTCTTGAATGTGTTCATTGATCTAGTGGAAACATTGTTTATTGATATTGGTTTGAAGTTTTATGCTGTACCATCACGACACACCTGGCTGGCCTTTGGGTCAATGTCACAGACTTCAAAATTTAGTGTTAAAATTTTTTGTAAGTCTATATCTTTTGTATATATAGATTGATCAAGAAGATACTTCTCATGTTGATAGATATTGGTCAGTTATTTTATGTTGTTCCATCATGACCCATTTGAATGGTCTTAGGCACAGACTTCAAAATTTCTATTAAAGCTTTTGCTTAAAGATTTAAGAACTGTTGATGTCTTCAACGGATGGATCTAATTGATACTTTGCCTGCTGTCGATAATATTCTTAAGTTTTATGCTGCACCATCTTGACCTTCCTGAGAAACCTTGTGGGGAAGGTCATAGACAGAGAAATTTAATGTTGAAAATTTTTTATTAAAGTTATTTATAAGTCTATATCTCTTGAACGTGTTGATGGATCAAATTGATTCTCTACATGTTGGTAGATACATGTATAAGTGTGAAGTTTTTTGCTGTACCATCACAGCCCACCTGGAAGACTTTGAGGTCAAGGTGACAATTGACAAGTCAGGAAAGCGACGCTGTCATGCGACAGCTCTTATCGTCTAAATAGCGTCCATACAATTTTAGGAATGACACCAATGACGTCATAATAAAGACGAATAATAAAGACGAAGTTCAGTTGCATTTTGATAAAGTTCGTGCGATGTTAATAGAATCATGACATTGGTATTTGCGACACTGGACTGATTAAAGCGTGACCATAACAAAATTGACATAAAAACAAAATTACCAAATATCTGTTAGTAATACCACTTTTAAGCAAAGCTCTCACTTCTAGCTATTCCTGTTAAAATGTATGACATTTTTATAGTTTTGCCGGTGTTTTCGAAGTTTTCATTGCCAGAGTATAGTAGCAACCCAGTTTTTCGGCACACACCTTCAAATGGTACAAATCACAATAAAGCAGGTTCAACTGCAAAGAACATATCTTAAGTGTCTTGTTAATAAAAATAAGAAAAATATCAAGCCATTAAATCACCATATGGGGTCGGTAAGAGCCTTAATTCTTCCTTTTAACTTATTTAAGGAATGCAGTGTTCTAGGTAAACTGACAACCCCTGATATTCCCTGACCTGAACTATATATGTGCGACAGCGAACCTCAGAAAAAAATCTTTGATAAAACATGTTTAGGAACTCAATACTCAGCAGAGCCTGCTCATTAATGGTAACATAACAAATCTGATAATTAAATGTTTTGGTGTTTAAACATTGAACTATCACAACTGATTATATTCCTGACATATATGCTGATGGGTCCATGGTTTTGCAGGGTGGCCACGCACTCTGGAAAACAGGGAAAACAGGGAAAATGATAAATAAAAATTCCCTGCAGGGAAAAATCAGGGAATTTGAAAATTTTATGAAAATCAGGGAAAAATCAGGGAATTTTGAAAATCCTGTGTTGATTTGCCTTCTTCAAATATGCTTTCAAACTTTTTATGGACAAGTCACATGTTTACAATTCCAGAGGCACTGGTTTGTAAAAATCATTATATTTTTATCTGAGAAATATCTTTATTTCGATTTTTAAAAACAGTTGCATGTACCATTTGGCAACAAAATATAAAGCAAAAAGCAAAAAAGCAAAAATTTCAGTTTGTAAATTCTGCTAAGAGGCATAAATGCAACAAATATCACATATATGGTACTTAGCCCAGTTTTCAATGTGGTTCCAGTTTTTGTGGTATACATGTAATTCAGCTGAAACTGTATTTTCTCACAAGTTGTCCAGTTTAACAGGGTCTACCATCCATATTGTGCAAGAAAAATAACAGAGAATTTTTCTATGAGGGTTGTTCAATATTTTTTATTGATCTGAATTCGAATTTGTGACTTACACTTTATTAAGAATGGGAAAATGTCTTGAAATGCTTCCAGTATGACAACTGACAATGCATTATTTTCAAAAGCACCTTTTACAATTCATCAAGGTGTAATAAAATAATGAAACATTAAAGTATAATAATGAGTATTACAGGAATTTTTTAAGCATTGAAATTGTCGGCCTTTTTTTAATGACCAACAAATTTCGGTGCCTTGCTTTCAATGACGTCAAAGATCAATATCAAAATGGTATACATAACAAGCAATAAACAAAACTGCCATGAAAAGGTAAGCTGGACATAAAATGCCGAAGATTATTATGCATCATTCCATAGTTATTTAAGATCTCATCCTGGAGTTGCCTATGAATTATTAATACCACAAAAACTGGACCAACCATCTTACTAAGAATGGACAAAAGTTAAAGTAGGAGAGCTAAACAGAAATGGATCACCATTACCCCAGAGTTCTACCAGAAGGCTATGCATGCATGCTGTAAAATGGCATTACAAAAGGTAACGCCACCACCATATAGTGATGTTACATCTGTTGAATATTTTTAGTTACTAAAGACAGTAATGCTGCAGTACAAAGTTTGCTTATAATTTTAGACTTGAATTGATGCTGAAATGGTGATACTGACAATTTATATGATGATAAATTCAATATAATTCCTGGGTCCCATCTAGAAATTAACTGTAAGATTGTAAATTAAAGATCTTATGCACTAATTAAGCTAAAATTTCTTTCCAAAATAAACTTCAAAACACAAAACAATAAACACATAGATGTGTGGACATTTTTCAGTATTTGTATGGCAAGTAAGCCCATATTTATTTTCTTGAAAAGTGCTGTTGACAAACAAATGCAAATCAGCCCAAAGTCTAATGGTTTATTTTGGCAAAATTTGGGGTGGGTTATGAAATTATTTAGCTACATTATCTGGGTTCTGTTAAATCAGCCAAACTGTTTTATAAACAAAAGTGTATTATATTTCTTTTCTTATAAATGCTAAATTCAGCCCCAAAGTCATAACTTGAAAATTTTGCCCTCCCAAAGCTGAGATTTAGGGACTTTTTACATCTTATGCATAGAGATGCTTATTAGCACTGGTACGATTTTGATCAGTCTCGACTCAATGATTTTGATCAGTGTATGTAAAATGCATCATTAACATAAAAGGTACAGTCTATTATTTAACATAATTGAAGGTTTTGAAAGGAAATGAAAACACATTTTGTCAAAATACCCAAGTTTAAAGTAAAACGATTGTCACAATAAGAGTAAATTTCATCAGGGAAAATTGAGTTCAGATCTAGGGAAAATTTAGGGAAAAATCAGGGAATTAGATTTTCAAAATTGTGTGGCCACCCTGTTTTGCCTTTCCGTTTGCCCATCTGTATGTACGTTAGTTATTCCAGAAATGTTAGTGAATTGATGCGTAAGTTTAAATGTTTCTCTATTAGTGTTAATTCAGTCACCAGAAACCATATCTAGTCATCCTGCTCTTCGTGTGTGTTGAACGAGAGTGTTTTGTTGTGTTATATGCATTTTCTGTCCCACCTGGTGTCAATGTTGCGACTTTAGATTTAATTGTATCGATTTCTGGTCCCTCTTTTCTTACTTTGCTTTGTTTCAATGAGTTTGGGTTATTTTTGCTAATTTTCTGTTCCCTAATTGCAGGACCAGTTTCAGCTATTGCTGATGAAGATTCAAATTTGAGATGTGGCTTTTGCAACAAAGTTTTTGTCTCGCCCGATGAAGTGAAAAAACATGAGAGAATCCACACCAGAGAGAAACCTCACCATTGTGAAACCTGTGGAAAGTGTTTTGCTAGCAAAGGAAATCTACACCAACACCATAGAATCCATACTGGAGAGAAACCTTATAATTGTTGGATTTGTGACAAAAGTTTCTCTAGTAGTGGGAGTTTGAAAAGCCATGAAAGAGTCCATAGTGGAGAGAAACCTCACAGTTGTAAGATCTGTGGGAGATCGTTCTCACGTAAATATGATCTGCAAGCGCACAAATTGGATCATTTGTTAGCTTCCATGTGAAATAAGATGCAGCATTTAGTTTCTTGATGAAGTACGGGGTATCGGGAGGGATCCCTCATAAGAGAATTAACATTTGGGAAAAAGTTATTTGGTTACGATATAACTTAGCTTCGTAGATACATTCGTTATTCATATATGAAAGAAGCCACGGTAACTTGTTTTAGACAAGATAGAAAGAAGTAACAGTAACTATTTAGAGTGGCTCAAGGACTTTTAACAGCGGGGTTGTTTCCTTATCAAACCCCTGACTCATGCTGTAAAGTCCTGTAAAATACCACTAGAAAACCGTGCATTGCATCGCCAAATTGTTAGAAGATTTATGATTTAAGAAGATATATGAAGCTGTCTATTGATAACCATGATGAATACGATTTTGGATAGACAATTTACAATTGTGTGGAACACTTACTTTGTTTCAGTAGTTTAAATCTACATCTTCCTTATAGTGTAGATGTTCTGGTAAAAGGTCCACATAAAACTAGATAAATTTACTCAAAAGTAATGACTATGTCCCATTATGACTGAAACAATTATTGTCTAGTCAACACCTATTATTTTTTTTTATTTTTTTTTTTTTTTTTATAATATTTTGTGTAAATGCTTTTATTCATAGGTTTCATTTAAAACACATTCACGAATTCAAATTTCAATAATAGAATGTAAATGAATAAAAACTATAACTGAGATCCTTCAAGAGCAGCAACAAAATAATAAGAATGGATAGGGCCACACCATGGTTTTTCGGCTACTTAAGCCTCTTCAATGACCCTTTAAAATGAGCGACATGGAGCCTAAGAGAAATCTGTAATTTTGTAGTTTTGAAAGCCTAAGGCTAACTGTGTTCATACTTCTTAGTTTAGATTTTATTTTAATTGATACTTAATATGTATTTTTTTCATAAAGGAGTTAAACATATAAAACATGAATATAGGAAGCCTAACATTGTTGAATACAAGAATATAATAGCTTAAGCTCAGTTGTTGATACCTAGTCGTAACATAGTCGACACCCTTGTTGAGTGCAAACAGTTTGTTTTTCTGAAGACGAATGGACATTCATAATTTAATACATATTGATCAGTATATACCCACCTTAAAAATAAATTTAACATTCATTGGAGTCATGATGATGATTGTTGTGTTGTCCCCCTAAAAGATTCAAGTAGGCACTGATCAGGAAAAGGTGCGATCAGAAAAAGATTCCCTTTGAAGTTTCCAAAAACCGAGGTGGGAGAAATTAATTAACTATCAGGTACTAATACCATGAAAACATGTCGTAAGCCAAATGAGCAGCTATTTTCCAAATTTGCGGCAACTAAGTTACCTAAACTTAACTACGAGGGTCACCCAAAACGTTCTGACAATGATCTCATATCTCCCTACCTATGTATAAAATTTAGAATAAGTTTGCTTTTCAAATGTGGCCATGTATGTTGCATATTAGTGTGTGAAATATGAAGGTTATATCACTGTCTGATCTGATACTGTAACAACTTGTATGTAACACCCTGAGAGCTCATGGCCACGAAAATTGCGGTTTTGTCTTTATTTTTACTGGGGATAGGGTAAGCAAAATCTTCACTGTGTTTCTTTGTTTGGTCATACTAGTAATGTGTGATATTATCCGAATACCCAAATTCTCCATAAAATCAACTATTGCAATAATTTTGACTTTGCAGCTTTCAGCATACATGGTTGTTAGGCAACAAAAGAAAATTGACAATTTTCCCCAGTTTCGGTGTCATTGTATATTTTGAACACTTCTGTAACCTATACCAAACAGCTAACATATTAATGGATGCCTGTTTTGTTGAAGCTGTTGTATGGTCTTTTGAACACAAATAAAAAAGACTTCAATGACCTTTACATTCGAGATATACTACACTTTGTAGTATGACCCTATTTTTATGAGAAAAATGTGTTGCCAAAATGGCCACATGCCAAAAACAAAACCCTACTAAAGTTGCAATTGTATGAAAGACCACTCACTATGGCAGTCAAACCCATCACACATATAGTCTTTATCTATTTATATACAAAGTTTAAAAGAAGATTCTGCTATTTCTATAAAATTGAGTCATGAAAATGGCACATAAGGTCGCGGCCATGGCATTTTACCTTTAGGTTTTTAGTTGCTTAGCAACCGTTTCAGTGGCAACATGATTAATATTTTTCTTGATGATGTAGGTCCATACAAATGCAGGTACATGTGAATGTAACTGAATCACACCTTATGGTAATAATTTTTGTTTTATGAGGCCATTGTCAGAACTTATTGGATGACCCTCGTATATCGAGATTATTGTTTTATGATTTGATTTTTTCTGTACCTTGATCTTTCATTTCAGGAAACTTTTCTTCTGCTGAAAGAAAATTTGGATGCCGATTTTGCAGCAAAATTTTCCCGACATCCTATGTTATGAAAAGGCAAGAGAGAATTCATACTGGAGAAAAACCTTACAGTTGCGAGATCTGCGGGAAATCATTCAGCAGAAAGGATCATGCAAAAACACACCTAGCGGTTCATTTAAAAGATAGCTTGTGATTGTGGGTGACTAGTGATTGTGGGTGACTATTTGAAACAAACTTTGTGGATTAATTTGATAACAACAAACTTTTGTCCAGCTGAATAAAGACATTTTATTTTATGCTCTTAACTGAGTAATTGTCTTGTTGAATTAAAGGAAAACAAAAACAATCGTCAATGCATGTGTATTATGCTCTATTAAATTATATTTTTCGAAGAACAGTTCATAATTACGAGGCTAGTCCAAAAAAGAATTTTGACAAATTTTATTTTTAAAATAAAACCTTTTTTTCTAATTTCATTGTCATGCAAAAATAGTCAGATTGCTGCAACCAATTTTGTTATATTTTTCCAAAACCTCAGTTTTGTTAAGCCTGGTCGGTACTCATACTAATTGTTCCTTTGTTTGCAATGCAATTGTCTTGAAATTCTTAGCAGTTGATGAATTAAAGTAGATTAAATAGTTGCCTTGACAAATTAAAGCTGTCCAAATAATTGCCCTGACAAATAAAAGTAGTTCAAATAATTACTTAACTGAGTTTATCCCCCACCATGGATTTATTGATGTGTTTCTTCCGTCATAATTTCCAAGTACGAAAATGTGCCATTGTAATTAATAGAATATTCTGAAGCTGTAAAAATGAAAAGACTCAGTTAAAGCTTTTGTTATATATTTCATTTTATTCTATTTTTTTTTTATATCAAAACATTGAATGTTGATGCTTATAAGAACCTACTTGGCAAGGCGTTAGAACCGCTTGGCGAGGCGGTATTAACGGGTACTCATTAGGCAGTTACTTTGCTTAACTAGTTTTGTGACCAAAACTGAAGTTACCAATTCACAGTATTTGTATATGTTTAAACACTTGAAAACTGAACATTATCATTTTTCTTTGAATAAATCAAAAGCATTTTCACACTTGCTTGTTTTTATCTACAGGGAAATGTTTTTGATATTTCTCTTTGTAAGATTGTGAGGGTCAATCTCATAGAGCCTTGCTTTTGATTCAAATAATCAAGTATTTAAACCCTTCATAACTTTCTCATAACAAGGTTTATTTTCATGAGTATGTAAAAGTATGCAATGATCAGGAAATATCACAATTAGAAAGAAATGCCCACTCCAAACACCGATGTTGGAAAAAACTAAATTGATGGTAAGATATTTATACTAGGGGATCATATGTCTAAGCTCAGTGAGTCGCTTTTTCTGAAGAGGCGGTCACTCAGCCAAACTGAAATAAAATACGAAAACTGACATAAGGTGCAAACAGCACCAAAAATTATAACTCCAAAAGCGCAAAACTATTAGAACGTTTAATTTATTGCAAACTCTTCAGCTAAATGAACACGCATCTACAAGTTTCTTATCCCTTTGAGATAATCACGGAAACATCTCCATGCTTTACGAAGACATGCCCCTGTTAAATACATATTTCATGTGTTGATAAAATTTTCAGTAGAAAGGTTTGAATTTTTTTTCTTATTTTGCTAAAAACAGAGATTGTGGGTTCACGTTAAAACCACCTCTAACGAGTAACTTCAATCTGTATTAGAGCAAAAATAAGAAAAGTAGGTATACCCTTGCAACCCTAGTTTTGTTTTCTTTATTTTCTTTTCTTTATATCAATGGGATATCCTTCTCATCTACATGTTTCCTGATGAATGCAAGGTATCTCAAATATGCACATTACATATAGTAAAAAAGGGGGACATTGGGGGTTGAAAAGTATCAATTTTTCATATTAATCCATAAAATCATACTGTGAGTATCTGTTTGAATCCACTCGATAGGGTGATCATAGTAGATATTTTCTTCGAAAGATTTTTTGGAGAACAAGTGTATTTAATGTCAAAATACAATCAAATCAGTTTTATTATACAGCACTTCATGCAACAGGAGATGTTTCCTAAATGAGTAACTTTTGGCACTCATTTAGACCAGTAGATAGTGTTCCTGGCTTCTGTTTAGGCTGTTGCAGCAAACAACTTGATTGACAGTCATGTTCACTAGGGACATACTTCTATTGTTTGTGTTCGTTTATTATATACGGAATACATGTTTGGTTTCACAGAGATGCATGTGTTTATGATTTGTACAGGTTCCCGATCATTACGAAAGCATGCCCATGCAATATACAGAGATTTTTTAAGTTGTAAAGAATGAACATTTTCAGTAGATATTTTTTCTCTTATTTTTGCTCAAAACATAGATTGTGGGTATATGTTTGAACCGCCCCGGCAAGTATCCACAATCTATGCTTTGGAACAAAAGTAAGAAAAATAGGTTAACCCCTGCATACCCCAGTTTTGCTATATCAAAGTGGAGTATAAGGGGTATGTTTTACATGGACAGATTATCATGATATTTTCACTGCAATCCTTTCAAGGATTTTATATTGAGATGTTTTGCTATTTATTTTCAAGTAAGTTTAGATAACGATACCTTCAGTTTTTGCTCGGCTGTGTTTAGCTGAGTTGAGCCCCCTATATTGATTTTGGATTTCTTCCTAATTTCCATCCAAAACATGTAGTTTATGTATGTAAGAACGTTCTTAATTGTGCCCAATATTTGAGCAAAACATAAAAAATGTCAAGCATATCCCTTTCTAATTTTGAGTGTATACAAAGCTCTGAATATAATATGGGCTCATTTATGTAATTTCTGTTTTCTGATTTCAGGACCAATGTCAACCATTTCTGATAATGGAAACAGATTGCAATGTCGCTTTTGCAACAAAACGTTTCTGCAGCCCTGTTTTTTGAGAAGGCATGAGAGAATCCATACTGGAGAGAAACCTTACATTTGTGGAACGTGTGGCAAAAGTTTCACTATTAGTGGAAATTTGAAAAGACATGTGAGAATCCACACTGGAGAGAAACCTTACAATTGTGAAATATGTGGACAAAAATTTACTTTTAGGGAAAGTTTTAAGAGGCACGAGAGGACCCATACTGGAGAGAAACCTTACAGTTGTGCGGTCTGTGGGAAATCATTTATTGAGAAAAATGAATTATCTAAACATGAGATCACTCACACTGGAGAGAAACCTTACAGTTGTAAGATCTGAGGGAAATTTTTTAGCAGAAAAGATTATGCAAAAATACACCTATCGGTTCATTCAAAAGATTTTTTGTGATTTGAATGAAACTTGGTGAATAAAACTGATAATTAGAAGTAAATTTAAAAATAAAATCAATAAAATCAGTTTTATTATACAGCACTTCATGCAACAGGAGATGTTTCCTAAATGAGTACCTTTTTGTCGCTCATTTAGACCAGTAGATAGTGTTCCTGGCTTCTGTTTAGGGTGTTGCAGCAAACAACTTGATTGACAGTCATGTTCACTAGGGACATACTTCTTTCTAATGCTTGTGTTCGTTTATTATATACGGAATACATGTTTGGTTTAACAGAGATGCATGTGTTTATGATTTGTACCGGTTCCCGATCATTACGAAAGCATGCCTATGCAATATACAGAGATTTTTTAAGTTGTAAAGAATGAACATTTTCAGTAGATTTTTTTTCTCTTATTTTTGCTCAAAACATAGATTGTGGGTATATGTTTGAACCGCCCCGGCAAGTATCCACAATCTATGCTTTGGAACAAAAGTAAGAAAAATAGGTTAACCCCTGCATACCCCAGTTTTGCTATATCAAAGTGGAGTATAAGGGGTATGTTTTACATGGACAGATTATCATGATATTTTCACTGCAATCCTTTCAAGGATTTTATATTGAGATGTTTTGCTATTAATTTTCAAGTAAGTTTAGATAACGATACCTTAAGTTTTTGCTCGGCTGTGTTTAGCTGAGTTGAGCCCCCTATATTGATTTTGGATTTCTTCCTAATTTCCATCCAAAACATGTAGTTTATGTATGTAAGAACGTTCTTAATTGTACCCAATATTTGAGCAAAACATAAAAAATATCAAGCATATCCCTTTCTAATTTTGAGTGTATACAAAGCTCTGAATATAATATGGGCTCATTTATGTAATTTCTGTTTTCTGATTTCAGGACCAATGTCAACCATTTCTGATAATGGAAACAGATTGCAATGTCGCTTTTGCAACAAAACGTTTCTGCAGCCCTTTTTTTTTGAAGGCATGAGAGAATCCATACTGGAGAGAAACCTTACATTTGTGGAACGTGTGGCAAAAGTTTCACTATTAGTGGAAATTTGAAAAGACATGTGAGAATCCACAATGGAGAGAAACCTTACAATTGTGAAATATGTGGACAAAAATTTACTTTTAGGGAAAGTTTTAAGAGGCACGAGAGGACCCATACTGGAGAGAAACCTTACAGTTGTGCGGTCTGTGGGAAATCATTTATTGAGAAAAATGAATTATCTAAACATGAGATCACTCACACTGGAGAGAAACCTTACAGTTGTAAGATCTGAGGGAAATTTTTTTAGCAGAAAAGATTATGCAAAAATACACCTACCGGTTCATTCAAAAGATTTTTTTTGTGATATGTGATTTGAATGAAACTTGGTGAATAAAACTGATAATTAGAAGTAAATTTAAAAGTAAAATCAATCAAATCAGTTTTATTATACAGCACTTCATGCAACAGGAGATGTTTCCTAAATGAGTACCTTTTTGTCGCTCATTTAGACCAGTAGATAGTGTTCCTGGCTTCTGTTTAGGGTGTTGCAGCAAACAACTTGATTGACAGTCATGTTCACTAGGGACATACTTCTTTCTAATGTTTGTGTTCGTTTATTATATACGGAATACATGTTTGGTTTAACAGAGATGCATGTGTTTATGATTTGTACCGGTTCCCGATCATTACGAAAGCATGCCTATGCAATATACAGAGATTTTTTAAGTTGTAAAGAATGAACATTTTCAGTAGATTTTTTTTCTCTTATTTTTGCTCAAAACATAGATTGTGGGTATATGTTTGAACCGCCCCGGCAAGTACCCACAATCTATGCTTTGGAACAAAAATAAGAAAAATAGGTTAACCCCTGCATACCCCAGTTTTGCTATATCAAAGTGGAGTATAAGGGGTATGTTTTACATGGACAGATTATCATGATATTTTCACTGCAATCCTTTCAAGGATTTTATATTGAGATGTTTTGCTATTTATTTTCAAGTAAGTTTAGATAACGATACCTTCAGTTTTTGCTCGGCTGTGTTTAGCTGAGTTGAGCCCCCTATATTGATTTTAGATTTCTTCCTAATTTCCATCCAAAACATGTAGTGTATGTATGTAAGAACGTTCTTTATTGTACCCAGTATTTGAACAAAACATAAAATATATCAAGCATATCCCTTTTTAATTTTGAGTGTACACAAAGCTCTGTATATTATATGGGCTCGTTTATGTAATTTCTGTTTTCTGATTTCAGGACCAATGTCAACCATTTCTGATAATGGAAACAGATTGCAATGTCGCTTTTGCAACAAAACGTTTCTGCAGCCCTGTTTTTTGAGAAGGCATGAGAGAATCCATACTGGAGAGAAACCTTACATTTGTGGAACGTGTGGCAAAAGATTTACTATTAGTGGAAATTTGAAAAGACATGTGAGAATCCACACTGGAGAGAAACCTTACAATTGTGAAATGTGTGGACAAAAATTTACTTTTAGGGAAAGTTTAAAGAGGCACGAGAGGACCCATACTGGAGAGAAACCTTACAGTTGTGCGGTCTGTGGGAAATCATTTATTGAGAAAAATGAATTATCTAAACATGAGATCACTCACACTGGAGAGAAACCTTACAGTTGTAAGGTTTGAGGGAAATTTTTCAGCATAAAAGATTATGCGAAAAAACACCTATCGGTTCATTCAAAAGATTTTTTGTGATATGTGATTTGAATGAAACTTGGTGAATAAAACTGATAGTTAGAAGTAAATTTGAAAAAAAAAAAAATAAAATAAAAAAAATAAATAAAAAAAAAAAAAATGAAAAAAAATAAAAACATAAAAAAGAAGTAAAGTTTTTTGATGAAGGCAATTGGTAGCAATCTGAATTCTGATTGGGGTGTTGCAGCAGACTTGATTGGCAGTGTTATTCATGGGTCAGACGTGTTACTTTCATATTGACATGTTGGTTGCATAAATTATTTATGTTTGGGGTGGAGCGCACTGGCGTAGTCGTAAAACATCGGACTCAGAATCGAGCAGTCCTGAGTTCGTTAATATATATTTGTCTTTGAAAAAAGCCTATTAACTCATCAGTGTTCTGGTTAATACCAAAGAATCGGCGGTTGTGTCCCGACATGGCTGAGCTGCTTTGACTAGGACGTAAAACCTCAATACAAAAAATAGTTGTGTATGGTATTATAGACTTTTGTGTATATGATTGGTTATTGCATGATTTCACTTTGAATAGAATGAGTAGATATTTGGCTGTCTTGCCTAAAGTGGTTAAGTGCATTGAATTTGGAGATGTTTTTTCATCATGATTCAAAATAAATTGATAAAAATACCTTAGATTAATTGGTGAATTGAAGTAAATTATTGCACATCTGAGTTGGACCGCAGTATAGACTTCTTTATAAATTTCTTCCTAATTTCCATCAGGAAAACTTGTCCAATAAAGATATATCTCCTAGAACATCCATTTTACATAGTTAAGCTTGGGTGTGAAGAGGTAATGTTTTTTTTTCTTATTATTGTTGTTCCAAAACACAAAATGTGAGTACACTATTTAGAAGTGCCTCAGTGATAAACATGTACCACTGATCAATGTTGTGAGCAAATTCCAATATAATTTAGAATTTTAACAAAGTTTTCATTTTCAAGGCCAAATAAAACTCTTTATAGTGCATCAGTAAGTTTTTGTAATATTCATAAAAGCTTTTCTCTCATTTCATGACCAATGTCTTCCATTTCTGATAAAGAGATAAAATTGAGATGTAGATACTGCGGCAAATATTTTCCAACATCATATAAAGTGAAACATCATGAGAGGATTCATACTGGAGAGAAACCTTATAGTTGTGCAACTTGTGGCAAATCTTTCACTTTTAAACAAAATTTGAAAGCACATGAGAGAATACATACTGGAGAGAAACCTTATAGTTGTGAGATCTGTGGGAAATCATTTACACGGAAACATCATATGGAAGCACACATAATGACTCATTTAAAATATTCTTCGTAAAATACGCTGCAGTTTTAGTTCCTTCCGTAAGTACTGCAGCTCCAGTGGTAGAGCTTAGGAGGTGCCCACATATGATAGCTAACGTTGGGAAAATGCTGTTTGGTTCATTCATTAATTTCATAGACACCCGTTTTAATCATGTCGGGTTGGAACCACAGTTTCCTGAGTATGACCTGACCTTCACTATGTATTATTGGTATATTAATGTGTTTTGCTCATGGACAATTAGCAGTGGATAAAGGTGTTGAAAACCATGACCTCTTACTCCAAAGTCCTGAACTCAATCACTAGACAACCACGCTTTGCAAATTGTTTAAAGCTTAGCAGATTTAGGTGTGTATCAATTATGATAATTGAGTAGCATACTTGATAGAATATGTATAGTTGTGTAGAAGAGTTCCACTGGCTTGCAAGCAAAAAGTAGGAGTTCAAAACCTTTTTTTTATTTAGTGTATGGTGTAAAGAGGATACTTTAATGTATGTGTCTAATTTTACAGTCTTTGGACAACGAGAAAATAATCAGAAAGTACTTTCTGATTATGTCTTATACATTTTCACCTGTCAGCAAACCGCCATTTTGTTGGGAAGTCTGTGTGTCCTATTATTTCATCATGCCTTGATCGATTGCAGGCCTGCGATCAAACCTTACTTTCTGCTCATTTCCTTCAGCTGACATGAGCCTGCACCCAAACCATGTTGGAAACCTTCCAACAACTTGCGTTTCCCGCAATTGTCGCGTAGAAAAATGGTTAACATATAGATGATTAGTAAACTTGAAATTTAGGCTCAACTACGTGTAGTTACAAGTAAATACAGCTTAACTAGACGTTGTAACACGTAGTAGTTACACGTCAAAACATATTCGACAAGAAGAAAAGACGTGTATTTAAATGTTTGGAAAATGTAAATTACACGCAAAATTTCCTCCCGTAGAATATGTGCAAAACACATGTTATTAACGAATTAGACAGCGGATTGAAGGTGTTTATTGTTTGGAATTGTGATTGGGATGTTGGCCGCAGGCTTGATTGGAAATTATATTTTAGCGGTAAGATAATTATTTGATATTTTGGTAACTTAAGTTATTTCTGTCTGGAGGGAAAGCATAGTGGCCTGGAAGTATAGCATCAGACTTGGACTCCAGAACCATTAGTTCGTTCCCCATTGACAGCACCGTGTTTTGTCCTTGAATACCATGCAAGCGGCGGTTGTTTCCCGAAATGACTGAAGTTTTTTGTTTAAACCTTAATGCAAACATACCGACAAGTTTTGCGTTTGGTATAATGGAGGTGTGTGTATTATAATTATGACAGTATCTGGTTATTGCCCAATTCCACTTGAAGTAAAATTAATTGATAATGAGGATGAAAATACATGTGTTTCTCAGGTTTTTGGCTGTTATGCCAAAACAGGATAAACAGCATTGGATTCTGGGATGTTTGGCTCAAAATAAAATCATAAAAATCTTGAAAGACACATAAGTTTGCTTTTATAGACGGGTGGCCTGGTCTAATAACCTCCAATAAACAGTCCCGGGGGCATAGCGCACATCAGATGCCTACCTCATCTAAGTGATTATGGAGTCCTTGGTCTCTGTGTTGAAGGGGTCACTTGAAGGGAAATTTAATAAAATTGATGTATTCAATATGTTACTATAGAACAAATATAAGTTTCTACTTTCCTAATATTTTCTAACCTCATTTGTAAGTTTTTTGCTTTTCAAATTATTTTACTTAATTGAAGAAAAAAAACTCTAACAAACATAATAATGCTCTATACCATGACAGTTATATTTTATAAGTATCAGTTATAAGTAAATAAGAACACTTCATAATTATGAGCCTAGCCAAAATAAAACATGAAACTATTTAATTGTTATATTTTGATACTCGGAAGAACAAAAAAGTATATCAGTTTTGCAAAACCTTGTCGATACATGTGAGCCGCCCCGTGGGAAAACCCACACTGTGGTTTCCGAACAGGTCCGCCACAAATCAGGCTGTACAGTCACAGAAGCAGGCTGGAAGCTTCGGATTTACGTGGCTTGTCCCAAAAGTCCCGTTACACATACATTTTATTCTGAACGCATAGCAGGAACCAAGAACAGTTACTCATGCAGAATAATTGACCATACTGGAACTTATTTTACTGTTCAAAATGATACTCACTTCAATGACCTCACTGCTACAGTTACCTTGGTTACCATAAGTAGGCATGGCCGGAGCAAGTCAAATTATGCAAAATGTTTCCGTAATTTCTATTTTTCGCAATCTGCTAAATCAACAAAGGTCAAAAAATCAACAAAGGCATAATGTGATCATTTAGAAAAAATACCAGCCTAACAACTATTCTATGAACATCATTTAGTAATAATTTTATGAAATTTGAGAACGATTCGATAGTTTGGGAGACAAATAAAGAATCTTACCTATAAAAATTCAAGGACAAAATTACGATGTCGGCAAAAACATGCGGAGCAAAAATACAGGGGCGTTATATTTAAACCTCTAAAATATGTTCTTTAATGGAAACCAAGCAAATGTTTAGCTTGATATTAGTTGGTGACTTCAATACTAGAACACATCACCTTCTTTTAAAACGATATATCAGCTAACAGTAAAATTACTTGACCTAATGAAACACGGGCAGTAGTTTACAGTGGGTAGCATTTGGTTAATTATTCTTATTTTGCATGGCTGATCTTTATAGCAGTATTGTGACGATTTGCTTATAAATATTTTACTCATATTTCCAAATATATGCTACAGTATCATTTAGCTAACTATAAATCTAATTTTGAAATAGTTTTTTTTATTTGTAGTGTATTTATCCAAACGCCAAAATATCAAGAAAAATCAAAATTAACGGCAACGTCATTAGACCTGCTCCGCTGAAGCAGGGGAACAATGGTTCAAACCTCCACTGCTTTTTAACAAATGCACGTAGCAGTACGAAAATTTGCCCCCAAAGCCCTTAGATAACGTGTTTGGTGATCATAAATGTTGACAGCTCTGACATATTGTTATCGTGACAAAACAGTGAGTGTAATGGAACTTTTGGGACAACCCTCGTAAGTAGAAGAGGAATTGTACTATCCGAGTAGCGAAACCAAAAGGCACGGAGTCAGCGCTTCGCGGTTTTCCACGAGGCTGATCTGCGTCTTTGTTTTCGCCTATGCAGATTGTTGGTTTTCCCATGAGGCGGCTCATATACTGATTGTTTCTTTGCAATGCAAAATGTGTTTTTAAAGTCTTACAAGTTGATGAATTCAAGAAGTTCAAAAATTGCCCTCACGAATTAAAGAAATTCATATTTGGATTCATTGATGAATTTCTTCATTTTTCGCATTACGAAAAAATACCGATGCTATAAGTAGATATTCTGTAAAAAATGAAAAATGAAAAGCAAGACTCGGTTAAAGCTTTTGATATTTTTTTTTTGTTTTATTTTTTTTGTCAAAACATTGAATGTTGGTACTCATCAGAACCGCCTTTGCAAGGCGTTAGAGCCGCTTGGCGAGGCGGCTCTTATCTATCTATGTTTTGAAACACATTTGAAAAAATTACACACCCCATTTTCACTACATAAATGTGGGGTGTACCAGGTACTCTTTACACGCTCATGTTAACATGATTTTCCTCTCATTTCAGGACCAATGTCACCCATTAATGATGACGAAAAAAATTTGAGATGTGGATTTTGCAACAAGGAATTTCGGCATTCATCTGAAGTGAAAAGACACGAGAGAATCCATACTGGAGAGAAACCTTACAGTTGTAAAAGTTGTGGCAAATCTTTCACTTTTAGTGGAAATTTGAGAGTACATGAGAGAAGCCATACTGGAGAGAAGCCTTACAGTTGTGAGATATGTGGGAAAACCTTTACACAGAAAAATACATTGAACACTCACTATATGGTACATACTGGAGATAAACCTTACAGTTGTGATATCTGTGGAAAAACATTTAATAAGAAATACAATTTAAAATCACACCAATTTGTTCATTTGAAAGACAAATTGTGAAAATTCTTGTGATGATTAAAGGAATAGGCTCATAAGGATTTTCGCTTGTTTCAAAAGAAAGTGGTTAATGAGACATAAAATGTGCCACCACCTTGATGAAAATCTGGCATGCGGTTTTATAGATACAATAATATGTACCTTTTACAATGGCGGGTCATGGAGGCAGTCACTTTGCTTCACTTCTGATGTAACCAAAATTGAAGTTACGAATTTACTGTATTCATATATGTTAAAACACTTGAAAACTTAAAGTACTAATTTTTCTTTTTATAGTGAATCAAAGCATTTTCACGCTTGCTTTCTTCAGTTTTTGATATGTATCTTTTTTAAGATTGTGAGTCTATGACATCACGTCAATTTCCGAGACTTGTTTTGAATTCAAATAATCAAGCATTTCAACCCTTCATAACATTATCATAACTTGGTTGATTTTCATGAATAAATCAAAATAGGCACTGATCAGGAATTTTGATATTTTTCTCTCTCTTTTTTTTTTTTTTTTTTTTTTTTTGCTCGGCGAGGCGGCTCTAACGAGTACCCACAATCTATGTTTTGGAGCAAAAATAAAAAAAATAGGTATAGCCCCGCATAGCCCAGTTTTACTATAAAAAGTGAGGTATAAGGGTGTATATATTTCACGGACATGTTTTTCTTATGGTTTCCTTTTTTACTTTCAAAACATTTAATGGATAATACATGTATATTGATAAGGTTGCTAATACGTATGATTATGAGATGTTTATCTCTTATGTTTAAAATTAAAATGAAGAAAAAAAAACATTTCCTGAGATGTTAAGATTTTTAGTTTCAAATCAAAATGAAGAAAATACATTTGACTCTGAGATATTTAGCTTTGAATTGCTTAGTTAGTCTGCTTTTTTGGCCTTGACTGATTTTATATAGGTATAAATATAACACTGTCTTTAGGGGTCATAGAAGCAGGCCGTGTTATTAGCGAAACCGTGTTTTAATGAGGTTGCTTACTATAAACAATGGTAAACATTCTGGAACCATGGCATTGCCATGTTCTATTGTAAACCGCATACAAGTGAGGTATGTTAAAATGAAGTTGAAGTGTACCTTATTTCTGTTCGTTCTTTTCAGGATGGGAATCCCCTACTCTTCATGAAGACAGAAAATTTAGATGTGGTTTCTGCAGAAAAGGTTTTAAAAGTCCCTATGATTTGAGAAGGCATGAAAGAGTTCATACTGGAGAGAAACCCTACAGTTGTGAGATCTGTGGGAGAACATTTGCAAGGAAAGATTATTTATTATCTCATGAGAGAACTCATACTGGAGAAAAACCTTTCATTTGCAATAATTGTGGAAAATCATTTTGTAGAAAGGATGCATTATTATACCATTTGAGAATTCATACATGTACTTGAAAGAAGCCCTACAGTTGTGTGATCTGCTTGAAATTATGCAAGAGAAAATACTATCCAAAAACAAAACGTATTGGTTTAAATGAACGAAATATTGTGAATATAGTGGATGGTTATACTAAATCCTGCCAAGTAAGGGCCAAAAGGCTTCTCTGATCTGACAGGACAGCAGCTGCATTCACAGGTTCCCAAACGACAAACATATCAGTTTACTCCTCGCTATGAAGGAGTGCATTGGCCATCTAGATGTCAAACCAAGAGGCTCTGGAATTGAACGAAACTGGTGCTGCCACTGTAACTCCCCAGGTGTTGGTGGCTCAATGCCTACAAGAGTGGTACTACTTCCCGACATGATTGAAAATGTGTTGCTCAATTCTTCAAAACCAAAATAGTTTAACCTTTGTGACATTGTCCAACAAATGTGATTATGTGCCAACTTCAAGAACATTATGATAAGGATTAGTGACTCTCCTTGATGAAACTAGGAATGACTTTTTGTGTCTTAAAACTCATTAATTTAGCTATTAAAACATACTGTTACCAAACTTATTTATAAATAATGGCTTTTAAATTTCAGAATTTTGACTTCATGTGTATTTTGATAGCAATTCATGTTTTAAAATGAACAATTTGCCTATGCAGCGTTTTATGTTTGGGAAAGTCATACAAAATATTTTTGTTGAATATATTAATTGACAGTATTGTAAATGCTCATTGTTAGAACTTTTTATTCCTATTTCGCGGATTAAGCTTTCTTCACATAAGCTCTATCATGTTAACATGGAACATGATCTTTACCAAGTTAAAAAAAAAGGTACAAGTAGGCAATGATCAGGAAAAGGCGCATTCAGAAAGATATTCCCACTCCATAAACCGGTGGATTGGAAAAAAAACCTTAAATGACACTTAGGTGCGTATACCAAGAAAACATATCGTAAGCCGAGTAAGCAGCTATTCCCCACAAAGATGGCCACTCAGTTACCCGATCTGAACTAAAAGTAAGAAAACGTACAAAATGCTCAAACATCACAAAATTCGACTTACAAACATAAAACAATTAGAGCCACAACAGAAGCATCGCCTTGGAATGATCAGTAATATAAAATTACTGGGGGACTCAAACCGGTTTTACAGGCGCCTAGCCCCATCCTCATCTGCAGTTGTTCACAACATTTAGGTAGATGTTCGGTCCTCTCTTTATATAGAAAAATGGTGGTTTGAGGGGCTGAAGATAAAAAGTCAATAATACCTAAATTATTTTACGGAGATTATCGAGTATACTATTCCCATGATGTTAATTGTTCAAAATTATTGTTCTTGAAAGGCAATTCAATTTGATGATTACATGTAAGATTCTCCTATGAAACAGATTTTCTTGCAAAATATTTTAAATTTATTATCGAACTTTCTTCTTTTTTTTTCTTTTTTTCAGAACTAGTAGATGAGGGTAGGAGACGTGAATGTCGTTACTGTAGCAAAGTTTTCCGAGACATGTATGACGTGAAACGACACGAGAGAGTCCATACTGGAGAGAAACCTTACTGTTGTGAGATCTGTGGGAAATATTTTGCAACAAAGGATGGAGTAAGGTCGCATACACTCACACAAAAACATATCGATATGATGTACCAGAAACAGTGAAATATAGCCATACGACCAGTGAAATACAAAACAGACACACTGCAATCCAAATTCAACCATGTGGTCAGTAAAATAAATTCACAGGCACAGTGAAACAACTTTAGAGTAATCGAAATACAAACATTCAAACAGTGATATGCGATGATGTGAACGAGTGAAAGATGATCGCAGAATCAGTGAAATACACCCTAGGATGGACCCGTGCAATACAACCACGGGCCCATTGGTTGCATAGGGAACGTGAAGGTTAGCTGCTATACAGTTTATCCATGCACTTATATCTGGAGGTGTTTTGTAGTTGCTTTTCTTAAATCTAGGGAAATATTTTTTAATTTGTTATTAAACTGAAATAGAAAAGCAAAACCACAGAAAGAAAAAAAAAGAAGATATTTTATTATCTTTATCTGGTTGAAAGCCTGGAAAAAATATGTTATCGTGAAATTGTTTTTATGTCCATTCAAAAAAAAAATTTCCTATAAGGGATGGAGCAAACCGTGGCTGAGGTTTCTAAATCTGAAGTGCCTTGAAACAAACTACGTCTTGGCTTACCACAAGGACTCGGCTTGTCCCAAATGTGTTCTGCACAGGGCTCGAATCTGCAGTTGACAGGCATAAATGATTATGATTAACAGCGGCAAAGGAATTAAATATTTTGAAGTCTTGATATCATGGCCTCATGGTGAAGCTTTTTTTTTTTTTTTTTTTTTTTTTTTTTTTTTGCAGAAGCAATTGAGCGTACAAGATGTAGAAACTACAAGTGTCATTTTTGAAATAAGGCTTTCAAGACTCTCAAAGTAAAGTGAAAGTTCATGAAAGAATCCATACTGGAGACAAACCTTACAGTTGTGAGAACTGCGGGAAATCATTTACACAGAAACAACATCTAAAAAGACACCAACTCGTTTATTTGAAATCCACTTTGTGAAATATTATTTATTATTTTTCTAATTTGAAATTGACATAAAAAGTAAAAACAGACAAATCAAAATTCAAACAATTTAGTTTCTTTTCTTGTTGATAGTTTTTATTTTACTGATAAAGCTTTTCTCTTTTTACATGTACTTATTTTTGCTTTTCTTGCAGGATTTTTTGATGATATCAGAGGCAGTAAGTTTAGATGTCACTTCTGCAACAAGGCTTTTCAAGACTCGAGCAAAGTAAAAATTCATGAGAGAATCCATACTGGAGAGAAACCATACAGTTGTGAGATCTGTGGGAAATCATTTGCTGCTAAGAGTAATATGACAGCTCATAAAATTGTTCATCAGAGATAGAATGAAAACGCAGGGAATTAATGGTTTTAAGTGTCCTAGATTCTGCATGATTCTTTATGTATATAAAGACATACACACTGTTAAAGTTCGAAATGATTATTTGGAATACTACTCGGTGAACGAACATGCATACTTTAATTGAGCCGCCGCAGGGGAAAACCAACAATCTGCATAGGCGAAAACAAAGGCACAGATCAGCTTCGCAGTAACCGCGAAGCAGATCAGCGCCTTTGTTTTCGCTACACTGATAGTACAGTTCCTCTACTTTCTAAATCAAAAAATTTCAGCCTCTTACCATCTTCTATAAATTAACAGCCCAGTTTGTGTCGGATAGGGTTGGAACCCAAATTATTGGTTTTCTCACACACACGCTCAGTTTTAGGCAGACATTGTTCCAGAAACAACACTTTAAAAGACACCAAAGGATTAATTTGAACATGACTTTGTGAAATATTAACTAAGTTTTAATTTGTAATTGAAATTACAAACGAAATTCAAAGACATAATAAAACATAAACAAACGTTAGGTTTCTTTTCTAGTTGAAAACCTTAAGAACCTATATTTTAGTGATAGAGCTATTTTCTTTTTCTTATTTCTGTTTTTATTGTAGGGTCCATCTGAAAAGAAACCAAATGATTTATTTGAACATGATTTTGTGAAATAGTATGCGATTTTTAATTTGTAATTGAAATAAAATAAAGAGAGCCATAATATGAAATTCAAAATCAAAACGTATCGAGGTTTTGTTTATTTATTTATTTTTAAATGGTATCTAGAGAACTTTTATTTTTGTTATTTTCTTTTTCTTATTTCTGTTTTTCTTGCAGGATTGTTGGGTGATATAATAGGAAGAAAGTTTAGATGCCGTTTCTGTAGCAAGGCTTTCCAGGACTCAAACAAAGTGAAAATTCATGAGAGAATTCATACTGGAGAGAAACCTTACAGTTGTGAGACATGTGGGAAATCATTTACACAGAAACAACATTTGAAATCACACCAAATAATTCATTGGAGGACAACTTGATAATTTAGTGATTGAACTCATGCCAGGTAATGCCAGTGAAAATGTAAATATATGTGAAAAGAGAAAGATCGTACAGACAAAGACATTGAAGAAACCATGGCGTACTGATTAAGTTACACTCCCTGTGAGGGTTCCTCGAGGATTTTGGATGACTTATTTAAAACTGAGAGATGTTCTATTAGTTAGAAGTTATCTAAAATCAAGCGAAGACACAAGAAAAGACAAACTAAAGTTAGAAGATGCAGCTATTACATTACGAAAACACGCCCATGTAATATACAGATTTTACTTTAGTTGTGAAAATCGAAAATTTTCAGATGATTTTTTTTTTAATATTTTTCTTATTTTTGCTCAAAACATAGGTTGTGGGTAATGCGGTTCTAAGGAGTACCCACAATGCATGTTTTGGAGCCAAAATAAGAAAACGTGGTATACCCCTCAATGGGGTATACCTGTCACGGACATGTTATCCTGATGCAATTTCATGGCATCTCAGTGGAACTGCAATTATAGGATTGAATCTGGATAGAGGCTATGGTCTGTTTATGATAGATCATCCAGTATTCTGTATGATTAACAGGTTTTGCTCAACATAATTTTCATTTGCATGATCGCTCCTGTGTCTTGATTTGTCTGAAACAGATAAGGTCTGCTATATCTCTTTCATTACGATTTAGTAATGAGGTATTTCTATGGTTCCTCTTCCGCTGATTCAAGAATAGCATTGATTTGACAGAAATGCGCATTAATTACTTGCAAATAAGAGCAGATAAATGCTTGATGTCCTCTTTGAGATGATTTAAAACTTTGAAAAATAATACAGCTAACTGCTTTTTCTTATATTTTTAGCTCCAATGGAGGATGATGAAGATGGAAAATGTAAATGTAGTTACTGTGGAAAAGCTTTTAGAGACTCATATAAAGTGAAAGTGCATGAGAGAATTCATACGGGAGAGAAACCTTACAGATGTGAGATCTGTAGAAAATGTTTTAACCAGAAACAACATCTAAAAAGACACCAGTTAATTCATTGGAGGACAGCTAAGTGAAATATAGAGTAATTGTATAACTGAATTCATGCTAGAGAATGCCAGAAAAATGTAAAGTTGTGACCAAATTCTTGCTAAAGAAATGTCTTACAGTTGTAAGATTTTTATGAAAAATATTGTATGAGAAATATATGTAAATGGACACCTATTTGTTTGTAATTAGCACACATGGTGTAGTGATTATATATAAAATACAAGCCACCATGTTTTTGTAAGGAATAAAGGGTTTGATCCTACATTTCGTCAGTATATTGGACAAGAGAAGTTAAGTCTCCATATGACCTCAGCTGTTGTATTAATGAGGAGCTAAAACTGAAACAGCAAAACAATAACATGATTATGAATGATTAAACAAGTGCATCAATTTTTGTCTTTATTCAGAAAACAGAAACAGGTGATGCAGCTGTATGATTAAAAGGAGGGGAGGGGGAGGCTTGCCTCTAGTAAGTCAGGACAGGCATGTGTTAGTGCTTGTTTATAACGCTGAGCAAGTTTAGCCACAGGAGTCAAACTCATTTTCAATAGTTTGAATCTACTAGATAGTGGCACATATGCCATCACAAGCCGGTGTCTTTTTCAAAAGATAGGTCACTTTTTCAGGAAGAAATTGACCATCCATGTTTAAACCATGCTTAAAATGGGTTAAGCACTCTCGATGTGTAGTGAAACACTAGATATGAGTAAACCTGGAAAGTAGATTGAGATTGGGCTCATTTCTTTTTCTGTTTCTTATTTTTTCTTTTGTTTTTAACTTGCAGCTCCAATGCAGAGCTATGATGGAGTTAGAAAATATGAATGTTGTTATCGCAACAAAGCTTTTCAAGATTCTTGTAAACTGAAAAGGCACGAGATAATTCATACTGGAGATAAACCTTACAGTTGTGATATTTGTTTGAAAACGTATGCAAGGAATGATTATTTATTGTATTAGAAGAGAATCCATACCGGAGAGAAACATTATTTCGAATGTATTGTCTTTGAAAGAAAAGCATTTTCTAACAAGGGTGCATTATTGAATCACAAGAGAATTCATACTGGAGAGAAACCTTACAGTCGATCTGTGGAAGATCATTTACTCTGAGACAACATCTGAAATCACACCAAATAGTTCATTCTAAAATATGATAGAGTTGAAATATGTGACCAGTTTCATGCTAGAGATAAAATACAGTTACAATAATTGTTGTTCATATTTAATTTTGCGATTTTGGATCCAAGCATATATTGATAGCAATTTTAAAAGGCAATTTTCAGTCTATAAAAGACTGATGTTATGCGGATTTCTGGCTTATTATTAATGATAATTTGTCTATGTAACTATACAAAAAAGAAGACTGAAGGAGAGTGCATGAAGTTATTGTAACAGCTATAGGCACCGCCCATGTAAACATTCCATTAAATACAATTTCTATAAGCAGATTAATATAATCTCAAATTTCAAATACAATTTTTTTCTCATAAATAGGGAGACCCGTCGAAGTAGGGAGATAGTACATGTATGAGAATAACGTAAAGTATAAAAAATGGACATATATCACATTTAATGATTAATAAATTGATTTACAAATTACAGTTGTTATCAACATTGACAAGTGCTTAAACATTCAGCATACACTTATCTTCCATGATGTACCCTTTGAGATGGTTTAAAAAGTATTCTTGCACATAGCTATTTGAAGCCGTTTTCCATTGGTCGAAAGCCGGGTTCAAACAGCAAAACCCATGTTCAAATCATAAAATTCACGTGCCGTTTGAACATTGGTGTTGGCCGACGTCATTGGTCTATGCGACGTGACGTCATGTTTTTCGTAGAAACAAAATGGCCGACGTTGAAGAAGCTCCGTGGTTTTTGGCGAGCTTTTACGTTGTTAATGCTATTTTCAAGAGATTTTAAGTGAATAGGAGTGAAAATGCAAGAATAGCGATCAACCATGGTTTGTTTCAGTGTTCAAACATTCGCTGGATCACTCGGAAGGGGGTTGAACACGCGGCCTGCGCCCGGGCCTGCGGCCTTGTGTTCAAACCCCTTCCACGTGATCCATCGAATGTTTGGACACTGAAAACCATGGTTGATCCCTATAATACAGATATTAACTTCTTTTTCTTATAGTATATTATATATTGTTTCAGCTCCAATAGAGAGTGATAGAGATGGAAAATGTAAATGTAGTTACTGTGGAAAATCTTTTGGAAACTCATATAAAGTGAAAAGACACGAGAGAATTCACACTGGAGAGAAACCTTACATTTGTGAGATCTGTGGGAAACGTTTTAACCAGGGACAACACCTGAAAAGACACCTTGCAGCTTGTAGCCGAAACGGCGGTATGGCCCATCCCTTTTCTAATTAATATGCTCGCTGCTCTTAAAGGGTCTCAGTTTTATTTTTATTTTTTTTTTCTATTACTGCAGCTGTTGTTGTGCCGTGTGGCGGCACTAAAAAGTCTCCCCCTTTATCATCCATATTGCAGATTATATACTGGACAAATAAAGTTAGGGATGAAACATTACTTCTAGAAAATTTTAAATTGCTAGTAAAATGAAATATTTCTATCATCAACGTAATTCATTTTGTAACTTTTGAACGCTTGAACATCGAAACAAAAGTCTGCGCATTCCACAAGACCAGACTTTAAGTGAAACTACCCTTAAAATGGAAGTGGTATGAAGTTCCCATAGAGAATTGATGGTGTAAATTTGCTCGTGAAAAACGTTTAAAATGGCAATAGATTTTCATTTTTTTGGCTGGCTGACCTTATAAATGATAAAACTTGATGACTATTAATCAATTTCGCAAAGTTCCCATTTTTTGGCAAAATATAAAAAAAATGGAAACAGTTCTTATGGACTTTTTATTACTTTGGATTTAGGGTAGTTAGGTTTACAGAACAGACGTGCTTAAGTCAGATGACACATAAATTCAAAATTGGTGGCATATGAAAATATATTAAAACTGCTAATCTATCATATAAATAAAACTTGGTTAAAAATCTATTAGCCCAAAAAAGCATTTTATTTAAAGTTTTTTTTTTAAAGCAGAACTTGGCTTGTCTCACATGTGGCCAGTGCGGGGCTCGAACCCACACCAGACACAGCGGTGAGATGATCGAGTGATTAAGAAATAGCGCTCTTCACCGCTCGGCCACGGGGGCCGCCTTATTTAAAGTTTGATCCCTCACTTTTTTGACCAGTATATTTTGCTTTTGGTCCTTTGAGATCAGCGATGGTATTCTGAAATAGCAGAAATTCATTATCGGTTTAGATCTATTTTTTACGAACGTTTTATATATTTTTCTATGTTTGGGTAATATTTTTCTATGTTTGGGTAATGCTAGTCTTTGTATCGACTACCCTGTTGAAAGTTACAAGATAACAGTATTTCACTTTGACGCCATTTCGCCAAATCTCAAGGGTCACTGAAGAGTCTTATGAAGACGAAACTGCGGTATGGCCCATCTCTTTTGTCATTAAAATGCTCACTGCTCTTAAAGGATCTCAGTTTTATTTTATTTGCTATTACAACAGCTGGTGTTGTTCCGTGTGGCGGCTCTAAAGATTCCCCCCGTACATCACCCATAGTGCAGATTCTATATTCTTAGAGATCAGATATTTATTATCGGTTAAGATTCAGTTTCTTACAAATGTTTTAATATGTTTGGTCCCATTTTGATACTACTAGTCTTTGTGTCGACTACCCTGTTGAAAGTTGCAAAATTTCAGTAATTCTGTTTGGCTCCATGTTGCCAAATTCATAGGGTCACTGAGGAGGCTGAAGTAGCTGAAACCGCGGTATGTCCAATCCCCCTTTCTCATTAATATATAAGCTGCTCTTAAATGATCTCACGTTTTATTTTTATTTACTTGCAGCTCCAAGGCAGAACTGTGATAGAGATAGAAAATATGGATGTAGTTATTGCAGCAAAGCTTTCCAAGACTCATTTAAATTGAAAAGACATGAAGCAATTCATACGGGAGAGAAACATTACAGTTGTGAGATTTGTTTGAAAACATTTGCAAGAAAGGATTATTTCTTGTCTCATAAGAGAGTCCATACCGGAGAGAAACCTTATTTCGATTTATCGTTTGTGAAAAATCATTTTCTAACAAGGGTGCACACGAGAATCCATACTGGAGAGAAACCTTACAGTTGTGAGAAATGTGGAAGATCATTTACTCAGCGACGACATTTGAAATCACACCAAACAGTTCATTATAAAAAATGATGTCATTGAAACTTTTGACCAACATCATGATGGAGAAAAACGATTATTATCGTTGATATTTTATTTTGCAACTGTAACAGGCTAAGAAAAGTTCTTTCTTCCCTGACGGGGATAAAACCAGGTTCTCCCGCGTGCGAAGCAAACACTCTACCACGTCGCTGTGAAAGTCGGCTTGTACCGCAAGGCAGTACAAGTGTGATATATACCTATACCCTGTGACATTCTCCCCCACCGAATTGGGCTTCGTCCCCGAAGTCCCAGGCCATAGAGTTTATCGTAGAAACAAACTCGGGGAATTACTGCACGGGTCATAGGATTAATTCACGTTGGGCGCCAAATGTAACAGGCTAAGAAAAAAAATTCTTTCTTCCCTTACGGGGATCGAACCAGGTTCTCCCGCGTGCTAAGCAAACACTCTGCCACGTCGCTGTAGTAGCCGGCTTGTACCGCAAGGCAGTACAAGTGTGCTATATACCTATACCCTGTGACACAACTTTGGATCCTAGCCCATGTTGATAGCAATTTATTATTGGCAATTTTCTGTGTATTAAGGCTTACGTCTTTGCGGATTTCTGGCATATTATTGATGATAAAATTAAATTTCTCTCTCCAATTTTATTTGTTTACAAATAGATAACTAGAATTTGATTTTCAGAAATTATTATTTTTTTTGCTTTAGTTTATTTAACTAAATAAAGAAGAAAAAGAATGAATGAAAGTGCATTGAGTTATTGTAACATCTATAGGCTCTGCCAAAGCAAACACAGTGCATTCAATACAATTTTCAGCAGGAAAATATGTCCATGAAAAGTTTACCCCTTAAACCCAACTTTTATATAGAAAACTGGGGTTTAGTGGGGAATACCTTTTTTCATATTTTTGATCCAAAACATAGATTGTGGGTACTCGGTAGAACCGCCTCGCCGAGTACCCACAATCAATGTTTTGAGCAAAAGCATTAAAATATTAAAAGTTTCCAATGAAATTGTCATTTTTTTCTTTCAAACAAATTCTCTGTATATTCCATGGGCGTGTAATCGTAATGTATAGGCAGATTAATATAGTCTGAAATTTCAAATAGGAATATTTTCTTTTAAATAGGGAGACCCTCCGAAGTAGGGAGATATCACATGTATGAGAAAACATTAGGTATCACAAAATGGACATTTATCATACTAATAAATTGATTAACAAATTACAGTTTTTATCAATTTTAATTTGACTTGTATAAACACATTCAGTATATACTTATTTTGCCTGATGTACACTTTGAGATGGTTTGAAAAATAATATAGCTTACTTCTTTTTCTAATATTTTTAGCTCCAATGGAGGATGATGATGGAAAATGTAAATGTTGTTACTGTGGAAAAGCTTTTCGAGACTCATATAGATTGAAAAGACACGAGAGGATACATACTGGAGAGAAACCTTACAGTTGTGAGACCTGTGGGAAATGTTTTAACCAGGAACATCACCTTAGGAGACACGAAAGAATACATACTGGAGAGAAACCGTACAGTTGTGAGATCTGTGGGAAATGTTTTAACCAGGAACAACACCTGAAAAGACACCAAATGGTTCATTTGAACATTACGTTATGAAAAATGTTATTTCCAAATTTTGACCAATATTTGGTGGTGTTAAAATAACAAACAAGCAAAAGGATATAGCCGATTTGGAAGAAACAGCTGTTCAACAAACCATAATGATAGACCTACTGGAAAGAAATCTCAGCGTTGTCTAATGGAGAACTATGCACGTTTTCTTATTGTCTTAGTCTTGTTTAATAACAGTGACGTTCCCTTTCTCCTCATAAGTATAAGTAAGTGCCGTGGCCTAGTGGTAGTGTCAGACTCCACAGCAAGAGATTCTATGTTTGTGAAACACTTACTTTATCACCAGTTTGCTGGAAGTTTTGAAAATCATGTGCCAATTTAAAAAAAGTTATCCCCTACAATAATTTTGAAATCTAATACCAATATTGGAAATTCTAGGAGGGTAGATAGTTATATTTTTTCCACAATTTCTTAAATTCAGGTTTCTTAACTTCACCCACAGTGCACGTTCAATTTTCCTTTTGATAATTGAGATCAGCAAAGATATTCTAAGTAATCAGTAAACTATTATTGGTTTAGATTCAGTCTCTAATATGTTGGCCCCATTATGATTATACTAGTCTTTGTGAACCTAGTGAAACGTGTTTATCTCCACATACCGCCATACGCTCTCGCGGACATTCTAGGCAGAACAAATTTCAATTGGTTCTGAAATACTCCTTCCGCATTTCCGGTTATAAAATGTTGTATATTGTGTGCTGAATAATGAGAAAATCGGCTTTTTGTACATGCAATGTAGACACAGATCAGTTGTGCAGTAATTGCACAGCTAATCAACGCCTCTGTGTTGCTACACTGACAGAACCGTGAATCCACATCCTCTTCTGAAATCCAAAGTTTCAATTAAATTGGAATCCATTTTATTTTTCGGACTATTTTATTTGTTATTTTTTTGAGTTTGTTTCTATAGCATATTTTTGCGGCTATATGATTTTGCTTGGATTAGCATAAAACAAGAATAATGTGAAGTATAACAAAAATGAATATTTTCTCAACAATAGTTTTTGATGCCATCTTTTTTGCAAAAAGAGCAAATTTAATTCACAAAATAAATCATTGATTTACAATAATCGCCGAGGCGGTTCTAACGATCAAAATTAAAAATTCCTGCATGCAAACCGGAAGTACAGCAAACGAATATGACTTCTGTTTATGAAATTTGTCACAACAGAGTTAATTGGGGTATTTGCTTACTTGCCATTGCATAAGAATGCATTTTTGATTGTTTTCTATGCTGTTTAAAGGAAATTTTCAAAGCCACTGATTAATTTTCCGAAAATGCGAATTTTAAAAATTTTGTAAAAACTCCAAATTCCCTAAAATTCCAAATGTTTGATTGTTTTTTCCGTTACTGCCATGATGCAGATCACACTCATTGAACATTTTCATTGGTAATCAATTTTTCTCAAAAATGGCAATTTGCATTGTCACCTTGAATTTGCTGCAAAGTCAAAGATTTGATATTGCAATTAACCAAAAGTAATGTTAGTAATAAAAATAATTCACTTAATCATAAAAAATAACAAAAACAGGGTGGTGCAAGATTTTTGATTTTCAGTATATTTTCTACTAAAAATTTCATTTTCACAACTTTAAAAATCTCTGTGTATTGCATGAGCATGTTTTCGTAATGTTTGGTGGTTGGATACCTCGAAAGGTGATATAGCTCACTTTCAGGTATGGCCCATCACCTTTCTCATGAATATGCTTACTGTCCTTCAAGGATCTCAGTTTTATTTTTACTCACTTATTTGCTTGATATTTCTTTTTCAGTTCCATTGGAGAATAAAGAAGCTTGGAGATATAAATGTCGTTACTGTGGAAGAGCTTTTCGAGACTCGTATAAAGTGAAAAGGCATGAGAGAATTCATACTGGAGAGAAGCCCTACAGTTGTGAAATCTGTGGAAAATTTTTCACTCAGAAACATCATATGAAAGCACACCAAATGATTCACTTGAACATTACTTTGTGAACTTTAATGACCAAATTCATATAAATACAAAAGAAAATATAAATGTCTACCAAATAGTCCACACAGATTTGTATATATTTATAAAAAAAAGTGTTACTCGAGTACCATGTAATAAAAAAAAGTTCACTGAAAGTGTAAATGTCCACATTAGTTCACGGAAGATAATCCTCCACTGAGTAGTGGTTGTGCGACTCATTGAAATAAGTCAATTAATCATGATCGAGAGCTCTATGGCCTGGTGGTAGAGCATCGGACTGAAACGCGAGGTCATAGGTTTGATTAATCATGATCGAGAGCTCAATTAATCATGATCGAGAGCTCTATGGCCTGGTGGTAGAGCATCGGACTGAAACGCGAGGTCATAGGTTCGATTAATCATGATCGAGAGCTCAATTATTCATGATCGAGAGCTCTATGGCCTGGTGGTAGAGCATCGGACTGAAACGCGAGGTCATAGGTTCGATCCCTATATTGGGCACCAAGTTGTGTCCTTGATCAAGACACATTAAATTCCCACAGAACTGTTGAACACACAGGGGTCACATTGCACAAAAGTCTGGTATTCGTTGCTGGTTTAAAAAGGGCTACTGATGAGGGTTCAAGTAAATATTACAAAAAATCCCCATGCATTATATGGAGAATGTTTCAGCTATAAAACTAAGAATTTTCCGTAGATAAATTTTGATAGTTTTAATGTTTTTGCTCAAAACTCGGAGAGGCGGTCCTAACGAGTACCTATAATCTATGTTTTGGACTAAAAATAAGAAAAAAAAGGAAAGCCCCTGCAAGCCCCATTTGCACTATATAAAAGTGGGATTTAAGGGGGTATTTTTGCACCGACATGTTATCATGAAGCATATTCACTTTTTCTGGTGGCAGAGTATCTGACCAGATAAAAGACTGTTACAGCAAATGGTTTTTGCGGATATTAAATTTTGAAATTTCTCTCTAAGCTCATTTTGATGGCAATTTGTTGTCAGGATTAGGGACTAGCCGAAACGAGAATAGTGTTAAGTGTGACCAAAGTGGACATTTCTCACATACAAATTACAGTTATAATTAACTTTATTTGAATAATTTAAGTAAATTCAGCATAAACTATATTTCATGTGGTCACCTTTGAAAAAAAAAAAAAAAAAAAAAAAAAAAAAAAAAAAAAAAAAAAAAAAAAACATAAAACCAATATAGCTAACTTTTGTTTCTAATATTTTCCAGCTCCAATTGAGAGTGTTGGAGGTTGGAGATTCAAATGCCAATACTGTGGTAAAGGTTTCCAAGACTTATCTAAAGTCAAAAGACATGAGAGAATTCATACTGGAGAGAGACCATACAGCTGTGAAATCTGTGGGAAAAGTTTTACACAAAAGCAGCATATGAGAACGCATCAAATGGTTCATTTGAAAATGAATTTGTGAAATATAATGTGATTTTTAATTTGTGACCAAATCCATAAAAAAGTGTTATGAGAGAAAAAAATGTAAATGACCACCGATTAGTTCACTGTTAAAAGACAGTGTAGATTAGCTTTTCCTGTAAGTGGTTTAGTAAATTTGTAAATGGGAAGTTATGGTTTTGGTCCTTGGCTTTATTAGTCTTTTGGATGAGACAACTTATATATAAGTGAAAATCCTTCAACGTAGACGTGTGATTTATTGCGAAAATGCATTTTTGTTTGATTATTTTTTACGTCTCTTTTAATAGCTAACCCCAGGACATTACCATAGCTTTTGACTTTTGACGTACTGTTAAAAATCAAACAAAAAGTATTTTCGCAATTGAACGCAAGATGAGAGATTTTCGCTAATGTGATGAGAAGTTAAACCCTTACAAACACATGAAGAAATGATTCAGCGTTCAAATAACCGTGATGATAGGCATACTGGAGATAAATCTTAATGGATATGTAATGAAAGGGTAACATTGCAAGAAAGCTTTCCTTCTTATTATTTGAGTTGCCATTATCAACACAGAAAGTTTTCTTGTTCCTCTTATTTACAAAGGAGGTTCCGATTGATTGCTGACAGCATTTGAATGATATACGTGACAATATAGGCTGAGACAAACATTTTTGCATGTAGCATTAATTTCAAGGATATTGGATTATCTCTTATGCACATGCATTGCCCCTTTTCAATTTCACTTGTGGCAGAGTGGCTGATTTTGTATACTAGTTGCACTGTAACCCATTTTATATTTGCGGATATATAATTTCACATTTTTCACATCACTGTGTGGCAATTTATTTTTCATATCTCGGGGACTAGCTTAACAAGAATAATGTAAAGTATAACAGAATGGATATAATAACTGCGATTTATTCGAAAATAAATTAATCATAAAAATAAATATGTTTTTAGCTTTTTACTCGTGTGAACACATCCAGCATATACGTATCTTCCATGCGGTAATATTTGAGGGTTAACAACCTTGAAATATGATACAGCTCACATCTTTTCCTGATATTTTTCAGCACCATCTGAGAGTAATGGAGATTCGAGATTTAAATGCCATTACTGCGGAAAAGGTTTTCGAGACTCGTATAAAGTGAAAAGACATGAGAGAATCCATACTGGAGAGAAACCTTACAGTTGTGAGATATGTGGCAAATCATTTACTAGGAAAGATCACGTGAAAGACCACCAAATCATTCATTATAAAGCATTTCTGTGATTAAGTTAATTTGTGACCTAATAATTAATCTCAAAGAAAAGCCTTACAATTGTAATAAAAGAAATAGTAAAAGCCATCATGATGCTCATTTTTTAAAGATATTGTCACTTAGTTCATTGCCCGAAACAGAAATGAATCCAAGATAATAATTTTCTAGAAAATTTAATCATGGAATGTTCATCTTTCACGAAATTAGGAAGGGCATAATTGTGAAAGTTAGCAAAAAAAAAAACAAAAAAAAAAAAAACAAAAAAAAAAAAAAAAATGGTAATCTGCCTCCCGTAAGGCTTGCCCAGGAACAGTTGTGTTAACTCACTGTCACGAAATGATTGAGCTCTTAAGCATGGATGTAAATCGAAATATTTTTGCCCTGGTCAGCATGAGCGAAACATAATATATAGGCAGTGAAACACCAAAACGGGATCGAAACAGATATTCAGTTGTGATAAAAAGGTACAAGTAGGCAAAGATCAGGAAAAGGCGCAATCAGAAAAAGATTCCCACTCCAAAAACCGAGGTGGGAAAAAACCAAACTAACAATCAGGTACTTATACCATGAAACATATCGTAAGCCGAATGAGCAGCTATTTTCCCAATAGGTGGCCACTCAGTTACCTTAACTTAACTAAAAATATGAAAACATACATAAGGCGCCAACAGCACAAAAAATTTTAAACACCAAGACATAAAACAAAAAGAACCACTACAGAAGTATCGACTTGGAACGATCAGTAACACAAAGTTACTGGCGGGCTTAAACCGGTTTTACAGGTACCTAACCTCACCCTCAGCTTCTGTAGTGGTTCAGTGATAAACAAGAAATAAGAAATCATATTAAGAAAATACTAAACATAGATACCAACGTTTAACATGAATAACGGAAAGCAGAGTGAGCAGCTATTGAAGGTATTAGGTGGTCACAGTGCTAGCTTGGACAGAACAAGTAAATGCAGAGGGCTAAGTGAACAGCCATTATATTCGGGTGGTCACAAAGCCATGCAACATGAAACTCGTAATTGGAATAACTTTGTGTGAACCAGAACAGCAGTACCGCCTTGGTACGGTCAGTTATAAAATAACTGGGGGGCTTAAACCGGTTTTAAAGCCTGTCTTGTTTCTGATTTGTTTCTTTTTTTCTTGCAGTTTCATCGCAGAGTGATGGAGACGAAAGGTTTAAATGTAGTTACTGCAACAAAAAATTTTAAGATTCGTATAAAGTGAAAAACATGAAAGAATCCATACTGGAAAGAAGCCTTACAGGTGTGAGGCTTGTGGGAAATCTTTTTCTCAAAAAGTATCATAGAAAACTCACATTTTGATTCATACTGGAGAGAAACCTTACTGCTGTGAGATGTGGGAAAACATTTAATACTAAAGGAAATCTGAAGTCACACCAGATTATTCAATTAAAGGCCAAGGTGGACTATAAAATGAAAATTAGGTAGCTTATCCCAGTATTTGTCTAGACACCTTAGTGAGCTCCTAAAATCCAATAATTGATTTGATTGGCTGTATCTGCTAACTGTAAAATTACTGATTTATGCTCCCTTGTAAAACAGATAATCATAAATACTTATGCCCATAACTGTGATTAATTTAATTGCCCTTAATTCAAACAGATATTGTCTTTGGGATTATCAATAAGACTAAAACTAATACAGTAACTGCACAGTAGCTTATATCTACTTGTATTACCTGTCTTAATGAAGGTAATGATTTCTTGTCACCCAGCGGCTTAGGTCTTTTAATGGTATTACCTGATAGCCAAGTAACTTTTTATTTGTATGATAACATGTTCATCTGACATTTTCCCCATCATGTAGTAATTACGTAATAAGCTGAGTATTAAAAAACTGCTCATTTACAGCAATGATTTTAAATTGTCTTAAATAGTACTTGTTTTAGAGAAGGTTAATGATATGCTTTTCCATAGAAATTCAGCATACCTATGAGAATCCTTACAGTTCTGAAATATGTGAGAAATAATTAACACAGAACCAACATATACGAAATGCGCACCATATGGTACATTTGAAAATATGTTTATGCTTATGTTTTAAGAGAAATGAAAAGGTAAATGACCACCAATTAGTTGATTGCTAAAACCCATTGAGAAGCCTCAATGGCAAGAAGTGATGTGTTTAATCCTTGGCTTCTACTGAACTGAGGACCGATCTCCATAGACACCAGCTGTTTGTGAGAAGTTAATTCTGAACAGACAAACAAAATGCATCGTCAGGGTCTTTTGGTCATTCTTATGGATTTTATTGCGTTGCTCTTTGTATTATCCCACTCATTTGAGTGAAAAACTTATCGTGAGCGATGAAAGAATAACACGATGTACAGTAAGTTTCAACGTTGAAAACCGTGAAAACTGATAATCTATTGTTATTAAATATTATTCCAACAGCTAAACTCTTAGACCATCATGGAAACATCTCCGTGTGGAACTTAACCCCTTCAAACCTATACATATATAGTAAAATTGAGGTTTGACGGGGTCGAGAGAAAAATCAATGATTGATGTAATTATGTGATTTAAAACTCAAAACTGCTAAATTCTAACAAAAGTCAATATAATAAATCATTATATTATGATATGCAAGGTAAATATTTCTAAAATTAAAATTTTGTTCAAAAATAGATATTTAATATGTAATTTAAAGAAATTCCAAAGTAATCATGGAGAAGTTTCCGTAATGCAGATGAAGGCCTATGTTTAAAGGTTTCCATTGCACCGATGCTGCCAGTCACCAACCAATGATAACTGGTTTAAAATACTTAAACCCTTAACTACAGACGCTTCTGTTATTACATTATGATACAGCTTGCCTCTTTTCCTCATTCTTTTCTTTTATTTTCTTTTCAGCCCAAATGGAGACTGACCTAGGTAGAAGATTTAAATGTCGTTATTGTGGCAAAGCTTTCCAAGAATCGAATAACATGAAAAGACATGAGAGAATTCATACTGGAGAGAAACCTTATAGTTGTGAGATCTGTGGGAAGTCTTTTTCAAGGAACGATAATTTGAAGGCACACCAAATTGTTCATTGGAAAACAACTTTGTGAAAAATGATGTGATATTACTTTTGTGAGAGAATTCTTGTCAGACAAAAACGTTTACGTTGTGAGCATTTCACGAAATATGAAAACAAAGATTTAATGACCACCAATCAGATCTCAGCTGTTGGTGAAAAACAAAACTTTAGACAAACATTCAAGCAAAATATAGTTTCATGACCTATACAGCATTTTTGAGAATTTCTTCGTGTTTCTAAGCAAAAGTGTGTGCTCAAATGTGTGTAACACTTTTCACAGGCCTTTAAGCTATTAAATTAGATTGGAAACCTAGAAAACAGGTATTCTGTTGTCCTTGATTATCTTGGATTTAACATTCTTTCATCACTTAAGGCCATGTTGAGACAAAGCTTCAGTTTGAAGTCACATCCAATATAATGGAGCAGTTAGTGATCAAACATGCCATCCCTGGTTTACATTTTGAGTTGCTTAGCCACTACGCTACAGAAAAAAAAATCAATGTCTGATGATAGTTTTCATATTCACCTATATCTTTTTATGCCTTTTTGCAGCTCCAATGGAAAATAACTTAGATAGAAGGAACAAGTGCTATTACTGCAATAGAACTTTCCAAGACGCAAATAAAGTGAAAAGACACGAAAGGGTCCATACCGGAGAGAAACCTTACAGCTGTGGGATCTGTGGAAAATCTTTTTCAAGGAACGATAATTTGAAAGCACACCAAATTGTTCATTGGAAAGCAACTCTTTGAAACATTGTGTGAAATTTCTTTTTTGAAAGAATTTTTGTGAGAGAAAAATCATAATTGTAATATTTTTACGAATTATGTTTGAAGTGAAAAATTAATGACAATCAACCAGTTTATTGTTAAAGCACATTGTAGAAGCCTCATTGGTGTCATGGTGAAACTAATCTCCTTGAAAGGAGTTAAACCTTTGATCCAGTCTTTAGGATTAGGCTTTAAATTGAGGTCTTGTCTTCATATGACCTCAGCTGTTGGGGAGATATGATACCTCAAAAGACGTGCATACAAACAAATGGTCATGTAGGGACTTTTCAGTGTATTTGAGGATCTTTGTGTTACTAAATACACTGTTTGCTGCTCAAATGTGTGAGACACGATCGGCGGACTGTGAAACAATAAAAAAGAGTTCCATATATTTTATAGTTGGAAATCTTGAAAAAAATTAAACTTTTGTTTCTGTTGAGTTAAGATTTAACAATCCATCATCATTTAAAGTACTACTGGGATAAAGCCTCACTTGTAAGTCATTTTATATACTGAAGTAGTATTACATTGCATTTCATTACAAAAACATGTTGTAAAAAATGAAAATTTTTAGTGGAAATTTTTTGATGTTTTTCTTTTCTTTTTTCTTTTGCTCAAAACATAGATTGAGGCGGTTCTAACGAGTACCCACAATCTATATTTTGGAGCAAAATAAGATAAATAGGTATACCCCTGCAAACCCTAGTTTTACTACATAAAAGCGGAGTATAAGGGGGTATTTATTACACGGACATGTTTTTGTGATGCAAACCTGCGAGGCTTGGTTTACAAGATGAATGGTGTAAGAAATGCCAATCATGGCTCTTACTTTTTTTTCTTATGATATGGTTATCTTCCTTATTTCGTTTTATGTTTTGTTGTTATTTTTTTTTCAGCACGAATGGAGACTGATCATGACAGGAGATTTAAGTGCCAGTACTGTGGCAAATCTTTCCAAGATTCGTATAAAGTGAAAAGACATGAGAGAATCCATACTGGAGAGAAACCTTACAGTTGTGAGACCTGTGGAAAATCTTTTACTACGAAGGAAGGGCATAGAGCACATCAAGTTACCCATCTGAGAAACATTTATCCGTAACTAAATTTTGTCAGGTGTTTCATGATACTCGGCTGATGATTTTAATTTTCCGTGGGTATGTACAGATTACATGTGCATACATGTGATATATCTCAGAAGCCAAATAGGGAGATTTACTTTTACAAATAGGGAGAATGATTAAACAAAGAAGGAAATTCTTGAATTTTGGAAGGGATATCTGAAATTCCAAATAGGGAAATGTATAAGCTAAATAACGACATTCTTAAATTTAAAATAGGAAGATTTTCTCCAGAATAGGGAGGTCCCTCTGAAATAGGGACATACCACATGTATACATGTGCTTAATAATGCGTAGCTGCAGTATTCCAAGTCACGCATGATAGTGTTGCACTCAAGATAGTCTTTCCTCTATAAACTTGCGGTGTGGACACTTAGATAATCAAATGTGTATGTTTTAAAACTTCTATGCATGAACTTCTGTTTAACAACTTATGATATTGTGTCCTGTGCATGTTAGGAAAATGGATAGTTTATGTAAATACCGTTTTGAAGAAAATGGCTCTTAACACATTTAACAACTACCAGAAATAAAAATGAAACAGTTGCAAATTTATTGAGAATGGTAAGTTATAATGTTATGCATACATTTGTAATATGTAAATGAAGTTAATGTTAAATTGTAGAAAAATGTTGATTAATGTTAATAAAAATTAAAACTGGGATCCTTTCAAAGTAGTGAACGTATATATAATGAGAAAGGGGATGGGCCATACCGGATGGAATGTATGCTTAGCGGACTTTAGAACAAAAAATGTTAATAACTTTATTATAGGGAGCCAGGTGTTTTAGCTTCTGACCAGAGAAGGGAAAACAATAAGTCATATCTTACACGTTAAGTTTATATAGCAATAAAAACATTCGTCTATTCAAGCAGTCTACAGGTGTATAATAACAAACTTAAATGATACCCTGTGTACATGCTTATGCTGATCTGTGTATTTAGCCCCCATTTCAGACCTTTGTTTGTTTGTGTTGAGGCTTAACGTCCCAGTCAACAATTTGTCAGTCATGTCAGGACAAGCCAACGCTCCCTGGGTTTAACCAGTACTGTAGGGAGTTAATGTGTCTTGCTCAAGGACACAACACGATGGCGCATGTGGGGATCGAACCCAGGACCTCTCGAGTCGGAGACCGACACTCTACCACTATGCCATCGCGCTCCCTAGTTCAGATTTTTGCAATTACTATATTAATGTTCAACAGAGTGCAGTGGCATAGTGATTATAGAATGGGACGTTGGATCTATCAGTATCTTTACATTCTTTCGTAGTTTGGACATGCGCATATTTGTACAGTACAAAATACTTATTTTTTAAATGATGTAATAAGTGCATTGGTCAGTCTGAGAGTGAAAATATGTACTCTTGGTGCCTGTCTACTGTCTCTCGGAGGTTGGCACAGGGACAGTGTGGTTAGGATAACTGACCATTCAGTTAAGACAACAGCTGTTCACCGTGGCTGTAAAGCACTAACTAAAAAAAAACAACAGCGAAACAAAACATTATGTATGCCCCCAATGAAGTATTATTATTAGGATTTATTACCAACCATCAGGATAACATGCCCATGAAAAGTATACCACCTTATACCCCACTTTTATGCGTAAAACTGGGGTTTACAAGGTATACTTTTTTTTCTTATTTTTGATCCAAAACATAGATTGTGTATATTGTGCTCGTTAGAACCGCCTTGTACCCACAGTGTATGTTTTGAGCGAAAATATTAAAAATATCATTTTTTCCAATAAAATTTACCACTTTTGCTTCTGAAAAAAATTCTGTAAATTGCATGAGCAAGTTTTTGAAATGTCTGAACTCAAAGGGCTCAACCCACTGACTCTTTTTGATAGATTGATGTTTATAAGTGTTGAACCTTAAGCTTAAAAGATTGTGACTCATTTCTGAAATAGTTTTAATATTTTGCAGGTCACCATCCACAACCTGTTGACCCAAAATTACAGAAATATATGTGCCGCTTCTGTCAGAAAGTGTTCCCTGCTCCTTCAAAGTTAAAAGTTCACGAAAGAATCCATACTGGAGAGAAACCTTACAGTTGTGAGCTGTGTTCTAAATCATTTACTACTAAGGGAAGTTTGAAAGTTCATTCAATGGTTCATGGGAATTTCAACTAGTGTTAATAAACCTGAATTTTCACCTATACCTAGAAGGAAGCATAAGAGGATTTCATTTTAGGAATCTGCTCATACAGATAATTCATACTGGAGAGAGACTACAGTTTTTATTATCTACATCATTCTACATCAAAGGAAGTTTGAAAATTCATTCAATAGGTCATTGGAGTTTCAACATGTTGTCCTTAAGTTTTCTATATATCAGACTCCAGAAAGGAAGTGGGTGGTGGTGTTTTGTTTCTGAACAGGAACCTTTTAGTCAGTTGATAACAAAGAAAGTCTGTACAGTTATGTTTTATGTGCTTAATCATTGTCTACCAAATGAAGCTTAAAAGAATGCTGGAAAGATCATTCAGTAGTTTAGGAGGCTTTTAACAAGTTCATAAATGTGAATTGTCTTCCAACATATAGGAAAACAGGAACCTACTGAGAGATTTCGTACTTGAGAAAACCCTGTGATATAAATTATTTTCTAACAAATGAAATTTTAAAGCTGATGTATGATTGACAAAATGCACCATAGAGGTTTAAAAATTTATATTGGCATTTATATTGCAAAGAATGTAATTAGCTTGAATTCCATAGCATGTTTTATGGTACATTGATTTTTATTTCATTATAACTTTTGTGATCATTTGTTTGAAGTCATAGTTTGTAGCTAGGGATTTTTATAAATCGTTGATAGATCTAAGGAAACCGTTATAAACAAAAAGTTTATCGCTTCACTCGCGTTTTTGAGGGTTTATAAGCATGACGTTTTTACTGCAAACATTTAGATATTATTGCTTGCTTCAATATGCAACGCTATCCCAAGTTTTAAAGTTCGCCTCTATAGATAGCATTTATTGACCGTCATTTACCTGTTCGTGCGAAAAATGGTATCACCTTATTAAAATACATCTTTGAATTATCAGTACTTCTTATATTATACATATGCATTTATCATACTTTTGTGAACATGATAGTTTCTGATAAATAAACGTTTGAATTATGTGTACAGCAGTGTGTTGATTTATCCAAAATTGTAAATACTTTATAAATTTTAGCTCACATCCACCTTTGGCTCACGAAGTATTTGAATAACTGGAAAGAATTAATAATTTCTGTCCATATGTGTATCACCTTTGAACATTATTCTTAGAGCAATAACCCAGAGCTTCCTTAATATCATGTGATTTGATGTAATGTAAGGGTGTTTAAAATGTTCATATTGAAAATGTAGTGTATTCATTCTACTTAGCGCACATACTCAAATATGTGCGTTTTAGCGCACATACTCAAATATGTGCGTATGTGCATTCTGCATGGCTTGCAAATTGCTTTGAACACTTTTGTTAACTAAATATCTAAGTGTATTAAAGAAAAATATTTTGCAATGGTTCAAAAATGCAAAAAGCTGCATAGGCGCTCAATTTGGAGAAACATCCACATATTAGTTATTATTTTTCTCTTATTAGAAAGAAATTTTGTTAAGTAGTTTATTGTCAGTTTCGAAACAATAATAAAATAAAAATAAATGATAATGGCAGCTTTTTTTTTACTGTCTTCGATTTGAATATGGACTTGCATTAAGTTTATTTTAGTACTGTTCTCCTGATAAAAAAAAGTTTGTTTGTTTTTTTGTTTTTTCAGAAATGCCTCCAGCATTAAAGGTGTCAGATGTTTCTCAGTAAATATTGAAAATTAAACACAGGAAATCTTGATATTTTACTTTTGGTCAAAGCATAGATAGTGAGTACATGTTAGAACCTCCTCGTTGAAGCCGCTCTTACGAGTACCCCAAATCATTGTTTTAATCAAAAATAAGAAAAATAGGTATACCCCTGTGTACCACAGTTTTGCTGTATAAAACTAGGATATGAGGGGTATCCGTGTACTTTTTCATGGACATGTTTTCTTGGTGAATTGCCCCAGCAGCCTTGATACTTATATATTCCTCATTGTTTTAATGCTTGTAGGATCACTTTTTATTGCTCTCATCTGACATATTCTTTATCTCTTTTAGGTATAACTTCAAAGGTGACAATCTCTGGCATAAAAGGCGTCAGATGTCGATTCTGTGGAAAGATATTTCCTGCTCCCTCAGTGTTAGCCGTTCATGAGAGAATCCATACTGGAGAGAAACCTTACAGTTGTGAGATCTGTGGGAAATCCTTCAACGACCCGTCATCATACCGTCGTCATGGTCGAGTACATACTGGAGAAAGACCTTATAAATGTGACTTTTGTGGTCGATCCTTCTCCCAGAATTACGACTTGAAAGCTCACCAGATCATTCATATGAAAAACATGAAATAACTTCCAAAATGTTTAAAGAAAATCAAGAATATTGTGTGCTTTTTGCAAGCCTTCGCTCAGAGCTGAAAAAGTAACTTTCCATATTTTTCTTATGAAAACTTGAAATGGGTCCAAACAACACCCCTTGACCCAGTATACCCATGATGCAGCAAAAATTCTACAGTGCAGATGGATTCAAATGACACTTGACGAAATGAGTGTGCTTATTGGGAGCTTGGTCAACTTGAAGCTAGATCAATGTGGCTGCCGGTATAGCGGGAAATGAACACGCGCTTCTGTATTTGTTTGTTCAATTGAGCCGGCTTCAAATCTTCAAATTGTCACTTTACATCAACATCAGGAAAACATGTCCTTGACAACTATAACCCAATCCTATATCGCAAAACTTTGGTAAAGAGGGGTATACCAATTTTCTTATTTTTGCTGTAAGACATAGATTGTGGGTACTCGTCGAGGCGGTTCTAACGTGTACCCAACATCGATGTTTTGAGTAAAATTGTGAAAACTATCAAAAATTTTCTTGTGAAATTTTCAATATTTGCAGCTGAAGAAAATATCTTTTTATTGCATGGGCAAGTTTTTGTAATCATCTGCGCAGTAAGAATCACGTGTATATAAGCATCACGATAACATGTCCGTGAAATGAATACCCCTTTATAAACAACATTTATATAGCAAAACTGGGGTATGCAGGGGTATGCCTTTTTTCTTATTTTTGCTCCAATACATAGATTGTGGGTCCTCGTTGGAACTGTCGTTTCTAACGAGTACCCAGTGCACAATCTATGTTTTGAGCAAAATAAGACAAAACACTTAAAATATTAAAAACAATGTTGAATATTTTCACTACTTTAAAAGTCTCAGTATTATACAATTGTTGCCCTTGAGTGAGGGTGACATGACGATTTGTTCACCCGAGGCAGGTAATATTGTCCGAGGGTGAAGCCCGAGGGCAATATTACCTGTCGAGGGTGAACAAATTGTCATGTCACCCTCACTCAAGGGCAACAATTGTTTTATTATACTTAACCCTATTTGAAACAAATTAGCAACATACCACAGGACAAACACCTGTGACTACAAGTGCAACTGCACATTGAGGCCAATATGACGTCAGAGGGTGATATGATCATGCGACATGACAGAATAGCACCCTCCACGTGCACTGTTAACAAACGCATGTGACTGCATGTGCAGCTGCACGTTTTAGGCAGATATGACGTCAGAGGGTAATATGATCATGCGACATGACAGAATAGCACCCTCCGCGTGACCTGCTCTGGACCAATCAAAATCCACACTCAGCCAATGAATATTAATGAGGTATAATAAATTGCATGGACATGTTTTCGTAATGGGGTTGGGAGAGTCTGAACTATACCAGACCATCCTGCACAGCTAATGTTCCTCCTTTCTGAAGCTATGTTGGCTTTTGTGTTTCATGGAACAACAACAGCAACAGACAACAAAATTTTAGTACCTTACTTGAATTTTTCTGTACGCTGAATTAAAAAGTGATTAAGCATTAAAAAGCAAACTTTTCTAGTACTGATTAGAGTTTTCTTAATTCAGTTTATGCTAAAGCCGTTTTGTAAGTTTCAAATTTTTCACATTGAAAGGAAATATTTGACGCTGGATCTTTTGGTCTTTTTTATTTTTGTTAATTAACATTTTCTTTTTTATATGGTGATCTAGTTAAAGATCAATTTGTAGATTAGGAAAAGCACACCACCTCTTTCCTAAACAAGGAATGATGCATTGAAAATTGGTATTTTTATTTTCCTTTGCATCACACAATACCTTAGATTTCTGAAAAAGCGACACTGTATTTTCTGGTTTGTATCAATGTTGACATTAGATCCTCACCAACGTTTGGCATGTTCCTTTGGTGGAGATTTGGCCTAAGAAATAGCATATGACCCTTCAAACGCCAGGGCTAAATGAAGAATAGAATATGACCCCTCTAAAGCCAGGGATAATTGAAGAATAGTATATGACCCCTCTTAAGCCAGGACTATTTCAAGGAATAGAATATGACCCCTCTAAAGCGAGGACTTATTCAAAGAATAGTATATGAACCCTCTAAAGCCAGGGCTAATTGAAGAATAGTATATGACCGCTCATATGCCTGAGCTATTTGAAAAATAGTATATGACCCCTCTAAAGCCAGGACTTATTCAAGGAATAGAATATGACCCCTCTAAAGCCAGGGCTAATTGAAGAATAGTATATGAACCACAAAAGCCAGGGCCAGAATAGTATATGACCCCTTTAAAGCCAGGACTTATTCAAGGAATAGTATATGACCCCTCTAAAGCCAGGACGTATTCAAGGAATAGTAAATGACCCCTCTAAAGCCAGGACTTGTTCAAGGAATAGTATATGACCATTCTTAAGCCAGTACTTATTCAAGGAATAGTATATGACCCCTCTAAAGGCAGGGCCAATTGAAGAATAGTATATGACCCCTCTAAAGGCAGGGCCAATTGAAGAATAATAACCCCTCTAAAGCCTGGGCTAATTGAAGACCCCTCTAAAGCCAGGACTTACTCAAGGAATATTACATGACCCCTCTAAAGCCAGGACTTATTCAAGAAGATCAGTCGATTTTGGATGAAATTTGCAGTAAGAACTGGTAATAGAATTGAATGGATTATTGCCCAAAATTATTCTGATTTGTCTGTTTCGTTTATGGCTAAGTGTGCCAGTCAACAGCTATGGTCATCTCGGGACGTTAGCACTGTCTAACGTGCAATGATGACACAAATTATTAACAACATACTGACTTCAGCTTTATTTCTCTTTTTTCAGGAAGACCAACTGAACAGGACCTGACTATCAGGAGATACTCCTGTCGTTTTTGTTCCAAGATTTTTCCCGCTCCATCCCTGGTGAAGAGACACGAGAGAATCCATACTGGAGAGAAACCATTTTGCTGCGTGACATGTTCAGCAAGGTTCAACACAAAGGCAAACCTACGGAGACATCAGCTTACACATATGGATGATATTTGATCGGGGCCAGGTCTGACACAAGCTAGCCTGTACAGTCACAGAAAAAGGCTAGAATGGTACTCGTTTGTAAACGAGATATACTATTGATATCGCGAAAGCAAGGACGCTGATCGGTTGTGCAGTTACTACACACCTGATCTGTGCTTTTGTTTTTGCATCATGCAGATTCTTGGTTTTCGGCTGTATAGTGTGTTCAGCATTACTCAACACAAAGGCAAGCCTTCGGAGTAATTGTAAACTCATATGGAGGATATTTGATACTTAAGCTTTGGACTGACGTGTCGATTAAAGGTTACACTTTCACTGTTTTTAAAATAATTATGCCAAATAATTTACTACATAATCTCTTGATATATACTGTAGATGATCACTGAAATTCTTATGAGTTTAGGGATACATGTCATAACTTTTCCTTCAGGACTTATTCTTAAGTAATGTTCCTGTTTCATGCTGTGCTACTAATATGGTGATTTTTAAGGCTATGTGAAAACAATTTAATAACAGTGTCCGAGACTCAGCTAAATGAGACATGAAAAAATAAGGACCCAGTTGTTCAAAGCATTGTTAGCTTAACGATATCGTTAAGACATAAATTTGTTAAGCAAATATCAGCTAAAGTAACAAATACACTGTTATTTTTTGTTGAAAAAATGTGAGAATCCTTTGCAATGCAAAGGATTCTCACATTTTTTCAACAAAAAATAACAGTGTATTTGTAATATTAATGTTTGAAATTTTAGCGAAACGTTAACTAACGACGTCGTTAGTTTTGAACAACTGGCCCCAGGATTTTAGACATAATCATTCTGTAAATGAAATGAAGGCTGCTGTAAAGGATATTCCTATGGGGCATGGAATGAGTACATGTTTCTGCCATGTTGGAGGGTGATCAGGTCAGATACAACAGATTCAACACCCAAAAATATCAAACAGTCTGTGATTAAAGAATACAGTTTTAAAAAGACAAGACGGAATTTAACTACCATCTTCATAACGAAAATGATTAGCCTGCAGCGCATGTTTCAGCATAATTTGACTCATTTGTGTGCTGTATACATAATAGATACCTTGTGTATTAAATGATGTTTTATGTGCATAAATACATGTACGAGTATATGTAAATATTTTCATACCTGACCGAGTTGTTTCACTTCAATATCAAATCATTGCAAATTGGACATGAAACTTTTTCTGTTGCCGACCTCACATCGAGCACATGTCTGTCAATTGTGTCTACGTTTTGAGGTTAAACGTCCCAGTCATCATCGGGACTGAGCCACATGTTCCAGGGTACTAGCCAGTATTCTACGGTGTTAATACGCCTTGCCCAAGGACACAAGACGGTGCCGCTAATGGGGATCAAACTCAGGGCCTCACGCTTCTGTGTCCGATGCCCTATCACTATGCAATCGCACCCCCTCCTCCTCCCCCCCCCCCCCCCCAACGACGATTTGAACATGAAATATTTGTACAATAATTTTCAGTAAGTGATGAAAAGAAATATGCACATTGTACTTGTCACTTGCCTCCTGGAAATTTGCCCATAGCATTAGCTCTTGAACATGGGTATAAAGTGCTAAAGTTACATGTGCCGTGCCATGAGAAGGTACAAGTAGGCAAAGATCAGGAAAAGGCGCAATCAGAAAAAGACTCCCACTCCAAAAACCGAGGCGGGAAAAAACCAAACTAACAATAAAGTACACTTACCATGAAAACATTTTGTAACCCGAATGAGCAGCTATTTTCCATATAGGTGGCCACTCAGTAACAAAAACTTAACTAATAATATGATAACATACATAAGGCGCCAACAGCACAAAAATTGTAAACAGCAATTTAAATTTTAAAATTGTAAACTGGATTTTCGTCTTTGCGAAAACAAAGGACGCATATAAGCTGTACAGTAAATGCACAGCTGATCAGCTGATTTTCGCTTCATGTACAGTGCAATCCCTCTTCTTCTTTTAAAAATCCGACATTTCAAGCTTCTAGCCTTCTTTTTTGAGTGTACGAGTCAATTTGTTGTACCTCATCGGGAAACACTAAAGAATTTTTTTTCTCTATCGCGACTCACACAATTTATTTATCATTTATTTTAATATTTATTTATTTTCAGGTCAACTGGTGGCCCATCAACGTGATGTTGCTCTAAAGACGTCATTCCAAGATCAAAGTCCAGCACACAGTGATCCACTTCTGAAAATAACGTGTCGTTACTGCTTCAAGCTATTCCAGTCCCCGGCTCACTTGCGGCGACATGAAAAGACTCATACTGGAGAGAAACCTTTCAGTTGTGAGATTTGTGGAAAATCTTTCAGCACTAAAGATGGTGTGAAATCTCATCAGAGAACTCATATGGATAAATTTAAATTTTGATTGAAACAGCTATTTGGTGGCTCTTCTAAAAAGAAAAATGATTCTCTTATGGAAGACGGTAGCATGATTTTGTGCTGGAATGCTCTTTCATGAAAAATCTTAAAATGCGGGAGGATTGACACATATTTTGATGTGGAGGAAAGAGAAAGTAAAAATGGTTTGGGTTTGATTGTAGTGCCCGTCAGGTGCGTTTATGGTGCTATGCAATAGGAGGGCAAACACAAAGGAGAGGAGAGAAGATTTTTGGAAAATTGGGATAATAAATGAGCCTTTGTTCATCAGGAAAACATGTCCGTGTAATGTATACCCCCTTATACCCCACTTTTATATAGCAAATCTGGGGTACGCAGGGGTATACTTATTTTTCTTATTTTTGCTCCAAAACATAGATTATGGGTACTCGTTAGAACCGCCTCGGCGAGGCGGTTCTAACGTGTACCCACAATCTATGTTTTGAGCAAAAATAAGAAAAATATAAAAAAATTTCCACTGAAATTTTTCAATATTTACAACTTAAAAAATCTCTGTATATTGCATGGGCAAGTTTTCGTAATGTTGAGAAAACAAGCAATCTTGGTTCCGTCTAGTTTTGACACAAACGAACTTTACAGCTGCAGAAGCAGACTTGGAGTATGCAATTTTGCATTTTGCGAAGAGAAGGGATTGTACTATCAGTGTAGCGAAAACGAAGATGCTCATCAGTTTCGTGGTTGCCGCGAAGCTGGTCTGTGCCTTTGTTTTCGCATATGCAAACTGATGGTTTTCTGATGCGCAAATAAAGTTGGAAGCTTTCTACTACTGTTGTAAGGCCTTGTGAAATTTGTATCAAGTGAAACAATGGGAGAGAACCTTACAAATATCTCAGGGGAAATATTCCATCAGGAAAACATGTCCATTGAATTAATACCCCCTCATACTCCACTTTTATATAGTAAAACTGGGGTATGCAGGGGTAAAACTTTTTTTCTTATTTTTTGCTTCAAAACATAGATTGTTGGTACTCGTTAGAACCGCCTCGATGAGACGAGTTGTTCATGTTGGGCTCTGTGTTAATATTTTGTTATGTTCTTGTACTTCCTTTAATATATTCAAATATGACAACTGAATCAGAATCATGTCCAATTTGTTCTTATGAAGCAATCAACTATTACGTGTAGCACGTTTCTTTCAAAAAGATTTGATAATCAAATTAGCCGCCTCATGAGAAAACCAACAATTTGCATTTGCAAAAAATAAAGGCGAAGATCAGCTTCGCAGTAACTGCGAAGCTGATCAGCGCCTTTTATTTTCGTTTCACGGATAATACTGTTCCTCTACTTTATAAATCCGAAATTTACAGTCTCTAGCCATCTTCTGTGCCTGTGTTTGTATCGGACCTTTTCAAAAACTATTGTTGGTTTTAACATGAGGCGGCTCAAATATTCTTGCGTCCATTTTTACTATTTCTGCAAATTCAGGAAGTGTGTTTGGTGAAAGAAATGTGCACTTAGTGCCAGTAGTCTGCGTCTGGTAGGCTTGTCAATGGTCTTTGCCTCTGACTGTCAATATGATGCAATAATCAACATTTAAATAACATGAGCCGCATCATGAGAAAACAAGATTTTTGCCTACTGGAAAACAAAGATGCAGCTCAGCTGTGTAGCTGATCATACCCTTTGTTTTCGCTTCATAAATAGTACAGTCCCCTCTTCTTCTTGGATAGAGAATGTCAAGCTTCTTGTCATCTTCTACGATTGTAGAAGCTAGTTTGTGTTGAACCTGGGCAAAAACACCGAAGGCTTGTTTTCTCTTGCGCGGCTCACACAATTTAATTATTTTTTCAGATCAGCCGGTGGCCCATCAGCTTACTGTTGCTCTAAAGAAGCCTACCCAACAACTAAGTTCAGCACAGACTGACCAGCTTCTGAAAACAATGTGTCGTTACTGCTTCAAGCTATTCCAGTCCCCGGCTCACGTAAGGCGTCATGAGAAGACTCATACTGGAGAGAAACCTTACAGTTGTGAGATCTGTGGAAAATCTTTCAGCACTAAAGATGGTGTGAAATCTCACCAAATCACACACATGGATAAATTTAAAATTTGATGAAAATAACACATTTTCTTGCAACTGTATATTAGTTACTGATCATATGAATAAATGTTTATCAAATCACGATAGTATCTGTAGTTACAAAATGACGAGAGACTGGAGAGAAACCTTACAGTTGTGAGATATGTGGAAAATCTTTCAGCACAAAATATGGTGTGAAATCTCACCAGATTACTCGTATGGATAAGTTTAAATTATGATTTAAATAACAGCTTCTTTTCTTCTAGACGGATCCCGTGACTCAATGAGTTACATTTGACAACAGAGCATATAGTTCTAGTATCAGGATCCATACTGGAAAGAAACCTAACAAATGTGATATATATGGGACATCTTTCAGCACTTAAGATGGGGTGAAATCTCACCAGAAAATACACATGGATTAACTTGAATTTTGATTTAATAGTTACTTATCTTGTAAATACACCATATAGCAAGTATGCGAATTTTTGTGTAACACATTCGAAAGAGATGATAATAACCATACTGGAGAGAAACCTTAACTGGAGAGAAACCTTACAGATGTGAGGTCTGTTGGAAATCATTCCCTACATAAGAGGGTGTGATATCACTCCAGATAACACCCATTGGGAAACTTCAATTTTGATCGAAATAATCTTTTTTTATATGCTTTTATTATATATATAGTATGGATAATTTTGAAACAGCTGAAAATAGTAGTCAAATTTTGTGCTTAAGTTGCAACTATTGAGTGACTAGCTCAGAACCAAAGAACTAAGAATCCATATCGGAGAAAAACCTTGCAGTTGTGGGAAATCATTTAGCACCAAAAATGATGTGGAATCTCAACAGGTTACGCACATGGATAAACTTAAATTTTGATTGAAACAGCTTATGTTCTTTTTTAAAAGGTTTGACTTGCTTGTGTAATATGTCAAGTTGATTGTGTGCAGGGATATTCAGATGACATTTTCTATTAAATGAAATGACATGACATTTAATGGTTTTGAATAGACAAAACAAATGTACATAGTGATCGCTTGTCTGTCTGTCTGTCTGTCTGTCTGTCTGTCGTTTAGCCTGTAGAATGTTCTGCACATTATGAAAACATGCCCATATGATATACAGTAATTTTTTCAGGTCAAAAATCGATAATTTTCAGAGGATTTTTTTTTTATATTTTTCTTATTTTTGCTCAAAACATAGATTGTGGGTACAAGTTAGAACCGCCTCGCCGAGGCGGTTCTAACGAGTACCCACAATCTATGTTTTGGAGCAAAAATAAGAAAAATAGGTATACCCTTGCATACCCCAGTTTTACTATATAAAAGTGGGGTTTAAGGGGGTATTCATTGCACGGACATGTTTTCGTGAGAGATGTCCAATGCAGTTAAGTAAGAATGGAGAAAACATCCAGTTGAATAACCTTAGTTTTATGAAAGTCTCTAACCTTGGGGGGGGGGGGGGGGTAAACTACCTATATATGACGTAGTAGGGATGTGCCGCCCGAATAGTCCCGTTTTTCAGCCTCGCCAGATATATGAATGGGTTACCTTTTTCAAGTAAAAATATATGAATGGCCCCATTTTTCCATATTTAGTCTATGAATGACCAATTTTTTCGGACATCGCATGTTTGAGAGCACTTTTTTGCTGACATTCACTGCTCAGAAAGTCGAAATATTTGCATATAATTAATTGTGTATAGGTCAAAATTTTGTACAATCAAATATATGAATTGGTCACTTTTTTCGAAGGCATGAAATATGAATGGGTCCCTTTTTTCGATTACCGACGGGTCAGCTAAGATCAGATGACAATTTTAAATTTACTAAGTGTTATGCGGTTGGGTAATGAAAACGTCAACACTAATATACTTATGCTGACTTGCAGGATGTCAAGATCAATTTATTCTAACTGGCCTAAAAAACTCATGTTAATTGGACAAGCCATTTTTTCACAGTATAATTTTATATAGCCAAAAATACCCCCAAAACAGGTGTTATACTGTCTCACTTGAAAATTGCTTCTTTTTATGGGTATGAGGGATTGGAACTGACACTTTATGCGCATATAAAATATTTTGTGGCTAGTAAACGATCATATCCCATTTATTCTGCCGTTTATTTGAATGGGCTACGACTATTTGTTTTTGAGTTATGCCATGATTACTAAAGCTGATGACGTGTGCCAAACTGAGATATTTTAAAGTGAGAACGGAGTGACATGCCTGATAAGTCAGACTGTTACATCCAATTCTACTTTCAATGGGTTATAAACAGTATTTGGACATACCTAATCAGTAAAAATAACCAGTAGTGTGGCTTACTTATATCGCTGGATATAAATTTATATCCCAAAGTACTGAGGACAATGTAAAGAAAAAGTGTCCTGTCCGTAACCCATACATTACATCTATGACGTCTTATACTTCTGGAAGTTCAAAACCACATTGGGGGATGGAGTCTTCAGAACTGATAATTGTCATGAGAAAAATATTATACCAACGCCAATGACAATGTAGAATTATGGAATTTTTATTTCGGTCAAAAATGTCCTGTCCGTAGAGAAAAAATCGACAACAAAAAGTGTAAAATTTCTTAAACCAATAAACCAAGAGTCATCAAATTTCACATGAAGCATACTTTTATCAGGACAAAACTTTTATTAGAATATAGGGTGGAATGGATTAAAACTCTTGTTACCATGGCAACGGATAGGTCCCATAGGGTTATAATGGCGAAAACAAAGTTTTCTTATTTTCTAGCTAGCTATTAATCTTATTCTGTCCAAACTTATTTGTAACCAGGGTATACACATCAGCTTTAATTATATTATGTTTCGGCCAAATCCGATTCCTAAATAAAAAGTTACCTCCCCTTTCTTAAATTTTCATGATTTTTGAAGATGAAATAATGTTTTGGATATAACGGAATTTTGTGGCAAAGAATGATAAAAAGGTATATATTTTCCGAAACTGTATGACCAACAGATTTTGGAAAAAGTGGAACAAAGCCAAGGGTACAACTTTGACAAAAAACCTCCGAAAACAGGTGAGACAAAAATTTGCCTCTGATCGTAGCTGAGACGCATATATATGAATTGGGTATGTTTTAAAGTATCGGGCGGCACGTCCGTACCAAAATTACCTCCTAGTTAACTAGTTAACCCCCCCCCCCCCCCCCCCCCCCCCCCCCCCCCGAGTCTCTTACTTATTAGAAAGTACATGTGTATATAAAGTAATAAAACGTTTAATGTGTCTGTCAAGCTTGACTATAAAAGATGTAACTACAAACCTTCAGACTTTTGCATGATGTGAAAAAAGGCTATTCACCTAGGAGAAAAACTTGCATAAATCATTACGAAAACATGCCCATGCAATAAACAGAGAATTTTTTAAGAAGAAAAAATGATAATTTCATTGGAAAATTTTAGATATTTTTCTTATTTTTGCTCAAAACATAGATTGTGGGTACACGTTAGAACCGCCTCGCCGAGGCGGTTCTAACGAGTACCCACAATTTATGTTTTGCAGCAAAAATAAGAAAAATAGGTATACCCCTGCGTACCCCAGTTTTGCTATATTCGCCCAGGAGAAAACCTTGCATAAATGTCAGTAAAAACACTCTTGTATTACGTTGGTCTTAAAACGTTGATGGAAGCCACTGTACATGCACTTTGCATTACGAAAACTTGCCCATGCAATATACAGAACAGAGATTTTTAAAGTTGTAAAATATGAATATTTTCAGAAGAAAAATTTGATATTTTTTTCTTATTTTTGCTCAAAACATAGATTGTGGGTACACATTAGAACCGCCTCGCTAAGATTCAAAACAGGGGATAACATTTATTTTAGGAATATAAATAAGTATCAAATCTTGGATGAATGCTACAAATTGTAGAATTTTGGTAGATAAGGAGCTTAAACCTTTTCTAAATTTTATCGTAGACACTATGAATTGATTTCCAAATAATGTTGGGTTAAAAAGGCTTTTAAGTTAGGGCCTTTCGGAACCTGAATTTTATGGTGACATGGTTTACAAATTTTAGAATCTTATAGGAATTAATGATTTTTCTTTTCAGTTCAGAAAAATCATAACACGTTACAGACGTATAAGTTATAACTTGAATGTTATACGACAGTCTGCATGCTTAGTTTTTAACCCAATCATGGTTGATAACTATGCTGCCTTCTTTAATTGCACGCCGGTGGGTCGGGCGTCAGACTCTATGATGGCCCCGACTTAAAGCTATTCAATTTAGTTGGTTGTCACCGGAGCTTCTTGTCTGTTGCATGGCCCACCGGGGTCCAACTGGTGTTTTTCTTATGCTCCGGAGTTAGTAGGTTATTCGGCGCCCAGGGATCTCTCAATCTGTGAGTCCTTGTTTTTGATTCATCATGATGTTTATCATGATTTATTTGTTTGTTCTTGATGATTCATTGACTAGTTAGAGATTCACCACGAGGGCCGAAGAACTAACTAAATGTTATGAACCACTGCAGAAGCTGAGGGTGAGGTTAGGATTCTGTAAAACCGGTTTAAGCCTGACAGTAACTTTGTGTTACTGATCGTTCCAAGGCGATACTTCTGTGGTGGTTCTTTTTGTTTTATGTCTTGGTGTTATTTTTTTTTTTGTGCTGTGGGCGCCTTATGTATGTTTTCATATTTTTAATTAAGTTAAGGTAACTGAGTGGCCACCTATTGGGAAAATAGCTGCTCATTCGGCTTACGATATGTTTCATGGTATAAGTACCTAATTGTTCGTTTGGTCTTTTCCCATCTCGGTTTTTGGAGTGGGAATCTTATTCTGATTGCGCCTTTTCCTGATCTTTGCCTACGTGTACCCTTTCTAATTTTCCAAAAAAAAAAAAAGTGGTAAAGCAATAATATCTGCTATGAAATAATCAGAAGCACAGAAAAACATCAAAATTGCAGCCCTTGTATCTTTATTAAAGGATTTAGTAGCTTGAAGAGATATGAGCCTGTGCGTGAGAAAACAAAACCAGGTCGGACACAAACCGGGCTGTACAATCACAGAAGAAGGTTAAAAGCTTGAAATTTAGGATTTATAAAGAAGAGGAATTATCCTATCCGAGTAGCGAAAACAAAGGCGCTGATCGGTTTCGCAGTTACTGCTGATCTGCGTCTTTGTTTTCGCCCAAACATTTTGTTGGTTTTCTTATGCAGTGGCTCATATGATATAGCTGAATGTTTTATAAAGTGGGTTTTATTTTCCATATTTTATTTTCTTGTATTATGGCATACGTGAAATGGGCATAAAACAAATTGTTTCTGGTGCTTATGATCCAAGCAGAGCATTTTGTGAGTTATTGGTGAAAGAAATAAATGCATTTTGGTTCAAAACTTAAAACATCTCATATTGTTTCCCAGCCGAGGCTTAGAAATAGACAAATGTCATTAGGTAAGTATATTTCTCTCATTATCGCTTAAAATGATAATGATAATGTTTCATTTTACAGGTCAGTCAATATCTCCATGGGTAAACGACAAAAAATACTATTCAATGCATGACCAAAATGGCCACTACTACTCAAGCAGAGGACAAAAGATTGACAGATGTGATTATGTGAGTTTTATTTGACCATTTTATTCGCATTATGCACCAGTCATTTGTATCCCCGGTTCCCCTAGGGCCGGGGAATAGCGGGGCTTTAAACTTTTCAACTTTTAAAGCCCCGATATATAAAAGCCCGGCCCTGCGGGGTCAGATTTGTGGTAAAATTCCTGCTAATAGCCCCGGTTCCCTGAATGGTAAAACGTATGTGAAACAACTGCTGGAAGTTTTTTTATGAAAAATATGGGATATGGTTTTGAATTTCTGCATGCAAATGTACAGGCTCATCTGCAGTAATTAAAAATTGTTAAACTGTAACTAATATCTAATTTAAATGAAATTGACCGTGTATTGGCGGGAAATTAAAACCCCGGCACATCTTCGGCACTGCCAGGACTGACTCATCAGAGGTTAAATCCTGGCACTTTAGCCCGCTGTGTCCCCGCTATCCCCAGCCCCAGGGGGAGGGGGGCGGTGATACAAATAACTGGTGCATTATATTCAAACCATTTAACAAACACATATAAAGCGTTTTGAATTAAATACATTTTTAGACTTTGACACTGTTCGCACACAAACGAGGTTATAAAGTTTATGTAAAGAGAAGCGCGGTGGATTGGTGGTTCGATACACACCGGCTGCACAGTGTTATGTCCTTGAGAAAGGCACATTAACTCCCGCAGTACAGGTAAATGCACAGGCTTCGTCCTGATATACCTGACAGTTTGTTGACTGGGACGTTAAACCTCAATACAAACAATCAAACATATATGCGAAATGATACTTTAAATATCACCATATTACTGGCTGTCCATTTTGTCCCCAGATAATCAGAGATGAAAACACCTCAGAAATTCCTGATGGCTATGTTCAGCTTGTCCCCGACCATGAAGTTTTTGTGCCAAGTAAATGGTTGAAACATGTAGAGGAATCGTTTGGCGACAAATCCATGACGTGGCGTCTGAAAAATCTTATTAGTGGAATGTTTGAGCCGGAGGAGATCATGAATAGTACAGCTGCAAGTTTGCTTCACACTCCAGTTGGCCGTGCTTTGAAAGGTATATAATTATGTGTTTGTCAAATTCAAAACATCTTTTGTCATATTCAAAACTTGCTTTGTCACGTTCAAATCATGCTTTGTCTCATTCAAAACATGATTTGTCACATTCAAAACATTATTTGAGCCGCATCGTGAGAAAACCGGATTTTTGCCTAGGCGAAAACAAAGGCGCAGATCAGCTTCGCGGTAACCGCGAAGCTGATCAGCGCCTTTGTTTTCGCTACACGGATAGTACAATTTCTCTTCTTTCTAAATCCGAAATTTCAAGTTTCTAATCATCTTTTGAGACTGTACAGCCCGGTTTGTGTCGGACCAGGTCGGAAATCCCGAAGCCCGGTTTTCTCGTGTCGCGGCTCATTTCTTGCAAAATTGCATTCATAAATGCATGTGAAAACTGAATCCTTTCAAATGGATGCTATTCATTATGATAAGGTGTATTTTTACTTAAATTTGAAATATCAAAATTATTTTGCCAAAATAAAACTTGATACACACATTGGCAGTAACACATGTTTTTGCATAAATTGCTTCTAAGAAGTCGAAACATTCAATACATACGGGTGATTATTGATCTTACCTGAACATGTACCTGAATATACTTCAATGCCAACAAATGCTGAACAATTAGGAGAAAATAAGTTAAGCATTATGTATTGTTGTAGAATAGACAGGGCTCAGTTGTTCAAATCTTCGTTAGCTTGACGTCATTTTTTTAAGTTATTGCCGACTACAAATGCAAATGCATTGTTATTTTTTGTTGATGAAATGTGAGAATCGTTTGCAATGCATAGGATTCTCACATGCTTTTCAACAAAAAATGACAGTGTATTTTTGTTGATAAAATGTGAGAATCCTTTGCAATGCAAAGGATTCTCACATTTTTTCAACAAAAAATAACAGTGTATTTGCAATATTGCCATTTGAAATTTTAACGAACCGTTAACTAACGACATCGTTAATTTTGAATAACTGGCCCATGGTTAGAAACACTAAACAACCGTTTCATTACAGCTTGACTAATATCATTGTTTTATTTTTATTTCAGAATACGCCATGACAGAGTTTGGCTTAAATCCTGTTGTCATCACTAGAGCTGTTAACTCAAAGATTGGCACAATGACCAGGGCTGTTGTAAAGAACAGAGTCACCAGAATATAAGCCGCATGTGAAAACCAGATTCCTGCATTTGCGAAAACAAAGAAGCGAATCTTTCTAACCTTCTTCTGTTATTGTGCAGGCCAGTTTGTGGCAGAATATCCAAAGGGCATGATTCCCGCGTCTAGGCTTTCATATTATGATATGGCAGAGTTTGGCTTTAATCCTATGATATAGTTTGGGTTAAGTCCTGTCATCACGAGGGCCGTTAACTCAAAGATTGGCACAATGACCAGGGCTGTTGTGAAGAACAGAGTCGCTAAGATATGATCCACATGAGAAAACTAGATTTCTGCATTTTCGAAAACAAAGACGCAGATCAGCTGTGCAGTAACTGTACAGCTGATCATAACCAGGGCCGTTGTGAAGCACAGAGTAGCAAGGACGTGATCCGCGTGAGAAAATTAGATTTCTGCATTTGCGAAAACATGAACTTTCTGAAATAAGAAGAACAGGAATTGTACTTTTTAGTTACTGTTTAACTTATAGAAAATGATACCAGGACGAGTGAAACAGAGCAGCAAAGAATTGACGTTCATCAGGAAAACATGTCCGTGCAATGAATACCCCCTTAAACCCCACTTTAATGTAGCAAACTGGGGTATGCGGGGGTATACATATTTTTCTTATTTTTGCTCCAAAACATAGATTGTGGGTACTCGTAAGAGCCGCATCGGCGAGCCGAGGCGGCTCTAATGTGTACCCACAATCTGTTTTGAGCAAAATTAAGAAAAATATCAGAACATTTCTTCTGAAAATTTTCATTTTTTACAACTTTAAAACTCTCTGTATATTACATGGGCATGTTTTCGTAATGTAAACGCCTATGTATTATAACACTTATGGTTCATTAAGACAGAATTTTTTACATTCAATTTAAGCCATGTCGGAGCAAAATAAAGTTGTAGATAGAGTAAAAGACAATTGAGCCTTTGCATGAGAAAACAAACAATTTGTGCTTCTGACCAGGTCTGACACAATCCTTCCTGTTCAGCCAGAGAAACAGGTTAGACGCTTGAAAGTTTAGATTTAGCAAGAAGAGGCATTATACCATCTACGGAGCAAAAACAAAGGTGCTGATCAGCTGTGCACTTACTGCACAGCTGATCTGCGACTTTGGTTTTGGCTTTGCAGATTGTTGGCTTTCTAGTGCAGCTGCTCAATGTTAAGATTGGAGCAAAGCAATGGACACTGAGAAAGGTCAGGAAAGTTATAACCGTCAATCGCGCTATCAGGTTCATGCTTATTGACTTTAGCGTTGAAATGTTTAGATTGATTATGGTCCTTTTTCCTTGTATCTTTCAATAATTTAGGTATAAGAATTGCCTTACATGCCTAAAGTAGGTACAATATGCCTCCTTTGTTAGAGGGACACACAATCACATTGTCGTACAGTTCAGGATTCGAATTGAGAGATCATGGGGTTGTATCTCCGTGTTGGCTTCGTCAAGGCATTACTGATTATTGTTGACTGGGACGTAAAGAATCACAATGAATGATGAACAATATGTTTGTTAAAAAGTAGATATATTTTGTGCCTACCTGTTATTTAAATCATTATTTAAGCCGCCTCATGGGAAAACCAGCAATCTGCATAGGCGAAAACAAAGACGCAGATCAGCTTCGCAGAAACTGCGAAGCTGATCAGCGCCTTTGTTTTCGCTACACGGATTGTACACTTCCTCTTCTTCTTAAATCCGAAATTTCAAGCTTCTAGCTCTTTTCTGTGAATGTACAGGTCGGTTTGTGTCGGACCTGTTCGAAAACCAAGTTGTTTGTTTTCCCACGTGGCGGCTCATTTAATAATGGTTAAAACTCGAGAAGTAGCAGAGCTTTTTACTCAGAAGTTATTATTTCCTGTGCTTTTCAAAACAAAGAAGTTAGTAACAATTGAGCCGTTGTATGAGAAAACCACCAATTTGTATTTCTGAACAGGTCTGACAAAAACTGAGCTGTACAAACACTGAAGAAGGCTAGAAGCTCTGGGCCTATGGCTTAGATGTATATGCATATCCATGCGATAGTAATAAGTTAAAATGTTTTATGGGTTTTTAGTAAGATTAATACATTTTCAATGTTCAATATGATTTTAAGACATTTTTTTTAGATTCATTTTGATTTTAATGTTTGCAGGAACCAAACATGTATTAAAGACTATCTTTTTATTCGGTGTCTTTATCTATACATCAGGAAAACACGTCCGTGCAATATATACCCCCTTAAACCCCACTTTTATATAGAAAACTGGGGTATGCTGGGATATACCTATTTTTCTTATTTTTGCTCTAAAACATAGATTTTTGGTACTCGTTAGAACCGCCTCACAATCTGTGTTTTGAGCAAAAATAAAAATAACAAAATTTTTCAGCTGAAAATTTTCAATTTTTAAAGGTTTAAAAATCTCTGTATATTGCATGGGCATGTTTTCGTAATGTATACGAGTTAGGACATAGCTACATGTGGTGTAGTATGAAGCACAACGTCTTAACGGAAACTTGCCAATATAATATACAGAAATTTTTTAAGTTCTAAAAATTGAAAATTTTCAGCAGATATTTGCTCAAAACATTGATTGTGCGTACACATTAGAACCGCCTCGGCTAGGCAATTTCAACGAGTACACACAATCTATGTTTTGAACAGAGATAAGAAAAGAAGCAATATCCTTGCAAACCCCAGTATTTCTATATGAAATTTGGGTTCGAGGGGTATGTACTTTTCATGGACATGTTTTGCTGATGAGAAAGTCTATAGGCTTCAAATTACTCCTGTGCCACAGATGAAAACTGGGAATGTTTTGAAACATGAAACCATGGCTAATCTATTTATGGGGAAGGAATATCCAGTTCTAATCTAAGTTTAGATTATACTCTGTATCATAACCTGAAACACTTTCTCCTGTCAGAGTAGGCGTTGAAAGATAAATTATAACAGATGTAAACAAAGCATGAACAAACTTCAGAAAATTTTGTGATAATGAAACAGAAAAGTACATGAGCTGGTTAAATGTTACAGACTGAAAGAAAGAACAATATTTGCATTTTGGTGTTCAGTTTATGTTTGTGTTTGAGCCGCTTCATGAGAAAACCCATTTCTACAGTTTTCAAACAGCATTGATATTAACTGAAAGAAAACTTTATAGATGCCGTAAAGAAAACACATTTCCTTTTGGTGGACGGAAAAAAGTCACAGGAAAAAAAAGTCACGGAAAAAAGTCACGGAAAAAAGTCACAGGAAATTAAGTCACAGGAAAAAAAGTCACAATTGTAAAAGACCAAGAGAAAATACATATATCAATAGATAAAGTGTAGTAGGACATAATTTCCATGTTAAAATAAAGCAATGATGAGGAAATGTCATAATCAGAATCAAAACCTGTCCATAGAATGGGAAACATTGAATGGATGAGAATCCACCCAATTCGAGGAGCATGGTGGCATTATAGTAGAGTTTTAGACCATGGTGCCTTAGAACTTTGTTTGAAACAAACTGTTGCCATGCAGTGTCCTTGAACAAGCCTATTTTAAGTTACCAAATAACTGGTCAAGTACCCAGGAAGTATCACCTCGGTCCCGGCATGATCGAATATTGTTAAGTGGGACATAAAAAGGCTAAAACATCAATCCAAACAAAACATAAAGTGATGAAAATGGTAATAATGAAAACAAAAATGTTTATTCCTAACCAAAAGTTGAGAAAAAGCATAATTCTTTTTTTGTGACTTTTTTCCTGTGACTTTTTCCTACCCAAAATTGTGACTTTTTTTTTTCCGTGACTTTTTTCCTAAGACTTTTTTTCCTACATTCACCTTTTTGTCAGTGATAATAGATGCAATGCAGCGAGCCTGATGAGTTAATCAGGCTCTTAATAGAGTATTTCTGGTGTATGCCCGTTGTCCAAAAATTTTATATGAAGCCTCCATGGGTAGGGCAACACAATAAGTTCGCGAATTCATGGTCATATGCTCAAGATTGCTGTTGTATGCTCTACGGCAGCTTCTAAGATCGTAAAGTTGACTGCTTAGTTAATATGAAAATACACATTTGCATTAATCAATTTTCATGAACAGATAAGTTAGGGAGCGACCATTTGATTTGAAGGGGCGGGGCTGCAAGATGTTTTCCGGCCTGGATATTTTTTTCACTCGCGACACGGTCCTGTCTTTTTATTTGTATATAATACAATATGTACAATAGAATTTACCCTATCCTAGATATTTTTTTCGGGCAAAATTTGGTCCTGATTTTTTTTTTTTTTTTTTTTTTTTTTTTTTTTTTTTTTCAAAAAATCTTCCAGCCCCCGGAGTGGAATCTTGGAGGGAAATTTTGGAGTGGAACAGAAAACGCAATATTCCGGTGATGAAAGAACCCGTGACAGTATCTAAGGTTCTATAAAGACCATAACAGCGTATTAACGGCGGTGGTATTTGATAATTAATAATGATCATTAATAAAAGTTTATGCATTTGTTACATGTTTTGAAATGGCCACCATTGGCACAGAGATAAATTGTATCCTTGGAATTAAATTTTTTGTTCCACTCCAAAGTTTTGTTCCAAAACTCCAATCCAATACTCCAATCCATGACTCCAGTCCATAAAAATACACAGTGCTTGTTAAAACAAAATTAATAATCAAAAGGTACATTGACACATAATGAGTCCCTTTTAATACAAAAGTGCATACAATCTAAACTGTCTAGTCTCATTCTTTTTACACAGATGCACCCAAGAGCAAAAGAATGACTGAACTAAAATATATGATGATTAAGTAACAGTGGCTGAAAAGAAAACCTCTGAGATGAGATTTAGCACTGACTGGAGTTCTGAATAGGGTTTTGTGTTCTACATATTTCGTTTTTGTGAACAGGCTTATCAGAACCTTTTTAAACCTACTGGAAGGAAGTTGAGTGCTGCCTATGGAACTGAAATGGGTGTGACCTGAGGCATCTCTTTATACTTAAAGTAACCAGCAGTGCACATGTACCATATAAAACCTGATTATTACGCATCAGGTCGGGCACTGGTTCACCATAGAATCATCAGTTTTTCAAAGCATGTTTAAAGTGATCCATGCTGTATCTTGTTTTCTATACATCTTACTTTGGTGTCTGTTTCTGTTGTGCAATCCAATTTGAATAGCCATTTTCGGAAATAACTGCTCATCAGTAATGAATTAGATTTTTGGTTGTTTCCTATCTTGTTTTTCAGGATAGGACCTTTCTCTGATTGTGTGGGTTCCTAGGCATTGCTTTCTCTGTATACCTAGTATACAAGATTTATTAAATACACAAAACTGACCACTATTATTTATTAGGTTACACCCCCTGTATAATTGGCTTGTTAAATGGTTGTGATTTATGAAAACATTTGTTTTTTGTCAAAATAAGTTCTAATGTGAGAAAACCTTTCTTCTTGGCTCAGACAGGATAGTTACAAGGCATGCTGTACAGCTTAAAAGCTACCATTGCACTGAGTTTATCTGATTGAGAAATATAAGAGTATAATAATACTATCGTGGCAGCAAAAGCGAGGAATCAGCTCCAGCACACCCCGATCTGTCCCTGTGATTTTGCACCACTTTATAATACAATGTGTCTTGGCTTAATATTGATAGGGCAGTACCTCTTTTTAGCAACTGTGAATACAGACTATATTCTATAAACAGACGCTTACATCTTATGAATCATTGGACATAAATTTGCATACTAATCCGCAGCAGACTATATGAGTGTGGCACTAGCTTAAAATCTTCTTCCGTGGGGTTTTGTTTTTAACCAGACTATGTCTTCCTAGTAGTAATGTCACAACCCTGGAAGCTGGGGTAGACTGTGAAGTATTAAATTAAACAAACAAGAAATCAGCCTAACTGAAGGCTCCAAATGTTAGCTTTTATATTGCAAGACAACAAAATAAACATTAATACATGTATACTAACAAATACTTCTTACATTGCAGATCAACAGAATGGTACTAATATTTCCTGGGTTTTTCCAGTAATGATTAGAAACCCTAGTTCGGAAGACTTTAACATGATCATTATGAAAACATGCCCATGCAACATACAGTGATTTCTAAAGTTGTAAAAAATGAAAAGTTTGCGTAGACAATTTTCTATATTTTTCTTATTTTTGCTCAAAACATAGATTGTGTGTACACGTTAGAACCGCCTCGCCGAGAGAGGCGGTTCTAACGAGTACCCACAATCTATGTTTTGGAGGAAAAATAAGAAAAATAGGTATACCCTGCATACCCCAGTTTTGCTTTATATAAGTGGGGTTTAAGGGGGTATGCATTTAATACACGGACATGTTTTCGTGATGAATAAATAGCTGTAGTACCTATATTTATTGTAGCTTGAGTTATTCAACTATGAGCCTATGGTTACATGTACATGTCCGTTGAAATGTTTAATGGGTTTTAATATGATTCAAAAGTGGTAAATGTTCAAATAGGATTTTAAACGGTGTTTTTATTAGTTTCATTTTGATTTTAATGTATGCAGAAACAAAACATGTAATAAAGACTTTCTTTTTATTTGTTATCTTTATCTATATAGGACATAACTAGTGTAATAAAAAGCACAAAGGCCTATCGGTAAAAACATTACAAAAACTTGCCCATGTAAGTGAGATTTTTAAAACATAATAATTGAAAATTTCAGCTGAAAAATTGTGATTTTTTCAATATACGTATTTGCTCAAAACATTGATTGTGAGTACTCATTAGAACTGCCTCGGCGAGGCAGATCTAACGAGTACCCACAATCTATGTTTTGGAATAAAGATAAGAAAATAAGCTATATCCCTGCAAACCCCCGTTTTCTATAAAAAAAAAAGTTGGGTTCGAGGGGGTATATTTTTTCATGGACATGTTTTCTTGGATTCAAATCCCACTTCCGCGGGGTTTTGTTTTTAACAAAACTATGTGCTTTAGAGTAGTAATAACTCTACCCTGGAAGGTGGAGTTGACTGAAGTATCATATTAAACACAGATTCAGCATAACTGAAGACTCCCGTGGCCGAGCGGTTAAGAGCGATGTTTCTTAATCACTCGATCATCCCACCGCTGTGTCTGGTGTGGGTTCGAGCCCCGCACTGGCTACATGTGAGACAAGCCAAGTTCTGCTTGCGGGTGTGCCAGGTGATTTTTCTCGGAGTTCTCCCGTTTTCGACCACCTACTGATTGGCCCGTCTAATATGAGCTTAAATAATCTTGAAATGGACATAAAACTGAAATAAAAAAAAAAAAAAAAAAAAAAAAAAAAAAAAAAAAGCTTCAGCATAACTGAAGACTCCAAATGTTACTTGGTATGCAACAAGACAACAAAACAAACATTTATACATTGTACCTGTATACTAACACATACTCCTAACATTGCAGATCAACAGAATGGTACTAAAGTCCAAAGCCTGAAGACATTATATGTATGCGGATTCTGTGAAAAAGTGTTTCCGGCTCCATCCAAGTTGACAGTTCATGAGAGAAGCCATACTGGAGAGAAACCTTACTGTTGTGTGGTTTGCGATAAACTATTCTCCAGAAAGTGGAGCTTAAAGAGACATCAAGCGGATCATTTTCATAACGAAAACATGCTCGTGTAATGTATAGAGACTTTTAAGTTGTAAAAATTGAAAATTTTCAGTAAAAATGTTTTGTTATTTTTCTTGTTATTTTTATTTTTTGCTCCAAATATAAATTGTGGGTACACGTTAGAACCGCCTCGGCGAGGCGGTTCTAACAAGTACCCACAATCTATGTTTTGGAGCGAAACTTAGAAAAAAGGTATACCCCTGCATATCCCAGTTTTGCTATATAGAAGTGGGGTTCAAGAAGGTAATGTAAATATGTCCAATGTTTATAGACATTTTTCAAGTTTTCATAATTATTGATACTGTACATTTGGATTTTTGCGTGTCTTTTTTTCATATATTCTCTGTTTCATAATTATTGGCTATTTAAGGAATTTGCAAGATGGTTCACGTGCATTGTTAAATCCTTATAAAAGTTTTGTTAGCAAGAATGCGCGATGCATCAAATTCCCAAACATATTAAGCAAACGTTGATTTCCGGTGAACATTTCTAACTTAACTGTAAATGGAACATTATCAGTGATCAACCAAGAATTATTGTGGCCTCATGAAATCAATTAAATTTCTTTACTGACCATTCAAAGATCGTTCTGCTTATTTCATGTTTTCTGTTTACCATTCAAAGATCGTTCTGCTATGGCTTAGTTCATGTTTTCTGTTTACCATTCAAAGGAAAATCATTCATCAGGAAAATACGAGTATGTTCACAAAATGGAGTTTGCAGGGTCAAGTGGTGCACATGGATGTTTAAGTTTTCATGATTTACACATGGATTTCATGTTTTCATGATTTTTGTATATCTGAAGAATCTTTGTGCAGATGTTAACCCAGCTTCACATATTGCGTAGTTACATGCTTAAGAAATTTAAGTTGGTAATTACATATAAATTGGGTTGCAAGTGGTGCACATGGATTTCAAGTTTCATTATTTCGTAAAAGCTTGGTATAAGATACAAGTCTTTAATTGCCAGCACATTTTAAGACCATAAGAATAACACAATATCAGTAGAAAATTTAGGATGTTTCTATCGAGGATTCTAAGCAGCCTGTGGATGAAGACAGGCTGTACATAAATATGCTATAAAGAAGTGAAAAGGGACTGTTGCTATCCACTTTTTAGGGCCGCCACACGGCACAACACCAGCTGCAGTAATGGCAAATAAAAATAATTGTTACTGAGATCCTTTGGAAGCAGTAAAACATTCAAAGCTAGAAGATGGGCCATATTGTACAATTTCGGGTAATGAACCTTCATCAGTGAATAAAAATACCGCCACACGGCACAACACCAGCTGCAGTAATAGCAAATAAAAATAATTGTTAGATCCTTTGGAAGCAGTAAAACATTGAAAGCGATAAGATGGGCCATATTGTACAATTTCGGGTAATGAACCTTCGTCAGTGACCCTTTACAAAACTGGCAGCGAAAGCCAGACATTTTTGCTGCAATTTCAAAAATTTACATCGGTGTAGTCTAAATCAAAGACTTGTATTCCCAAAGGGGCCAAAAATCAAAATACTGTTAAGAAGATGATTCTTAACGTACAATATATTTGAAACACTCCAAATATATTCACTGATCCCAAAGGATCAAAAGAAAAATATAATCTGCACTATGACCCTTTACAAAACTGACCGGGAAAACCAAACATTTTTGCTGCAATTTCAAGAAGTTACATCAGTGTAGTATAAATCAAAGACTCATATTCCCAAAGGGGCCAAATAAAGAAAATACTAAATGTTAAGAAGATGAATCGCCTCTATATTTTGGATATAAAAAGAAAATAATAATACCCCTGCAAACCCCAGTTTTATATATTTCACGGACATGTTTTCATGATGTATAGTAATAAGCTATGCACCTTATGTTTTTCGTTTTAATCCTTTTTGTCACTTTCTTATTTAGTTACATGCCCCGATGTTGTTTTCGAGGTTTAAAAATAAATCTTTAAACCAATGTCATAAATTGTTATTTGGTTGATTTTGAAGTGATATTTTAATCAATGTTGTAAAGTTCCGGTAACTGTCTATACACCTTCTTTCAGAAACTGTCATTTACAAAAATTCACTTTTCTGAAACACTTCAAGAAAAATATGACCATGTCACCTGTTTACATTCTAAGAATCTTAAAAAGTGACGCATTTTTAAATCAATCAAGAAATAATAGTTTTATGTAAACAATTAATTTTGGATAGGGCTTTTTCGATTGTGAAAATGAAAGCAAGGGAAGTAATTATGTTTCTGGAAAAAAAATCTAAATTAATTGTTTCATTTAAAATGCACCAAGCCGAAACAAAATTATGTAGTTAACATAGCTGAGCTCCAAAATCATTTCACAGATTTGCTAAATTTTCAATTTAAAGGTGTTTGGATGACCTACCTTGCACAAGCAAAATTACTATTCAAAATAATTTTAGGCATAAATGTGTTTGTGAACCGATTCTCAATATTATTTGCCTCACTTTTTAAGACTTTTGGAATGCAAAGGGATGACAATTCAAAAATATTTTCATTTCGAAAACTTGCCCATGCAATATACAGAGAGTTTTAAGGATTTGAAAAATGAAAATTTTCAGCTGAAAAAAATGATATTTTTCTTATTTTTGCTCAAAACATAGATTGTGGGTACACGTTAGAACCGCATCGGCGAGGCGGTTCTAACGAGTACCCACAATCTAGGTTTTGGAGCAAAAATAAGAAAAATAGGTTTACCCCTGCATACCCCAGTTTTGCTATACAAAAGTGGGGTTCAAGGGGGTATACATTACACGGACATGTTTTCATGATGGAGGTTTAAGAAAAAGGGGATTTCGAGAAAGGCAGTTTCTGCAAGATGTTGTAAGTACAGTAGTCTTTGTTCTGCCTATAACAGTTAAAATCATGCATTAGATTATAGTGACTAAATAAAATATAAAAGCTTGATCCTTTGGAAGCAGTGAAAACGTTCAAAGGGAGGTAGTATGGGCCATATTGCGCAATTTCGGGTACTGAACCCTCATCAGTGACCCTTTATAAACCGGCGCTGATAGCCAGATAAATATACTGCAATTTCAAAAATTTACGTTAGTCTAAATCAAAGACGCATGCCTAAACGTGGTCAAGTAACTGAAACAATGTTTAGAAGATGGCTCTAAAAGTACAATTTTTAGAACTCTGAATATTCTAACTGATCTCAAAGGACCTAAAGAAATAATATAATCTGCACTATGGATGATGTACGGGGAGACTTTTTAGGGCCGCCACACGGCACAACACCAGCTGCAGTAATGGTCCATGAGCCAATACCGTAAATTTTGGGGGTCGGTACCATCTGGCCTGAACAAATCCCCTTATGATTTTCATGTAGGACTATGTTTGTAGACTTGTAAAACATCGGGGGGACTTGCATTGCTGGTAGCTTTAATGGTGAAACGAAACGTTATTTACGATACCCCATAATTTAAAAACACGTCATTTTAACACAAAAAACGGTAGGGAATAGTCTTCTAGCTATCCATATCCCCCTTTCCTTCCCAAGGGAAATTTCTAAACTATTATTCTCTAAAAGTACATTGAAAAAGCTATCAAATCCTGTTCTCTGCCATCTGAAAATCGAGGCGTTTGCGTTTTACGCTATGTTTTATTAAATTACTCTAAATATTCAATTTTTGCGTCAATAATGGGGGTACACATAGAAAATTGAAAATATCTCAATTTTTTTTTTATCTTAGACCATTGAACTTTGTCTCATTCTAAAGCTAAGACATATCCCTTTTATCCTATGATAAGTAATGGAAATTATCTCACTTGCATATTCATGAATTTTCATTAAAACATTAAAATGAAAAAGTTAAAAATCAATTATCCCATAAACACTTATTTCAGACCTAAACTATCATTGTGGCTCATTGTTATCACAATTATTCTATATGACAAATTTGTTGATGCCATGGGCCTAAATGAAAATCATCTCATTTGCATTTTCATGAATATTAATGAAAATGACGAAAATCAGGATTTACAAAGGGAAAATAATTATATTGCCATTTGAAGGGTTTAGTTTGGGTTAATGGATGTAATTTGAACCCTTAGAACAAATGCTCAAGGGTGCCAGTTTGGTCAGAGGGTCACTTTAATGCCCATTTGTGTCACCTAAAATCACAGAGTGTTCAACACCACCCCTAATAAGCGCAGATAGTAAGGTGGTACACCTATATTACCACATGTATCTTGGCTACTGATAGACCTAGAAAGCAGAAATAGGTATAAAATGATTGCTTTTGCAATGCTATATAACTATGTAATAAGATATTATTACAAATGTATCAAACTGACTTCCTTGTGTTCGAATATTAATGAAAACTTTATGTATTCGTATTAGACTAAAATCACAGAAAATGGAGAATACCAGCACAGTTGTTTATATCTCAGCAACCAAAAGCTCTAAAGAGCTTGAATTGGTATCAAATGATTGTTATGACAATTCTCTATAACCATGCAATAAGATATATAAACAAGCTGGCTATTTTAATGCTCAAATATTAAAAAGAACTTCAGATATTAGAGAAAAATAACAGATAAACGAAGGGGAAAAATCAACGAAATTCTGATTTCTCACCAACCAAAAACTGCAAAGACTTGAAATTTGTATTAAATTATTGTTATGATAATGTTCTATATTAATGTGAAAAAATACAGAATGATTTTGACCTTCTTGGTGTTCAAATATTGATGAGAACTTTCAACTTTAGAGACAAATCATACACCAATGTAGGGGGTATACCTACAGAAACGTTTATAGCTCAGCAGCCAAAAGCCATAGAGAGCTGAAGTTTGTAACAAATCATTGCTATGATAACATTCTAAAACCACATAATAAGATACATTAATAGTCAGACTTTTGTGCTGTTCAAATATTGAGGAAACTTTAAATATTAGAGAAAAATCACAGAAAATGGAGGGGGTATACGTATGGAAACGTGTATTTCTCAGGAACCAAAAGTCATAAAGGACAGAAATTGGTATCAAATGATTGCTATAACAATATTCTATAGTTATACAATTAAATATATCAATAAGCTGACTCTCTTTTAGCGCAAATACTGAAGAGAACTTCAGATATAGGAGAAAAATCACTGGCAAACGAAGGGGGTATACAAATAAAACTGCTGATATCTCATTGACTAAAAGCTCTAGAGAGTTAAAATTAGAATCAAATAATTGTTAGAAATATGCTCTATAATCATAAGATAAGAAACATAATTAACTTGACTTTCTCATTGTTGGAATATACATGTAGATGATAACTTTAAATATTAGATAAAAATCTAAGAAAAATATAGGGGGTATACCAAAGGAAACGTACATATCTCAGCAACCAAAAGTCCTAGATAGCTGAAATTGGCATCAAATGATTTCTATGACAATATTCTATAAACATATAAAGGGAATATTAATAAAATGACTTTCTTGTTTCTCGAATATTTAAGAGAACTTAAGCTATAGAAGAAAAAAAACATTTGCAAACAAAGAGGGTATACCAATAAAACTGCTGATACATGTATATCAGTGACAAAAAGCTCTAGAGAGCTAAAATTGGTATCAAATAATTGCTAGAATACTGTTCTATAATCATAAGATAAAAACATGAATAATTTGACTTTCTCATTGTTGGAATATAGATGAAAACTTTAAATATTAGATAAAAATCTCAGAAAAATATAGGGGGTATACCAACGGAATTGTATATTTCTCAACAACCAAAAGTCCTAGACATCTGAAATTGGTATCAAATGATTGCTATGACAATATTCTATAACCATGTAAAGGGTATATGAACATAATATGTTTTTTGTTTCTCGAATATTTAAGAGAACTTAAGCTATAGGAGAAAAACATTGGCAAACGAAGGGGGTGTACCAAGAAAACTGCTAATATCTCAGGGACCAAAAGATCTAGAGAGCTTAAATTGGTATCAAATGATTGCTAGAATAACTTTCTTAAATCATGTGATAAAGCATAAATAATTTGACTTTCTCATTGATGAAATAGTGATGAGAACTTTGAATATAAGATAAAAGATCTCCGAAAAATATATGGGGTATACCAACGAAAACGTATATATCTCAATAACCAAAAGTTCTAGAGACTGAAAATGCTATAATATGACTGCTTTGACAATATTCTATAACCATGTAACAAGTATATAAACAAGCTGACTTTCTTGTTGCTCAAATATTTAAAAGAACTTAAGATATAAGAGAAAAATCACTGGCAAATGAAGGGGGTATACCAATAAAAATATCTCATCGACAAAAAGCCCTAGAAAGCTGAAATTGGTATCAAATGATTGCTAAAATTGTGCTTTAAAACCACTTGGTAAGTCACTTAAACAATCTGACTTACTTTTTTGAATATTGATAAAAACTTTAAATATTAGAGAAAAATCACAGAAAAGTGGAGGGGGTATACCACCAAAAAACTTAATACGTCAGCAGTCAAAAGATGGCTTAAATTGGTATGAAATGATTGCAATGGTAATGTTCTATAATCATAAGATAAGATTTATGAAAAATTAGACTTTCTTAGTGTTTGAATATTGATGAAAACTTAAAACATTAGATGAAAAATCACAGAAATGTATAGGGGGTATACCAAAGGAAACATATATATCTTAACAACCAAAAGTCCTAGAGAGCTGAAATTGGTATCAAATAATTGATATGACAATATTCTATGACCATGTAAAAGGTATATATAGCAAGCTGACGTTTTTGCTGCTCAAAGAAAACTTATGATATAGGAGAAAAATCACTGGCAAAGAAGGGGGTATATCAATAAAACTGCTGATATCTCAGTTACCAAAGGCTATACAGAGCTGAAATTGTTATAAAATGATTGCTATGACAATATTCTATAACCATGCAACAAGTATATAAACAAGCTGACTTTCTTGTTTCTCAAATATTTAAAAGAACTTAAGATATAAGAGAAAAATCACTTGCAAATGAAGGGGGTATACCAATAAAACTGCTACTATCTCAATGACAGACAGTATAGAAAGCTGAAATTGGTATCAAATGATTGCTAAGATAATGTTCTAAAATCACGTGGTAAGACACACAAACAACCTGACTTACTTTTTTCGAATATTGATAAAAACTATAAATATTAGAGAAAAATCACAGAAAAAAAGTGGAGGGGGTATACCACAAAAAAATCTTTATAACTCGGCAACCAAAAGTTATAGAGAGCCGAAATTGGTATCAAATGATTGCTATGGTATTGCTATATAATCATAGGATAAGATTTATGAAAAACTAGGCGTTCTTAGTGTTGAATATTGATGAGAACTTAAAATATTAGATAAAAATGACAGAAAAATAGAGGGGGTATACCAACAGAAACGTTTATATCTCAGCAGCCAAAAGTCCTAGAGAGCTAAAATTGGTATCAAATGATTGATATGACAATAACTGATAGCCATGTTATATAATAAGACATATGAACAAGCTGACTATCTTGTTCATAAAATTGAAGAAAACTTAAGATATAAGAGAAAAAAAGGGGGTATATTAGAATAAACTCGAAGATTTTAACCATAAAGCTACCACCTAGAAAGGTCCCCCCGATTTTATCTAATTCTATTCATGCCAAAATTGTCAAAAAGGGCGGGGGGATCTGTTCAGGTCAGGTGGTACCGACATCTTAAATAGCTCATGGACCATAATAGCTTGCAATGATTATATAAATGGGCGATTATTATTTACACATTTCAACTTGCTTTGAAGTGTGTGTGTGAAGGTCAAATGCGAAATTCATAAGTAACTTATTTGCATTATATTATGTTGTTCTTCATATTTTTCAGATATATACCCAAATACCCTTGGGCAAGGAGTGAAGAAAAATATATGCCGGTTCTGTCAGAAAGCATGCCCAACTCCATCAAAGTTGATTGTACATGAGCGAATTCATACAGGAGAGAAACCTTTCAGTTGTGAAATTTGTGGGAAATCTTTTGCCAGAAAGGAAAGTTTGACATCTCACCAACTGGTTCACATGAACTTCAAGATTTGATATTCTTTTGCCATATTCACAGATTTGTGACAAACTACTATTGAACTTTCTAAATTAATTAACTTCCTGTCTTACTGCTATCAAATCTCATGTTATAAGATACTGTGAGACAGTGTATGAAACTTCAAATAAAAATTGGTTTTGGTCAATAAAAAATTCTGGTGAGGTGCTCAATAAATTGAAGTGTAGAGGGTTCCGTGCGACGAGCTTGTCCACATATGATTTTTCTACTCTGTATACAACTTTATCACATAATCTAATTAAAGAAAAACTTCTGGATTTGATAGAGTGGACCTTCAAAACTTTAGAGTAGTAATTAAATTGTTGCACTTTAATCCAATGTTTTAAAGGACGTCTTCGTTTTGATTTTGTGTCCAACAATGACATGAAATAAAGACGGCACATAGAATAACACTGTTAATCCCCAAATTTATTTTTCTAATTATCCTAAATCAAAGAAAATGTCGGCTGGCAAAGAACATATAAAACATTTTGAATTTGCATGCATGTATATTTTAAGTTCTGAGACTGTGTTGATATGTCAATGTTATTCCAAAATGGATATGCAAGTGCCGCCCGTTCCAAATCAGCCTAAGACTTTTCGTTTCCCACAACGTACATTCGGTGTGAAAAATCCCAGAAAAAAGAAGTTTCCAACCTTCTTGGTTTGACGAGTTGAAAGATCTCGCGTTTTGTCATTTTTGTATGTTGGCTTATAGGGACGGAAAGTTAAACAGCCTGAATCTAGACAAAGCTTACATCACAAATGGTTTTTCCAACTGGAAAGATGCGTGTGCTTCGTTCAGAAAACATGAGTCTTCGAATTGCCATAAAGAGTCAGTGCTTAAGGTAGAGACTTTGCCCAGAACCTGCGGGGACATTGGTGAAAAACTGTCAAAGCAACACGCTGATGAGAAAAGTGACAATCGCAACTGCCTGAGAAAGATTCTATCCAGTATTCGGTTTCTTGCGCGTCAGGGAATATCTTTACGTGGTGACGGTGATGAGAGTGATGGGAATTACATTCAGATTCTGAAGGTTCGCGGTGGAGATGATTCACATATTCTAGAGTGGTTAAAACGCAAGAACGATAAATACACTTGTGCTGACTCTCAAAATGAAATCACCGATGATAATTCTTCCTCTTTTAATTGCCTGATTTCGGTCGTTTTTGTCAACAAAAACGAACAAAATTTGGACCCACAAACGCATTCAGATCGCGTTTAAAAGCACCAATTTATCAAAATTTTCTCGGGGGAGACCCCCCGAAACCCCCTTACCAGAGGGGGGTATCCCCCTTCTCGTGCTCGCCCCCCGCTCGTGCCTTCGGCACTAGAACATGTCTTCCGCCGGACCACTTTTTAAATCGTGGCGACGGCCCTTTTAAAGGGCATTAAAAAACTATGGTTCACTTTATTTGGCATGTAATGACAGAAAGGCTTTTTTCACATCCTCTGACCAAAGTCGGTATACACTTTGGTCATGTCAGAATGTGTGCGACGCCTTATCCTATCTCCTGGATAATATTTATATTAGATTTGGGACCAGGTTATACAGACAAATTGTTGGAATTCCGATGGGTACAAATTGCGCACCTCTCGTAGCTGATTTATTTTTATACTGCTACGAAAGAGATTTCATGGATTCTCTTAACCATGATAATCAAGCTGATGTTATCGAGGCTTTTAATTCCACTTCTAGGTACCTCGATGACCTTTTGAACATTGACAACCCTTATTTTGAAGGTATGGTCAATCAAATTTATCCATCTGAACTACAGTTGAACAAAGCCAATATCTCGGATACCGAAGCCCCCTTTTTAGATCTACATCTTTCTGTTGCAAATGGATTTGTTTCTTCTAAAATTTATGATAAGCGCGATGACTTTGATTTTGATATTGTAAATTTTCCGTTTTTGGATGGTGACGTTCCTCGTCGTGCTTCTTATGGTGTTTACATTTCGCAACTTATTAGGTTTGCTAGAGTCTGCAATCATGTTACAGACTTCAACGCTCGAAATAAATCTTTAACGGCCAAACTTCTCCAACAGGGCTATCGGTATCATAAACTTCGAAAAACCTTTTCTAAATTTTATCGTAGACACTATGAATTGATTTCCAAATATAATGTTGGGTTAAAGACGCTTTTAAGTGAGGGTCTTTCGGAACCAGAATTTTATGGTGACTTGGTTTACAAATTTAAGAAACTTATAGGAAGTAAAGATTTTTCTTTTCAGTTTAGAAAAATCATAACACGTTACAGACGTATAGGTTATAACTTGAATGTTATGCGACAGTCTGCATGCTTAGTTTTTAACCCAATCACGGTTGATAACTATGCTGCCTTCTTTAATTGCACGCCGGTGGGTCGGGCGTCAGACTCTATGATGGCCCCGACTTAAAGCTATTCATTTTAGTTGGTTGGGGCCGGAGCTTCTTGTCTGTTGCTTGGCCCACCGGGGTCCAACTGATGTTTTTCTTTAGCTCCGGAGTTAGTAAGTTATTTGGCGCCCAGGGATCTCCATCGTCGGGCAGCTTACTGAATCTGTGAGTCCTGGTTTTTGATTCATCAGGATGTTTATCATGATTTATTTGTTTGTTCTTGATGATTCATTTACTAGTTAGAGATTCACCACGAGGACCGAAGAACTAACTAAATGTTATGAACCACTGCAGAAGCTGAGGGTGAGGTTACGGCCGTGTAAAATCGATTTAAACCCGCCAGTAACTTTGTGTTACTGATCGTTCCAAGTCGATACTTCTGTGGTGGTTCTTTTTGTTTTATGTCTTGGTGTTTAAAATATTTTTGTGCTGTTGGCGCCTTATGTATGTTTGCATATTTTTAGTTAAGTTAAGGTAACTGAGTGGCCACCTATTGGGAAAATAGCTGCTCATTCGGCTTACGAAATGTTTTCATGGTATAAGTACCTGATTGTTAGTTTGGTTTTTTCCCACCTTGGTTTTTGGAGTGGGAGTCTTTTTCTGATTGCGCCTTTTCCTGATATTTGCCTACTTGTACTTTTTTTCCCATATGTTATTAGTTGGACTAGTGCACTTTCAGTTGTAGGGGAATCAGGGTTGATGTTTATCTTTTATTTTGCTGCTTAATGAAATGCCTCTACGCAAAGAGAATAGGCTAGTATGGGACGCCACGTTCTGCAGCATCACACCTTGGTTATACTGTTTGCCTGTGTCCAATAAATGCCACATGAGTCTGAATTCCTGAGTGGGCCCCCGCCCATTAGGGCCTAAAGAAATAGATGGGCTGCTTGTGTCTCCAGGCAAAGCTTCTTTTCTAACGACTGACCATCTGATTACTGGTTATCCGCTCAGGTCTGAGCTTTCCCAGGAAAAGTGGTTTCAAGTCAAACCTTCCATACCTATAAGCCTTTTTGGCTTGGTTGGATGGATATTTCAAGCACTTGTTGGATGCCATGGCGTCCTCATTTTGGGTAAAAGTCCATTAAAGTGGAGGCAACGTCCCGACATGATCGTGGCTGTTGACTGGGACGTAAAGCATTTATTCAAACAAACAAACAAATTCCTGTGTGTATACGTTGAGAAACATGCATGACGTAGTAGTTCAGTCATATGCCTTGTTAACCGTGGTCATGAGATTTAGCCTTGACGACTTTAACATAATCTTCAAAATGACGCCACTTGAATGTTATTGGTTTAGTGATATGTACTATACAGACACATACACCATTTTTATAGGATGGTCTTTGTCAGTGATTGGAACAGTACCGTATCATTGCTTACTTTTGACCGGATTTCGTATTGAGGTTAAAGTATAGAATCAATTTGGACCAACTTATTGTCATATATAATAAAAATCCACTATTTCTGTTATTGACAAACAAGCTAAATATGATTTTATTCCCATATAGCCAATTTTTATGATCATAAATATCCATTGCACAATGCAGTAGGTATATTAGAATGTTATAATATAATGACAAGAAAATGCATACTGGAGAGAAGCTTTGTATTCCGAATTATTTGCCAGAAAACAGTACTGTAAAAATAGAGTGATTATGATGAATGTGGTGTTTTTCGTTTTTGGAGGCAGAATTAGTTGTGTTCACCTACAGCTTGTTGTATTCAGAAGAATCTGATGCTATTGCGCATATAATTGAGCCGCCACATGGGAAAACCAACAATCTGCATATGCGAAAACAAAGGCTCTGATCAGCTTCGCAGTAACTGCGAAGCTGATCAGCACCTTTGTTTTCGCTACACGGATAGTACATTTCCTCTTCTTTTTAAATCCGGAATTTCAAGCTTCCAGCCTGCTTCTGTGACTGCACAGCCTGATTTATGTCGGACCTGTTCGGAAACCTCATTGTTGGTTTTCTCACGAGACGGCTAAATTGTTAATAGATACATGAAGAGTAACTGTGGACAGTCTTTTTTCTGAACTTGCTTTCTGACTTAAATGCTTTTCTTAAAACAGAAGAGGAACTGGAGAGGAATCTCAATGAAAGAAATGTGATTGATGAGATAATAAATCTCAGGGTTGCTAAAATTCCAGATATCACACCTGGTTATGTTGAAAGTAATCATTATACGTATGTATGTGTTTTATTTTTCTTCGAATTATCTTATTATTATTAGGCAACACTGAAGGATGCAAGAAAAGTTTATACAAATGTCGTGTCTGTCAGAAGATATTCTCAATACCATCATCCCTAACCAGACATGAGAGGATCCATACTGGAGAGAAACCTTACAAATGTTTGATCTGTGGGATGAAGTTCTGCGATCCGTCGTCATGGAGACGTCACAAAGGAGTGCATACTGGAGAAAAACCTTACAAATGTGAAATTTGTAATAAAAGTTTTCGTCGAAAAAGTTGTGTACAGAGACACCTTAAACAGCATATTGATTACGAAAACTTGCCCATGCAATATCCTGTGATTTTTGTTTCAGCTAATAAAAAATAAAAAAAAAATTCATTGGAAAACAATTGATATTTTTAATATTTTTCTTCAAAACATTGATTGTGGGTACACTTTAGAACCGCCTCACCGAGGCAGTTCTAACGAGTGCCCACAATGTATGTTTTGGAGCAAAAATAAGAAAAATAGGTATACCCCTGTCAACCCCAGTTTTCTATATAAAAGTGGGTTTCAAGGGGGTATACTTTTCATCGACATGTTTGCCTGATGTGTAGGACAAGAATCTGTTCGCTTGTAAAAACATGATATGTTAAAATACCGATGGTGATAGAGGGGTTAAATGTCGTCACTGTGGCAAATCTTTCCAAACTTCATAGAAAGTGAAAAGACACGAAACCTTACGCTTGTGAGGTCTGTGGGAAGAAGATCAGTGATCAAACATCATGTGATTTTCTGTATAAATCTGAAAGGCCTAGGGAGTATAAGGCCTGATTGTGGTCTCAGAATTTGGTAATAAATAAATTTTGGAATTGTGATGAGAAAAGTCTTTCTAAAAGCACCCACACGCCTCCTCGTTTAAAATCTCGAACAAATTCTTCATTCATCCTACAAGCGTTGCCATGGTTACACCCAGAAGAACCATAGGTATAGCACATTTTGCACTTTTTTTGCACTCATTATTGGCGATTTCTGAACACAAATTTTAATTTTTAACTACCGGCCCACGTGACAAACAAAATAAGATTTTGCATACAATATGTCTGGATGATAATTCATAATTATTTCATATTAAGAAAGCTTTTGTCGCGTGGGCCAGTAGTTGAACATTTTGTTTAATACTGAAAAATAGACATAAAAAGCGGTATTTCTGTGTTTTCGGAGTGTTGCCATGGCAACATTTACTAATTGAATGAAAAAGTTGTACTAGATTTTGAAAGCAAGGACACGTACCTGCTATTTGCAATATTTTTAGCAGCACAATTCAAAAATTCATTTTTTTTTTACCAAAACCTAAGGCCAAAATCAGGCCTTTAATTCCCTAGGCCTTTGCCTGAAGTGTTTTTTTTTTTCAATTCCCTAGGCCTTTGCCTGAAGCGTGTTCTTCAATATGGTGCTCTTCAGATACTCCTTAGAATGCATAAGCATAACCGAAAATCTACTTCTCGTGTAAATTTTTCGAAATTACAGTACAAAAGTCTGGCTTTTGTTGCCGGATTTTAAAGGGCTACTGATGAGGGTTCATTACCCGAAATTGCGCAATATAGTCCATACTTTCTCCCTTTGAATGTTTTTACTGCTTCCAAAGGATCAAACTTTTATATTTTATTTACTGAAGTTTTTTTAAGAAATACATGGGTTGTGCCTCCAGGCAAAGCTTATTAACTACAAATTGAGCATCTGATTACTGTTGAACCTCTTAACACCATAGTAGAGAACAGCCTTAATAATTTCAATAAATTGTATAAGTTGGAAATAAAGATAAAACTTCATATTGGCATTTTAGCTCTCCTGTCCATTCAGATTATCAAAAAGAGATTGTAGTAAAATAAACATGCCATTATTTTATCTACACCCGCTTGAACAATATAAACACATTTCACGTGAAAAAGGAAGAAAATGTTTGTCTTTGCCGTTGAGCTATCTATATTTCTTAATGTTCTCGCTAATTAAGACTTACAATAAGTTCAAGGTTAACTCATTTAAGCCATGTGTCCCTTTTATGGGACATAGGCAAACAGAGTAGCCCCAGATGGGACGCCGCGTTCTGAGGCTATTCTGTTTGCTTAGAGAATTTTCATCGAAAAATTGATTGAAATTTAAAAAAATCACTCCTTCCGCCCCTTAAAATGAAAGTGGACTCGTCCAATTGATAATAATGATGGGAGAATCCACACGTCAAATATGGGTTAAACCAGCAACACAAGAGTAACCCTGTTGCTGGTGTTGGTGGCAGGACTGGTGCATACTATTGCTCTGTTACCCACACCCAATTGTGCAAACACAATAAGGATGTTTAACGAGAAACTGCGAGAGCACATTAGACAGAGCTGCCAGCTTCTACTATAAACCTTCACGGAATGCGATTTTTCAAGATTTCTATCTGATTGGATGATTTGAAGAAGGGACAAAAGCAAATCTCAACTCTCTCAGGGATCATTTCTGTCAGATTTATTATTCTTAGGGTGTTTGATTTCCTTGAAAATAAACCTTTACTTCACTGCAGAGAATCAGATAAGCATCATTTTATATTGTATGTTTTTAAAGAGCTTGGATTAATGTGATTAATATGTAAATAAATGTGTCAATTTTGCTTTATTTATAGAAATATTGACACATGAATAAATGTGAATTCAGTTACATGATGAAAAGTTCATATTCAATACTAGTATACAATTCAAGTTTTACCTAGGGCAGTGATCCAGATAATGTGGATAATTATAAAAGTTCTGTTTGGAATATTGTGTGGACGCCTGTATCTCATGTGCATTACTTTTGTTCTAGCATATTTCTTTTCACAACAGTAAAAAATTGTCAATTCTTTCATTGATTTGAAAGGTATTCTTAGACATCCAAAATAAAAAATCACTGCTTGTTTACCACTTGTTTTACTCTGCTAGGTGTAATACATCCAGCTGATTTGTAGTAATAATTTAATGAGTCTAGAATGCCAGTCTGACCACAATGTTTAGATAAAGCCTCAATTGCCTTGCAGAAAATCAACCAATCAGAGCAATTTCTTGTAAAACAGCATGCCGAATACCTCATAGTTCTGTCTCATAAGCTACTTGGGAACTGTTATAGTTATACCAACTTCTTTCACAAAATATAAACTTCTTTTCTTCTAATTAAGATTTGTATTTATTTGTAGGAAGACTCAAAAGAGGTTTTTACATGTGCCGCTTCTGTCAAAAAATAGTCCCATCTCCATCAGTGCTTGCTAAGCATGAGAGGATTCATACAGGAGAGAAACCTTACAGTTGTGAGATCTGTGGGAAAAGATTCAGTGATCCGTCGTCATGGAGACGTCACAAAAGAGTGCATACTGGGGAGACACCTTATAAATGTGAAATTTGCTTAAAAGGGTTTAAACGAACTAGGGATTTGCAGAACCACATCAGACAACATACTTCTTATTAAAGAAATGTGAATGTGACTTAATGTGAACAATATTCACAAGGAAAGATAGTTTGCAACGACACATGATGACGCATATTAGCACAATGGATAGCATTACTCAATGATGTGAAATATTAATCAACATATTTACTTTGCCATGAATACCTCTGTCTTAGAGATTTCAAACGGATCAGACACAAACTTAACTATACAACCGCAAAAAAGAAGAGAAAAAAAAAAGACATTCTGACATAACAAGTCTTTATGACATATATTCGAACGCATTATTTAATGTTTTAATGTCACTAAAACCAACTACTTACAAAACATTTGATGTGGTGATATAACGAATAAAGTGTAGGACGAATTGTGATACTTGTAACACAAGGATACAATGATGTCGTCATTACGAGAACACACCCATGCAATATTTTGAAATTTTAGAATTGTAAAAAATTAAAATTGCAGTGGAAAATGTTAAATATTTTTCATATACTAGCACAAAACATAAATTGTGGGTACACGTTAGGACAGCATCGCCGAGGCCACTCTAACGAGTACCACAGTCTATGTTTAGGTGCGAAATTAGAAAAAAGGTATGCACCCGTAAACCACATTTTTCCATTAAAACACTTGTGAAAATTTGAAATAGATCGGATGTCAACTTAAAGGATCTCAGTTTTAATATTTATTTATAAGCCAGTAAGAATGTCAACAAATTTTTACCCAGCCTTCATACAATGCTTTATCCCCGTGTCTGTTAAAGATTTAGTTCTTTAAATCACCATGTACATTTGATTTTGACTTTCTTTGACCACCGGGTTCAATGTACTCTTTCATTCCAGCTGATATTGTTTCTGCTTTCTTACAGGCCAACGAATATCTGATAACCATTGCTGTAACGTTTGCGGAATGATGTTTTCAAACCTATCAAGACTAAAGAGACACGATATTATACATACTGGAGAGAAACCCTACAGTTGTGTGACTTGTTCTAGAATATTCAATAGGAAGGAAAATTTGCGACGACATCAGTTAATTCATGTGGACAAAGCGTGTTTGATTCCCAGTAACGATTCCCAGTAACGATTCCCAGTAACGATTCCCAGTTATGTTAGTATTACTTGCAAAACCTCAGTGATGTGATTTGGGTCAAATGTCTAAGGTGTCGCGAAAAAAAAACAATATCACCATTCCTCTGTAGTTTGAAGTTTATAGCATTTGAAGTTTTTTGTTACCCAGGGACACCCACCAATTTATATACATTTTTGCAAGTCCATTTTTATTTGAGGGAGCTTGGAAATAAACAAAAAGTCAAGTTGGTTTCAATCACTGATATTGAACAAAAAGTTTCAATAGAATTTTTATGATCATGAGTATAAATTTGCCCTTTAAATACATAAACTGTATAAACGCAGATAGGAAACATGCATTACGAAAACTTGACCATGCATATTAAGAGAATTTTAAACAGAAAAAAAAACATTTTCATTGAAATAACAAAAAAAAAAAAAAAAAAAAAAAAAAAAAAAAAAAAAAAAAAAAAAAAAACTAAAAAAAAAATAGATAATTCAATATTTATGTTCAAATCATTGATTGTATATCCCAGTTTGTTGTATAAAAGTAGGGTATAAGGGTTAGACATGACTCGGACGTGTTTTCTGAATGCATCATTTGAAAACGTAATAAGGGGTACAATATTTAAAATGGCAAAGAAAGCAATGTTTGTTTTTTTTTTATATTGTTTTATTTGTAATCGAAGTGTTCTGCCTCTTCTTAACTTTAAATGTTCAGTCATAGATATTAAATGCCCGCAATAAGTAAAGGTCATGAATTGCATTTACTTATATTCCAATATAATATGAGCCGCAACGCAAGAAAACCGGTCTTCAAGGTTTCCGACCCTGTCCGACACAAATCGGTCTGTGCAGTCACAGAAGGTGGCTAGAAGCTTGAAATATTGGATTGAAGAAGAGAAATTGTACTATTCGTGTAGCGAAAACAAAGGCAAGAGTCAAGTGGCCAAGCTCGTTTAAAACAATTATTAATGTATATTTTTGTAAATTCGTTTGAAAGTTATTTTGATCTGGATCATCTACAGATCCGTTATGGCTGCAACCAGTGTATAATATGTATATATTTTTATTTCAACTTACTGTGAGGCCTACAATATGAGCTTGTAGTATACCCAGGCCCCGTTGTTTGTTCAAAAACAATGTCGCGACTGCATGCGGTAGTAGTAAAGTGCAGGCTTTTAACGTCATCCTGGGCCGAGCGGACATAATCCATATCTCCACCTCAAGGACGTGCGACTGCATGCATAAAATAGCAGTCTATTTTGTAGTACATAGTGACAGTAATGAGCCCAGTCGCGAGAAAACCGGTATTCGGGGTTTCTGATCAGGTCCGACGTAAACCAGCCTGTACAGTCACAGAAACAGACTAAAAGCTTTAAATTTCGGATTTAAGAAGAAGAGAAATTGCACTATCCTTGTAGCGAAAACAAAGGCGCTGATCAGCTTCGCAGTTTGCGCCTTTGTTTTCGCATATGCAAAATCCGGTTTTCTCACGATGCGCTGTGTAATTGCTAACGTAGCCTTTCTCTATTTCAGAGTCTGTAGTGACCAAGGTGGGTGGAGTAACGTGTGAAATGTTCCAATGTCTAAAATGTATGAAGAAATTCGACAACCGGTATAAGATAAAGAGGCACGTGTCAATACATGCTAAAGATTTCATCCGCTGGCCATGTTTCCGATGTGGAAAGACATACAGCACAGATAGGGGGTTGACAGATCATAAATGTGAAGGAAAAAGTAATGAAAAAAAAATACATAAGAATCCCCCAATAATTGATGTTATATATTATGATAATCATTGGCATGGCACGGTCCCTACATGATTGATAAATTGCTGATTCCTTTGGGTCGTTAAACTTTGTTAGTTTTGATTTTGGCGGATGATCTTTATAATGTACATACGAGGGTTGTCCCAAAAGTTCCATTACACTCACTGTTTTGCCACAATAGCATTAAGTCAGAGCTTACAACACTTATGATCACCAAGTACTATATCTAAGGACTTTGGGGGCAAATTTTCGTACTGCTACGTGCATTTGTTAAAATGCAGTGGAGGTTTGATCCCTTGTTCTCCTACTTCAACGGAGCAGGTCTAATGACGTTGTCGTTAATTTTGATTTTTCCCTGCCGTTTGGATAAATACACTACAAACAAACAAATCTATTTCAAAATTAGATTTATATTTAGCTAAACGATACTGTAGTATATATTTGGAAATCTGAGTAAAATATTTATAACCAAATCGTCAAAATAATGTAATAAAGATCATACATGCAAAATAAGAATAATTAACCAAATGCTATCCACTGTTAACTACTGCCCATGTTTCATTAGGTCAAGTAATATTACTGTTAGCTGATATATCGTTTTAAAAGTAGGTGCTGTGTTATAGTATTGAAGCCACCAACTAATATCAAGCTGAACATTTGCTTGGTTTCCATTAAAGAACTTATTTTAAATGTTTAAATATAACGACCCTGTTTGTTAGCTCCGCATGTTTTTGCCGACGTTGTATTTTTGTCGTCGAATTTTTATAGGTAAGATTCTTTATTTGTCTCCCAAACTATCAAAAATTCCTCAAATTTCATAAAATTATCACTAAATGATGATCATAGAATAGTAGTTAGGCTGGTATATTTTCTAAGTTATCATATAATACCAATGTTGATTTAGCAGACTGCGAAAAATAGAAATATAGAAAATATTTTGCATTATTTGACTTGCTCCGGTCATGCCTACTTATGGTAACCAAGGTAACTGTAGCAGTGAGGTCATTGAAGTGAGTATCATTTTGTACAGTAAAATAAGTTCCAATATGGCCAATTATTCTGCATGAGTTACTATTGTTGGTTCCTGCTATGCGTTCAGAGTAAAATGTATTTGTAACGGGACTTTTGGGACAAGCCACGTAAAACTAACAAAAAACAATGTGTGAATGTAATGAAAACTAATAAGTATGACACTTCTATATGTACATTTTGCAAGAACTTACGATTATTGCCTTTGAATACACTTAAATATGCTAGCGATCTACCGCTATTCTAACAAACACCTATCTGTTCTAGGATCAAGGGTTACCGGTGTTTATAGATGTAATTTCTGTGGGAAAATGTTTCCCGACCTTTTTCAAGTTAAGAGACACGAGAGAACACATACTGGAGAGAAACCGTACAGCTGTGACTGTGGGGCGAAGTTTAGTGATCGATCATCAGCCAGGAGACACGTGGCTACACATACTGTGGGACTGTCACTAGAGTGTAAACTGTGTTTGACATTGTGTGAAACTAATTATAATCTACAAAATCATCTTATAGGACATATGAATGGTTTGTAATTAATTGCGTGGGTGTTATTTAAGTGCGCATATAGTTCAATGTGATTTTTATTAGATCACTACATGACAAATACGTGTAGAGTTTGTGAACGTATTTAGATGGTTCAGATCAAAGTATAGTTTGAGTGTATATAATGTGTGAATCACTGATGATCCGTCACGCTAATACCCCCATGCAATGTATACCCCTTTATACGTCACTTTTATAGAGAAAAAACTGGGGTTAACACGGGTATACCTATTTTCCATATTTTGGATGCAAAACATAGATTGTGCGTACTCGTTAGAATTCCATATTCAATAACATTTTTTAAATATTTTTCTAACGAGTACCCACAATCTATGTTTTGAATCAAAATAAAATAGGTATACCAGTTTTTCTAAATTAAGGCAGTGTTTGAGGGAGTATACATTTCACAGACATGTTGTCCTGATGAAAAGAAATTTGATCGCTCATGGATGTCACGGAAAGCAAGGAAAATGAATTGTTCGAGAATTGGTGTTACAAATTACGTTATTGGTGCAGCCAATGCTCAAGAGGTATAAACAGATTTTCTGAGCCGAATCCAATAGTTTATGTTTGTGGGCGGCCAGTAGCGCTGAAGAATGACTTGTCAAAGTTTGAAAATCAGGGGAAGAAATGATGCAAAATTGTGTTTAATGTTTGTGGTTAGTTGGATTGTAAAACATATGTAGACAGTGTCAATATATGAATCAACACGAAAAGTAAAACTTTGACGTTCATTTAGAGATTTCATTAAGCATGTGTATGAAAGTTTATAAGCATCTGTTAATTACTTGTTTTGACAGTTTTGTGTCTAGTGGCATGTAACATTAAAAATTGTTGGTTGACGCCTTTGTGTGTTAGCTTATTAGCAAGATATACTATTATAAATGAAAACTGTACGCACTCTTTTAAGTTTCATTCTGTTTACGTTAGATATTTTAGCATTAACACATCGTACTATAAACACTGTTCACAATCTTCAGTATATAGACTAGCGTTTGACCTTTAAAACTTTTACTTGTAAGTGAATATAATGATTTATCACATACTTAGACCTGTATTTCCAGCGATAACCTCAAGTTTGTATACATGTATGTGATAATGTGTTTCCCACCCTCTGGTTATCAACACAGGCGGGCGGGCTGATAACCGGAAATCATGCATTTTGAATGGAGAGAGGTTATCATGCCCGAATGCTACGTTGTCGCGCGACGAAATATGTGACGTCAAGTGAAATGACGTTACACTATTTTATTGGCGCCATTTTCTTTTTCTACACAGAAATCGAAAGTTTTTCGCATTTCTAGATTAAAAAGTCATTGAATAGACGATTTTGAAGATGTGATAAACAGATTAAAACATGGGCATTTTGGTCATCGCCCTTAGTACCAACCCTCGACCATTACAAGCCCTCGAGCTAAAGCTCTCGGGCTTCATAATGGAGCCTCGGGATGATACTGCGGGCGATAACCAAACTGTCCACTGATGTGATAATCTCTAAGTATAAATGTAATTTTAGTCCGTCGTGGATATGAACATCCAGAATGTACTTAATTTCAAATTCATATCTTTCATAGTCTCTCATAGCTCTCTAGTAGCGCCTCTTGTATATAGTTTGTTATCTTTTAGTGTTCCGATGATGTTTTATGCATATTGTATTGTACGTTTTACTTTCTGTTGAGGTGAGACTTAATAAGATATGTATTAAATAAAATATACAAGTTTGATCCTTTGGAAGCAGTGAGAACGTTCAAAGGGACGTACTATGGGCCATATTGCGCACTTTCCGGTACTGATCCCTCATCAGTGACCCTTTATGAAACCAGCAACGATAGCCAATTACGTGGAAAATATGTATTATATTTTTATCTAAACTTAGCTGTGAGGCCTACAATATGAGCTCGTAGTATACCCAAGCCCCGTTGTTTGTTCAACAACAATTTCGCGACTGCATGCATAAAATAGCTGTCTATTTTATAGTCTATTTTATAGTACATAGTGTAATTGTTAACGTAATATTTCTCTTTTTCAGAGTCTGTAGTGTCCAAGGTTGGTGGAGTAACGTGTGAAATGTTCCAATGTCTAAAATGTATGAAGCAATTCGACAACCGGTATAAGATAAAGAGACACGTGTCAATACATGCTAAAGTTTTCATCCGCTGGCCATGTTTCCGTTGTGGCAAGGTATACAGCACAGAGAGGGGGTTGACAGCTCATAAATGCGATGGAAAAAGTAAATGGTCATGTGTCCACTGTGGAAAGACATACAATACAAAGAAGGGTTTGGCAGCTCATAAGTGCGATGGAAAAAGTAAAGAAAAAAGCAAAGATTATCCAAGACTTGATGCTACACATTATGAGAAGACGTATCCTTACTGGTGCGAATATTGCTCAAAGGGTGTCATTGGAATTTCGGACTCGAGAAACGTTGAAGTAAAATGTAATAATTGTTATCAGCCCGTATCTCTAAAGAAAACAATGCCAAAGCCAAAGCGAGGAAAACAGAAAAAGACACAAAAAGATTAAAAAATGATTGTTTCGAAGGTTCTGTGTACCACAATATTGCTGAAGAGAAATAGATAATGTAAACAATATACATGCATTTTGTATGTGTGAACGTGAAAGGCAATTGAGGAGTTTTGTGTAACTAGAACGTCTTTCTTAACTATTCAAAGCAAACGTTTGGGTGTGTTGAAATTCTTCTTGGGTTATTTGAAAATACTGTGTGAGTAAATGACCGAAAAGTGACATCAGCAGTGTACAATTGCGATGAAAACTTGAAATGTGAATAATAAGTATCTCTGGAAAGATTATGCAAATGCATATAAGGCAGAAAATAGACGTTAGGTCAACTCAATGACCATTTAATGGTGAAGTTTTATGAGGAGAAAACAGTTGATGTACGTAGATACGCCTTCAGATAAGAATATATGATAGTGCGTTACTAATGAGTAATCGGGATATGTATAATTTAAAGATGTAATATTTGCAAGTGTGATTTCTTTGAATAGTCTTATTAAATCAGACTAAAGCATTAAGCTTTCTGTCAAGTAAAAAAAAACTATGTCCTTCAAGAGGTAGACTGAAATGGTACAACTGTGTATTCGTGTTATAGTTATGGCCCCTGTAGGCGCACTATGGTCGAAAGATCTAAGAACTGTCATAATGAGGTTATTATCTCATCTTTGCAGGGGGTAATAAAGAGGTACTTAAAGAACACTACCTGTGGAACCACTGTTTATTGATTTTATGGTCCATGATTATCTGTGCAGTGAATGGAAAAATAAAACTGAGATCCTTTAAGAACTTTATATCCCTCTGCAATCAAAATAATTGTTTTCTTTTTTCCTATCTATAGTCAGAGTCATTATCATGTCACAAGGGTTTCTAGTAGCCTGTCCCTTATCAGTGTTTAGCTAATGATTTTCAATAGACAGGAATACAGGTCTTTTTGAAAAGACGGCAAAAATTGTAATTTTGGTCCAAGCTTTTTAAGACGCTAATACTTGTAATAAGCAGTCTTTCCTTCTTTTATCGCATGCAACTTTGTCAGAGAAGATTCAAACTAAATTTAGTGGCTCTGAAAATGGAAATCGAGATGAGTAAAATCGTTCGTACTAGCAAACACAATGATAATGGTTGAATTCATATGCATTTCATAATTTATTGATAATAATTCATACCGGGGATAACACTTATTGGAGGGAAGTAAAGGATAATTAAAATAAAACTGAGATCCTTTAATAGCAGCGAACATATTCATGAGAAAAGGGATGGGCCATACCGCTGTTTCGGCTACTCAAGCCTTTTCAGTGACCCTTCGTATTTGGCAAAATGGAGCCAAAGAGAACTACTGTAATTTTGCATCTTTCAAGAGGGTAGTCGATAAAAAGTCTAATATAATCCAAATGGGGCCAAATATATTAAACTTTGGTCAGAATATGAATCTAAACCGATAATAATTTTCTGATTTCTCAGAACTCCCTCACTGATCTCAAAGGACCAAAAGGAAAATATAATCTGCACTATGGATGGTGTACGGGGAGACTTTTTAGGGCCGCCACACGGCACAACACCAGCTGCAGTAATAGCAAATAAAAATAAAACTGGGAGTAGCATTTCTTTCATAAATACAACAAAATATAGAAATTTGGGAGGTAAGAAGCGTTTCCTTATTTTCCGTATATTTATTCAGCAAAGGCATGGTAAAGGAATACAATCTGCTTTGAAATAACCAGATACAAAGCACTCCATTAAAATTGCAGACATTGCTTCTTTAAAACTAGTGATTTACTTAAACTAAACTGTGCACATTTAAGAAAAATATTGTTTTTACCTTTTAATTAAGTTTGAACATTTTGAGCGAATCATGCACATATGAGGACGAACATGGCACTTGGAGATTATGATAATGTCGTGTAGGTACATTTTCATCCGGATCCAGTTATTTTCAAATGATAAAAAAAACCAAGAACCTTAAACTGTTATATGAATACAGTGTCGTATTCTTAGACGAACTGTTTTAAGTGCACTTGGTTACAGCACAGTAAAGTCAGTCTGTACACATTAAACAATTATGCTTTGGGACAGTTCTGGTTTAATTATATACATACATGTATAAGTCTGCAACCTACTGCAGCTTGTTCATACCCGATGTTCTTAGCTACCTATTTACATAATTAATATTAATAATAAGATACTGATATAACAAAAACATAATGTAAAGGTGAGCAGCTATTTATTCTATAGGTGTTCACACAATTTACCTGAATGTATGTAGCAGACCGATGGATAAAATGATAAAAAGCAAAAGCAATTGTAATGTTATCATGTTGATGTTGTTTAGTTTGTAAACAATGAAACCCACTTACCCTGATTTTCTCTTGACAAAAACTCTATTTTTATCTTACAGGAACCATGGATTTACAACAAGGCTCGATGAAGCGTACGGTATACAGCTGCCTTTACTGTGGCAAGATATTTGAGCGGCAAGATCACATGGTCAGACACGTGAGAATTCATACTGGAGAAAAACCGTGGTCATGTGACTCATGTGGGCGGAGATTTAATACGAAAGATGGATTGAAAAGTCACCAGTTAACGCATCTCAAAATGAGATAACATTATTGGAAAAATGGACAGTGATAAATTGGGGTGGGATGTAACGCAAAAGATGGACTGAAAATTCACCAATTAACTCATCTAAAATTTAAGGAACAATAGTGATACGTCTGTGGAAAAATATTTATATTGGTGTGAAAACGACTGTTTTTGATGGAGTATTGTGTTGTATTTTGGGTCATGTGATACATACTGGAGAAGACTTCAGAAAAGATGGATTGATAAGTCACCAATAAACGCATCTATAAAGGTGATTTAGAACAAAAAAACTTTCGTCACGTGATACATGTTGGCGATGATGGAACACGAATGACGGATACCAACTCGCCAATTAACGCATATTAAAATGTGGCGAACACTTCTGGTAATCTGTGGAATAATACGCAATCATATTACTATGAAATGACACACATTTGATTAAATAATGTGTTGTGTCTGTTGAGAACATTTAATTCTAAACCATTGGGTATAGTAATTTCTTACTGTTTTCTAATCGCAAGCTTGACTTCGTGTACCCTAAACACTTTTAGTTCAAAAAAGGTACAAATACGGACAAAGCTGACACACACGCATTTGTTAAAAGTTTGTCATATCCGCACACTAGTCAACTTACGCCACCTGTTAATAAAATATACACTGACCTATAACTTTGACTAAATTGCTACTGTCGTGCAATCTCTCGTTCTTGATATGGAACGTGCTATTACGAATCGTGTGTGAAATTTTGTAGGACGGTTTTAGCAGAACACAGTTGTTCTGTAAATATCAACGTGTATACCTATAGTTTTGACCATTTTGAAACAATTTATACAATTAGGTAGCATTTTAGTGTAAATCTATAGCTAATTAATTCGCAATTAGCTATCACGTGAATAAAACACTATTTTGTTATATTTTCCTTATTTTTAAACCAATGGCTTATCCTGTCAGACACTGAGTCTGAATGAAACCTGGTCGAAACGATATTTGTGCCATGCATTCAAATATTAAAGTATGAACAATAAAATCTTTCATTTCACTAATCGCCTTTTTTATTTTCTCTCCTAGGTCTTTAGATGTTAGTACAGAATGCAATATCATCAAAAGACGATGGCTGTATGCCCAGCTCTTCTCGACAGATGGCAGACAATGAAGGATCCACAGAGGATTTCACCGCCAGGCAAAACATAAGACATGTACAGCACTTTACATGCCCAATATGTTCCAGAAGGTTTAAATACAACTGGTTGTTAACATGACATATGTATTTACAGACCGGGGCAAAACCTCATAAATGTTTGCATTGTTATTATTCCTCCAGCAGAAAAGATGAAATAAAACGGCATATTGTCGTACGCCACATGAACTAGGAAAATAATGATTGCATGGCATGTGAACTAAAAAGATATGTTTATTTGTGGTATATGAACAAGGAAGGTACATGAATATGTAGCATGAAATAAAAAAAGGTAAATGTTTATGTAGCACACAAGAATAGCCATTACAAAGGCATAGGTGAAAAACAACAATTTTGTACGACATAGAAGTCAGCTCAGAAGTCTTTGAGGGACAAAGCTCTGCTCTGCTGTACCTCTGTTAATTTTGTTTTAAGTCTTAATTTTAAAAAGGTACAAGTAGGCAAAGATCAGGAAAAGGCGCAATCAGAAAAAGATTCCCACTCCAAAAACCGAGGTGGGAAAAAACCAAACTAACAGTCAGGTACTTATACCATGAAACATAATCGTAAGCCGAATGAGCAGCTATTTTCCCAATAGGTGGCCACTCAGTTACCTTAACTTAACTAAAAATATGAAAACATACATAAGGCGCCAACAGCACAAAAAATGTTATACACCAAGACATAAAACAAAAAGAACCACCACAGAAGTATCGACTTGGAACGATCAGTAACACAAAGTTACTGGCGGGCTTAAACCGGTTTTACATGGCCATAACCTCACCCTCAGCTTCTGCAGTGGTTCATAACATTTAGTTAGTTATTTGGTCCTCGTGGTGAATCTCTAACTAGTCAATGAATCATCAAGAACAAACAAATAAATCATGATAAACATCCTGATGAATCAAAAACCAGGACTCACAGACTGAGTAAGCTGCCCGACGATGGAGATCCCTGGGCGCCGAATAACCTACTAACTCCGGAGCAAAAGAAAAACACCAGTTGGACCCCGGTGGGCCAAGCAACAGACAAGAAGCTCCGGCCCCAACGAACTAAAATGAATAGCTTTATGTCGGGGCCATCATAGAGTCTGACGCCCGACCCACCGGCGTGCAATTAAAGAAGGCAGCATAGTTATCAACCATGATTGGGTTAAAAACTAAGCATGCAGACTGTCGCATAACATTTAAGTTAGTTAGAGATAGGAAAATACAAACTGATTGCAAGCAATCCCTGAGGATTGGAAAAATAAGAGCATTAAATGGATGTACGGGGAGACTTTTTAGGGCCGCCACACGGCACAACCACAAGAACTCTGATAGTTAGAGATAGGAAAATACAAACTGATTGCAAGCAATCCCTGAGGATTGGAAAAATAAGAGCATTAAATGGATGTACGGGGAGACTTTTTAGGGCCGCCACACGGCACAACCACAAGAACTCTGATAGTTAGAGATAGGAAAATACAAACTGATTGCAAGCAATCCCTGAGGATTGGAAAAATAAGAGCATTAAATGGATGTACGGGGACTAAGACTATTTCTTACAATGTATTGGTGTTCTGTATCTACGACAAAACTCTAGTGAATTTACCACTATTTGTTGACTAGGGCCAAGAATTACAATGCTTCCTCAAAGGATAGGTACACCTTTGTTAAGGTGTTGACGTATCTTGACTTATTTTACCGTTATTTTTTTAAAACCCCTTTTACAAAAAAAGGTTCAGGGGTTAAAAATAAAATGTCATTTACATACTAGAGCTGATAACGTTTGTTTTCTGTATGTTTAGATGCACGCTAAAAATCGTCACTTTAACTTAAGTCTTCCTTAACTTAAATGAGTGATTGTGTCCTTAAACTGATCCAATAAACTTTATGGATGGATTCAATGTGGGCTCATTTTAAGTTCAAGCTTTCTCTACATATTTTAATATTAGGTTTTGTAATGCGTATTATATTGTTAGCATTTTTTTTTCTTTTTTTTTTGTCTCTTTCTCAATTTGTGCTGTTATATTTCTGGGTTTTTTTTTATCAAGCTCTCCTTTCTGTTTCGACATGTGTATAGGTTAAGATTTTTTTAAAGATTAATATATGGTCAAACTTCATTCCTTTTTTACTCCTTATAACATGAACTTCATGTGCGCTTTCTTTCTTTTATAGTCCGTTCCAAACACACAATTTATCGAATACCGTTGTTCCCTTCGCATTTTAGGCATACGCACTAAACAATATGGCCGCTTTACGCCCAAATGACGTCACACACTTATATGACGTCATGTGCTCACCGCAAACATATTGAACTTGGCTCATACAAAGTTTGGTGAAAACATCACGGTAAACTATCAAATGCAACGTCATCATTAAACATCGACTTTTGCAAAAATGAACAAGAAAGTGGGCCGGTTATCGTGATGTACGGTTTCCATAGCAACCACTGTTAAGATTGTATTCATGCCAGAGCAGCAAAATTTTCTGTATAAGTACAGATCATGTTTGTCTATATAACTGTAATAGTTTAATTCAGCTGATTTACAAAATAAGAATATGATGACACTTTTCCGCGAACTTTTTGAACGCCCTTCGTACTAATAAGCTAATTAAGATGGAAATATATTGGCCTCGCTCATTTGGAAAAGGAAAAGTAGATGGGCTGCTTGTGCCTCAAGACAAACCTTAAAACCTACTGACGGACCATCCTGATTGCAGGTTAACCTGTCGAATGTCTTATTAGCCCGCCCATGCGGGTCGATCAAAATATGCAAAGTATATAAACTACTGACTGACCATCTGATTACACATCTGTGTACACCAGCAATTCAAGACCCAGTAATCAACGTTGACAAACTAACCGACATTTGCAAACGACAATACAAACAACGCTATGTCAAGGGACTGTCCCATTGTTGACATGTGGCTCCTGTGGAAAAGATTTAGATTCCAATCATTGCTAAGAGAGACATGAAAGAGTTTTACACGGGATATAAACCGTTCTCTTGTAATAAATGCTCAGTCTTTTACACAGAAGGAAAGTCTAAATTACCACAAGATGACGCATATAAACAAATAAGCCCCATTAGGGTGAAATTAACCTGTCATGATTCCTTATCCTTGATTCGATTCGACAACGTACATGTACATAACAAACATAAGTAATAAACCTTAGACATGTTTTCTGTTCATTAAGACTTCACAAATAGTCAAAATCCTCACAAACCTTCCATTGGCGGTCCAATAATCATGATACTATCATGATACAACCCAGCGGGCACATGACGTCACAATGACGTCATATCAACGTCGATGCGACGTCATGAAGTAGCATCGACGTCGATCTGACGTCATTCTGACGTCATGTGCCTGCTGGGATATAATCATGATTCTAGGCCAACCTTGACCCATAAAACATGACATACAAGTTTCGACACATTATACCATCATGTTTAAAAAGATATCATCTTTGGACTTGTCAGTACATTGACTATACCGCCACCAAATTAATGCGACGTTTTTTGGCATATATCACACATGTAAAAAGCTGCGAATGGCACTTGTGTGTTTTTAGCTCACCTGAGCCATTAGGCTCACAAGGTGAGCTTATAGGATGCCCATGATCCGGCGTCCGTTCGTCCGTCGTCGTCGTCCACCATTTTCAAAGATCTTCTTCTCTGAAACGGCTTGGCCAATCAAAGCCAAATTTTATATGAAGCATCTATAGGAAGGGGGAACCAATGTATATATAAATAATCCAGGTCACATGACCAAGATGGCCGCCATACCCATATATGGTAAAAACCTTTAAAATCTTCTTCTCCAGAAACCAAAGGCCTAAGATCTTGAAACTTGGCATGTAGCATAAGTGACTCAAGGTCCACAATGTGTATATAAATAATGACCTTAGGATGACCTTGACCTATTTTACGGCAAGGTCAACATAGGTTGCCAATGCATTTGGATGGGGAAAACTTTTAAAATGTCATTTTAAGTGAAAGTGTAACAGGAAATGGGCAGTAGGACTTAATATTAATGATTCTGAAAAAAATTGGACCCCAGGGGCTCATTTGCCCCAGCCCCGGGGCATTATACATGTATATCTCCATAATATTCAAACATCTTCTCCTCTGAAACGGCATGGCCAATCAAAGCCCAATTTTTTATGAAGCATCTATAGGAAGGGGGAACCAATGTATATATAAATAATCCAGGTCACATGACCAAGGTGGCCGCCATGCCCATATATGGTAAAAACCTTTAAAATTCTTCTTCTCCAGAACCCAAAGGCCTAGGATCTTGAAACTTGGCATGTAGCATAAGTGACTCAAGGTCCACAATGTATATATAAATAATGACCTTAGGATGACCTTGACCTATTTTACGGCAAGGTCAACATAGGTTGCCAATGCATTTGAATGGGGAAAACTTTTAAAATGTCATTTAAAGTGAAAGTCTAACAGGAAATGGGCAGTAGGACTGAATATTTATGATTCTGAAAATATGGGACCCCAGGGGCTCATATGCCCCCGACCCGGGGCAATATACATGTATATCTCCATAATATTCAAACATCTTCTCCTCTGAAACGGCTTGGCCAATCAAAGCCAAATTTAATATGAAGCATCTATAGGAAGGGGGAACCAATGTATATATAAATAATCCAGGTCACATGACCAAGATGGCCGCCATACCCATATATGGTAAAAACCTTTAAAAATCTTCTTCTCCAGAAACCAAAGGCCTAGGATCTTGAAACTTGGCATGTAGCATAAGTGACTCAAGGTCCATAACGTATATATAACAAATGACCTTAGGATGACCTTGACCTATTTTACGGCAAGGTCAACATAGGTTGCCAATGCATTTGAATGGGGAAAACTTTTGAAATGTCATTTAAAGTGAAAGTCTTGCAGGAAATGCACAGTAGGACTGAATATTAATGATTCTAAAAAAGATTGGTCCCCTGGAGCTCATATGCCCCCACCCTGGGGCAGTATACATGTATATTTCCATAATATTCAAACATCTTCTCCTCTGAAACCACTTGGCCAATCAAAGCCAAATTTTATGTGAAGCAACTATAGGATGGGGTAACCAATGTATATGTAAATAATCCAGGTCACATGACCAAGATGGTCGCCATGCCCATATATGGTAAAAACCCTTCAAAAATCTTCTTCTACGGAACCGGTGGACCGATTTCAAAGAAACTTGGCATGAAGCATTGATGGCTAAATTACTACAATGTATATATAAATCATGACCCTGTGGTGACCTTGACCTATTTGACGACAAGGTCAACATAGGTTGCCAATGTATTTGAATGGGGAAAACTGTTAAAATGTCATTTGAAGGGAATAAATTAAATAGAAATTGGCAAATGGACAGAATATTGATTATTCTGAAAACAAATGGCCCAAGGGCTTCATCTACCCACTGGGCTAAATACCATAATATTCAAACATGTTTATTGGCATATGTAGCAGATCTCAGGTGAGCGTTTACAGGACCATTGGTCCTCTGGTTTATAAATGTAATTTACTCGGGTATATAAGTTTGAAGCCAAGTCATAAAGTTCTATGATTTATACATCGAAACCGAGACATTGTATCATATGTTTCTCATAAGTAAAGATCATGTTTGTTACGCAATCTGAATTTTCTGTACTTTGCTTTACATCCCCAATGGCTGCATCTCACATATGATAGTATTTCAGCTGCACTATTCTAATTGCTAGCTCTCTGTCGTTTCAGGTAAAGGGCGGACATCGGTGCAGACATGTCTTGCCACAAAAGACACAGCTTCGTCTAGTCGAGTAAATGCCTGTAGATACTGCGAGAAGTCGTTCGTGTGGAAGTCACACTTAGTGATGCATGAGAGAATACATACTGGAGTTAGACCTTATTCATGTGAAATATGTGCTAAATCTTTTACACAAAAATCCCATCTAAGAACTCATATGATGAGACACATACTAAGCTAACTTAAAACACTGATTAATGAAAGATGATGTATAAGTGGGTGATCAAATGATACTTCAGTTAAAGGAAGGACAATATCAATTTTAGCATTCAGGGGCCAGTTGTTCAAATCTTTATGAGCTTAACGTCATGGTTAAGACCTTAACTCGTTAAGTAAATGCCGACTACATAAGCAAATACATTGTTATTTGTTGTTGATAATATGTGAGAATCCTTTGCATTGCTAAGATTTCTCATATTTTATCAACAAGAAATAACAGTGTCATATTCATGTTTGAAATTTTTACGAATCTTTGACTAACAACATCGTTAATTTTGAACAACTGGGTCCTATGTTTCTATTAGAATTGCGTGTTTGTGTTTCTGTGGAACTCCAAAATCCCTTGAGAAACAAGTTTCATGTAAAGCGGGGCAACTATCAGCTGAATCATTCCTTGCCACAGTGATGTAAAGGAGGGACTGAAATGTATTATTAGTCGTAGGTCTAAGCACCTTATCTGATATTCACTCATTATAATATACATGTACTGACAGACTTTAATAACTCAAGCATTCAATCAATATAGTATCGTAAATCTTTACACCATACACAATATTTATTCATAGAAAAATGTTCGCTGAATTCTTTGCTAAAGCTGCTCACTTCAACGTAACTAAGACGTAACATTTCTGAAGAAAACGAGGGATTTTGCAAAAGCGAACTCGCCGGTGATAGCAAACAACGCAAAGCACAAGGAAAACCAAAATAAACATTGTTACTTTCTTTCAGTGTCGTTTAAATTTTGAAATTTGAGGAGAAAAGTATTGCAAATAGCAGGTATAGGTCCCTGCTTAAAATTTCTAGCACATCTATCATATTCAAATTAAACGTGTTGTAATGGTAACGCTCCGACAAGCATCGAAATACCACTTTTTGCAATTTTGGGTCTATTTTTCACTATTTAACATCGTTTTCAACTACCGGCCCACGCGACGAACAATTTCTTATTATGAAATAATTATGAAGTATCACCCAGATATATTGTATGCAAAGTATCATTTTGTTCGTCGTGCGGGCTGGCACTTAAAAATAAAACAAGTGTTCAGAAATGGTCAAAAATAAACCAAAAAGTGCAAAATGTGCTCTATCTATGTATCTTCTGTGCGTTGCCATGTCAATGCTTGTAGGATAAATGAAGTACTTGTTCTTGTTTTTAAAAGAGGAGACATATGGCTGTTTTAGGAATAGTTAAACACCCTAGGGCTTTTGAATTTATTTCAATTTCACACGCAAAAATAAGCTTTCTTGATCAACGTTAAACTGACGTAATTACCACGCTTTTATGCAAATGAAAGTCAATCAACAGCATTGGTTTTGGTGTTCCTTTCCTTAATTCATGTTGGACATGGAGAAATTATTTCGTCTCCATTGACCTTTTATGCAATTTATTTTTGTAGGGGTTTGGATAACGCTTGAAATCATACTGAATGGCGTCAATCAACAACACTGTTATTTCGTTTTTGGTATTGAAGTTAAGCAGACTGATTGTACTTTTCAGTTCAACAAATATTTTTCGGAAAAATCTTGTATTCTGAGAGGAAGAATTGATAATCCAAGTGTTGCGTTTTTTTATGTCCTTGAGTATACTTCAGTCGCATTGTGACATTACCGTAGTGTCATTATCTCGTTTCAGATAAAAGTCAAGCACCAGCGTTTGTAATTAACCAGGACAAGCCATCTTCAAACACGGGAGGAACTGTTTTAGATCCATCTTCGTCCAATCGATATGCGTGTAATTATTGCGAGAAATCTTTCAAGTTCAAGTCTCACCTCCAAATGCATGAGAGAATTCACACTGGAGTGAAGCCTTTTACGTGTGAAATTTGTGGGAAGTCTTTTACACAGAAATCCGGTATGAAAATTCATATGGCGACTCATCTACATATAGAGTGACACAAAGTGACAAGTTAAAGAAGAAATGCATGAAAGGATACATACTGGAATTAAACCTTTTTCGTGTGAATTCTGTTGGAAATTATTTACACAGAAAGGAAGACATGTTAAAGAAGACAAGTGAGCCTGTGCATGAGAAAACCAATACTTTGGGTTCCGACCAGGTGCGACACAAACCGGGCTGTACAGTCACAGAAGATGGTTAGGGTCTGCAAATTTTGGATTTAAAAAAGTAGAGGAATCTTTCTATCCGTGTAGCGAAAACAAAGGCGCTGATCAGCTTCGCAGTTACTGCGAAGCTGATCTGCGCCTTTGTTTCGCCTATGCAGATTGTTGGTATTCCCATGGGGCGGCTCAACTACTATACCACGAGAGGATTTTGATTGTGTTAGTTTTATTTCTTACAATATTCGAGGAGCATTTATAGAAAACACAACAGAATTCATTAATGAAGCACACTTGCATTACATCGTAATGTGTGACTATTCTGAGTGTTCTTTGCTACCTGATTGTGCATTGTGTTAGATGTTTGTATAGACTACAGAATAACAATATTATAACTGAAATGTTGTGAAATGTTTCTAATATATATGAATGGCCTGTGTATCAGTGTTCTGTGTAGCCAAACAAATGTAAGATAAAATAGTAACTGTTATCTGATAATTCAAATGGAATACTGCTAGTGGACTTACAGACCAGGGAAGTCATTACATGGAAATCGTAAAAATTTAAATATGTGGTTAATAAGTAGTTCTGAATTGAAAATTTACTACCGCAGTTTAGGTGACATTTATATTGAATATGTATAGGAAGATTAACTAGTTATAAATGAACTCAGTTGGTAAATGTTCGCATTTTATTATTATGCAGTGCTTAAGAAAGGGGGCCACACATTCAATTAATCAAAACTAATGGCAATGTGATGTACAGAGTAGAAAAATCGTATGTGGACAAGCTCGTCGCACGGAACCCTCTACACTTCAATTTAATGAGCACCTCGCCAGAATTTTTTATTGACCATACCAATTTTAATTTGAAGTTTCATACACCGTCAATAAATCTAGCTTTGTTCGGTCTTTTGTGAAGTTTAGGTAACCAATACATCGTAGGAAGTTTGTCTGGGCCTTCATTGACAGAAACAGAAAACTTAATTGAAGCCAATTTGTGGGAGATTGTGTGCACATGTAGGTAACATGAGGCCACATATGAGCCACCTCGTGGGAAAACCAACAATGTGGTTTCCGAACAGGTCCGACACAAACCGACCTGTACAAGCACAGAAAAGAGCTAGAAGCTTGAAATTTCGGATTTAAGTAGAGGAGGAATTGTCCTATCCGATTAGCAGAAACAAAGGCGCTGACGTAACCGCGAAGCTGATCTGCGTCTTTGTTTTCGCCTATGCAGATTGTTGGTTTTCCCATGAGGCCACATATGTATGTGCAGCGTAAGGCACAAGTGTGATAAGCTTAATTTTGGACACTGCTAAGGAAAAAGCGGTGTAAATTTGTTGAAATACTCGTAATACTGCTATTCGAACAAGTGAGGATTTTTTTCATGTAACCGAAGTGTAACTGAAAATTTGCGGCATTTCGTTCTGATTTTACTTCCACGTGCTGCTTCATGGAATCGCCTGACTCGTCAAAATCGAGCTATATTATGTCAGAGGCATTTGAGCCGTCTCGTGGGAAAACCAACAATGTGGTTGCCGAACAGGTCTGACACAAACCGGCCTGTACAGCTACAGAAGCAGGCTAGAGGCTTGAAATTTTGTAGTTAAGTAGAGGAGGAATTGTACTATCCGAGTAGCGAAAACAAAGGCGCTGATCAGCTTCGCCGTTACCGCTAAGCTGACTCTGCGCCTTTGTTTTCGCCTATGCAGATTGTTGGTTTTCCCACGAGGCGGCTCATTTTTAAAGCGGCAGGGATAAAAACAATGATACACCATGCCAATAAGAGATATCAGATATCCATACACGTAGTTTACCACCAGTGAGGTGTGAACTCCCGATGTCGCTCCAGAGATCCAGATGCGGACCAACTAGGTCACCGTACTCTCCTTGAACAAGTATAGAGATCAGCAGACCCTTGAATGAGATTTTATGGCAGTCCCTGGACAGTGTCTGTGTTTACCAAGCTCTGTTCTGATAACTGAATCAATATTTGAGTTGTCTGGAAAGCGCGATGGCCTAGTGGTAAAGCGTCCGACTCCTATTTGGGAGCCAGTCATCACGGGGTTTGAACCCCCGCTGTGGCACCGTGTTGTGTCCTTGAGCGAGATACATGTACATAAACTCCCCACAGTACTAGATAGTACACAGGAAATGGAAGCTCCGTTCGGGCATTACTGAACAGTTGTTGACTGGGACGTTTTACCATATAACAAAACAATATTGGGACTGTTACCCAGTGTTACGATTTGTCAGGTACCAAGTTCATATTTGAGCCACTGCATAAGAAAACAAACAAAATGCTTGGGCGAAAACAAAGGTGCAGATCAACTTTACTGTAACCATAGGCTGACGAGCGCCTTTGTTTTCGCTGCATAGATAATACAATCCTTCTTCTTCTAAAATCCCAAATTTCAAGCTTCTAGCTTGCTTCTCAGACTGTATAGGCTTGTTTGTGTCAGACCCGGTCAGAACCCAAATTGTTTTCTCACGTACAAGCTCATTTTCATTCAATTATTCTTACTACGTTATAACAATAATAACCCCCTCGAGGATTATAAGGACGCAAGAAAATCGGTCTTCGGGGTTTCCGATCAGGTTTAACACAAACCGACCTGTACAGTCACAGAAGCAGGCTAGAAACTTGAAATTTCGAAATTAAGGTGAAGAGAAATTGTACTGTCTATTTAGTGAAAACAAAGTCTTTGCGAAGCTGATCTGCGCCTTTGTTTTCGCACAGGCAATAATCCGGTTTTCTCACGATGCGGTTCAATTATTTCTGTAAACTTTCTGTTGAGCTACATGGGATTTTTGAGACTAAAATATGCACAAAAATTATGTAGATGCAACAGATAGAGACTTTACAAAAGACAACTGTTTCAAAATTTTAATAATTCAACCACCATCCACCAACCGAAAGCATAATGAAAACAGATGATTAAACAAACAACACACAAATTTAATTTCTTTGCTTCCCTAACGACAAATACGGTAAATGCATTGTTGCAACTCTAAAATTTCGTTCAAATATACGGGCTGCGGACCGGACCATACACTAAATAGTATTTTAACTATGGGCCACCGCATCAGAAAACCAACAATCTGCCTATGCGAAAACAAAGACGCAGATCAGCTGTGCAGTAACCACACAGCTGACAGTGCCTTTGTTTTCGCTACAATTCTCTTCTACTTATATTCAACATTTCAAGCTTCTAGCCTGCTTCTGCGACTGTACAGGCCATTTTGTGTCGGATCTGGTCGGAGTCAGAATGGTTGGTTTTCTCATGCAAAGTCTCCTATGCAAGCTGATTTATCAAACGACCAATTAAACGACAAACAAAAATAAAACTGAAATCCTTTAAGAGCAGTGAACATATTTTCGAGAAAGGTGACGGTCCATACCGCGGTTTCGACTATTCAAGCCTCGTCAGTGACCCTTTAGATTTGGCAACATGGAGCCAAAGAGAGTTACAGTAAATTTTCAACTTTCAGCAGGCTAGTCGATACAAAGACTAACGTAGTATAATCAAAATGGGGCCAAATATATTGAACGTTGGTTAGAATATATGAATCTAAACCGATAATAATGTTCTGATTTCTCAAAATATCCTCTCTGATCTCAAAGGACCAAAAGGAAAATATAATCTGCACTATGGACCACAAGATCACATCTCGGTGTCAACAAAGCTATTTTACCGTAAAATAGTATTATTTGTTTTGTAGATTTACAATATTTCATTCAACAATAATTCAGTCATATCGGACGGAGCCATCGCTTCGTGTGTGATGGGGTGATAACCAGAACTATGAGAACTTTTAAAATGTGTCTTACTCAAAGAGTGTTCAGGGAGCGCGGTGGCGCAGTGGTAGAGCGTTGGACTCCGATTGGAGAGGTCCTGGGTTCGATACCCACAGGCGTCACCGTGTTGTGTCCTTGAGCAAGACATATTAACTCCCTAAAATACTGGTTAAACCCAGGAATCGTTGGCTCCGTTCAGACATGACTAAAATTGTTGACTGGGACGTTTAGCCTCAATTCAAACAAATCAAAGAGATTTCGGTGCTATCGACAGACAGCCTCGCAGTCTCCTAACGGCAACTTTTTCCCTTTCGCACGAATGCCGAGAGTTTTTTTTTGATATTACTGTCGTGTGAATGTTACGAAATAAACATTCACTGAGCATGTGTAAACCGATGTTTCACGGGCACACAAATCATATTGCGTCACTTCAGTATGAACACTTAGGTGTTTCTTGATCAGATTGTCTTATGTAACACGAGTGTCCGACATCACGTGTTTCTTAATGCTGGAATCTGCAAAATCTTACATCGATAAGGTTTATCTCCTGTATGAATACACATATGCCTCTTGAGAGTACTGGACTGGGCGAATCCTCTGCCACATATTTCACATTTATACGGTTTCTCTCCATTATGTAAACGCATATGTGCTTTAAGATTGCAAGACTGTGTAAACCGTCTTTTACAAATAACACACTCGTGTGATTTCTGAGGGTGAGAAAGATCTCCAGAATGTGAGAGCATATGGCCCAGCAGGAGATAGTTTCGGGTAAATGTTTTCTGACAAATTCCACACGAAAATCGAGCAACACCAGAATGAGTTTGCAAATGTCTTTGGAGAGAGTTAGCACGTGTATACATTTTCCCACATACATGACACGTATGTTGAATCTCGCTAATATGTATTGTCATAAGTAACTTGAGGCTGCTAAATGTGGTAAATACTCTGTTACACAGGTCGCAAGTGCAAATATACGGCTTATTTGGGATACCAGAATGCTTCCTAGACATGTGAACTTTCATATGACCGAGCTGCGTAAATTGAGAATAACAAATTTCACAACTATGTCTCTTCTCTCCAGAATGGCTAGACATATGTTTCTTAAGGCCAGATGCAAAAGGAAATTTCTTCTCACAGATAAGGCAAGCATGTCGTCTTTCAGCGTGGAGTTTTAAATGCATTCTCATACTGCCAGCATTGGCCAACACTTTACTACATATCTGACACACGTCTGGCTTCGGCGGTGTCTTTCTTCTATATTTCTTTTGGGTATTATCAGTCTGAGAATTCAACGGTTTTACCATGGCGGTCGACCTCGTATAACAAACTTGCTTTGCAAATGATCAAACAAATCTGCTGGAATATTTTATTTTCATTATTCACTGTGTATAACCGTACAGTGAGCCAAAACGGAAGTGACACATACTGTACGCAAATACATCATTAGTGCCCTTAGGATTTCTTTAGGTAAGTGATCATTTATATCGATGTAAATTAAAATTCAGGAAACAAATCTAAACGCGGTTTTCGGTGTTGGAAAGAGAATTTAAAACTTAATAAGCGTATATGTTGCTTATTGTGATTTTGTTTACGCTTTCCAGGGTATCTTGCGTCAAATCTGTGTTTTGAAGTCCATTATGAGTAACTGAGTTCACATATTTTGATCAAACCAGTGATGGACGATAAGAAAATCATTTGTGTTGAAGCCCTACACCATGGTATTCCCCAAGACATTAAACTCACCCGGGTATTCACCGAGGAATTGCACGCCTCCCTTCCGATCGCCTGTACGACTAGTGACAAGCGTACAGTATCACTAGTTAAAACGTATCAAGAAAAAACTGTACGACTTGTGTCATCATTGAATTTTATTTTTAGCGGATTTCGCCCATTTTTGTGCGTATTTATATATAATATGTTTTGAATATTCCGTTATCTCATATGCAGATTACATAGATATACTTTTGGGGCCAACATGGATCGTATATAGCCACATACCAAACGTCACAGTGTGGCAGCATAAATGTTCAATTTCTGCTTTGCCTGCACCTACACGTATCTATCAGTCCATAGAGTAAACGCTATAGTAGAATACTCGAAAATCTAAACTCAACATCGGCCTCAATTACAATGGTTGTCACCGACCATTTATCGGTTTGTATGTAGACAATACCACGTGATTCTCAGTAGTGAAATAGTTGACTATTTTATGCTTGTATATATCCAAAACCATCGCTTCAACTTAATCGATAGCAAGGACAAGGTTTTATCCCCAAGAGAGCGATTTTAAACCACTGTCACACTATCGTGTATCGACTCACGTATCTACGGCGTATCAAGATACGAAAGGTACGTCACGCGTACGTCGTACATACGTGAGCATACGTAGCTCATACTCCTCGATACGTAGCTCATACTCCTCATACGCCGAGGTGCTACGTTTTTTATGTGTGCACTTAAAAATTTGTAGCACGTACGTGGCAGGTCCGATACGCCGTACATACGTCACACATACGTGGTACATACGAAAGCAACAAGCGAGTACGCCGTAGATACGTAGCGCATACTCCTGATACGCCACACGTACGTCGCGGTTAATATGCCATGTAACCGTGACGTATGTACAGCGTACCTTTCGTATCTGTTACGTATGTGTGACGCATGTGTGGCGTATCCTCGACTCTCGTTTCGTATCTATGGCGTATCAGCGACGTACGTGTGGCGTATCTCACGTATCAATGGCGTATGTACTACGTACGTTTCGCTACTGTGGAGTATGTGTGACGTATTAGGAGTATAAGGAATATTTTGTGGCGTTCCAAGAGACTCTTAATGCTTCTATTTAAATGTTTTCGTTTTTCCGAAGTCATGAATCAGATGTTTCTCATGGTTCGGGGTGCCGTGCAGGGTACTTTTAGGGCTACGCTTGGTGTAGCCTCTGCCTTTGTTCAAGTCGTCTTACGACCAGTATGGGGAGCTTGGAGATGCCCCCCCCCCCCCCACACACACACACACCTCGGGTTTTTTCTTCGGTGTTAATAAAGATTATCTAGATTTCTCTGGTGGTATCTTCGACCTCTGATAATTTATAACTATTCATGTAATGTGCAAATTGCATGAGCTAAGTGAACATAGCCATTTGTTCTCATATGTATTAAAAAGCATGGTACAGAACTGATACACCACAGATAAGAATGGAACGTAATAAATACGCCGTAGATACGTCACGCGTACACTTCATACGCCTTACATACGTCACACGTACGTAGCACATACGCCTTGGTACGCCGTACATACGGAAGTGAAATTCCATATGAATACAGATCTATACGTCACTGATACGCCACGGGAACGTAGTAGGAACGTCACACGAGAGAGAGAGAGAGAGAGAGAGAGAGAGAGCTATAATGCTAGTGCCACCATTACTTCAACTTAATCGATAGCAATGGCAAGGTATTATCACCAAAAGAGAGAGAGAGAGAGAGAGAGAGAGAGAGAGAGAGAGAGAGAGAGAGAGAGAGAGAGAGAGAGAGAGTCTGTCGTTAAAAGCACTGTTCATGTTGAAACATTTTATTTTATTAATTAAAAATTATAAACATACAGTTGAGAGCCCGGCTTAACATTGGAGCAAGCTTCCATCCACAATCTTCACAACATCGTTTTGACGTCATGGTAACCCAATTAAGAAGTTCAGCTGTGTAGAAAATTGAGGCCACGTCCCGACATGACCATAGCTGTTCACTGGGACGCAAGCCATCAATTCAAACAGAAATAAAGTTAACATTGTCACCGCCAGGTAGCGCCCTAGGTCTTCAGTCTACTGACAAGCGGCATTTGACCGATGCTTGCTAGAATGCAAAACGAACGGTTGGACTATAATTACATGAAAGATACCAAGTGGCCATGGCAATATATTCTGGAAAATATTTATTTTATATGCATTTGAGGTCACCAAATTTAATTTCTTACATGGACAGAGACCTATAATTATAGTTCCCATAGAGTCCCATTGTAATTGCGCCCAAACAAGACTCATTCATATGCTTCACAGCTCATAGTAGACCCCAACACATTCAGCAGGCGAGAGATTGCCCTTCAACACAAGTGCAGCAAAAGATAGGGTGTCAGTCAGCATCTTAGAATCAGTGTAGGAGATGGTTAAACATGTATATTTTTTCGGAACTATTCGTACAGACACGGAATGTGTTAAAGTAACTACTCGTACAGTTGTTGGCAACAGGGCGGCTGTTTTCAAAAGCCAATTATTTTTACATGTTAGAGTTTCTGTGCCCAAATCGAGTAAAGGGTTTTTGTGATAATAGATTATATGTCTGTTCTAGCAGCAAAACTTTCCAAATTGTATATCAGAACAAACCTTTCTAGAGGAAAATCTATCGTGCTTACGGGCGAAAAATAATAAATCTTAGTGATTTTGTGCATTATATGTTGATTTGCAGACAGATACATCGTGTGCGGGTGTTTTGAAAATCATGTATGAAAACTATTTTCATATTTTCATATTTTCATTTTCATATTTTCATACTAACTCTCTCTCTTTTGGTGATAATACCTTGCCATTGCTATCGATTAAGTTGAATGTAACGTTTTGGTAATGCTCCGAGCGGTCCTATCCACAAATTCAACAATTAAAAAGACACTATATAAATTTTCCACAGGACTGATTGTCAAATGATTGGTTATGCATATAACTACTGTACAACAAAAACTAGACTACTTTGTCTACAATCTTGATTAGGATTTCATTGAGCAATAAAAGAATCACAGAATAATCACCAGAAAACATATATACGAGTTCAAGCTGTTCTCAACTGAGATGGTCTGAAACCTTCCAGACCACTTGCTGCTCAAAAACTACCCAACTCTCAAACCTTTTCACAACTCTATAGTTTGCAACTCTTAGTTGCAAGGCTACCCTATAGCCTCAACGTCTATATGGCTATCTCTCTATAGCCAATATGTCTCTGGAGCTTCCCAAGAGTTTGTCTGAGACCAGCTGGTTCAAGTACCGCAATGGTCCTTTAAACCGTATAGGCCTCAGGTGTGCTCAGCACTATGATGAACTTAAGCAATGCTTTGGTCTCCAGGTATCGCAATGATCCCTTAGAAACCTAACACTGCCTTCAGTTCGTGCCACGAAGCTTTCTCCAGTTGACAATCACTACTGCCTTCTGCTAATTCGATCTGCACCGTCTGAATAACTGGACAGCAAGACGGCAATTCTCAATTTTCGCTCGCTTTTATACCCAAATTTGGGCTGTACCATTAGCCATCTAGGGGAATAGGTTGAACTCATAAATCTGATAAGTATGATAATTGGAGGTTTCTTTACCTTAAATCTACAAGAAAGTAAATGATTCGTATTCATACATGATATTCTGCTAAATGCTTCTTGCATTTTCATATTTCAAAGAATTAAATCTTTGGAAAACTTGTCTTGTTTTCCTCATATAAAATGGTTCCGTCCATTATCAATTCATTGAGTGAGGCGTTTGATAGCAAGCGTTTATCGATCTGATTGAAACATGGCGGCCCCCATGAAAGTTGTGAATTTCAATACGAAAACAGTGCATATATAGACATTACAAGCAATTTCTGAATAAGAATACAATAAAATACAGAGGGCTTCATTCGGGAGACTGGGTGTGACCATCATAGACGGTAGGCTTGCATGCAGTTCTCATTTCGTCACACTACCCACGCCTCCGATTTCATGCGTCCCCGCATGCACAACAACAAAAGATTTTTTTTATCTATTTTTCTTCTGCATTCTGTATATTGCCTTCTTTGGCATAATCAATTATCTACACATGATTACTCTGTCCTTATTCATAAATGTTCTGTCTCTAGAACTCAGAAATATAATCTCTCATCCATCGAGGTTTCCTGACAACACGCTTGTGTCTTGTCTCAACAAAAGGTTCTTCGTCATCTGAGGTTTCAGCTCTATCCATCTGCTCATCTGGAGAATCATACCTGCCCGATTCTTGGTCAACCGGTTCAGGCACTCCTCTTTCTTCTGATTCTCCTATCAATGTTTGTTTTCTTGCCTTTCGAACTCTGTTGACGTGAATAACTTGTAAGGTTCCATTTCTGCCACAATTGATGTTCAACAAAACATCTGAAAGCTTTTCAACAACCTGAAATGGACCTTTCCAAAATTGTTTGAATTTGACTGTCTCTCCTGGTTTCTTGACAGGAAACAGTACATACACCCTGTCATCAGTATTAAAGTTTTCCATAGATACTCTTTTGTCATGTGTCTTCTTCTGTCTCAGAATCGCCATTCCAGTGTTCTCTCTGACAAAAGCGTGGACAGATTCTAGTCTATCCTGAAGATCCCAGACCCATTCATTGGCTGGTACTGGCTTTACATTTGTAGGCATTTGATAAATGAGATCCAGAGGGGTTCTTGTGTTGTGACCAAGCATAATCATGTTAGGACTGGTCCCTGTGCTTTCATGCTCTGTAGCCCTATATGCCATTGTCACATATGGTAGGAGCAGATCCCAATTTGAGTGGTTCTCATTTATGTAAGCCCGAAGCATTGAACACAAGGTTTTATTAAACCTTTCAACCATGCCATCGGACTGGGGGTGATAGGGAGTTGTGCGTGTCTTGTCAATTTGCAACAAGTCACACATCTCTGCAAATAATTTGCTTTCGAACTGGCGCCCCTGGTCCGAATGTAATTGGTCTGGTACTCCAAATCTTGTGAATAGTTGTTCAACCAACAATCTTGCTACCGTAGACGCCTCCATATTGCTCATGGGGTAACACTCTGTCCACTTACTGAAATAATCTGACACCACGAGGACGTATTTGTTTCCACGCTCCGTTACTGGAAGTTCACCCAATATGTCTACTGCTATCCTTTCCATAGGATATCCACTTCTGGCAACTTTCATGGGTGCCCTTTTTGTTGGAATAGGGTCCTTCCCTTTTTGGCAAATTTCACACCCTGTTACATATATCTTTACATCTTGTTCTAGTCCCGGCCAGTAGTAATTCTGTCTAACTTTGCTCAAAGTTTTCTTGATGCCGAGGTGCCCTGACGAAGGAACGTCATGTGACAATCGAAGCACAAGTCTTTTCTGTGACTGTGGCACTATTGCCTGCTACTCCAGTCCCTGAGGGGTCATTCGTGTGCACGAGAGGTCCAGAGAAAATTTTTCCATAAATGGTTAGAGACATATCTGAGGTGCAAGAAAATCGAGGGTGATTGGCTGAAATCATGGTGCGGTCCGAGAAATCCAAGATGGCCGCGAAGATGGCGGCCGATTTTCTTGAAAATGACTATACACATAAAATTAGCTACCACAACATGCTTTCATTTCATTTTTGGAATCAAAATGATTATATTAGAAAAGAATAGATACAAATAGAATGTTTCATGCCATTTTGTAATGGTTAAACGTCAAAAATATTTTTCAGGGGCCTGAAAACCATAGAAAATTGGTCAAATTTTGATGAAAATATGAGGACGGGGTGGCAACTGTTTCCTTCACTGTCATTCTTATTGATATAATGCTTAGAAAACACTATTTAAACTTTAATTAGTCGTTAGGCTAAATCACTAAGTTCTTTTAAAGGCTTTATTCTGACCCTGATGTCTGATAAAAGTGCCTCAAAAGTGGGTGGGGTAAACAGACCCTTTCGACAAAAATAACCATTAAGCTTGATTAAGTTGTCACAACTTGCTTCTAATTAGTTATTCTGACATAAAATATTTAGAATATATAAAAAGTGATTCAAATACATGCGTTCATCAATTTTACCCGAACTTAACGCCAAACATCTAAGACCAGGATCAGAATAATGTCCAAAATTTGTCACATTTTAATGAAAATATGACAATGTGTGCAACATTTTCCTTTAATTTCATCTTTTGCTTGATCATAGCTTTCTCAAAATAAAATGGTAAAGATGCCTTAATAATTAAGGTCTTTGAATGCATTTATTCTGGTTTTGCTTTGCCTTAAAGTGGGTGGGGTAAGCACACCTTTTTACAAAAAGGTACAAGTAGGCAAAGATCAGGAAAAGGCACAATCAGAAAAAGATTCCCACTCCAAAAACCGAGATGGGAAAAAACTAAATTAACAATCAGGTACTTATACCATGAAAACATATCGTAAGCCGAATGAGCAGCTATTTCCCAATAGGTTACCTAAACTTAATTAAAATATGAAAACATACATAAGGAGCCAACAGCTCAAAAATTTTAAACACCAAGGCGTAAAACAAAAAGAACCACCACAGAAATATGACTATTTTTAAAATGACTTTTAACCACCACAGAACACTGACTTATAAATCTCAGCTAGCTATTACAACTTGCGTCTGCTTAGTATTTTGGATGCTATATTCTTAGTAGTAAGGAAGAGATAAAAATACATGGCTAAGTACAATTTTTGCCTGATGTAACACCAGTGGGATAAATGCATGCTATGTCATCTTTGCCTGGCATAACACCAAACTATGATACAGGCCAGAACAATGTCAGGAAACTGTCAAATTGTGATTACATTATACAAAACAATGAGCAGGGCCTTTTACTTTACTGTCACCCACTATTCTAGATCAGCTGGCTAACCTGCATTTCGATACATTTGTGACCTCGCTCCACTTCCGTGTGAAGAGGTCTAACAGAGCACCGATGGACATGGAAATATTCCGTCTACCACTATTCATGTATTACTAAGACCAGAGGAGGCTCACCTGATCTTGACAGTTTTCAGTTGAAAAAAAAATCATTACATGTTACACACGTAAAGGTTATAACTTAAATGTTATGTGACAGTCTGCATGCTAAGCTTTTAACCCAATCATGGTTTGATAACTATGCTGCCTTCTTTATTTTCACGCAGGTGGGTCAGGCGTCAGATTCTGATGACTAATGACGGCCCCGATATAAAGCTATTCATTTTAGTTGGTTAGGGCCAGAGCTTCTTGTCTGTTGCTTGGTCCACAGGGGTTTAACTGTTTTTTTTTTCTTTTGCTCCAGATTTCAGTAAGTTAAATGGCGACTAGGTATCTCCATCTTCTGACAGCTTACTGAATATATGAGTCCTCGTTTTTAATTCATCACGGTGGTTATCATGATTTATTTGTTTGTCCTTGATGACTCATTTACTAGTTACAGATTCATCATGAGGGCCGAACAACTAACTAAATGTTGTGAACTACTGCAGAATATGAGGGTGAGGTTAGAGCTCTGTAAACCCCCCCCCCACCCCCCTCCCAGTAATTTTATATATCTGATCTTTCCAAGGCGATACTTCTGTTGTGGTCATATTTGTTTTGGGTTTTGGAGTCGAATTTCTGTGCTGTTTGAACCTTACGTACGTTTTCATAGTTTTAGTTAAGTTCGGTTAACTGTGTGGCCGCGTATTGGGAAATAGCTGCTCACTCAGTTAAGGATATGTTCTCTATGTATTCGTACCTTATTGTCAGTTTAGATTTTTTAGATTTTTCCCGCCTCGGTATTGTTGCTACACACAATATACAAGCTCTAAGGCTCATGGTTTTAGAAGAAGCTTTTTGTATACTTTATCTGTTGTAGGAATATGGGAACTATTGTCCCCTCGGGGTGCGGGGTGGGGCCATTTTCAACCCCAGTGGCAACATTTGCTGGATCTATGTATCGTAAAGCACAATACAAGATCATTGCATACTTTGAGCCTTGCAGTTCTAGAGAAGAAGATTTGTTCCTATAATAAGCATATGAATGACAGATAATGAGGCCCCTGTGGCATAGTCTGAATGGACTGCATGATTCTTTAACATTGCCTCACACAATATATAAAAGCTCTAAGCGTCCTGGTTTCTGAGAAGGTTTTTGTGTGTTTTACCATTGTAAGAATATGGGAGTATATATAACCTCAGGATGGGGCTATATTTGACCCCGTGGGCTGGATTGTCTCTCATTTTTGCTGCATACTTGATATCCCTGCTTTGGGTATTGTGGTTTCAGAGAAGATTTTTTCATGTTTTTTTCTTATCATAAGCCTATTGCAGACCAAAGTGACATGGTTGGCAATATTTATAAAGGGAACTACTATCCACCGCTATACACAAAATATAAAAGCCCGGGACTTTGTGATTTCAGAGAGAAAACATTTAATGGCTTTCCTATTGTAAGTCTATGGGGGCTAATGACCCTCAGTGCTTAGTCAGTTTGGACCCAGGGGCATGATTGGCAAGATTTATGTAGGGTACCACTAAACATTGTAACATACTGAATATACAAGCTCTAGCTTCAGTGGTTTTAGAGAAGACTTTTGCCATTATAAGCCTACATGGCAGCTATTTATTTGTTTGGACTACCACACATAGCTACATACACTATAAAGAAGCTCTGGGTCTTGTGTTTTCCCAGTGTAAGTCTATGATAGACGACGATGGATAGTCTTGCTATCTAATAAGCTCACTTGATAAGCCTTTGGCTCAGGTAAGCTATAAAGGCTTTATAGTTTTGAAGAGGAGCATGATAAACAAATGATTTTTTTTTTCTTTTTTTATTTTGATTTCAATTCAACTGTCTTACATGGGTGGGGTAAATAAACACCATAAATGGAAAATAGCCATATTTCTTTTACTAAGGTGGTCATTACTTGTAAAAATAAATAAGATATAAAAGTTTGATCCTTTGGAAGCAATGAAAACGTTCAAAGGGAGGAAGTGTGGGCCATATTGCGAAATTTCGGGTACTGAACCGTCATCAGTGACCCTTTCTAAAACCGGTGACGATATAAGACTTGTAAAGCACTTATATTAATCCTACTTCCGATTTAACTTTAAGAATAACATAGAATGATTAGATCCTTTAGAAGAAGTAAACCATTTAAACGGTTAAGTACAATGTTTGGTAATGAAACCTCATCAATTCATCTTTGACCCTCAAAAAACTGGCAACGAAAGCCAGGATTTCAAGATGTTTACATCATCAAAGACTCATATTCCCAAAGGGGCCAGATTATATAAATAGTGTTAAGAAGATGTAACTTAACATATCTGTTTGAAATAATTCAAATACTCTTATCGATCCCAAATGATCTAAAGAAAAATATAATCTGCACTATAGATGAAATACGGGGCGACTTTTAGAGGCACCACATGGCACGACACCAGTTGCAGTAATACCAAAGAAAATGCAATTATTTGATCTTTTGGAAGCAGTAAAAACATTTAAAGGGTGAAGGTGGGCATGGGCCAAATTGTACAATTTGGGGTAACAAACCTTCATATGACCCTTTACAAGCATTCTTCAAGCAAAATATCAAATTGAATACTGAGTGAAATTTACATTAAATAGGACAAATCACATACGTTTTTCTGATACAAATTTAAGATATTTAGTGTCAAGGATGGGTAAAGTGGCTTGAAAGCATGCATTTATAATACATTTTATCCATTTTAAATATTTCGCGTAAAAATTGCTAAGTAGAAGCAAGTTGTGATAGCTTAATTAAGTTCAAAATTTATTTTTGATGAAAGGGTTTGTTTACCCCACCCACTATTAAGGCACTTTTATCTGAATTCAAGATCAGAATAAACCCATTCAAAGAAATTAATCAAATAGGCTAAGTACTGTCTAATCAAAGTTTAAAAGGTGTTTTCTAAGCATAATAAAGCATTATATCATTAATGAGTGATAGTGAAGGTAACAGTTGTACAACGTCTTCATATTTTCATCAAAATTTGACAAATGTTGTGTACCGGTAGTGTTCAGGCCCCTGAGAATATTTTTGATGTTTAGCCATGATAAAATGAATGAAACATTTTGTTTGTATCACTTCTCTTCTTATATAATTATTTTAAGTCCAAAAACCAAGTAAAATCATGTTGTGGTTGCTAATTTGATGTATACAGCCATTTTCAAGAAAATCGGCCACGATCTTGGTGGCCATCTTGGATTTTTCTCACCAAAATTGTGTTAAATTGTGTTAAATTGCTTAGAGCATGTATTTGTATCATTTTTTACCTATTATAAACATTTTATGTCAAAATAACTAATTAGAAGCAAGTTGTGACAACTTAATTTAGTTAAATGGATTTTTTGTCGAAAGGGTCTGTTTACCCCACCCACATTTGAGGCACTTTTATCAGACATCAGGGTCAGAATAAAGCCTTTTAAAGAACTTAGTCATTTAGCCTAATGACAAATTTATGTTTAAATGGTGTTTTCTAAGCATTTTATCAATAATGAGTGACAGTGAAGGAAACAGTTGTACCCCATCCTCATATTTTCATCAAAATTTGACCAATTTTGTATGGTTTTCAGGCCCCTGAAAAATATTTTTGATATTTAGCGATTATAAAATGACATGAAACATTCTATTTGTATCCATTCTCTTCTAATATAATCATTTTGAGTCGAAAAAACAAGTAAAAGCATGTTGTGGTAGCTAATTTTATGTATACAGTCATTATCAAGAAAATCGGCCGCCATCTTGGCAGCCATCTTGGATTTCTCGGACCGCACCATGATTTCAGCCGATCACCCTCGATTTTCTTGCACCTCAGATATGTCTGTAACCATTTATGGAAAAATTTTCTCTGGACCTCTCGTGCACACGAATGACCCCTCAGGGACTGTATTATGCCAATTTATTATGCCTGTGTCCTGAACCTCATATTTTCGTACCACCAACTCATTGTGTATCTCAAGTCTTTCCCACTGACCTACTAATGTTTTCACGACATAGCTTTCCCGCGCTATGTCTGCTGGGCCTGGTTTTTCTCCTCTCTCTAACCAGCCTTTGATTAAACAAATATCTCTATCTCCTTCCTGCAACGACTTCAAGTCAGGCCTGTCCTGTTCAGAAGTTCCAACAACGTTTAAGGCATGTCCACTTACTTTGTCACTCTTACTACATTGATGGCACGGGATCCTACTGACCCCATCAGCGTTATTATGTAACCTTCCGGGTCTATGTTCAACCTTCATATCATAGGAGGAAAGCGTCTCTATCCAGCGAGCAATTTGTCCCTCTGGATTTTTGAAATTCATCAGCCATTTCAAAGAGCTGTGATCTGTTCTCACAAGGAATTTTTTACCATACAAGTAATGCTTGAAATGTTTGACGAACGTTACCAGTGCCAGCAACTCCTTCCTGGTAACACAATATCGACGTTCTGTCTTTGAAAGTGTTCTACTTGCATAAGCAATAGCATGTTCCTCTCCATCAATCTTCTGCGAGATCACGGCCCCTATGCTCTGGTCGCAAGCATCTACGTCCAGAATAAAGCTCTTACTGAAGTCAGGGTGAGCCAAGATGGGAGCACTTATCAATTTATTCTTCAGCTGAAAAAATGCGTCTTGGCATTCCTCTGTCCATTTAAATCTTGACTCCTTTTCTGTTAATTTGTGGAGGGGTTTGGCTATCTCGGAGAACCGAAAAATGAACCGACGATAATAGCTACAGAACCCTAGAAAAGATCTCACTTCTTTCACATTCGTTGGCACTGGCCAGTTACGAACACATTCCGTCTTCTTTGGGTCTGTGCTGATACCTTCTTCTGAGATTACATGTCCGAGAAATTCTACCCTTTTGGCAAACAGCTGACACTTCCTGGCTTTTAATTTTAATCCAGCTTCTTGTAACCTTGCCAGAACATCATCAAGATCATTTACCATGTCATCGAACGTCTTCCCACAGACTATGATGTCGTCAAGGTACACTAAGCATGTTTCCCAATGCAGTCCAGCTAGCACTATTTCAACCAGCCTCTCGAATGTCGCTGGCGCATTACAGAGCCCGAATGGCAAAACTTTGAACTCGAACAAACCTTTTCTACTGATGAATGCTGTTTTCTTTCTGTCTTCTTGGTCAAGCTCCACTTGCCAATATCCGGAATTCATGTCCAAACAAGAAAACCAACATGATCCTGCTAGCTGATCTAAGGATTCGTCTATTCTGGGCAGTGGGTAAGCATCCTTTATCGTGACATCATTCAATCTGCGACAATCGACACAAAAGCGTTTGCTTCCATCCTTTTTCTTTACTAGTACAATGCCACTGGCCCATGGACTCTTTGAGGGTGTGATGACATCCTTCTGCAACATATTGTCGATTTGCTCGTCCATCTCTTTCTGCATATGGTATGGAACCCTTCTAAGTGGCTGTTTGATGGGCTGTGCATCACCTGTTGGTATTCGATGCTTCAAAACCCCAGTTCGTCCAATATCATCATCAGTTTCAGAAAACACTGATGAGTACTTGTTTAGCAGGTGAGCAACTCGTTTCTGTTGGCTACTACTCATGCCTTCAACCGTTCTCTGGTATAAATCAGCTAGATGTTCTGGAACTGCTTTTCCAACTGGTGTAGCCTTGTTCTTTACTTTTTGTACCTCGGTGACAGAACATGCATTGGCTATGTTAGTCCCAGGGTATATGCTGCATGTTTCATCAGAAACGTTCATAAGCCGTACTGGTACTGTGTTCTGGCTGTATGTCAAGGTTTTAGCAACCATTGCTTTTCCCTTCTTGAGGAAATTATCTGATGGCTCAATCATGCATAATCTGCCATTTTCAAGGGTGGACTCAACCATCTTCCCTTGGATTATTTTCTCTGACCGAGGTGGTATTTGGATCATTTCTCTGGCAATGATTCTACTGCATCCAATATAGCCGAGGCTGTCCAATTTTACTGAACGGTCTTGTATGTCCAGAGTTTCCTTTGCAACATCTATTTTACAATTCATCTTCTTCAAGAAATCAAGACCCAATATCAGCTCATTGTCTATATTTGCTATCACCACATCCAGATAGCACAAGTAATCCGCTACTTTAAGTTGAACCCTTGTTCTTCCTGTCACTTCTATTGGACTCCCCGATGCGGTAGAAATGTTTTGATCAAATGCGATCAGAGTAAGTTTTGAACGGTCCAATGTTTCCCAGACCTTTGTAGATATTATGGTCAAGGTAGCTCCAGTATCTAGTAGGCAGTTAATTGGCTGGCCGTTCACAAGCGCTGAAACAAACAACCCAGAGTTGTGTATGCCAGACACCTTGGCACTCTTCCCAGAACCTTTGTCCTTGTCCTGCTGCTGATTTCCCGATTTTGCTTGGTTCTGCTCACAGTCTCTTGCTAAATGATCTTCTGAGCCACATGTGAAACATCTTCGTTTCCAGGTCTGTCTCTCAGACGAGTTTTGTGTGCGTGGGTATGGTATGGGTCTCTGATAAGGCCTCCGATCACCCTGTGATCTACCATCCCTGTATTCTGATTTCTAAGCCTTCAGTGATTTCAGCTCCTTCTGAATCAGCTGAAGTGTATTTGTCAAAGCTTCGAACTTATCACTTTGACTGTCCGACTTTGAATCGGTGCTCGTCTTCTGCTCCATGGCATTGGTTGAGCGCAAATACCCTTCACCCTCAGTTTTTCGTTTCTCAGCCCTATTGTAAGCCTCGAGTTCGACAGCATGGCGAACTGCATCATTTAAATCGCTTGGCCTGGCTTGTTTCACTCGTAATCGCATGTCAGAACTATGCAGAGCGTCAATAAATTGCTCCTTGGCCAGGGTGTCCCGTACATCAATTGGTGCAGTCGGGTATGCCAAGTTTGCCAATCTTCTTATGTCCTGGCCTAATGCTGACAACGTTTCTGATGCAGTCTGTCTTCTTTCTCTTAACTGTACTCTATACAGTTCGGTCTGGTTTGGTGGAGCAAATCGCTGCTCCAACGCTTGTACCAGCTTATCATAGTCTTTGGACTGTGTTGAGAGGTTCCCGAACACGCCCTGGGCTTGTCCTCTCAATGAAACAGCCAAGTATAAGCCTTTCTCTGTCTGACTCCATCTATTTATTTCAGCCACTGCATCAAAATGAGCCCGGTAGTCTAGCCAAGAGCCTGTGCCGTCAAACGTAGCTGGTTTCACTTTTACGCTTCCACTTGATTGTGAGCTTGGCTGAGCTACATTTGGAGTCGAGGTGATGGGCATATGTCCTGCCTCCTGCACATTTGCAGTCCCTGGTTGTGGTCTTGGCAATGGGGTATAAGTGCCCCCTATGCTACTGTCATCATACAGCTGGGGTGGTTCCTCAGTGCCTATGTGAGCTCTTCTACCTCTGGGTATTTCTGGCAGAACCCTTCTCGGCCTTTGCTCACTAGTCTGTTCTCGCATCTCTGCATCCTCATGTTGCAGCTCGAGCTGACGCAGCTCACTTTCCAAAGAGAAAATTTCGTTCTGAAGCAGGCTGGCCTCACTCTTTTTCCTCATAACTTCCAGCCGCTTTTCAATCATCATCACAGAGGCTTGAAGCCTTCATGGACTATCCTGATCGTCCATATTTCTTAGATTTAAGCTTGGATTCGTGATAATGTTAGTTTATCAAATATCCCACCGTTAGCTGCCACCACTGTAACGTTTTGGTAATGCTCCGAGCGGTCCTATCCACAAATTCAACAGTTAAAAAGACACTATATAAATTTTCCACAGGACTGATTGTCAAATGATTGGTTATGCATATAACTACTGTACAACAAAAACTAGACTACTTTGTCTACAATCTTGATTAGGATTTCATTGAGCAATAAAAGAATCACAGAATAATCACCAGAAAACATATATACGAGTTCAAGCTGTTCTCAACTAAGATGGTCTGAAACCTTCCAGACCACTTGCTGCTCAAAAACTACCCAACTCTCAAACCTTTTCACAACTCTATAGTTTGCAACTCTTAGTTGCAAGGCTACCCTATAGCCTCAACGTCTATATGGCTATCTCTCTATAGCCAATATGTCTCTGGAGCTTCCCAAGAGTTTGTCTGAGACCAGCTGGTTCAAGTACCGCAATGGTCCTTTAAACCGTATAGGCCTCAGGTGTGCTCAGCACTATGATGAACTTAAGCAATGCTTTGGTCTCCAGGTATCGCAATGATCCCTTAGAAACCTAACACTGCCTTCAGTTCGTGCCACGAAGCTTTCTCCAGTTGACAATCACTACTGCCTTCTGCTAATTCGATCTGCACCGTCTGAATAACTGGACAGCAAGACGGCAATTCTCAATTTTCGCTCGCTTTTATACCCAAATTTGGGCTGTACCATTAGCCATCTAGGGGAATAGGTTGAACTCATAAATCTGATAAGTATGATAATTGGAGGTTTCTTTACCTTAAATCTACAAGAAAGTAAATGATTCGTATTCATACATGATATTCTGCTAAATGCTTCTTGCATTTTCATATTTCAAAGAATTAAATCTTTGGAAAACATGTCTTGTTTTCCTCATATAAAATGGTTCCGTCCATTATCAATTCATTGAGTGAGGCGTTTGATAGCAAGCGTTTATCGATCTGATTGAAACATGGCGGCCCCCATGAAAGTTGTGAATTTCAATACGAAAACAGTGCATATATAGACATTACAAGCAATTTCTGAATAAGAATACAATAAAATACAGAGGGCTTCATTCGGGAGACTGGGTGTGACCATCATAGACGGTAAGTTTGCCTAGTTTGGCTTGCATGCAGTTCTCATTTCGTCACACTTAGTTCGCTATTCAAAACCGAAAACCGCTTTTAAAAGTGTCGCGCGAAAGTGAACTTACCTCGATATGAAAAACGTGAGCGTCTTTGTTTATCGCTAGGAACTAGTGATTATTTGCGTATAGTTGGTGTCACTTCCGTTTTGGCTCACTGTACGGTTATACACAGTGTATTGTATCTTGTATGTTGTTCGTGTTGCTGTATTGAATCTGAAAGAAAGGGAAAGCAACTATTATAGAGCCGCGACGCGAGAAAAACGGTCTTCGGGTATTCCGACCAGTCTGACACAAACCGACCTGTACAGTCACAGAAGCAGGCTAGAAGCTTGAAATTTCTGTTTTAAGAAGAAGAGAAATTGTACTATCCCTGTCGAAAACAAAGGCGCTGGTCAGCTTCGCAGTTACTGCGAATTTGATCTGCGCATTTGTTTTCGCATAGGCGAAAATCCGGTTTTCTGACGATGCGATTCATTATTTCAATATAAGTGTGCAAAATCAACTTGCTTGTGGTAGAACACAGTAGACCTTCAGGAGCCAATAGACCCTGGTGCACCATGCGGGGGATTTTTGAAGGGTATAATTTTCCGAAAGCCCACCCAATTCCCTTCAAAATGACACTTGTTTGCACTCTGACTGATGGGGCGTTTGGACGTAGCGGCCTTTTGAATGTGTTACGTACGTGACATGTTGCAAATTTCATGAGAATTACCATAAAATCGACATTTGGTATGTTTTTTATGAAGTTTAGTGAAAAAGCAAACACACAAATTAGCAAATAGGAAAAAAATACTAAAACATATGCTTTTGTATGAGCATAATTCATTGTACCACGTATGGTAACGTATGTAACAAAATATGCAGTAGACGTTCCATATGAACAAACAGTACATCGAATTTCTAACGCAAATAAACAAACTGATTGTGTGGACATATTTTTGATTAAAGTCCGTTGTCCGAATTAGTTCACCCAAAAGCATGTGCTTTGTTTGCAGCTGCATGTCACATATGGGAATTTGTGTCGTCCCCACTTGCCAGTATACATATATTTATGTTTAGAACTAAATCATATTTAGTCATTCTCAAAGGGACACTAGTAAATAGTACAATTCAGCGAAACATTCAAATTAAAACTTGGCATTGTCTAAATGGTAAACTTATCATAAACCAATGACATCTTATTAATTGTTACCAAGTGCTTTGTCATTGGTAACGTAGATAATAACAAAATACCGTAAGAACATTCCCTTCATACAGAGGGCTGAGGTGGAATGAGTTGTGAGGATTTACTTTCGAAATAATGAATTTAGTGTTTGCAAATAAGTCTGTTGTCCAAATTATTTAACCAACAATGTTTTGACTTTGTTTCAACTGTATCCCGTTGAGTGAAACTTGTGCCATTGTTGCTTGCCCACATACATGTATTTGACATAGACGTATTTGAAAATACATAATTTACTTTCTTGAAGTGTCATTGGGGGGAAACACTGAGTTCAATGACGCATTTTCCGTTTAAAATTGCCATTGTTTTAATGGTTACAAGCTTAATACAAACACAACCTTAATGCATGTCGCCTAGTGTCTTGTTATATGGTAACGTAGATAACGGTAAGTGTCGTAAAGTCATTTCCACTCATACAAAAAGGACTGAGATTCCTAAAAGCTTATGAATCTAAACAAAAATAAAACGCCTCTTAAATTTCAGAATTTGGCTCTAAAATAGTTTCAGTGTTTTTTGATCATCATTATAATATTATAATCAGTCTTTCAATCAATCAATCAATCATGAAATTCACTAGATATAATTACAATAGAACAATCAATCTTTGTCATATTTATGCAAGCAAAATGTGAAGGTGGATTGATCAACTTTAGCCATAGTTATGTGAGATAGCCTTAAAGCGGGTGTGTAACAAGGCACTATAGGGCTAAACTTGTAGAAGCTACATAAAAATGAGCAATGCAGATATGTCTATTGACGTCAAGATTGGTGTCATCAAGGCTTTTAAGTGAGTGTGCTATATCATCATTAGTAACCTAATCATGTTGGGTTTCTTTCACTAACCATCCAATGCATGTTAAGTGTATAACCAATCAAAAGGAACACAGCCTCAAGGAGTCGCGCTTAATGTTGTTCCCAATGAAGAAAAACGCTCACAGTGGTGGAAGTACAGTGTCGAGCCCAGGAGTGAGAACTTGGTTGTTCGAAACTTTCTTTACTGTGAATTTTCTACAAGTATACGGACAAAAACAAAAATGGCAACAAAGGAACTATAATATATCTACTCCATCTAACACCAAGTAAGAATTTAATCCAAACCATCACTTTAAAACAATCTGTAGCAAGCAACAATGGTGTTATGGGACAGAAAACACTTAAAAGCTAGCTGCTCTCTTTATCACGAAAATTCATCATTTTTGCGCATTAACTGTCTGTGATACCACAAGCTACATGTATTTTATTTAGACGGATATAGTTCTGCAGTTTACATGCATAAGGAAGAGCCAGATCAGAACAGAACTCCCGTTCCCATGACAATGTATATAATTAATGGGTGAAAATACTATGGTCACTCTAGCGGTTATATCTTTGATCGCATCTCCTTTCAACTACGGCATAAGCTGCCCTTGACAAAAAGACAAAATATGTTACACCTAAGATGGTGAATTTGTAAGTATGGCCATTCTATAGCACCTTCAATATCTTATTTAAACTTCTGTAAGAAGTACATGTTCATATGTAAGTCAGGAATGAAAATTCCCATTCCTGGCGTGTCTGGAAATATTTTTTATGTAGGGTGGGCTGGGGCAAGACCCTTCGACGTGTCTTGCTCAGTCCTCTGCGGTTTATATGACAGTTTTCTTTTGCTCCAAAGTTTCTTTGTTTGTTTGAATTGATGCTTAGCGTCCCAGTCAACAGCTATTGTCATGTCGGGAAGTTGCCTTCATTTTATGGAACTTATACCCAAAATTAGGACGTCATGACATCCAAAAATTGCTTCAAATATAACCACCCAACTAAACCATTGAGACATACAGTATGTATGAATGGCTTGTCTTAACCACATTTTCTTTAGAGGCTCATACCTGAGCGGTTAACTAGTAATCAGATGATCATTCAGTCAGTAATTTCAGTTGTGTTACATGTGACCCTAAAAAGTACAAGTAGGCAATGGTCAGGAAAAGGCGCAGTCAGACAGAAATTCACACTCACAAAAACCGAGGTGTGGAAAAACTAAATTGACAATTAGGCACTTAAACTAAGAAAACATATAGCAGGCTGTATCTATAGTGTAGTTTTCGTGTGTTTTTTTTTTTGTGAAAGAATAGATACATGTAATAAGCAAATCCACACGAATACACAACTTTCATTGCTTCAAAATGTCCTAGGGTCGTATTTCTTTTGTGGTCCTACGGTTTTGGTGTCGATTTCTGAAGACACACGGAAGTAATTAAGTTCAGGTAGTTGTATGTCCACCTTTAGTGAAATAGCTGCTCACTCAGCTAACATAATGTTCTTTAGAGCCTTCACTTTATGATCCATTTGATGCGTATGATATATCGATCGTAGTAGACTGACGTCACAGATTTGCCATGAACATTATGAAGGAAGTGAATGTATTTGACCAATCGCAACACTGGAGTCATTCAGTTTTTATAAGGGTAAATCTGTGAATTGAGTCTACGATCATAATAGAATTACACAATAATGTGAATACGCAAATAAGCTTAAATAAATTTGTATTTTAGCAGAATAGAACCCCAATTAATATTCCATTCCATTCCTGTTACTGATTTAATCCTTTTCAGACCTTATTGTTATCAGGTGAGCGATTGTTGCCCTGTTGGCGCTCATTTATTTCATTTTAGGACATATATTCAGAAAATTTGATTTTCTTATTGAAATAGTTATGGGAGAAAAATGATAATCTGCTATAAATTATAAGTATTTGATTCAATAGAGAAAATACAAAATTGTTACGTACGTTACCATGTCATTACGTAAAGTATGTGATCGTTATCATGAAGCATGTTCTATAGTTGATTTTTGTGTGCTTTTAATACCTTTCAGGACAGATATTCAATAAATTTAATTTCCTAATTGAAATAACTGTGAGAGAAAAATGATAATCTGCAATTAATCATAAGTATATGATTTTATAGTGAAAATACAAAATTGTTACATGCGTTAGCATGACATTACATAAAACATGTTACCATTATCATGAAGCATGATCTGTAGTTGATTTTTTGTGTGCTTTTGACACCAATAGAAGTTTTATTTCGAAAACTGGGATGTTGTTCAGGAAAGGAAGTTTCTTTGTTCTGTTTCTGCTGGGATTTGTTTATTAAAAGGCATATCATTTGAATGGGGGTAGGGGAAGACAATCAGCATCTGTGGAGTGATGGAAGGTCACAGAGATCTCTACTATATGTCATAATAAAGGGCAAGGACTGTAGATAACTATGATATAAATTATATTTTGGTATTTTGTCTAAGCTATGTTTTATAAGAAACAAAACACGGTAGATATGCCAAAATACATGGGTTATTTACGTTACTTCTGTTGTACCAGTAGTCATGAAATCTAAATATTATTGAATTTGGTCCTGTTAGATTAGGTAACATCTCTGCTACATATTTAAAGGTAAAGTTCTTGTCAAATATTTGCTTTTTGTCATAAATTTTGGTGATCCCCTTAGCAGCTTGAATTTAAAAATCACACGTTGGTAACGTACGTAACACGCTCTTGCACGATAAAGCCCCAGCAGTCAGAGTGCTAACAAGCGGCATTTAGTAGCTTAGGGTACTGGCTTTCAAAACATATATGTCTACAAAAATCCCCGGCATGGTGCACCTCTGCCATATACTATGTGATAGCCTACAGGCCCTGAGTTCGATCTCCACACAGGATACCGTGTTGTTCCTGTAACAAGACACATTAACTCCACAAAGTATTGGTTAATAATCGGGAAGGGTTGGTTCCGTCATTGAAAAAAATGACCTCAATACAATCAATCAAACAAACAAACAAACAAACAAACAAACAAAAACAAACAAAAACAAACAAACAAAAACAACATGCAGGAGATGTGGTACGAGCATTAAGGCGGGAAAGGTCATAAATCCTGCAAGCCGGAATTCGCTGAGCCTGAATACTCGCAAAAAAGACATTTTCGTTTAGTTCTGTTAATGTTAATTTACATCTATCTTAAAGATGCAAGGTACGCCATTTTGACCCCATTTATCTATACAAAATTCTAAACAGACCATAGCATTAAGTTTCCCTGCCAAGACAAAAACTTTTTTTTCGAGCATCATAAAGAATAGATGACAGATTATTGTTAATTTTAGGCTAAGATTTTAAAAACTATAAGGATCAATGGTCCTGTAAACGCTCACCTGAGATCTGAGATAATAATACAAATAAACTGAATAATACAAATAAATTTGTTTGACTATAATAGTCACATGTATTTATATAGCCCCAGGACAGGGTCAGAATAATCCATGGGGTCAGTTTATTTTTCAAATTCATAAATATTCTGTCAATTTGCCCAATTCCTTAAGTTTTCTCCCTTAAATGACGTTTTAACAGTTTTCTGTATATAAGACCTATGTTGACATCGCCCTAAAATCTTCCAAGGTCATCACGGGGTCATGATTGGTCACATGTCAAGTTTTGTTGGAACAGTTTCCGTGAAGATATTTGAAGGGGTTTGCTATATATGGACATGGTGGTCAAGTGACCTGGTTTATTTATAAAGACATTGGCTTCCCCTTCATACAGATGCGTCCTATAAAATTTGACCTTGAATGGCCAAGCCATTCTAGTGAAGAAAATCTTTCAATATTATGGGGTGGGGCAGACCAGTCCTTGGCGTTCAAATATTTTCAGAATCATAAACTATAAACTTCTGTCCCATTGTCCATTTCCATCAAGTTTTTCCCCTTCAAATGACATTTTGACAATTTTCCCCATACAAATGCATGGGTGGCCTATGTTAGCCTTGCCGTAAAATAGGTCAAGGTCATCACAGGGTCATGATTTATATGAACTTTGTAGAGCTCCTCTCCCTAATGCTTCATGTCAAGTTTAAAAATCATTGGCCCTCTGGTTCTGGAGAAGAAGATTTTTTAAAAGTTTTTGCTATTGATAGCCATGGCGGCCATCTTGGTCACGTGACCTGGACCATTTATATTAACTTTCGTTCCCCCTTCCTAAGGATGTTCCACTTGAAGTTTGGCTTCCATTGGTGAAGTGGTTTCAGAGAAGATAATCTTTAAATATTATGGTAATATACATGCATATTGCCCCGGGGCGGGGGTAGACCAGCCCCTAGGGTCCTTTTTTTCAGAATCATAAATCTTTAGTCAATTTGCCCATTTCCTATTTGTTTTTCCCTTCAAATCACATTTGGACAATTTTATCCATATAAATGCATTTTACCTATGCCGACCTTGCCTTGAAATATCTCCACATGAAGTTTGGCTGTGATTGGCCAAGCGGTTTCAGAGAAGATTTTTTAAATTGTGGGCGACGACGGAAGGACGACCTATAAGCTCACCTTGAGAGCCTTCGGCTCAGGTGAGCTAAAAAGGATTATACTTGTATTAATTAGCAGATTCCTTCATTATTGCATGTAACGGTCTAAGAAGATTCAGACTAAACATCAGGAAAACATCTCCGTGCAATGAATACCCCCTAAACTCCAATTTTATATAGTGAAACTGGGGTATGCAGGGGTATACCTATTTTTCTTATTTTTGCTCCAAAACATAGATTGTGGGTACTCGTTAGAACCGCCTCAGCCGAGGCGGTTCTAACGTGTACCCACAATCTATGTTTTGAGCAAAAATAAGAAAAATATCAATTTTTTTCCAGTGAAAATGTTCATTTTTACAACAATTTTTTTCCTATATATTGCATGGGCGCGTTTTCGTAATGATTTGGTGGCTTTTAAAATGAAAAGTGAATGACAAAAACAAGGGTAATGTTTGAATTTGTATATGCCTTTTATGCCTTATTGATAATAATTCATACCAAGGTTAATGTACCAGTCATTCGTATCCACGGCCCTCTGGGTCCGGGGAATAACGGTTCGTTTAAATTTTCAGTTTTATTGAAGCCCTGCCAAAAGCACTGCGGGGTCAGATTTGTGGTAAAATCCCTGCTAAAAGCCCCGGCTCCCCGGAGGCTGACAATAATGTGGAACAACAGCTGGGAGGTGTTGTAATGAAACAATATAAGAGAGGGACTTCAATTTCTGCTTGTAAATGTACATGCATAATTACAAATTAAATAAGGACCATAAAAGTAATTAAATCTTACAAATACAACTAATATCTAATTTGAATTAATGAGACCGTGTATTGGCGGGAAATTAACCTCCCCAGCACATGCTCGGCACTGCCGGGACTCATCAGAGGTTAAATCCCGGCACTTTAGCCCCGCTGTGCCCCCACTATCCCCGGCCCTATGACTGGTGCATAACACTTATTGTAGGGATGTAAATCATGGATTAATGCTACAAGATAGAATTACGACAGATAAGGAGCTTTCCTCATTTTTATTCAGCACAGCCTTGGTAAAGAAATACAATCAATTATGAAATAATCAAAATGCAAAATCAAAATCTGTCAAAAATGCAGACATTGTATCTAATGTTTTACCGGCTTATTAGTGTTTTACAATTTGAGTCAACAACTTTTCAGTCATGTAGTCATGTCGAGACAGGACAGCCCGTTTCCTGGATATTAACAAGCACTATGGTGAATTAAATAATGTGTCGTGACACAACACGGAGCTAGTAGGGTATAGAACATCGTGATCCCGAGTCTGCTCACCTGACCACTAGGACACTGCGCATGCGACTGTAACGAACGACCGAGCCAAGCCACAGAAACCCCGTCGGTGGAAAAGCATGCTCATCCACCAAGGGTGGTTTACTGCGCTATATACCTAACACTTACTCTAATCACAAAGTTTCGAGTTTCTAATTTGCATATTACTACCCGCTAATATGCCGCTAATACGTTGCACCAACGTATTCTACAAGGGAGACTACCCCGTTACATTACTTCCCCCTCCGAGAAGACTCGCCCCGAGTCTTGGCCTGGGAACTACATGGGTAAGGCAACTCCGTTCTGGCAGTTGTCATCATCCCACCGCTGCCACCAAATGTAACGAACGACCGAGCCAAGCCACAGAAACCCCGTCGGTGGAAAAGCATGCTCATCCACCAAGGGTGGTTTACTGCGCTATATACCTAACACTTACTCTAATCACAAAGTTTCGAGTTTCTAATTTGCATATTACTACCCGCTAATATGCCGCTAATACGTTGCACCAACGTATTCTACAAGGGAGACTACCCCGTTACACGACCTTATATATAGTAGATTTCGATCCCCCTCCAAATCACAATCATCCGTTCTGTTGTTCGAGTACCACAAAGCCACCACACTTTCCGGATTACTGTGCATCTCAGTTCCTTTCCCCGGTGGTAGGAAGAGGTTTGGGCGAACCGGCAAATGGTCCTTCCGCGATACTGCCCTTGTGGCATCTCATTAGCAAACTTTATTCTTGTTCTTGCTTAGGTGACTATTTCAAAATGACCTCGCTGTTTATTTGGACATAAAATGAGACGCGGCATGGAAAAACCATCAATCTGCATAGGCGAAAACAAAGGTGCAGATCAGCTTCGCAGTAACTGTTTTCGCTACACGGCTAGTACATTTCCTCTACTTTCTCTACTTTATTGTTAGTTTGGTTTTTTCCCACCTCGGTTTTTGGAGTGGGAATCTCTTTCTGATAGCGCCTTTTCCTGATCTTTGCCTACTTGTACCTTTTTCTAAATCCAAAATTTCCAGCCTCTAACCATCTTCTGTGACTGTAGAGCCCGGTTTGTGTCGGACCAGGTCAAACACAAATTGTTGGTTTTCTCACGCACAGGCTCAAATCGAACACATTTATACTGTAGCAAACAAAGAAACACTTCTTACCTTGCCAGTTTGCCTCGTTAGGTTAAAATAGGAAATAACAGGAGTTGCACGTGCTCCGTACTCGTATCTAGGCTACAACAGCAACTGCAATGCGACGTGTAGATTTACCAATGCTGGAATATTTCAGCTCACGAGACGAGCCTATCAGTAGGTAGGGCGACAACGGGAACACTCCGAGAAAAAAACTGGAACGCCCGCAAGCAGGATTTGGCTTGTCTCAAATGTGCCCAGCGCGGAGCTCGAACCCACACCGGACAGTCACACAGCGTTGAGATGATCGAATGATCTTAACCGCTTGGTTACCGGGACTGCCAAACATTATTTGCTATAGAACGATTCATTAATTTATAAACTATTAATGCACCAGTTATTTGTAACCACGGCTTCCCAAACTCAAGGGAAGTGCGGGGAATATGACTTTTCAGTTTTCAATGCCCTGCTATGTATAGATCCTACCCACAGGAGACAAACTTGAGGTCAATATGTGCTCTTTGTCCTGCGCCTCTTAGTAAAATATCTCCCTGGGGTAAGGATCTGAACATCAAAACCCTGTCATTTCCCCTGCACTGCCGGGACAATAAAAAGTAATTGCCCCACAATTTAGCCTGGCGATCCCCAATCTTCCCCGTAGGTGGAGGGAGAGCGCAGGGCGGGCTCGGTTATAATAGATGACTGGTGCATAAATCGTTCTATATAGAAGCCAACTTAGATATTGCATGCATGGATGACATGGGCGTGCAGAGTGTATAAAATATAAAACAGGATTTTGACTTGGACATAAATAACTCCCAAATAAAGCCTACGAATGGTAAAACGTGTGTATAACAAATGTAAATTCTTGAAATTGTAGCTAAAATATCTGGCTTTCGCTGCCAGTTTTGTAAAGGGTCACTGATGAAGGTTCATAACCCGAAATTGTACAATATGGCCCATCTTCTCGCTTTGAATGTTTTACTGCTTCCAAAGGATCTAACAATTATTTTTATCTACTAAGTAGCTCGACTGACCTGACAGAGTGCTCGCACGGTTCGAGCCACGGTCGGATCATCACATATAAAATCACTGGCGCCAAGTTAAAAAAAAAAAAAAAAAAAAAAAAAAAAAAAAAAAAAAAAAAAAAAAAAAAGATAATAAACCCCTCTCCCGGCAATAAATCTCAGGGGAAGGGAAGGCAGTAACTGTATAAGTGAGTATGGAGATGTGCCGCTGGTTAGGATATACTTCAGCTCTGGGATAATACGATAATGTGTGCTTCATCCCCTTTTTCATTAATGTGTTCACTGCTCTTAAAGGATCTCGGTTTTAATTTTTATTTGCTATTGCTGCAGCTGGTGTTGTGCCGTGTGGCGGCCCTAAAAAGTCTCCCCGTACAGCATCCATAGTGCAGGTTATATTTTCTTTTTGGTCCTTTGAGATCAGCGAGGATATTCTGAGAATTCAGAAATTTATTATCGGTTAAGAATCATTTTCTAAAGCTACAGTCACAGTCACGTTTCGAGGCCTACGTTGTACTACGTTTCTGAAATGTAGCAATACGGCAATAAACGCAGTAAAACGTATTACAACGTAGTGGAACGTATTACATACGGCTATATACCTGGCCCATGCCACGTTCGAACTAAAAAAACAGTTCGAACGTGGCACTCTGATTTACGTAGCTTATACCTAGTAAAACGTAGTAAAACATAGCAAAGCGTAGTCGAATCGTAGTAAAACGTAGTACATACGTAACAAATACGTACTAAAACGTAAATTACAACCCGGTGGAACTCTACGTATCAATACGCAGGGACTACGTTTCAATACGTTTTACTACGACTTGCTACGTGTTACCCTACGTTTTGATAGGTTTCAGTAAGTTTCAGCAGGTATTACTAGGTATCACTTCGTATTGACACGCTCTACTACGATTTAACTAAGTATTACTACGTTTGGTTACGCATACGGGCCTTCATGATTGTGTGTCAA